>CM070780.1:43179291-45579291 GCA_036346955.1 Dipus sagitta
TGGAGTCCGTGCTGCTCTTTGACCATGAGAACTGCAGTTGTTTGGGGATCTCCAGGCACAGAGACCTTGTCGTATGGCCTTGGCAAACAGTCCTCAGACACAGAGGCATTTGTGGAGCAGACTTTAGGCACGTAGGCACTGTCTGAAAAGTTTTGTTTTCTGTATATAAGCTTGTGCCTGCCTGAATAAATCTGAGACCTTGATCAGACTCTAGACTTCGTCTCCTTCTTTGTGTCTCTTGTCTCTCATCCAGGTTATTTTTCCCCTCGGGTCCTTGTTTAACTCCCCGCTGGCCGGGACAACCGCAAAAGAATCAAATGTCCGTATTCATTTCGGATCAGACAATCTCTAATAATACTTACTAGAGTCAACTCTGTACAGTACAACTGCAATGTAAAGAACATAAGAAGAAACACATTGTGTTAAATAGTACAAACAAAGATGTTCTCGCCAAATGAAACAAACGTGTTATTCGTTTCTAATCACAGAGTCTCTTATAGTCATTATTTGTGTTATCTCTGTACAGTACAACTGTATTGTAAAGAACTTAAGAAGAAACACATTCTGTTAACTAGTACAAACTAAGATGTTCACGCCAAATCAAACAAACGTATATATTCATTTCTAATCACACAGTCTCTAGTAATCCTTACTAGAGTTATCTCTGTACACTAACGCTTCAATGTAAGGAAGATAACAAGAAGCACATTGTGTTAACTAGTAGAAAGCAAAGAAGTAAACGACAAATGAAAAAAACGTACATATTCATTTCTAATCACACTTTCTCTTGTAATCCTTATTGGACTTACCTCTGTAAACTAGAACTGAAATATAAAGGACATCAGAAGAAACACATTGTGTTAACTAGTACAAACATAGCTGTTCACGCCAGATGAAACAATCATACATATTCTCCTCTAATCACAGAGTCTGTTCTAATCCTTATAAGAGTTATCTCTGTACTCTACAACAGCAATGTAAAGAACTTAAGAGGAAACATGCTGTGTCTAGTAGAAAACAACAGTTATTAGAGTTATCTCTGTAAACTAGAACTGCTATGTAAAGAATTTAAGAAGAAACACATTGTGTTCGGTACGAGAAAAAGTTGTTGAAGCCAAATAAAACAAACGTTCATATTCGTTTCCAATCACAGAGGCCCTTTTAACCCTTGTTAGAGTTATCTCTGTAAACTAGAACTGCAATGTAAAGAACTTAAGAAGAAACACATTGTGTTAACTAGTACAAAGCTAAGATGTTCACAGCAAAAGAAACAAACGTACATATTCATTTCAAATCAAACATTCTGTTGTAATCCTTATTGGAGTTAACTCTGTAAACTAGAACTGCAATGTAAACAACTTAAGAGGATACACATTGAGTTAACTAGTACAAACAAGGATGTTCACGGCAAATGAAACAATCGTACATATTCTCTTCTAATCACAGACTCTCTTCTAATCCTTGTTAGAGTTATCTCTGTATTCTACAAAATACAATGTGAACAATTTAAGAAGAAATACATTGTGGTTGGTACAAAGCAATGATGTTCTCACCAATCGAAACAAACGTACATATCCGTTTCTAACCACAGAGTCTCTTGTAACCCTTATTAGAGTTATCTCTGTAAACTAGAACGGCAATGTAAAGAACTTAAGAAGATACACATTGGGTTAAGTAGTACAAGCAAGGGTGTTGACTCCTAATGAAACAAATGTTCATATTCGTTTTCAATCACAGAGTCCTTGTAACTGTTATTAGAGTTAGCTCTGTAAACAAGAACTGCAATGTAAAGAACTTACGAACATACACATTGTGTTAACTAGTACAAAAAAAGTTGTTCACAGCAAATGAAGCAAAAGTACAGATACATTTCTATTCACAGAGTCTCTGCTAATAATTAATAGAGTTATCTCTGCACAATACAACTGCAATGTGCAGAACTTAGGAAGAAACACATTGTATTAACTAGTACAAAGGAAGTATGTTCATGGCAAAAGGAACAAACGGACATATTCATTTCGAATCACACAATTTCTAATAATCCTTATTAGAGTTATCTCTGTACTCTACAACTGCAATGAAAAGGACATAAGAAGAAACACATTGTGTTAAATAGTACAAAGATGTCCTCTGCAAATGAAACAAACGTACTGTTCGTTTCTAATCACAGAGTGTCTTGTAATCATTATTAGTGTTATCTCTGTACAGTACAACTGTACTGTAAAGAACTTAAGAAGAAACACATTCTGTTAACTACTACAAACAAAGATGTTCACGCCAAATGAAACAAACGTACATATTCATTTCTGATCACACAGTCTCTGGTAATCCTTATTAGAGTTATCTCTGTACACTAATGCTTCAATGTAAGGAAGATAACAAGAAGCACATTGTGTTTACTAGTGGAAAGCAAAGAAGTACACGGAAAATGAAAAAAACCTACATATTCACTTCTAATCACACATGTGTAATCCATTTTGGAGTTATCTCTGTAAACTAGAACTGCAATGTAAAGGACTTCAGAAGAAACACATTGTGTTAACTAGTACAAACATAGCTGTTCACGCCATAGGAGACAATCGTACATATTCTTTTGTAATCATAGAGTCTGTTCTAATACTTATTAGAGCTATCTCTGTACTCTACAACTGCAATGTAAACAACTTAAGAAGAAACACATCGTGTTTGGTACAAAGCAAAGATGTTCTCGCCAATTAAAACAAACGTACATATTCGTTTCTAACCACAGAGTCTCTTGTAACCCTTATTAGAGTTATCTCTGTGAACTAGAACTGCAATGTAAAGAACTTAAGAAGATACACATTGGGTTAACTAGTACAAAGAAAGATGTTCACGAAAAATGACACAAAATTTCGTATTCGTTTACAATCACAGAGTCTCTTGTAACCCTTATTAGAGTTAACTCTGTAAGCTAGAACTGCAATGTAAAGAAGTTAAGAAGAAACACATTGTGTTCCGTACAAGGAAAGATGTTGAGGCCCAGTGAAACAAACGTTCACATTCGTTTCCAATCACAGAGTCCCTTTTAACCCTTGTTAGAGTTATCTCTGTAAACTAGAACTGCAATGTAAAGAACTTAAGAAGATACACATTGTGTTTGGATACAAAGCAAAGATGTTCTCGCCAAGTTGAAACAAACATACATATTTGTTTCTAACCACAGAGTCTCTTTAACCTTTATTCGAGTTATGTCTATAAAGTAGAACTGCAATGTAAAGAACTTAAGAGGAAACACATTGTGTTAACAAGTACAAAGCAAAGATGTTCACGGCAAAAGAAACGAACGTACATATTCACTTTGAATCACACATTCTCTTGTAATCCTTATTGGAGGTATCGCTGTAAACTAGAACTGCAATGTAAAGAACTTAAGAAGATACACATTGGTTTAACTAGTACCAACAAAGATATTCACGGCAAATGAAACAGTCGTACATATTCTCTTCTAATCATAGAGTCTCTTCTAATACTTATTAGAGTTATCTCTGTACTCTACAACTGCAATGTAAACAACTTAAGAAGATACACCTTGTGTTTGGTACAAAGCAAAGATGTTCTCACCAATTGAAACAAACCTACATATTCGTTTCCAACCACCGAGTCTCTTGTAAACCTTATTAGAGTTATCTCGGTAAAATAGAACAGCAATGTAAAGAAACTAAGAAGATACACATTGGGTTAATTAGTCCAAACAAGAATGTTGACGCCAAATTAAACAAATATTTATATCAGTTTCCAATCACAGAGTCCTTGTTACCCTTATTAGAGTTATCTCTGTAAACTAGAACTGCAATGTAAAGAACTTAAGAAGAAACACATTCTGTTAACTTGTACAAAGAAAGTTGTTCATGGCAAATTTATCAAACGTACATATTCGTTTCGAATCACAGACTGTCTTCTAACCCTTTTTAGAGTTATCTCTGTAAACTGCAATGTAAAGAATTTAAGAAGAACCACATTGTATTAAATACTGCAAAGATGTACAAGCCAAATGAAACAAACGTACATAGTCGCTTCTAATCACAGCGTCTCTTTGTAATCATTATTAGAGTTATCTCTGCACAATACAACAGCAATGTAAAGAACATAAGAAGAAACACATTGTGTTTCGTACAAATCAAAGATGTTCTCTCCAAATGAAACAAACGTACATATTCCTATCTAAACACAGAGTCTCCTGTAACCCTTATTAGAGTTATCAGTGTAAACTAGAACTGCAATGTGAAGAACTTAAGAACATACACATTGTGTTAACTAGTACAAACAATGTTGTTCACAGCAAATGAGGCAAAAGAACATATACATTTCAATCATAGAGTCTCTGGTAATAATTATTAGAGTTATCTCTGCAAGATACAACTGCAAATGTAAAGAAGTTAAGAAGAAACACATTGTGTTAACTAGTACAAACTAAGTATGTTCACGGCAAAAGAAAATAAACGGACAAATTCATTTTGAATCACACAATTTCTAATAATCCTTATTAGAGTTATCTCTGTGCTCTACAGCTGCAATGTAAAGAACTTAAGAAGAAACACATTGTGTTTGGTACAAAGCAAAGATGTTCTCACCAATTGAAACAAACGTACATATTCTTTTCTAACCACAGAGTCTCTTGTATCCCTTATTAGAATTATCTCTGTGAACTAGAACTGCAATGTAAAGAACTTAAGAAGATACACATTGGGTTAACTAATACAAACAAGGATGATCTCGCCAAATGAAATGAACGTATCTATTCTTTCCTAATCACAGAGTCTCCTGTACACTTTATTAGAGTTATCTCTGTACAGGACAACTGTAATGCAAAGAACTTAAGAAGAAACACATTGTATTAACTAGTAGATAGGAAAGATGTTAACGCCAAGTGAAACAGACGTACATATACGTTTCTAATCACAGTGTCTCTTGTTAACCTTGTCGGAGTTATCTCTGTAAACTAGTACTGCAGCTTAAAGACCTTAAGAAGAAATACATTGTGTTAACTAGTACAAACAAAGTTGTTCACACCAAATGAAGCAAATGTACAGTTACATTTCTAATCACAGAGTCTCTGGTAATAATTATTAGAGTTATCTCTGCAAAATACAACTGCAATGTAAAGAAGTTAAGAAGAAACATATTGTGTTAACTAGTACAAAGCAAGTATGTTCATGGCAAAAGAAACAAACGGACATATTCATTTTGAATCACACAATTTCTAATAATCCTTATTACAGTTATATCTGTACTCTACAACTGCAATGTAAAGAACTTAAGAGGAACACACTGTATTTAGTACAAAGCAAAGATGGGCACTACAAATGAAATAAACAGTACATACTCGTTTCTAATCATAGAGTCTCTTGTAACCCTTAATAGAGTTATCTCTGTAAACTAGAACTGCAATGTAAAGAACTTAAGAAGAAACACATTGTGTTAACTAGTACAAAGCAAAGATGTTCATGGCAAAAGAAACAAATGTCCATATTCATTTCGAATCACACAATTTCTAATAATCCTTATTAGAGTTATCTCTGTACTCTACAACTGCAATGAAAAGGACATAAGAAGAAACACATTGTGTTAAATAGTACAAAGATGTTCTCTGCAAATGAAACAAACGTACTGTTCGTTTCTAATCACAGAGTGTCTTGTAATCATTATTAGTGTTATCTCTGTACAGTACAACTGTACTGTAAAGAACTTAAGAAGAAACACATTCTGTTAACTAGTACAAACAAAGATGTTCACGCCAAATGAAACAAACGTACATATTCATTTCTAATCACACAGTCTCTGGTAATCCTTATTAGAGTTATCTCTGTACACTAATGCTTCAATGTAAGGAAGATAACAAGAAGCACATTGTGTTTACTAGTGGAAAGCAAAGAAGTACACGGAAAATGAAAAAAACCTACATATTCACTTCTAATCACACATGTGTAATCCATTTTGGAGTTATCTCTGTAAACTAGAACTGCAATGTAAAGGACTTCAGAAGAAACACATTGTGTTAACTAGTACAAACATAGCTGTTCACGCCATAGGAGACAATCGTACATATTCTTTTGTAATCATAGAGTCTGTTCTAATACTTATTAGAGCTATCTCTGTACTCTACAACTGCAATGTAAAGAACTTAAGAAGAAACACATCGTGTTTGGTACAAAGCAAAGATGTTCTCGCCAATTAAAACAAACGTACATATTCGTTTCTAACCACAGAGTCTCTTGTAACCCTTATTAGAGTTATCTCTGTGAACTAGAACTGCAATGTAAAGAACTTAAGAAGATACACATTGGGTTAACTAGTACAAAGAAAGATGTTCACGAAAAATGACACAAAATTTCGTATTCGTTTACAATCACAGAGTCTCTTGTAACCCTTATTAGAGTTAACTCTGTAAGCTAGAACTGCAATGTAAAGAAGTTAAGAAGAAACACATTGTGTTCCGTACAAGGAAAGATGTTGAGGCCCAGTGAAACAAACGTTCACATTCGTTTCCAATCACAGAGTCCCTTTTAACCCTTGTTAGAGTTATCTCTGTAAACTAGAACTGCAATGTAAAGAACTTAAGAAGATACACATTGTGTTTGATGCAAAGCAAAGATGTTCTCGCCAATTGAAACAAACATACATATTTGTTTCTAACCACAGAGTCTCTTTTAACCTTTATTCGAGTTATGTCTATAAAGTAGAACTGCAATGTAAAGAACTTAAGAGGAAACACATTGTGTTAACAAGTACAAAGCAAAGATGTTCACGGCAAAAGAAACGAATGTACATATTCACTTTGAATCACACATTCTCTTGTAATCCTTATTGGAGGTATCGCTGTAAACGAGAACTGCAATGTAAAGAACTTAAGAAGATACACATTGGTTTAACTAGTACCAACAAAGATATTCACGGCAAATGAAACAGTCGTACATATTCTCTTCTAATCATAGAGTCTCTTCTAATACTTATTAGAGTTATCTCTGTACTCTACAACTGCAATGTAAACAACTTAAGAAGATACACCTTGTGTTTGGTACAAAGCAAAGATGTTCTCACCAATTGAAACAAACCTACATATTCGTTTCCAACCACCGAGTCTCTTGTAAACCTTATTAGAGTTATCTCTGTAAACTAGAACAGCAATGTAAAGAAATTAAGAAGATACACATTGGGTTAATTAGTCCAAACAAGAATGTTGACGCCAAATTAAACAAATATTTATATTAGTTTCCAATCACAGAGTCCTTGTTACCCTTATTAGAGTTATCTCTGTAAACTAGAACTGCAATGTAAAGAACTTAAGAAGAAACACATTCTGTTAACTTGTACAAAGAAAGTTTTTCATGGCAAATTTATCAAACGTACATATTCGTTTCGAATCACAGACTGTCTTCTAACCCTTTTTAGAGTTATCTCTGTAAACTGCAATGTAAAGAATTTAAGAAGAACCACATTGTATTAAATACTGCAAAGATGTACAAGCCAAATGAAACAAACGTACATAGTCGCTTCTAATCACAGCGTCTCTTGTAATCATTATTAGAGTTATCTCTGCACAATACAACAGCAATGTAAAGAACATAAGAAGAAACACATTGTGTTTCGTACAAATCAAAGATGTTCTCTCCAAATGAAACAAACGTACATATTCCTATCTAAACACAGAGTCTCCTGTAACCCTTATTAGAGTTATCAGTGTAAACTAGAACTGCAATGTGAAGAACTTAAGAACATACACATTGTGTTAACTAGTACAAACAATGTTGTTCACAGCAAATGAGGCAAAAGAACACATACATTTCAATCATAGAGTCTCTGGTAATAATTATTAGAGTTATCTCTGCAAGATACAACTGCAATGTAAAGAAGTTAAGAAGAAACACATTGTGTTAACTAGTACAAACTAAGTATGTTCATGGCAAAAGAAATAAACGGACAAATTCATTTTGAATCACACAATTTCTAATAATCCTTATTAGAGTTATCTCTGTGCTCTACAGCTGCAATGTAAAGAACTTAAGAAGAAACACATTGTGTTTGGTACAAAGCAAAGATGTTCTCACCAATTGAAACAAATGTACATATTCTTTTCTAACCACAGAGTCTCTTGTATCCCTTATTAGAATTATCTCTGTGAACTAGAACTGCAATGTAAAGAACTTAAGAAGATACACATTGGGTTAACTAATACAAACAAGGATGGTCTCGCCAAATGAAATGAACGTATCTATTCTTTCCTAATCACAGAGTCTCCTGTACACTTTATTAGAGTTATCTCTGTACAGGACAACTGTAATGCAAAGAACTTAAGAAGAAACACATTGTATTAACTAGTAGATAGGAAAGATGTTAACGCCAAGTGAAACAGACGTACATATACGTTTCTAATCACAGTGTCTCTTGTTAACCTTGTCGGAGTTATCTCTGTAAACTAGTACTGCAGCTTAAAGACCGTAAGAAGAAATACATTGTGTTAACTAGTACAAACAAAGTTGTTCACACCAAATGAAGCAAATGTACAGTTACATTTCTAATCACAGAGTCTCTGGTAATAATTATTAGAGTTATCTCTGCAAAATACAACTGCAATGTAAAGAAGTTAAGAAGAAATATATTGTGTTAACTAGTACAAAGCAAGTATGTTCATGGCAAAAGAAACAAACGGCCATATTCATTTTGAATCACACAATTTCTAATAATCCTTATTACAGTTATATCTGTACTCTACAACTGCAATGTAAAGAACTTAAGAGGAACACACTGTATTTAGTACAAAGCAAAGATGTGCACTACAAATGAAATAAACGTACATACTCGTTTCTAATCATAGAGTCTCTTGTAACCCTTGATAGAGTTATCTCTGTTTACTAGAACTGCAATGTAAAGAACTTAAGAAGAAACACATTGTGTTAACTAGTACAAAGCAAAGATGTTCACGGCAAAAGAAACAAATGTCCATATTCATTTCGAATCACACAATCTCTAATAATCCTTATTAGAGTTAACTCTGTACACAACAACTCCGATGTAAAGAATATAAGAAGAAACACATTGTGTTAAATAGTACATACAAAGATGTTCTCGCCAAAGGAAACAAACGTACATATTCGTTTCTAATCACAGAGTCTCTAGGAGTCATTATTAGTGTTATCTTTGTACATTACAACAGAATTGTGAAGAACGTAAGAAGAAACACATTCTGTTAACCAGTAAAACAAAGATGTTCACGCCAAATGAAACAAACGTACATATTCATTTCTAATCACACAGTCTCTGGTAATCTTTATTAGAGTTATCTCTGTACACTAACGCTGAAGTGTAAGGAAGATAACAAGAAAAACATTGTGTTAACTTGTAGAAAGCAAAGAAGTACACGGCAAATGAAAAAAACGTACATATTCATTTCTAGTCACACATTCTCTTGCAATCCTTATTGGAGTTGTCTCTGTAAACTACAAGTGCAATGTAAAGGACTTCAGAAGAAACACATGGTGTTAACTAGTACAAACATAGCTGTTCACACCAAACGAAACAATCATACATATTCTCTTCTAATCATAGAGTCTGTTCTAATCCTTATTAGAGTTATCTCTGTATTCTACAACTGCAATGTAAAGAACTTAAGAAGAAACACATCGTGTTTGGTACAAAGCAAAGATGTTCTCGCCAATTGAAACAAACGTACATATTAGTTTCTAACCACAGAGTCTCTTCTAACCCTTATTAGAGATATCTCTGTAAACTAGAACTGCAATGTAAAGAACTTAAGAAGATACACATTGGGTTACCTAGTACAAACAAAGATGTTTATGGGAAATCAAACAAACGTAGATATTCATTTCCAATCACAGAGTCCCTTTTTACCCTTGAGAGAGTTATCTTTGTGAACTAGAACTGCAATGTAAAGAACTTAAGAAGAAATACATTGTGTTTGATACAAAGCAAAGATGTTCTCGCCAATTGAAACAAACGTGCATATTCGTTTCTACCCACAGAGTCTCTTGTAACCCTTATTAGAGTTATGTCTGTAAACTAGAACTGCAATGTAAAGAACTTAAGAAGAAACACATTGTGATAAGTAGTACAAAGCTAAGATGTTCACGGCAAATGACACAAACGTACATATTCATTTTGAATCACACATTCTCCTGTAATCCTTATTGGAGTTATCTCTGTAAACTAGAACTGCAATGTTAAGAAATTAAGAAGATACACATAGGTTTAACTAGTATAAACAAAGATATTAACGGCAAATTAAACAATCGTCCATATTCTCTACTAATCATAGAGTCTCTTCTAATCCTTATTAGAGTTCTCTCTGTGCTGTACAACTGCAATGTAAACAACTTAAGAAGAAACACATTGTGTTTGGAACAAAGCAAAGATGTTCTCACCAATTGAAATAAATGTACATATTCGTTTCTAACCACAGAGTCTCTTGTAACCCTTATTAGAGTTATCTCTGTAAACTAGAACTGCAATGTAAAGAACATAAGAAGATGCACATTGGGTTAACTAGTACAAACAAAGGTGATCTCGCCAAATGAAACGAACTTACCTATTCTTTCCTAATCACAGAGTCTCTTGTAAACTTCATTAGAGTTATCTTTGTAAACCAGAACTGCAATGTAAAGAACTTACGAAGAAATACATTCTGTTAACTAGTACAAACAAAGAGGTTTACGGCAAATGAAACAAACGTACATATTCGTTTCTAATCACAGAGACTCTTGTCATCATTATTAGAGGTATCTCTTTACAGGACAACTGTAATGTAAAGAACTTAAGAAGAAACACATTGTGTTTGGTACAAAGCAAAGATGTTCTCGCCAATTGAAACAAATGTACATATTGGTTTCTAACCACAGAGTCTCTTCTAATCCTTATTAGAGTTATCCCTGTAAACTAGAACTGCAATGTAAAGAACTTTGCAAGATACACATTGGGTTAACTAGTACAAACAAAGATGTTCACGGCAAATGAAAAAAACGTAAGAATTCATTTCGAATCACAGAGTCCCTTTTAACCCTTGTGGGAGTTAACTCTGTGAACTAGAACTGCAATGTGAAGAACTTAAGAAGAAACACATTGTGTTTGATACAAAGCAAAGATGTTCTCGCCAATTGAAACAAACATAAATATTCGTTTCTAACTACAGAGTGTCTTGTAACCCTTATTAGAGTTATGTCTGTAAACTAGAACTGCAATGTAAAGAACTTAAGAAGAAACACATTGTGTTAAGTAATACAAAGCAAAGGTGCTCATGGCAAAAGAAACAAACGTATATATTCAATTCGAATCACACATTCTCTTGTAATCCTTATTGTAGTTATCTCTGTAAACTAGAAGTGCAATGTAAAGAAGTTAAGAAGATAGACATTGGTTTAACTAGTACAAACAAAGATGTTCATGGCAAATGAAACAATCGTACATATTCTCTTCTAATCATAGAGTCTCCTCTAATACTTATTAGAGTTATCTCTGTACTCTAAAACTGCAAAGTAAACAACTTAAGAAGAAACACATTGTGTTTGGTACAAAGCAAAGACGTTCTCGCCAATTGAAACAAATGTAAATATTCGTTTCTAACCACAGAGTCTCTTGTAACCCTTATTAGAGTTATCACGGTAAACTAGAACGGCAATGTAAAGAACATAAGAAGATACACATTGGGTTAACTGGTACAAACATGGATGTTGACGCCAAAGGAAACAAATATTCATATTCGTTTCCAATCACGGAGTCCTTCTAACCCTTATTAGAGTTATCTCTGTAAACTAGAACTGCAATGTAAAGAACTTAAGAAGAAACAGATTGTGTTAACTAGTACAAACAAACATGTTCATGACAAATGAAACAAACATACATATTCGTTTCTAATCACAGAGTCCTTTGTAAACCTTATTAGAGTTATCTCTGTACTATACAACTGTATTGTAAAGAATTTAAGAGGAAACACATTGTATTAACTAGTACAAAGCAACGATGTTCATGGCAAATGAAACAAACTTACATATTCGTTTCCAATCACAGAGTCTCTTGTAACCCTTGTTAGAGTTATCTCGGCAAACTAGAATGGCAATGTAAAGAACTCAAGAAGAAACACATTGTATTAACTAGTACAAACAAAGATGTTCACTCCAAGTAAAACAAACGTACATATTCGTTTCGAATCAACACAGTCTATTGTAAGCCTTATTAGAGTTATCTCTTTAAAGTAGAACTGCAACATAAAGAACTTAAGATGAAACACATTGGGTTAACCAGTACAAAGAAAGATGTTCACCTCAAATGAAACAAATATACATATTCGTTTCAAATCACAGAGTCTCTTCTAACCCGTTTTAGATTTATCTCTGTAAACTGCAATGTAAAGAACTTAAGAAGAAACACATTGTATTAAATACTGCAAAGATGTACACGCCAAATGAAACAAACGTACATGTTCGCTTCTAATCACATAGTCTCTTGAAATAATCATTAGAGTTATCTCTGCACAATACAACAGCAATGTGAAGAACATAAGAAGAAACACATTGTGTTTCATAGATCAAAGATGTTCTCACCAAATGAAACGAACGTACATATTCCTGTGTAATCACAGAGTCTACTGTAACCCTTGTTAGAGTTATCACTGTAAACTAGAACTGCAATGTGAAGAACTTCAGAACATACACATTGTGTTAACTAGTACCAACAATGTTGTTCACAGCAAACGAAGCAAAAGTACAGATACATTTCTAATCACAGAGTCTCTGGTAATAATTATTAGAGTTATCGCTGTACAATACAACTGCAATGTAAAGAACTTAAGAAGAAACACATTGTGTTAACAAGTACAAAGCAAAGATGTTCACGGCAAAAGAAACAAATGCCCATATTCATTTCGAATCACACAATCTCTAATAATCCTTATTAGAGTTAACTCTGTACACAACAACTGCGATGTAAAGAACATAAGAAGAAACACATTGTGTTAAATAGTACAAACAAAGATGTTCTCGCCAAAGGAAACAAACGTACATATTCCTTTCTAAACACAGAGTATCTGGAGTCATTTTTAGTGTTACCTGTGTACAGTACAAGTGTATTGTAAAGAACTTAAGAAGGAACACATTCTGTTAACTAGTGCAAACAGAGATGTTCACGAAAAATGAAAGAAACGTACATACGCATTTCTAAAAACACAGTCTATAGTAATCCTTATTAGAGTTATCTCTGTACACTAACGCTTCAATGTAAGGAAGATAACAAGAAGCACATTGTGTTAACTAGTAGAAAGCAGAGAAGTACATGGCAAATGAAAAAAAACTACATATTACTTTCTAATCACACATTGTCTTGTAATCCTGATTGGAGTGATCTCTGTGAAGTAGAACTGCAATGTAAAGGACTTCAGAAGAAACACATTGTGTTAACTATTGCAAACATAGCTGTTCATGCCAAATGAAACAATCGTACATATTCTCTTCTAATCTTAGAGTCTCTTCTAATCCTTAATAAAGTTATTTCAATATTCCACAACTGCAATGTAAAGAACTTAAGAAGAAGCACATTGTGTTTGGTACAATGCAAAGATGTTCTCGCCAATTGAAACAAACGTACATATTCGTTTCTTACCACAGAGTCTCTTGTAATGCTTATTAGAGTTGTCTCTGTAAACTAGAAGTGCAATGTAAAGACCTTAAGAAGATACACATTGGGTTAACTAGTACAAACAAATATATACACGGCAAATGAAACAAACGTACATATTCGTTTCCAATCACAGATTCTCTTGTAACCCTTAATAGAGTAATCTCTGTAAACTACAACTGCAATGTAAGGAAGTTAAGAGGAAATACATTTTGTTCGGTAGAAGGAAAAGATGTTGACGCCAAATGAAACAAACGTTCATATTCGCTTCCAATCACAGCATCCTATGTAACCCTTATTAGAGTTATGTCTGTAAACTAGAACTGCAATGTATAGAACTTAAGAGGAAACATATTGCTTTTGGAAAAAGGCAAAGATGTTCCCGCCAAATGAAACAAATGTACATATTTGTTTCTAATCACAGAGTCCCTTGTAATCTTTATTAGAGTTATCTTTGTAAACTAGAACTGCAATGTATAGAACTTAAGAAGAAACACAATTTGTTAACTAGTAAAAAGCCAAGATGTTCACGGCAAGGAAACAAATGTACATATTCATTTCGAAGAACCCAATCTCTAATAATGCTTATTAGAGTTATCTCTGTACACTACAACTACAGTGTAAGGAAGATAAGAAGAAACACATTATGTTAAATAGTACAAACAAAGATATTCACGCCAAATGAAACAAACTTACATATTCGTTTCTAATCAGAGAGTCTCTTGTAGTCATTACTAGAGTTATCTCTATACACTACAACTGTACAGTAAAGAAATTGAGAAGAAACACATTCTGTTAACTAGTACAAACAAAGATGTTCACGCTAAAAGAAACAAACATACATATCCATTTCCAATCACACAGTCTCTAGTAACCCTTATTAGAGTTATCTCTGTACACTAACACTTCAATGTAAGGAAGATGACAAGAAACACATTCTGTTAACTAGTTGAAAACAAACAAGTACACGGCAAAATGAAAAAAACATACATATTCATTTCTAATCACACATTCTCTTGTAATCCTTATTGGAGTTATCTCTGTCACCTAGAACTGCAATGTAAAGAACTTAAGAAGATACACATTGGGTTAACTAGTACAAACAAAGACGTTCACGGCAAATAAAACAATCATACATATTCTCTTCTAATCATAGAGTCTCTTCTAATCCTTATTAGAGTTATCTCTGTACTCTACCACTGAAATGTAAAGAACTTAAGAAGAAACACATTGTGTTTGGTACAAAGCAAAGGTGTTCTCGCCAATTGAAACAAATGTACATATTCGTTTCTAACCACACATTCTCTTGTAACCCTTATTAGAGTTATCTCTGTAAACTAGAACTGCAATGTAAAGAACTTAAGAACATACACATTGTGGTAACTAGTACAAAAAATGATGTTTACAGCAAATGAAAAAAAGGTACATATTTGCTTCCAATCACAGAGTCTCTTGTAATCCTTTTTAGACTTAGTCTGTAAACTAGAACTGCAGTGTAAAAGACATAAGAAGAAACACATTGTGTTAACTAGTGCAAACATAGCTGTTCACGAAAATTAAAGAATCGTACATATTCCATTCTAATCATAGAGTCTCTTCTTATCCTTGTTAGAGTTATCTCTGTGCTCTGCAACTACAATGTAAAGGACTTTAGAGGAAACACATTGTGTTTGGTACAAAGCAAAGATGTTCTGGCCAATTGAAACAAAAGTACATATTCGTCTCTAAGCACAGAGTGTCTTGTAACCCTTATTAGAGTTATCTCTGTAAACTAGAACTGCAATGTAAAGAACTTAAGAAGATACACATTGGGTTAACTAGTACAAACAAAAATGTTCACGGCAAATGAAACAAACGTACATATTCGTTTCCAATCACAGAGTCTCTTGTAACCCTTATTAGAGTTATCTCTGTAAACTAGAACTGCAATGTAAAAAACTTACAAAATATACACATATATATAAAGAATATACACATTCTGTTAACTAGTACAAACAAAGATGTTCCCGGCAAATGAAACAAAAGTACATATTCGTTTCCAATCACAGAGTCCCTTGTAACCCTTATTAGAATTACCTCTGTAAACTAGAACTGCAATATAAAGAACTTAAGAAGAAACACATTGTGTTCCGTATAAAGCAAAGATGTTCTCTCCAATGATACAAACGTACATATTCATTTCGAATCACGGAGTCTCTTGTAACCCTTATTAGCGTTATCTCTGTAAACTAGAACTGCACTGTAAAGAACATAACAAGAAACACATTTTGTTTGCTAGTTCAAAGCAAAGATGTTCACGGCAAAAGAAACAAACGTACATATTCCTTCACAACCACACAATCTCTGATAATCCTTATTAGAGTTATCACTGTACGCTACAACTGCAATGTAAAGAACATAAGAAGAATCACATTGTCTTAAATAGTACAAACAAAGAGGTTCTCGCCAACTGAAACAAACGTACATATTCGTTTCAAACCACAGAGTCTCTTGTAACCCTTATTAGAGTTATCTTTGTAACCGGGAACTCCAATGTAAAGAACTTACGAAGATACACATTGGGTTAACTAGTAAAAACAAAGATGTTCACTCCATATGAAACAAACGTACATATCCATTTCCAATCACACAGTCTCCAGTAATCCTTTTTAGAGTTATCTCTGTACACTAACTCTTCAATGTAAGAAAGATAACCAGAAACACATGTGTTAAGTAGTAGAAAGGAGAGATGTACACGGCAAATGAAAAAAATGTACATGATCATTTCTAGTCACACATTTTCTTGTAATCCTTATGGGCGTTATCTCTGTAAATTGGAACTGCAATGTAAAGTACATAAGAAGAAACACATTGTGTTAACTAGTAGAAACAAAGCTGTTCCCGCCAAATGAAGCAATCGTACATATTCTCTTCTAATCATAGAGTCTCTTCTAATCCTTATTATAGTTATCTCTGCACAATACAACTGCAATGACAAGAACTATAAGAAGAAACACATTGTGTTTGGTACAAGGGAAAGATGTTCTCGCCAAATGAAAAAAACGTACATATTCGTTTCTCATCACAGAGTCTCTTGTAAACTTTATTAGAGTTATCTGTGAACACTACAAATGCAATGTAAAGAACTTAAGAAAAAACACATTGTGTTTGGTACATGGCAAAGATGTTCCCGCCAAATGATACAATCCTACATATTTGTTTCTAATCACAGAGTCCCCTGTAATCTTTGTTAGAGTTATCTCTATAAACCAGAACTGAAATTTAAAGAACTTAAAAAGAAATATATTGTGTTCTGTACAAGGCAAAGATTTTCTCGTCCAATGATATAAACGTACATATTCATTTCGAATCATGGAGGATATTGTAACCCTTATTAGAGTTTGCTCTGTAAACTGGAACTGCCATGTAAAGAAGTTCAGATGATAACCATTGGGTTAACTAGTACAAATCAAAGATGTACACGGCAAATGAAACAAACGTACATATTCATCTGGAATCACACCATCTCTAATAATCCTTCTTAGAGTTATCTCTGTACACTACAACTGCAATGTAAAGAACATAAGAAGAAACACATTGTGTTAAATAGTACAAACAAAGAGGTTCTCGCTAACTGAAACAAACGTACATATTCGTTTCTAATCACAGAGTCTCCTGTAGTCATTAGTAGAGTTATCTCTGTATAGTACAAATGTATTGTAAAGAACTTAAGAAGAAACACATTCTGTTATCTAGTAAAAGCAAAGATGTTCACGCTGAATTGAACAAATGTACTTATTCATTTTTAATCTCACAATCTCTAGTAATCCTTATTAGAGTTCTATCTGTACACTAAAGCTTCAATGTAAGGGAGATAAAAAGAAGCACATTCTGTTAACTAGTAGAAAGCAAAGAAGTACAAGGCTAATGAAAAAAACATACATATTCATTTTAATCACACATTCTCGTGTAATGCTTATTGGAGTTATCTCTGTAAAATAGAACTGCGATGTAAAAGACATAAGAAGAAACACATTGTATTAACTAGTACAAAGAAAGATGTTCACGGCAAAAGGAAACAAACGTACATATTCATTTCGAAATACACAATCTCTAATAATCATGATTAGAGTTATCTCTGTACACTACAACTGCAATGTAAAGAACATAAGAAGAAACACATTGTGTTAAATAGTACAAAGAAAGATGTTCTCGACAAATGAAACAAACATACATATTCGTCTCTAATCACAGAGTCCCTTGTAGACATTATTAGAATTATCTCTGTAGAGTACAAGTGTATTGTAAGGAACGTAAGAAGAGACACATTCTGTTAACTAGTACAAACAAAGATGTTCACGCCAAATGAAACAAACGTACATATTCATTCCTAATCACACAGTCTCTAGTAATCCTCATTAGAGGTGTCTGTGTACACTAACGCTTCAGTGTAAGGAAGATAACAAGAATCACATTGTGTTAACTAGTAGAAAGCATAGAAGTACACGGCAAATGGAAAAAATGAACATATTCATTTCTAATAACACATTCTCTTGTAATCCTTATGGGAGTTATCTCTGTAAACTAGAACTGCAATGTAAAGGACTTAAGAAGAAACTCATTGTTTTAACTAGTACAAACATAGCTGCTCACGCCAAATGAAACAATCGTACATATTCTCTTCTAATCATAGAGTCTCTTCTAATCCTTATTAGAGTTATCTGTTTACTCTACAACTTCAATGAAAAGAACTTAAGAAGAAACACATTGTGTTTGGTACAAAGCAAAGATGATCCCAGCAATTGAAACAAACGTACATATTCGTTTCTAACCACAGAGTCTCTTGTAACCCTTATTAGAGTTATGTCTGTAAACTAGAACTGCAATGTAAAGAACTTAAGAAGAAACACATTGTGCTAACTAGTCCAAAGCAAAGGGGTTCACGGCAAAAGAAACAAATGTACATATTGTTTCCGAACCACACAGTTTCTATTAATCCTTATTAGAGTTATCTCTGTACTCTACAACTGCAATGTAAAGAGCTTAAGAGAAAACACACTGTGTTTAGTACAAAGCAAAGATGTTCACTCCAAATGAAAAAAACGTACATATTCGTTTCTAATCACAGAGTCCCTTGTAATCTTTATTAGAGTTATCTCTGTAAACTAGAACTGCAATGTACAGGACATTAGAAGAAACACATTTTGTTAACTAGTACAAACATTGCTGTTAACGCCAAATGAAACAATCGTACATATTCTCTTCTAATCTTAGAGTCCCTTCTAATCCTTATTAAAGTTATCTCTGTACTCTACAACTGCAATGTAAAGAACTTAAGAAGAAACACATTGTGTTTGGTACAAAGCAAAGATGTTCTCGCCAATTGAAACAAACGTACATATTCGCTTGCAATCACCGAGTCTCTTGTAACCCTTATCAGAGTTATCTCTGTAAGCTAGAACTGCAATATAAACAAATTAAGAAGAAACACATTGTGTTTGGTACAAGGCAAAGATGTTCCCGCAAATGAAACAAATGTACATATTTTTTATAATCCAAGAGTCCCTTATAATCTTCATTACAATTATCTGTGTAAAGTAGAACTGCAATATAAAGAACTTAAGAAGAAACACATTGTGTTAACTAGTACAGACAAAGATGTTTATGGCAAATGAAACAAAGGTACATATTCGTTTCCAATCACAGAGTCTCTTGTAGTCCTCATTGGACTTATCTCTGTAAACCAGATCTCCAATGTAAAGAAGATAAGAAGAAACACATTGCATTAACTAGTACAAACATAGCTGTTCACGCCAAATGAAAGAATCGTACATATTCTCTTCTAATCATAGAATGTCTTCTAATTCTTATTAGAGTTACCGCTGTACTCTACAATTGCAATGTAAAGTACTTAACAGGAAACACATTGTGTTTGGTACAAAGCAAAGATATTTTCGCCAATGGAAACAAACGTACATATTCGTTTCTAACCACAGAGTCTCTTGTAACCCTTATTAGCGTTATCTCTGTAAAATGGAACTGCAGTGTAAGGAACGTAAGAAGATACACATTGAGTTAAGTAGTACAAACAAAGATGTTCACGGCAAATATAAACGTACATATTCTTTTCCAATCACACAGTCTCTTGTAACCATTATTAGAGTTATCTGTGTAAACTAGAACTGAAATGTAAAGAAGTTAAGAAGAAATACATTGTGTTTGGTACATGGAAAAGATGTTGACGCCAAATGAAACAAACGTTCATATTCGTTTCCAATCACAGAGTCCCTTGTAACCCTTACTGGAGTTATCTCTGTAAACTAGAACTGCAATGTAAGGAACTTAAGAAGAAACACATTGTGTTTGGTACAAAGCAAAGATGTTCTAGCCAATTGAAACAAACGTACATATTCGTTTCTAACCACAGAGTCTCTTGTGACCCTTATTAGAGTTATCTCTGTAAACTAGAACTGCAATGTAAAGAACTTAAGAAGATACACATTGGGTTAACTAGTACAAACAAAGATGTTCACAGCAAATTTAACAAACATACATATTCTTTTTCAATCACAGAGTCCCTTGTAACCATTATTAGCGTTATCTCTGTAAACTAGAACTGCAATGTAAAGTTAAGAACACATTGTGTTCGGTACAAGAAAAAGATGTTGACGCCAAATGAAACAAACGTTCATATTCGCTTCCAATCACAGAGTCCCTTTTAACCCTTATTAGAGTTATCTCTGTATGCTAACACTTCAATGTAAGGAAGATGACAAGAAACACATTGTGTTAACTAGTAGAAAGCAAAGTAGTACAAAGAAAGATATTCACGCCAAATGAAACAAACGTATGTATTCATTTCCAATCACAGTCTCTTTTTACCCTTGTTAGAGTTATCTCTGCACAGTACATGTGTAAGGTAAAGAATTTAAGAAGAATCACATTCTGTTAAGTAGTACAAAGAAAGATGTTCACGCCAAATGAAACAAACGTGCGTATTCGCTTCTAATCACACATCTCTTGTAACCCTTAATAGAGTTATCTCTGTAAAGTAGAGCTGCAATGTAAAGAACATAAGAGGAAACGCATTGTGTTAACTACTACAAGCAAGTTGTACACGCCAAATGAAAGAAACGTACATATTCGCTTCCAATCACAGAGTTCCTTGTAATCCTGATAAGAGTTATCTCTGTACACTACAACTGCAACGTAAGGAACTTTAGAAGAAAGAAGAAACACATTGTGTTAACTACTACAAAGATCTTTTCGCCAAATAATTCAAACGTACATCTTCACTTCTAATCACAGAGTCTATTATAATCCTTATTAGAGTTATCGCTGCATAGTACAAGTGTAATGTGAAGAATTTAAGAAGAAACATTGTATTAACTAGTAGAAACAGAAGCACACGGCAAATGAAGCAAACTTACATATTAATTTCTAATCACACAGTCTCTTGTAATCCTTATTAGAGTTACCTCTGTACACTAACGCTTCAATGTAAGGTTGATAACAAGAAACACATTTTGTTAACTAGTAGAAACCAAAGAAGTACATGGCAAATGAAACAAACGTACACATTCATTTCTAATCACACATTCTCTTGTAATCTTTATTAGAGTTATCTTTGTAAACTAGAACTTCAATATAAAGAACTTAAAAAGAAACACATTGTGTTAACTAGTACAAACAAAAATGTTCATGACAAATGACAAACATACATATTCATTTGTAATCACAAAGTATCTTGTAATCCTTATTAGAGTTATCTCTGTACTGTACAACTGTTTTGTAAAGAATTTAAGAAGAAACACATTTTATTAACTAGTACAAAGCAACGATGTTCACGGCAAATGAAACAAACGTACATATTCGTTTCCAATCACAGAGTCTCTTGTAATCGTTGTTAGAGTTATCTTGGCAAACAAGAATAGCAATGTTAAGAACTTAAGAAGAAACACATTGTAATAACTACTACAACGTAAAGATGTTCACGCCAACTGAAACAAACGTACATATTCGCTTCGAATCACAGGGTCTCTTCTAACCCTTTTTAGAGTTATCTCTGTAAACTGCAATGTAAAGAACTTAAGAAGAAGCACATTGTATTAAATACTGCAGAGATGTACAGGCCAAAAAAACAAACGTAGGTATTCGCTTCTAATCACGGAGTCTCTTGTAATCATTATTAGAGTTATCTCTGCACAATACAACAGCCATGTAAAGAACATGAGAAGAAACACTGTGTATCGTACAAATCAAAGACGTTTTCGCCAAATGAAACAAACGTACATATTCCTGTATAATCACAGAGTCTCCTGTAACCCTTATTAGAGTTATCTCTGTAAACTAGAACTGCAATGTAAAGAACTTAAGAGCATACATATTGGGTTAACTAGTACAAACCAAGATGTTCATGGCAAATGAAACAAATGTACATATTCGTTTCCAATCACAGAGTCTCTTGCAGTAATTATTAGAGTTATCTCTGTAAAGAAGAACAGCAAAGTTGTTCTCGCCAAATGAAACAATCGTACATATTCTCTTTTAATCATAGAGTTTCTTCTAATCCTTAGTAGAGTTATCTCTGTATTCTACTACTGCAATGGGAAGAACTTAAGAAGAAACACATTGTGTTAACTAGTACCAACAAAGATGCCCACGACAAATGAAACAAACAAACATATTCGTTTCTAATCTCAGAGTCTCTTGTAAACCTTATTAGAGTAATCTCTGTGCAGTGCTAAGTATTGTAAAGGATTTAAGAAGAAGCACATTGTATTAACTAGTACAAAGCAACGATGTTCACGGCAAATGCAACAAATGTACATATTCGTTTCCAATCACAGAGTCTCTTGTAACCCTTGTAGAGTTATCTCGGCAAACTAGAATAGCAATGTAAAGAACTTAAGAAGAAACACACTGTATCAACTACTACAAAGTAAAGATGTTCACGCCAAATGAAACAAGCATACATATTCGTTTCAAATTGCAGAGAATCGTGTAACCCTTATTAGAGTTATCTCTGTAAATTAGAACTGCAACGTAAAGAACTTAAGAAGAAACACATTGTGTTACATAGTACAACCAAAGTAGTTCACAGCAAATGAAGCAAACGTACAGATACATTTCTAATCTCAGAGTCTCTCGTAATAATTATTAGGGTTATCTCTGCACAATACAACTGCAATGTAAAGAACTTAAGATGAAAGACATTGTGTTAACTAGTACAAAGCACATATGTTCATGGCAAAAGAAACAAACGTACATATTCATTTCGAATCACAGAATTTCTAATAATCCTTTTTACAGTTATCTCTGTACCCTACAACCTCAATGTAAAGAACATAAGAGGAAACACACTGTGTTTAGTACGAAACAAAGATGGGCACTCCAAAAGAAACAAAAGTACATATTCGTTTCTAATCACAGAGTCTCTTGTACTCATTATTAGAGTTATCTCTGTACAGTCCAACTGTATTGTAAAGAACTTAAGAAGGAACACATTCTGTTATCTACTACACACAAAGATGATCACGCCAAATGAAACAAACGTACATATTCATTTCTAATCACACGGACTCTGGTAAACGTTATTAGAGTTATCTCTGTACACTAACGCTTCAATGTAAGGAAGATAACAAGAAGCACATTGTGTTAACTAGTAGAAAGTAAAGAAGTACACGGCAAATGCAAAAAACTTACATATTCATTTCTAATCACACATTCCCTTGTAATCCTTATTAGAGTTATCTCTGTAAACTACAACTGCATCGTAAAGCATTTAAGAAGAAACACATTGTGTTAACTAGTACAAACAAAGTTGCTCACAGCAAATTAAGCAAACGTACAGATACATTTCTAATCACAGAGTCTCTGGTAATAATTATTAGAGTCATCTCTGCACAATACAACTGCATTGTGAAGAACTTAAGAAGAAACACATTGTGTTAACTAGTACTAAGCAAATATGTTCATGGGAAAAGAAAAAAAATGCACATATTCATTTCGAATCACACAATTTCTAATAATCCTTCTTAGAGTTATCTCTGTACTCTACAACTGCAATGAAAAGAACTTAACAGGGATAACACTGTGTTTTGTACCAAGCAAAGATGGGCACTCCAAATGAAACAAACGTAAACATTCATTTCTAATCACAGAGTCTCTTGTAACCCTTAATAGGGTTGTCTCTGTAAACTAGAACTGCAGGGTAAGGAATTTATGAAGAAACTCAATGTGTTAACTAGTACAGAGCAAAGATGTTCACGGCAAAAGAAAGAAACGTACATATTCATTTCGAATCACACAGTCTCCCATAATCCTTACTACAGTTATCTCTGTACACTGCAACTGCAATCTAAAGAACATAGGGAGTAATACATTGTGTTTAATAGTACAAACAAAGATGTTCTCACCAAATGAAAAAAACTTATACATTCATTTCTAATCACAGCGTCTCTTGTAGTCATTATTAGAGTTATCTCTGTACAGTACAACTGTATTGTAAAGAACTTAAGAAGAAACACATTCTGTTAAATAGTACAAACAAAGTTGTTCCCTCCAAATGAAACAAACGTACATATTCATTTCTCATCACACAGTCTCTAGTAATCCTTATTAGAGTTATCTCTGTACACTAATGCTTCAATGTAAGGAAAATAACAAGAAGTACATTGTGTTAACTAGTAGAAAGAAGAGAAGTACACGGCAAATGAAAAAAACGTACATAATCATTTCTAATCACACATTCTCTTGTAATCCTCATTGGGGTTATTTCTGTAAACTAGAACTGCAATGTAAAGGACTTCAGTAGAAACACTTTGCGTTAACTAGTACAAACATAGCAGTTCACTCAAAATGAAACAATTGTACATATTCTCTTCTAATCATAGAGGCTCTTCTAATGCTTATTAGAGTTATCTCTGTATTCTACAGCTGCAATTTAAAGAACTTAATAAGAAACACATTCTGTTTGGTACAAAGCAAAGATGTTCTCACCAATTGAAACAAACGCACATATTCGTTTCTAACCACAGAGTCTCTTGTAACCCTTAATAAAGTTATCTTTGTAAACTAGAACTGCAATGTAAAGAACATAAGAAGATACAGATTGGGTTAACTAGTACAAACAAAGATGTTCAAGGCAAATGAAACAAATGTACATATTCGTTTCCATCATAGAGACTCTTGTAACCCATTATTAGAGTTATCTCCATAAACTAGAACTGCAATGTAAAGAAGTTAAGAAGAAACACATTGTGTTCGGTACAAGGAAAAGATGTGGATGCCAAATGAAACAAACGTTCATATTCGTTTCCAATCACAGAGTCCCTTGTCACCCTTATTAGAGTTATCTCTGTAAACTAGAAGTGCAATGTAAAGAACTTAAGAAGAAACACACTGTGTTTGGTACAAGGCAAAGATGTTCACAGCAAATGAAACTAACGTACATATTCGTATGTTATCACAGAGTCCCTTGTAATCTTTATTAGAGTTATCTCTGTAAACTAGAACGGCAATGTGAAGAACTTAACAAGAAACACATTGTGTTAACTATTACAAACAAAGATGTTCACGGCAAGTGAAACAAACATACATATTCGTTTCTAATCACAGGTCTTTTGTAATCCTTATTAGAGTTATCTCTGTACAGTACAACTGTATTGTAAAGAATTTAAGAAGAGACACATTGTATTAACTAGTACAAAGCAACGATGTTCACGGCAAATGAAACAAACGTACATATTCGTTTCCAATCACAGAGTCTCTTGTAACCCTTCTAGAGTTATCTTGGCAAACGACAATAGCAATGTAAAGAACATAAGAAGAAACACACTGTATTAACTACTACAAAGTAAAGATGTTCACGCCAAATGAAACAAACGTACATATTCGTTTCGAATTGCACAGTCTCTTGTAATACTTATTAGAGTAACCTCTCTAACTAGAACTGCAAGGTAAAGAACTTAAGAAGAAACACATTGGGTTAATTAGTACAAAGAAAGGAGGTTCCCATAAAGGAAACAAACGTACATATTCATTTCGAATCACACAATTTCTATTAATCTTTACTAGAGTTATCACTGTACTCTACAACTGCAATGTAAAGAACTTAAGAGGAAACACACTGTTTTTAGTACAAAGCAAAGATGTTCTCTCCAAATGAACCAAACGTACATATATGTTTCTAATGACAGAGTCCCTTGTAATCTTTATTAGACTTATCTCTGTAAGCTAGAACTGTAATGTAAAGAACTTAACAAGAAACACATTGAGTTCAGTACAAGGCAAAGATTTTCTCGCCAATGAAACAAATGAACATATTTGTTTGTAATCACAGAGTCCCATTTAATCTTTATTAGAGTAATCTCTGTAAACTAGAACTGCAATATAAAGAACTTAAGAAGATACACATTGGGTTAACTACTACAAACAAAGATGTTCAGGGCAAATGAAACAAAGGACATATTCGTTTCCAATCTCAGATTCTCTTGTATCACTTATTAGACTTATCTTTGTAAAGTAGAACTGCAATGTAAAGAAGTTAAGAAGAAACACATTGTGTTCAGTACAAATAAAAGATGTTGACGCCAAATGTAACAAACGTTCATATTCGCTTCCAATCACAGAGTCCCTTGTAACCCTTATTAGAGTTACTCTGTATACTAACTGCAATGTAAAGAACTTAAGAAGAAACGCATTGTGTTCAGGTACAAGGAGAAGATGTTCTTGCCCAATGACATAAACGTACATTTTCGTTTACAATCACGGAGTCTCTTGTTACCCTTATTAGAGTTATCTCTGTAAACTAGAACTGCAATGTAAAGAACTTAAGAAGAAACACATTGTGTTAACTAGTACAAAGCAAAGATGTTCACAGCAAAAGAAACAAACACACATATTCATTAAGAATCACAGAAACTCTAATAATCATTATTAGTGTTATTTCTGTACACTACAACAGCAATGTAAAGAACATAAGAAGAAACATATTGTGTCAAATAGTACAAACAAAGATGTTCTCACCAAATGAAACAAACATACATATTCGTTTCTAATCACAGAGTCTCTTGTAGTCATTAGTAGAGTTATCTCTGTACAGTACAACTGTATTGTAAAGAACTTAAGAAGAAATACATTCTGTTATCTAGTATAAACAAAGATGTTCACGCTAAATTGAACAAATGTACTTATGCATTTTTAATCTCACAATCTGTAGTAATCCTAATTAGAGTTCTATCTGTACACTAATGCTTCAATGTAAGGAAGATTAAAGGAAGCACATTCTGTTAACTAGTAGAAAGCAAAGAAGTACAAGGCAAATGAAAACAACGTACATATTCATTTTTAATCACACATTCTCTTGTAATCCTTATTGGAGTTATCTCTGTAAAAGAGAACTGCAATGTAAAGGACATAAGAAGAAACACATTGTATTAACTAGTACAAAGAAAGATGTTCACGGCAAAAAGAAACAAACGTACATATTCATTTCGAAATACACAATCTCTAATTATCATTATTAGAGTTATCATTGTACACTACAACTGCAACGTAAAGAACATAAGAAGAAGCACATTGTGTTAAATAATACAAAGAAACATGTTCATATTCTTTTCTAATCACAGAGTCTCTTGTACACATTATTAGGATTATCTCTGTACACTACAAGTGTATTGTAAGGAACGTAAGAAGAGACACATTCTGTTAACTAGTACAAACAAAGATGTTCACGCCAAATGAAACAAACGTACATATTCATTCCTAATCACACAGTCTCTAGAAATCCTTTTAGAATTATCTCTGTACACTAACACTGCAATGTAAGGATGATACGAAGAAGCACATTGTGTTAACCTGTAGAAAGCATAGAAGTACACGGCAAATGAAAAAAACGAACATATTCATTTCTAATCACACATTCTCTTGTAATCCTTATTGGAGTTATCTCTGTAAACTAGAACTGTAATGTAAAGGACTTAAGAAGAAACTTATTGTGTTAACTAGTACAAACATAGCTGTTCACGCCAAATAAAACAATCGTACATATTCTCTTCTAATCATAGAGTCTCTTCTAAACCTTATTAGAGTTATCTGTTTACTCTACAACTTCAATGTAAAGAACTTAAGAGGAAACACATTGTGTTTGGTACAAAGCAAAGATGATCCCGGCAATTGAAACAAACGTACATATTCGTTTCTAACCACAGAGTCTCTTGTAACCCTTATTAGAGTTATGTCTGTAAACTAGAACTGCAATATAAAGAACTTAAGAAGAAACACATTGTGTTCACTAGTACAAAGCAAAGAGGTTCACAGCAAAAGAAACAAATGTACATATTCTTTCTGAACCACACAATTTCTATTAACCCTTATTAGAGTTATCTCTGTACTCTACAACTGAAATGTAAAGAGCTTAAGAGGAAACACAGTGTGTTTAGTACAAAGCAAAGATGTTCACTCCAAATGAAAAAAACGTACATATTCGTTTCTAATCACAGAATCCCTTGTAATCTTTATTAGAGTATCTCTGTAAATTAGAACTGCAATGTAAAGAACTTAAGAAGAAACACGTTGTGTTAACTAGTACAAAGCAAATGTTCACGGCAAATAAAAAAAAGTACATATTCGTTTCCAATCACAGAATCTCTTGTAACCCTTATTACTGTTATCTCTGTAAACTAGAACTGCAATGTAAAGAAGTTAAGAAGAAACACATTGTGTTTGGTACAAAGAAAAGATGTTGATGCCAAATGAAACAAACGTTCATATTTGTTTCCAATCACAGCGTCCCTAGTAACCCTTAGTAGAATTATTTCTGTGAACTAGAACTGGAATTTAAAGAACTTAAGAAGAAACACATTGTGTTTGGTACAAGGCAAACATATTCTCGCCAAATGAAACAAACATACATATTTGATAATAATCAAAGCGTCCCTTGTAATCTTTATTAGAGTTATCTTTGTAAACTAGAACTGCAATGTAAGAACTGAAAAAGAAACACATTGTGTTTGGTACAAGGCAAAGAAGTTCTCGACAAATGAAATAAACATACATATTCGTTTCGAATCACGGAGTCCCTTGTAACCCTTATGAGAGTTATCTCTATAAACTAGAACTGCAATATAAAGGACATAAGAAGAAACACATTGTGTTCGGTACACGGCAAAGAAGTTCTCAACAAATGAAATAAACGTACATATTGGTTTCCAATGAAAGAGTCTCTTGTAACCCTTATTAGAGTTATCTCTGTAAACTAGAACTGCAATATAAAGAAGTTAAGAAGAAACACATTCCGTTTGGTACAAGGAAAAGATGTTGACGCCAAATGAATCAAAAGTTCATATTCGTTTCCAATCACAGAGTCCCTTGTAACCCTTATTAGAGTTATCTCTGTGAACTAGAACTGCAATGTAAAGAACTTAAGAAGAAACACATTGTGTTAGGTACAAGGCAAAGATGTTCTCGCCCAATGAAATAAAGGTACATATTCGTTTCTAATCACAGAGTATCTTGTAGTCGTTATTAAAGTTATCTGTGTACAGTACAACTGTATTGTAAAGAACATAAGAAGAAACACATTCTGTTAACTAGTACAAACACAGAGGTTCACGCCAAATGAAACAAACGTACATATTAATTTCTAATCTCACAGTCTCTAGTAATCCTCATTAGAGTTATCTGTGTAAACTAAACTTTCAATGTAAGGAAGATAACAAGAAGCATATTATGTTAACTAGTAGAAAGCAAAGAAGTACACGCCAAATGAGACAAACGTACATATTCGTTACCAGTCACAGAGTCCCTTCTAACCCATATTAGAGTTATCTCTGTAAACTAGAACTGCAATGTAAAGGACTTAAGAAGAAACACATTGTGTTAACTAGTACAAACATAGCAGTTCACGCCAAATAAAACAAACATACATATTCTCCTCTAATCATAGTTTCTCTTTTAATCCTTAGTAGAGTTATCTCTGCACTCTACAACTGCAATGTAAAGAACTGAGAAGAAACACATTGTGTTTGGTACAAAGCAAAGATGTTCTCGCCAATTGAAACAAAGGTACATATTCGATTCCAATCACAGAGTCTCTTGTAACCATTATTGAAGTTATCCCTGTAAACTAGAACTGCAATGTAAAGAAGTTAAGTAGAAGCACATTGTGTTCAGTAGAAGGAAAATATGTTGACACCAAATGAAACAAACGTTCATATTCGTTTCCAATCACAGAGTTCCTTGTATCCCTTATAAGAGTTATCTCTGTAAACTAGAATTGCAATGTAAATAACTTAAGAAGAAACACATTGTGTTCGGTACAAGGCAAAGATAATCTCGCCCAGTGAAATAAACGATGATATTTGTTTCGAATCACGGTGTCTCTTGTAACCCTTATTAGAGTTACCTCTGTAAACTAGACCTGGAATGCAAAGAACTTAAAAAGAAACACATTGTGTTTACTAGTACACAGCAAAGATGTTCACGGCAAAAGAAAGAAACGTACATATTCATTTCAAATCACACAATCTCTAACAATCCTTATTAGAGTTATCTCTGTACACTACTACTGCAATGTAAAGAACATAAGAAGAAACACATTGTGTAAAATAGTACAAACAAAGGTGTTCTTGCCAAATGAAACAAACGTACATATTCGTTTCTAATCATAGAGTCTCTTGTAGTCATTATTAGAGTTATCTCTGTACAGTGCAACTGTATTGTAAAGAACTTAAGAAGAAACACATTCTGTTAACTAGTACCAACAAAGATGTTCACGCCAAATGAAAGAAATGTGCATATTCATTTCTAATCACACAGTCTCCAGTAATCCTTCTTAGACTTATCTCTGTACACTAACACTTCAATGTAAGGAAGATAACAAGAAGCACATTGTGTCAACTAGTAGAAAGCAAAGAAGTACACAGGCAAATGAAAAAAACTTACATATTCATTTCTACTCCCACATTCTCTTGTAATCCTTATTGGAGTTATCTCTGTAAACTAGAACTTCAATGTAAAGGACTTAAGAAGAAGCACATTGTGTTAACTAGTACAAACATAGCTATTCACGCTAACTGAAACAATCGTACATATTCTCTTCTAATCATAGAGCCTGCTCTAATCCTTATTAGAGTTATCTCTGTATTCTACAACTGCAATGTAAAGCACTGAAGAAGAAACACATTGTGTTTGGTACAAAGCAATGATGTTCTCGCCATTTGAAACAACCATACATATTCGTTTCTAACCACAGAGACTCTTGTAACCCTTATTAGAGTTATCACTGTAAACTAGAACTGAATTGTAAAGGACATAAGAAGAAACACATCGCGTTAACTAGTACAAACATAGCTGTTCACAACAAATGAAACAATCGTACATATTCTCTTCTAATCATAGAGTCTCTTCTAATTCTTTTAGAGTTATCTCTGTAAACTAGAACTGCAATGTAAAGTAGTTAAGAAGAAACACATCGTGTTCGTTACAAGGAAAAGATGTTGACGCCAAATGAAACAAACGTTCATATTCGTTTCCAATCACAGAGTCCTTTGTAACCCATTTTAGAGTTATCTCTGTAAACTAGAACTGCAATGTAAAGAACTTAAGAGGAAACACATTGTGTTTGATACAAGGCAAAGATGTTCCCGCCACATGAAACAAACATACATATTTGTTTGTAATCACAGAGTCCCTTGTAATCTTTATTAGAGTTATCTCTGTAAACTAGAACTGCAATGTAAAGAACTTAAGATGATACACATTGGGTTAATTAGTACAAAGAAAGATGTTCGGGGCAAATGAAACAAACGCACATATTCGTTTCCAATCTCAGAGTCTATTGTAACACTTATTAGACTTATCTCTGTAAACTAGAACAGCAATGTATAGAAATTAAGAGGAAACACATTGTGTTCAGTACAAGGAAAAGATGTTGACACCAAATGTAACAAACGTTCATATCCGTTTCCAATCAGAGAGTCCCTTGTAACCCTTATTAGAGTTATCTCTGTGGACTAGAACTGCAATGTAAAGAACTTAAGAAGAAACACATTGTGTTTGGTACAAGCAAAGATGTTCCCACCAAATGAAACAAACGTACATATTTGTTTCTAATCACAGAGTCCCTTGCAATCTTTATTAGAGTTATCTCTGTAAAGTAGAACTGCAATGTAAAGAACTGAAGAAGAAACACATTGTGTTAACTAGTACAAAGGAAAGATGTTCACGGCAAAAGAAAGAAACATACATATTCATTTCGAATCACACTATTTCTACTAATCCTTATTAGAGTTATCTATGTGCTCTACAACTGTAATGTAAAGAACTTAACAGGAAACACACTGTATTTAGTACAAAGCAAATATATTCACTCCAAGTGAAACAAACGTACATATTCTTTTCTGGTCACAGAGTCTCCGGTAACCTTTAATAGAGTTATCTCTGTAAACTAGAACTTCAATGTAAAGAACTTAACAAGTTATACATTGGGTAACTAGTACAAAAAAGATGTTCACGGCAAATGAAACAAACGTACATATTCGTTTCCAATCACAGAGTCTCTTGTAACTCTTATTAGAGCTGTCTCTGTAACCTAGAACTGCAATGTAAAGAAGTTAAGTAGATACACATTGTATTCGGTACAAGGAATAGATGACGCCAAATGAAACAAAAGTTCATATTCCTTTCCAATCACAGAGTCCCTTGTAACCCTTATTAGAGCTATCTCTGTGAACTAGAACTGCAATGTAAAGAACTTAAGAAGAAACACATTGTGTTCGGTACAAGTCAAAGATGTTCTCGCCCAATGAAATAAACGTACATATTCGTTTCTAATCACAGAGTCTCTTGTAGTCATTATTAGAGTTATCTCTGTATAGTTCAACTGTATTGTAAACAGCTTAAGAAGAAACACATTCTGTTAACTAGTACAAACAAAGATGTTCCCGCCAAATGAAACAAACGTACATATTCATTTCTAATCACACAGTCTCTAGTAATCCTTATTAGAGTTATCTGCGTACACTAACCCTTCAATGTACGGAAGATAACAAGAAGCACATTGTGTTAACTAGTAGAAAGCAAAGAAGTACACGGCAAATTGAAAAAGCGTACATATTCATTTCTAATCACACATTCTCTTGTAATCCTTATTGGAGTTATCTCTGTAAACTAGAACCTCAGTGTAAAGGACTTAAGAGGAAACACATTGTGACTTCTGGCCAAGATGGCGACCGCCTAGCTGCGCTGCAAATCCCAGGCGTAAGAAAGGCAAGATATTAAGGGTACATAGTGGCTCTTAGGGGAGAGAAATCTGGGTGGGCACAGAGGCGGGGGAACAGGGAATCGCCGATCCCCTCACGGGCGGGTAGGCACCCCTCACCCCAAATAACCAACGTGTTCACAGCACCTCCACTGACGCTGCTGCTGCTCTGGAGCCCACACGGCTGTCACCATGCGTCGATTGTTCCCTGCATGCAGAAGCTTAGACTGCTCTGCACTCTCGTGCACTCGCCCACTTACTGAGAGTGGCCAGTCCCAGAGCAGCTGCCACGCAAGCTCAGACTGTGTCTCTCGCTTGCGCCAGCTCAGGTGCCATCCCCTACCTGCCTGCCGCGCCAGCCGTCCGCAATTGTCCTGTGGCGGGGGGAGTGCAGGCTGCTTCCGGTTCCCAGCATTCCCAGCTAGAGTTTGGATTGCTTCAGTGGTTGGTGCCTCAGTGCCACTCCTAGCTTAAACGCAGGCAGCTTTGGCACATTACCACTTGAGAACTTAGGCAACTTTGGCGCCCGTGCCAGGCAGTAGATAGGCGGCTTTGGCAAGTGAGATTGTTCCCTGCTTGCGGAAGCTTAGACTGCTCCGCACTCTGGTCCACTCACCCACTTACTGAGCGAACCCAGTTCCACAGCAGGTGCCACGCAAGCTCAGACTGTGTCTCTCACTTGCGCCAGCTCAGGTGCCATCCCCTACCCTGTCTGCTGCGCCGGCCGGCCACCATTGTCCTGTGGTGGGGGAGCGCAGACTGCTTCCGGTTCCCAGCGTTTCCAGTCAGAGTTTGGGCTGCTTCAGTGCTTGGTGCCACAGTGACACTCCTAGCTCTAACGCAGGCAGCTATGGCACATTACCACTTGAGAACTCAAGCAACTTCAGCGCCTCTGCCAGGCAGTAGATAGGTGGCTTTGACAAGTGAGAGCAAAAGCCCAGGCCGCTTGGCAACTGCCCCAGGCTGCATAAGATTCCCATTGGTTTTGAGCCCAGGCTGATACGTCCACCTACCTTCCCATACACTATCATGAACAGAACACAGCGCAAAGAAAATAACATGAAAAATCAAATGCAAGAAAATCCAGTTAGATCACCCAGTCCCACATTGAATACATCTAACCAAAACATAGTAGAACCAATAGGACCAAAACACCAAATTGAAGCTATGAGCAATGCAACCCTGACCAACCTACTGGTAGAACTTGCAGCAAAGCAACAAAGAGCCGACAATCGTGTGGATGCTTCCATCACTAAACTAGAACTAATAGATAAGAAATTGGAAGGATTAGATAAGAAATTGGAAGGATTTCAAAGAGAGTTAAGAGATTTGAGGGAGAGTGGAAAAAAAAGAAGACCTTAAAATCAGCTGGCCATGCTAAATGAAGACATAAAGAAATGCAAGGATGAACTCCAAGAATCATCAAGAAAATCAGAAAATGATGTGAAAAGGGAGCTTGACAGAGGGATGGAAACTATAGATAGAAATGTAATAGAAAATGCAAACTTAATTGAACAAGTCCAAAACTCGCTAGAAGCTCTCCAGAATACAGTCAGCCAAGTGGAGGATAGAAACTCTGATCTGGAAGACAAGATGGAAGAAACAGTTAGAGAGTTCAAAAATTTCAGTAAGTTGAAAAGCTCCTGTGAACAGAATATGAGGGGATTGTGGGATACATTTAAACGTCCCAATATCAGGATCATTGGAATACCAGAAGGAGAAGAAATTCATACCAAAGGCATGGAGAACTTATTTAACAAAATAATTGAAGAAAACTTCCCCAGTCTCTTAAAAGAAAGGCCCATCAAGATACAAGAAGCCAATAGAACTCCAACCAGACTGGACCAAAGGAGAAACTCTCCAAGTCATATTATCATTAAGACTCTAAACATTGACACCAAAGAGAAATTCCTACAAGTAGCTAGGGAAAAACAGCACACCACCTTCAAAGGTAACCCCATCAGAATTACTTCAGACTTCTCAATGGAAACCCTGAAAACTAGAAGGGCCTGGCACGAAACACTGCAAAGTCTAAGAACCTATGGCTTCCAACACAAACTACTCTACCCAGCAAAAGTATCCCTCATAATAGATGGTGAAAGAAAAACATTCCATGACAAAACTCAGCTTTACAATTATATGAACACAAATCCAAACCTACAGAGAGTATTTCAGGAAATTCTCCACAGAGAAGAAAAAAAATAATCAAACACAATTGCCTACAAGAAGCAGATCACAACAACCAAACTCAGAGTAGGCACAATAAACTTCAACGTCCATGAAAACACCAACCCACATTTACCATCACAATATGGCAGGGATCAAAACAAATCTTACAGTCATTACCCTAAATATTAATGGCCTTAATTCACCCATCAAGAGACACAAGATAACAGGATGGATCAAAAAATTAGACCCCTCATTCTGTTGCCTTCAAGAAACCCACCTCACCATTAAAGACAGACATCTCCTCAGGGTGAAAGGGTGGAAAACAGTATTCCAAGCAAATGGGAATAAGAAACAAGCAGGTGTAGCTATATTAATATCGGATAAAATAGACTTCAAACAAAAAAAAATCAAAATAGACAAGGAAGGCCACTTCCTACTTATCAAGGGAACAATCCATCAAGAGGATATTACAATCATACATCTCTATGCACCAAACACAGGGGCACCAAGTTCATAAAACAAAACATACTTGACAATAAAACAGAAATAACCACAAACACCATCATAGCTGGGGACTTCAATACACCATTATCAGTAATACACAGATCATCCAAACAGAAACTCAACAGGGAAGGAAGAGAGCTCAACCAAACCCTAGATCACTTAGACCTAACAGACATCTGCAGAATCTTCCATCCCAAATCCACAGATTACACATTCTTCTCAGCAGCCCATGGAACATTCTCTAAAATAGACCACATACTGGGTCACAAAGACTGCCTCCACATATTTAGGAAGATTGACATAATTCCCTGCATGATATCAGATGACAGTGCTATATTGCTAGAAATCAACAACAAAAGACCCACCAGGAATCACAAGGGCACCTGGAAACTGAACAGCACACTTTTAAACAATAAATGGATAGTGGATGAATTAAAGAATGAAATTGCAAAATTTCTGGAATTGAACAGACAATGAGAACACATTGTACCAAAACTTATGGGACACAATGAAGGCGGTCCTCAGGGGAAAATTCATAGCACTCAATGCCTTCATAAAAAAGACAGAAAGGTCTCAAATCAATGACCTTACCATCCCCCTAAAGGCACTGGAAAAAAACAAGAAAAATCCAACCCAAAGAGCTCCAGAAGGAAAGAAATAATTAAAATCAGAGCAGACATCAATGAGCTGGAAATGAAGGAAACAATTAAGACAATTGACAAAACAAAGAGCTGGTTCTTTGAAAAAATAAACAAGATTGACAAACCCCTGGCCAATCTGATCAAGCAAAAAAAAGGAGAAGCTTCAAGATAACAAAATTCAAAATGAAAAAGGAGAGATCACAACAGACATATGTGAAATTGGGAGAATCATCAGGACTTATTTCAAAAACCTCTACTCCACAAAACTGGATAATGTGGAGGAGATGGATAAATTCTTGGATGCATACCATCTACCAAAGCTAAACACAGGGCAGATTAATCATCTCAATCAGCCCATCACACTCATAGAGATTGAAAAAGTAATAAAAAAAACCTCCCAAAAAAGAAAAGTCCAGGAACAGATGGCTTCTCAGCTGAATGCTATCAAACCTTCATGGAAGAACTCAAACCAATCTTCCTCAAACTGTGCCACACAATTGGTGAACAGGGAAAACTTCCCAACTCCTTTTATGAAGCTAGCATCACTCTAATTCCAAAACCAGCAGAGATGCCACAAGAAAAGAAAACTACCGGCCCATTTCCCTGATGAATTTAGATGCAAAGATCCTAAAAAAAAATCCTTGCAAACCGAATACAACAACACATCAAAAGTATTATCCACCTTGACCAAGTGGGATTCATTCCAGGAACACAGGGGTGGTTCAACATATGGAAATCTGTCAATGTAATACAACACATAAACAAGGTTAAACATAAAAACCACATGATAATTTCGATAGATGCAGAAAAGGCCTTTGACAAGATTCAACATCACTTCATGTTCAAAACATTGGAGAGAATTGGCATGGTTGGTTCATATCTCAACCTAATAAAGGCAATATAAGAAGCTCCTAATGCCCCAATAATACATAATGGAGAGAGACTGGAGGAATTCCCATTAAGGTCAGGAACAAGACAGGGTTGTCCACTCTCACCTCTGCTTTCCAATATAGTACTGGAAGTCCTAGCTCAAGCAATAAGACAGGAGAAGGAAATAAAAGGGATACAATTTGGAAAGGAAGAAGTTAAATTAGCTTTATTCGCTGATGACATGATTATATATGTAAGAGACCCGAGAGACTCCATCCCAAAACACCTGAAGGTGATTAACTCCTATAGCAAAGTAGCAGGATACAAAATCAATGCACAAAAATCAGTAGCCTTCCTTTAGGCAAAGGACAAAATACAGAAAAAGAAATAAGGGACATAGTCCCATTTTCTATTGCAACAACAACAACAACAACAACAAAATACCTTGGAATAATGTGAACCAAGGAAGTGAAAGATCTGTACAATGAAAACATAAACACACTCAAAAAAGAAATTGAGGCGGACTTCAGAAAATGGAAAGACCTCCCATGTTCCTGGATAGGCAGAATTAACATTGTGAAGGTGACAATCCTACCAAAGGCAATATACAGATTTAATGCAATTCCAATTAAAATCCCTACAGTGTTCTTCACAGAGATAGAAAAAATGATCTCAAATTTCATATGAAAAGGCAGAAGGCCTCGCATTTCCAAAAATATCCTCAGCAAAAGAAATACCTCTGGAGGCATCACCATACCTGATCTAAAGCTATATTACAAAGCCATAGTAATAAAAACAGCATGGTACTGGCATAAAAACAGGAGTATAGATCAAGGGAATAGACTTGAGGACCCGGACCTTGGGTCAAGCAACTATAGCTACTTGATATTCGATAAAGGCCCAAACAATATAAGCTGGAAAAAAGACAGCATCTTCAGCAAACGGTGCTGGACAACTGGATAACTATTTGCAGGAAACTGAAACTTGATCCACACATTTCACCATGCACTACACTCAAGTCCAAATGGATAAAAGATCTCAATATAAGACAAGAAACTCGTATACTACTGGAAGAAAATTTACGAAGTACTTTCCATGATATAGGAATGGAAAAAGACTTCCTGAACAAAACCCCAGTAGCTCATGAACTTAAACCATCACTCAACCAATGGGATCACATGAAGCTGAAGAGTTTCTTTACAGACAAGCAAACAATAAGCAAAGCCAATAGGTCACCCACAGAATGGAAGAAAATATTGTGGGTTATCCAACTGATAGAGGCCTAATCTCTAGAATCTAGAAAGAACTCAAAAATCTAAACAGTAAGAAGTCAAACACCCTACTCACAAAATGGGGCAAAGAGCTGAACAGACAGTTTACAGAGGAAGAAATAGAAATGGCAAACATACACTTAAGAAAATGTTCATCATCCCTAATCATCAGAGAAATGCAAATTAAAACAACTATGAGATTCCACCTTACCCCAATAAGGATAGTGAACATCAAAAAAATCAAATAAAAATAAATGCTGGCGAGGATGTGGAGAAGTAGGAACACTCATCCACTGTTGGTGGGAATGTAGGATGGTACAACCACTTTGGAAAGCAATATGGAGACTTCTGAAAAAGCTGAGTATAGACATACCAACAGACCTAGTTGGTCCCTTACTGGGCATCTGCCATAAAACCTTCAAACCACAGGCTAGAGGGATTTGCTCAACCATGTTTATAGCGGCTCAATTTGTAATAGCTAAGTGCTGTAATCAACCCAGATGTCCATCACTAGAAGAATGGATAACTAAGATGTGGTATATCTACACAGTGGAATTCTATACAGCAGTAAGAAACAACGACACAATGAAATTTGAGGAAACATGGTTGAACCTGGAACAGATCATTCTCAGTAAACTTCCCAAATCACAGAAAAAAAAAATCGCCACATAGTCTCACTCATCTACAGCACCTAAACTGAATCTACCCAAGATTCCTTACATACCCAGCAAACACCTCCTAGACTAGCCACTAGGATGGAAGGGGAAGAAGGGGAGGGCATCAAAGTGGTGGGAAACACAAATCAGACCCAAATGGCAATGGTACCATAATTTCATACTTACTAAATTACAGACCAGATGGCTGATCCTTCACCAGGCCTTCACAGAGCACACCTGAACCACAAGACACTGGAGAGGGTATGATCAAGACTAACCTTAATCTTCTCCATCTTTGCTCCCTCACGTCCCCTCTCCCTCTCTCTCACTCTCTTTTATCTCTAACTCTTGTATATTAGTTATCTTTATCCTCATGTTCTTAGTGGGCACTGACATGTAACTCTCAGAACCAGCAGGGGGCTATCATCCACAATGAGCTTTTGATCAGAGAGACCTACAAGGTTTCCTGTCAGAGTCCTTGATGACCCAGCAAAGGCTAGTGATAAGACCCTACTGCTGAAGACACCTTATGTGATTGACATGCAAATTACAATGGCATGGCTGGAAGTTGGAAGAGAGTCAGTCCCCAGACAGTCAGCGCGTCTAGTGCCAGAAGGTGCTACATGGGCGACTGGGGGAATAAGACCAATATCTGTCGAAGCAACGCATGTTCTAACGTACTTAGCAGCAAATAACTTGTTGTGATGCCCACACAAGTGCAGTGGTGGCACACAGCCATGGCGGGGAACCAACTGCTCTCAATTCGGCTAACTGATTCCCTCACTGGTATGAGACCCATAGCTGGAGCTGGCAAACAAGTCAGAACCATATCCAAACATAAACCCACTCTCCAATATCAAGCTACAGTCAATTGTGGCCTACAAGAGGGCCTACACCTATTAAATTCTCTATTAAAAAAAAGAGTTATCTTATTTGTCCTAATGCTAACTTACTCTCCGTTGGAGAATCTGCTTCTCTTTTTCAGATAGATGTAGATCCTAAGGAGAGAGCCACCCCATCATACCTCAAAAGGGCCCCGACTGAAACCAAGAAAAACTGGAGAAACAAGCAAGGGGGCTGTTTTCCTGATGAACCGGACACCAGCACAAGGGGGAAGGAGATCAGCACAGAGAAAAATCAACTCCTTCCAAGTCAGAGAGCCAGAGCCTCAGAGCCCCCCAACACCTCATCACTGAAGCAGACCCAACATGGCTCAGGAAAATTTTGTGGAAGAGGGGGCGGAAAGAATGTCAGAGCCACATGTTTGGTTATGATATGCAGAGACATTTAGCTTACCCATAACTGTGGGCTAACTCCACAATGCAGGACCCGTATACCTCAACAAAGAAGGGCCAAGGGGAGAGGGTAGGTCATGGATGAGCCTAATAATGGTAACAAACTGACTGTAAAAAATAAAAGAAAAAAGAAAAAAGAAAAAAGAAAAAAAAAGAAGAAACACATTGTGTTAACTACTAGAAACAAAGATGTTCACGGCAAATGAAACAAACGTACATATTCGTTTCCAATAACAGAGTCTCTTGTAAATATTCTCAGACTTATCTCTGTAAACTAGAACTGTATTGTAAAGAACTTAAGAAGAAACACATTGTGTTTGGTACTAGGCAAAGATGTCTTCGCCAAATGAAGGAAACGTACATATTAATTGCTCATCACAGAGTCTCTTGTAAATTTAATTAGATTTATCTATGTAAACTAGTACAGCAATGTAAAGAACTTAAGAAGAAAGACATTGTGTGTACTAGTTCAAACAAAGTTGTACATGGCAAATGAAACAAACTTACATATTCGCATCGAATCACAGAGTCTCTTGTAACCCTTATTAGAGTTATCTCTAAGCTAGAACTGCAATGTAAAGAACTTAAGAAGATACACATTGTGTTTGGTACTGAGCAAAGATGTCCTCGCCAAATGAAACAAACGTACATATTCCCTTCTAATCACAGAGTATCTTGAAATCCTTATTAGAGTTAACTCTGTACACTAAAACTGTAATGTAAAGAATTATGAAGAAACACACTGTATTAACTAGTAGAAAGCAAAGATGTTATCACAAAATGAAACAAACGTATGTATTCGTTTCCAATCACACAGTCCCTTGTTACCCTTGTTATATTTATCTCTGTAAACTAGAACTGCAACATAAAGAACTTTAGAAGAAACACTTTGTATTAACTAGTACAAAGCAAAGATGTTCACTGCAAATGAAACATACGTACATATTCGTTTCTAATCACAGAGTCTCTTGTAAACCTTATTAGAGTTACCTCTGTAAACTAGAATTGCAATGTAAAAAAACTTAAGAAGAAATTGTGTTTGGTACAAGGGCAAGATGTTCTCGCCAAATAAAACAAACGTACATATTCTTTTCGAATCACAGAGTCTTTTGTAATAATTATAAGAGTTATCTCAGCACAAATAACTGCAATATAAATAACTTAAGAAGAAACACAGTGTGTTAACTAGTACACAGCAAAGATGTTCACGGCATATGAAACAAACGTGTATATTCGTTTCTTATCACAGACTCTCTTGTAACGCTTATGAGTTATCTCTTTAAATTAGATCTGAAATGTAAAGAACTTAAAAGGAAACACATTGTGTTAACTACTACAAACAAAGATGTACACGCCAAATGAAACAAACGTACATATTGGCTTCTAATCACAGAGTATCTTGAAATCCTTATTAGTGTTATCTCGGTACAGTACAACTGTAATGTAAAAAACTTAAGAAGAAACACATTGCGTTAACTAGTACAAACAAAGATATTCACAACAAATGAAACAAACATACATATTCGTTTCTAATCACAGAGTCTCTTGAAATCCTTATTAGAGTTATGTCTGTACACTGAACCTGTAATGTAAAGAATCACGAAGAAACACATTGTATTAACCAGTAGAAAGCAAAGATGTTAACGCAAAATGAAACAAACGTACATATTCGTTTCTAATCACAGAGTCTCTTGAAATCCTTATTAGAGTTATCTCTGTACACTAAAACTGTAATGTAAAGAATTACAAAGAAACACATTGTATTAACTAGTAGAAAGCAAAGATGTCAACGGAAAATGAAACAAACGTACATATTCGTTTCTAAACACAGACTATCTTGTAACGCTTATGAGTTATCTCTGTAAATTAAAACTGAAATGTAAAGAACTTAAGAGGAAACACATTTTTTTAACTGCAACAAACAAAGATGCACACGCCAAATTGAAATAAATGTACATATTCGCTTCTAATCACAGAGTATCTTGAAATCCTTATTGGAGTTATCTCTATTCAGTACAACTGTAATGTAAAGAACTTAAGAAGAAACACATTGTGTGCACTAGTACAAACATAGATGTTCACTGCAATTGAAACAAACAAACATATTCGTTTCTAATCACAGAGCCTCTTGAAATCCTTATTAGAGTTATCTCTGTACAGTAAACCTGTAATGTAAAGAATTACGAAGTAACACATTGTATTAACTAGTAGAAAGCAAAGATGTTAACGCAAAATGAAACAAACGTACGTATTCGATTCCAATCACAGAGTCTCTTGTAACCCTTGTTAGAGTTATCTCTGTATACTAGAAGTGCAATGTAAAGAACTTAAGTAGAAACACATTGTATTAACTAGTACAAAGCAAACATGTTCTTGCCAATTGAAACAAACGTACATATTCATTTATCTATTCACAGAGTCTCTTGTAACCCTTGTTAGAGTTATGTCTGTAAACTGGAACGGCAATATAAAGAACTTAAGGAGAAACACATTGGGTTAACTAGCACCAACAAAGATGTTCACAGCAAATGAAACAAACGTACATATTCGTTTCCAGTCACAGACACTCTTCAAAGCCTTATTAGAGTTATCTCTGTAAACTAGAACTGAAGTGTAAAGAACTTAGGAAGAAGCACATTGTGTTTGGTACAAGGCAAAGATGTTCTCGCCAAGTGGAACAAACGTACATATTCGATTCTAATCACAGAGTATCTCGTAACCCTTATTAGGGTTATCTCTGAAACAAGAATTGCAATGTAAAAAACTTAAGAAGAAATTGTGTTTGGTACAAAGCCAAGAAGTTCTCGCCAAATAAAACAAACATTCATATTCTTTTCGAATCACAGGGTCTCTTGTAATAATTATAAGAGTTATCTCAGCACAATACAACTGCAATGTAAAGAACTTAGGAAGAAACACATTGTGTTAACTAGTACACAGCAAAGATGTGCACGCCAAATGAAACAAATGTACATATTCGCTTCTGATCATAGAGTATCTTGAAATCCTCATTAGAGTTATCTTGGTACAGTACAAATGTAATGTAAAGAACTTAAGAAGAAACACATTGTGTTAACAAGTTGAAACAAAGATGTTCACGGCAAATGGAACAAACATACATATTCGTTTCTAATCACAGAGTCTCTTGAAATCCTTATTAGAGTTATCTCTGTACACTACAACTGTAATGTATAGAATTAGAAAGGAACACATTGTATTAACTCATAGAAAGCAAAGATGTTAACGCAAAATGAAACAAACGTACATATTCCTTTCCAATCATAGAGTCTCTTGTAAAACTTGTTTGAGTTATCTCTGTAAACTACAAGTGCAATGTAAAGAACTTAAGAAGAAACACATTGTATTAACTAGTGCAAACTAAAGATGTTTACTCCAAATAAGACAAACGTTCATATTCGTTTCTAATCACACAGCCTCTTGTAACCCTTATTAGAGTTATCACTGTAAACTAGAACTGCAACATAAAGAACTTAAGAAGAAACACATTGTGTTAACTAGTACAAACAAAGATGTTCACGGCAAATGGAAGAAACGTACATAATCCTTTCTAATCACAGAGTCTCTTGTAAACCTTGTCACACTTATCTCTGTAAACTAGAACTGCAATGTAAAGAAGTTAAGAAGAAACACATTGTATTAACTAGTACAAAGTAAAGATGTTCACGCCAAATGAAACAAACGTTCATATTCGTTTCTAATCACAGAACCTCTTGTAACCCTTATTACAGTTATGTCTGTAAACTAGAACTGCAATGTAAAGAACATAAGAAGAAACACATTGAGTTTGGTACTAGGCAAAGATGTCCCCGCCAAATGAAAGAAACGTACATATTCCTTTCTAATCACAGAGTCTCTTGTAAATTTTATTAGATTAATCTCTGTAAACCAGAACTGCAATGTAAAGAAGTTAAGAAGAAAGACATTGTGTACACTAGTACAAACAAATATGTACAAATATGTTCATGGAAAATGAAACAATCGTACATATTCGTTTCAAATCACAGAGTACCTTGTAATCCTTACTAGAGTTCTCTTTCTAAACTAGAACTGCAATGTAAAGAACTTAAGAAGAAACACATTGTGTTTGGTACTAGGCAAAGATGTCCTCGCCAAATGAAAAAAACCTACATATTCATATCTAATCACAGAGTCTCTTGTAAATTTTATTACAGTTATCTCTGTGAACTAGAACTTCAATGTAAAGAACTTAAGAAGAAACACATTGTGTGTACTACTACAAACAAAGATGTTCACGGCAAATGAAACAAACATACATATTCGTTTCTAATCACAAAGTCTCTTGAAATCCTTATTAGAGTTATCTCTGTACGCTAAAACTGTAATGTAAAGAATTACGAAGAAACACATTGTATTAACTCGTAGAAAGCAAAGAGGTTAATGCAAAATGAAACAAACGTACATATACGTTTCCAATCACAGAGTCTCTTGTAACCCTTGTCAGAGTTATCTCTGTAAACTAGAACTGCAATGCAAAGAACTTAAGAAGAAGCATATTGTATTAACTAATACAAAGTAAAGACGTTTACACGAAATGAGAAAATGTACACATTTGTTTCTTATCACAGAGTCTCTCATAACCCTTATTACAGTTATCTCTGTAAACTAGAATTGCAACGTAAAGAACTTAAGAAGAAACACACTGTGTTAACTAGTACAAACAAAGATGTTCATGGCAAATGAAACAAACGTACATATTCGTTTCCCATCACAGAGTCTCTTGTAAACCTTGTCACACTTATCTCTGTAAACTAGAACTGCAATGTAAAGTACTTAAGAAAAACCCGTTGAATTAACTAGTACAAAATAGAGATGTTCACACCAAATCAAACAAACTTATGTATTCGTTTCTCATCCAGAGTCTCTTGCAACCCTTAATAGAGTTATCTCTGTAAACTACAACTGCAAAGTAAACAATGTAAGAAGTAACATATTGTGTTTGGTACAAAGCAAAGATGTTCTCTCCAATTGAAACAAACGTAGATATTCGTTTCTAATGTCAGACTATGTTGTAACGCTTATGAGTTATCTCTGCAAATTAGAACTGCAATGTAAAGAAATTAAGAGGAAACACATTGTTTTAACTACTACAAACAAAGATGTACACGCCAAATGAAACAAACATCCATATTCACTTCTAATCACACAGTATCTTGAAATCCTTATTAGTGTTATCTCAGTTCACTACAACTGTAATGTCAAGAACTTTAGAAGAAACACATTGCGTTAACTAGTACAAACGAAGATGTTCACAGCAAATGAAACAAATATACGCATTCGTTTCTAATCACAGAGTCCCTTGTAACCCTTTTTAGACTTATCTCTGTAAACTAGAACTCCAAAGTAAAGAACTTAAGAAGAAATACATTTTGTTAACTAGTACAAACAAAGATGTTCATGGCACATGAAACAAACGTACATATTAATTTCGAATCACACAGTCTGTAGTAATCCTTATTAGAATTATCTCTGTACACTAATGCTTCAATATAAAGAAGATAACAAGAAAAACATTATGTTAACTAGTAGAAAGCAAAGAAGTACAGAGCAAATGAAACAAATGTACATATTCGTTTCCAATCACAGAGTCTCCTCTAACCCTCATTTGAATTACCTCTGTAAACAAGAATTGCAATGTAAAGAACGTAAGAAGGAACACATTGTGTTTGGTACAAGGCAACGATGTTCACGCCAAATTAATCGAACGTACATATTCGTCTCTAATTACACAGTCTCTTGTAACCCTTATTAGAGTTATCTCTGTAAACTAGAACTGCAATGGAAAGAACGTAAGAAGAAACAGATTGTGTTTAGTACAAAGCAAAGATGTTCACGCCAAATGAAACAAACGTACATATTCAGTTCTAATCACAGTGTCTCTGGTAACCCTTTTTAGAGTTATCTCTGTAAACTAGAACTGCAATGTAACGATCTTAAGGAGAAACACGTTGTGTCTAGTACAAAGCAAAGATGTTCACGCCACATGAAACAAACATACATACTCATTGCCAAACACAGAGGCCCTTGTAACCCTTATTAGAGTTATCTCTGTAAAAAAGAACTGCAATGTAAAGAACTTAAGAAGAAACACCCTGTGTTTAGTACAAAGCAAAGATGTTCGCTCCAAATGTAACAATTGTACATATTCATTTCTAATCATAGAGTCTCTTGTAACCCTTACTAGAATTATCTCTGTAAATTGGAACAGCAATGTAAAAAACTTAAGAGGAAACACACAGTGTTTAGTACACATCAAAGACGTTCACTCCAAATAAAACAAACGTACATATTCGTTTGTAATCACAGAGTCCCTTGTAACTCTTATTACAGTTATCTCTGTAAACTAGAACTGCAATGTACAGAACATAAGAAGAAACCCATTGTGTGAAATAGTACAAACAAAGATGTTCACGGCAAATGAAAAAAACGTACATATTCATTTCGAATCACCCAGTTTGTAGTAATCCTTATTAGAGTTATCTCTGTACACTAGCGCTTCAATGTAAGGAAGATAAGAAGAAACACATTGTGTTAACTTGTAGAAAGCAAAGAAGTACACAGCAAATGAAACAAAAGTACATATTCGTTTCCAATCACAGAGTGTCTTCTAACCTTCACTAGAGTTATCTCTGTAAACCAGAACTGCAATGTAAAGAGCATAAGAAGGAACACATTGTGTTTGGTACAAGGCAAAGATGTTCACTCCAAACGAAACAAACGTACGTATTCGTCTCTAATCACACGGTCTCCTGTAACCCTTATTAGAGTTATCTCTGTAAACTAGAACTGCAATATACAGAACTTCAGAAGGAACACATTGTGATTGGTACAAGGCAAAGATGTTCTTGCCAAATGAAACAAACGTATATATACAATTCTAATCACAGAGTCTCTTGTAACCCTTTTTAGAGTTATCGCTGTAAACTAGAACTGCAATGTAAACAAATTAAGAAGAAATACATTGTTTTTGCTACAAGGCAAGTATATTCTCACCAAATAAAACAAACATACATCTTCATTTCTAATCACAGAGTCTCTGGTAACCGTTCTTAGAGTTATCTCTGTAAACTAGAACTGCAATGTAAAGAACTTAAGAGGAAACACATTGTGTTTAGTACAAAGCAAAGATGTTCACGCCAAATGAAACAAACGTACATACTCATTGCTAATCACAGAGTGCTTGTAACCCTTATTAGAGTTATCTCTGTAAACTAGAACTGCAATGAAAAGAACTAAAGAAGAAACAGATTTTGTTAACTAGTAGAAACATAGCTGTTCACGCCAAATGAAACAAATGTACATATTCGCTTTTAATCGCAGAGTCTCTTCTAATCCTCATTAGAGTTATCTACGTACTCTACGACTGCAGTGTAAAGAACTTAAGAAGAAAAACATTGTGTTTGGTTCAAACCAAAGATGTTCTCGCCAATTGAAAAAACGGACATATTCGTTTATAATCACAGAGTCTCTTGTAACCCTTATAACTGTTATGTCTGTAAACTAGAACTGCAATGTAAAAAGCTTAAGAAGAAACACATTGTCTTAACTCGTACAAAGCAAAGATGTTAACGCTAAATGAAACAAACGTACATATTCGCTTCTACCCACGGAGTCTCTTGTAATCCTTATAACAGTTATCACTGTACACTAACGCTTCAATGTAAGGAAGATAACAAGAAACACATTGTGTAACTAGTGCAAACAAAGATGTTCACGGCAAATAAAACAAACGTACATATTCGTTTCTAATCACAGTGTCTCTTGTAACCCTTCTTAGAGTTATCTCTGTAAACTAGCACTGCAATGTAAAGAACTTAATAAGAAACACATTGGGTTAACTAGTACAAACAAAGATATTCACAGCAAATGAAAAAAACGTATATATTCGTTTCCAATCACAGAGCCTCTTGCATCTATTACTAGAGTTATTTCTCTAAACCAGAACTGCAATGTAAAGAACTTAAGAAGAAATTGTGTTTGGTACAAGGCAAAGATGGTCTCGCCAAATGAAACAAACATACATATTCGTTTCGAATCACAGAGTCTCTTTGTAAACCTTATTAGAGTTACCTCTGTAAATTAGAAGGGCAAAGTAAAAAGCTTAACTAGAAACAGATTGTGTTAACTAGTACAAACAAAGATGTTTAGAGCAAATGAAACAAACGAACATATTCGTTTCTAATCGCAGTCTCTTCTAACCCTCATTAGAGTTATGTCCATAAACAAGAAGTGCAATATAAAGAACTTAAGAAGAAACACACTGTGTTTGGTACAAGCAAAGATGTTCTCGCCAAATGAACCAAACGTACATATTCATGTCTTATCAAACAGACTCTAGCAATCCTTACTAGAGTTATCCCTGTACACTAATGCTTCACTGTAAAAAGATAACAAGAAACACAATGTGTTAACTAGCAGAAAGCAAAGAAGTGCACGGCAAATGAAAGAAACGCACATATTCGCTTCTAATCACAGAGTCTCTTGTAATGTTAATGCAGTTATCTCTGTAAACTACAAGTGCAATGTAAAGAACTTTAGAAGAAACACATTGTGTGTACTAGTACAAACAAAGATGTTCACAACAAATGAAAGAAATGGACATATTCATTTCAAATCCCACAGTCTCTAGTAATCCCTATTAGCATTACCCCTGTACTCTACAAGTGCAATGTAAAGAACTTAAGAGGAAACACACAGTGTTTAGTACAAATCAAAGATATTCCCTCCAAATGGAAAAAACGTATATGTTCGTTTGTAATCACAAAGTCCCTTGTAACTCTTATTAGAGTTATCTCTGTAAACTAGAACAGCAATGTAAAGAACATAAGAAGAAATACATTTTGTTATCTAGTACAAACAAAGATGTTCATGGCAAATGAAAGGAACGTACATATTAATTTCGAAACACAGACTGCAGTAATCCTTATAGAATTACCTCTGTACACTAACGCTTCAACATAAAGAAGATAAAATGAAACACATTGTGTTAACTTGCAGATAGCAAAGAAGTACACAGCAAATGAAACAAACGTACATATTCGTTTCCAATCACAGAGTGTCTTCTAACCTTCACTAGAGTTATCTCTGTAAACTAGAATTGCAATGTAAAGAACTTAAGAAGGAACACATTGTGTTTAATACAAGGCAAAGATGTTCACGCCAAATGAAACAAACGTACATATTCGTCTCTAATTACACAGTCTCTTGTAACCCTTATTAGAGTTATTTCTGTAAACTAGAACTGCAATGTACAGAACATAAGAAGAAACCCATTGTGTGTACTAGTACAAACAAAGATGTTCACGACAAATGAAAGAAATGGACATATTCATTTCAAATCACACAGTCTCTAGTAATCCTTATTAGAGTTATCTCTGTACACTAGCACTTCAATGTAAGGAAGATAAGAAGAAACACATTGTGTTAACTAGTAGAATGCAAAGAAGTACACGGCAAATGAAACAAAAGTACATATTCATTTCTAATCGCACATTCTCCTGTAATCCTTATTAGAGATATCTCTGTAAACTAGAACTGCAATGTAAAGAACTGAAGAAGAAACATATTGTTTTTAGTACAAATCAAAGATGTTCACGCCAAATGAGACAAACTTACATATTCATTACCAAGCACAGAGTTGCTTCTAACCCTTATTAGAGTTATCTCTGTAAACTAGAACTGCAATGTAAAAGACTTAAGAAGAAATACATTTTGTTAACTAGTACAAACATAGCAGTTCACACCAAATGAAACAAACATACATATTCAGCTCTAATCATACATTCTCTTATAATCCTTAGAAGAGTTATCTCTGTACTCTACAACTGCAATGTAAAGAACTGAAGAAGAAACACATTGTGTTTGTTACAAAGCAAAGATGTTCTCGCCAATTGAAACAAACGTACACATTCCTTTCTAATCAGAGTCTCATGTGAACCTTCTTAGAGTTATCTTTGTAAACTAGCACTGCAATGTAAAGAACTTAAGAAGAAACACATTGGATTAACTAGTACAAACAAAGATGTTCACAGCAAATGAAACAAACGTACATATTCGTTTCCAATCACAGAGTCTCTTGTATCTCTTACTAGAGTTATCTCTCTAAACCAGAACTGCAATGTAAAGATCTTAAGAAGAAATTGTGTTTGGTACAAGGCAAAGATGGTCTCGCCAAATGAAACAAACATACATATTCGTTTCGAATCACAGAGTCTCTTTGTAACCCTTATAAGAGTTACCTCTGTAAATTAGAAGGGCAAAGTAAAGAACTTAATTAGAAACAGATTGTGTTAACTAGTACAAACAAAGATGTTCAGGGCAAATGAAAAAAAACCTACATATTCGTTTCTAATCACACTCTTTTCTAACCCTCATTAGAGTTATGGCCATAAACAAGAAGTGCAATATAAAGAACTTAAGAAGAAATACACTGTGTTTCATACAAGCAAAGATGTTCTCGCCAAATGAAACAAATGTACATATTCATGTCTTATTGAACAGTCTCTAGCAATCCTTATTAGAGTTATCTCTGTACACTAATGCTTCACTATAAGGAAGATAACAAGAAACACAATGTGTTAAATAGCAGAAAGCAAAGAAGTACACGGGAAATGAAACAAACGTACATATTCGCTTGTAATCACAGAGTCTCTTGTAATCTTTATTACAGTTATCTCTGTACTCTACAACTGCAATGTAAAGAACTTAAGAGGAAACCCACTGTGTTTACTATAAATCAAAGATGAACACTCCAAATGAAACAAACGTACATAATCGTTTGTAATCACAGAATCTCTTGTAATCCTCACTAGAGTTATCTCTGCACATTACGAGTGTAATGTAAAGAATTTAAGATGAAACACATTCTGAAACTAGTACCAAAAAAGATGTTCACTCCAAACAAAATAAACGTACATACTCATTCCTAATCACACAGTCTCTAGTAAGTATTATTACAGTTATCTCTGTACACTAACGCTTCAATGTAAGGACGATAACAACAAACACATTGTGTTAACTAGTAGAAAGCAAAGAAGTACATGGCAAATGAAACAAACGTACATATTCACTTGTAATCACACATTCTCTTGTAATCCTTATTAGAGTTATCTTTGTAAACTAGAACTGCAATGTAAAGAACTTAAGAAGAAACATTATGTTTAGTAAAAACCAAGTTGTTCACGTCAAATGAGATAAACGTACATACTCATAGCCAATCAGAGAGTCCCTTCTGAGCCTTATTAGAGTTATCTCTGTAAAGTAGAACTGCAATGTAAAGGACTGAAAAAGAAACACATTATGTTTGGTAGAAGGCAAAGATATTCTCGCCAAATAAAACAAGCGAACATATTCATTTCAAATCTCAGAGTATCTTGTAAACTTTATTAGAGTTATCTCTATAAACTAGAACTGCAATGTAAAGAAATTACGTTGTGTGTACTAGTACATAGATGATCACGGCAAATGAAAGAAACATACATATTCGTTTCTAATCACAGAGTTTCTTGTAATCCTTATTAGACTTATTTCTGCATAGTACAATTGTAGTGTAAAGAATTTAAGAAGAAACACATTGCATAAACTAGTAGAAAGCAAAGATGGTAACGCCAAAAGAAACAAACGTACATATTCGTTTCCAATCACAGAGGCCCTTGTAACCCTTATAAGAATTATGTATCTAAACTAGAACTGCAACTTAAAGAACTTAAGAGAAACATATTGTGTTAACTAGTACAAAGCAAAGATGTTCACAGCAAAAGAAACAAATGTACATATTCATTTCAAATCACACAGTCTCTTGTAATCCTTATTAGAGTTATGTATGTACTCTACAACTGCAATGTAAAGAACTAAAGAGGAAACACACAGTGTTTAGTACAAATCAAAGACGTTCACTCCAAATGAAACAAACGTACATATTCGTTTGTAGTCACAGAGTCCCTTGTAACTCTTATTTGAGTTACGTCTGTAAAGTAGAACTGCAGTGTAAATAACATAAAAAGAAATATATTTCGTTATCTAGTACAAACAAAGATGTTCACGGCAAATGAAACAAACGTACATACTCGTTGCCAATCACAGAGTCCCTTGTAACCCTTATTAGAGTTATCTCTGTAAACTAGAACTGGAATGTAAAGAACTAAAGAAGAAACAGATTTTGTTAACTAGTAGAAACATAGCTGTTCAGGCCAAATGAAACAAACGTACATATTCGCTGTTAATCGCAGAGTCTCTTCTAATCCTCATTAGAGTTATCTACGTACTCTACAACTGCAATGTAAAGAACTTCAGAAGAAACACATTGTGTTTGGTTCAAAGCAAAGATGTTCTCGCCAATTAAAAAAACGTACATATTCTTTTCCAATCACAGATTCTCTTGTAACCCTTATTACAGTTATCTCTGTAAACTAGAACTGCAATGTAAAGAGCTTAAGAAGAAACACATTGTCTTAACTCGTACAAAGCAAAGATGCTAACGCCAAATGAAATAATCGTACATATTGGTTTCCAATCACACAGTCCCTTGTAACGCTTGTTAAAGTAATCTGTGTAATCTAGAAGTGCAATGTAAAGAACTTCCGAAAGTACACGTTGTATTAACAAGTATAAAGTAAAGATGTTCATGCCAAATGAAACTTAATTACATATTCTTCTCTAATCACAGAGTTTCTTGTAACCCTTATTATAGTTATCTGTGTAAACTAGAACTGCAACATAAATAACTTAAGAAGAAACACATTGTGTTAACTACTACAAACAAAGACGTTCATGGCAAATGAAACAAACGTACCTATTCGCTTCTAATCACGGAGTCTCTTTTAATCCTTATAAGAGTTATCTCTGTACACTACAACTGCAATGTAAAGAACATAAGAAGAAACACATTTTGTTAACTAATACAAATAAAGATGTTCTCCCCAAATGAAACAAACGTGCATATTCGCTTCTAATCACAGAGTCTCTTGTAATCCTTATTAGGGTGATCTCTGCACAGTACAAGTGTAATGTAAAGAATTTAAGAAAAAACACATTCTGAAACTGGTACAAACAAAGATGTTCACGCCAAATGAAATAAACGTACATATTCATTCCTAATCACACAGTCTCTAGTAATCCTTATTAGAGTTATCTCTGTACACTAACGCTTCAATGTAAGGAAGATAACAAGAAACACATTGTGTTAACTAGTAGAAAGCAAAGAAGTACACGGCAAATGAAACAAAAGTACATATTCATTTCTAGTCACACATTCTCTTGTAATCCTTATTAGAGATATCTCTATAAACTATAACTGCAATATAAAGAACTGAAGAAGATCACATTGTGTTTAGTACAAATCAAAGATGTTCACGCCAAAAGAAACAAACGTACATATTCGCTTCTAATCACAGGGTCTCTTGTAATCTTTATTACAGTTATCTCTGTAAACTAGAAATGCAATGTAAAGACATTTAGAAGAAACACATTGTGTGTACTAGTACAAACAAAGATGTTCACGACAAATGAAACAAATGGACATATTCATTTCGAATCACACAGTCCCTAGTAATCCTTATTAGACTTACCTCTGTACTCTACAACTGCAATGTAAAGAACTTAAGAGGAAACACACAGTGTTTAGTACAAATCAAAGATATTCACTCCAAATGAAACAAAGGTACATATTCGTTTGTAATCACAGAGTCCCTTGTAACTCTTATTAGAGTTATCTCTGTAAACTAGAACTGCAATGTAAAGAACATAAGAAGAAATACATTTCGTTATCTAGTACAAACAAAGATGTTCATGGCAAATGAAAGGAACGTACATATTAATTTCGAAACACAGACTGCAGTAATCCTTATTAGAATTATCTCTGTACACTAAGGCTCAAATATAAAGAAGATAACAAGAAACACATTGTGTTAACTTGTAGAAAGCAAAGAAGTACACAGTAAATGAAACAAAAGTACATATTCGGTTCCAATCACAGAGTGTCTTCTAACCTTCACTAGAGTTATCTCTGTAAACTAGAATTGCAATGTAAAGAACTTAAGAAGGAACCTATTGTGTTTGGTACAAGGCAAAGATCTTCACGCCAAATGAAACAAACGTACATATTCGTCTCTAATCACACAGTCTCTTGTAACCCTTATTAGAGTTATTTCTGTAAACTAGAACTGCAATGTCCAGCACTTAAGAAGGAACACATTGTGATTGGTACAAGGCAAGTATGTTCTCGCCAAATGAAACAAACGTACATGTTCGTTTTTAATCACAGAGTCTCTGGTACCCTTTTTAGAGTTATCTTTGTAAACTAGAACAGCAATGTAAAGAACTTAAGAAGAAACACATTTTGTTTAGTGCAAAGCAAAGATGTTCATGCCAAATGAAACAAACGTACATACTCGCTGCCAATCACAGAGTCCTTGTAAACCTTATTAGAGTTATCTCTGTAAACTAGAACTGCAATGTAAAGAACTAAAGAAGAAACAGATTTTGTTAACTAGTAGAAACATAGCTGTTCACGCCAAATGAAACAAATGTACATATTCGCTTTTAAACGCAGAGTCTCTTCTAATCCTCATTAGACTTATCTCCATACTGTACAACTGCAATATAAAGAACTTAAGAAGAAACACGTTGTGCTTGGTTCAAAGGAAAGATGTTCTCACCAATTGAAAAAACGTACATATTCATTTCCAATCACAGAGTCTCTTGTAACCCTTATTACAGTTATCTCTGTAAACTAGAACTGCAATGTAAAGAGCTTAAGAAGAAACACATTATCTTAACTCGTACAAAGCAAAGATGTTAACGCCAAATGAAACAAACCTACATATTGGTTTCCAATCACACATCCCTTGTAACCCCTGTTAGAGTAATCTGTGTAATCTAGAAGTGCAATGTAAAGAACTTCCGAAATTACACATTGTATTAACAATTATAAAGTAAAGATGTTCATGCCAAATGAAACAAAATTACATATTCTTCTCTAATCACAGAGTTTCTTGTAACTCTTATTATAATTATCTCTATAAACTAGAACTGCAACATAAATAACTTAAGAAGAAACACATTGTGTTAACTACTACAAACAAAGACGTTCATGGCAAATGAAACAAACGTACATATTCGCTTCTAATCATGGAGTCTGTTGTAATCCTTATAAGAGTTATCTCTGTACACTACAACTGCAATGTAAAGAACTTAAGAAGAAACACATTGTGTTAACTAATATAAATAAAGTTGTTCTCCCCAAATGAAACAAACGTGCATATTCGCTTCTAATCACAGAGTCTCTTGTAATCCTTATTAGGGTGATCTCTGCACAGTACAAGTGTAATGTAAAGAATTTAAGAAGAAACACATTCTGAAACTGGTACAAACAAAGATGTTCACGCCAAGTGAAACGAAAGTACATATTCATTCCTAATCACACAGTCTCTAGTAATCCTTATTAGTGTTATCTCTGTACACTAACGCTTCAATGTAAGGAAGATAACAAGAAACACATTGTGTTAACTAGTAGAAAGCAAAGAAGTACACGGCAAATGAAACAAAAGTACATATTCATTTGTAATCAAACATTCTCTTGTAATTATTATTAGAGATATCTCTGTAAACTATAACTGCAATATAAAGAACTGAAGAAGAAACACATTGTGTTTAGTACAATTCAAAGATGTTCACGCCAAATGAGACAAACGTACATATTTGTTACCAGTCACAGAGTCCCTTCTAACCCTTATTAGAGTTATCTCTGTAAACAAGAACTGCAATATAAAGGACTTAAGAAGAAACACATTCTGTTAACTATTACAAAAATAGCAGTTCATGCCAAATGAAACAAACATACATATTCTCCTCTAGTCATAGTTTATCTTTTAATCCTTAGGAGAGTTATCTCTATACCCCAGAACTGCAATGTAAAGAACTGAAGAAGAAACAGATTGTGTCTGTTACAAAGCAAAGATGTTCTCGCCAATTGATACAAACGTACATATTCCTTTCTAATCACAGAGTCTCTTGTAACCCTTCTTAGAGTTATCTCTGTAAACTAGCACTGCAATGTAAAGAACTTAAGAAGAAGCACACTGGGTTAAGTAGTACAAACAAAGATGTTCACAGCAAATGAAACAAACGTACATATTCGTTTCCAATCACAGAGTCTCTTGTATCTCTTACTAGAGTTATCTCTCTAAACCAGAACTGCCATGTAAAGAACTTAAGAAGAAATTGTGTTTGGTGCAAGGCAAAGATGGTCTCGCCAAATGAAACAAACATACATATTCGTTTCGAATCACAGAGTCTCTTTGTAACCCTTATTAGAGTTACCTCTGTAAATTAGAAGGGCAAAGTAGAGAACTTAATTAGAAACAGATTGTGTTAACTAGTACAAACAAAGATGTTCAGGGCAAATGAAACAAACCTACATATTCGTTTCTAATCACACTCTTTTCTAACCCTCATTAGAGTTATGGCCATAAACAAGAAGTGCAATATAAAGAACTTAAGAAGAAATACACTGTGTTTGGTACAAGCAAAGATGTGCTCGCCAAATGAAACAAACGTACATGTTCATGTCTTATCAAACAGTCTCTATAAATCCTTATTAGAGTTATCTCTGAACACTAATGCTTCACTGTAAGGAAGATAACAAGAAGCACAATGTGTTAACTAGCAGAAAGCAAAGAAGTACACAGCAAATGAAACAAACGTACATATTCGCTTCTAATCACAGAGTCTCTTGTAATCTTTATTACACTTATCTCTGTAAACTAGAACTGCAATGTAAAGAACGTTAGAAGAAATACATTGTGTGTACTAGTACAAACAAAGATGTTCACGACAAATGAAACAAATGGACATATTCATTTCGATTCACACAGTCCCTAGTAATCCTTATTAGACTTACCTCTCTACTCTACAACTGCAATGTAAAGAACTTAAGAGGAAACACACAGTGTTTAGTACAAATCAAAGATGTTTACTCCAAATGAAACAAAGGTACATATTCGTTTGTAATCACAGAGTCCTTTGAAACTCTTATTATTACAGAGTTATCTCTGTAAACTAGAACTGCAATGTAAAGAACATAAGAAGAAATACATTTCATTATCTAGTACAAACAAAGATGTTCATGGCAAATGAAACAAATGTACATATTAATTTCGAAACACAGACTGCAGTAATCCTTATTAGAATTATCTCTGTACACTAACACTTCAATATAAAGAAGATAACAAGAAACACATTGTGTTAACTTGCAGAATGCAAAGAAGTACACAGTAAATGAAACAAAAGTATATTCGTTTCCAATCACAGAGTGTCTTCTAACCTTCACTAGAGTTATCTCTGTAAACTAGAATTGCAATGTAAAGAACTTAAGAAGGAACCCATTGTGTTTGGTACAAGGCAAAGATCTTCACGCCAAATGAAACAAACGTACATATTCATCTCTAATCACACAGTCTCCTGTAACCCTTATTTGAGTTATCTTTGTAAACTAGAACTGCAATGTAGAGAACCTAAGAAGAAACACATTGTGTTTAGTGCAAAGCAAAGATATTCACGCCAAATGAAACAAACATACATTCTCGTTGCCAATCACAGAGTCCCTTGTAACCCTTATTAGAGTTAGCTCTGTGAACTAGAACTGCAATGTAAAGAACTAAACAAGAAACACCCTGTGTTTAGTACAAAGCAAAGATGTTCACTCCAAATGTAACAATCGTACATATTCTTTCTAATCATAGAGTCTCTTGTAACCCTTACTAGAGTTATCTTTGTAAATTGGAACAGCAATGTAAAAAACTTAAGAGGAAACACACAGTGTTTAGTACACATCAAAGATGTTCACTCCAAATGAAACAAACGTACATATTCGTTTGTAGTCACAGAGTCCCTTGTAACTCTTATTACAGTTATCTCTGTAAACCAGAACTGCAATGTAAAGAACATAAGAAGAAATACATTTCGTTATCTAGTACAAACAAAGATGTTCCCGGCAAATGAAACAAACGTACATATTAATTTCGAAACACAGACTGCAGTAATCCTTATTAGAATTATTTCTGTACACTAATGCTTCAATATAAAGAAGATAACAAGAAACACATTGTGTTAACTTGCAGAAAGCAAAGAAGTACACAGCAAATGAAACAAAAGTACATATTCGTTTCCAATCACAGAGTGTCTTCTAACCTTCACTAGAGTTATCTCTGTAAACTAGAACTGCAATGTAAAGAACATAAGGAGAAATACATTTCATTATCTAGTACAAACAAAGATGTTCACGGCAAATGAAACAAACGTACATATTAATTTCAAAACACAGACTGCAGTAATCCTTATTAGAATTATCTCTGTACACTAATGCTTCAATATAAAGAAGATAACAAGAAACACACTGTGTTAACTTGTAGAAAGCAAAGAAGTACACAGCAAATGAAACAAAAGTACATATTCGTTTCCAATCACAGAGTGTCTCCTAACCTTCACTAGAGTTATCTCTGTAAACTAGAATTGCAATGTAAAGAACTTAAGAAGTAAAACATTGTGTTTGGTACAAGGCAAAGTTCTTCACGCCAAAGGAAAAAACGTACATATTCGTCTCTAATCACACAGTCTCTTGGAACCCTTCTTAGAGTACACAGCGTATGAAACAAACATATATGTTCATTTCTTATCACATAGACTCTGGTAACCCTTATTAGAGTTAACTGTGTACATTACAGCAGCAATGTAAATAACTTAACAAGAAACACATTGTCTTAACTGGTACAAACCAAACAAGTTCACGCCAAATCAAACAAACGTACATATTCATTACTAATCACACAGTCTAGGGTGATCCTTACTAGAGTTAGCTCTGCAAACTACAGCTGCAAAGTAAACAATTAGCAAGAAAGGCATTTTGTTAAGTACAACAAAACAAAGTCATACATGACAAATAAAACAAACGTACATATGCATTTTTAATCACAGTCTCTTGTATCCCTGATTAGAATTATCTGTGTATAATACCAGTGTTATGTGAGGAACTTAAGAGGAAACACATTATATTAACAAGTATAAGCTAAGATGACAACGCCAAATGAAACAAACGTACATATTTGTTTCTAATCAAAGAGTCTCTTGTAAACTTTATCAGAGTTATCTCTGTACACTAAAACTGCAATGTGAAGAACTTAGGAAGAAACACCTTGTGTTAACCAGAACAAATAAAGGTGTTCATGCCAAATGAAACAAACGTACATATTCTTTTCTAATCACAGAGTCTCTTGTAATACTTATTGGAGTTATCTCTGTACACTAACACATCAATGTAAAGAAGATAACAGGGAGCACATTGTGTTAACTAGTACAAAGCAAAGAAGTACACAGCAAATGAAACAAACATATATATTCATTTCTAATCACCCAGACTCGGGTAACCCTTATTAGAGTTAACTCTGTACACTACAGCTGCAATATAAAAACTTAACAAGAAACACATTGTCTTAACTACTACAAACCAAAGAAGTTCAAGCCAAATCAAACAAAGGTCCATATTCATTACTAATCACACAGTCAAGCGTCATCCTTACTATAGTCAGCTCGGTAAACTACAGCTGCAATGTAAAGAATTAACTAGAAAATTATTGTATTTAGTACAACAAAACAAAATTGTACATGGCAAGTGAAATAAACATATATATTCTTTCCTAACCACACAGTCTCAGGTAATCCTTATTAGAGTTAAGTCTGTACACTACAGCTGCAATGTAAGAAGTTAACAAGAAACACATTGTGTTAGCTCGTAGAAAGCAAAGAAGTACACGGGAAATTAAACAAACGTACATATTCATTTCTTATCACACTGTGTCTTGTAATCCTTTTCGAGTTATCTCTGTACACTACAACTACAATGTAAAGAACTTAAGAAGAAACAGATTGTGTTTAGTACAGGCAAAGATGTTCACGCCAAAGAAACCAACGTACATATTAGTTTCCAATCACCGAGTCTATTGTAACCCTTATTAGAGTTATCTCTGTACACTACAACTGCAATGTGAAGTACTTAAGAAGAAACACATTGTGTTAACTAGTACAAACAAAGATGTTCACACCAAATGAAACAAACGGACATACTCATTGCTAATCACAGAGTCTCTTGTAAACCTTATTAGTGTTATCTCTGCACACTACAGCTGCAATGTAACGAACTTAAGAAGAAACACATTGTCTTAACTACTACAAAGAAAGATATTTTGACCAAATGAAACAAACGTACATATTCATTTCTCATCACACACTGTCCAGTAACCCTTAGTAGAGTTATCTCTGTACTCTAATGCTTCCATGTAAAGAAGATAACAAGAAAGACATTGTGTTAACTAGTGGAAACAAAGACGTACACGACAAATGAAAGAAACGTACATATTCATTCCCAGTCACACAGTCTCGGGCAATCCTTATTAGAATTATCTCCGTACACTATATGTGCAATGTAAAGAAGTTAACAAGAAACACATTGTGTTAACTAGTACAAAGCAAAGAAGTACATGGCAAATGAAACAAACGTACATAATCACATCTAATCACACAGTCTCTTGTAATTCTTATTAGTGTTATCTCTGTACACTAGAACAGCAATGTAAAGAACTTAAGAACAAACACATAGTTTTAACTAGTACAAACCAACAATGTTCATGCCAAACGAGACAAACATACATATTCATTTCTAACCACAGAGTCTCTTCTTACCCTTATTAGGCTTATCTCTGAACACTATAACTGCAATGTAAAGAACATAAAAAGAAAAACATTGTGTTAACTAGTACAAACAAAGATATTCATGCCAAATAAAACAAACGTACATACTCGTTTCTAACCATAGAGTCTCTTGTAACCCTTATTAGAGTTATCTCTGTACACTACAACTGCAATGTAAAGAACTTAAGAAGAAACAACTTGTATTTAGTACAAAGCAAAGATGTTCACACCAAATGAAACAAATGTACATATTCGTTTCTAACCACAGAGTCTCTTGTAACCCTTATTAGAGTTATCTCTGTACATTACAACTGCAATGTAAAGAACTTAGGAAGAAAAACATTGTGTTAACTAGTACAAAGCAAGTAGGTTCATGCCAAAGAAAATAAAAGTACATGTTCATTACTAATCACAGAGTCTCTTGTAAAACTTATTAGAGTTATCTCCTTATACTACAACAGCAAGGTGAAGAAATTGAGAAGAAACACATTGTGTTAACTACTACAAAGATGTTCATTGCAAATGAAACAAACGTACATATTCGCTTCTAACAACAGAGTCTCATTTAATCCTTATTAGAGTTATCTCTGTACACTACAACTGCAATGTAAAGGATTTAAGAACAAACACATTGTGTCTTCTACAAAGCAAAGTTGTACTCAGCAAATGAAACAAACGTACATATTCATTTCTAATCACAGAGTCTCTTGTTACCCTTATTAGAGTTATCTCCGTAAACTATAACTGCAATGAAAAGAACTTAAGAAAAAACACATTGTGTTAACTTGTACAAACATAGATGATCATGCCAAATGAAACAAATGAACATATTCGTTTCCTATCACAGTCTCTTGTAATCCTTATTTGACTTATCTCTGTAATCTAGAACTGCAATGTAAAGAACTTAAGAAGAAACACATTGTGTTAACTTGTACAAACATAGATGATCATGCCAAATGAAACAAATGAACATAATGGCTTCTAATCACAGAGTCTCTTTTAATCCTTACTAGAGTTATCTCTGTACAATACAACTGCAATGTAAAGGACTTAAGAAACACATTGTGTTTGGTACAAAGTAAAGTTGTTCTCAGGATACGAAACAAACGTACATATTCATTTCTAATCACAGAGTCTCTTGTTACCCTTTTTAGAGTTATCTTTGTAAACAAGAACTACAATGTAAAGAACTTAACAAGAAACACGTTGTGTTAACTTGTACAAACAAAGATGTTCACGCCAAATGAAACAAACGTACATATTCATTTCTAATCACAGAGTCTCCTGTAACGCTGATTAGAATTATCTGTGTACAATACAACTGAAATGTGAAGACCTTAAGAGGAAAACATTGTATTAAATAGTATAAAGCAAAGATGATCACGCCAAATAAACACAAACGTACATATTTGTTCTTAATCAAAGAGTCTCTTGTAAACTTTATCTTAGTTATCTCTGTACACTAAAACCGCAATGTGAAGAACTTAGGAATAAACACCTTGTGTTAACTAGAACAAACAAAGATGTTCATGCCAAATGAAACAAACGTACGTATTCTTTTCTAATCACAGAATCTCTTGTAATACTTGTTTGAGTTATCTCTGTACATTAATGCTTCAATGTAAAGAAGATAACAGGAAACACATTGTGTTAAGTAGTACAAAGCAAAGAGGTACAAGGCAAATGAAACAAACGTATATATTCATTTCTAATCACCCAGACTCGAGTAACCCTTATTAGAGTTAACTCTGTACACTACAGCTGCAATATAAATAACTTAACAAGAAACACATTGTGTTAACTACTACAAACCAAAGAAGTTCAAGCCAAATCAAACAAAGGTACATATTCATTACTAATCACACAGTCAAGCGTCATCCTAACTATACTTAGCTCTGCAAACTACAGCTGCATGTAAAGAATTAACTAGAAAATCATTGTGTTTAGTACAACAAAACAAAATCATACATGGCAAGTGAAACAAACGTACATATTCTTTCCTGATCACACAGTCTCAGGTAATCCTTATTAGACTTAAGTCTGTACATTACACCTGCAATGTAAGAAGTTAGCAAGAAACACATTGTGTGAAATAGTAGAAAGCAAAGAAGTACACGGCAAATGAAACAAACGTATATGCTCGTTTCCATCCACACAGTTTCTTGTAACCCTTATTCGATTTATCTCTGTAAACTACCACTGCAATGTAAAGAACTTAAAAAGAAACACATTGTGTTAACTAGTAAAAGCAAAGATGTTCACGATAAATGAAACAAATGTACATATTCATTTCTATTCACACAGTCTCTAGTAATCCTTGTTAGAGTTATCTCTGTACACTAACGCTTCAATGTAAATGAGATAATACGAAACACATTGTGTTAAGTAGTAGAAAGCAAAGAAGTACACTGCACATGAAACAAATGTACATATTCATTTCTAATCACAGTGTATCTTGTAATACTTATTTGAGTTATCTCTGTATACTAACGCTTCCATGTAAAGAAGATAACAAGAAACACATTGTGTTAACCAGTCCAAAGCAAAGAAGTACACGGCATATGAAACAAAAGTGTACATTCATTTCCTATCACACAGACTCAGGTAACCTTTATTAGAGTTAACTGTGTACACTACAGCTGCAATGTAAATAACTTAACAAGAAACACATTGTGTTAACTGGTAGAAACCAAACAAGCTCACACCAAATCAAACAAACGTACATATTCATTACTAATCACACAGTCTAGGGTGATCCTTACTAGAGTTAGCTCTGGAAACTACAGCTGCAAAGTAAACAATTAACAACAAAGGCATTGTGTTAAGTACAACAAAACAAACTCATACATGGCAAATGAAACAAACTTACATTTTCGTTTCCATTCACAGAGTATCTTGTAAGGCTTATTAGATTTATATCTGTTCACTACAACTGCAATGTAAGAACTTAAGAAGAAACACATTGTATTAACTAATAAAAGCAAAGAGGTTCACGCCAAATGAAACAAATGTACATATTCATTTCTATTCAAACAGTCTACAGTAATCCTTATTAGAGTTACCTCTGTACACTAACGCTTCAATGTAAAGAAGATAACAAGAAACACATTTTGTTAACTACTACAAACCAAAGAAGTTCAAGCCAAATCAAACAAAGGTACATATTCATTACTAAACACACAGTCAAGCGTCATCCTTACTATAGTCAGCTCGGCAAACTACAGCTGCAATGTAAAGAAATAACTAGAATATCATTGTGTTTAGTACAACAAAACAAAATCGTACATGGCAAGTGAAACAAACGTACATGTTCTTTCCTGATCACACAGTCTTGGGTAATCCTTATTAGAGTTAAGCCTGTACATTACACTTTAATTTAAGAAGTTAACAAGAAACACATTGTGTGAAATAGTAGAAAGCAAAGAAGTACACGGCAAATGAAACAAAAGTATATACTCATTTCCAATCACACAGTTTCTTGTAACACTTATTCGATTTATCTCTGTAAACTACCACTGCAATGTAAAGAACTTAAAAAGAAACACATTGTGTTAACTAGTAAAAGCAAAGATGTTCACGATAAATGAAACAAACGAACATATTCATTTCTATTCACACAGTCTCTAGTAATCCTTATTAGATTTATCTCTGTACACTAACGCTTCAATGTAAACAAGATAATAAGAAACACATTATGTTAAGTAGTAGAAAGCAAAGAAGTACACGGCACATGAAACAAATGTAAATATTCATTTCTAATCACAGTGTATCTTGTAATACTTATTTGAATTATGTCTGTACACTAAATCTTCCATGTAAAGAAGAAAACAAGAAACACATTGTATTAACTAGTACAATGCAAAGAAATACACGGCATATAAAACAAACGTATATATTCATTTCTTATCACACAGACTCAGGTAACCCTTACTAGAGTTAACTGTGTACATTACAGCTGCAATGTAAATTATTTAACAAGAAACACAGTGTCTTAACTGGTACAAACCAAATAAGTTCATGCCAAATCAAACAAACGTACATATTCATTACTAATCACACAGTCTAGGGTCATCCTTACAAGAGTTAGCTCTGCGAACTACAGCTGCAAAGTAAACAATTAACATGAAAGGCATTGTGTTAAGTACAACAAAACAAAGTCACACATGACAAATAAAACAAACGTACATATCCAATCTTAATCACAGAGTCTCTTGTAACCCTGATTAGAATTATCTGTGTACAATACCACTGCTATGTGAGGAACTTAAGAGGAAACACATTGTGTTAACTAGTATAAAGCAAAGATGACCACGCCAAGTGAAACAAACATACATATTTGTTTCTAATCAAAGACTCTCTTGTAAACTTTATCAGAGTTATCTCTGTACACTAAAACCGCAATGTGAAGAACTTAGGAAGAAACACCTAGTGTTAACCAGAACAAACAAAGGTGTTCATGCCAAATGAAACAAACGTACGTATTCTTTTCTAATCACAGAGTCTCTTGTCATACTTATTTGAGTTATCTCTATACACTAACACTTCAATGTAAAGAAGATAACAGGAAAAACAATGTGTTAACTAGTACAAAGCAAAGAAGTACACGGCAAATGAAACAAAAGTATATATTCATTTCTAATCACCCAGACTCGAGTAACCCTTATTAGAGTTAACTCTGTACACTACAGCTGCAATACAAATAACTTAACAAGAAACACATTGTGTTAACTACTACAAACCAAAGAAGTTCAAGCCAAATGAAACAAAGGTACATATTCATTACTAATGACACAGTCAAGCGTCATCCTTACTATAGTCAGCTCGGCAAACTACAGCTGCAATGTAAAGAAATAACTAGAATATCATTGTGTTTAGTACAACAAAATAAAATCGTACATGGCAAGTGAAACAAACGTACATATTCTTTCCTAATCACACAGTCTCGGGTAATCCTTATTAGAGGTAAGTCTGTACACTACAGCTGCAATGGAAGAAGTTAACAAGAAACATATTGTGTGAAATTGTAGAAAGCAAACAAGTACATGGCAAATGAAACAAACGTACATATTCGTTTCCAATCACACAGTTTCTTGTAACCCTTATTCGATTTATCTCTGTAACCTACCACTGCAATGTAAAGAACTTATAAAGAAACACATTGTGTTAACTAGTAAAAGCAAGGATGTTCACTGTAAATGAAACAAACGTACATATTCATTTCTATTCACACAGTCTCTAGTAATCCCTATTAGAGTTATCTCTGTACACTAACACTTCAATGTATACAAGATAATAAGAAACACATTGTGTTAACTAGTAGAAAGCAAAGAAGTACACGGCAAATGAAACAAATGTACATATTCATTTCTAATCACAGTGTATCTTGTAATACTTATTTGAATTATCTCTGTACACTAACACTTCCATGTAAAGAAGACAACAAGAAACATATTGTGTTAACTATTACAAAGTAAAGAAGTACACGGCATATGAAACAAATGTACACATTCATTTTTTATCACACAGACTCGCGTAATCCTTATTAGAGTTAACTGTGTACACTGCAGCTGCAATGTAAATAACTTAACAAGAAACACATTGTGTTAACTGGTACAAAACAAACAAGTTCACGCCAAATCAAACAAACGTACATATTCATTACTAATCACACAGTCTAGGGTCATCCTTACAAGAGTTAGCTCTGCAAACTACAGCTGCAACGTAAACAATTAACAAGAAAGGCATTGTGTTAAGTACAACAAAACAAAGTCATACACGGCAAATGGAACAAATGTACATATCCATTTTTAATCACAGAGTCTCTTGTAACCCTGATTAGAATTATCGGTGTACAATACCACTGCTATGTGAGGAACTTAGAGGAAACACATTGTGTTAACTAGTATAAAGCAAAGATGACCACGCCAAATGAAACAAACGTACATATTTGTTTCTAACCAAAGAGTCTCTTGTAAACTTTATTAGAGTTATCTCTGTACACTAAAACTGCAGTGTGAAGAACTTAGGAAGGAACAGCTTGTGTTAATTAGTACAAACGAAGATGATCATGCCCAATGAAACAAATGTACGTATTCGTTTCTGATCACAGAGTCTCTTGTAATACTTATTTGAGTTATCTCTGTGCACTAACGCTTCAATTTAAATAAGATAACAGGAAACACATCTGTGTTACCTAGTACAAAGCAAAGAAATACACGGCAAATGAAACAAACGTATATATTCATTTCTAATCACCCAGACTCACGTAAACCTTATTGGAGTTAACTCTGTACACTACAGCTGCAATGCAAATAACTTAACATGAAACACATTGTGCTAACTACTACAAACCAAAGAAGTTCAAGCCAAATCAAACAAAGGTACATATTCATTACTAATGACACAGTCAAGCGTCATCCTTACTATAGTCAGCTTGGCAAACTACAGCTGCAATGTAAAGAATTAACTAGAATATCATTGTATTTAGTACAACAAAACAATATCGTACATGCCAAGTGAAACAAACGTACATATTCTTTCCTAATCACACAGTCTCAGGTAATCCTTATTAGAGTTAAGTCTGTACACTACAGCTGCAATATAAGAAGTTAACAAGAAACACATTGTGTGAAATTGTAGAAAGCAAAGAAGTACACGGCAAATGAAACGAACGTACATATTCGTTTCCAATTGCAGAGTATCTTGTAAGGCTTATTAGATTTATCTCTGTTCACTACAACTGCAATGTAAGAACTTAAGAAGAAACACATTGTATTAACTAGTAAAAGCAAAGAGGTTCACTCCAAATGAAACAAATGTACATATTCATTTCTATTCACACAGTGTGCAGTAAACCTTATCAGAGTTACCTCTGTACATTAACGCTTCAATGTAAAGAAGATAACAAGAAACACATTTTGTTAACTAGTAGAAAGCAAAGAAGTACACGGCAAATGAAACAAACGTACATATTCATTTATATTCACACAGTCTCTAGTAATCCTTATCAGAGTTATCTCTACTTAACGCTTCAATGTAGACAAGATAATAAGAAACACATTGTGGTAACTAGTAGAAAGCTAAGAAGTACGCAGCAAACGAAGCAAATGTACATATCCATTTCTAATCACAGAGTCTCTTGTAATACTTATTTGAGTTATCTCTGTACACTAACGCTTCCATGTAAAGAAGAAAACACATTGTGTTAACTAGTAAAAAGTAAAGAAGTACACGGCATATGAAACAAACGTATATATTCATTTCTCTTCACAGAGTCTCTTGTAATAGTTATTTGAGTTATCTATGTACACTAACACTTCCATGTAAAGAAGATAGCAAGAAACACATTGTGTTAACTAGAACAAAGCAAAGAAGTACATGGTATATGAAACAAACGTATAAATTCATTTCTTATCACACAGATTCAGGTAACCCTTATTAGAGTTAACTGTGTACACTACAGCTGCAATGTAAATAACTTAACAAGAAACACATTGTCTTAACTGGTACAAACCAAACAAGTTCATGCCAAATGAAACAAACATACATATTCATTACTAATCACACTGTATAGGGTCATCCTTACTAGAGTTAGCTCTGCAAACTACAGCTGCAATATAAACAATTAACAAGAAAGGCATTGTGTTAAGTACAACAAAACAAAGTCATACACGGCAAATGAAACAAGCATACATATCCATTCCTAATCACAGAGTCTCTTGTAACCCTGACTAGAATTATATGTTTACAATACCACTGCTATGTGAGGAACTTAAGAGGAAACACATTGTGTTAACTAGTATAAAGCAAAGATGACCGAATGAAACAACGTACATATTTGTTTCTAATGAAAGAGTCTCTTGTAAACTTTATCAGAGTTATCTCTGTACACTAAAACCGCAATGTGAAGAACTTAGGAAGAAACACATTGTGTTAACTAATATAAACAGAGATGATCATGCCGAATGATACAAACGTAGGTATTCGTTTGTGATCATAGAGTCTCCTCTAATACTTATTTGAGTTATCTCTGTACACTAACGCTTCAATGTAAAGAAGATAACAGGGAACACATTGTGTTAACTAGTACAAAGCAAAGAAGTACACGGGAAATTAAACAAACATACATATTCATTTCTTATCACACCGTGTCTTGTAATCCTTTTCGAGTTATCTCTGTACAATACAACTACAATATAAAGAACTTAAGAAGAAACAGATTGTGTTTAGTACAGGCAAAGATGTTCACGCCAAAGGAAACAAACGTACATATTCGTTTCCAATCACTGAGTCTCTTGTAACCCTTATTAGAGTTATCTCTGTACACTACAATTGCAATGTGAAGTACTTAAGAAGAAACACATTGTGTTAACTAGTACAAACAAAGTTGTTCACTCCAAATGAAACAAACGGACATACTCATCGCTAATCACAGAGTCTCTTGTAAACCTTATTAGAGTTATCTCTGCAAACTAAAACTGCAAAGTAAAGAACTTAAGAAGAAACACATTGTCTTAACTACTACAAGGAAAGATGTTTTGGCCAAATGAAACGAACATACATATTCATTTCTCATCACACACTCTCCAGTAATCCTTATTAGAGTTATCTCTGTACTCTAATGCTTCAATGTAAAGAAGATAACAAGAAAGACTTTGTGTTAACTGTGGAAACAAAGAAATACACGACAAATGAAAGAAACGTATATATTCAGTTCCAGTCACACTGTCTTGGGTAATCCTTATTAGAATTATCTCCGTACACTACATGTTCAATGTAAAGAAGTTAACAAGAAACACATTGTGTTAACTAGTAGAAAGCAAAGAAGTACACGGCAAATGAAACAAACGTACATAATCACCTCTAATCACACAGTCTCTTATAATCGTTATTAGAGTTAGGTCTGTACACTAGAACAGCAATGTAAAGATCTTAAAAAAGAAACACATAGTTTTAACTAGTACAAACCAAAGATTTTCATGCCAAATGAAACAAACGTACATATTCGTTTCTAATCACAGAGTCTATTGGAACCCTTATTAGTCTTATCTCTGTGCAGTAAAACTGCAATGTGAAGAACTTAAGAAGTAACACATTGTGTTAAATAGTACAAAGCAAAGATTTTGATGGCAAATGAAACAAACGTACATATTCATTTCTAATCACACAGTCTCTAGTAATCCTTATTAGAGTTATCTCTGTACAGTACAACTGCAATGTAAGGAACTTAATAAGAAATACGCTGTGTTTAGTACAAATGAAACAAACATAAACATTCCTTTCTAACCAGAGAGTCTCTCGTAACCGTAATTAGATTTATCTCTGTAAATTAGAACTGCAATGTAAAGAACTTAAGAAGAAACACATTCTGTTAACTTGTACAAACATAGATGATCACGCCAAATTAAACAAATGAACATAATGGCTTCTAATCACAGAGTCTCTTTTAATCCTTCTTAGTGTTATCTCTGAACACTACCACTGCAATGTAAAGGACTTAAGAAACACATTGTGTTTGGTACAAAGTAAAGTTGTTCTTGGGATATGAAACAAATGTACATATTCGTTTCTAATCACAGAGTCTCTTGTTACCCTTATTAGAGTTATCTTTGTAAACAAAACTGCAATGTAAAGAACTTAACAAGAAACACATTGTGTTAACTTGTACAAAGATGTTCACGCCATATGAAACAAACGTACATATTCATTTCTAATCATAGAGTCTTCTGTAACCCGAATTACAATTATCTGTGTAAAATACAACTGAACTGTGAAGAACATAAGAGGGAACACATTGTGTTATCTAGTATAAAGCTTAGATGACCACGCCAAAAAAAAACAAACAGTACATATTTGTTTCTAATCAAAGAGTCTCTTGTAAACTTTATCTGAGTTATCTCTGTACACTAAAACTGCAATGTGAAGAACTTAGGAAGAAACACCTTCTGTTAACTAGAACAAACAAAGTTGTTCATGCCAAATGAAACAAACGTACGTATTCTTTTCTAATCACAGATTCTCTTGTAATACTTATTTGAGTTATCTCTATACACTAACACTTCAATGTAAAGAAGATAACAGGAAACACATTGTGTTAACTAGTACAAAGCAGAGAAGTACACGGCAAATGAAACAAACGTATATATTCATTTCTAATCAACCAGACTCGGGTAACCCTTATTAGAGTTAACTCTGTACATTACAGCTGCAATATAAAAACTTAACAAGAAACACATTCTGTTAACTACTACAAACCAAAGATGTTCAAGCCAAATCAAACAAAGGTACATATTCATTACTAATGACACAGTCAAGCATAATCCTTACTATAGTCAGCTAGACAAACTACAGCTGCAATGTAAAGAATTAACTAGAAAATGATTGTGTTTAGTACAATAAAACAAAATTGTACATGGCAAGTGAAACAAACGTACATATTCTTTCCTAATCCCACAGTCTCGGGCAATCCTTATTAGAGTTCAGTCCGTACACTACAGCTGCAATGTAAGAAGTTAACTAGAAACGCATTGTGTTAGCTTGTAGAAAGCAAAGAAGTACACGGGAAATTAAACAAACGTACATATTCATTTCTTATCACACTGTGTCTTGTAATCCTTTTCGATTTATCTCTGTACACTGCAAATACAATGTAAAGAACTTAAGAAGAAACAGACTGTGTTTAGTACAAGCAAAGATGTTCACACCAAAGGAAACAAACGTACATATTCGTTTCCAATCACTGAGTCTCTTGTAACCCTTATTAGAGTTATCTCTGTACACTACAACTGCAATGTGAAGAAGTTAACAAGAAACACATTGTGCGAACAAGTGAAAAAAAGATGTTCACGCCAAATGAAACTTACATACATGTTCGCTTGTAAGCACAGACTCTCTTGTAATCCTTATTGGACTTATCTCTTTTTAACTAGAACTGCAATGTAAAGGACATAAGAAGACACACATTGTGTCTGGTACAAAGCAAATTTGTACTCAGCAAATGAAACAAATGTATCTATTCATTTCTAATTACAGAGTCTCTTCTTACCTTTATTAGAGTTATCTCTATAAACTATAACTGCTATGTAAAGAACCTAAGAAGAAACACATTGTGTTAACTAATACAAACAAAGTTGTTCAAGCCAAATGAAACAAACACAGATATTCCTTTCAATCACAGAGTCCCTTGTAACCCTTATTAGAGTTATCTCTGTACAATACAACTGCAATGTAAAGAACTTAAGAAGAAACACATTGGGTTAACTACTACTAAGCAAAGATGTTCACGCCAAATGAAACCAATGTACATATTCGTTTCTAATCACAGAGTCTCTTGTAATCCTTATTAGACTTATCTCTGTAATCTAGAACTGCAATGTAAAGAACATAAGAAGAAACACACTTGTGTTAGCTTGTACAAATATAGATGATCACGCTAAATGAAACAAACGAATATATTGGCTTCTAATCACAGAGTCTCTTGTAATCCTTTTTAGAGTTATCTCTGTACAGTACAACTGCAATGTGAAGGACTTAAGAAGAAACACATTGTGTTTGGTACAAAGTAAAGTTGTTCTGGGGAAATGAAACAAACTTACATATTCATTTCTAATCAAAGGCTCTCTTGTTACCCTTATTAAAGTTATCTCTGTAAACTAGAACTGCAATGTAAAGAACTTAACAAGAAACACATTGTGTTAACTTGTACAAACAAAGGTGTTCACGCCAAATGAAACAAACCTACATATTCATTTCTAATCACAGAGACTCTTGTAACCCTTATTAGAATTATCTGTGTACAATACAACTGCAATGTGAAGAACTTAAGAGGAAACACACTGTGTTAACTACTACAAAGCAAAGCTGACCACGCCATATGAAACAAACGTACATATTTTTTTCTAATCAAAGATTCTCTTGTAAACTTTATCATAGTTATCTCTGTACACTGAAACTGCAATGTGAAGAACTTGGGAAGAAACACCTTGTGTAAACTAGTACAAACAAAGATGTTCATGCCCAATGAAACAAACGGATGTATTCGTTTCATATCACAGAGTCTCTTGTAATACTTATTTGAGTTATCTCTGAACTCAAACTCTTCAATGTAAAGAAGATAACAGCAAACACATTGTATTAACTAGTACAAAGCAAAGAAGTACAAGGCAAATGACACAAACGTATATATTCATTTCCAATCACACAGACTCGGGTAACCCTTATTAGACTTAACTGTGTACCCTACAGCTGCAATGTAAATAAGTTAACAAGAAACACATTGTGTTCACAGTACAATCCAAACAAGTACACACCAAATCAAACAAACGTACATATTCATTACTAATCACACAGTCTAGGTTCATCCTTACTAGAGTTAGCTCTGCAAACTAGAGCTGCAATGTAAAGTATTTACAAGGAACACATTGTGTTACGTACAACAAAACAAAGTCTTACACGGCAAATGTAACAAAGGTACATATATGTTACTAATCACACAGTCACGGGTAATCCTTAGTAGAGTTAACTCTGTACACTACAGTTGCAATGTAAAGAAGTTAACAAGAAACTCATTGTGTTAACTAGTACAAACCAAAGAAGTTCATGCCAAATGAAACAAACGTACATATTCGTTGCTAATCAAACAGTCTAGTGTCTTCCTTACTAGAGTTAAATCGGAAAACTAGTGCTGCAATGTAAAGAACTTAAGTCGAAACTCATTGTGTTTAGTACAAATCAAAGATGTTCATGCCAAATGAAACAAACATACATACTCGATTCCAATCAAAGAGGCTCTTCTAACCCTTATTAGAGTTGTCCCTGTAAACTAGAACTGCAATGTAAAGAACTTAAGAAGAAACACATTGTGTTTAGTACAATCAAAGATGTTCACTCCAAATGGAACAAATGTACATATTCGTTTCTAATCACAAAGTCTCTTGTAATCCTTATGAGATTTATCTCTGTAAACTAGAACTGCAATGTAAAGAACGTAAGAAAAAAAACGTTGTTCTTATTACAAAAGAAAAATGTTCACTCCAAATGATACAAATGTACATATTCATTTCTAATCACACAGTCTCTTCTAACCCTCATTAGGGTTATCTCTGTAAACTAGAACTGCAATGTGAATAATTTAAGAACAAACACATTATGTTATCTAGCAAATGCAAAGATGTTCACACCCAATGAAACAAATGTACATATTCATTTCTAATCACAGAGTCTTTTGACATCCCCATTAGAGTTATCTCGGTAAACTTATGCTTCAATGTATATAATATAACAAGAAACAGTTTGTGTTAACGAGCACAAACAAAGAAGTACACGGCAAATGAAACAAATGCACATATTCATTTTTAATCACACAGTCTCGGGTAACCCGTATTAGAGTTAACTCTGTACAATACAGCTGCAATGTAAATAACTTAACAAGAAACACATTGTGTTAACTAGTACAAACCAAAGAAGTTCATGCCAAATGAAACAAACGTACATATTCGTTGCTAATCAAACAGTCTAGCATCATCCTTGCTAGAGTTAAATCGGCAAACTACTGCTGCAATGTAAAGAACTTAAGACGAGACACATTGTGTTTAGCACAAATCAAAGATGTTCACAGCCAAATGAAACACACGTACATATTTGATTCCAATCAAAGAGGCTCTTGTAACCCTTATTAGAGTTGTCCCTGTAAACTAGAACTGCAATGTAAAGAACTTAAGAAGAAACACATTGAGTTTAGTACAAAGCAAAGATGTTCACTCCAAATGGAACAAATGTACATATTCGTTTCTAATCACAAAGTCTCTTGTAATCCTTATGAGATTTATCTCTGTAAACTAGAACTGCAATGTAAAGAACTTAAGAAAAAAAAAAACATTGTTCTTATTACAAAAGAAAGATGTTCACTCCAAATGAAACAAATGTACATATTCATTTCTAATCACACAGTCTCTTCTAACCCTTATTAGAGTTATCTCTGTAAACTAGAACTGCAAAGTAAAGAATTTAAGAACAAAAAAATTGTGTTATCTAGCACAAGAAAAGATGTTCTCACCCAATGAAACAAATGTACATATTGATTTCTAATCACAGAGTCTTTTGACATCCCCATTAGAGTTATCTGGATACACTAGTGCTTCGTTCTATAGAATATAACAAGAAACCGATTGTGTTAACAAGCACAAAGCAAAGAAGTACACCGCAAATGAAACAAATGCACATATTCATTTTAATCACACAGTCTCGGGTAACCCTTATTAGAGTTAACTCTGTACAATACAGCTGCATTGTAAAATACTTAACAAGAAACACATTGTGTTAACTATTACAAACCAAAGAAGTTCATGCCAAATCAAACAAACATACATTCATTACTAACCAAACAGTCTAGGGTCATCATTACTAGAGTAAGCACTGCAAACTACAGCTGCAACGTAAAGAAATAACAAGAAAACATGTGTTAACTAGTAAAAGCAAAGATGTTCACAGCAAATGAAACAAATGTACATATTCATTACTAATCACAACAGTCTCGGTAATCCTTATTAGAATTATCTCTGTACACTACAGCTGCAATGTAAAGAATTAACAAGAAAACATTGTGTTAAGTAGTACAAAACAAGAATACACGGCAAATGAAACAAAGTACATATTCATTCTAATCACACAGTCTTCGTAATCCTTATTAGAGTTACTCTGTACACTAACTGCAATGTAAAGAATTAGAAGAAACACATTGTGTTTACTACAAAGCAAAGAAGTCACACCAAATGAAACAAACGACATATTCATTTCTAATCACAAGTCTGTAATCCTTATAGAGTTACTACTGTACACTACAACTGCAATGTAAAGAACTTAAGAAGAAACACATTGTGTTTAATGTACAAAGCAAAGATGTTCACGCAAATGAAACAAACGTACATATTCTTTCTAATCACAAGTCTCTTGTAATCCTTATTAGAGTTATCTCTTACCTACAACTGCAATGTAAAGAACTTGAGAAGAAACACATTGTGTTTATACAAAACAAAGATGTTCACTCCAAATGAAACAAACTACATATTCTTTCTAATCACAAAGTCTCTTGCTAACCTTATTAGAGTTATTCTGTAATAAACGGCAATGTAAAGAACTTAAAAGAAACACATTGTGTTACTAGTACAAAAAGAATGTTCACGCCAAATGAAACAAACCTACATATTCCTTTCTAATCACAAGTCTCCTGTAATCCTTATTAAGTTATTCTGTGCACTACAAGCAATGTAAAGAACTTAAGAAGAACAATTGTGTTAACTAGTAAACAAAGATGTTCACAGAAATGAAACAAATGTACATATTCATTTCTAATCACAGTCTCTTGTAATCCCTTATTAGAGTTATCTCTGTACACTACAACTGCAATGTAAATAACTTAAGAGAAACACATTTGTTTACTAGTAGAAAGCAAAGAAGTACACGGCAAATGAAACAAACATACATATAGATATCTAATCACACAGTCTATTGTAATCCTTATTAGAGTTATCTATGTACTCTACAACTGCAATGTGAAGAACTTAAGAAGAAACACATTGTTTTTATTACAAAACAAAGATGTTCACTCCAAATGAAACAAACATATATATCCGTTTCTAATCACAGAGTCTCTTGTAAGCCTTACTAGAGTTATCTCTGTACACTACAACTGCAATGTAAAGAACTTAAGAAGAAACATATTGTCTTAACTAGTACAAACATAGCTGTTCATGGCAAATGAAACAAACCTACATATTCCTTTCCAATCACAGAGTCTCTTGTAATCCTTATTAGAGTTATTTCTGTGCACTACAACAGCAATGTAAAGAACTTAAGAAGACACACATTGTCATTGTATTAACTAGTACAAAGATGTTCACGCCAAATGAAACAAACGTTCATATCCGTTTCTAATCACAGATTCTCTTGTATCCCTTATTAGAGTTATCTCTGTACACTACAACTGCAATGTAAAGAACTTAAGGAGAAACACATTTTGTTAACTAGTACAAAGAAAGATGTTCTTGCCAAATGAAACAAACGTACATATTCATTTCTAATCACACAGTCTCTAGTAATCCTTATTACAGTTATGTCGGAACACTAATGCTTCAATGTAAAGAAGATAACAAGAAAGACATGGTGTTAACTAGTAGAAAGCAAAGATGTACACGGCAAATGAAACAAATGTATATGTTCATTACTAATCACACAGTCTCGGGTAATCCTCATTAGAATTATCTCTGTACACTACATCTGCAATGTAAAGATGTTAACAAGAAACACATTGTGTTAAGTAGTAGAAACCAAAGAAGTACACGGCAGATGAAACAAACGTACATATTCATATCTAATCACACAGTCTCTTCTAATCCTTATTAGAGTTATCTCTGTACACTAGAACTGCAATGTAGAGAGCTTAAGAAGAAACACATTGTGTTTACTACAAAGCAAAGATGTTCACACCAAATGAAACAAACGGACATATTCGTTTCTAACCAGAGAGTCTCAAGTAACCCTTATCAGAGTTATCACTGTACACTACAACTGCAATGTAAAGAACTTAAGAAGAAACACACTGTGTTAACTGGTACAAAGCAAAGATGTTCACGCCAAACGAAACAAAGGTACGTATTAGCTTCTAATCACAGAGTCTCTTGTAAATCTTATTAGAGTTATCTCTCTACTCTACAACTGCAATGTAAAAAACTTGAGAAGAAACACATTGTTTTTATTACAAAACAAAGATGTTCACTCCAAATGAAACAAATGTACATATTCGTTTCTAATCACAAAGTCTCTTCTAAGCTTATGGGAGTTATGTTTGTAAATTAGAACGGCAATATAAAGAACTTAAGAGGAAACACATTGTGTTACCTAGTACAAATATAGATGTTCACGCCAAATGAAACAAACCTACATATTCCTTTCCAGTCACAGAGTCTCCTGTAATCCTTATTAGAGTTATTTCTGTGCACTACAATAGCAATGTAAAGAACTTAAGAAGAGACAGATTGTGTTAACTAGTTCATACAAGGATGTTCACAAGAAATGAAACAAATGTACATATTCGTTTCTAATCACAGTGTCTCTTGTATCCCTTATTAGAGTTATCTCTGTACACTACAACTGCAATGTAAATAACTTAAGAGGAAACGCATTTTCTTATCTAGTACAAAGAAAGATGCTCTCACCAAGGAAACAAACATGAATTTTCATTTCTAATCACAGAGTCTCTAGTAATCCTTATTAGAGTTATTTCTGTACACTAATGCTTCAATGCAAAGAATAACAAGAAAGACTTTGTGTTAACTAGTAGAAAGCAAAGAAGTACACGGTAAATGAAACAAACGTCCATATTCATTCCTAATCACACAGTCTCAGGTAATCCTTATTAGAATTATCTCTGTACACTACATCTGCAATGAAAAGAAGTTAACAAGAAACCCATTGTGTTAAGTAGTAGAAAGCAAAGAAATACACGGCAAATGAAACATACGTACATATTTGTTTCTAACCACAGAGTCTCTTATTAACCTTATTACACTTATCTCTGTACACTAGAACTGCAATGTAAAGAACTGCAATGTAAAGAACTCAAGAAGAAATACATTGTGTTAACTAGTACAAACTAAGTTGTTCACGTCAATAGAAACAAATGTACATTTTCTTTTCCAATCACAGTGTCTCTTGTCACCCTTATTAGAGTTACTACTGTACAATACAACTTCAATGAAAGGAACTTAGGTGAGAAACATTCTGTTAACTAGTACGAAGCAAATATGTTCCCGCCAAATGAAACAATAGTACATATCTGTTTCTTATCACAGAGACTCTTGTAAATCTTATTAGAGTTTTCTCTGTACACTACAACTGCAATGTGAAGGACTTAAGAAGAAACACATTGTGTTAACTAGTACAAAGCAAATAACTACACGACAAATGAAACAAACATAAATATTCATTTTTAATCACACAGTCTCGGTAACTCTTATTACAGTTAACTCTGTACAATACAGCTGCAATGTAAATACTTTACAAGAAACGCATTGTGTTAACTAGTACAAACGAAAGAAATTCACGCCTAATCAAACAAAAGTACATATTCATTACTAAGCAAACAGTCTAGTGTCATCCTTACCAGAGTAAGCTCTGCAAATTACAGCTGCAATGTAAACAATTAACAAGAAACTCATAGTGTTAAATACAGCAAAACAAAGTCATACACGGCAAATGAAACAAACGTACATATTCGTTTCTAATCAAAGGGTCTCTTGTGATCCTTATTAGAGTTATCTCTGTACACTACAACTGCAATGTAAAGAACGTAAGAAGAAAAGCATAATGTTAACTAGTACAAAGCAAATATGTTTACACCAAGTGAAACAAAGGTACATATTCATTTCTAATCACACAGTTTCTTGTAATCCTCATTAGAGTTATCTCAGTACACTAACAGTTGATTGTAAAGAAGATCACAAGAAACACATTGTGTTAACTAGTACAAAGCAAAGAAGTACAAGGCAAATGAAACAAATGTACATACTCATTTTTCATCAGATGGCCTCAGTTAAGCCTTATTAGAGTTAAATATGTACAATACAGCTGCAATGTAAATAACTTAACAAGAAACACCTTGTTTTAACTAGGACAAACCAAAGAAATTCACGCCAAATCAAACAAATGTACATACTCATTACTAACCAAACAGAATATCGTCATCCTTACTAGAGTAAGCTCTGCAAACTACAGCTGCAATATAAACAATTAACGAGAAACTCATTGTGTTAAGTACAACAAAACAAAGTCATACACGGCAAATGAAACAAACGTACATATTCATTCCTAATCACACAGTCTCGGGTGATCCTTGTTAGAGTTAAATCTGTACACTACAACCGCAATGTAAAGAACTTAAGAAGAAACACATTCAGTTAAGTAGTAGAAAGCAAAGAAGTACACAGCAAATGAAGCAAACGTACATATTCATATTTAATCACACAGGCTCAGGAAAACCTTATTAGAGTTAACTCTGTACAATACAGCCTGCAATGTAAATAACTTAACAAGAAACCCATTGTGTTAACTAGTACAAAGCAAAGATGTTCACGGCAAATGAAAAAAACGTACATTTTCATTTGTAAGCACACAGTCTTTTCTAATCCTCATTAGATTTATCTCTGTACTCTACAACTGCAATGTAAAGAACTTAAGAAGAAACACATTGTGCTTAGTACAAAGCAAAGATGTTCACTCCAAATGAAACAAACATACATATTCGTTTCCAATCACAGACTCTCTTGTAACCCTTATAAGAGTTATCTCTGTACTCTACAACTGCAATGTAAAGACCTTCAGAAGAAACACATTGTGTATAGTACAAAGCAAAGATGTTCACTCCAAATGAAACAAACATATTCGTTTCCAATCACAGACTCTCTTGTAACCCTTATAAGAGTTATCGCTGTACTCTGCAACTGCAATGTAAAGAACTTAAGAAGAAACACATTGTGTTTAGTACAAAGCAAAGATGTTCACTCCAAATGAAACAAACATACATATTCGTTTCTAATCACAGAGTCTCTTGTAATCCTTATTAGAGTTATCTCTGTACACTACAACTGCAGTGTAAAGAACTTAAGAAGAAACACATTGTGTTAACTAGTACAAAGAAAGATGTTCTCACTAAATGAAACAAACGAACATATTCATTTCTAATCACACAGTATCTAGTAATCCTTATTAGAGTGATCTCTGTACACTAATGCTTCAATGTAAAGAAGATAACAAGAAACACATGGTGTTAACTAGTAGAAAGCAAACAAGTACACGGTAAATGAAACAAATGTACATATTCATTTCTAATCACACAGTCTCTTGTAATCCTCATTAGAGTTATCTCTGTACTCTACAACTGCAATGTAAAGACCTTAAGAAGAAACACATTCTGTTTAGTACAAAGCAAAGATGTTCACTCCAAATGAAACAAACATACATATTCGTTTCTTCTCACAGAGTCTCTTGTAATCCTTATTAGAGTTATCCCTGTACTCTACAACTGCAATGTAAAGAATTTAAGAAGATACACACTGTGTATAGTACAAAGCAAAGATGTGCACTCCAAATGAAACAAACATACATATTCGTTTCTACTCACAGTCTCTTGTAACCCTTATTAGAGTTATCTCTGTACACTACAACTGCAATGTAAAGAACTTAAGAAGAAACACATTGTGTTAACTAGTACAAACAAAGAAGTTCATGACAAATGAAAGAAACGTACATGTTCGTTTCTAATCAGAGTCTCTTGTAGTCCTTATTAGAGATATCTCTGTACAATACAACAGCAATGTAAAGAACTTAAGAAGAAACACATTGTGTTAACTAGTGCAAAGAAAGATGTTCTCATTAAATGAAACAAACGAACATATTCATTTCTGATCACACAGTCTCTAATAATCCTTATTAGAGTGATCTCTGTACACTAATGCTTCAATGTAAAGAAGATAACAAGAAACACATTTTGTTAACTAGTAGAAAGCAAGGAAGTACATGGTAAATGAAACAAACGTGCATATTCATTTCTTTTTTTATATTTTTTTGTTTATTTTTATTTATTTATTTGAGAGTGACAGAGAAAGAGAGAGAGAAAGAGGCAGAGAGCGAGAGAGAGAATGGGTGCGCCAGGGCTTCCAGCCACTGCAAACGAACTCCAGATGCATGCGCCCCCTTGTGCATCTGGCTAACGTGGGTCCTGGAGGATCGAGCCTTGAACCGGGGTCCTTAGGCTTCACAGGCAAGCGCTTAACCACTAAGCCATCTCTCCAGCCCGTGCATATTCATTTCTAATCACACAGTCTCTAGTAATCCTTATTGGAGTTAACTCTGTACAATACAGCTGCCATGTAAATAACTTAACAAGAAACCTATTGTGTTAACTAGTACAAAGCAAAGATGTTCACGGTTAATGAAACAAACGTACATTTAAATTTCTAATCACACAGTCTCTTATAATCCTTATTAGCATTTCCCTGTACTCTACAACTGCAATGTAAAGAACTTAAGGTGAAACACATTGTGTTTAGTACAAAGCAAAGATGTTTACTCCAAGTCAAACAAACACACATATTTGTTTCTAATCGCAGAGTCTCTTGTAACCCTTATTAGAGTTATCTCTGTACACTAGAAGTGCAATGTAAAGAACTTAAGAAGAAACACATTGTGTTAACTATTACAAAGAAAGGTGTTCTCACCAAATGAAACAAACGTACATATGCATTTCTAATCATACAGTCTCTAGTAATCTTTATTAGGGTGATATCTGTACACTAATGCTTCAACGTAAAGAAGTTAACAAGAAACACATTGTGTTAAGTATGACAAACCAAAGAATTTCACGCCAAATCAAAGAAACGTATATATATTCATTACTAACCAAACAGACTTGAGTCATCCTTACTAGAGTAAGCTCTGCAAACTACAGCTGCAATGTAAAGATTTCACAAGAATACTGATAACAGAAAAGAACATGGGATAGATGTAGATCCTAAGGAGAGAGCCACCCCATCATACCTAAAAAGGGCCCCAGGTACAACTAAGAAAATTTGGTGAAAAAAGCAAGGGTGCTGTTTTCCTGATGAAACGGATGCCAGCACAAGAGGGAAGGAGACCAACACAGAGAAAAATCAACTCCTACCAAATCAGAGAGCCAGAGTCTCAGAGGCCCCCAACACCTCATCACTGAGGCAGACCAAAAATGAACCCAACATGGCTCAGGGAAATTGTGCGGAACAGGGAGTGGAACGAATGTCAGAGCCACATGTTGGGTCATGATATGCAGAGACATTTATCTTACCCATAACTGTGGGCTAACTCCACAATGCATGACCATATACCTCAACAAAGAGAGGCCAATGGGGGGGGGGGTAAGTCACGGATGAGACCAATAATGGTACCAAACTGATTGTATTTGCTGAATACAAAAGTAAATAATGAAGAAAAAAAGAAGAAGAAAAAGAGTATGAACAAGAAACTCCTTGTGTTAAGTACAAGAAAACAAAGTCATGCAGGTCAAAGGTAAAAAGGTACATATTCATTCCTAACAAGACAGTCTCAGGGTAATCCTTATTAGAGTTATCTCTGTACTGTACAACTGCCATGTAAAGAACTTAAGAAGAAACACATTGTGTTAACTAGTACAAAGCAAAGAAGTACAAGGCAAATGAAACAAACGTACATATTAATTTTAATCACACAGTCTCTTGTAATCCTGATTAGCATTATCTCTGTACACTAGAACTGCAATGAAAAGAACTTAAAAAGAAACACATTGCGTTTAGTACAAAGCAAAGATGTTCACGGAAATGAAACAAACGTACATATTCGTTTCTAATCACTGTCTCTTGTAACCCTTATTAGAGTTTTCTCAGTATACTACAACTTCAATGTGAAGAAGATAAGAAGAAACACATTGTGTTAACTACTACAAACAAAGATGTTCCTGCCAAATGAAACAAACGTACATATTCGCTTCTAATCACAGAGTCTCTTGTAATCCTTATTAGAGTTATCTCGGTACACTACAACTGAAATTTAAAGAATTAAAGAGGAAACACATTGTGTTTAATATTAGAAACAAAGATGTTCATGCCAAATGAAACAAATGTACATATTCATTTCTAAGCACACAGTCTCTTGTAATCCTTATTAGATTTATCCCTGTACAGTAACACTTCAATGTAAAGAAGATAACAAGAAACATATTGTGTTAACTAGTACAAAGCAACGAAGTACACAGTAAGTGAAAAAAAAAAACGTATATATTCTTTCTAATCACACAGTCTCGGGTAACCCTCATTAGACTTACCTCTGTAAACTACAGCTCCAATGTAAATAACTTACAAAAAACACATTGTGTTAAGAAGTACAAATCAAAGAAGTTTACTCCAAATGAAACAAACGCACATATTCATTACTAATCACACAGTCTCGGGTAACCCTCATTAGAGTTAACTCTGTACACTACAGCTCCAATATTGAAGTTAACAAGAAACACATTGTGTTAACAAGCACAAAGTAATGAAGTACACGGCAAAAGAAACTAACGTACTTATTCATTACCAATCACACAGTCTCGGGTAATCCTTATTAGAGTTAATACTGTACACTACAGCTGCAATGTAAAGAAGTTAACAAGAAACACATTGTGTTAACTAATACAAAGCAAAGAAGTACACGGCAAACGAAGCAAACTTACACATTCAGTTCTAACCACACAGTCCTTGTAATCTTTATTAGAGTTATCTCTGTACACTAGAACTACAATGTAAAGAGCTTAAGAAGAAATACATTGTGCTTCATACAAAGCAAAGATGTTCTCGCCAAGTTAAACAAACCGTACATATTCTTTTCTAATCAGAGTCTCTTTTAACCCTTATTAGAGTTATTTCTGTAGACTAGAACTGCAATGTAAAGAATTTAAAAACACATTGTGTTAACTAGTACAACAAAGATATTCATGCCAAATGAAACAAACGTACATATTCGTTTCTAATCAAAGAGTCTTTGTGACCCTTACTAGTGTTATCTCTGTACACTACAATTGCAATGTGAAGAACTTAAAAAGGAACACATTTTGTTAACTAGTACAAACAATGATGTTCACGCCAAATGAAACAAACGTACATATTCATTTCTAATCAAACAGTCTCTAGTAATCCTTATTAGAGTTTTCCCTGCACAGTAACGCTTCAATGTAAAGAAGATAACAGGAAACACATTGTGTTAACTAGTACAAAGCGAAGAAGTAAACAGCAACTGAAACAAACGTACAAATTCATTTCTGATCACAGACTCTCGGGTAAGCCTTACTAGAGTTATCTCTGCACACAACAGTGTAATGTAAATAACTTAACAAGAAACACATTGTGTTTACTAGTATGAACCAAAGAAGTTCACGCCAAATCAAGCAAACGCACATATTCATTATTAATCACACAGTCTAGCGTTATCCTTATTAGAGTTAGCTCTACGAACTACATCTGCAATGTAAAGAAGTTAACAAGAAACACATTGTGTTAACTAGTACAAAGCAAAGAAGTACACAGCAAATGAAACAAACGTACTTATCCACATGTAATCACACAATCTCTTGTAACCCTTATTAGAGTTATCTCTGTAAACTTGAACTGCAATGTAAAGAACTTAAGAAGAAACCCTTTGTGTTTAATACAAAGCAAAGATGTTCATGACAAATGAAATAAATGTACATATTTGTTTCTAATCACAGAGTCTCTTGTAACCCTTATTAGAGTTATCTCTGTAAACTCGAAGTGCAACGTAAAGAACTTAGGGAGAAACACATTGTGTTAACTAGCACAAACAACGATTTTCAAGCCAAATGAAACAAATGTACACATTCGTTTTTAATCACAGAGAGTCTTGTAACACTTATTAGAGTTATCTCTGAACACTACAACTGCAATGTAAGGAACTTAAGAAGAAACACATTGTGTTAACTAGTACAAACAAAGAAGTTCATGCCAAATGAAACAAACGTACACGTTCGTTTCCAATCAGAGTCTGTTGTAGTCCTTATTAGAGATATCTCTGTACAATACACCTGCAATGTAAAGAACTTAAGAAGAAACACTTTGTGTTAACTAGTACAAACAAAGATGTTCACGCCAAATGAAACAAATGTACATGTTAGTTTCAAATCACAGGGTCCCTTGTAATCGTTATTCGAGTTATCACTGTACACTACTACCGCAATGTACAGAACTTAAGAAGAAAAACATAGTATTAACTAGTACAAAGCAAATCTGTTTACACCAAATGAGAAAAACGTACATATGCTTTTCTAAACACAGAGTCTCTTGTAAACCTTATTATAGTTATCTCCTTGCACTACAACTGCACTGTGAAGAACTTAAGAAAAAACACTTTGGGGTAACTAGCACTAAGCAAAGATGTTCACAGCAAATGAAACAAATGTACATATTCATTTCTAATCACACAGTCTCTTGTAATCCTCATTAGAGTTATTTCGGTACACTAATGCTTCAATGTAAAGAAGATCTCAAGAAACACATTGTGTTAACTAGTACAAAGTAAAGAAGTACACGGCAAATGAAACAAATGTACATATTCATTTTTAATCACACAGCCTCGGGTAACCTTTATTAGAGTTAACTCTGTACAATACAGCTGCAATGTAAATAAGTTAACAAGAAACACATTGTGTTAACTAGGACAAACCAAAGAAGTTCACGCCAAATCAAACAAACGTACATATTCATTACTACCAAAGAGACTTGCATCATCCTTACTAGAGTAAGCTCTGCAAAGTACAGCTGCAATGTAAAGAATTAACAAGAATAGTGATAACAGAAAAGAACATGGGATAGATGTAGATCCTAAGGAGAGAGCCACCCCAACATACCTAAAAAGGGCCCCAGGTACAACTAAGAAAAATTAGTGAAACAACCAAGGGTGCTGTTTTCCAGATGAAATGGATACCAGCACAAGAGGGAAGGAGACCAACACAGAGAAAAGTCAACTCCTACCAAATCAGAGAGCCAGAGCCTCAGAGGCCCCCAACACCTCATCACTGAAGCAGACCAAAAATGAACCCAACATGGCTCAGGGAAATTATGCAGAAGAGGGGATAGAAAGAATGTCAGAGCCACATGTAGGGTCATGATATGCAGAGACATTTATCTTACCCATAACTGTGGGCTAACTCCACAATGCATGACCATATACCTCAACAAGGAGGGGCCAGGGGGGGGGGTAGGTCGCGGATGAGACTAATAATGGTACCAAACTGACTGTATTTGCTGAATACAAAAGTAACTAATAAAGAAAAAAAGAAGAAAAAAATTAACAAGAAACTCACTGTGTTAAGTACAACAAAACAAAGTCATACAAGACAAATGTAAAAATGTACATATTCATTACTAATCACACAGTCTCGGGTAATCCTTATTAGAGTTATCTCTGTACTGTACAACTGCAATGTAAAGAACTTAATAAGAAACATATTGTGTTAACTAGTACAAAGCAAAGATGTTCATGGCAAGTGAAACAAACGTACATATTCATTTCTAATCACAGAGTCTCTTGTGACCCTTACTAGAGTTACCTCTGTTCACTACAACTGCAATGTGAAGAACTTAAACAGAAACACATTTTGTTAACTAATACAAACAATGATGTTCACGCCAAATGAAACAAAAGTACATATTCATTTCTTATCAAAAAGTCTCCAGTAATCCTTATTTGAGTTTTCCTTGCACACTAACGCTTCAATGTAAAGAAGATAACAGGAAACACATTGTGTTAACTAGCACAAAGCAAAGAAGTAAACAGCAACAGAAACAAATGTACATATTCATTTCTGATCACATACTCTCGGGTAAGCCGTACTAGAGTTATCTCTGCACACTACAGCTGTAATGCAAATAACTTAACAAGAACAACATTTTGTTCACTACTACAAACCAAAGAAGTTCATGGCAAACGAAACAAACATACATATTCATTCCTAATCACAGTCTATAGTCATCCTTACTAGAGTTAGCTCTGATAAATACACCTGCAATATAAAGAAGTTAACAAGAAACACATTGTGTTAACTAGTACAAAGCAAAGAAGTACACGGGAAATGAAACAAACGTACTTATTCATATGTAATCACACAGTCTCTTGTAACCCTTATAAGAGTTATATCTGTACACTAGAACTCCAATGTAAAGAACTTAAGAAGAAACACATTGAGGTAACTGCTACAAACAAAGATGTTCAAGTCAAAAGAAAAAAAAATGGTACATATTCACTTCTAATTACAGAGTCTCTTGTAATCCTTCCTAGAGTTATCTTGGTACACTAGAACTGCAATGTAAAGACTTTAAGGGGAGACACATTGCGTTAACTAGTACAAAGATGTTCACACCAAATGAAAGAAACGTACACATTCATTTCTAATCACAGTTTCTTCTAACCGTTCTTAGAGTTATCTCTGTACACTTACGTTTCAATGTAAAAAGATTACAAGAAATACATTGTGTTAACTAGCAGAAAGCAAAGAAGTACACAGAAATTGAAACAAACTTACATATTCTTTCTAATCACACAGTCTCGGGAAACAATCATTAGAGTTAACTCTGTACAGTATAACTGCAATGTAGATAACTTACAAGAAACACATTGTGTTTAGTACAAACCAAAGAAGTTCATGATAAATGAAAGAAACTTACATATTCATTCCTAATCACACAGACTAGGGTCATCCTTGCTTTAGTTAGTTCTGCAAACTACAGCTGCAATGTAAAGAATTAACAAGAAACTCATTGGGTTAAGTACAAAAAAACAAAGTCATACATGGCAAATGAAACAAACCTATATATTCATTCCTAATCACACAGTCTTGGGTAATCCCTGTACAGTCAACACAGTACACTACAGCTGCACTGTAAAGAAGGTAACAAGAAACACATTGTGTTAACTAGTACAAAGCAAAAAAGTACACGGCAAATGAAACACTCGTACATATTCATTTCTAATAACGGAGTCTCTTGTAACCCTTACTAGAGTTATCTCTGTACACTAGAACTGCAATGTAAAGAACTTAAGAAGAAACACATTGTATTAGTACAAACAATGATGTTCTTGCCAAATGAAACAAACCTACAAATTCGTTTCTAATCACAGAGTCTCTTGTAACCCTTATTAGAGTTATCTCTGTACACTACAACTGCAATGTAAAGACATTAAGAGGAAACACATTGTGTTAACTTGTACAAAAAAAAGATGTTCATACCAAGTGAAACAAACGTACATAATCATTTCTAATCACACCATCTCTTCTAATCCTTACTAGAGTTATCTCCATACACTAATGCTTCAAGGTAAACAAGATAACAAGAAACACATTGTGTTAACTAGTACAAAGCAAAGAAGTACACGGAAAATGAAACAAACGTACATATTCATTTCTAACCTCGCAGTCTCGGGTTACCTTTATTAGAGTTATCTCTGTACACTACAACGGCAATTTGAAGAACTTAAGAAGAAACACATTGTGTTAATTACTACAAAAAAGATGTTCACGTCAAATGAAACAAACATACATATTTGCTTTTAATCACAGAGTCTCTTGTACTCCTTATTAGAGTTATCTCGGTACACTACAACTGAAATGTAAAGACTTTAAGAGGAAACACATTGTTTTAACTAGTACAAACAAAGGTGTTTAAACCAAATGAAACAAACGAACATAATCATTTCTAATAACACAGTCTCCTCTAATCCTTATTAGAGTTATGTGTGTACACTCACACTTCAATGTAAATAAGATAACAAGAAACACATGGTGTTAACTAGTACAAAGCAAAGAAGTACACAGCAAATGAAACAAATGTACATATTCATGCCTAACCTCGCAGTTTCAGGTAACCCTGATTAGAGTTATCTCTGTACACTACAGCTACAATGTAAACAACTTAACAAGAAACACATTGTGTTAACTAGTACAAACCAAAGAAGTTCACGCCAAATCAAACAAACGCACATATTTATTACTAATTACACAGTCTAGCATAATCCTTACTAGATTTAGGTCTGCAAACTACAGCTGCAATGTAAAGAATTATCAAGAAACTCATTTTTTTAAGTACAACAAAACAAAGTCATACACGGAAAATGAAACAAACCTACTTATTCATTCCTAATCAGACAGTCTCAGGTAATCCTTATTAGAGTTAACTCTGTACCCTGCAGATGCAATGTAAAGAAGTTAACAAGAAACACATTGTGTTAACTAGTACAATGCAAAGAAGTACACGGCAAATTAAACAATCGTACATATTCATTTCTAATCACACAGTCTCTTGTAATCCTTATTAGAATTATCTCTGTACACTAGAACTCCAATGTAAAGAACTTAAGAAGAAACACATTGTGTTTAGTACAAAGCAAAGATGTTCATGCCAAATTATAAAAATATACATATTCGTTTCCAATCACAGATTCTCTTGTAACACTTATTAGAATTGTCTCTGTACACTACAACTGCAGTGTAAGGATCTTAAGAAGAAACACATTGTGTTAACTAGTACCAAAAATGATGTTCACGCCAAGTGAAACAAACATACATATTTGTTTCTAATCACACAGTCTCAGGTAATCCTTATTAGAGTTAACTCTGTACACTACAGCTGCAATGTAAAGAAGTTAACAAGAAACACATTCTGTTAAGTAGTGCAAAGCAAAGAAGTACACACCAAATGAAACAATTGTACATATTCATTTCTAATCAAACACCCTATTATTGGAGTTATCTTTGTACCCTAGAACTGCTATGTAAAGAACTTAAGAAACCCATTGTGTTAGTACAAAGCAAAGATGTTCTCGCCAAATTAAACAAACATACATATTCATTTCTAATCACAGAGTCTCTTGTAACCCTTATTAGAGTTACTTCTGTACACTAAAACTGCAATATAAAGAACTTAAGAAGAAACACATTATGTTAACTGGTACAAACAAAGATGATCACGGCAAATGAAAGAAATGTACATATTGATTTCTAATCACACAGTCTCTTGTAATCCTTATTAGAGTTATCTCTGTACACTTCAACTGGAATGTAAAGAACTTAAGAAGAAACACATTGTGTTAACTGCTACAAACAAAGATGTTCAGGTCAAATGAAACAAACGTACATATTCTCTTCTAATCACAGAGTCTCTTGTAATGCATATTAGAGTTATCTCGGTACACTACAACTGCAATGTAAAGACTTTTAGAGGAAAGACATTTTGTTAACTAGTACAAACAAAGATGTTCACACCAAATGAAACAAACGTACATAATCATTTCTAATCACACAGTCTTTTATAATCCTTATTAGCGTTATGTCTGTACACTAACACTTCAATGTAAATAAGATAACAAGGAACACATTGAGTTAACTAGTGCAAAGCAAGTAAGTAAATGACAAATGAAACAAATGTACATATTCTATCGAATCACACAGTATCAGGTAAAACTTGTTAGGGTTAACTCTCTGCACTTCAGCTTCAATGTAAATAACTTAATAAGAAACACATTGTGTTAACTAGTACAAAGAAAGTTATTCATGCCAAACGAAACAAACGTACATATTGCTTCTCTGTACAATACAACAGTAATGTAAAGAAATTCAGAAAAAACACATTGTGTTAACTACTACAAACAAAGATATCCACGCCAAATATAACAAACGTATATATTTATTTTTAATCAGAGTCTCTGGTAATCCTTATTAGAGTTATCTCTGTACATTAATGCTTCAATATTAAGAAGATAAGAAGAAAGACATTGTGTTAACTAGTACAAAGCAAAGAACTACATGGCAAATGAAACAAATGTACATATTCATTTCTAAACTCGCAGTCTCAGGAGCCCCTATTAGAGTTAACTGTGTACACTACAGCTACAATGTAAATAACGTAACAAGAAACACATTGTCTTATCTAGTACAACCAAAGAAGTTCATGCCAAATCAAACAAATGTACAAATTCATTCCAAATCACACAGAATAGCATCATCCTTACTAGAGTTAGCTCTGCAAAGTACAGCTGCAATGTATAGAAGTTAACAAGAAACACATTTTGTTAAGTAGTACAAAGCAATGTAAAAAACATACACATTAATTTCTAATCACACAGTCTCCTGTAATCCTTATTAGGGTTGTCTCGGTACAGTAGAACTGCAATGTAAACAATTTATAAAAAGAAACACATTGTGTTTCTTACAAATCAAAGATGTGCACTCCAAATGAAACAAATGTACATATTCGTTTCTAATCAGAGAGTTTCTTGTGACCCTCATTAGAGTTATCAATGTAATCTAGAACTGCAATGTAAAGAACTTAAGAAGAAACACATTGTGTTTAGTACAAAGCAAAGATGTTCACACCAAATGAAACAAACGTACATATTCGTTCTAACCACAGAGTCTCTTGTAATCCTTATTAGGGTTATCTCTGAACACTACAACTGCAATGTAAAGATCTTAAGAAGAAACCCATTGCGTTTACTAGTACAAAACAAAGAAGTTCGCGCCAAATAAAACAAACGTACATATTCACTACTAGTCACACAGTCTAGCGTCATCTTTACTAGAATTTGCTCTGCAAACTACAGCTGCAATGTAAAGAATTAACAGCACACTCATTGTATTAAGTACAACAAAAAAAGACGTACACGTCAAATGAAACAAACGTAAATATTCATTCCTAATCACACAGTCTCGGGTAATCCTCATTAGACTTAACTCTGAACACTACAGCTGCAATGTAAGGAAATTAGCAAGAAACACATCGTGTTAACTAGTACAAAGCAAACAAGTACATGGCAAATGAAACAATCATACATATACATTTCTAATCACACAGTATCTTGTGATCTGTATTAGATTTTTCTCTGTACACCAGAACTGCAATGTAAAGAACTTAAGAAGAAACACATTGTATTAGTACAAAGCAAATATGTTCTCACCAAATGAAACAAACATACATATTCGTTTCTAATCACAGAGTCTCTTCTAACACTTATTAGATTTATCTGTGTACACTAAAACTGCAATGTAAAGAATTTAAAAGAAACACATTGTGTTAACTAGTACAAAGTAAAGATGTTCACGCCAAATGAAACAAACGTACATATTAATTTCTAATCACACAGTCTCTTCTAAGCCTTATTAGAGTTATCTCTGTATACTAACACTTCAATGTAAATAAGATAACAAGAAACACATTGTGTTAACTAGTGCAAAGCAAAGAAGTACACAGCAAATGAAACAAACGTACATATTCTTTCTAATCACACAGTCTCGGGTAACACTTATTAGGGTTAACTCTGTACACTACAATGCAAGGTAAATACCTTAACAAGAAACACATTGTCTTAACTAGTGCAACCCAAAGAAGTTCAAGCCAAATCAACCAAACACACATATTCATTACTAATGACACAGTCTAGCGTTATCCTTACTAGAGTTAACTCTGCAAACTACAGCTGCAACGTATAGAAGTTAACAAGAAACACATTTTGTTAATTAGTACAAAGCAAAGAAGTACACGGCAAATGAAACAATCATACATATTCATTTCTAAAGGCACAGTCTCTTGTAATCCTTATTAGAGTTATCTCTGTACACTAGAATGCAATGTAAAGATATTAAGGAGAAACACATTGTGGTTAGTACAAAGGAAAGACGTTCACGTCAAATGATACAAACGTACATATTCGTTTCAAATGACAGAGTCTCTTGTAACCCTTATTTGAGTTATCTCTGTACAATACAACTGCAATGTAAAGAACTGTAGAAGAAACACATTGTGTTAACTAGTACAAACAAAGATGTTCACGCCAATGAAACAAATGTACATATTCGTTTCAAATAACAGATTCTCTTGTAACCCTTTCTAGAGTTATCTCTGTAAACAATAACTGCAATGGAAAGATCTTAAGAAGACACACATTGTGTTAGCTAGTACAAACAAAGATGTTCATGCCAAATGACACAAACGTACATATTTGTTTGTAATCACAGACTCTCTTGTAATCCTGATTAGAGTTGTATCTGTACACTACAACTGCAATGTAAAGATCTGAAGAAGAAACACATTGTGTAAAATAGTACAAACAATCATGTCACGCAAAGTGAAACAGACGTACATATTCGTTTTAATAACAGAGTCTCTTGTAACCCTTCTCAGAGTTATCTCTGTACACTACAACTGCAAAGTAAAGAAGTTAAGAAGAAACACATTGTGTTAACTAGTACAAACCAAGGTGTACACGCCAAATGAAACAAACGTACATATTCGCTTCTAATCAGAGTCTTTTGTAATCCTTATTAGAGTTATATCTGTACACTACAACTGCATTGTAAAGAACTTAAGAAGAAACACATTGTGTTAACTAGTACACAGCAAAGATGTTCATGGCAAATGAAACCAACGCACATTTTCATAGCTAATCACACATTCTCTTATAAACCTTATTAGAGATATCTCTGTTCACTATAACTGCAATGTAAAGAGCGTAAGAAGAATCATATTGTGTTTAGTACAAAGCAAAGATGTTCACTCCAAATGACACAAACGTACACATTCGTTTCTAATCACAGAGTCTCTTGTAACCATCATTGGAATTATCTCTGTAAACTAGAACTGCAATATAAGAACTTAAGAAGAAACACCTTGTGTAAACTAGTACAAACAAAGATGTTCACGCCAAATGAAAGAAACGTACAATTTCGTTTCTAATCATTCAGTCTCTTGTAATACTTACTAGAGTTTTCTCTGTACACTAGCACTTCAATGGGAAGAAGATAACAAGAAACACATTGTGTTAATTAGTACAAAGAAAAGAAGTACAAGGAAAATGAAACACATGTACATATTCATTTCTAATCTCGCAGTCTCGGGTAACCCTTCTTAGAGTTAACTCTGTACACTACAGCTGCAATGTAAGTACCTTAACAGGAAGCACATTGTCTTACCTAGTACAAACCAAAGAAGTTCACGCAAAATGAAACAAACGCACATATTCATTACTAATTACACAGTCTAGCGTCATCCTTACTAGAGTAGGCTCTGCAAACTACAGCTGCAATGTAAAGAACTAACAAGAACCTCATTGTGTTAAGTACAACAAAACAGAGTTGTACACGGCAAATGAAACAACCATACTTATTCATTCCTAATCACACCATCTTGATTAATCCTTATTAGAGTTAACTCTGTACAATAAAGCTGCAATGTAAAGAACTTAGCAAGAAACACATTGTGGTAACTATTACAAAACAAAGAAGTACAAGGCAAATGAAACAATTGTACATATTCATTTCTAATCACACAGTCTCTTGTAATCCTTATTAGAGTTATCTCTGTACACTAGAACTGCAATGTAGAAAACTTAAGAAATACTTTGTGTTTAGTACACAGCAAAGATGTTCACTCCAAATGAAACAAAGGCACATATTTTTTTCTAATCACTGACTCTCTTCTAACGCTTATTAGAGTTATCTCTGTAAAATAGAACAGCAATGTAAAGAACTTAAGAAGAAACTTTTGTGTTCAGTACACACCAAAGATGTTCACTCCAAATGAAACAAATGTACATAATCATTTCTAATCACAGAGTCTCTTGTAACCCTTATTAGAGTTATCGCTGTACACTAAAACTGCAATGTAAGGAATTTAAGAAGAAACACATTGTGTTAAGTAGTAAAAAGCATAGATGTTCACGACAAATGAAACAAACATACATATTCTTTCTAATCACAGTGAATCTTGTAATCCTTGTTAGAGTTATCTCTGTACACTACAACTGCAGGTAAAGAACTTAAGAAGAAACACATTGTGTTTGATACTAGCGAAAGATGTCTGATTTGGTAGGAGTTGATTTTTCTCTGTGCTGATCTCCTTCCCCCTTGTGCTGGTATCCGGCCCCAACACCTCATCACTGAAGCAGACCAAAAATGAACCCAACATGGCTCAGGGAAATTTTGTGGAAGAGGGGGCAGAAAGAATGTCAGGGTCACATGTTGGGTCATGATATGCAGAGACATTTAGCTTACCCATAACTGTGGGCTAACTCCACAATGCATGACCCATATACCTCAACAAGGAGCGGCCAAGGGGAGGGGGTAGGTCACGGATGAGCCTAATAATGGTACAAAACTGACTGTATTTGCTGAATACAGAACTGACTAAACAAAAAAAAAGATGTCCTTGCCAAATGAAACAAATGTACATATTCATTCCTAATCACAGAGTGTCCTGTAAATTTTATTAGAGTTATCTCTGTGAACTAGAACTGCAATGAAAAGAACTTAAGAAGAAACACATTGTGTTACTTAGTACAAACAAAGATGTTCAGGCCAAATGAAACAAACGTACATATTCGTTTGTAATCACAGAGTGTCTTGAAAACCTTATTAGAGCTGTCTGTAAAATAGAACTGCAATGTAAAGACCTTAAGAAGAAACACATTGTGTTTAATACAAAGGAAATATGTTCTTGTCAAGTCAAACAAACGTACATATTCGTTTCTAGTCACAGAGACTCTTGTAACCATTATTAGAGTTATCTCTGTACACTAAAACTGCAATGTAAGGAATTTAAGAAGAAACATATTGTATTAACTAGTACAAACAAAGATGTTCATGCCAAAAGAAGCAAACGTACATATTCATTTCTAATCACACCATCTCTTCTAATCCTTTTTAGAGTTATCTCTGTAATCTAACACTTCAATGTAAATAAGACAACAAGAAACACATTGTGTTACCTAGTACAAAGCAAAGCAGTACACGGCAAATGAAACAAACATACATATTCTTTCTAATCACACAGTCTCGGGTAACATTAATTAGGGTTAACTCTGTAAACTACAGCAGCAATGTAAATAACTTAAGAAGAAACAGACATTTAGCTTACCCATAACTGTGGGCTATCTCCACAATGCATGACCCATATACCTCAACAAGGAGGGGCCAAGGGGCGGGATAGATCATGGATGAGCCTAATAATTGTACCAAACTGACTGTAAAAAAATAAAATAAAATAAAATAAAAAATAAAAAGTAAATTAAAAAAAGAAGAAAAAAATTTTGAAATTAAAAAAAAAACATTCTGTTAACTAGTACAAACAAAGATATTCACGCCAAATGGAACAAACGTACATATTCGCTTCTAATCAAAGAGTCTCTTAAAATTCTTATTAGAGTTATCTCTGTACATTACAACTGCAATGTAAAGAACTTAAGAAGAAACACATTGTGTTAACTACTACAAACAAAGATATTCACGGCAAATGTAACAAATGTACATATTCATTTTTAATCACACACTCTCTTTAATCCTTATAAGAGTTATCTCAGTACAGTAACGCTTCAATATAAAGAAGATAAGAAGAAACACATTGTGTTAACTAGTACAAAGCAAAGAATTATATGGCAAGTCAAACAAACGTACATATTCATTTCTAACCTTGCAGTCTCAGGTAACCATTACTAGAGTTAACTCAGTACACTACAGCTACAATGTAAATAACTTAACAAGAAACACATTATCTTAACCAGTGCAAATCAACGAAGTTCACGCCAAATCAAACAAACGCACATATTCATTACTAATCACACAGTCTAGCATAATCCTTACTGGAGTTAGTTCTGCAAACTACAGGTTCAAGGTAAAGAAATAACAAGAAACTCACTGTTTTAAGTACAACAAAACAAAGTCGTACATGGCAAATGAAACAAATGTACTTGTAGCAGACAGCTTCAGGTTCGCTGAGATGAACTTCCAGACTAGGCACAGTTATGGAGGAAGGGATTTATTGAAGCTTACAGATCCAGGGGAAGTTCCGTAATGGCAGAAGAAGCTGGCCTGCCTTTACAGGACCAAGCAGAGAGAGAGAAGCCTAAAGGTCAAAAGCCACAGCACACTTCAGGAACTCCAGCTAGGCACACTTTGCATATCTTTAGATTGAAATCTCAAACCCACCACCACACCTTAAGATCCACACAATGGCATTGCCTCCAGCCAGATGGCTAGAGATACAAACTACAAACAAATAAACAACTGAATATATTGGGGGCCATCTATTCTATTCAAACCACCACAGTACTTATTCATTCCTAATCACACATTCTCAGGTAATCCTTATTACAGTTAACCCTGTACAATTACAGCTGCAATGTAAAGAAGTTAACCAGAAATACATTTTGTTAACTAGTAAAAAGCAAAGAAGTGCACGGCAAATGAAACAATCATACATATTCATTTTTAATCACACAGTCTCTTGTAATCTTTATTAGAGTTATCTCTCCGTACACTAGAATGCAATGTAAAGAACTTAAGAGGAAACACATTGTGGTTAGTACAAAGCAAAGATGTTCACACCGAATGAAACAAACGTACATATTCGTTACCAATCACAGAGTCTCTTTTAACCCTTATTAGATTTATCTCTGAACAATACAACTGCAATGTAAAGAACTTAAGAAGAAACACATTGTGTTAACTAGTACAAACAAAGCTGTTCATGCCAAATGAAACAGACGTACATATTCGGTTCTAATCACAGAGTCTCTGGTAATCCTTATTAGACTTATCTCTGTACACTAACACTCAATGTAAAGAATATAACAAGAAACACATTGTGTTAAGCAGTACAAAGAGAAGAAGTACAGGGCAAATGAAACAAACGTACATATTCATTTCTAATCTCACAGTCTAGGGTAACAGTTATGAGAGTTAACTCTGTACACTACAGCTGCAATGTAAATAACTTAACAAGAAACACCTTGTCTTAACTAGTACAAATCGAGGAAGTTCACGCCAAATCAAACAAACGCACATATTCATTACTAATCATACAGTCAAGTGTCATCCTTACTGCAAACTACAGCTGCAATGTAAAGAATTAGCAAGAAACTCATTGTGTTCAGTACAACAAAACAAAGTTGTACATGGTAAATGAAACAAACGTACTTTTTCATTCCTAATCACAGAGTCTCAATAAATCCTTATTAGAGTTAATTCTGTACACTACAGCTGCAATCTAAACATGTTAAGAAGACACATTCTGTTAAGTAGTACAAAGCAAAGAAGTACAAGGCAAATGAAACAATCGTACATATTCATTTCTAATAACACAGTCTCTTGTGATCCTTATTAGCGTTATCTCTGTACAGTAGAACTGCAATGTAAAGAACTTAAGAAGAAACAGATTGTGTTTAGTACAATGCAAAGATGTTCACGCTGAAAGACTGATCCTTCACCAGGCCCTTACAGGGAACACTTGAAGCACATGACACTGCAGAGGGTAAGATCAAGACTAACCTTAATCTTCTACATCTTCCCTCCCTCTCGTCCTCTCTCCTTCTCTCTCTCTCTCTCTAATCTCTAACTCTTGTATATTAGTTATCATTTTCTTCATTTTCTTAATGGGCACTGACCTGTAACTCCCAGAACCAGCATGTGGCTGAGAAAATTTGGCGAAACAAGGAAGGGTACTGTTTCCCTGATGAAACGGATACCAGCACAAGAGGGAAGGAGACCAACACAGAGAAAAATCAACTCCTACCAAGTCATAGAGCCAGAGCCTTAGAGGCCCCCAACACCTCATCATTGAAGCAGACCAAAAATGAACCCAACATGGCTCAGGGAAATTTTACGGAAGAGGAGACGGAAAGAATGTCAGACCATATGTTGGGCCATGATATGCAGAGACATTTATATTATCCATAACTGTGGGCTAACTCCACAATGCATGACCATATACCTCAACAATGAGGGGCCAAGGGGAGGGGGTAGGTCACAGATGAGACTAATAATGGTACCAAACTGACTGTATTTGATGAATGCAAAAGTAACTAATAAAGGAAAAAAGAAGAAAAAAAAGAATTAACAAGGAACTCATTGTGTTAAGTACAATAAAACAAAGTCATACACGGCAAATGTAACAAACGTACATATTCATTCCTAATCACAAGTCTCGGGTAATCCTTATGAGAGTTATATCTATACTGTATAACTGCAATGTAAAGAACTTAATAAAAAACACATTGTGCTAACTAGTACAAAGCAAAGAGGTTCATGGCAAATGAAACAAACATACATATTCATTTCTGATAATACATTCTCGGGTAACCATTATTAGAGTTAACTCTGTACAATACAGCTGCAATGTAAAAAACTTAACAAGAAACACATTGTGTTAACTAGTACAAACAAAGAAGTTCATGCCAAATCAAACAAACGTGCATATTCATTACTAATCAAACACTCTAGTGTGATCATTACTAGAGTTAGCTCTGCAAACTACAGCTGCAATGTAAAGAACTTAAGAAACACATTGTGTTTAGTACAAAGCAAAGATGTTCACGCCAAATGAAACAAACGTACATTTTCATTTCTACTCACAGATCCCCTTGTAACCCTTATTAGACCTATATCTATAAACTAGAACTGCAATGTAAAGAACCTAAGAAGAAACACATTGTGTTAACTAGTACAAAGCAATGATGTTCATGGCAAATGAAACTAACGTACATATTCATTTCTTATCACACAGTCTCTTGTAACCCTTATTAGAGTTATCTTTGTACACGACAACAGCAATGTAAGAACTTAAGAGGAAACACATTGTTTTTATTAAAAAACAAAGATGTTCACTCCAAATGAAACAAACGTACATATTCGTTTCTAATCACACAGTCACTTCTAACCCCTATTAGAGTTATCTCCATAAACTAGAACTGCAATGTAAAGAACTTAAGAAGAAACAAGTTGTGTTAACGAGTACAACTAGAGATGTTCACGACAAATGAAACAATACTACATATTCGCTTCTAATCACAGAGTGACTTGTAATCCTCATTATGATTTATTTCTGTACACTACAACTGGAATGTAAAGAACTTAAGAAGAAACACATTGTGTTTGGTACAAAGCAAAGAAGTTATCGCCAAATGAAACAAATGTCCCTATACGTTTCTAATCACAGTATCTCTTGTAACCCTTATTACAGTTATCTCTGTAAACTGGAACTGCAATGCAAATAACTTAAGAAAAAACACATTGTGTTAACTAGTAGAAAGCAAAGATGTTCTCGACAAATGAAACAAACGTACGTGTTTGTTTCTAACCACAGAGTGTCTACTAAACCTTCTTAGAGTCATCTCTGTAAACTAGAACTGCAATGTAAAAAACTTAAGAAGAAACACATTGTGTTAACGAGTACAAAGATGTTCATGCCAAAAGAAAAAAAAATACATATTCGCTTCTAATAAAAGAGTGACTTGTAATCCTTATTATGATTTATTTCTGTAGACTACAACTGCAATGTAAAGAACTTAAGAAGAAACACATTGTGTTTGGTACAAAGCAAAGATGTTCTCGCCAAATAAAACAAATGTCCGTATACTTTTCTAATCACAGAGGCTCTTGTTAACCTTATTACAGTTATATGTACACTAGAACTGCAATGTAAAGAACTTAAGAAGAAACATATTGTGTTTGCTAGTGCAAAGCAAAGATGTTCATGCAAAATGAAACAAACGTACATATTCATTTCTGATCACAGATCCTCTTGTAACCCTTATTAGACTTATATCTATAAACTAGAACTGCAATGTAGAGAACCTAAGAAGAAACACATTGTGTTAACTAGTACAAAGCAATGATGTTCATAGCAAATGAAACTAATGTACATATTCATTTCTAATCACACAGTCTCTTGTAACCCTTATTAGAGTTATCTTTGTACACTACAACAGCAATGTAAGAACTTAAGAGGAAACACATTGTTTTTATTAAAAGACAAAGATGTTCACTCCAAATGAAACAAATGTACATATTCGTTTCTAATCACACAGTCTCTTCTAACCCATATTAGAGTTATCTCTGTAAACTAGAACTGCAATGTAAAGAACTTAAGAAGAAACACACTGTGTTAACGAGTACAAACAAAGATGTCCACGCCAAATGAAACAAAAATACATATTTGCTCCTAATCACAGTGGGACGTGTAATTCTTATTATGATTTATTTCTGTACACTCCAACTGCAATGTAAAGAACTTAAGAAGAAACACATTGTGTTTTGGGTACAAAACAAAGATGTTTTCACCAAATGAAACAAATTTACATATTCTTTTCTAATCACACCATCTCTTCTTTAAACCTTTTTAGAGTTTTCTTGTAATCTAACACTTCAATGTAAATAAGACAACAAAAAACACATTGTGTTACCTAGTACAAAGCAAAGCAAAATACACGGCAAATGAAACAAACATTTCATTTTCTTTTTTAAACACACAGTCTCGGGTAAATTAATTAGGGTTAACTCTGTAAACTACAGCAGCAATGTAAATAACTTTTAAAAAGAAACAGACATTTAGCTTACCCTTTAAATGTGGGCTTTCTCCACAATGCATACCTTTTCCTCAACAAGGGGGGGGGCCAAGGGGGGGGGGTAGGTAAGGAGAGCCTAAAAATTGTACCAAACTGACTGTAAAAAAAAAAAAATAAAAAAAAAAAATAAAAAAAAAAAAAATAAAAAAAAAAAGAAAAAAAAAAAAAAAAAAAAATTTTTTAAATTAAAAAAAAACATTCTGTTAACTAGTACAAACAAAGATTTTCACGCCAAATGGAAAAAACGTACATTTTTCGCTTCTAATCAAAGAGTTTTCTTAAAATTCTTATTAGAGTTATCTCTGTACATTACAATGCAATGTAAAAAAACTTAAGAAGAAACACATTGTGTTTAAATACACCCAAAAAAAGATATTCACGGCAAATGAAACAAATGTACATATTCATTTTTAATCACACACTCTTTTAATCCTTTTTAAAAGGTTTTTCTCGTACAGTAAACCTTTTTAAAATTAAAAAAATTAAAAAAAAAGAAAAAACATTGTGTTAACTTGTACCAAAGCAAAAAATTATATGGCAAGTCAAACAAACGTACATATTCATTTCTAACCTTGCAGTTCAGGTAACCATTACTAGAGTTAACTAGTACGCTACAGCTACAATGTAAATAACTTAAAAAGAAACACATTTCTTTAACCAGTGCAAATAAAACGAAGTTCACCCCAAAATCAAAAAAAGCACATATTCATTACTAATCACACAGTTAGCAAAATTTCCTTACTGGATTTTTATTTTCTGCAAACTACAGGTTCAAGGTAAAGAAATAAAAAGGAAACTCACTGTTTTAAGTAAAACAAAACAAAGTCGTACATGGAAAATTGAAAACAAATGATTTGTAGCAGAAAAGCTTAGGTTCGCTGAGATGAACTTCCGGGACAGGCACGGGTTATGGAGGAAGGGTTTATTGAAGCTTACAGATCCAGGGAAGTTCCGTAATGCAGAAGAAGCGGGCCGGGCCCCTTTTTTTGGACCAAGCAGAGAGAGAGAAGCCTAAAGGTCAAAAGCCCAGCACCCCCTTCAGGAACTCCAGTAGGCCCCACTTTGCATATCTTTAGATGAAATCTCAATACCCACCTCACACCTTAAGTTCCACACAATGGCATTGCCTCCAGCCAGATGGCCCAGAGATCAAAAATACAAACAAATAAACAACTGAAAATATTGGGGGCCATCTATTCTATTCAAACCACCCCAGTACTTATTCATTCCCCAATTTACAATTTTCGGTAATCCTTATTAAGTTAACCTGTACAAATTTCGCTTCAATGTAAAAAAGTTTAACCCAAGGGAAAACCCTTTTGTTAATAGTAAAAAGCAAAGAAGTGCACGGCCCAAAAGAAAAAAAACATACATATTCATTTTTAATCACACAGGCTCTTGTAATCTTTATTAGAGTTATCTCTGTACACTTGAATGCAATGTAAAGAACTTAAAAAGGGAAAACACATTGTGGTTAGTACAAGCAAAAATGTTTTTACACCGAATGAAACAAACGTACATATTCGTTACCAATCACAGAGTCTCTTTTAACCCTTATTAGATTTATCTCTGAACAATACCCAAAATTTCAATGTAAAAAAACTTAAGAAAAAAAAGAAACACATTGTGGGTTTAAATAGTAAAAACAAAACTGTTCATGCCAAATGAAAAGACTTTCATATTCGGTTCTAATCACAGAGTCTCTGGTAATCCTTTTTAGGGGTTATCTCTGTACACTAAAACTCAATGTAAGGGAAAATTTTAAAAGAAAAAACATTGTGTTAAGCAGTACAAAGAGAAGAAGTACAGGGCAAATGAAAACAAAAAGTACATATTCATTTCTAATCTCCAGTCTGGGTAACCCTTATTAGAGTTAACTCTGTACACTCAGCTTTCAATGTAAATAACTTACCAAGCAAAACACTTGTCTTAAACTAGTACAAATCGAAAAAGGGGGGGTTTACGCCCAAAACAAACAAACGCACAATTCATTATAATCATACAGTCAAGTGTCATCCTTACTGAAACTACAGTGCAATGTAAAGAATTAGCAAAAAAACTCATTGTGGTTTAGTACAACAAAAAAAAGTTGTACATGGTAAATGAAAAAAACGTACTTTTTCATTTCCCAATCACAGAGTCTCAATAAATCCTTATTGAGTTAATTCTGTACACTACAGCTGCAATCTAAAAAATGTTAAGAAGACACATTCTGTTAAGTAGTACAAGCAAAGAAGTACAAAGGGAAATGAAAAAAAATCGGGGGACAATTTTTTTCCCAAAATTTTTTAATTAAAAAGTCTCTGGTAAACCCTTTTTTGGTTATCTCTGTACAGTAGAACTGCAATGTAAAGAACTTAAAAAGAAACAGATTGTGTTTAGTACAATTTCAAAATGTTCACGCTGGAAAAACTGGCCCCTTTACCCGGCCCTTTCAGGGGAAAACTTGAAGCACATGACACTGCAGGGGTAAAAATCAAGGGCTAACCTTAATCTTCTACATCTTCCCTCCCCCTTTGTCCTCTCTCCTTTTTCCTTTTCTCTCTCTAATCTCTAACTTTGTATATTAGTTATCATTTTCTTATTTTCTTAATGGGCACTGAATGTAACTCCCGAACCCGCATGTGGCTGAGAAAAAATTTGGGAAACAAGGAAGGTACTGTTTCCTGGTGAACTTTACCGCACAATATTTAATTCTACACACCTATGAAAAATCAACTCCTTACAGTCTAGATCCATATCTTATCTTCCCCCACACAATCCCTCTCCCCCCCATCCCCATTACTTTACAAAACTTCCTCTTATCCTTCCTCCATAATCACATAATTTTCATCACATCCTCTCCCAAACAAAACACCATATTTACCACCCCCATCATCCACACACACCCACTCTTTCCTTTTCCTTTCTTACCTTTACCTCATCTCAACCACCATTTCCCCCCCAATTTCATACCAAATAATCCATCCACCCTCCACCCACCCATCCTTCCCCCCTCCTCCCCCCTCCACCCCCTCCACCCAATATAACCTACCAAACCCCCATAACCAACCCCCTTCCCCATACCCCCCCCTACCACTACCCAAGACACCACCCCTACCCCCCTCTTCCACAACAACTATCTATAAAACACACAAAACCAATTACTACTGTCAACCATACCCTCCAACTATCACACCCACCCCCATTATCTCACCACTACCCCTCTCCCCTTAAACCCACCCTTCCCAGTTCCCCACCATCCAATAATATACTCCACCCACCAACATTTACCCAACAAAATCGAACACCCAATACCCAACATCATCCCATACCCAACCCAACCCACGTCCCCCCAATATAACCAACTCCTTAACCACCACCCACAACGTACCATTACCATTCCAAACCCCCCCTGTATAAATACCAACACCACCACACCTTAATGGTGTCCAAGTCTTCCCCCATATACCTATATCCTCTATCTCTTTTCAAAACCCTACATCCCCTTCATTGGCCCCAACAATACATTTTCTTTCTATCCACAGACTCGTAACCTATTAGATTTCTCTTACACTAAACTGCAATGTAAAGAACTTAAGAAGAAAACACATTGTATTAACTATACAAAGAAAAGTTCACGCAAATGAAACAAACATACATATTCGTTTCTAATCACAGAGTACTTTTAATCCTTATGATTTTATTCTCTGTACACTACAACTGCAATGTAAAGAACTTAAGAAGAAACACATTGTGTTTAGTAACAAAGCAAATATGTTCTGCCAAATGAAACAAACTAATATTCGTTTCTAATCACAGAGTCTCTTGTAACCCTTATTAGAGTTATCTCTGTACACTAAAACTGCAATGTAAAGAATTAAAAGAAACACATTGTGTTAACTAGTACAAAGAAAGATGTTCACGCCAAATGAAACAAACGTACATATAATTTCTAATCACACAGTCTCTTACTAACCTTATTAGAGTTATCTCTGTATACTAACACTTCAATGTAAATAAGATAACAAGAAACACATTGTGTTAACTATGCAAAGCAAAGAGTACACAGCAAATGAACAAACGTACATATTCTTTCTAATCACACAGTCTCGGGTAACACTTATTAGGGTTAACTCTGTACACTACAATGCAAGTAAATACTTAACAAGAAACCATTGCTTAACTAGTGCAACCCAAAGAAGTTCACCCAAATCAACCAAACACACATACATTACTATACACAGTCAAGCGTATCCTACAGAGTTAACTCTGCAAACTACAGCTGCAACGTAAGAAGTTAACAAGAAACACATTTTGTTAATTAGTACAAAGCAAAGAAGTAACACGCAAATGAAACAATCAACAAAATCAATTCTAAAGGCACAGCTCTGAATCCTTATTAGAGTTATCTCTTACCTAAATGCAATGTAAAATTTAAGGAGAAACACATTGGGGTTAGTACAAAGGAAAGACTTCACGCCAAATGATACAAACGTACATATTCGTTTCAAATGACAAGATTCTCTTGAAAACCTTATTTGAGTTATCTCTGTACAATACAACTGCAATGTAAAGAACGTAGAAGAAACACATTGTTTTTAACTAGTACAAACAAAGATGTTCACCCCAAATGAACAAATGTACATTTTCGTTTAAAATAACAGATTCTCTTGTAACCCTTCTAGAGTTATCTCTGTAAAAAATAACAGCAATGGAAAGATTAAAAAGACACACATTGTGTTAGCTAGTACAAACAAAGATGTTCAGGGCCAAATGAAACAAACGTACAAAATTTTTGTAATCACAGACTCTCTTGTAATCCTGATTAAGTTGTATCGTACACTACACTGCAATGTAAAAAATCTGAAGAAGAAACACATTGTGTAAAATAGTACAAACAATCATGTCACGCAAAGTAAACAAAACACATATTCTTTAATACAGAGTCTCTGTAACCCTTCTCAGAGTTATCTCTGTACACTACAACTGAAAAGTAAAGAAGTTAAGAAAAAAACACATTGTGTTAACTAGTACAAACCAAGGTGTACACCCAAATGAAACAAACGACATATTCCTTCTAATCAAGTCTTTGTAATCCTTAAATTATTCTGTAACTACAACTGCATTGTAAAGAACTTAAGAAGAAACACATTGTGTTAACTAGTAAAACACAAAGATTTCATGCAAATGAAACCAACGCACATTTCATAGCTAATCACACATTCTCTTATAAACCTTATTAGAGTAATCTCTGTTCACTATAACTGCAATTAAAAGTGTAAGAAGAATCATATTTGTTTAGTACAAAGCAAAAAAGTTCACTCCAAATGACAAAAACGTACACATTCGTTTCTAATCACAGAGTCTCTTGTAACCATCATTGGAATTACTCTGTAAACTAAACTGCAATAAAAGAACTTAAGAAGAAAAAACCTTGTGTAAACTAGGAACAAACAAAGAAGTTCACTGCCAAATGAAAGAAACTTACAATTTCGTTTCTAACCCTTCACCCTCTTTTTAATAACCTTTTAAGTTTTCTCTGTACACTACACTTCAATGGGAAGAAAAACAAAAACAATTGTGTTATTAGAACAAAGAAAAGAAGTACGGAAATGAACACATGTAAAAATTTTCATTTCAACTGGGCAACCTCGGGTAACCCTTCTTAGAGTTAACTCTGTACACTACAGCTGCAATTTAAGTACCTAACAGGAAGCACATTGTCTTACCTATACAAACCAAAGAATTCACGCAAAATGAAACAAACGCACATATTCATTACTAATTACCATCACGTCATCCTTATAGAAGGCTCCAAACTACGGGTGCAATGTAAAGAATTAACAAGAACCCCTCATTGTTTAAGTACAAAAAACAGAGTTGTACACGGCAAATGAAACAACAAAACTATTCATTCCTAATCACCCCATCGATAATCCTTTTTAGAGTTAACTCTGTACAATAAGCTGCAATGTAAAGAACTTAGCAAAAAAACCCCATTGTGGTAACTATTACAAAACAAAAAAGTAAAAGGGCAAATGAAACAAACTTACTATTCATTTCTAATCACACAGTCTCTTGTAACCTTATTAGAGTTACTCTGTAAAACTAACACAATGTAAAAACTTAAAAAAACTTTGTTTTTAGTACACAGCAAAGATGTTCACTCCAAATGAAACAAAGACATATTTTTTCTAATCACGACTCTCTTCTAACGCTTATTAGAGTTACTCTGTAAATAGAACAGCAATGTAAAGAACTTAAAGAAAACTTTTGTTTCAGTACACACCAAAGATGTTCACTCCAAATGAAACAATCATACATATTCATTTTTAATCACACAGTCTCTTGTAATCTTTATTAGAGTTATCTCTCCGTACACTAGAATGCAATGTAAAGAACTTAAGAGGAAACACATTGTGGTTAGTACAAAGCAAAGATGTTCACACCGAATGAAACAAACGTACATATTCGTTACCAATCACAGAGTCTCTTTTAACCCTTATTAGATTTATCTCTGAACAATACAACTGCAATGTAAAGAACTTAAGAAGAAACACATTGTGTTAACTAGTACAAACAAAGCTGTTCATGCCAAATGAAACAGACGTACATATTCGGTTCTAATCACAGAGTCTCTGGTAATCCTTATTAGACTTATCTCTGTACACTAACACTCAATGTAAAGAATATAACAAGAAACACATTGTGTTAAGCAGTACAAAGAGAAGAAGTACAGGGCAAATGAAACAAACGTACATATTCATTTCTAATCTCACAGTCTAGGGTAACAGTTATGAGAGTTAACTCTGTACACTACAGCTGCAATGTAAATAACTTAACAAGAAACACCTTGTCTTAACTAGTACAAATCGAGGAAGTTCACGCCAAATCAAACAAACGCACATATTCATTACTAATCATACAGTCAAGTGTCATCCTTACTGCAAGCTACAGCTGCAATGTAAAGAATTAGCAAGAAACTCATTGTGTTCAGTACAACAAAACAAAGTTGTACATGGTAAATGAAACAAACGTACTTTTTCATTCCTAATCACAGAGTCTCAATAAATCCTTATTAGAGTTAATTCTGTACACTACAGCTGCAATCTAAACATGTTAAGAAGACACATTCTGTTAAGTAGTACAAAGCAAAGAAGTACAATGAAACAATCGTACATATTCATTTCTAATAACACAGTCTCTTGTGATCCTTATTAGCGTTATCTCTGTACAGTAGAACTGCAATGTAAAGAACTTAAGAAGAAACAGATTGTGTTTAGTACAATGCAAAGATGTTCACGCTGAAAGACTGATCCTTCACCAGGCCCTTACAGGGAACACTTGAAGCACATGACACTGCAGAGGGTAAGATCAAGACTAACCTTAATCTTCTACATCTTCCCTCCCTCTCGTCCTCTCTCCTTCTCTCTCTCTCTCTAATCTCTAACTCTTGTATATTAGTTATCATTTTCTTCATTTTCTTAATGGGCACTGACCTGTAACTCCCAGAACCAGCATGCGGCTGAGAAAATTTGGCGAAACAAGGAAGGGTACTGTTTTCCTGATGAAACGGATACCAGCACAAGAGGGAAGGAGACCAACACAGAGAAAAATCAACTCCTACCAAGTCATAGAGCCAGAGCCCTAGAGGCCCCCAACACCTCATCATTGAAGCAGACCAAAAATGAACCCAACATGGCTCAGGGAAATTTTACGGAAGAGGGAACGGACGGAAAGAATGTCAGACCATATGTTGGGCCATGATATGCAGAGACATTTATCTTATCCATAACTGTGGGCTAACTCCACAATGCATGACCATATACCTCAACAATGAGGGGCCAAGGGGAGGGGGTAGGTCACAGATGAGACTAATAATGGTACCAAACTGACTGTATTTGATGAATGCAAAAGTAACTAATAAAGGAAAAAAGAAGAAAAAAAAGAATTAACAAGGAACTCATTGTGTTAAGTACAATAAAACAAAGTCATACACGGCAAATGTAACAAACGTACATATTCATTCCTAATCACAAGTCTCGGGTAATCCTTATGAGAGTTATATCTATACTGTATAACTGCAATGTAAAGAACTTAATAAAAAACACATTGTGCTAACTAGTACAAAGCAAAGAGGTTCATGGCAAATGAAACAAACATACATATTCATTTCTGATAATACATTCTCGGGTAACCATTATTAGAGTTAACTCTGTACAATACAGCTGCAATGTAAAAAACTTAACAAGAAACACATTGTGTTAACTAGTACAAACAAAGAAGTTCATGCCAAATCAAACAAACGTGCATATTCATTACTAATCAAACACTCTAGTGTGATCATTACTAGAGTTAGCTCTGCAAACTACAGCTGCAATGTAAAGAACTTAAGAAACACATTGTGTTTAGTACAAAGCAAAGATGTTCACGCCAAATGAAACAAACGTACATTTTCATTTCTACTCACAGATCCCCTTGTAACCCTTATTAGACCTATATCTATAAACTAGAACTGCAATGTAAAGAACCTAAGAAGAAACACATTGTGTTAACTAGTACAAAGCAATGATGTTCATGGCAAATGAAACTAACGTACATATTCATTTCTTATCACACAGTCTCTTGTAACCCTTATTAGAGTTATCTTTGTACACGACAACAGCAATGTAAGAACTTAAGAGGAAACGCATTGTTTTTATTAAAAAACAAAGATGTTCACTCCAAATGAAACAAACGTACATATTCGTTTCTAATCACACAGTCACTTCTAACCCCTATTAGAGTTATCTCCATAAACTAGAACTGCAATGTAAAGAACTTAAGAAGAAACAAGTTGTGTTAACGAGTACAACTAGAGATGTTCACGACAAATGAAACAAAACTACATATTCGCTTCTAATCACAGAGTGACTTGTAATCCTCATTATGATTTATTTCTGTACACTACAACTGGAATGTAAAGAACTTAAGAAGAAACACATTGTGTTTGGTACAAAGCAAAGAAGTTATCGCCAAATGAAACAAATGTCCCTATACGTTTCTAATCACAGTATCTCTTGTAACCCTTATTACAGTTATCTCTGTAAACTGGAACTGCAATGCAAATAACTTAAGAAAAAACACATTGTGTTAACTAGTAGAAAGCAAAGATGTTCTCGACAAATGAAACAAACGTACGTGTTTGTTTCTAACCACAGAGTGTCTACTAAACCTTCTTAGAGTCATCTCTGTAAACTAGAACTGCAATGTAAAAAACTTAAGAAGAAACACATTGTGTTAACGAGTACAAAGATGTTCATGCCAAAAGAAAAAAAAATACATATTCGCTTCTAATAAAAGAGTGACTTGTAATCCTTATTATGATTTATTTCTGTAGACTACAACTGCAATGTAAAGAACTTAAGAAGAAACACATTGTGTTTGGTACAAAGCAAAGATGTTCTCGCCAAATAAAACAAATGTCCGTATACTTTTCTAATCACAGAGGCTCTTGTTAACCTTATTACAGTTATATGTACACTAGAACTGCAATGTAAAGAACTTAAGAAGAAACATATTGTGTTTGCTAGTGCAAAGCAAAGATGTTCATGCAAAATGAAACAAACGTACATATTCATTTCTGATCACAGATCCTCTTGTAACCCTTATTAGACTTATATCTATAAACTAGAACTGCAATGTAGAGAACCTAAGAAGAAACACATTGTGTTAACTAGTACAAAGCAATGATGTTCATAGCAAATGAAACTAATGTACATATTCATTTCTAATCACACAGTCTCTTGTAACCCTTATTAGAGTTATCTTTGTACACTACAACAGCAATGTAAGAACTTAAGAGGAAACACATTGTTTTTATTAAAAGACAAAGATGTTCACTCCAAATGAAACAAATGTACATATTCGTTTCTAATCACACAGTCTCTTCTAACCCATATTAGAGTTATCTCTGTAAACTAGAACTGCAATGTAAAGAACTTAAGAAGAAACACACTGTGTTAACGAGTACAAACAAAGATGTCCACGCCAAATGAAACAAAAATACATATTTGCTCCTAATCACAGTGTGACGTGTAATTCTTATTATGATTTATTTCTGTACACTCCAACTGCAATGTAAAGAACTTAAGAAGAAACACATTGTGTTTGGTACAAAACAAAGATGTTATCACCAAATGAAACAAACGTCCCTATACGTTTCTAATCACAGAGTCTCTTCTAACCCTTATTAGAGTTATACTGTAAACTGGACCTGCAATGCAAATAACTTAAGAGAAAACACATTGTGTTAACTAGTACAAAGCAAAGATGTTCTCGACAAATGAAACAAACGTATGTATTCGTTGCTAACCACAGTGTCTCTACTAAACCTTCTTAGAGTTAACTCTGTAAACTAGAACTGCACTGTAAAGAACTTAAGAAGAAACACATTGTGTTAACGAGTACAAACAAAGATGTTCACACCAAATGAACCAAAAATACATATTCGCTTCTAATCACAGAGTGACTTGTAATCCTTATTATGATTTATTTCTGTACACTACAATTGCAATATCAAGAACTTAGGTAGAAACACATTGTGTTTGGTACAAAGCAGAGATGTCCTCGCCAAATGAAACAAATGACCATATACATTTCTAATCACAGAGTCTCTTGTTAACCTTATTACAGTTATGTATGTACACTAGAACTGCAATGTAAAGAACTTAAGAAGAAATACATTGTGTTAACTAGTACAAACATAGATGTTCACACCAAATGAAAGAAACGTACATATTCGCTGCTAATCTCAGAATCTCTTGTAATCCTTATTAGAGTTATCTCTGTACATTACAACAGCAATGTAAAGAACTTAAGAAGAAACACATTGTGTTGGCTAGTGCAAAGCAAAGATGTTCATGCAAAATGAAACGAACATACATATTCATTTCTAATCACAGGGTCCCTTGTAATCCTTATTAGAATTATCTCTGTACACTACAACTGCAATTTAAAGAACTTAATGAGAAAAGGATAGTGTTAACTAATACAAAGCAAGTATGTTTATGCCAAATGAAACAAACGTACATATTCATTTCTAATCACACAGTCTCTTGTAATCCTCATTAGAGTTATCTTGCTACACTAATGCTTCAATGTAAAGAAGATCACAAGAAACTCATTGTGTTTACTAGTACAAAGCAAAGAAGTACACGGCAAATGAAACAAATGTACATGTTCATTTTTAATCACACAGCCTCGGGTAACCCTTATTAGAGTTAACTCTGTACAATACAGCTGCAATGTAAATACCTTAACAAGGAACACATTAACTAGTACAAACCAAAGAAGTTCATGCCAAATCAAACAAATGTATATATTCATTATTAACCAAACAGACTAGCGTCACCCTTACTAGAGTGAGCTCTGCAATCTACAGCTGCAATGTAAAGAATTAACAAGAATACTGATAACAGAAAAGAACATGGGAGAGATGTAGATCCTAAGGAGAGAGCCACCCCATCATACCTAAAAAGGGCCCCAGCTACAACTAAGAAAAATTGGTGAAACAAGCATCGGTGCTGTTTTCCTGATGAAAGGGATACCAGCACAAGAGGGAAAGACACCAACACAGAGAAAAATCAACTCCTACCAAATCAGAGAGCCAGAGGCTCAGAGGCCCCCAACACCTCATCACTGAAGCAGACCAAAAAAGAACCCAATATGGCTCAGGGAAATTTTGCGGAAGAGGGGGTGGAAAGAATGTCAGAGCCACATGTTGGGTCATGATATGCAGAGACATTTATCTTACCCATAAATGTGGGCTAACTCCACAATGCATGACTGTATACCTCAACAAGGAGAGGGCAAGGGGAGGGGGAAGGTCACAGATGAGATTAATAATGGTACCAAACTGACTGTATTTGCTGAATACAAAGGTAACTAATAAAGAAAATAAGAAGAAAAAAAAAGAATTAACAAGGAACTCATTGTGTTAAGTACAACAAAACAAAGTCATACACGGGAAATGTAACAAATGTACATATTCATTCCTAAACACAGTCTCGGGTAATCCTTATTAGAGTTATCTCTGTACTGTACAACGGCAATGTAAAGAAATTAATAAGAAACACATTGTGTTAACTGGTACAAAGCAAAGATGTACATGGCAAATGAAAGAAACGTACATATTCATTTCTGATCACACATTCTCGGGTAACCCTTATTAGAGTTAACTCTGTACAATACAGCTGCAATGTAAAAAACTTACAAGAAACATATTATGTTAACTGGTACAAACCAAAGAAGTTCACGCCAAATCAAGCAAACATACATATTCATTACTAAACCAACAGTCTAGCGTCATCATTACCAGAGTTAGCTCTGCAAACTACAGCTGCAATGTAAAGAACTTAAGAAGAAATACATTGTGTTTCATACAAAGCAAAGATGTTCTCACCAAGTGAAACAAACATATTTATTCTTTTCTAATCACAGAGTCTCTTACCCCTTATTAGAGTTATCTCTGTAGACTAGAACTGCAATGTAAAGAACTTAAACACACATTGTGTTAACTAGTACAAACAAAGTTATTCACGCAAATGAAACAAACGTACATATTCGTTTCTAATCACATAGTCTCTTGTGACCCTTGTTAGAGTTATCTCTGTACACTACAACTGCAATGTGAAGAACTTAAAAAGAAACACATTTTGTTAACTAGTACAAACAATGATGTTCACGCCAAATGACACAAACATACATATTCCTTTCTAATCAAACAGTCTGTAGTAATCCTTATTAGAGTTTTCCCTGCACACTAACGCTTCAATGTAAAGAAGATAACAGGAAATACATTGTGTTAACTAGTACAAAGCGAAGAGGTAAACAGCAAATAAAACAAACTTACATATTCATTTCTCATCACAGACTCTCGGGTAACCCTTACTAGATTTATCTCTGCACACTACAGCTGTAATGTAAATAACTTAACAAGTAACACGTTGTGTTTACTAGTATGAACCAAAGATGTTCACTTCAAACCAAACAAATGTACATATTCATTCCTAATCACACAGTCTATCGTCATCCTTACTAGAGTTAGCTCTGTGAAGTACAGCTGAAATGTAAAGAATTTAACAAGAAACACATTGTGTTAACTAGTACAACGCAAAGAAGTACACAGCAAATGAAACAAACGTACTTATTCATATGTAATCACACAGTCTCTTGTAACCATTATTAGAGTTATCTCTGTGCAATAGAACTGCAAAGTAAAGAAATTAAGAAGAAACACTTTGTGTTTTCAACAAAGCAAAGATATTCATGCCAAATGTAACAAATGTATATTCGTTTCTAATCACAGACTCTCCTGTAAACCTTCTTAGAGTTATGTCTGTACACTAGAACTCCAATGTGAAGAACTTAAGAAGAATCACATTGTGTTAAGTAGTACAAACAAAGAAGTTCATGTCAAATGAAACAAACGTACATATTCTTTTCTAATCACAGAGTCTCTTGTAATCCTTATTAGAGTTGTCTCTGTACAATACAACTGCAATGTAAAGAACTTAAGAAGAAACACATTGTGTTAACTACTACAAACAAAGATGTTCACGTCAAAAGAAAGAAAATGTACATATTTACTTCTAATCACAGAGTCTCTTGTAATCCTTATTAGAGTTATCTCGGTACACTAGAACTGCAAAGTAAAGACTTTAAGAGGAAACACATTGTGTTAACTAGTACAAAGATTTTCACGCCAAATGAAAGAAACATACACATTTACTTCAAATCACACAGTTTCTTCAAATCCTTCTTAGAGTTTTCTCTGTACACTAAAGCTTCAATGTAAACAAGATAACAAGAAACACATTGTATTAACTAGTACAAAGCAAAGAAGTACACGGCAAATGAAACAAACGTACATATTCTTTCTAATCACACAGTCTTGGGTAACACTTATTAGAGTTAACTCTGTACAGTAAAGCTGCCATGTAGATAACTTAACAAGAAACACATTGTGTTTAGTACAAACCAAAGAAGCTCACGATAAATGAAAGAAACTTACATATTCATTCCTAATCACACAGTCTAGGGTCATCTTTGCTAGAGTTAGCTCTGCAAACTACACCTGCAACGTAAAGAATTAACAAGAAACTCATTGTGTTAAGTACAACAAAACAAGGTCGTACACGACTAATGAAACAAACCTACATATTCATTCCTAATCACACACTCTTGGGTAATCCCTATTAGAGTTAATTCGATACACTACAACTGCAATGTAAAGAACTTAAGAAGAAACACATTGTGTTAACTATTACAAAGGAAAGAAGGTCACCACAAATGGAACAAACGTACATATTCATTCCTAATCACCCAGTCGAGCATCATTCTTACTACAGTTAGCTCTGCAAACTACAACTGCAATGAAGAATTAACAAGAAACTCATTGTGTTAAGTACGACCAAACAAAGTCGTACATGGCAAATGAAACAAATATACATATTCATTCCTAATCACACAGTCTCGGGTAACCCTTATTAGAGTTATCTTTGTACACTAGAACTGCAATTAAGAAGTAACCCATTGTCTTTAGTACAAAGCAAAGATATTCTCGACAAATGAAATAAACGTACATGTTCGCTTCTAATCACAGAGTCTTCTAATCATTATTAGAATTGTCTTTGTAAACTACAACTGCATTGCAAAGAACTTAAGAAGAAACACGTTGTGTTAACTAGTATAAACAAATATATTCACGCCTAATGTAACAAATGTACATATTCATTTCTAATCACACAGTGTCTTGTATTCCTTATTAGGGTTATCTCTGTGCACTACAACCACAATGTAAAGATATTAAGAAGAAACACATTGTGTTACCTGGCACAAACCAAACAAGTTCACCCTTAATCAAATAAATGTACATATTCATTCCTAATCATACAGTCTAGCGTCATTCCCACTAGAGTTAGCTCCTCAAACGACAGCTGCAATGTAAAGAATTAACAAGAATCTCATTGTATTAAGTACAACAAAACAAAGCCATACACGGCAAGTGAAACAAACGTACATATTCATTCCTAATCACACAGTCTCAGGTAATCCTTATTATAGTTAACTCTGTACCCTACAGCTGCAATGTAAAGAAGTTAACAAGAAACACATTCTGTTAAGTAGTACAAAGCAAAGAAGTACACGGCAAATGAAACAATCGTACATATTCCTTTCTAATCACACACTCTCTTGTGATCCTTATTAGAGTTATCTCTGTACACTAGAACTGCAATGTAAAGAACTTAAGAAGAAACACATTGTGTTAACTAGTACAAACAAAGATATTCACACCAAATGAAACAAATGTACATATTCCCTTCTAATCACAGAGTCTCTTGTAATTCTTATCAGAGTTATCTCTGTACACTACAAGTGGAATGTAAAGAACTTAAGAAAAATCATATTGTGTTAACTACTACAAACAAAGATATTCATGCCAAATGTAACAAAGGCACATATTCATTCCTAATCACACAGGCTCTTGTAATCCTTATTAGAGTTATCTCTGTACACTAGAACTGCAAAGTAAAGAACTTAAGAAGAAACACATTGTGTTAACGAGTACAAACAAAGATGTTCACACCAAATGAAACAAAAGTACATAATCTTTTCTAATCACACAGTTTCTTCTAATCCTTATTAGAGTTATGTCTGTACACTAACACTTCAATGTAAATAAGATAACAAGAAACACATTGTGTTAACTAGTGCAAAACAAAGAAGTACACGGCAAATGAAACAAACGTACATACTCTGTCTAATCACACAATCTCGGGTAACTCTTATTAGGGTTAACTCTGTGCACTTCAGCTGCAGTGTAAATAACTTAAGAAGACACACATTGTGTTAACTAGTACAAACAAAGTTATTCATGCCAAATGGAACAAAGGTACATATCACTTCTAATCAGAGAGTCTCTTGTAATTCTTACTAGAGTTATCTCTGTACACTACAACTGAAATATAAAGAACTTCAGAAGAAACACATTGTGTTAACTAATGCAAACAAAGATATCCATGCCAAATGTAACAAACGTATATATTTATTTTTAATCACAGAGTGTCTAGTAGTCCTTATTAGAGTTATATCTGTACACTAACACTTCAATATAAAGAAGATAAGAAGAAACACATTGTGATAACTAGTACAAACCAAAGAAGTACACGGCAAGTGAAACAAACGTGCATACTCATTTCTAACCTCGCAGTCTCGGGTAAACCATATTAGAGTTAACTGTGTACACTACAGCTACAATGTAAATAACTTAATAAGAAACACATTGTCTTATCTAGTACAAAACAAAGAAGTTCACGCCAAATCAAGCAAACGTACATATTAATTGCTAATCACACAGTCTAGCGTCATCCTTACCTTAGCTCTGTGAACTACAGCTGCAATCTAAACAACTAACAAGAAACTCATTGTGTTTAGTACAACAAAACAAAGTCATACATGCCAAATGAAACAAATGTACATATTCATCCCTAATCACACGGTCTAGGGTAATCCTTATTAGAGTTAACACTGTACACAACAGCTGCAATGTAAAGAAGTTAACAAGAAACACATTGTCTTAACTAGTACAAAGCAAAGCAGTACACGGCAAATGAAACAAATGTACATATTAATTTCTAATCACTCAGTCACTTGTAATCCTTACTACAGTTGTCTTGGTAGAGTAGAACTGCAATGTAAAGAATTTAAAAAGAAACACACTGTGTTTAGTACAAAGCAAAGATGTTCACACCAAATGAAACAAACGTACACATTCGTTTCTATTCGCAGAGTCTCTTGTGACCCTTATTAGAGTTATCTCTGTAAATTAGAACTGCAATGTAAAGAACTTACGAAGAAATACATTGTCTTAACTACTACAAACAAAGATGTTCACACCAAATGAAACAAAAACATATTTGTTTCTAATCACAGAGTCTCGGTTAATCCTTATTAGAGTTAACTCTGTACACTACAGCTGCAATATTAAGAAGTTAAGAAGAAACACGTTGTGTTAACTAGCACAATGCAAAGAAGTACATGGGAAATGAAACAATCATACATATTCATTTCTAATCACACAGTCTCTTGTGATCCTTATTAGATTTATCTCTGTACACTAGAACTGCAATGTAAAGAACTTTAAAAAAAAGAAAGCATAAAACACAGTTGATAAAATTAGTTTGTGTTGATTAACAAATGGATTTCAGCACATGTTAGTTTCTCTGGAATAATTACGTTATTAAGCGAAGGGAGTTTCCATCAATAGAACGTGAGAAACTAACGCATAGTTTTTGCAGCCTAAACAGACTGCCCACGAAGAATATTTGCCATTGTAAACTAACTGTGAATTCAAAGTGCTATCAATGATTGTCTAATAACAACATTCCCTTTGTAAACACAAAGTGAATTTCAAGATCTTCTTCTTAGTGTAGATTTTGAGTGTCAACGGAGAGCTTTCATGTAAGTTTCCTAACACAGCAAACACGAACTGAAACTAACATACAAAGTCAGCATGGCTCCAGGAAAGAGAAAGCATTAAACACAGTTAATAAACTTAGTTCATGTTCATTTAACAAACGGATTAAAGCACATCTTATTTTCTCTATAATAATTACATTATTACACTGAAAATGTTATCCACGAAAAGAATGTAGACAAAAAATAACGCATACTTGTTGCTCTCTAAGGAGATTAAATACAAAGAACATTTCCCATTGTAAACTAACTGTGAATTCAAAGCGCTATCAATGATTGTCTACTAAGAACATTTCCTTTGTAAACCCAAGGTGAACTGAAGAGAACTTACAAACTCAACACTGCTCCAGGCAAGAGAAAGCATTAAACACAGTTAACAAACTTAGTTCATGTTCGTTTAACAAGTGGATTTTAGCACATCTTAGTTTCTCTGCAATAATTACATTATTACAGTGAAAAGCATATCTGTCTAAAGAACGTAGACAAACACAACTCATACTTGCTGCACTCTAGACAGATTGTCTATGAGCAACATTTCTCACTGTAAACTAACTGTGAATTCAAAGTTCTTTTAGCTGATTGTCTACTAAGAACATTTCCTCTGTAAACCCAAAGTGAACTGAAGAGAACTCACAGACTCAGCACTGCTCCAGGAAAGAGAAAGCATAAAATATAGTTAATAAACTTAGTTCATGTTCATTTAACAAACGGATTGCAGCACATCTTAGTTTCTCTGTAATAATTACGTTATCACGGCCAAAAGAGTATACGTCAAAAGAACTTGTTCAACAACTAATGCATAGTTGTTGCAGCCTAAACAGACTGTCTAAGAAGAACATTTCCCATTGTAAACTAACTGTGAATTCAAAGTGCTATCAATGATTCTCTTCAGTTCTAATTTGCTATGTTACAGAACTTACAAATTCAGCACAGCTCCAGGCAAGACAAAGCATTAAACACAGTTAATAAACTTAGTTCATGTTCATTTAACAAACGGATTAAAGCACATCTTAGTTTCTCTCTAATAATTACCTTATTACAGTGAAAAGCATATCTGTCTAAAGAACATAGACAAAAAATAATGCATACTTGCTGCACTCTAAACAGATTGTCTATGAGCAACATTGCTCATTGTAAACTAACGGTGAATTCAAAGTTCTTTTGGCTGATTGTCTGCTAAGAACATTTCTTTTGTAAACCCAGGGTGAACTGAAGAGAACTTACAAACTCAGCACTGCTCCAGGAAACAGAAAGCATAAAACACAGTTAATAAACTTAGTTCATGTTCATTTCACAAACGGATTTCAGCACATCTTAGTTTCCCTGTAATAACTATGTTATCACAACGAAAAGAGTATCCTTTAAAAGAACATCTTCAACAACTAACGCATAGTTGTTGCAGCCTAAACAGACTGCCTAAGAAGAACCTTTCCCATTGTAAACTAATGGTGAACTCAAAGTGCTATCAATGATTGTCTACTAACAACATTTCCTTTGAAAACACAAAGTGAATTCGAAGTTCTTCTTCTTACTGTAGATTTTGAGTTTCAAAAGAGAACTTTCCTGTAATATTTAGGTTTCCAAAGATAGCAAAGAGAAACTGAAACTAACTTACTAACTCAGCACTGCTCCAGGCAAGAGAAAGCATAAAGCACAGTCAATATACTTAGTTCATGTTCATTTAACAAAAGGATTTCAGCACAACTTAGTTTCTCTGTAATAATTACCTTATTACAGCGAAAAGGGTATCCACCAAAAGAGCTTGTTCAAAAACTAACACACATCCTAGTTTCTCTGTAATAATTACGTTACTTTAGTGCAAAGAGTATGTTCTTCCTAGTGTACATTTTGAGTGTCTAAAGGGAGCGTTCCTGATACATTTAAGTGTCCTACCATAGCAAACAAGAACTGAAACCAGCTTACAAAGTCAGCACTGCTATGGGCAAGAGAAAGCATAAAACACAGTTAATAAACTGAGTTCATGTTCATTTAACAAACGGATTTCAGCACATCTTAGTTTCTCTGTAATAATTATGTTATTACAGCGAAAAGAGTATCCGACAAAAAAACTTGTTCAAAAACTAATGCTCAGTTTTGCACTCTAAACAGACTGTCTACGAAGAACATTTCCAATTGGGAACTGTGAATTCAAAGTGCTATCAATGATAGTCTACTAACAACATTTCCTTTGTAAACACAAAGTGAATTCCCAGTTCTTGTGAGTGTAGATTTTGAATGTTAAAAGAGATCTTTCCTGTAAGTTTCCAAACATAGCAAACAAGAACTGAAACTAACTTACAAACCCAGCACTGCTCCAGGCAAGAGAAAGCATAAAACACAGTTAATAAACTCAGTTGGTGTTCGTTTAACGAATGGTTTTTAGCACATCTTACTTTCTCTGTAATAATTACGTTATTATAGCAAAAGGAGATACAGTCAAAAGAACATAGAAAAAAATAATGCATACTTGCTGCACTCTAAACAGTTTGTCTATGAAGAACATTGCTAATTGTGAACAAACTGTGAATTCAAAGTTCTTTTAGCTGATTATCTACTAAGAACATTTCTTTTGTAAACCCGAAGTGAATTCCAAATTCTTCTTCTTAGTGTAATTTTTTAGTATCAAAAGTGAGCTTCCTTGTAACATTTAAGTTCCCAAACACAGCAAACTAGAACTGAAGAGAACTTACAAACTCAGCACTGCTCCAGGAAAGAGAAAGCATTAGAACACAGTTAATAAACTTAGTTCATGTTCATTTAACAAACGCATTTCAGCACATCTTAGTTTCTCTGCAATAATTACGTTATTACAGAGAAAAGATATCCTTCAAAAGAACTTGTTCAAAAACTAATGCATAGTTCTTGCACTCTAAGCAGACTGTCAACGAAGAACATTTCTGATTGTAAGATGACTGTGAATTCAAAGTTCCATCAATGATTGTCTACTAACAACTTTCTTTTGTAAACACAAATTGAACTCCAAGTAGTTCTTCTTAGTGTAGATTTTGAGTGTCAAAAGAGAGCTTTCCTATAACATTTATGTTTCCTAACATAGCAAACAAGAATTGAAATGAACTTGCGTACTCAGCACTGCTCCAGGAAGAGAAAACATAAAACACAGTTAATAAACTTAGTTCATGTTCATTTAACAAATGGATTTTAGCACATCATGGTTTCTCTGTCATAATTACGTTATTACAGTGAAAGAGCATTCATCAAGAGAACTTGTTCAAACACTAACGCATACTTCTTGCCCTCAAAACAGACTGTCCACGAAGAACATTTCCGATTGTAAGATAACTGTGAATTCAAAGTTGTATCAGTGATTGTGTACTAACAGCTTTCCTTTGTAAACACAAAGTGAGCTCCAAGTTCTTCTTCTTAGTGTAGATTTTTGAGTGTCAAAAGAGAACTTTCCTGTAACATTTACGTTTCCAAACATAGCAAAGAGAAACTGACACTAACTTACTAACTCAGCACTGATCCAGGCAAGAGAAAGCACAAAACACAGTTAATTAACTTAGTTCATGTTCACTTAACAAACAGATTTTAACATGTCTTAGTTTCACTGTAATAATTACCTTATTACAGCAAAAAGAGTATCAATCAAAAGAACTTGTTAAAAAACTAACTTACATCTTAGTTTCTCTGTAATAATTACGTTATTTTAGTGAAAAGAGTATCCTCTTCTTAGTATACATTTAGAGTGTCAAAAGGCAGTGTTCCTCATACATTTCAGTATCCAAATATAGCAAACAAGACCAGAAACTAACTCACAAAGTCAGCACTGCTCCAGGCAAGAGAAAGCACAAAACACAGTTAATAAACATAGTTCATGTTCATTTTAGAAACGGATTTCAGCACATCTTAGTTTCTCTGTAATAATTACGTTATTACAATGAAAAGAGTATGTGGGAAAAGAACTTGTTCAAAAACTAACGCATACTTCTTGCTCTCTAAGGAGATTAACTACAAACAACATTTCCCATGGTAAACTAACTGTGAATTCAAAGTGTTCTCAATGATTCTCTTCAGTTCTACTTTGCTATGTTAGAGAACTTACAAACTCAGCACTGCTCCACTCTAGAGAAAGCACTAAACACAGTTAAGAAACATAGATCATGTTCATTTAACAAAGGGATTTCAGCATATCTTCGTTTCTCTGTAATAATTATGTTATTACAGTGAGAAGAGTATCCATCAAAAGAACTTGTTTAAAAACTAACACATTCTTCTTGCACCCTAAACAGACTGTGTAGAAAGACCATTTCCAGTTGTAAGATAACTGTGAATTCAAAGTTCTACAATGATTGTCTACTAACAACTTTCCTTTGTCAACACAAAGTGAATTCCAAGTTCCTCTTCTTAGTGTAGATTTTCAGTGTCAAAGAGAGCTTTCCTGTAACATTTAACTTTCCTAACATAGAAAACAAGAACTGAAACTAACTTACAAACTCAGCAGTGCTATAGGCAATAGAAAGCATAAAACAGTGTTAATAAACTCAGTTCGTGTTCGTTTAACAAACAGTTTTTAGCACATCTTACTTTCTCTGTAATAATTACATTATTACAGTAAAAAGAGTTTCAGTCAAAAGAACATAGAAAAAAGATAATGCATACTTGCTGCACTCTAAACAGTTTGTCTATGAAGAACATTGCTAATTGTGAACAAACTGTGAATTCAAAGTTCTTTTAGCTGATTATCTACTAAGAACATTTCTTTTGTAAACCCGAAGTGAATTCCAAATTCTTCTTCTTAGTGTAATTTTTTAGTATCAAAAGTGAGCTTCCTTGTAACATTTAAGTTCCCAAACACAGCAAACCAGAACTGAAGAGAACTTACAAACTCAGCACTGCTCTAGGAAAGTGAAAGCAATAGAACACAGTTAATAAACTTAGTTCATGTTCATTTAACTAACGCATTTCAGCACATCTTAGTTTCTCAGTAATAATTACATTATTACAGTGAAAAGATATCCATCAAAAGAACTTGTTCAAAAACTAAGGCATAGTTCTTGCCCTCTAAGCAGACTGTCTACGAAGAACATTTCCAATTGTAAGATATCTGTGAATTCAAAGTTCTATTAATGATTGTCTACTAACAACTTTCTTTTGTAAACAGAAATTGAATTCCACATTCTTCTTAGTGTAGATTTTGAGTGTCAAAAGAGAGCTTTCCTATAACATTTATGTTTCCTAACATAGCAAACAAGAACGAAACTTACTTACAAACTCAGCACTGCTCCAGGAAGAGAAAACATAAAACACAGTTAATAAACTTAGTTCGTGTTCACTTAAGAAACGGATTTTAGCACATCTTGGTTTCTCTGTCATAATTACGTTATTACAGCGAATAGAGCATCCGTCAAAAAAACTTGTTCAAAAACTAATGCATAGTTCTTGCCTTCTAAACAGGCTGTCTACGAAGAACACTTCCGATGGTAAGATAACTGTGAATTCAAAGTTGTATCAGTGATTGTGTACTAACAACTTTCCTTTGAAAACACAAAATGAACTCCAAGTTCTTCTTCACAGTGTAGATTTTGAGTGTCAAAGAGAAATTTCTTGTAACATTTAGGTTTCCAAACATAGCAAAGTGAACTGAAACTAACTTACTAACTCAGCACTGCTCCAGGCATGAGAAAGCATAAAACACAGTTAATTAACTTAGTTCCCCTTCATGTAACAAATGGATTTTACCACGTCTTAGTTTCACTGCAAAAATTATGTTATTGCAGTGAAAAGAGTATTCATCAAAAGAAATTCTTCAAAAACTAACGCAAATCTTAGTTTCTCTGTAATAACTACGTTATTACAACGAAAAGAGTATCCGTGAAAAGAACTTGTTCTAAAACTAATGCATACTTGTAGATCTCTAAGGAAATTAGCTACAAACAACATTTCTCTTTGTAAACTAACTGTGAATTCAAAGTGCTCTCAATGATTCTCTTCAGCTCTAGTTTGCTATGTTAGAGAACTTACAACTCAGCACTGCTCCATGCTAGAGAGAGCATTAAATATAGTTAATAAACATAGATCATGTTCATTTAACAAGGGGATTCCAGCACATCGTAGTTTCTCTGAAATAATTACATTATTACAGCAAGAAGAGTATCCATCAAAAGAACTTGTTCAAAAACTAGCGCATAGTTCTTGCACTCTAAACAGACTGTGTACGAAGAACATTTCCAATTGTAAGATAACTGTGAATTCAAAGTTCTACAATGATTGTCTACTAACAGCTTTCCTTTGTAAACACAAAGTGAACGCCAAGTTCTTCTTCTTAGTGTAGATTTTGAGTGTCAAAATAGAGCTTTCTTATAACATTTAAGTTTCCTAACATAGCAAGCAAGAACTGAAACGAACTTACAAACTCAGCACTGCTCCAGGAAGAGAAAACATAAAACACAGTTAATAAACTTAGTTCATGTTCATTTTACAAACGGATTTTAGCACATCTTAGTTTCTATGTAATAATTACATTATTATAGCAAAAAGAGTATCCATCAGAAGAACTTATTCAAAAACTAACACATAGTTCTTGCCCTCTAAACAGACTGTCTACGAAGTTCATTTCTGATTGTAAGATAACTGTGAATTCATAGTTCTATCAATGATTGTCTGCTAACAACTTTCCTTTGTAAACACAAAGTGTATTCCAAGTACTTCTTCTTAGTGTAGATTTTGAGTGTCAAAAGAGAACTTACCTGTAACATTTAAGTTTCCAAACATAGCAGACAGGAACTGAAACTTACTTATTAACTCAGCACTGCTCCAGGCAAGGGAGAGCATACAGTGCAGTTAATAAACTTAAATCATGTTCATTTAACCAAAGGATTTCAGCACATCTTAGTTTCTCTGTGACAATTACATTATAACAGCGAAAAGAGTATCCATCAAAAGAACTTGTTCAAAAACTAATGCACATCTTAGTTTCTCTGTAATAATTACATTATTATAGTGAAAAGAGTATCTTCTTTTTATTGTTCAGTTAGAGTGTCATAATAGAGCTTTCTGGTAATATTTAAGTTCCCGAATATAGCAAACAAGAACTGAAAGTAACGTAGAAACTCAGCACTGCTCCAGGAAAGAGATAGCATCAGAACACAGTTAATATTCTTAGTTTATGTTCATTTCACAAACGGATTTCAGCACATCTTAGTTTCTCTATAATAATTATGTTATTACAGCAAAAGGATATCTGTCAAAAGAACTTGTTCAAAAACTAACGCATAGTTGCTGCAGCCTAAACAAACTGTCTTCAGCAGTAGCATCTTACCACTAGCCTTTGGTGGGTCATCAAGTACTCTGACACCAGAAGGTGCTACATGGGCGACTGGGGGAAAATGACCAATACCTGTCAAAGCAATGCATGATGTAACCTACTTAGCAGCAAATAACTTGTTGTGATGCCCACACAAGTGCAGTAGTGCCACACAGCCATGGTGGGGAACCAACTGCTCTCAACTTGGGTAAGTGACCACTCAGTGTTATGGCACCCATAGCTGGAGCTGGGAAACAAGTCAGAACCATATCCAAACATAAGCCCACTCCCCAATATCAAGCTACCCTCAATTGTGGGCTAGAAGAGGGCCTACACCTATTAAATTCTTTATAAAAAAAAAAGTAAGGGTTATCTCATTTGTCCTGGTGCTAACTTACTCTCCCTTGGAGAATCTGCTTCTCTTTTTCAGATAGATGTAGATCCTAAGGAGAGAGCCAACCCATCATACCTCAAAAGGGCCCCTGCCTGAAACTAAGAAAAAATGGCAAAACAAGCAAGGGGGCTGTTTTCCTGATGAACTGGATACCGAGCACAAGGGGGAAGGAGATCAACACATAGAAAAATCAACTCCTACCAAATCAGAGATCCAGAGACTCACAGGCCCCCAACACCTCATCGCTGAAGCAGACCAAAAAAGAACCCAACATGGCTCAGGGAAATTTTGCGGAAGATGGGGCGGAAAGAATGTCAGAGCCACATGTTGGGTCATGATATGCAGAGACATTTAGCTTACCCATAACTGTGGGCTAACTCCACAATGCATGACCAATATATATCAACAAGGAGGGGCCAAGGGGAGGGGGTAGGTCACTGATGAGCCTAATAATGGTACCAAACTGACTGTATTCACTGAATACAAAACTACCTGATAAAGAAAAATAAATAAATAACAGAAATAAAATAAAATAAAATAACAAAATAGAAAAAGAGACTGTCTACAAAGAACATTACCGATTGTAAGATAACCTTGAATTCAAAGTGGTATCAATGATTGTCTACTAACAACATTTCCTTTGTAAACACAAAGTGAATTCCAAGTTCTTCTTAGTGTAGATTTTGAGTGTCAAAAGAGAGCTTTCTTGTAACATTTAAGTTCCCTAACACAGCAAACTAGAACGGCAGAGAATTTACAAACTAATACAAAACTAACTAATAAGGAAAAAAAAAAAAGAAAATTTGTAAACAAAAAAAATAAATAAATAAACTTAGTTCATGTTCACTTAACAAAAGGATTTCAACACATCTTAGTTTCTCTGTAATAATTATGTTTACAGTGAATAGATATCCGTCAAAAGAACTTGTTCAAAAACTAACTCATAGCTGTGGCAGCCTAAACAGACGGTCTACGAAGAACATTTCTCATTGTAAGATAACTGTGAATTCAAAGTGCTATCAATGATTGTCTACTAACAACTTTCCTGTGTAAACACAAAGTGAACTCCAAGTTCTTCTTCTTAGTGTAGATTTTGAGTGTCAAAAGAGAGCTTTCCTATAACATTTATGTTTCCTAACATAGCAAACAAGAACTGAAACGAACTTACAAACTCAGCACTGCTCCAGGAAGAGAAAACATAAAACACAGTTAATAAACTTAGTTCATGTTCATTTCACAAACGCATTTCAGCACATCTTACTTTCTTTGTAATAATTACGTGATTACAGCGAAAAGAGTATCTGTGAAAAGAACTTGTTCAAAAACTAACTCATGAGACTTCCAGCCAAGATGGCGACCGCCTAGATGCACTGCAAATCTCAGGAAAAGAAAGGCAAGATATTAAGGGTACATAGTGGTTTTTAGGGGACAGAAATCTGGGAGGGCACAGAGGCGGGGGAACAGGGAATCCCGGATCCCCTCCTGGGTGGGTAGCCACCCCTCAGCCCAAATAACCACCGTGTTTCACAGCACCTCTGCTGCCGCCGCTGCTGCGCAGACCACCACTGCTGCCACGGCGCGCCGATTGTTCCCTGCGTGCAGAAGCGTAGACTGCTCTGCACTCTCATCCACTCGCCCACTTACTGAGCGAGCCCAGTCCCACAGCAGGTGCCACGCAAGCTCAGACTTTGTCTCCCACTTGCGCCAGCTCAGGTGCCATCCCCTACCTGTCTGCTGTGCCGGCCATCAGCCATTGTCCTGTGGTCGGGGAGCACAGACTGCTTCTGGCTCCCAGCATGCCCAGCCTGAGTTTGGGTGGATTCAGTGCTTGGTGCCTCAGTGCCACTCCTAGCTCAAACGCAGGCAGCTTTGGCACATTACCTCTTGAGAACTCAGGCAAATGCAATTTATGCAATAACAAAGATACAGAGAAAGAAATAAGGGACATAGTCCCATTTTCTATTGCAACAACAACAACAACAACAAAAAATACCTTGGAATAATGTTAACCAAGGAAGTGAAAGATCTGTACAACGAAAACATAAACACACTCAAAAAAGAAATTGAGGCGGACTTCAGAAAATGGAAAGACCTCCCATGTTCCTGGATAGGCAGAATTAACATTGTGAAGGTGACAATCCTACCAAAGGCAATATACAGATTTAATGCAATTCCAATTAAAATCCCTACAGTGTTCTTCACAGAGATAGAAAAAATGATCTCAAATTTCATATGGAAAGGCAGAAGGCCTCACATTTCAAACATATCCTCAGCAAAAGAAATACCTCTGGAGGCTTCACCATACCTGATCTAAAGCTATATTACAAAGCCATAGTAATAAAAACAGCATGGTACTGGCATAAAAACAGGAGTATAGATCAAGGGAATAGACTTGAGGACCCGGACTTTGGGTCAAGCAACTATAGCTACTTGATATTCGATAAAGGCCCAAACAATATAGGCTGGAGAAAAGGCAGCATCTTCAACAAATTGTGCTGGACAAACTGGATAACCATATGCAGGAAACTGAAACTTGATCCACACATTTCCCCATGCACTACACTCAAGTCCAAATGGATCAAAGATCTCAATATAAGACAACAAACTCGTATACTACTGGAAGAAAATTTAGGAAGTACTTTCCATGATATAGGAATGGAAAAAGACTTCCTGAACAAAACCCCAGTAGCTCATGAACTTAAACCATCACTCAACCAATGGGATCACATGAAGCTGAAGAGTTTCTTTACAGACAAGCCAACAATAAGCAAAGCCAATAGATCACCCACAGAATAGGAGAAAATATTTGTGGGTTATCCTACTGATAGAGGACTAATCTCTAGAATCTAGAAAGAACTCAAAAATCTAAACAGTAAGAAGTCAAACACCCTACTCACAAAATGGGGCAAAGAGCTGAACAGACAGTTTACAGAGGAAGAAATAGAAATGGCAAACATACACTTAAGAAAATGTTCATCATCCCTAATCATCAGAGCAATGCAAATTAAAACAACTATGAGATTCCACCTTACCCCAATAAGGATAGCAAACATCAAAAAATCAAATAAAAATAAATGCTGGTGAGGATGTGGAGAAGTAGGAACACTCATCCACTGTTGGTGGGAATGTAGCATGGCACAACCACTTTGGAAAGCAATATGGAGACTTCTTAAAAAGCTGATTATAGAGATACCAACAGAACCAGTTAGTCCCTACCTGGGCATCTACTCTAAAACCTTAAAAACAACAGGCTAGGGAGATTTGCTCAACCATGTTTATAGCGGCTCAATTTGTAATAGCTAATTGGTGGAATCAACCCAGATGACCATCACTAGAAGAATGGATAACTAAGATGTGGTATATCTACATAATGGAATTCTATACAGCAGTAAGAAAAAATGACACAATGAAATTTTAGGAAAAATGGTTGAAACTGGAACAGATCATTCTCAGTAAACTTACCCAATCACAGAAAAAAATCGCAGCATAGTATCATTCATCTACAGCACCTAAACTGAATCTACCCAAGATACCTTACATACCCAGCAAGCACCTCATTGACTAGCCACTAGGATGGAAGGGGAAGGAGGGTAAAGCATCAAAGGGGTGGGAAACACAAATCTAGACTCAAATGGCAAAGGTACCATAATTTTCTACTTACTAAAAGACAGACCAAATGGCTGATCCTTCACCAGGCCCTTACAGAGAACACCTGAATCACAAGACACTGGAGAGGGTAAGATCAAGACTAACTTTAATCTTCTACATCTTCCCTAACTCACTTCCCCTCTCCCTCTCTCTCTCTCTTATCTCTAACTCTTGAATATTAGTTATCTTTTTCCTCATTTTCTCAGTGGGCACTGACCTGTAACTCCCATAACCAACATGGGGCTATCATCCATAATGAGTTTTTGATCAGAGAGACATACAAGGTTTCCTAAAAGATAGACAGATTTCTGTCATACTATTTGATGACCCACCAAAGGCTAGTGATAAGACCCTACTGCTGAAGACACCTTATGTGATTGACATGCAAATTACAATGGCATGGCTGGAAGTTGGAAGAGAGTCAGTCCCTAGACAGTCAGCGCATCTAGTGCCAGAAGGTGCTACATGGGCGACTGGGGGAAAATGACCAATATCTGTCGAAGCAACGCATGGTCTAACCTACTTAGCAGCAAATAACTTGTTGTGATGCCCACACAAGTGCAGTGGTGGCACATAGCCATGGTGGGGAACCAACTGCTCTCAATTAGGATAACTGATCCCCTCACTGGTATGGGAACCATAGCTGGAGCTGGGAATCAAGTCAGAACCCTATCCAAACATAAGCCACTCTCCAATATCAAGTTACCATCAATTGTGGGCTACAAGAGGGCCTACACCTATTAAATTCTCTATAAAAAAAAGTAAGGGTTATCTCATTTGTCCTGGGGCTAACTTACTCTCCGTTGGAGAATCTGCTTCTCTTTTTCACATACATATAGATCCTAAGTTGAGAGCCACCATATCATATCTCTAAAGGCCCCTGGCTGAAACTGAGAAAAATTGGAGAAACAAGCAAGGGGGCTGTTTTACTGATGAACCAGATACCAGCACAAGGAGGAAGGAGATCAGCACAGAGAAAATCAACTCCTAGCCAATCAGAGAGCCAGAGACTCAGAGGCCTCCAACACCTCTTCACTGAAGCAGACCAAAAATGAACGCAACATGGCTCAGGGAAATTTTCCAGAAGATGGGGCGGAAAGAACGTCAGAGCCACATGTTGGGTCATGATATGCAGAGACATTTAGCTTACCCATAACTGTGGGCTAACTCTACAATGCATGACCGTATACCTCAATAAGGAGGGGCAAAGGGGAGAGGGTGGGTCACAGATGAGCCTAATAATGGTACCAAACTGACTGTATTTGCTGAATACAAAACTAACTAATAAAAGAAAAAAGAAAAAGAAAAAAGAAACACATTGAGTTAAATAGTACAAAGCAAAGAAATACACGGCAAATGAAACAATCGTACATATTCATTTCTAGTCACACAGTCTCTTGTAATCCTTATTAGAGTTATCTCTGTACACTAGAACTGCAATGTAAAGAACTTAACAAGAAACACACTGTGTTAGTACAAAGCAATGATGTTCCCCCAAATGAAACAAATGTACATATTCGTTTCTAATCACAGAGTCTCTTGTAACACTTATTAGAGTTAACTGTGTTCACTACGGCTGCAATGTAAATAACTTAACAAGAAACACATTGTGTTATCGAGTACAAACAAATGAAGTTCACGCCAAATTAAAAAAAAAATTACATATTCATTCCTAATCACACAGTCTAGCGTCATGCTTACTAGAATTTGGTCTGCAAACTACAGCTGCAATGTAAAGAATTAACGAGAAACTCATTGTGTTAAGTACAAGAAAACAAAGTCGTACACGGCAAATGAAACAAATGTACATATTCATTCCTAATCACATAGACTTGGCTATTCCTTATTAGAGTTCACTCTGTACACTACAGCTGGAATGTAAAGAAGTTAACAAGAAACACATTGTGTTAACTAGTTCAAACAAAGATGTTCACGCCAAATTAAACAAACGTACATATTCATTTCTAATCAAGAGTCTCTTGTAATCCTTATTACTGTTACCTCTGTACAGTACAACTGCAATGTAAAGAAGATAACAAGAAACACATTGTGTTAACTACTACAAACAAAGAGGTTCACGCCAAATGAAACAACAGTAAATATACTTTCCTAATCACACAGCCTCTTGTAATCCTTATTAGAGTTATCTCTGTTCACTGACGCTTCAATGTAAAGAAGATAACAAGAAACACGTTGTGTTAACTAGTAGAAAGCAAAGAAGTACACGGCAAATGAAACAAAAGTACATATTCATTTCTAATCACACAGTCTCCTGTAATCCTTATTAGAGTTAACTCTGCAAACTAGAACTGCAATGTAAAGAAGTTTAGAAGAAAGACATTGTGTTTAGTACAAACAATGATGTTCACCCCAAGGGAAAGAAAGGTACATATTTGTTTCTAATCACAGCGTCTCTTGTAACCCTTATTAGATTTACCTCTGTACACTAAAACTGCAATGTAAAGAACATAAGAAGAAACACATTGTGTTAACTAGTACAAACAAAGAAGTTTACGCCCAATTTAACAAAGGTACATATTCATTTCTAATCAATAGTCTCTTGTAATCCTTATTAGAGTTATCTCTGTACACTACAACTGCATTGTAAAGAACTTAAGAAGAAACATATTGTGTTAACTAGTGAAAAAGAAAGATATTCACGTGAAATGTAGGAAACATACGTATTCATTTCTAATCATAAGTCTCTTGTAATCCATATTAGAGTCATCTCTGTACACTAATGCTTCAATGTAAAGAAAATAACAAGAAAAACATTGTGTTACTATTACTAAGAAAAGAAGTACACGGCAAATGAAACAAACATACATATTCATTTCTAATCTCACATTCTAGGGTAAACCTTATTAGAGTTAACTCTGTACACTACAGCTGCAATGTAAATAACTTAACAAGAAACACATTGTCTTAACTAGTACAAACCATAGAAGTTCACGCCACATCAAACAACCGTTCATATTCATTACCAATCAGACAGTCTAGTGTCATCCTTACTAGTGTTAGCTCTGCAAGCTACAGCTGCAATGTAAAGAATTAACAAGAAACTCATTGTGTTAGGTACAACAAAACGAAGTCGTACACGGCAAATAAAACAAACTTACATACTCATTCCTAATCACACAGACGCGGCTATTCCTCATTAGAGTTAACTCTGTACACTACAGCTGCAATGTAAGGAAGTTAACAAGAAACACATTGTGTCAACTAGTACAAAGCAATGAAGTATACGGCCAATGAAACAAACGTACATATTCGTTTCTAATCACAGAGTCTCTTGTAACCCTTATGAGAGTTATCTCTGTACACTAGTCCTGCAATGTAAAGAACTTAAGAAGAAACACCTTGTGTAAGTTCAAAGGCAAAGACGTTCTCACCAAATGAAACATACGTACATATTTGTTTCTAATCACAGAGTCTCTTGTAACCCTTCTTAGAGTTATCTCTGTAAACTAGAACTGCAATGTAAAGAACTTAAGAAGAAACACCTTTTGTTAGTACAAAGCAAAGATGTTCTCAACAAAATAAACAAACATACATATTGGTTTCTAGTCACAGAGTCTCTTGTAACCCTTATTAGAATTATCTCTGTACACTACAACGTCAATGTGAAGAACTTAAGAAGAAACACATTGTGTTAACTAGTACACAGCAAAGATGTTCATGGCAAACGAAACAAACGTACATATTCATTTCTAATCAAGAGTCCCTTGTAATCCTTACTACTGTTACCTGTGTACAGTACAACTGCAATGTAAAGAAGATAACAAGAAACACATTGTGTTAACTACTAAAAACAAAGATGTTCATGCCAGATGAAACAATCGTACATATTCATTTCTAATCACACAGTCTCTTGTAATCCTTATTAGAGGTATATGTGTACACTAACGCTTCAATGTAAAGAAGATAACAAGAAATACATTGTGTTAACTAGTAGAAAGCAAAGAAGTACACGGCAAAAGAAACAAATGTACATATTCATTTCTAATCACACAGTCTCTTGTAATCCTTGTTAAAGTTATCTCTGTACACTAACGCTCAATGTAAAGAAGATCACAAGAAACACATTGTGTTAACTAGTAGAAAGCAAAGAGGTACACGGTAAATTAAACAAACGTAAATATTCATTCCTACTCGCACAGTCTCCGGTAATCCTTATTAGAGTTAACTCCATAAACTACAACTGCAATGTAAAAAACTTAACAAGAAACATATTGTGTTAAATCGTAGAGAACAAAGAAGTACACGGCAAATGAAACAAACATACATATTCATTTCTAATCACAAAGCCTCTTGTAATCCTTATTAGAGTTACCTCTGTGCACTAACACTTCAATTTAAAAAAGATAACAAGAAACACATGGTGTTAACGAGAACAAAGCAAAAAAGTACACGGCAAATGAAACAAACGTACATATTCACTTCCAAGCACACCCTCTCGGGTAACCCTTATTAGAATTAACTCTGCACACTACAGGTGCAACGTAAAGAAGTAAACAAGAAATACATGGTATTAACTAGTAGAGAGCAAAGAAGTACAAGGCAAATGAAACAAATGTACATATTCATTTCTAATCCCACAGTCTCTTGTAATCCTTATTAGAGTTATCTCTGTACACTAGAACTGCAATGTGAAGAACTTAAGAAGAAACACATTGTGTTAACTAGTACACAGCAAAGATGTTCATGGCAAACGAAACAAACGTACATATTCATTTCTAATCAAGAGTCCCTTGTAATCCTTACTACTGTTACCTGTGTACAGTACAACTGCAATGTAAAGAAGATAACAAGAAACACATTGTGTTAACTACTAAAAACAAAGATGTTCATGCCAGATGAAACAATCATACATATTCATTTCTAATCACACAGTCTCTTGTAATCCTTATTAGAGGTATATGTGTACACTAACGCTTCAATGTAAAGAAGATAACAAGAAATACATTGTGTTAACTAGTAGAAAGCAAAGAAGTACACGGCAAAAGAAACAAATGTACATATTCATTTCTAATCACACAGTCTCTTGTAATCCTTGTTAAAGTTATCTCTGTACACTAACACTCAATGTAAAGAAGATCACAAGAAACACATTGTGTTAACTAGTAGAAAGCAAAGAGGTACACGGTAAATTAAACAAACGTAAATATTCATTCCTACTCGCACAGTCTCTGGTAATCCTTATTAGAGTTAACTCCATAAACTACAACTGCAATGTAAAAAACTTAACAAGAAACATATTGTGTTAAATCGTAGAGAACAAAGAAGTACACGGCAAATGAAACAAACATACATATTCATTTCTAATCACAAAGCCTCTTGTAATCCTTATTAGAGTTACCTCTGTGCACTAACACTTCAATTTAAAAAAGATAACAAGAAACACATGGTGTTAACGAGAACAAAGCAAAAAAGTACACGGCAAATGAAACAAACGTACATATTCACTTCCAAGCACACCCTCTCGGGTAACCCTTATTAGAATTAACTCTGCACACTACAGGTGCAACGTAAAGAAGTAAACAAGAAATACATGGTATTAACTAGTAGAGAGCAAAGAAGTACAAGGCAAATGAAACAAATGTACATATTCATTTTTAATCCCACAGTCTCTTGTAATCCTTATTAGAGTTATCTCTGTACACTAGAACTGCAATGTGAAGAACTTAAGAAGAAACGCATTGTGTTAACTAGTAGAAAGAAAAGATATTCATGCCAAATAAAACAAACGTACATATTCGTTTCACATCACAGCATCTCTTGTAGCCCTTACTACAGTTTTCCCTGTAATTTAGAACTGCAATGTGAAGAACTTAACATGAAACACATTGTGTTTCCTAGTACAAAGCTAATATGTTCATGCTAAATGAAGCAAACGTACATATACGTTTCTAATCACAGAGTCTCTGGTAATCCTTATAAGAATTATCTCTGTATACTACAACGGCAATGTAAAGAATTTAAAAAGAAACACATTGTGTTTGGTACAAAGCAAAGATGTTCTCACCAAGTGAAACAAACGTACACATTCGTTTCTAATGACAGAGTCTCTTGTATACCTTTTTAGAGTTACCTCTCTACAATACAACTGCAATGTAAAGAACTTAAGAAGAAACACATTGTGTAAACTAGTAAAAAAAAGGTGTTCATGCCAAATGAAACTAAGTAGGTAGTCGTTTCTAATCAGAGTCTATTGTAATCCTTATTTCAGTTATCTGTGTACACTAAAGCTTCAATGTAAAGAAGATAACAAGAAACACATTGTGTTAACTAGTACAAACCAAACAAGTTCACACCAAATCAAACAAACATACACATTCATTAGTAACCACACAGTCTAACGTCATCCTTACTAGAGTTAGGTGTGCAAACTACAGCTGCAATGTAAAGAATTATCAAGAATGGCATTGTCTTAAGTACAAAAAAAGTCGTACACGACAAATGAAACACACGTACATATTCATTTCTAATCACACAGTCTCTTGTAATCTATATTAGAGTTATCTCTGTACACTAGAACTGCAATGTAAAGAACTTAAGAAGAAACACATTGTGCTTTTACAAAGCAAAGATGTTCACTGCAAATGAAACTAACGTACATATTCGTTTCTAATCACAGAGTCTCTTGTAACCCTTATTAGAGTTATCTCTGTAAACTAGAACTGCAATATAAAGAAGTAAAGAAGGAACATTGTGTTAAGTAGTACAAACAAAGATGCTCATGCCAAATGAAATAAACATAAATATTTGCTTCTAATGACTTAGTGTCTTGTAATCCTTATTAGAGTTATCTCTGTACACTCCAACTGCAATGTTAAGAACTTAAGAAGAAACACATTGTGTTAACTAGTAAAAGCAAAGATGTTCACGCCAAATGAAACAAATGTACATATTCACTTCTAATCACACAGTCTCTTTTAATCCTCATTATAGTTATCTCAGTATGCTATCCCATCAATGAAAGAAGATAACAAGATATACATTTTGTTAACTAGTCCAAACAAAGAAGTACACAGCAAATGAAACTAATGTACATATTCATTTCTAATCACACAGTGTAGGGTAAACCTTATTATAGTTAACTCTGTCCACTACAGCTGCAATGTAAAGAATTAACAGGAAACTCATTGTGTTAAGTACAACTATACAGAGTCGTACACAGCAAATGAAACAAACTTCCATATTCATTCCTAATCACACATTCTCGGGTAATCCTTATTAGAGTTATCTCTGTACACTACAACTGCAATGTAAAGAAATTAAGAAGAAACACATTGTGTGAACTAGTACAAAGCAAAGATGTTCATGGCAAATGAAACAAACGTACATATTCATTTCTAATCACACAGCCTCTTGTAATCCTTATTAGAGTTATCACTGTACTCTACAACTACAACGTAAAGAACATAAGAAGAAACACATTGTGTTAACTAATCAAAACGAAGAAGTTAACAGCAAATGAAACAAATGTACACATTCATTTCTAATCACACAGTCTCTATTAACCCTTATTAGAGTTATCTCTGTACACTAATGCTTCAATGTCTAATTAGGGTTTCAAGAGACTCTGTGATTAGAAACGAATATGTACTTTTGGTTCATTTGGGGTGAACATCTTTGCTTTGTACTAAATACATTGTGTTTCTTCTTAAGTTCTTTAAGTTGCAGTTCTAGTATACAGAGATAACTCTAATAAGGATTACAAGAGACTGTGGCATTAGAAATGGATGTGTACGTTTCGTTCATTTGCCGTGTACTTCTTTGCTTTGTACTAGTTAACACAATATGTTTCTTGTTAACTTCTTTACATTGCAGCTGTTGTGTACAGAGTTAACTCTAATAAGGATTATCCGAGACTGTGTGATTAGGAATTACTATGTACGTTTGTTTCATTTCCCGTGTGTGACTTTGTTTTGTTATACTTAACACAATGCATTTCCTGTTAAATCTTTACATTGGAGCTGTAGTTTGCAGACCTAACTCTAGTAAGGATGACGTTAGACTGTGTGACTAGTAGTGAATATGTATGTTTGTTTGATTTGGAGTAAACTTGTTTGGTTTGTACTAGTTAACACAATGTGTTTCTTGTTAAGTTATTTCCATTGCAGCTGTGGTGAACAGAGTTAACTATAATAAGGGTCACCTGAGACTATGTGATTAGAACTGAATATATACGTTTGTTTCATTTGGTGTGAACTTCTTTGGTTTGTACTAGTTAACACAATGTGTTTCTAGTTAAGTAATTTACATTGCAGCTGTAGTGTACAGAGTTAACTCCAATAAGGGTTACCAGACACTGTGTGATTAGCAATGAATATGTACATTTGTTTCATTTGCTGTGTACTTCATTGTTTTGTACTAGTTAACACAATGGGTTCCTGTTCTCTTCTTTATATTGAAGCTTCAGTGTACAGAGACAACTCTAATGAGGATTACATGAGACTGTGTGAGTAGAAATGAAAATGTACGTTTGTTTCATTTGGCGTGAACATCTTTGTTTTGTACTACTTAACACAATGTGTTTCTTGTTAACTTCTTTACATTGCAGCTGTAGTGTACAGAGTGAACTCTAATAAGGATTATCCGAGACGGTGTAATTAGGAATGAATATGTATGTTTCTTTCATTTGCCATGTATGACTCTGTTTTGTTGTACTTAACACAGTGTATTTCCTGTAAATCTTTACATTGCAGCTGTAGTTTCCAGACCTAACTCTAATAAGGATGACGCTAGACTGTGTGATTAGTAATGAATATGGATGTCTGTTTGATTTGGGGTGAAGTTGTTTGGTTTGTACTAGTTTACACACTGTGTTTCTTGTTAAGTTATTTACATTGCAGCTGTAGTGTATAGATTTAACTCTAATAAGGGTCACCTGAGACTGTGTGATTAGAAACGAATATGTACATTTGTTTAATTCGCTGTGTACTTCTTTGATTTCTGCTAGTTAACACAATGAGTTTCTTGTTATCTTCTTTACATTGAAGCGTTAGTGTACAGAGATAACTCAATTAAGGATTACAAGAGACTCTGTGATTAGAAACGAAAAGGTACGTTTGTTTCATTTGGCGTGAACATCTTTGTTTGTACTATTTAGCACAATGTTTTTCTTCCTAAATTCTTCACATTGCAGTTTTGGTGTACAGAGATAACTCTAATAAGGGTTACAAGAGATTCTGTGATTAGAAACGAATATGTACATTTGTTTTATTTCCCATGTACTTCTTTGCCTTCTACTAGTTAACACAATGTGTTTCCTTTTAACTTCTTTACATTTCAGCTGTAGTGTTCCGAGTTAACTGCAATAAGGATTACCTGAGAGTTAGTGATTAGCAATGAATATGTACGTTTGTTTTATTTGCCGTGTATGACTTTGTTTTGTGGTACGTAACACAATGAATTTCTTCTTAACTCCTTACTTTGCAGCTGCAGTTTGCAGACCTTACTCGAGTAAGGATGACGCTAGACTGTGTGATTAGTAATGTATATGTACGCTTGTTTGATTAGGCATGAATTTGTTTCGTTTTTACTAGATAACACAGTGTGTTTCTTGTTAAGTTTTTCACATTGCAGCTGTAATGTACAGCGTTAACTCCAATAAGGGTTACCTGAGACTGGGTGATTAGAAGTGAATATGTACGTTTGTGTTATTTGCCGTGTACTTCTTTGCTTTGTACTAGTTAATACAATGTGTTTCCTGTTATCTTCTTTGTATTGAAGCATTTCTGAACATAGATAACTCAAATAAGGATTACAAGAGACACTGTGATGAGAAACGACGACGTACATTTGTTTCATTTGGCGTGAGCATCTTTGTTTGTAATAGTTAACACAATGTGTTTCTTCTTAAATTCTTTACATTGCAGTTGTAGTGTACAGAGATAACTCAAATAAGGATTACAAGAGACTCTATGGTTAGAAACGAATACGTACATTTGTTTCATTTGGCCTGAACATCTTTGTTTGTAATTGTTAACACAATGTGTTTCTTCCTAAATTCTTCACTTTGCAGTTGTAGTGCACAGAGGTAACTCTAATAAGGTTTACAAGAGATTCTGTGATTAGAAAAGAATATGTACATTTGTTTCATTTGGCGAGAACATCTTTGCTTTGTACCAGACATAATGTGTTTCTTCTTATGTTCTTTACATTGCTGTTGTTGAGTACAGAGATAGCTCTAATAAGGATTACAAATGACTCTGTGATTGGAAACGACAATGTACGTTTGTTTTAATTGCTGTGAAAATCATTGTTTCTACTAGTTTACACAATGTGTTTCTTCTTAACTTCGTTACATTTCAGTTCTACTTTAAAGAGATAAGTCTAGTAAGGGTTACAAGAGACTCTGTGATTAGAAACGAATATGTACATTTGTTTCATTTGGCGACAACATCTTTGCTTTGTACCAAACACAATGTGTATCTTCTTAATTTCTTTACATTGCAGCTGGAGAGCTAACTCTAGTGAGGATGACGCTACACTGTGTGATTCGTAACAATTATGTATGTTTCCTTGATTTGGCATGAATTTCCTTGGTTTCTACTAGGTAACACAATGTGTTTCTTGTTAAATTATTTACATTGCAGCTGTAGTGTACAGAGTTAACTCAAATAAGCATTACCCGGGACTGTGTGATTAGAAAGGAATATGTACGTTTCTTTCATTTCCCATGTACTTCTTTGCTTTGTTGTAGTTAACACAATGTGTTTCTTCTTAAGTTCTTTGCATTGAATTTCTAGTTTACAGAGAAAACTCTAGGAAGGCTTACAAGGTGCTCTGTGATTAGAAAGGTATATGTATTTTTGGATCATTTGGCATGAACATCTTTGCTTTGTACTAAATACAATGTGTTTCTTCTTAAGTTCTTTAACTTCCAGTTCTAGTATACAGAGATAACTCTACAAAGGATTATAAGAGACTGTGGGATTAGAAATGAATGTGTACGTTTGTTTCATTTGCCGTGTACTTCTTTGCTTTGTACTAGATAACACAATGTGTTTCTTGTTAACTTCTTTACATTGCAGCTGTAGTGTACAGAGTTAACTCAAAGGATTACCCGAGACTGTGTGACTTTGTTTTGTTGTACTTAACACAATGCGTTTCCTGATAATTCTTTAAATTGGAGCTGTAGTTTGCAGGCCTAACTCTAGTAAGGATGACGCTAGACTGTGTGAGTAGTAGTGAATATGTACGTTTTGTTGATTTGCAGTAAACTTGTTTGGTTTGTACTAGTTAACACAATGTGTTTCTTGTTCAGTTATTTACATTTCAGCTGTAGTGTACAGAGTTAACTATAATAAGGGTCACCTGAGACTGGGTGATTACAAATGAATATGTGCGTTTTTTTCATTTGGCGTGAACATCTTTGTTTGTGCTAGTTAAAAAAATGTGTTTCCTCTTAGATTCTTTACATTGCAGTTGAAGTGTACAGAGATAACTCTAATAAGGATTACATGAGACTCTGTGATTAGAAGCGAATATGTACGTTTGTTTCATTTGGCGTGAACATCTATGTTTCTACTAATTAACACAATGTGTTTCTTGTTAACTTATTTACTTTGGAGCTGTAGTGTACAGGGTTAACTCTAATAAGGGTTATCCCACACTGTGTAATTTGAAATGAATATGTACGTTTGCTTCATTTGGTGTGTACATCATTGTTTTTACTAGTTAACACAATGTGTTTCCTGTCCTGTTATTTACTTTGAAGCGTTAGTGTACAGAGATAACTCCAATGAGGATTACAAGAGACTCTGTGATTAGAAGCAAATATGTACGTTTGTTTCAATTGGCATGAACATCTATGTTTCTACTAGTTAACACAATGTGTTTCTTCTTAAGTTCTTTACATTGCAGTTGTAGTGTACAGAGATAACTCTAATAAGGATTACAAGAGACTATGTCATTAGAAATGAATATGTACGTTTGTTTCATTTAGCATGAACATGTTTCCTGTGTACTACTTAACACAATGTGTTTCTTGCTAACTTCTTTACATTCCAGCTGTAGTGTACAGATTTAACTCTAATAAGGATTATCCGACACATTGTGATTAGGAATGAATATGTACGTTTGTTTCACTTGCCGTGTATGACTTTGTTTTGTTGTACTTAACACAATGTGTTTCTTCTTAAGTTCTTTACATTGCAGCTGTAGTTTGCAGACTTAACTCTAGTAAGGATGACGCCAGACTGTTTGATAAGTAATGAATATGTACGTTTGTTTGATTTTGCGTTAACTTCTTTGCATTGTACTAGGTAACACAATGTGTTTCCTGTTATCTTCTTTACATTGTAGCGTTAGTGTATCGAGACAACTCTAATGAGGATTACAAGAGACTGTGTGATTAGAAATGAATATGTACGTTTGTTTCATTTGGCCTGAACATCTTTCCTTTACTCGTTAACACAATGTGTTTCTTCTTAAGTTCTTTACATTGCAGTTGTGGTGTACAGAGATAACTCTAATAAGGATTAGAAGAGACTATGTCATTAGAAGTGAATATGTACATTTGCTACATTTGGCATGAACGTCTTTGTTTGTACTAGTTAACACAATGTGTTTCGTTGAACTTCTTTACATTGCAGTTCTAGTGTACAGAATTGACTGTAATAAGGATCACAAGACACTATGTCATTAGAAGTGAATATGTACGTTTGTTTCATTTGGCATGAACATCTTTGTTTGTACTACTTAACACAAAATGTGTTTATTCTTAGTTTCTTTACATTACAGTTATAGGGTAGAGAGATAAATTCTAATAATGATTAAAAGAGACTGCATGTTTAGAAATGAATATGTACGTTTGTTTCATTTGCCGTGAACATCTTTGCTTTGTACTAGTTAACACAACGTGTTTCTTCTTAAGTTCTTGACATTGCAGTTGTAGTGTATTAAGGTAACTCTCATAAGTGTTACAAGAGACTCTGTGATTTGAAATGAATATGTATGTTTGTTTCGTTCGGTGTGAACATCTTTGCTTTATACTAAACACAATGTGTTTCTTCTTAAGTTCTTTACATTGCAGTTCTAGTGAACAGAGATAACTCTAATGAGGATTACAAGAGTCTCTGTGATTAGAAATGAATATGTACATTGGTTTAATTTGCCGTGTACTTCTTTGCTTTCTACTAGTTAACACAATGTGTTTCATGTTAACTTCTTTACATTGCAGCTGTAGTGTGCAGAGTTACCTCTAATAAGGATTAACCGAGACTGTGCGATTAGGAATGAATATGTACGTTTGTTTAATTTGCGTGTACGACTTTGTTTGTTGTACTTTTTTTGTTGTTGTTGTTCATTATACTTAACGCAATTCATTTCTTGTTAATTCTTTACATTGCAGCTGTAGTGTACAGAGTTAACTCTAATAAGGCTTACAAGAGACTACTCTTTACATTGAAGCGTCAGTGTACTGAGATAAGTCTAATGAGGTTTACAAGAGACTTTACATTGCAGCTGTAGTGTACAGAGATAACTCTAGTAAGGATTACAAGAGACCTCTCTGATTAGAAGTGAATATGTACGTTTGTTTCATTTGGCGTGAACATCTTTGTTTGTACTAGTTAACACTATGTTTTTCTTCTTAAGTTCTTTACATTGCAGTTCTAGTTTACAGAGTTAACTCTAATAAGGGTTACAAAAGGCTTTCTGATTAGAAACGAATATGTATGTTTGTTTCATTTGGAGTGAATATCTTTGCTTTGTACTAAACACAATGTGTTTCTGCATAAGTTCTTTTTTTTCTTTTCTTTATTAGTCAGTTTTGTATTCAGCAAATACAGTCAGTTTGGTACCATTATTAGGCTCATCAGTGACCAACCCCCTCCCCTTGGCCCCTCCTTGTTGATATATATTGGTCATGCATTGTGGAGTTAGCCCACAGTTATGGGTAAGCTAAATGTCTCTGCATATCATGACCCAACATGTGGCTCTGACATTCTTTCTGCCCCCTCTTCCGCAAAATTTCCCTGAGCCATGTTGGGTTCATTTTAGGTCTGCTTCAGTGATGAGGTACTGGGGGCCTCTGAGGCTCTGGCTCTCTGATTTGGTAGGAGTTGATTTTTCTCTGTGCTGATCTCCTTCCGCTTTGTGCTGGTATCCGGTTCATCAGGAAAACAGCACCCTTGCTTGTTTCTCCAATTTTTCTTAATTTCAGCCGGGGCCCTTTTGAGGTATGATAGGGTGGCTCTCTCCTTAGGATCTACATATATCTGAAATCTTTGATTTTTATTAAAGAGAATGTGTTTCTTCTTAAGTTCTTTACATTGTAGTTGTAGTGTACAGAGTTAACTCTAACAAGGTTACCCAAGAATGTGTGATTAGCAATGAATATGTACGTTTGTTTCATTTGTCCTGTATGACTTTGTTTTGCTGTACATAACACAATGAGTTTCTTGTAGATTGTTTACATTGCAGCTGTAATTTGCATAGCTTACTCTAGTAAGGATGATGCTAGACTGTTTTGTTAGTAATGAATATGTACGTTTGTTTGATTTGGTGTGAATTTCTTTAGTTTGTACTAGTTAACACAATGTTTTCCTTGTTAAGTTATTTACATTGCAACTCTATTGTACAGAGTTAACTGTAATAAGGGTTACCTGAGACTGTGTGATTAAAAATGAATAAAATACATTTGTTTCACTTTGCCGTGTACTTCTCTGCTTTGTACTAGTTAACACAATGTGTTTCTTCTTAAGCTATTTACATTGCAGTTGTAGTGTACAGATTTAACTCCAATAAGTATTACCCGAGACTGTGTGATTAGGAATGAATATGTATGTTTGTTTCATTTGCCGTGTGTTACTTTGTTTTGTTGTACTTAACACAATGAGTTTCTTGTTAATTGTTTACATTGCAGCTGTAGTGTGCAGAGATAACTCTAGTAAGGATGACGCTAGAATCTTTGGTTAGTAATGCATATGTACGTTCATTTTATTTGGCATGAATTTCTTGGTTTGTACTAGTTAACCCTATGTGTTTCTGGTTAAGTTATTTACCTTGCAGCTCTATTGTACAGTGTTAATTCTAATAAGTGTTACCCGGGGCTTTGTGATTATAAATGAATATGTACATTTGTTTCATTTGGCATGTACTTCTTTGCTTTGTACTAGTTAACACAATGTGTTTCTTGTTTTCTTCTTTATATTGAAGCGTTAGTGTACCGATGGAACTCTAATGAGGATTTCAAAAGACTGTGTGATGAGAAATGAATATGTACTTTTGTTTCATTTGGCGTGAACAACTTTGCTTTTGCTAGTTAACACAATGTGTTTCTTCTTAGGTTCTTTACATTGCAATTGTAGTGTACACTGATAACTCTAATAAGGATTACAAGAGACTATGTCATCGGAAGCAAATATGTACGTTTGTTTCATTTTGCATGAACATCTTTGCGTTGTGCTAGTTAACACAATATGTTTCTTCTGAAGTTCTTTGCATTGCAGTTCTAGTTCACAGAGATATCACTACTTAGGGTTACAACAGTCTCCATGATTAGTAATGAATATGTACGTTTGTTTCATTTGGTGAAAATATCTTTGCTTCGTACCAAACATTATGTGTTTCTTATTATGTTCTTTACATTGCAGTTGTAGTGTACAGAAATAACTCTAATAAGGATTACAAGGGACTCTATAATTGGAAAGGAATATGTAGGTTTGTTTCTTTGGCGTCAACATGTATGTTTGTACTAGTTAACAAAGTGTTTCTTCTTAAGTTCTTTATATTGCATTTCTAGTTACAGACATAACACCAATAAGGTTAGAAGAGACTCTGTGGTTAGAAACGAATATCTACGTTTGTTTCATTTGGAGTGAGCATCTTTGTTCTGTAATAAAAACAATGTGTTTCTTCTTAAGTTCTATACATTGCAGTTGTAGAGTACACAGATAAATCTAATAGGATTACAATAGACTGTGTGATTAGAAATGAATATGTACATTTGTTTCAATTTCCGTGAACATCTTTGCTTTGTACTAGTTAACACAATGTTTTTCTTCCTAAGTTCTTTACATTGCAGTTCTAGTTTACAGAGACAACACTAATAATGGTTACAAGATACTCTGTGATTAGAAACGAATATTTACATTTGTTTCATTTGGCGTGAATATCATTGCTTGTACTATTAACACAATGTGTTTCATCTTAAGTTCTTTACATTGCAGTTGTAGAGTACACACATAACTCTAATAAGGATTACAATAGACTGGGTGATTAGAAATGAATATATAAATTTGTTTCATTTGCCGTGATCTTCTTTGCTTTGTACTAGTTAACACAATGTGTTTCTTCTCAAGTTCTTCACATTGCTGTTATAGTATACAGAGATAACTCTAATAAGACTTACAAGAGACTCTGTGATTAGAAACTAATATGTACTTTTATTTCATTTGCCGTGAACATCTTTGCTTTGTACTAGTTAACACAATGTTTTTCTTCCTAAGTTCTTTACATTGTAGTTGTAGTATACAGATATAACACTAATAAGGGTTACAAGAGACTCTGTGATTAGAAGCGAATATGCACATTTGTTTCATTTGGCGTGAACATCTTTGTTTGTACTAGTTAACACAATGTGTTTCTTCTGAAGTACTTTACAATGCTGTTGTAGACTACAGACGTAACTCTAATAAGGACTACAAGGGACTCTGTGATTAGAAACGAATATGTACATTTGTTTCATTTGGTGAAATCATCTTTGTTTGTAGTAGTTAACACCATGTGTTTCTTCTTAAGTTCTTTACATTGCAGTTCTAGTGTACAGAGATAACTCTAATAAGGGTAACAAGAGACTCTATGGTTAGAAACGAATATGTTCGTCTGTTTAATTTGTCGTGAACATCTTTGCTTTGTAAGAGTTAACACAATGTGTTTCTTCTTAAGTTCTTTTCATTGCAATTCTAGTGTACAGAGGTATCTCTAATAAGGATTAGAAGAGAGTGTGTGATTAGATATTAATATGTACGTTTGTTTCATTTGCCGTGAACATCTTTGATTTGTACTAAACACAATGTGCTTCTCAAGTTGTTTACATTGCAGCAGTAGTTTGCAGATTTAACTCTATAAGGATGACACTAGAATGTTTAATTAGTAATGAATATGTACGTTTGTTTGATTTGGCATGAACTTCTTTGATTTGTAAGAGTTAACACAATGTGTTTCTTGTTATCTTCTTTACATTGCAGCTGTAGTGTACACAGTTAACTCTACTAAGGATTACCCATGACTGTGTGATTAGGAATGGATATGTACGTTTGTTTCATTTGCCTTGTATGACTTTGTTTTGTTGTACTTAACACAATGCGTTTCTTTTTAATTCTTTACATTACAGCTGTAGTTTGCAGAGCTAACTCTAGTAAGGATGACCCTTGACTGTGTGATTAGTAATGAATATGTACGTTTGTTTGATTTGGCGTGAACTTGTTTGGTTTGTACCAGTTAACACAATGTGTTTCTTGTTAAGTTATTTACATTGCAGCTGTAGTGTACACAGTTAACTCTAATAAGCGTTACCAGAGTCTGTGTGATTAGAAATGAATATATATGTTTGTTTCATTTGCCGTGTACTTCTTTGCTTTGTACTAGTTAACACAATGTGTTTCCTGTTATCTTCTTTACATTGAAGCTTTAATGTACAGAGATAACTCAAAGAAGTATTACAAGAGACTCTGTGATTAGAAAGGAATACGTACGTTTGCTTCATTTGGTATGGACATTTTGTTTGTACTAGTGAACACAAGGTGTTTCTTTCTCAGTTCTTCACATTGCAGTTTTAGTGTACAGAGATAACTCTGATAAAGTTTACAAGAGACTCTTTGATTAGAAACAAACATGTATATTTGTTACATTTGGCGTGGTCATCTTTGCTTTGTACTAGTTAGTACAATGTGTTTCCCGCTAAGTTCTTCACATTGCAGTTGTATTGTACACAGACAATTATAGTAAGGTTTACAAGAGACTCTGTGATTAGAAATGAATATGTACATTTGTTTCATTTGGCGTGAATATCTTTGTTTGTACTAGTTAACACAATGTGTTTCTTCTTAAGTTCTTCATATTGCAGTTGTAGTGTACAGAGGTAACTCTAATAAGGGTTAAAAGAGAGTCTGTGATTAGAAACAAAAATGTACGGTTGTTTCATTTGGCAAGAACATCTTTGCTTTGTACCAAACACAATGTGTTTCTTCTTAAGTTCTTTACATTGCCATTGTAGTGTATAGACAGAGCTCTAATAAGGATTACAAGAGACTCTGTGATTAGAAGCGAATATGTACATTTGTTTCATTTGGTGTGAACATCTGTCTTTGTACTAGTTAACAAAATGTGTTTCTTCCTAAGTTCTTTACATTGCAGTTGTAGATGACAGGGATAACTCTATTATGGACTGCAAGAGACTCGGATATTAGACATGCATATGTACATTTGTTTCGTGTGTCGTGAACCTCGTTACTTTGTACTAGTTAACACAATGCCTTTCTTCCTAAGTTCTTTACATTGCAGTTCTAGTTCATAGAGATAACCCTAATAAGGGTTACAAGAGACTCTGTGATTGTAAACTAGTATGTACGTTTGTTTCATTTGGCATGAACATCTTTGCTTCTACTAAACACAATCTGTTTCTTCTTAAGTTCTTTACATTGTAGTTCTAGTGTACAGAGATACCTCGAAAGGATTAGAAGAGACTGTGTGATTAGAAATGAATATGTACATTTGTTTCATTTGCCGTGTACTTCTTTGCTTACTACTAGTTAACACAATGTGTTTCTTGTTTTCTTCTTTACTTTGAAGCGTTAGTGTACAGAGATAACTCTAATAAGGATTACTAGAGACTGTGTGAATAGAAATGAATATGTACATTTGTTTCATTTGGCGTGAACATCTTTGCTTTTTACTAAACACAATATGTTTCTTCTTAATTTCTTTACATTGCAGTTCTAGTGTACAGAGATAACTCTAATAGGGATTCCAAGAGATTGTGTGACTAGAAATGAATATGTACGTTTGTTTCATTTGCCGTGTACGATTTTGTTTTGTTGTACTTAACACAATGATTTTCTTGTTAATTGTTTACATTGCAGTTGGAGTTTGCAGAGCTTACTCTCATAAGGGTGATCCTAGACCGTTTGGTTAGTAATGAATGTGTACGTTTGTTTTATTTGGCGTGAAGTTGTTTGGTTTGTACTAGTTAACCCCATGTGGTTCTTGTTAAGTTATTTACATTGCTGCAGTATTGTACAGAGTTAACTCTAATAAGGGTTACCTGAGGCTTTGTGATTAGAAATGAATATGTACATTTGTTTCATTTGCAGTGTACTTCTTTGCTTTGTACTAGTTAACACAATGTGTTACTTTTTTCTTCTTTACATTGAAGCGTTAGTGTACCGAGATAACTCTAATGAGGATTTCAAAAGACTGTGTGATTAGAAATGAATATGTACGTTTGTTTCACTTGGCATGAACACCTTTGCTTTTGCTAGTTAACACAATGCGTTTCTTCTTTAGTTCTTTACACTGCAATTGTAGTGTACAGTGATAACTCCAATAAGGATTAAAAGAGACTATGTCATTGGAAGCGAATATGTACGTTTGTTTCATTTGGCATGAACATCTTTGTTTGTACTAGTTAACAAAATGTGTTTCTTCTTAAGTTCTTTACATTGCAGTTCTACTGCACACAGATAACTCTAATATGGTTAACAAGAGATTCTGTGGTTAGAAACGAATATGTACGTTTGTTTCATTTGGCGTGCACATATTTGATTTGTACTAGTTAACACAATGTGTTTCGTCTTACGTTCCTTATACTGCAGTTCTAGTGTACAGAGATAACTCTAATAAGGAAGAGAAGAGACTGTGTGAGTAGATATGAATATATACATTTGTTTCATTTGCAGTGTACTTCTTTGCTGTCTACTACTTAACACAATGTGTTTCTTGTTAACTTCTTTACATTCCAGATGTATGGTACAGAGATAATTCTAATAAGGATTACCCGGATTAGTAACGAATATGTACGTTTGTTCCATTTGCAGTGTACATCTTTGCTTTCTACTAGATAACACCATGCCTTTCTTGTTATCGTCTTTACATTGAAGCATTAGTGTACAGAGATAACTCTAATAAGGATTACTAGAGGCTGTGTGATTAGAAAAGAATATGTACGTTGGTTTCATTTGGCCAGAAAATCTTTCGTTGTACTAGTTAAGACAATGTGATTCTTCTTAAGTTCTTTACATTGCAATTGTAGTGTACAGTGATAACTCTAATAAGAATTACAAGAGACCATGTCATTAGAATCGAATATGTACGTTTGTTTCATTTGGCATGAACATCTTTGCTTTGTACTAGTTAACACAATGTTTCTCTTTTTAAGTGCTTTACATTGCAGTTGTAGTTTAAAGAGATAACTCTAATAAGGGTTAGAAGAGACTGTGTGATTAGAAATGAATATGTACGTTTGTTTCATTTGGAGTGAACATCTTTGTTTTGTAACAAAAACTATGTGTTTCTTCCTAAGTTCTTTGCATTGCAGTTCTAGTTTACAGACATAACTTTAATAAGGATTACAAGAGACTCTGTGATTAGAAATGAATATGTATATTTTTTTCATTTGGAGTGAACATCTTTGCTTTGTACTAAACACAATGTGTTTCTTCTTAAGTTCTTTACATTGCAGTTCTAGTTTACAGGGACAACTCTAATAAGGGTTACAAGAGACTCTTTGATTGGAATCAAATATGTAAGTTTGTTTCATTTGGCGTGAACATCTTTGATTTGTTCTAAACACAATTTGTTTCTTCTTAACTTCTTTACATTGCAGGAGTAGTTTTCAGATTTAACTCTAGTAAGGATGATTCTAGACTGTTTGATTAGTAATTAATATGTACGTTTGTTTGATTTGGCATGAACTTCTTTGGTTTGTACTAGTTAACACAATGTGTTTCTTGTTAACTTCTTTACATTGCAGCTGTAGTGTACAGAGTTAACTCTACTACGGTTTACATGAGACTGTGTGATTAGGAATGGATATGTACGTTGGTTTTATTTGCCATGTACGAGTTTGTTTTGTTGTACTTAACAGAATGCGTTTCTTGTTAATTCTTTACATTACAGCTGTAGTTTGCCGAGCTAACTCTAGTAAGGATGACCCCAGACTGTGTGATTAATAATAAATATGTACATGTGTTTGATTTGACCTGCGCATGTTTGGTTTCTACCAGTTAGCACAATGTGTTTCTTGTTAAGTTATTTGCATTGTAGACGTACTGTACACAGTTAACTCTAATGAGGGTTACCCGAGTCTGTGTGATTAAAAATGAATATGTATGTTTGTTACATTTGCAGTGTACTTCTTTGCTTTGTACTAGTGAACACAATGTGTTTCCTGTTATCTTCCTTACAGTGAATCGTTAGTGTACAGAGATAACTCAAATAAGTATTACAAGAGACTCGGTGATTAGATACAAATACATACATTTGTCTCATTTGGCATGAACATCTTTGTTTGTACTAGTTAACACAAGGTGTTTCATCCTAAGTTCTTCACATTGCAGTTTTACTGTACAGATATAACTCTGATAAAGTTTGCAAGTGACTCTTTGTTTAGAAATGAATATGTACGTTTGCTTCATTTGTAATGACCCTCTTTGCTTTGTAGTAGTTAACACATTGTGTTTCTTCTTAAGGTCTTTACTTTGCAGTTGTATTGTACAGAGACAACTCTAGTAAGGATTACAGGAGACTCTGTGATTGGAAACGAATATGTAGGTGTGTTTCATGTGGCGTGAACATCTTTGTTTGTACTCGTTAACAGAATGTGTTTCTTCTTAAGTTCTTCACATTGCAGTTATAGTTTACAGAGATAACTCTAATGAGGATTACAAGAGACTCTGTGATTAGAAACGAGTATGTACGTTTGTTTCATGTGGCGTGAACATCTATGTTTGTACTAGTTAACACAATGTGTTTCTTCGTAAGCTATTTACATTGCAGCTGTAGATGACAGAGATAACTGTAGTAAGGACTACTAGAGACTCTGTATTTAGAAACGAATATGTACATTTGTTTCATTTTCGTGAACATCTTTGCTTTGTACTGGTTAACACAATGTCTTTCTTCTTAAGTTCTTTACATTGCAGTTCTAGTTACAGAGATAACTCTAATGAGGGATACAAGAGACTCTGTGATTGGAAACTAATACGTACGTTTGTTTCATTTGGCATGAACGTTTTTGCTTTTACTAAATACAATCGGTTACTTCTTAAGTTCTTTGCATTGTAGTTCTAGTATACAGAGATAAAAGGATTACAAGAGACTGTGTGATCAGAAATGAATATGTACGTTTGTTGCATTTGCCGTGTACTTCTTTGCTTTCTACTAGTTAACCCCATGTGTTTCTTGTTATCTTCTTTACATTGAAGTGTTTGTGTACACAGATACTCTAATAAGGATTACTAGAGACTATGTAATTAGAAATGAATATGTACATTTGCTTCATTTGGCGTGCACATCTTTGCTTTATACTAGTTAACACAATGTGTTTCTTCTTATGTTCTTTACTTTGTAGTTCTAGTGTACAGAGATAACACCAATAAGCATTACAAGAGACTGTGTGATTAGAAATGAATATGTACGTTTGTTTCATTTGCTGTGTACGATTTTGTTTTGTTGTACTTAACACAATGATTTTCTTGTTAATTCTTTTCATTGCTGCTGTAGTTTGCAGAGCTAACTCTAGTGAGGATGATGCTTGACTGTTTGATTAGTAATGAATATGTACGTTTCTTTGATTTCATGTGAACTTCTTTGTTTTGTAGTAGTTAACACAATGTGTTTCTTGTTAAGTTATTTACATTGCAGCTGAAGTGTACAGGGTTAACTCTAATAAGGGTTACCCGAGACTGTGTGATTAGAAATTAGTATGTACATTTGTTTCATTTGGAGTGAACATCTTTGCTTTGTACTAAACACAATGTGTTTCTTCTTAAGTTCTTTCCATTGCAGTTGTAGGGTACAGAGTGAACTCTAGTAAGGATTACCCGAGACTGTATGATTAGGAATGAATATGTACATTTCTTTCATTTGGCGAGAACATCTTTGCTTTGTACCAGTTAACACAATGTGTTTCTTTTTAAGTTCATTACATTGCAGTTGTATTCTACAGGGACAACTCTCATAGGGTTAGAAGAGACTCTGTGATTAGAAACGAATATGTACATTTGTTTCATTTGGCGAGAACATCTTTGCTTTGTACTAGTTAACACAATGTGTTTCTTCTTAAGTTCTTTACATTGCAGTTCTAGTTTACAGAGATAACTCTAATAAGGGCTACAAGAGACTCTGTGATTAGAAACGAATATGTAAGTTTGTTTCATTTGGGGAGAACATCTTTGTACTAGTTAACACAATGTCTTTCTTCTTAAGTTCTATACATTGCAGTTGTATTGTTCGGAAATAACTCAAATAAGGGTTACAAGAGATTCTGTGATTAGAAACAAATATGTACATTTGTTTCACTTTCCGTGTGGTTCTTTGCTTTGTACTAGTTAACACAATGTGTTTCTTCTTAAGTTCTTTACATTGCAATTGCAGTTTGCGTAGCTAACTCTAGTAAGGATGACCCTAGACTGTGTGACTAGTAATGAATATGCACATTTGTTTCATCTACCCTGTATTTCCTTGCTGTCTACAAGTTAACTCAATGTGTTTCTTGTTAAATTCTTTACATTGCAGCTGTAGTGTACAGAGTTAAGTCCAATGAGGATTACCCGAGACTGTGTGATTAGGAATGAATATGTACGTTTGTTTCATTTGCCGTGTGTGACATTGTTTTGTTGTACTTAACACAATGTTTTTCTTGTAATTCTTTACATTGCAGCTGCAGTGTGCAGACCTAACTCTAGTCAGGATGACGCTTGACTGTGTGATTAGTAATGCATATGTACATCTGTTTGATTGGGCATGCATTTCTTTGGTTTGTACTATGTAACACGATGTGTTTCTTCTTAGATTCTTCTCATTGCAGTTGTAGTGTACAGAGATAACTCTAATAAGGATTACAAGAGACTCTGTGATTAGAAATGAATATTTACATTTGTTTCATTTGGCGAGAACATCTTTGCTTTGTAACAACCACAATGTGTTTCTTCTTAAGTTCTTTAGGTTGCAGTTGTAATTTTTAGAGCTAACTCTGGTAAGGATGATGCTAGACTGTGTGATTAGTAATGAATGTGTACCTTTGTTTCATTTGCCCTGTATTTCTGTGCTGTGTACTAGTTACCTCAAAGTGTTTCTTGTTAACTTCTTTACATTGCACCTGTAGTGTACAGAGTTAACTCTAATATGGATTACCGGAGACTGTGTGATTAGGAATGTATATGTACGTTTATTTCATTTGCTGTGAACAACTTTGTTTTGTTGTACTTAACACAATGAGATTCTTGTTAAATCTATACACTGCAGCTGCAGTTTGCAGATTTTACTCAAGTAAGATTCACGCTAGACTATGTGATTAGTAACAAATGTGTACATTTGATTGATTTGCCGTGAACTTCTTTGGTTTGTGCTAGTTAATACAATGTGTTTCTTGTTATGTTATTTACATTGCAGCTGTAGTGTGCAGAGTTAACTCCAATATGGGTTACCCGAGACTGTGTGATTAAAAATGAATATGTATGTTTGTTACATTTGCAGTGTACTTCTTTGCTTTGTATTAGTTAACAAAATGTGTTTCTTGTTATCTTCTTTACTTTGAAGGGTTAGTGTACAGAGATAACTATAATAGGCATTACTAGAGACTGTGTGATTAGAAATGAATATGTACATTTGTATCATTTTGTGAGAACATCTTTGTTTGTACTAGTTAACACAATGTGTTTCTTCTTGTGTTCTTTACATTGAAGTTCTAGTTTACAGAGTTAACTCTAATAAGGGCTAGCAGAGACCTTGTGATTAGAAATGAATATGTACATTTGTTTCATTTGGCATGAACATCTTTGTTTGTACTAGTCAACACAATGTGTTTCTTCTTAAGTTCCTTACATGGCTGTTGTACAGAGATAACTCTAATAAGGATTACAAGAGACTCTGTGATTAGAAATGAATATGTACGTTTGGTTGATTTGGTGTGAACTTGTTTGGTTTGTACTTGTTTACACACTGTGTTTCTTGTTAACTTATTTCCACTGCAGCTGTAGTGTACAGAGTTAACTCTAATATGGATTACAATTATTGTAATTATAAATGCATATGTACGTTTGTTTCATTTGCTGTGTACTTCTTTGTTTTCTACTAGTTAATACAATGAGTTTTCTGTTAAATTCTTTGCATTGCACCTATAGTGTAGAGAGTTAACTCTAATAAGGAGTACCCTAGCCAGTGTGATTAGGAATGAATATGTGCGTTTGTTTTTTTTTTGCTGTGTATGACTTTGTTTTCTGCTAGTTAACACAATGGGTTTCTTGTTAACTTCTTTACATTGCAGCTGTAGTTTGCAGACCTAACTCTAGTAAGGATGACAGTAGTCTGTGTGACTAGTAATGAATATGTATGTATATTTGATGTGGCGTGAACTTGTTTGGATTGTATTAGTCAACACAATGTGTTTCTTGTTAACTTATTTACATTGCAGCTGTAATGTACAGAGTTAACTCTAATAAGGGTTACCCGAGACTGTGTGATTAGAAATGAATATATACGTTTGTTTCATTTGCCATGTACATCTTAGCTGTGTACTAGTTAACACAATGTGTTTCTTGTTATCTTCTTCACATTGAAGCGTTAGTGTACAGAGATAACTCAAATAAGGATTACAAGAGACTCTGTGATTAGAAACGAATAGGTACGTTGCTTTAATTTTGCCTGAACATCCTTGTTTTGTACTCGTTAACACACTGTTTCTTCTTAAGTTCTTTATATTGCAGTTCTAGTTTACAGAGGTAACTCTAATAAGTTTTACAAGAGACCCTGTGATTGGAAACGGATACGTACGTTTGTTTCATTTGGAGTGAAAATCTTTGTTTTTCGTAGTTATTACAATGTGTTTCTTCTTAAGTTCTTGACATTGCAGTTGTAGAGTACAGGGATAACTCTAATAAGGACCACAAGAGACTCTGTGATTAAAAGCAAATATGTACGTTTGTTTCATTTGGCGTGAACATCTTTGTTTGTAGTAGTTAATACAATGTGTTTCTTCTTAAGTTCTTTACATGGAAGTTGTAGAGTACAGAGATAACTCTAATAAGGACCACAAGAGACTCTGTGATTAGAAACGAATATGTACGTTTGTTTCATTTTTCATGAACACCTTTGCTTGTACTAGTTAACAAAATGTGTTTCTCCCTAAGTTCTTCACATTATAGTTGAAGTGTGCAGAGTTAACTCTAATAAAGATTACAAGAGTTTGGGTGATTAGAAATATGTACATTTGTTTCATTTGGCGTGTACTTCTTTGCTTTCCACTAGTTAACACAATGTGTTTCTTGTTATCTTCTTTACATTGAATCGTTAGTGTACAGAGATACCTCTAGTAAGGATTACTAGAGACTGTGTGAGGTGAAATGAATATGTACGTTTGTATCAATTGGGGTGAACATCTTTGCATTAGTCAACACAATGTGTTTCTTAAGTTCTTTACATTGCAGTTGTAGTGTACAGAGATAACTCTAGTAAAGATTACAATAGACTCTGTGATTAGAAACGAATATGTATGTGTGTTTGATTTGGCATAAACTTTTGTGTCTTGTACTAGTTAACACAATGTGTTTCTTGTTAAGTTATTTACATTGCAGCTGTAGTGTACAGAGTTGACTCTAATCAGGGTTACCCTAGACTGTGTGATTAGAAATGAATATGTACATTTGTTTCATCTGCCCTGTGTTTCCTTGCTGTGTACTAGTTAACTCAATGTGCTTCTTGTTAACTTCTTTACATTGGAACGGTAGTGTACAGATTTAACTCTAATACGGATTACCCGAGACTGTGTGTTTAAGAATGAATACATACATTTGTTTCATTTGCCGTGTATGACTTTTTTTTGTTTTACTTAACACAATGAGATTCTTCTGAAATCTATACACTGCAGCTGTAGATGCAGAGCAAACTCTAGTAAGGTTGAGGCTAGACTGTGTGATTTGTATTGAATATGTATGTTTGATTGATTTGGCGTGAACCTCTTTGGTTTGTACTACTTAACACAATGGGTTTCTTGTTAAGTTATTTACATTGCAACTGTGGTGTACAGAGTTAACTCTAATAAGGGTTACCCATGACTGTGTGATTAGAAATGAATATGTATGTTTTTTTTCATTTGCCGTGTACTTCTTTGCTTTGTACTAGTTAACACAGTATGTTTCTTGTTATCTTCTTTACATTGAGGGGTTAATGTACAAAGATAATTATAACAAGGATTTAAAGAGACTGTGTGATTAGAAATGAATACGTACATTATTTTCATTTGCCGTGTACTTCTTTGCTTTGTACTAATTAACACAATGTGTTTCTTGTTAACTTTTTTACATTTCAGCTGTAGTGTACAGAGTCAACACTAATAAGGATTACCCGAGACTGTGTGATTAGGAATGAATATGTACATTTGTATCATTTGCCTTGTATGACTTTGTGTTGTTATACTTAACTCAATGTGTTTCTTCTTACTTCTTTACATTGCAGTTGAAGTTTGCAGAGCGAACTCTAGTAAGGGTGACGCCAGCCTGTGTGATTAGTAACGATTATGTAGGTTTGTTTGATTTGGCCTGAATTTCTTTGGTTTGTGCTAGTTAACACAATGTGTTTCTTGTTAACTTTTTTACATTTCAGCTGTAGTGTACAGAGTTAACACTAATAAGGTCACCCGAGACTGTGTGATTAGGAATGAATATGTACATTTGTATCATTTGCCTTGTATGACTTTGTGTTGTTATACTTAACTCAATGTGTTTCTTCTTACTTCTTTACATTGCAATTGTAGTTTGCAGAGCGCACTCTAGTAAGGGTGACGCTACACTGTGTGATTAGTAACAATTATGTAGGTTTGTTTGATTTGGCATGAATTTCTTTGGTTTGTGCTAGTTAACACAATGTGTTTCTTGGTAAGTTATTTACTTTGCAGCTGTAGGGTACAGATTTAATTCTAACCAGGGTTACCCAAGAGTGTGTGATTATACATGAATATGTACGTTTGTTTCATTTGCCGTGTACTTCTTTGCTTTCTTTAGTTAACAAAATGTGTTCCTTGTTATCTTGTTTACATTGAAGCCTTTGTGTACAGAGATATCTCTGTTAAGGATTACAAGAGACTGTGTGGTTAGAAATGAATATGTACTTGTGTTTCATTTACCGTGTACTTCTATGCTTCCTACCAGTTAACACAATGTGTTTCTTGTTAACTTCTTTACATTGCAGCTGTAGTGTACAGGGGTAACTCCAATAAGGATTACCCGAGACTGTGTGATTAGGAATGAATATGAACTTTTGTTTCATTTGCGTTGTAGGACATTGTTTTGTTGTTCTTAGCACAATGTGTTTCTTGTAATTCTTTACATTGCAGCTGTAGTTTGCAGACCCAATTCTACTAAGGATGACGCTTGACTGTGTGATTAGTAATGAATATGTACGTCTGTTTGATTTGGCTTGCACTTCTTCGGTTTGTACTAGTTAACACAATGTGTTTCTTCTTAAGTTCTTCTCATTGCAGTTGTAGTGTGAGAGATAACTCTAATAACCATTACAAGAGACTTTGTGATTAGAAAAGAATATATACGTTTGTTTCATTTGCCGAGAACATCTTTGCTTTTTAACAAACACAATGTGTTTATTCTTAAGTTCTTTACATTGCAATTGTGGTTTGCAGAGCTGACTCTGGTAAGGATGACACTAGACAGTGTTATTACTAATGAATATGTACGTTTGTTTCATATGCCCTGTATTTCTTTGCTGTGTACTAGTTAACTCAATGTGCTTCTTGTTAACTTCTTTACATTGCAGCTATAGTGTACAGAGTTAACTCTATTAAGGGTTACCCGAAACTGTGTGACTAGAAATGAATATGTATGTTTGTTTCATTTGCCATGTACTTCTTTACTTTGTACTCATTAACACAATGTGTTTCTTGTTATCTTCTTTACATTGAAGGGTTAATGTACAGAGATAACTCTAATAAGGATTACAAGAGATTGTGTATTAGAAATGAATATGTACATTTGTTTCCTTTGGCGAGAACATCTTTCCTTTTTACTAAACACAATCAGGTTCTTCTTAAGTTCTTTACATTGCAGTTGTAGAGTACACAGATAACTTCAATATCGATTACAAGAGACTCTTTGATTAGAAGCAAATATGTACGTTTGTTTCATTTGGCATAAACATCTTTGTTTCTAGTAATTAATACAATGTGTTTCTTCTTATGTTCTTTTCATTGCAGTTGTAGAGTACAGAGATAACTCTAATAAGGACTACAAGAGACTCTGTGATTAGAAAGGAATATGTACGTTTGTTTCATTTGGCGTGAACATCTTTGCTTTGCTCTAGTTAACACAATGTGTTTCTTCTTAAGTTCTTTATATTGCAGTTCTAGTTTACAGAGATAACTCTAATAAGGGTTACAAGAGTCGCTGTGTTTAGAAACAAACATGTACGCTTGTTTCATTTGGCGAGAACCTCATTGCTTTGTACCAATCACAATGTGAACCTTCTTAAGTTCTTTACATTGCAGTAGTAGTGGACAGAGTTAACTCTAGTAAGGATAACAAGAGACTCTGTAATTAGAAGTGAACAAGTACCTTTGTTCCATTTTATGAGAACATCTTTGCTTTGTAGCAAACACAATGTTTTTCTTCTTAAGTTTTTCACATGGCAGTTGTAGAGTACAGAGATAACTCTAATAAGGACTACAAGAGACTCTGTGATTAGAAACGAATATGTACGTTTGTTTCATTTTTCATGAACATCTTTGCTTGTACTAGTTAACAAAATGTATTTCTCCCAAAGTTCTTCACATTATATTGAAGTATGCAGAGTTAACTTTAATAAAGATTACAAGAGATCTGGTGATTAGAAATGAATATGTACGTTTGTTTCATTTGGCGTGTACTTCTTTTCTTTCCACTAGTTAACACAATGTGTTTCATGGTATCTTCTTTACATTGAAGTGTTAGTGTACAGAGATACCTCTAATAAGGATTACTAGAGTCTGTGTGATGAGATATGAATATATACGTTTGTTTCATTTGGGGTGAACATCTTTGTTTGTAGTAGTCAATGCAATGTGTTTCTTCTTAAGTTCTTTACATTGCAATTGTAGTGTACAGATATAACTCTAGTAAGGATTACAAGAGACTCTGTGATTAGAAACGAATATGTACATTTGTTTGATTTGGCAAAAACTTGTGTGGTTTGTACTAGTTAACACAATGTGTTTCTTGTTAAATTATTTACATTGCAGCTGTAGTGTACAGAGTTGACTCTAATAAGTGTTACCCTAGACTGAGAGATTAGAAATGAATATGTACGTTTGTTTCATCTGCCCTGTATTTCCTTGCTATGTACTAGTTAACTCAATGTGCTTCTTGTTAACTTCTTTACATTGCATCGGTATTGTACAGATTTAACTCTAATACGGATTACCCGAGACTGTGTGTTTAAGAATGAATATGTACATTTGTTTCATTTGCTGTGTACGACTTTGTTTTGTTGTACTTAACACAATGAGATTCTTCTTAAATATATACACTGCAGCTGTAGTTTGCAGAGCTAACTCTTGTAAGGTTGACGTGTGATTTGTAATGAATATGTATGTTTGATTGATTTGGCGTGAACTTCTTTGGTTTGTACTAGTTAACACAATGTGTTTCTTGTTAAGTTATTTACATTGCACCTGTAGTGTACAGAGTTAACTCTAATAAGGGTTAACCAAGACTGTGTGATTAGTAATGAACATGTACGTTTGTTTCACTTGCTGTGTACTTCTTTGCTTTGTAGTAGTCAACACAGTGTGTTTCTTGTTATCATCTTTACATTGAAGGGTTAATGTACAGAGATAATTATAATAAGGGTTACAAGAGACTGTGTGATTAGAAATGAATACGTACGTTATTTTCATTTGCCGTGTACTTCTTTGCTTTGTACTAGTTAACACAATGTGTTTCTTGTTAACTTATCTACATTGCAGCTGTAGTGTACAGAGTTAACTCTAATAAGGGTTACCCGAGAATGTGTGGTTAGAAATGAATATGTACGTTTGTTTCATTTGCCGTGTACGACTTTGTGTTTTTGTACTTCACTCAATGTGTTTCTTCTTATTTCTTTACATTGCATTTGTAGTTTGCAGTGCGAACTCTAGTATGGGTGAGGCTAGACTTTGTGATTAGTAACGAATATGTAGGTTTGTTTGATTTGGCGTGAATTTCTTTGGTTTGTGCTAGTTAACACAATGTGTTTCTTGTTAAGTTCTTTAAATTGCAGCTGTAGTGTACAGGGGTAACTCCAGTAAGGATTACCTGAGACTGTGTGATTAGGAATGAATATGAAAGTTTTTTTCATTTGCAGTGTACGACATTGTTTTGTTCTTCGTTGCACAATATGTTTCTTGTAATTCTTTACATTGCAGCTGTAGTTTGCAGGCCTAACTCTACTAAGGATGACGCTTAACTGTGTGATTAGTAATGAATATGTACGTCTGTTTGATTTGGCATGTACTTCTTTGGTTTGTACTAGTTAACACAATGTGTTTCTTCTTAGGTTCTTCGCATTCCAGTTGTTGTGTACAGAGTTAACCCTATTAAGGGTTACCCGACACTGTGTGATTAAAAATTAATATGTAAGTTTGTTTCATTTGCCATGTACTTCTTTACTTTGTACTCATTAACACAATGAGTTTCTTGTTATCTTCTTTACATTGAAGGGTTAATGTACAGAGATAATTCTAATAAGGATTATAGGAGACTGTGTTTTTAGTAATGAATATGTTCGTTTGTTTCATTTGGCCAGATCATCTTTGTTTGTTGTGGGGAACCAGTGGACACTAGGAAAGCAAAAGTACCTCCATCTTAAATAATGACTCCATTTTGTCATAAGCTGTCTGTTCTGGAAAGTCACAAGATCTGCAGTTGTTTGCTAAGTCGTTGTCTTGTGGCCTTGGGGCTGGGGCCGGGGCAAAGGTCTGCAGTTGTTTATTAACCCATACACAGAGAAAGAACAATGTAACCCATAAAGTCGTTATCTCTTGGCTTTGGGGCTGGGGGCCTTATCCTGTGGAACATCTTATGTGTTTTGGGGGCTGGTAAAATAGAACTGTAACAATACCTAAACTGCTGACAAACTCCTCTGTTCTGCTATAAGAGGCACCCTGAGAAAATTAAAATTTGGCAGCTTGATCAGACTCCTGTCTTGCTGTCGGTTCCTTGTGTCTCTTGTTCCCTTCATTTCAGGTTTTCTGGGGTCCGTGCTCCCATTGAAGCCCCGCTGGCTGGGGCAGTTTGTATTAGTTAACACAATGTGTTTCTTCTTAAGTTCTTTACATTGCAGTTCTAGTTTACAGAGATAACTCTAATAAGGGCTACAAGAGATTCTTTGATTAGAAACAAATATGTACATTCATTTCATCTGCCCTGTATTTCCTTGCTGTCTGCAACTTAACTCAATGTGCTTCTTGTTAACTTCTTTACATTGCAGCTGTAGTGTACAGAGTTAACTCTAATACGGATTACCTGAGACTGGGTCATTAGGAATGAATAAGTACGTTTGTTTCATTTGCCGTGTACGACTTTGTTTTTTTGTACTTAACTCAACGTGTTTCTTTTCTTTTTTCTTTTTTTTTCTGGTTTATCGAGGTAGGGTCTCACTCTAGCTCAGGCTGACCTGGAATTCACTATGGAGTATCAGGGTGACCTTGAACTCACGGCCATCCTCCTACCTCTGCCTCCCGAGTGCTGGGATTAAATGTGTGCGCCACCACGCATGGCTTCAACATGTTTTTTCTTACTTCTTTACATTGCAGTTGCAGTTTGCAGAGGGATCTCTAGTAAGTGCGATGCTAGACTGTGTGATTAGTAACAAATATGTATGTTTGATTGATTTGATGTGAACTTCATTAGTTTGTACTAGTTAACACAATGTGTTTCTTGTTATGTTATTTACATTGCAGCTGTAGTGTACAGAGTTAAATCTAATAAGAGGTACCCGACACTGTGTGATTAGAAATGAATATGTACATTTGTTTCATTTGCCATGTACTACTTTGCTTTGTATTAGTTAACAAAATGTGTTTCTTCTTATCTTCTTTACATTGAAGGGTTAATGTACAGAGATAATACTAATAAGGATTACAAGAGACTGTGTGATTAGAAATGAATATGTACGTTTGCTTCATTTGGTGAGAACATCTTTTTTGTACTAGTTAACACAATGTGTTTCTTCTTAAGTTCTTTACATTGCAGTACTAGTTTACAGAGAAAACTCTAATAACGGCTACAAGAGACTCTGTGATTGGAAAAGAAGATGTACGTTTGTATCATTTTGCGAGAACATCGTTGCTTTGTACCAATCACAATGTGTTCCTTCTTAATTTCTTTACATTTCAGTTGTAGTGTACAGAGATAACTCTAATAAGGATAACAAGAGACTCTGTAATTAGAAGTGAATATGTACATTTGTTCCATTTGATGAGAACATCTTTGCTTTGTAGCAAACACAATGTGTTTCTTCTTAAGTGCTTTACATGGCAGTTGTAGAGTACAGAGATAACTCTAATATGGTCTGGAAGAGATTCTGTGATTAGAAATGCATATGTACGTTTGTTTCATTTTTCGTGAATATCTTTGCTTGTAGTAGTTAAGAAAATGTGTTTCTCCGTAAGTTCTTCACATTATAGTTGAAGTGTACAGAGTTAACTCTAATAAAGATTACAAGAGATTGGGTGATTTGAAATGAATATGTACATTTGTTTTATTTGGTGTGTACTTCTTTGCTTTCCACTAGTTAACACAATGTGTTTCTTGTTATCTTCTTTACTTTGAATCGTTAGTGTTCAGAGATACCTCTAATGAGGATTACTAGAGACTGTGTGATTCAAAATGATTATGTACATTTGTTTCATTTTCAATGTACTTCTTTGCTTTCTACTAGTTAAGACAAGGTGTTTCTTGTTAACTTCTTTACATTGCAGTCAAAGTGTACAGAGAAATCTCTAATAAGCATTACCTGGGAGTGTGTGATTAAGAATGAATATGTACGTTTGTTTCATTTGCCATGTGTTTCTTTGCTTTCTACTACTTAACTCAATGTGTTTATTGTTAACTTCTTTCCATTGCAGCTGTAGTGTACAGAGCCAACTCTAATATGGATTACCCGAGGCTGTGTGATCAGGAATGAATATGTACGTTTGTTTCATTTGCCATGTACGACTTTGTTTTGCTGTACTTAACACAATGTGTTTCTTGCTAATTCTTTACATTGCAGCTGTAGTTTGCAGACCTAAATATAGTAAGGATGACACTAGACTGTTTGATTAGTAATGAATATGTACATTTGTTTGATTTGGCGTGAACTTCTTTGGTTTGTACTAGTTAACACAATGTGTTTCTTGTTACGTTATTTACATTGCAGGTCTAGTGTACAGAGTTAACTCTAATAAGGGTTACCTGTGACTGTGTGATGAGAAAAGAATATGTACGTTTTTTTCATTTGCCGTGTACTTCTTTGCTTTGCAATAGTTAACACAATGTGTTTCTTGTTATATTCTTTACTTTGAAGCGTTAGTGTACAGAGAAAACTCTACTAAGGATTACAAGAGACTGTGTCAGTAGAAACGAATATGTCCGGTGTTTCGTTTCCCGTGTACCACTTTTTTGTTGTTGTTGTACTTAACACCATGTGTTTCTTGATAATTCTTTACCTTGCAGGTGAAATTTGCAGAGCTAACTCTAGTAAGAATGACACTATATGGTAAGATTAGTAATGAATTTGTAAGTTTGTTTGATTTCACGTGAACTTTTGGTTTGTACTAGTTAACACAATGTGTTTATTGTTAACTTATTTACATTGCAGTTGTAGTGTACAGATCAAACTCTAGTAAGGGTTGCCCGAGACTGTGTAACTAGAAATGAATATGTACATTTGTTTCATATGCCGTATTCTTTGCATTGTACTAGTTAGCACAATGTGTTTCTTGTTATCTTCTTTACATTGAAGCGTTAATGTACAGAGAAAACTCTAATAAGGATTACCGATAGAGTGTGATTAGGAATGAATATGGCCATTTGTTTTGTTTCCCGTGTTCAACTTTGTTTTGTTGTACTTAACACAATGTGTTTATTGTTAATTTTTTACATTGCAGCTGTAGTTTGCAGACCTAACTCTACTAAGGATGACGCTTGACTGTGTGATTAGTAATGAATATGTACGTCTGTTTGATTTGGCATGCACTTCTTTGGTTTGTACTAGTTAACACAATGTGTTTCTTCTTAGGTTCTTCGCATTCCAATTGTTGTGTACAGAGTTAACCCTATGAAGAGTTACCCGACACTGTGTGATTAAAAATTAATATGTAAGTTTGTTTCATTTGCCATGTACTTCTTTACTTTGTACTCATTAACACAATGTGTTTCTTGTTATCTTCTTTACATTGAAGGGTTAATGTGCAGAGATAATTCTAATAAGGATTACAAGAGACTGTGTGATTAGAAATGAATATGTTCGTTTGTTTCATTTGGCCAGAACATCTTTGTTTGTATTAGTTAACACAATGTGTTTCTTCTTAAGTTCTTTACATTGCAGTTCTAGTTTACAGAGATAACTCTAATAAGGGCTACAAGAGACTCTTTGATTAGAAATGAATATGTACGTTCATTTCATCTGCCCTATATTTCCTTGCTGTCTACAACTTAACTCAATGTGCTGCTTGTTAACTTCTTTACATTGCAGCTGTAGTGTACAGAGTTAACTCTAATACGGATTACCTGAGACTGGATCATTAGGAATGAGTATGTACGTTTGTTTCATTTGCCGTGTACGACTTTGTTTTTTTGTACTTAACTCAACGTGTTTCTTCTTACTTCTTTACACTGCTGTTGCGGTTTGCAGAGCGATCTCTAGTAAGTGTGACGCTAGACTGTGTGATTAGTAACGAATATTTATGTTTGATTGATTTGGCGTGAACTTCTTTGGTTTGTACTTGTTAACACAATGTGTTTCTTGTTGAGTTATTTACATTGCAGCTGTAGTGTACAGAGTTACTCTAATAAGGGTTACCCGAGACTGTGTGATTAGAAATGAATATGTACATTTATTTCATTTGCTGTGTCCTTCTTTGCTTTGTACTAGTTAACACAGTGTGTTTCTTGTTATCTTCTTTAGATTGAAGGGTTAATGTACAGAGATAATTATAATAAGGATTACAAGAGACTGAGTGATTAGAAATCAATATGTACGTTTGTTTCATTTGCCGTGTATGTTTTTGCTTTGTACTAGTTAACTCAATGTGCTTCTTGTTAACTTCTTTACATTGCAGCTGTAGTGTACAGAGTTAACTCTAAAACGGATTACCCGAGACTCTGGGATTAGGAATGAATATGTATGTTTGTTTCATTTGCGGTGTATGACATTGTTTTGTTCTTCTTAGCACAATGTGTTTGTTGTAATTCTTTATATTGCAGCTGTAGTTTGCAGACCTAACTCTAGTAAGGATGACGCTTGACTGTGTGATTAGCAATGAATATGTTGATCTGTTTGATTTGGCATGTACTTCTTTGGTTTGTACTAGTTAACACAATGTGTTTCTTCTTATGTTCTTCTCATGGCAGTTGTAGTGTACAGAGATAACTCTATTGAGGATTACAAAATACTCTGTGATTAGAAACGAAAATGTACGTTTGTTTCATTTGGCGAGAATATCTTTGCTTTTTAACAAACACAATGTGTTTCTTCATAAGTTCTTTACATTGCAGTTGTAATTTTTAGAGCTAACTCTAGTAAGGATGACGCTAGATTCTGTGATTAGTAATGAATGTGTAGGTTTTTTTCATTTACCCTGTATTTCTGTGCTGTGTACCACTGAACTGAATGTGTTTCTTGTTAACTTCTTTACATTGCACCTGTAGTGTACAGAGTTAACTCTAATACGGATTACCCGAGACTGTGTGATTAGGCATGAATATGTAGGTTTGTTTCATTTGATGTGTACAACTTTGATTTGTTGTTCTTAACACAATGAGATTCTTGTTAAATCTATACACTGCAGCTGCATTTTGCAGAGTTAACTCTAATAAGGTTCACGCTAGGCTATGTGATTAGCAAGGAATATGTACATTTGATTGATTTGGTGTGAACTTCATTGGTTTGTACTAGTTAACACAATGTGTTTCTTGTTATGTTATTTACATTGCAGCAGTAGTGTACAGAGTTAACTCTAATAAGAATTACCCGACACTGTGTGATTAGAAATGAATATGTACGCTTGTTTCATTTGCCGTGTACTACTTTGCTTTGTATTAGTTAACAAAATGTGTTTCTTCTTATCTTCTTTACATTGAAGGGTTAATGTACAGAGATAATACTAATAAGGATTACAAGAGACTGTGTGATTAGAAATGAATATGTACGTTTGCTTCATTTGGTGAGAACATCTTTGTTTGTACTAGTTAACACAATGTGTTTCTTCTAAAGTTCTTTACATTGCAGTTGTAGTTTACAGAGATAACTGTAATAAGGGTTACAAGAGACTCTGTGATTGGAAACGTAGATGTACGTTTGTATCATTTTGAGACAACATCTTTTTTGTACTAGTTAACACAATGTGTTTCTTCTTAAGATCTTTACATTGCTGTTCTACTTTACACAGATAACTCTAATAAAGGTTACAAGAGTCTCTGTGATTAGAAGCGAATATGTCCGTTTGTTTCATGTGGTGAGAACATCGTTGCTTTGTACCAATCACAATGTGTTCCTTCTTAATTTCTTTACATTTCAGTTGCAGTGTACAGGGATAACTCTAATAAGGATAACAAGAGACTCTGTAATCAGAAGTGAATATGTACGTTTGTTCCATTTGATGAGAACATCTTTGCTTTGTAGCAAACACAATGTGTTTCTTCTTAAGTGCTTTACATGGCAGTTGTAGAATACAGAGATAACTCTAATAAGGCCTAGAAGAGACTCTGTGATTAAAAACGAATATGTACGTTTGTTTCATTTTTCGTGAATATCTTTTCTTGTAGTAGTTAACAAAATGTGTTTCTCCGTAAGTTCTTCACAGTATAGTTGAAGTGTACAGAGTTAACTCTAGTAAGGATTACAAGAGATTGGGTGATTTGAAATGAATATGTACATTTGTTTTATTTGGTGTGTACTTCTTTGCTTTCCACTAGTTAACACAATGTGTTTCTTGTTATCTTCTTTACTTTGAATCGTTAGTGTTCAGAGATACCTCTAATGAGGATTACTACAGACTGTGTGATTAGAAATGACTATGTACATTTGTTTCATTTTCAATGTACTTCTTTGCTTTCTACTAGTTAAGTCAATGTGTTTCTTGTTAACTTCTTTACATTGCAGTCAAAGTGTACAGAGAAATCTCTAATAAGGATTACCCGGGAGTTTTGATTAGGAATGAATATGTACGTTTGTTTCATTTGCCATGTGTTTCTTTGCTTTCTACTACTTAACTCAATGTGTTTCTTGTTACCTTTTTTACATTGCAGCTGTAGTGTACAGAGTTAACTCTAATATGGATTACCCGAGGCTGTGTGATCAGGAATGAATATGTACGTTTGTTTCATTTGCCATGTACGACTTTGTTTTGCTGTACTTAACACAATGAGTTTCTTGTTAATTCCTGACATTGCAGCTGTAGTTTTCCGACCTAACTATAGTAAGGATGACGCTAGAATTTGGGATTAGAAATGAATATGTACGTTTGTTTGATTTGGCGTGAACTTCTTTGGTTTGTACTAGTTAACGCAATGTGTTTCTTGTTACGTTATTTACCTTGCAGATCTAGTGTAGAGAGTTAACTCTAGTAAGGGTTGCCCGAGGCTGTGTAACTAGAAATGAATATGTACATTTGTTTCATATGCCGTGTACTTTGCATTGTACTAGTTAACACAATGTGTTTCTTATTATGTTCTTTACATTGAAGCGTTAGTGTACAGAGAAAACTCTAATAAGGATTATAGATACAGTGCCATTAGGAATGAATATGTACGTTTGTTTCATTTGCCGTGTATGACTTTGTTTTGTTGTACCTACCACAATGTGTTTATTGTTAATTCTTTACATTGCAGCTGTAGCTTGCAGACAAAACTCTAGTAAGGATGACGCTAGACTGTGTGATTATAAATGAATACATACGTTTGCTTGATTTGGCATGAACTTCTTTGCTTTGTACTACTTAACACAATGTGTTCCTTATTAAGATATTTACATTGCAGCTGTAATGTGCAGAGTTAACTCTGGTAAGGTGTACCCGAGACTATTTGGTTAGAAATGAATATGTACGTTTGTTTCATTTGCCATGTAATTTACATTGTACTAGTTAACACAATGTCTTTCTTGTTATCTTCATTACATTGAAGCGTTACTGTACAGAGAAAACTCTAATAAGGTTACAAGAGACTGTGTGAGTAGAAATGAATATGTACATTTGTTTCATTATCCATGTACTTCTTTGCTTTCTCTGAGGTAACAAAATGGGTTTCTTGTTAACATCTTAACATTGTAGCTGTGGTGTACAGAGATAACTCTAATAAGGATTACCGACACTGTGTGATTAGGAATGAATATGTACGTTTGTTTCATTTGCCGTGTACGACTTTGTTTTGTTGTACTTAACACAATGTGTTTATTGTTAATTCTTTACATTGCAGCTGTAGGTTGCAGTCCTAACTCTAGTAAGGATGACGCTAGACTGTGTGGTTAGGAATGAATATGTACATTTGTTTGATTTGGCGTGAACTTCTTTGGTTTGTACTACTTAACACAAAGTGTTTCTTGTTAAGATATTTACATTGCAGCTGTAATATACAGAGTTAACTCTAGTAAGGGTTACCCGAGACTGTGTGATGAGAAAAGAATATGTACGTTTGTTTCATTTGTCGTGAACATCTTTGTTTGTACTGGGTAACACAAGGTGTTTCCTCTTAAGTTCTTAACATTTCAGTTGTAGTGTCCATAGATAACTCTAATAAGGATAACAAGAGACTCTGTAATTAGAAGCGAACATGAACGTTTGTTTCATTTGGCATGAATATATTTGTTTGTACTAGTTAACACAATGTGTTTCTTCTTAAGTTCTCTACATTGCAGTTGTAGTGTACAGAGATAAGTCTAATAAGGATTAGAAGAGACTCTGTGATTAGAAACAATTATGTACGTTTGTTTCATTTGGCTTGAACATCTTTGCTTTGTACTGAACACAATGTGTTTCTGCTTAAGTTCTTTACATTGCAGGTGTAGTTTGCAGAGCTAACTCTAGTAAGGATGATGCTAGACTGTGTGATTAGTAATGAATATGTATGTTTGTTTCATTTGCCACGTACTTTTTTGCTTTGTACTAGTTATCTCAATGTTTTTCTTGTTATCTTCTTTACATTGAAGCGTTATTGTACAGAGATAATTCTAATAAGCATTACAAAAGACTGTGTGATTAGAAATGAATATGTACATTTGTTTCATTTTCCATGTACTTCTTTGCTTTTCTACTAGTTAATACAATGTGTTTCTTCTTAACTTCTTTACATTGCAGCTGTAGTGTACAGAGCAAACTCTAGTAAGGGTTGCCCGAGACTGTATAAATAGAAATGAATATGTACGTTTGTTTCATTTCCTGTGTACTTTGCATTGTACTAGTGAACACAATGTGTTTCTTGTTATCTTCTTTACATTAAAGCGTTAGTGTACAGGGAAAACTCAAATAAGGATTACAAGAGACTGTGTGATTAGAAATGAATATGTACGTTTGTTTCATTTTCCATGTACTTCTTTGCTTTCTCCTAGGTAACACAATGTTTTTCTTGTTAACTTCTTAACATTGCAGCTGTGGTGTACAGAGTTAACTCTAATAAGGATTACCGACACTGTGTGATTAGGAATGAATATGTACGTTTGTTTCATTTGCCGCGTATGACTTTGTTTTGTTGTACTTAACACAATGTGTTTATTGTTAATTCTTTACATTGCAGCTGTAGGTTGCAGACCTAACTCTAGTGAGGATGACGCTAGACTGTGTGGTTAGGAATGAATATGTGTTTGTTTGATTTGGCGTGAACTTCTTTGGTTTGTTCTACTTAACACAATGTGTTTCTTGTTAACTTATTTACATTGCTGCTGCTTTGTATAGAGTTAACTCTAGTAAGTGTTACCAGAGACTATGTACATAGAAATGAATGTGTACGTTTGTTTAGTTTTTCGTGTACTTTGCTTTGTACTAGTTAACACAATGTGTTTCTTGTTATCTTCTTTACATTTTAGGGTTAGTGTAAAGAGATAACTCTTAAGGATTACAAGAGTCTGTGTGATTAGAAATGAATATGTACGTTTGTTTCATTTGGTGAGAACATCTTTGTATGTACTAGTTAACATAATGTGTTTCTTCTTATGTTCTTTACATTGGAGTTATAGTTTAAAAACATACCTCTATTAAGGGCTACAAGACACTCTGCAATTAGAAATGAATATGTACGTTTTTTTTCATTTGGCGAGAACATCTCTGTTTATACTAGTTAACATAATGTGTTTCTTCTTATGTTCTTTACATTGCAGTTGTATTGTACAGAGATAACTCTAAAAAGGGTTACAAAGACTCTGTGATTAGAAATTAATGGGTACATTTGTTTCATTTGTCGAGAACATCTTTGCTTTCTACCGAACACAATGTGTTTCTGTTTAAGTTCTTTAAATTGCAGTTGTAGTGTACAGAGATAAATCTAATGAGGGTTACAAGAGACTCTTTGATTAGAAACCAATATGAACGTTCCTTTCATTTGGGGTGAACATCTCTGTTTTTACTAGTTAACACAGTGTGTTTCCTGTTAAGGTCTTCTCATTGCAGTTGTAGTGCACAGAGATAAATCTAATAAGGTTTACAAGAGACTCTTTGAGTAGAAACGAATAAGTACATTTGTTTCATTTGGTGTGAACATCTTTGCTCTGTAGTAAACACATTGTGTTTCTTCTTAAGTTCTTTACATTACACTTCTAGTTTACAGAAATAACTCTAATAAGGGTTTTAAGAGACTGTGTGATTAGAAATGAATATGTACGTTTGTTTCATTTGCCCTGTCCTTCTTTGCTTTGTACTAGTTAACACAACGTGTTTCTTGTTATCTTCTTTCCATTGAAGCGATAGTGTACAGAGATAACTCTAATAACGATCACAAGGGACTGTGTGATTAGAAATGAATATGTATGTTTGTTTCCTTTTCCATGTATTTCTTTGTTTTCTACTACTTAAGATAATGTGTTTCTTGTTAAGTTCTTTACATTGTAGCTGTAGTGTAGTGTACAGAGTTAACTCTAATACGGATTACCCGAGGCTGTGTGATTAGCAATGAATGATTTGGTGTGGATTTCTTTGGTTTGTAATAGTTAATACAATGTATTTCTTGTTAAGTTATTTACATTGCAGCTGTAGTGTACAGAATTAACTCTAATAAGGATTACCCGAGACTGTGTGATGAGAAATGAATATGTACATTTGTTTCATTTGCTGTGTACTTCTTTGCTTTGTACTAGTTAGCCCAATGTTTTTCTTGTTATATTCTTTACATTGAAGGGTTAGTGTACAGAGAAAACTCTAATAAGGATTACAAGAGACTGTGTGATTAGAAGTGAATATGTCCTTTTGTTTCGTTTCCCGTGTATGACTTTGGTTTGTTGTACTTAACATAATGTGTTTGTTGTTAATTCTTTACATTGCAGTTGTAAATTGCAGAGCTAACTCTAGTAAGGATGACACTAGTGCCGGGCTCCGCCGGCGGGGGCAGGTAGTGCCGAGGGAAGGACCAGGCCCGCTGGTTCCTCCCGAGGGGCTGAGGAGGAGATGAGCGTCCGACGACTCAGACCTCTCCTGGCCACCGGAGAAAAACCACACTGAGTCGGGAGTCTTGTAGAAGCAGGAACTCGATTTATTGCTATGAACAGTTGCCTATATAATGTTGGGGGTGAAGGCGGGGATTGTAGGATGGTGGGGAAAGGTAAGGGCCAATAGTAAACTGTGACTATTGAAATGATAATTCTAACTCCCATGTGGAGGTAGCAGGTAAGAAGCCATTAGGCGTCTTGCTGAGTCACGTCTGGCCAGAGGCAGATCACCAAACTTTAGCTAGGCTCAGGAAGTTCCACTAGGCCTCACACCTGGGCCTTTAGAGGCCAGCATCTCCCCCTTTTGTTTTTGTAAGAGCATTAGTCACCATGGCCCCTGTCTTAGGTTGTCCCCCTCTGGGGGTCTTAACCGTCATTGGGTACCAGGTGTTTAGCTCAGAGCATTCATCATGGCCCCTGTCTTAGGTTGTCCCCCTCTGGGGATCTTACCCGTCACTGGGTACCATGTGTTTAGCTCGGTGAGAACCCACCCCATGGCCTGTCTTAGGTTGTCCCCCTATGGGGATCTTACCCGTCATTGGTCACATGGAGGGCAGAGGAGGTGGCAGTGGGTCACCTGAGGAACTTAATTCCTGAGTTTCCAGCCTGTATTTTGACCTGATGAGGTTTTATTGCCTCTAGCCATTGGTGAATAAATTGTGTAATCTTATTAATTGCACAAGGCCCGACAGTGAGGAGAAGGAGAAGGAGAAGGAGGGGGAGGGGCCCAAGTAGAGGCAGAAGGTAGGGTAAGAAGTCATGTAAGCCCGTCCACAGCAGGTTGTCCTGGAGATCCCGCTGCCACCTCTCCAAGTCTTCCTGGAGCCTCTTAATCTTGTCCTGGACGATTCCTGATTTATTGGCGTAAAAGCAGCATTTTTCCTGTAAAAACAAACATATGCCTCCTTTTTCGGCCGTTAGTAGGTTTAGTCCTCTCCTGTTTTGTGGGACTACCTCAGCCAGGGAATCTAGCTGTTGTTGAAGATAGGTCTCCCTCTGATACAGGGAGGGCCTCATTTCCAGGGATGATATCTACATCTGGGATTAAGGTGGCTGGGGCACAAAGGCCCGTCCAATTGGTGGGCAGAAAGTCATAGGCCATCCCGCCTCCACAAACATAAACCATTCCAGAAGGTGGGCAGCATTGAGCATTGGGATCAGCTGTGTTAAAAGTACAGAAGGAAGGATGAATGTATCCCACATCTATACTGGAATTATTAGGGGAAGGCGGGGCCCAAATGCAAGTTCCAGGGGAAACATTGGGAAAAGCTGGACGGGGATGGGGAAGGTGGCTGAGTAATGTTTTAAGGTCGTACAGGCAACTGTACTGCAAGCAGCCAGAGAGGCCCAGATTGGAGGCAAAGCCAGCAATCCTCCACAAGGGAGGGAATTGTTTAGTTTAGTAGGGTGAAGGACCATTTTAGGAACAGTCCTCAGGGGTGGGACACTCCCTAGAGAAGTGACTGTCAGTGTCCTCTTGTTGGGACAAATATTTTAGGTCTCTCGCTGGTACCCAAATGGGTCTTTTTTCATCTTGAGGGAAGACACATCCAAACCCTCTCCCTGCTGTGAGGAGCGGATCAGGCCCTCTCCAGGCCCCAGTCAATGGGTCCCTCCATCTTACCCAGATAGAACTGTAGGTAATGGATGAAGACCAATGTTTTTGAAAAGGGGAGAGTTGTTTATCTTCTTTAGAAAAGTTTAAAATATTTAGGGTAAATAATGCCTTTTTTAGTTGGTCATGTGGGGGTAAGGATTCCCCCTTTTGTTTTTGTAATTGAGACTTGAGAGTCTGATTATATCTTTCAACGATAGCTTGGCCCCGGGGGTTGTATGGGATGCCTGTAGAATGTGAGATTTTCCAGTTCTGGAGAAAATCTACAAAGGCCTTGCTTACGAAGCAGGGGCCATTATCTGTTTTAATTTGATCAGGCAGCCCAAGAGTGGCAAAACATTGAAGCATATGACTAATGGCATGTTTAGATTTTTCCCCGGCATGTGCTGATGCCCAGCAGGCACGGGAAAAGGTATCAACTGAAAGAAAAATATATTTAAGTTTCCCAAATGGAGAATAGTGTGTGACATCAATTTGCCACAGATGATTAGGGCGTAGCCCTCTAGGATTGCTTCCTGTAGTTTGAAGGGGGGGTACTTGGAGGAAGGGCTGACAGGACTTACAAGTCCGGACAATTTTTTTAAGGTCCTTGACTGGTACCTGTGGAAACCTGTGCTTGAGACCTCTCCAGTTGACATGGGTCAATAAGTGGAAGCGTGTAGCTTCTGTAATAGTATTACACTGAGGCATAGAAGCCATTTTATCAGCCAAATTGTTTCCTCGAGAAAGAAATCCCGGTAAGTTTTGATGACCCCTGAGATGTTGAAGAAAAATGGGGTTAATTCTTTGTTTGAGTAGGGAACGAGCTTGAATCATCAGAGGAGATATAGGGTTGGAGTCCAGTCTAATATGGGCCTCAACCAGGTTGGGTAATAAATTAACAACATAAAGGCTGTCAGAAAATAAGTTAAATGGCTCTTGAATAGTGTCCAAAGCTAGAACGACAGCAAATAGTTCTTTGAATTGTGCTGACCCCTCAACCTCATGAGAGACTGACTTTATGGGCATAGGCTCTTTTTCCTGTTTTAAGGGAGGGTAAACGACTAGGGAAGCCCCCAGGTGCCCTCCATCAGTAAACACGGTAAGAAAGTCAGGGTTAGGTTGAGACAGAAAAAGCCTGGGGGGCTTCCATTCTAATCTGGAGAAAGAACTCATCCATTTGTGGGGGCCATAATGGCAATCAATTTTACCTAGAAACCCCTCGAGAGCCATAGCAACTCTATTATTATTTCTCTGAAGCCAGGTGAAATCTGTTATCTTAAAGGGGGTGACAATAAGGTGAGGTTCTGTGCCAAACAACCGGACAGAGGTGTCTCTGCCCTTGATAATGCAATCAGCAACCTGGTTGGTTATAGAATAAACTCTGGGGACCCCACCAATTGAGAGGTGGACCCATTGGATGGGTTCACCTTCCTGGGCCAACAGTGCAGTGCATAATGTTTCCCCAGAGAAAATGTAGAGGGAGATGGGCAAATCAGGATTGAACCTCTTTAGGGTCACAGTATTTATAGCCTGTTGTACCTTATGAAAAATTTGTTGATGACAAGGGGACAAAATTACCTGAGAGGAGAAGTTAAGGTCCTTTAGGAGGTCAAATAAAGGGGACAGCTCTTCAGTAGTTATGGGTATCCAAGGCCTCATCCAATTAATTTCTCCCAAAAGCTTCTGGAGTTGAGGCAAGGTGTAAGAATCCTGAATATAAAGTTGTGGTTTAACAGGTGAAACTGTATCTAGGGTAAGGATCGAGCCCAAGATCTTAAAGGGAGGCACAGTTTGAACTTTTTCCGGAGCTACTTTAAAGCCGTGAGTATGCAGGATAGTTAGACATTGGTGGGTAAGGTCCTGGAGTGTGGAGGAATCTAGGCACCCAAGAATAATATCATCCATGTAAATATAAAACAGGGTATCAGGGAGATTGATAAGAGAAGAGAAAATGGATGACAGGTAATATTGACAAATGGGTGGGCTATTTGCCATGCCCTGAGGTAAGACAGTCCATTCAAATCTCCTATCTGGGCCACAAAAATTAACAGCAGGTACAGAGAATGCAAATTTTTCCATGTCTCCTGGATGGAGAGGGATAGAGAAGAAGCAATCTTTAATGTCAATGATAGTAATATGGTATATATTGGGAATAGCTGGGATCCATGGGAGTCCCCTCTGGGGAGTTCCGAAGGGGATCATGCGTTCATTGATCTTTCTTAAATCATGTAAAAATCTCCAGGACCCATTAGGCTTTTTTATGACAAAGACAGGAGAGTTCCAGGGACTAGTGGAGGGACGAATATGTCCGGCCTCCAACTGTTGATCAATAAGTATGTGGAGTTGGTGTAACTTAGAAGAAGGGAGAGGCCACTGCTCAACCCATACAGGATCCCCCGGTCTCCACTGGATTTTAAATGGGGGGGGGCTGGGCAGTGGCCCTTAGAATTGGGGGTGTTTATTGGAGTACTTTTGTCTGAGTTGCTCAAAGTAAGGGTCATCTCTATAATTGGGATGATATTCCCTCCCTTCCTCAGACTGTTGTTGATATTCTTTTTTATCTAACAAATCATTATAAAAGGCCTTATGGTCAGTAGTGATGAAAGCCTCAGCATCTCCAAGGATGTCTTGCCCCAGTAAGTTAGCAGTGAGCCCAGTCACCACGAGAGGGCGGACTTTTCCCCTGTCCCCACCTGGGTCAGTCCAAGGGAGCCACGTGGCAGTCTCCCAGGAGGTGGATTGCCCGCCAATTCCCAGTAGGGGAGGGCCGGGCACAAGCTGCCAGGAGGGGGGCACTTCCTCCTTTCTCAGGACCGTTCGGTCCGCTCCAGTGTCAATGAGAAGTTTGAATTTTTTATTGCCAATATTCAAAATAATTTTGGGTCTAAGGCCGGGGACCAGGGGGACGGTCCAATAGGCTTTGATGGTCTCTTTCCCCTTATTTAACGGGGCTGGGGGAAGCCCCTGGAGGAGTTTAAAGGCTTTCCCTGTATGTTAAACTTCCATTTACATTCCTTAGCCCAATGAAACCCTTTATTGCATTTAGGGCAAAGGGTGTGAGGGGCGTTGGTCGTCCCCCCAGAGCACGGAGGAGGCTTTGTCCTGTTGGGGCACTCCTTTTTAAAGTGGCCCTCGTCCCCGCATCCAAAACATGTCAAGTTTTTAGAATTTAACTGTAATGCACAGATCGTATTGGCCAAATCTCTCTGTTTATTTTCCTGAAGGGCGGCAGCCATGGCCCTAGCCTGATGGAGATAGTGCCATGAATATGTGTCTTTGTATATATAGACTTTTAGTTATCTGAAAGCGTTAGTGTACAGAGAAAACTCTAATAAGGATTACAAGAGACTGTGTTAATAGTGTACAGAGTTAACTCTTATAAGGGTTACCCGAGACTGTGTGATTAGAAATGAATACGGATGTTTTTTTTGTTTGCCTGTACCATGATATCAACGTGTTTCTTGTTATATTCTTTACATTGAAGCGTTAGTGTACAGAGAACATTCTACTAAGGATTACAAGAGACTGTGTGATTAGAAATGAATATGTATGTTTGTATCATTTGCCATGTATGACTTTGTTTTGTTGTACTTACCGCAATGTGTTTCTTGTTAATTCTTTACATTGCAGGTGTAATTAGCAGAGCTAACTATAGCAAGGATGACACTAGATGGTTTGATTAGTAATGAATATGTACGTTTGTTTGATTTGGTGTGAACTTCTTTGGTTTGTACTAGTTAAGACAATGTGTTTCTTGTTAACTTATTTACATTGCAGCTGTAGTGTACAGATTTAACCCTAATAAGGGTTACCCGAGACTGTATAACTAGAAATGAATATGTACGTTTGTTTTATTTGCTGTGTACTTTGCTTTGTACTAGTTAACACAATGTGTTCCTTGTTATCTTCTTTACATTGAAGCGTTAGTGTACAGAGAAAACTCTAATAAGGATCACAAGAGACTGTGTTATTAGAAATGAATATGCACGTTTGTTTTATTATCCATGTACTTCTTTGCTTTCTCCTAGGTAACACAATGTGTTTCTTGTTAACTTCTTCACATTGCACCTGTAGTGTACAGAGTTAACTCTAATAAGGATTACCGAGACTTTGTGATTAGGAATGAACATGTACGTTTGTTTCATTTGCCATGTACGACTTTGCTTTGTTGTACTTACCACAATGTGTTTATTGTTAATTCTTTACATTGCAGCTGTAGGTTGCGGACCTAACTCTAGTAGGGATGATGCAAGACTGTGTGATTAGGAATGAATATGTACGTTTGTTTGATATGGCATGAACTTCTTCGGTTTGGACTACATGATACAATGTGTTTCTTGTTAAGATATTTACATTGCAGCTGTAATGTACAGAGATAACTCTAGCAAGGATACCCGAGACTGTGTGTTTAGAAATTAATATGTACATTTGTTTCATTTGGCGTGAACATCTATGTTTTTACTAGTTAACACAATGTGTTTCTTCTTAAGTTCTTTGCATTGCAGTTCTAGTGTACAGAGATAATTCTAATAAGGGTTACAAGAGACTGTGTGATTAGAAATGAATATGTACATTTGTTTCATTTGCCGTGTACTTCTTTGCTTTGTACTAGTTAGCACAATATGTTTCTTGTAATCTTCTCTACATGGAAGCGTGAGTGTACACAGGTAACTCAAATAAGGATTAGAAGAGACTCTGTGATTAGAAACCAATATGTCCGTTTGTTTCATTTGCCGAGAATATCTTTGTTTGTACTAGTTAACAAAATGTGATTCTTCTTAAGTTCTTTACATTGCAGGTCCTGTGTACAGAGATAACTATAATAAGCGTTACAAGAGACTCTGGGATTAGAAATGAATATGTACATTTGTTTCATTTGCTGTGTACTTCTTTTCTTTGTACTAGTTAACATAATGTGTTTCTTTTTAACTTCGTTACATTGCAGCTGTAGTGTACAGATTTAACTCTAGTAAGGGTTAGCGAGACTATGTCATTCGAAATGAGTATGTATGTTTGTTTCATTTGCCGTTTACTTCTTTGCTTTGTACTAGTCAACAGAGTGTGTTTCTTGGTGTCTTCTTTACATTGAAGCATTTGTGTACAGAGAAAACTCTAATAAGGATTACAAGAGACCGTGTGATTAGAAATGAATATGTGCGTTTCTTTCATTTTCCATGTACTTCTTTGCTTTCTCCTAGGTAACACAATGTGCTTCTTCTTAACTTCTTTACATTGTAGCTGTAGTGTACAGAGTTAACTCTAATAGTGATTACCCGTGACTCTGTGATTAGGAGTGAATATGTACGTTTCTTTCATTTGCCTTCTACAACTTTGTTTTGTTGTACTTAGCACAATGTGTTTCTTGTTAATTCTTTGCATTGTAGCTGTAGTTTGCAGACCTAACTCTAGAAAGGATGACACTAGACTGTGTGATTAGGAATGAATATGTAACTTTGTTTGATTTGTCATAAACTTCTTTGGTTTGTACTAGTTAACGCCATGTGTTCCTTGTTAAGATATTTACATTGCAGCTGTAATGTACAGAGTTAACTCTAGTAAGGTTTACCTGAGACTGTGTTGTTTGAAATGAATATGTACGTTTGTTTCATTTGCCATGTATTTTGCTTTGTACTAATTAACACAATGTGTGTCTTGTTATCTTCTTTACATTGAAGTATAAGTGTACACAGAAAACTCTAATAAGAATTAGAAGAGACTGTGTAATTAGAAATGAATATGTACGTTTGTTTCATTTGCGATGACATCTTTGCTCTGTACTAAAAACAATGTGTTTCCTCTTAAGTTATTTACATTGCAGTTCTAGTGTAGAGATAACTCTAATAAGGGTTAGAAGAGACTGTGCGACTGGAAATGAATATGTACGTTTGTTTCATTTGCCATGTACTTCTTTGCTTTGTACTAGTTAACACAATGTGTTTCTAGTTATGTTCTTTACATTGAAACATTAGTGTACAGAGATAACTCTAATAATGTTTAGAAGAGACTCTGTGATTAGAAATGAATATGTACATTTGTTTCATTTGCGTGTATTTCTTTGCTTTGTACTAGTTAACACAATGTGTTTCTTGTTATCTTCTTTACATTGCAGCTGTAGTATACAGTGTTAACGCTAATGCGGATTACCCAAGACTGTGTGATTAGAAATGAATATGTACGTTTGTTTCATTTTCCGTTTACCTCTTTGCTTCCCCCTAGTTAACACAATGTGTTTCTTGTTAACATCTTTCCATTTCAGCTTTAGTGTACATAGTTAACACTAATAAGGATTACCTGAGACTGTGTGATGTACGATTGTTTCGTTTGCCATGTACGACTTTGTTTTGTTGTACATAACACAATGTGTTTCTTGTTAATTCTTTACATTGCAGCTGCTGGTTTGCAGAGCCAACTCTAGTAAGGATGACACTAGATGGTTTGATTAGTAATGAATATGTACGTTTGTTTGATTTGGCGCGAACTTCTTTGGTTTGTACTAGTTAACACAATGTGTTTCTTGTTAACTTCTTAACATTGTAGCTGTAGTGTACAGAGTGAACTCTAATAGGGATTACCCGAGTCTCTGTGATTAGGAATGAATATGTACGTTTGTTTCATTTACCGTGTACGACTTTGTTTTGTTGTACTTAACACAATGTGTTTCTTGTTAATTCTTTACATTGCAGCTCTAGTTTGCAGAGCTAACTCTAGGAAGGATGACAGTAGACGGTTTGATTAGTAATGAATATGTACATTTGCTTGATTTGGCGTGAATTTCCTTGGTTTGTACTAGTTAACACAATGTGTTTTATGTTAACTTATTTACATTGCAGCTGTAGTGTACAGAGTTAACTCTAGTAAGGGTTACCGAGACTGTGTGATTAGAAGTGAATTAAGTACGTTTGTTTCATTTGCTGTGTACTTTTCTTTGTACTAGTTACCTCAATGTGTTTCTTGTTAACTTCTTTACATTGCAGCTGTAGTGTACAGAGTTAAGTCTAATAAGGATTACCCGATTCTCTGTGATTAGGAATGAATATGTACGTTTGTTTCATTTACCGTGTACGACTTTGTTTTGTTGTACTTAACACAATGAGATTCTTGTTAATTGTACACATTGCAGCTGTAGTTTGCAGAGCTAACTCTAGTAAGCATGACGCTAGACTGTGTGATTAGGAATGAATATGTATGTTAGTTTTATTTGGCGTGAACTTCTTTGGTTTGTAATAGTTAACACAATGTGTTTCTTGTTAAGTTATTTACATTGTAGCTGTAGTGTACAGAGTTAACTCCAATAAGTTTTACAAGAGACTGTGCTTTTAGAAATGAATATGCATGTTTTTGTGATTTGGTGTGAACTTCTTTTGTTTGTGCTAGTTAAAACAAAGTGTTTCTTATTAAGTTATTTACATTGCAGCTGCAGTGTACAGAGTTAACTCTAATAAGGTTTACCCGAGACTGATGGATACTCTTTTCACTGTAATAACGTAATTATTACAGAGAAACTTAGATGTGCTGAAATCCTTTTGGTAAATGAAGTTGAACTAAGTGTATTAACTGTGCTTTATGTTTTCTCTTGCCTGGAGAAGTGCTGAGTTAGTAAGTTAGTTTCAGTTCCTGTTTGCTATGTTTGGAAACTTAAATATTACAGGAAAGTTGTCTTTTGACTCTCAACATCACCCTAAGAAGAACAATTTGGAATACACTTTGTGTTTACAAAGGAAAGTTGTTAGTAGACAATCATTGATAGAAGTTTGAATTCATGGTTATGTTACAATCGGAAATGTTCTTCGTAGACAGTCTGTGTAGAGGGCAAGAACTATGCGATAGTTTTTGAACAACTCCTTTTGATGATACTCCTTTAGCTGTAATAACGTAGTTATTACAGAGAAACTAAGATGTGCTAAAATCACTCCGTTAAATGAACACGAACTAAGTTTATTAACTGTGCTTTATGTTTTCTCCTCCTGCAGCAGTGCTGAGTTTGTAAGTTCGTTTCAGTTTTTCTTTGCTATGTTGGGAAACTTAAATGTTATAGGAAAGCTCTCTTTTGACACTCGAAATCTACACTAAGAGGAAGAACTTGGCATTCACTTTGTTTTTAAAAACGAAAGTTGGTAGTAGACAACCATTGGTAGAACTTTGAATTCACAGTTATCTTACAATCTGAAATGCTGTTCGTAGATAGTCTCTTTAGAGTTCAAGAAATATGCATTAATTTTTGAACAAGTTCTTTTGATGGATATCTTTTCACTGTAAAAAAGTAATTATTACAGAGAAACTAAGATGTGCTGAAATGCGTTTGTTAAATGGACATGAACTAAGTTTATTAACTGTGTTCTAATGCTTTCTCTTTCCTGGAGCAGTGCTGAGTTTGTAAGTTCTCTTCAGTTCTAGTTTTCTGTGTTAGGGAACTTAAATGTTTCAAGAAAGTTCTCTTTTGACACTCAAAAGTTACACTAAGAAGAAGAACTTGGAATTCAATTTGGGTTTACAAAAGAAATGTTCTTAGTAGACAATCAGCTGAAAGAATTTTGAATTCACATTTAGTTCACAATGAGCAATGTTCTTTATAGACAATCTGTTTAGAGTGCTGCAAGTATGCATTATTTTTTGTCTATGCTCTTTTTTCTGAAACTCTTTTTGCCGTAATAATGTAATTACTACAGAGAAACTGAGATGTGCTAAAAACCGTTTTTTAAATGAACACAACTAAGTTTATTAACTGTGTTTTATGCTTTCTCTTGCCTGGAGCAGTGCTGAGTTTGTAAGTTAGTTTCAGTTCTTGTTCTCTGTTAGGAAACTTAAATGTATCAGGAATGCTCTCTTTTGACAATGAAAATCTGCACTAAGAAGAAGAACATGGAATACACTTTTTGTTTACAAAGAAAACTTGTTAGTAGAGAGTCATTGTAGAACTGTGAATTCACAGTTATCTTACAATTGGAAACATTCTTCCTAGACAGTCTGTTTAGAGGGCAAGACCTATGCGTTAGTTTTTGAACAAGTTCTTTGGACAGATACTCTTTTTGCTGTAATAAAGTAATTATTACAAAAAACTAAGATCTGCTAAAATCCCTTTGTTAAATGAACATGATCTATGTTTCTTAACTGTGTTTAATGCTTTCTCTAGTGTGGGGCAGTGCTGAGTTTGAAAGTTCTCTAACACAGCAAAGTAGAACTGAAGAGAGTCATTGAGAGCACTTTGAATTCACAGTTAGTTTGCAATGGGAAATGTTGTTTATAGTTAATCTCCTTAGAGAGGAACAAGTATGCGTTAGTTTTTGGACAAGTTCTCTTCAGTATACTCTTTTCGCTGCAATAATGTAATTATTAAAGGAAACTACGATGTGCTGAAATCCTTTTCTTAAATGAACATGAGCAAAATTTGTTTACTGTGTTTTATGCTTTCTCTTTCCTGGTGCAGTTCTGAGATTTAAGGTGGTTTCATTTCTTGTATGCTATGTTTGGAAACTTACAGAAAAGCTCTCTTTTGACACTCAAAATCTACAGTAAGAAGAACTTGGAATTCACTTTGTGTTTAAAAAGGAAATGTTGTTAGTAGACAATCACTGATACCACTTTGAATTCATGGTTTGTTTACAATGGGAAATGTTCTTTATAGACAGTCTGTTTAGGCTGCAACAACTATGCGTTAGTTTTTGAACAAGTTCTTTTGAAGGATATATTTTCATTGTAATAACGTAATTATTACAGAGAAAGTAAGATGTGCTGAAATTTGTTTGTTAAATGAACATGAACTAAATTTATTAACTGTGTTTTATGCTTTCTCTTCCCTGGACCAGTGCTGACTTTGTAAGTTAGTTTCAGTTTTGTTTTCTATGTTAGGAAACTTAATTGTGTCAGGAACTCTCTCTTTTGACACTCAAAATGTACACTAAGAAGAAGACACTCTTTTCACTAAAATAACATAATTATTACAGAGAAACTAAGATGTGCGTTAGTTTTTGAACAAGTTCTTTTGATGGATACTCTTTTCTCTATAATAACGTAATTATTACAAAGAAACTAAGATGTGCTGAAATCCTTTTGTTAAATGAACATGAACTAAGTTTATTACCTGTGCTTTATGCTTTCTCTTGCCTGGAGCAGTGCTGAGTGAATAAATTAGTTTCAGTTCCTGTTTTCTATGTTTGGAAACTTAAATATTACAGGAAAGTTCTCTTTTGACACTCTAAATCTACACTAAGAAGAAGAACTTGGAATACACTTTGTGTTTACAAAGGAAAGTTGTTAGTAGACAATCATTGATAGCATTTTGAATTCACAGTTTACAATAGGAAATGTTCTTCATTGACAGTCTGTTTAGAGTGCAAGAACTATGCGTTAGTTTTTGAACACGTTCTTTTCACAGATACGCCTTTCGCTGTAGTAACATAATTATTACAGAGAAACTATGATGTGCTGAAATCCCTTTGTTAAATGAACCTGTACTAAGTTTATTATCTGTGCTTTATGCTTTCTCTTGCCTGGAGCAGTGCTGAGTTAGCAAGATAGTTTCAGTTCCTGTTTGGAATGTTTGGAAACTTAAATGTTACAGGAAATTTCTCTCTTGACACTTTTTTCTCTACCTGGACCAGTGCTGAGTTTGTACGTTCGTTTCAGTTTTTCTTTGCTATGTTAGAAAACTTAAATGTTATAGTAAAGCTCTCTTTTGACACTCAAAGTCTACACTAAGAAGAGGAACCTGGAGTTCACTTTGTGTTTACAAAGTAAAGTTGTTAGTAGACAATCATTGATAGAACTTTGAATTCACAGTTATCTAACAATCGGAAATGTTCTTCATAGACAGTCTGTTTAGTGGGGAAGACCTATGAATTAGTTTTTGAACAAGTACTTCTGAAGGATATCTTTTCACTGTAATAACATAATTATAACAGAAATTAATGTGTGCTGAAATGTGTTTGTGAAATGAGCATGAGCTAAGTTTATTAACTGTGTTGTAATGCTTTCTCTTGCCAGGAACAGTGCTGAGTTTGTAAATTCTCTTCAGTTCTAGTTTGCTGTGTTTGGGAACTTAAATGTTACAAGAAATCTCTGTTTTGATACTCAAAATTGACACTAACAAAAAGAACACGGAATTCACTTTGAGTTTACAAAGGAAATTTCTTAGTAGACAATCATTGTAGAACTTTGAATTCACAGTTATCTTACAATCAGAAATGATCTTCATAGACAGTCTCTTTAGAGTGCAAGAACGATGCATTAGTTTTTGATCAAGTTCTTTTGATGGATACTGTTTATGCTGTAATAACATAATTATTACAGAGAAACTAAGATGTACTGAAATCGCTTTGTTAAATGAACATGATCTATGTTTCTTAACTGTGCAATGCTTTCTCTAGCAAGCAGCAGTGCTGAGTTTCTAAGTTCTCTTACATAGCAAACTAGAACTGAAGCGAATCATTGAGAGCACTTTGAATTCACAGTTAGTTTACCATGGGAAATGTTGTTTGTAGTTAATCTCTTTAGAGAGCAACACGTATGCATTAGTTTTTGAACAAGTTCTTTTCACAGATACTCTTTTCGCTGTAATAACATAATTATGACAGAGAAACTCAGATGTGCTGAAATACTTTTGTTAAATGAACATGAACTAAGTTTATTAACTGTGCTTTATGCTTTCTCTTTCCTGTAGCAGTGTTGACTTTGTAAGTTAGTTTCAGTTCTTGTTTGCTATGTTAGGAAACTTACAGGAAAGCTCCCTTTTGACACTCAAAATCTACACTAAGAAGAAGAACTTGGAATTCAATTTGTGTTTACACAGGAAATGTTGTTAGTAGACAATCATTGATACCACTTTGTATTCACAGTTTACAATGGGAAATGTTCTTCATAGACAGTCTGTTTAGGCTGCAACGAGAATGCGTCAGTTTTTGAACAAGTTCTTTTGACGGATATATTTTCACTGTAATAACGTAATTATTACAGAGAAACTAAGACGTGCTGAAAAGCATTTGTTAAATGAATGTGAACTGAGTTCATTCACTGTGTTCTAATGCTTTCTCTTTCCTGGAGCAGTGCTGAGTTTGTAAATTCTCTTCAGTTCTAATTTACTGTGTTAGGGAACTTAAATGTTACAAGAAAGCTCTCTTTTGACACTCAAAATCTACACTAAGAATAACTTGGAATTCACTTTGTGTTTCCAATGGAAATGTTGTTAGTAGACAATCATTGATACCACTTTGAATTCATGGTTAGTTTACAATGGGAAATGTTCTTCGTAGACAGTGTGTTTAGAGTACAAGAATGAAGCATTAGTTTTTGAACAAGTTCTTTTGTCGGATGTTCTTTTCACTGTAATAATGTAATTATTACAGAAAATCTAGGATGTGCTGAAATCATTTTGATAAATGAACATGAACTAAGTTTATTACCTGTGCTTCATGCTTTCTCTTCCCTGGAGCAGTGCTCAGTTAGTAAGTTAGTTTCAGTTCCTGTTTACTATGTTTGGAAACTTAAATATTACAGGAAAGTTGTCTTTTGACTCTCAACATCACCCTAAGAAGAACAATTTGGAATACACTTTGTGTTTACAAAGGAAATTTTTTAGTAGACAATCATTGATAGAGTATGGAATTCACAGGTATCTTACAATCAGAAATGCTCTTGGTAGACAGTCTGTTTAGAGGGCAAGAACAATGTGTTAGTTTTTGAACAAGTTCTTTTGACAGAAACTCTTTTTGCTATAATAACGTAATTATTAAAGAGAACCTAAGATGTGCTGAAATGCGTTTGTTAAATGAACATGAACTAAGTTTATTAACTGTCGTCTAATGCTTTCTCTTTCCTGGAGCAGTGCTGAGTTTGTAAGTTCTCTTCAGTTCTAGTTTGCTGGGTTAGGGAACTTAAATGTTACAAGAAAGCTCTCTTTTGACACTCAAAATCTACACTAAGAAGAACTTAGAATTTGCTTTGTATTTACAAAGGAAATGTTTTTCCTAGACAATCATTGCTATCACTTTTAATTAACTGTTTGTTTACAGTGGGAAATGTTCTTCGTAGACAGTCTGTTTAGAGTGCAAGAACTAAGCGTCAGTTTTTGAACAAGTTCTTTGGTCGGATACTCTTTTTGATGTAATAACATAATTATTACAGAGAAACTAAGATGTGCTAAAAACTGTTTGTTAAATGAACACTAACTAAGTTTATTAACTGTGCTTCATGCTTTCTCTTGCCTGGAGCAGTGCTGAGTTAGTAAGTTAGTTTCAGTTCCTGTTTGCTATGTTTGGAAACTTAAATGTTACAGGAAAGTTCTCTTTTGATACTCGAAATCTACACTAAGAAGAAGAACTTGGAATACACTTTGTGTTTACAAAGTAAAGTTGTTAGTAGACAATCATTAATAGAACTATGAATTCACAGTTATCTTACAATCAGAAATGATCTTTGTGGACAGTCTGTTTAGAGGGCAAGAACTATGCATTAGTTTTTGAACAAGTTCTTTTGACGGATACTCTTTTTGCTGTAATAACATAACTATTACAGAGAAACTAAGATGTGCTAAAATCCGTTTGTAAAATGAACATGAACTAAGTTTATGAACTGTTTTTTATGTTTTCTCTTCTTGGAGCAGTGCTGAGTTTGTAAGTTCCTTTCAGTTCTTGTTTGCTATGTTAGGAAACTTAAATGTTATAGGAAAGCTCTCTTTTGACACTCAACATCTACACTAAGAAGAACTTGGAATTCACTTTGTGTTTACAAGGGAAAGTTGTTAGTAGACAATCATTGATAGCACTTTGAATTCAGAGTTATCTTACAATCAGAAATGTTCTTCATAGACAGTGTGTTTATTCTGCAACACTATGCATTAGTTTTAGAACAAGTTCTTTTGATGGATATCTTTTCACTGTAATAACGTAATTATTTCAGAGAAACTAAGATGTGCTGAAATGTGTTTCTTAAATGAACATAAACTATGTTTATTAACTGTCGTCTAATGCTTTCTGTTTCCTGGACCAGTGCTGAGTTTGTAAGTTCTGTTCAGTTCTAGTTTGCTGGTTTGGGGAACTTAAATGTTACAAGAAAGCTCGCTTTTGAAACTCAGAAATGACACTCAGAAGAAGAACTTGGAATTCAATTTGTGTTTATAAAGGAAGTGTTGTTAGTAGACAATCATTGATACCACTTTGAATTCACAGTTAGTTTATAATGGGTAATGTTCTTTGTAGACAGTCTGTTTAGAGTGCAAGAACTGAGCGTTTGTTTTTGAACAAGTTCTTTTGTCGGATACTATTTTCGCTGTAATAATGTAATTATTACAGAGAAACTATGATGTGCTGAAATCCGTTTGTTAAACGAACATGAAGTAAGTTTGTTAACCGTGTTCTAATGCCGTTTCCTAGAGCAGTGCTAAGTTTGTAAGTTAGTTTCAGTTCTTGTTTGCTATGTTAGGAAAATGAAATGTATCAGGAATGCTCCCTTTTGACACTCAAAATGTACACTAAGAAGAAGATACTCTTTTCAATAAAATAACGTAATTATTACAGGGAAACTAAGTTGTACTGAAATGTGTTTGTTAAATGAACATGAACTAAGTTTGTTAACTGTGTTCTAATGCTTTCTGTTTCCTAGCAGTGCTAAGTTTGTAAGTTCTCTTCAGTTCTAGTTTGCTGTGTTAGCGAACTTAAATGTTACAAGAAAGCTCTCTTTTGATACTCGAAAATGACACTAAGAAGAAGAACTTGGAATTCATTTTGGGTTTACAAAAGAAATGTTCTTAGTAGACAATCAGCTAAAAGAACTTTGAATTCACAGGTACTTTTCAATGAGCAATGTTCTTCATAGACAATATATATACAGTGCAGCAAGTATGCGTTATTTTTTTCTATGTTCTTTTGACTGGAACTCTTTTCGCTGTAATAATGTAATTAGTACAGAGAAACTAAGATGTGCTGAAAACCATTTGTTAAATGAACACTAACTAATTTTATTAACAGTGTTTTATGCTTTCTCTCGCCTGGAGCAGTGCTGAGTTTGTAAGTTAGTTTCAGTTCTTGTTCGCTATGGTAGGAAACTTACATGGTACAGGTAAGCTCTCTTTTCACACTGAAAATCTACACTAAGTAGAGGAACTTGGAATTCACTTTGTGTTTACAAAGGTAAGTTATTAGTAGACAATCATTATAGAACTGGAATTCACAGTTATCTTACAATCGGAAATGTTCTTCAGAGACAGTCTGTTTAGAGTGCAAGAACTATGCATTAGTTTTTGAAGAAGTTCTTTGGATGGATACTCTTTTCGCTGTAATAATGAAATTATTAAAGAGAAACTAAGATGTGCTGAAATCCCTTTGTGAAATGAACATGATCTATGTTCCTTAACTGTGTTTAATGCTTTCTCCAGCGTGGAGCAGTGCTGAGTTTGTAAGTTCTCTAACATAGCAAACTAGAACTGAAGAGAACCATTGAGAGCACTTTGAATTCACAGTTAGTTTACCATTGGAAATGTTTTTTGTAGTTAATTTCCTTAGAGAGCTACAAATATGCGTTCGTTTTTGAACAAGTTCTTTTCACAGATACTCTTTTTGCTGTAATAACATAAGTATTACAAGTAAACTAACATGAGCTGAAATCCGTTTGTTAAATGAACATGAACTAAGTTTTTAACTGTGTTTTATGCTTTCTCTTGCCTGGAGCAGTGCTGAGTTTGTAAATTAGTTTCAGTTCTCATTTGCTATGTTAGGAAACTTGCAGTAATGCTCTCTTTTGACATTCAAAATCTACACTAAGAAGAAGAACTTGTAATTCACTTTGTGTTTACAAAGGAATTGTTAGTAGACAATCATTCATACCACTTTGAATTCATGGTTTGTTTACAATCAGATATGTTCTTCGTAGACAGTCTGTTTAGAGTGCAAGAATTAAGCGTTATTTTTTGAACAAGTTCTTTTGTCGGATACTCTTTTCGCTGTAATAACGTAGCTATTACAGAGAAACTAAGTTGTGCTGAAATCCGTTTGTTAAATGAACATGAACTAAGTTTACTAACTGTGTTTTATACTTCCTCTTGCCTGGAGAGGTGCTGACTTTGTAAGTTAGTTTCAGTTCTTGTTTGCTATGTTAGGAAACTGAAATGTATGAGGAATGCTCCCTTTTGACACTCAAAATGTACACTAAGAAGAAGATACTCTTTTCACTAAAATAATGTAATTATTACAGAGAAACAAAGACGTGCATTAGTTTTTGAACAAGTTCTTTTGATGGATACTCTTTTTGCTGTAATAACGTAATTATTACAGAGAAACTAAGATGTGCTAAAATCCATTTGTGAAATGAACACGAACTAAGTTTGTGAACTGTGATTTATGCTTTCCATTGCCTGGAGCAGTGCTGAGTTTGTAAGTTAGTTTCAGTTCTTGTTTGCTATATTAGGAAACTTACAGGAAAGCTCTCTTTTGACACTCAAAATCTACACTCACAAGAAGAACTTTGAATTCATTTGTGTTTACAAAGGAAATGTTGTTAGTAGACAATCATTGATAGCACTTTGAATTCACAGTTTACAATGGGAAATGTTCATCCTAGGCAGTCTGTTTAGGCTGCAACAATTATGCGTTAGTTTCTGAACAAGTTCTTTTGATGGATATCTTGTCACTGTAAAAATGTAGTTATTACAGAGAAACCAAGATGTGCAGAAATGCGTTTGTTAAATGAACATGAACTAAGTTTATTAACTGTGTTCTAATGCTTTCTCTTTCCTGGAGCAGTGCTGAGTTTTTAAGTTCTCTTCAGTTCTAATTTGCTGTGTTAGGGAACTAAAATGTTACAAGAAAGCTCTCTTTTGACACTCAAAATCTACACTAAGAAGAACTTGCTATTCACTTTGTGTTTACAAAGGAAATGTTGTTAATAGGCAATCATTGATACCGCTTTGAATTCACGGTTAGTTTACAGTTTGAAATGTTCATCGTACACAGTCTGTTTAGAGTGCATAACTGAGCGTTAGTTTTTGAACAACTTCTTTTGTCAGATACTCTTTTCACTGTAAGAACATAATTATTACAGAGAAACTAAGATGTGCTGAAATCCGTTTGTTAAATGAACATGAACTCAGTTTATTAACTGTGTTTTATGCTTTCTCTTGCCTGTATCAGTGCTGACTTTGTAAGCTTGTTTCAGTTCTTGTTTGCTATGTTAGGAAACTTAAATGTATCAGGAACGCTCCCTTTTGACACTCAAAATGTACACTAAGAAGAACATACTCTTTTCAGTAAAGTAACGTAATTATTACAGAGAAACTAGGATGTGTGTTAGTTTTTGAACAAGCTCTTTTGGTGGATACCCTTTTCGCTGTAATAAGGTAATTATTACAGAGAAACTAAGATGTGCTGAAATCCTTTTGTTAAATGAACAAGAACTAAGTATATTCACGGTGCTTTATGCTTTCTCTTGCCTGGAGCAGTGCTGAGCTAGTAAGTTAGTTTCAGTTCCTCTTTGCTATGTTTGGAAACCTAAATGTTACAGGAAAGTTCTCTTTTGAAACTCAAAATCTACAGTAAGAAGAAGAACTTGGAATTCACTTTGTGTTTTCAAAGGAAATGTTGTTAGTAGACAATCATTGATAGCACTTTGAGTTCACCATTAGTTTACAATGGGAAAGGTTCTTCTTAGGCAGTCTGTTTAGCCTGCAACAACTATGCATTAGTTATTGAAGATATTCTTTTAATGGATACTCTTTTCGCTGTAATAACATAATTATTACAGGGAAACTAAGATGTGCTGAAATCCGTTTGTGAAATGAACATGAACTAAGTTTATTAACTGTGTTTTATGCTTTCTGTTTCCTGGAGCAGTGCTGAGTTTGTAAGTTCTCTTCAGTTCACCTTGAGTTACAAAAGAAATGTTCTTAGTAGACAATCAGCTAAAAGAACTTTGAACTCACCGTTACTTTACAATGGGCAATGTTGCTCATAGACAATCTGTTTAGAGTGCAGCAAGTATGTGTTATTTTTTGTCTACGTTCTTTAGACAGATACGCTTTTCACTGTAATAATGTAATTATTACAGAGAAACTAAGATGTTCTATAATCCGTTTGTTAAATGAACATGAACTAAGTTTATTAATTGTGTTTAATGCTTTCTCTTGCCTGGAGCTGTGCTGAGTTTGTAAGTTCTGTAACATAGCAAATTAGAACTGAAGAGAATCATTGATAGCACTTTGAATTCACAGTTAGTTTACAATCGGAAATGATCTTCTTAGACAGTCTGTTTAGGCTGCAACAACTATGTCTTAGTTGTTGAACAAGTTCTTTTGACGTATACTCTTTTGGCTGTAATAACGTAATTATTACAGAAAAACTAAGATGTGCTGCGATCCATTTGTTAAATGAACATGAACTAAGTTTATTAACTGTATTTTATGCTTTCTCTTTCCTGGAGCAGTGCTGAATCTGTGAGTTCTCTTCAGTTCACTTTGGGTTTACAAAAGAAATGTTATTAGTAGACAATCAGCTAAAAGAACTTTGAATTCACAGTTAGTTTACAATGAAAAATGTTGCTCATAGACAATCTGTCTAGAGTGCAGCAAGTATGAGTTGTGTTTTGTCTACGTTCTTTAGACGGATATGCTTTTCACTGTCATAATGTAATTATTGCAGAGAAAATAAGATGTGCTAAAATCTGTTTGTTAAATGAACATGAACTAAGTTTGTAAACTGTGTTTAATTCTTTCTCTTGCCTGGAGCAGTGTTGAGTTTGTAAGTTCTCTTCAGTTCACCTTGGGTTTACAAAGGAAATGTTGTTAGTAGACAATCATTGATAGCACTTTGAATTCACAGTTAGTTTACAATGGGAAATGTACTTCGTGGACAGTCTGTTTAATGTGCAACAACTATGGGTTAGCTTTTCAACAAGTACTATTGACAGATACTCTTTTTGGTGTGGTAACATAATTATTAGAGAGAAACTAAGAGGTGCTGAAATCTGTTAAATGAACATGAACTAAGTTTATTAACTGTGTTTAATGCTTTCTCTTTGCTGGAGCAGTGCTGAGTGTGTCAGTTAGTTTCAGCTCTTGTTTGCTGTGTTAGGAAACTTACTGGAAATCTCTCTCTTGACACTCAAAATCTACACTAAGAAGAAGAACTTGGAATTCACTTTGTGTTTACAAAGGAAAATTGCTAGTGGAAAATCATTGATAGAACTTTGAATTCACAGTTATCTTTTTTGCAGACAGTCTGTTTAGAGTGCAAGAACTATGCATTATTTTTTTAACATCTTCTTTTGATGGATACTGTTTTTGCTGTAATAACGTAATTATTACAGAGAAACTAAGATGTGCTGAAATCCATTTGTTAAACGAACATGAACTATGTTTATTAACTGTGTTTAATGCTTTCTCTTGCCTCAAGCAGTGTTGAGTGAGTAAGTTCTCCAATATAGCAAACTAGAACTGAAGAGTATCATTGATAGCACTTTGAATTCAGTTAGTTTACAATGGAAATGTTATTTGTAGTTAATCTCCTTAGAGAGCAAAAATTATGCATTAGTTTTTGAACAATTTCTGTCCAGGGTTACTCTTTTTGATGTAATATCGTAATTATTACAGAGAAACTAAGATGTGCTGTAATCCGTTTGTTAAATGAACATGAACCATGTTTTTTATCTGTGTTTAATGCTTTCTCTTTCCTTGAGCACTGCTGAGTGTGGAAGTTAGTTTCAGTTCTTGTTTGCTATGTTAGAAAACTTATATGAAAGCTCTCTTTTGACACTCAAAATCTACACTAAGAAGAAGAACTTGGAATTCACCTTGTGTTTACAAAGGAAAGGTTGTTAGTAGACAATCATTGATAGCACTTTGAATTCACAGTTAGTTTACAAAGGGAAATGTTCTTCGTAGACAGTCTGCTTAGGCTGCAACAACTTTGCGTTTGCTTTTGAACAAGTTCTCTTGACGGACTGTCTTCTCACTGTAATAATGTAATTATTACAGAGAAACTATGATGTGCTGAAATCCATTTGTTAAATGAACATGAACTAATTTTATTAACTGTGTTTTATGCTTTCTCTTTCCTGGAGTAGTGCTGAGTTTGTACTTTCTACTCAGTTCTAGTCTGCAGTGTTAGGGAACTTAAATTTTTCAAGAGAGCTCTCTGTTTTTTTTAATTTTTTTGTTCAATTTTATTTATTTGAGTGTGGCAGAGAGAGAAATAGACAGAGAGAGAGAGAGAGAGAGAGAGAGAATGGGCACGACAGGACTTCCAGCCATTGCTAACAAACTCCAGACATGTGCACCCACTTGTGCATCTGGCTAACGTGGGTCCTGGGGAATCGAGCCTTGAACTGGGGTCCTTAGGCTGCACTGGCAAGTGCTTAATTGCTAAGCCATCTGTCCAGCCCAAGAGAGCACTCTTTTGATACTCAAAAATTACACTAAGAAGAAGAACTTGGAATTCACTTTGGGTTTACAAAAGAAATGTTCTTAGAAGACAATCATCCTAAAGAACTTTGAATTCACAGTTAGTTTACAATGAGAAATGTTCTGCATAGACAATCGGTTTAGAGTGCTGCACGTATGCGTTATTTTATGTCTACGTTGTTTATGGATACTGTTTTCGCTGTAATAAGGTAATTATTACAGAGAAACTAAAATGGGCTGAAATTCATCTGTTAAATGAACAGGAACGAAGTTTATTAACTGTGCTTTATGCTTTCTCTTGCCTGGAGCAGTGCTGAGTTTGTAAGTTACTTTCAGTTCTTGTTTGCTTTGGTTGGAAACTTAAATGTTACAGGAAAGTTCTCTTTTGACACTCAAAATCTACACTAAGAAGAAGAACTTGGAATTCACTTTGGGTTTACAAACGAAATGTTCTCAGTAGACAACCATCCACAGCAATATGAATTCACAGTTAGTTTACTTTGGGAAATGTTCTTTGTAATAAATATGCTTAGAGAGCAAAAACCATGCGTTAGTTTTTGAACAAGTTCTTTTGACGGATACTCTTTTCCCTGTAATAACGTAATTATTACAGAGAAAATAAGATGTGCTGAAATCCATTTGTTAAATGAACATGAACTAAGTTTACTAACTGTGTTTTATGCTTTGTCTTGCCTGGAGCTGTGCCAAGTTTGTAAGTTAGTTTCAGGTCTTGTTTGCTATGTTTGGAAACTTAAATATTACAGGAAAGCTCTCTTTTGACACTGAAATTCTACATTAAGAAGAAGAACTTGGAATTCACTTTGTGGTTACAAAGGAAAGTTGTTAGTAGACAATCATTTATAGAACTTTGAATTCACAGTTATCTTACAATCGGAAATGTTCTTTGTAGACAGTCTGTTTAGAGTGCAAGAACTACGCATTAGCTTTTTAACGGGCTCTTTTGACGGATACTCTTTTTGGTGTAGTAACGTAATTATTACAGAGAAACTAAGATGTGCTGAAATCCATTTGTTAAATGAAATGAACTAAGTTTATTAACTGTGTTTCATGCTTTCTCTTGCCTGGAGCAGTGCTGAGATCGTAAGTTAGTTTCAGATCTTGTTTGCTATGTTAGGAAGGTTAAATGTACCAGGAAAACTCCCTATTGACACTCAAAATGTACACTAAGAAGAAGATACTATTTTCCCTAAAATAACGTAATTTTTACAGAGAAACTAAGATGTGAATTAGTTTTCGAACAAGTTCTTCTGATGGATGGTCTTTTCGCAATAATAACGTAATTATTACAGAGAAACTACGATGTGCTGAAATCCATTTGTTAAATGCACACGAACTAAGTTTATTAACTGTGTTTTATGCTTTCTCTTGCCTGGAGGAGTGCTGAATGTGTAAGTTAGTTTCAGATGTGTTTCCTATGTTAGGTAACGTAAATATAGCAGGAACACCCCGTTTTGACACTCAATACGTGCACAAAGGAGAAGATACTCTTTTCCCTAAAATAAAGTAATTATTACAGAGAAACTAAGATGTGAATTAGTTTTCGAACAAGTTCTTCTGATGGATACCCTTTTTGCTATAATAATGTAATTATTACAGAGAAACGAAGATGTGCTGAAATCTGCTTGTTTAATGAACATGAACTAAGTTTATTAACTGTGCTTTATGCTTTCTCTTGCCTGGAGCAGTGCTGAGTTTGTAAGTTAGTTTCAGTTCTTTTTTGCTATGTTTGGAAACTTAAATGTTACCGGAAAGCTCTCTTTTGACACTCAAAATGTACACTAAGAAGAACTTGGAATTCACTTTGGGTTTACACAGGAAATGTTGTTAGTAGACATTCATTGATAGCACCTTGAATTCACAGTTAGTTTACCTTGGGAAATGTTCTTTGTAGTTAATCTGCTTAGACAGCAACAACTATGCATTGGTTTTTGAACAAGTTCTTTTGATGCATACTCTTTTCACTGTAATAATGCAATTATTACAGAGAAACTAAAATGTGCTGAAATCTGTTTGTTAAATGAACATGAACTAAGTTTACTAACCGTGTTTTAGGCTTTCTCTTGCCTGGAAGAGTGCTGAGTGTGTTAGTTAGTTTCAGATGTGTTTCCCATGTTAGGTAACGTAAATATACCAGGAATGCCCGTTTTGACACTCAATACATACACTAAGAAGAAGATACTCTTTTCACTAAAATATCGTAATTATTACAGAGAAACTAAGATGTGCTGAAATCCGTTCATTAAATGAACATAAAGTAAATTTATTAACTGTGCTTTATACTTTCTCTTGCCTGGAGCAATGCTGAGTTTGTAAGTTAGTTTCAGTTCTTGTTTGCTATGTTTGGAAATTTAAATGTTTTAGAAAAGCTATCTTTTGACAGTCAAAATCTCCCCTAAGAAGAAGAACTTGTAATTCACTTTGGGTTTAGAAAGGAAATGTTGTTAGTAGACAATCACTGATAGCACTTTGAATTCACTGTTATTTTCCAATGGGAAATGTTCTTTGTAGTTAATCTGCTTAGAGAGCAACAGCTATGCATTAGTTTTTGTACACGTTCTTTTGATGGATACTCTTTTTGCTGTAATAACTTAATTATTAAGAGAAACTAAGATATGCTGAAATCCGTTTGTTAAATGAACACGAACCAAGTTCATTAACTGTGTTTTATGCTTTCTCTTGCCTGGAGCAGTGCTGAGTTTGTAAGTTAGTTTTAGTTGTTGTTTCCTATGTTAGGAAATGTAAATATACCAGTAACGCTCCCTTTTGACACCAAAATCTCCACTAAGAAGAGGAACATGGAATTCACTTTCTGTTTACAAAGGATATGATGTTTCTAGACAATCATTGATAGCACTTTGAATTCACAGTTAGTTTACAATGGGAAATGTTCTTTGTAGTTAATCACCTTAGAGAGCAACAAGTTTGCCTTAGTTTTTGAACAAGTTCTTTTGACAGATAATTTTTTCCCTGTAATAATGTAATTATTACTGAGAAACTAAGATGTGCTGAAATCCATTTGTTAAATGATCATGAACTATGTTTATTAACTGTGTTTTATGTTTTCTCTTGCCTGGAGCAGTGCTGGTTTTGTAAGTTAGTTTCAGTTCTTGTATGCTATGTTTGGAAACTTAAATGTTACAGGAAAGCTCTCTTTTGACACTCAAAATCTATACTAAGAAGAAGAACTGGGAATTCACTTTGTGCTTACAAAGGAAAGTTGTTAGTAGACAATCACTGATAGAACTTTGAATTCACATTTATCTTACAATTGGAAAGGTTCTTCGTAGACAGTCTGTTTAGAGTGCGAGAACTATGCGTCAGTTTTTTAACAAGTTCTTTTGACGGATACTCTTTTCTCTGTAACGACTGGGAAAAACACATATCCTCTTCTCAATGTATTTACCAATTAGCGTTGCATGACATGAACAGAGTGCAGCTGAAGCAAACGTGCTACGATTTTGAACACAAGAAATGAATTCTCAGAGGAGATGTTGTTTTATCCAGATCAACACAGGGTAAATCACAAAACCTGACCTCTACTTCAAGGAACATTTGGAGGAGACATGCACATCGGAATATCCATGGTAAACACACACGTGTTCCATAATAGACAAGTTTAAATCCAGCTTACACTCACCATCTAACAGACAAGAAAAGACTAAACTCTTGTAAGCACCTCTCTTTTCTAGTCAAAGCTCATGAGCATGCACAACGCTGTCCAAAAAAAAAAGAAGTGTGTCAGGTGATCTCTTTACTGAATCAAGGACAGCAATCACTTTTGTGGTTCCTCACATTAAAGTTACAAGTTTTTGCAACTTACCTAAGAGTTTTGACACAGAAACGATGTGACACGATTGAAAACACATCATTCCTCCTGAACTCTTGTAAGTCTTGTCACTTAAGCTTTCCATTATCTAGCTAATTCATGAAAGTTACGACAAATTGTGCTTCACTCTTGTCAAATAACACGCTTTTCCATGTGCTCAGTTTCGCGTAGGCAAATGAAGAAACGTGGACGATTTTTAAGATTTTGGCTCAGAGCTTCATGAAGGCATATCTCCAAAATTTATGCTGTTATAACCTAGCCTAGGAACTGAATCATGGATTCCAACTTCATCTAAAAAAGAACACTTGCAAAAAGATTGATCTAACTCTTGTAATGTTTTCTGCATGAATGTTCCAGAGGGAATGAACTGCATTTCACATGGGTTTTCTGCCCCGGCCAGCGGGGCTTCAACGGGAGCATGGACCCCAGAAAACCTAAAATGAAAGGGACAAGAGACACAAGGAACCGACAGGAAGACAGGAGTCTGATCAAGCTCCCAATTTTTATTTTTCTCAGGGTGCCTTTTATACAGCAGAACAGTGAAGTTTGTCAGCAGTTTGGGTATTGCTACAGTTCTGTTTCTATAGGATAAGGTCCTGGCCCCAAAGGCACAAGATGTTTCACAGGATAAGACCCTAGCACCAAAGCCACAAGATAACGACTTTCTCATTCTTTATGGGTTACATTGTTCTTTCTCCGTGCGTGGGTTAAGAAACAACTGTAGACCTTGTGACTTTCCAGAACAGACATCTTATCACAAAATGGAGTCATTTTTCAAGATGGAGGCACTTTTGGTTTCCTAGTGCCCTATGGTTCCCCACATCTCCTCCCTTTCTATTAGTTTTAGAAGGTGTTTTCTGTGGCAGCCAATTTTTGTAAACTTTGTTAGGACTCCCAGGGTCCTGTGATTTCACGGTGGGCCTGTAACCAACTGTGGGAGCATTGACCTGACTCCTCCCGTGGGGTTCTTACCCCACCTTGGTTGCTCTTGGTACCTTTTGGGGAGGGGAGGCAGAGCCAACACAGAAAGTACGGTACCAACCTCCATGCAAGTCAGGTTTGACTCTCAGGGAATTCAGAAGGGGTCAAAATGGACCTTCCCTTGTGGTGCTATGCCTTGCACCCATGTTGGTGCCCATATTGTACTCACACATTTGTGAGTCAATATGCACAGGTCTGACTCCTATGCAGTTCCTGTCGGAGGGGAGTCACTCAGATCATTTTAAGTTTAGACAAGTGCCAATAAGGGAGGAGATATGGGGTACATCCGCAAACTAGGGCAAAGGTTCAGCACCTAGGTCAGGGGCAACATAGAGGGAGAAAGACTGAAAGTAAGACCTCTGGTGAGAATTATAACATCCCCCTTCACCATAAGAGTGGTGAAGATCAATTTCAGGAGCAGTATTTTGTGTAAAAATGGTGCCAAGTCCCCAAGTGTTTGGGCTACCAAGGGCCATTTTGCAGAGGTCTGGAGTTATGGTTGGCCAAGGGATGGTCTGAGAAACCTTAGAGTGGGCCCAGATCAGATCACCAACTTCACTGAGCACAGTCCAGGTGAAATTCATGGGTCGATGGTCAGCGGTGATCAATCCAGATGCCAGGAGCAAGAGGCCAACGAATGCAAGGGCAGCCATAGTCCTGAAAAGGAAAGTGCAAAACCTCAAGGGGGCAGGGAGCCTTCCCTGGGAGAGGGTGAATTTTTAAGGGGTGAGGGTGGTGTCCAATGGTGAACTAGATGTTCTGGGATCCAACGAGGCCCATCATTTTGTTGATTATAAATGCAAGCAGAGCCGCGTCCCCAAATGAGGACAGGATCACAGCAGTGCCACTGAGAAGTGAGGGGATCATGCCACCTAACGAGGGCATGAATGGAGGTAGTGGTGGGATGCCAAAGGCGGTCAGCGGCTGATTTGCCAGAACTGTCAAGGCTTAAGAAATTAAGAACAAACAAAGCATGGGCCAAAATGTTCTGTGGAGTATTTTTTATACCATAAAAGGGGTGAATTTTTAATTTACTAAGTGTAGCATTAAGGGTTTGATTAGCCCTTTCCAAAATGCCCTGTCCCTGAGGGTTATAGGGAATGCCAGTGACATGTTTTATCTGAAGCATAGAGCAAAAGTTCTTGAAGGTATGGCTAGTGTATCCAGGACCATTGTCTGTTTTAATGATTTTTGGAGTTCCCAATGTAGAGACATATTGAAGAACATGAGAGATGACATTTTTTGAAGCTTCACCAGCCTGGAGAGAGGCAAAAATAAAACCACTAAAGGTATCAATTGTAACATGAACATATTTAAGCTTGCCAAAATCTGAGAAGTGAGTTACATCCATTTGCCATATCTCATTGGGAAGAAGACCACGTGGGTTGACTCCTAAATGGGTAACTGGTAAGGAGACGGAACAAGCAGGACAGGACTTAACTATTTCCCTCGCTTGAGCACGGGTGATCTTGAAGGCAAGGCGGAGGGTTTGAGAATTTAAATGATGTATATTGTGAGCCTGTTGTGCCAAGGAGAGAGGGTCAGTTAGGGCTACGAGAGCAAAGCGAGTAGCAGCATGCACATCAGCATTGCCCTGCGTCAGAGGGCCTGGCAGAGAGGTATGAGCACGTAAGTGGCCTATATAGAAGGGGTGAGACCAAGCACAAATGAGATCCTGAAGGGAGCAGAACAACAGAGAGGCATTAGTGGAAGGTTTGATATAGGGCGTTGTCTCCAGTAGGGGGAGTGACTTAGCAACATAAGCACTGTCAGTAAAGAGGTTGAAGGGCTGTGAAGGGAATTGTTTAAAAACTTCAAGAACAGCGCAAAGCTCCACTAATTGGGCAGAGGAGTATGGGGTATGGAGAGAAGTTGGTTGTCCGTTTATCATGCACGCAGCTGTACCATTAGCTGATCCATCAGTGAATATAGAGGGAGCATCCTTAATAGGGTCATAAGAAGTATTAAGGGGAAAAACAAAAGAGTGAATGTTGGCAAACTGAATAAGGGGGTCAGAAGGATAGTGATTTTCAAAAATGCCCATAAAGGCAGAAAGTGCTATAGGCCAATTATCATCAGTCTGGAGAAGCCAGTTGAGTTGGTCAGGACCATAGGGGAGGAGGATTGTGTTTGGATCTTTGCCAAAATGTTGGTGGGAGAGCTTGCGAGCCTTTATGATGAGTTGAGCGACCATAAGGGGATAAGTGGCTATGACTTTAGTAGGAAAAGAAGAGAGGTGAACCCAAAGCAGGGGAGAGCCACGATTGTGGTGAGGGTGCCTTTGCCAAAATACACCAGTAGGTGTATGGGTAGTAAGGCAAACAATGAAAACCAGGGGAAGGGTATAATCTATCTGTTGGGCAGTCTGGAGGTTAATGGCCTTGTTTATTTCTTTCAAGGCAGCAAGGGCCTAAGGGGTAAGTTGTCTAGGGGAGGTAGGGATGGGGTCTCCATTTAAGATGTCATTGAGGGGTAGAAGAGCAGCAGTAGGAACCTTTAAATAGGGTCTAAGCCATTGAATGTCCCCAAGCAATTTCTGGAAGTCATTGAGAGTGGAGAGATGAGAGGTTGCGAAGTTGAATTTGGGGAGTTAGTACCTGTTGATTTTTGAGCTCATAGCCCAAATAAAGGTAGGGGTCAGCGGTTTGACCCTTGTCAGGGGCAACTTGAAGCCCATATGATTGCAAATTGGACAGTAGGCACTGGAGGCAGGAGGAAAGCAGGTTCTGGTCACAGGCTGCTAAATGAATGTCATCCATGTAATGAAGAATGTAGACAGAGGGAAAAGTCTCCCTGAGGGGGTCAATGGCCATGGCCACAAACTTTTGACAGAGGATGGGGCTGTTAGCCATACCTTGGGGCAAAACCTTCCATTGAAAGCGAGGCATAGGGCCACGAAAATTTACTTGCAGGACTCTGAAGGCAAAGCAGGACCTATCCTCAGGGTGTAGAGGGATGGTAAAAAAGCAATCCTTTATATCAATAACTATTTTGAAGGAACCATAGGGAATGGCCACCGGGGAAGGAAGTCCTGGTTGGAGTGCCCCCATGGGGACCATGGCTTTATTAACAGCTCTCAGGTCCTGTAGCATGCGCCATTTGCCAGATTTTTTTCCGAATGACAAAAATAGGGGAGTTCCAGGGGGAGGTAGAAGTCTCGATGTGGCCAGCAGCAAGTTGTTCCTCCACTAACAATATTGCAGCCTCTGTTTTCTCATGTGAAAGTGGCCATTGGTCAACCCATATAGGGCTTTGGATTTTCCAAGTAATTTTATCAGCATGGGGTGCAGGGATGGCAATGGCCGTAGGGAAAAGAAGACTCAGGGGCATACCCAAGGCCAGAGCGATCGAGTTTTTGGGGAGGAGAAATGGGCTCTGTTATGCCTTGTAAATTTTTTCCAAGTCCTTTCCCTGGAATAAAACCCTGACTAAACATTTGGGAAGTGACAACACTACTGGGGCTACAAAGAACCATATTCATTTGTGAAAGAATGTCTCTTCCCCACAAGTTAACAGGCAAGCCTGGAACAACAAAGGGGGTGACTTGTCCTGAGTTACCCTCCTCGTCAGTCCAAGTAAGGAAGCAAGAGCTTTATTGAGGGTTATTGGATTGTAAAATGCCCTGTAAATGGGTATGAGAGGCAGTCAGGGGCCAGGACTTAGGCCAATGTTTGAGGGAGATTATGGTGGCATCAGCAACAGTACCCACAATTCCATCAAAGGGCTTGCCATCAAGAAGCAACCTTAAAGTAGGGTGATTCAGTGTAACAGAGCACACCCAATAAGAGTCAGAAGAGCCAGGTTGATTGCTATCATGACTTGGGGACATATAAATACTGTTAAGAAAAGTGAGGGGCAACAGGACAAGTTGGGCCACTCGATCCCCAGGCAAAATTAGATGGGTTCCTCTCTGGGAGGTGACTAAAACTTGGATGTTGCCAGCAAAATCATTATCTATAATATCTATAACTCCAGGGATGACTTGAATACCCTTGAGAGAACTGCTAGCCCTGCCTAAGAGAAGGCCAAACATGTTGGGGGGCATAGGGCCGGACACATTTGTTGCAATTACTTGAGGGTAAGTCTCAGGGGATAATACTGTGAGGGAGGTGGCACAGAGGTCGAGTCCTGCGCTGCCTGCTGTGGCGTGCCAGAGGGTGGACACTGATTCTCTGGTGGGTTGGAGGGGGGGACAAACCTGACCCCCCAAAATTTGTCTGTGGAGTAGGGGCCTGGAGCTGGCCCCGTTGGAAGTTTCCTGGGATAGGAAGAGGTTTTCCTTGAGAGGCCAACAGAGGATGGATGGCCATGAATGTCAGTCCTGGAGTGACATTCAGAGGCCCAATGTTTGCCCTTCTGGCAACGAGGACAGGGTGTAGCAGGGGGAGGGTGAAGAGAAGCAGAAAGCTGTTTAGGAGTGGTGCATTCAAGAGAGAAGTGTCCAGGTTGTTTACAATTATAACATGTTTTCGTACCCTGAGTGAGAACAGCAGAACAGAGAGCAGCTCCAATTGCTAAACCCATGGCGTGGGAGGAGCCCACGCCTGCACATAACTTGATATAATCAGATATGATCTCCTGCTTGTGAGAGCGGAGAATAGACAGACAAGCAGGATTAGCATTCTCAAAGGCCAGGTGTTTGATAAAGGGGCTGTTGGTTTCCCCAACACCAAAAAGGCACTCAGCAGTTTCATTAAGTCTACTAATAAAGTCACTGTAAGGCTCTTCTGGACCCTGTCTAATATTAGCCAGGGAGGCAGTGGCGGCACCTTTAGGAGGGAGGCGCCACCAGGCGGTGAGGCCTGCCTGTTGTATTTGGGCTAAAAGTCCAGGGGAGTAGCGTGCTTGCCATTCATTGGAATCGTAGGGATGTTCCCCCAACAATTTTTGTTTTGTCCAATTTTTAGAAACAGCCTTTTGTAAATTACGGCGAGCAAAGTCAGAGCAGTTTTCATTAAATTCAGTGCGCCATAGAACAAAATCTCCACTGGAGAGAGCTGAGCAAGCAAGGCGATACCAGTCATTAGCCATAAGCCATTTGTCACTATAACTTTCCAGAAGAGTAAGGGTAAAGGGAGCCATGGGCCGGTAATTGGAGATGGCCGCCTTCAGCTGCTCAAGAAACTTTAAATTAAGACTTTTATGTTTAGGTTGGGGAACAGGCTCTGGGGCAGGTTCATCTTCAGAATCAGAGGAGACAGCATTCCCATCAGCTGGAGCAGCTGAGGGAGCAGGCTCCTCATCAGAGTCCATATCAGATGCAGGGAGGGGAGCAGAAGCGGGATCAGAGCGAGACTGTGTGCGAGTAACCAGAAAAGGAAGAAGGCCAGTATTGCGGGTGTGTGGGTCTGCTTTTGTTTTGTGCCTATGGCTGTCAGAGGAAGGATTAGAAAAGGCAGAAAGTTCTTTTGTGACAGAATCAAGTTCCTGGAGAAGCTGCAGCTGAAGTTTTTTATCCTGAAGTGCCCTACGGAGGTCAGAGACAGAAGCTAATGTGGCAGATTGTAGTTCTATGAAGGGAGAGACAGCAAGAGGCTCAGCAGGCGCAGAGGGAAACAGGGCAGCGGAGTGGTTGAGGACGGGAGCACAGAGTGGCGGACAATAGGGAGGAGGTGATACTAGAAGAGCTTTACTTGTGGGGCCTACATTAAGCAATGGGGAAGGGGGGACCCTGCTTCAATATCCATTAGGGGGGGATAAAGGTGACAGGAAGGCTTTTCAGAGGCAGGAGATTTAGGTCTCTCTTGAGTTTCATCTTCAACAATGACAGAGGCACATGCAGAAGGGGGCCTAGAAGAGTGTTTAAGAGCAGCCTCTCCCTTATTGACAATGGCCTGTATAGCCATAGAATGATTGTGGACCTTAAGAACATCATTTATAAGATTCCAATAAGAGTAGGCAGAAACAGGGACCTTCTCAGGGACAAAGGCATCATAATAATCATGTAAGCAATCTCCAACTCTTAACCAAGTTTTTTCATTTATAGTCCCTTCCTTTGGGAACCAATGACAGAGATCACCAATATAATCTAACAATATTTTTAAGTCTTTTCTTTTAACCCTAGTTCCTCATACCTTGAGGGCTTGTTTTAGCCCAGTCACAAAAGAGTCTTCTTTTGAAAATGCTTGTCCCATGGTAAAGAAAAAATCTTACCTCACCGTCTGAGCGTTGGAGCTGATCTGTCTCACGGGCTGGCAATTCCGTGGCGATCACCAGCGGGCCAGTGACAAACCCCCTCTTCGGGTCAAGGCAGCCTTGGTGTGGGATCCCAATGGGCAGGTAGCAGACGGTGTTTCAGGCGATCCTAGGTTCATGCCCCACGTTTGGGCGCCAGTTGCCCCAGCCAGTGGGGCTTCAATGGGAGCACGGACCCCAGAAAACCTGAAATGAAAGGGACAAGAGACACAAGGAACCAACAGGAAGACAGGAGTCTGATCAAGCTGCCAATTTTTATTTTTCTCAGGGTGCCTTTTATACAGCAGAACAGGGAAATTTGTCAGCAGTTTGGGTATTGCTACAGTTCTGTTTCTATAGGATAAAGTCCTGGCCCCAAGGCACAAGATGTATCACAGGATAAGGCCCCAGCACCAAAGCCACAAGATAATGACTTTCTCATTCATTATGGGTTACATTGTTCTTTCTCCATACATGGGTTAACAAACAACTGTAGACCTTGTGACATTCCAGAAAACTTATCACAAAGTACAGTCATTTTTCAAGATGGAGGCACTTTTGGTTTCCTAGTGCCCTATGGTTCCCCACAGTTTTCATAATCTGAAGCGAAGTTGTTTCAGGAACAGAGAATTGTTTTGTCCGCAAGTGCTACACCTGGTACCAGACCACAGCTACAATGCAAATAGGTTAAAAAACAGCAGTTGTGATGGTGAGAACCTTATGTTTGCTTCCCCCATGAAGATAACATTCAGAGTTACCGAAGGGTGTACTGTAGGAATCAAGATGTTATTGTGAACGTTGCTAAAGGAAAGCTGTGCAAAACTTCATGAATCTTCCTGTCCAAAAGGCGATGAACTAAAGATTCTAACGTCTCCTTCCACAGAACAATGTGAATAAGATGGGAACAACTCTTCCAGTGTTTCCTCACATTGTGTTCCACAGTTTGACATGAAATTCACATTACAATTCATATCAACTAGTGAATAATTGTCCCTCAAAGACAAACTTGTTGTACCAACTTATTGGACATAATATCAATGATTCTCCAGTGGAAATGCATGTTGAGGAAGAGTAAGCATGCAGGCCAAGAGTTCCTGTATATTCCGATTAAGGGAACGTTTAGGTTCCATGAGACACGTTACACACACTGTAAATAACGTGGTTTTTCACAACCTGATTGTGTGCTACAAGGCACGGACGTAACTCTACATGAAGAACTCTAATATTATTGCCAGTTGATGGTGACCAAAGAATGTAAATGCTACATCCACAGCGCACTTAGGGGGATTTACTTATCAATTTCGATGCATTCTTCACTTAAGGTAACAGGGTGACCATAAGAAACTCTACGAAGTTTAGTGAACTGGACAGTGCCTTAGTCATTCCAAGGAAAGCACTGTTGTGCTGAATTTTAAACGCATTGTGAAAGGGAGCCATATAGTTTAAGATACACTAAGCAGGACTTGGAGAAACTCGCATTCTCTTCTCAATGTATTTAACAATTAGCATTGCATGACATGAAGATAGTGCAGCTGAAGCAAACGTGCTAGGATTTTCAATGCAAGAAGGAATTCTCCGAGGAGATGTTGTTTTATCCAGATCAACACAGGGTAAATCACAAAACCTGACGGCTACTTCAAGGAACATTTGGAGTGAACATGCACATCGGTATTTCCACGGTAATTACACACGTGTTCCGTAATAGACAAGTTTAAATCAAGCTTACACTCACCATCTAACAGACAAGAAAAGACTAAACTCCTGTAAGCACCTCTCTTTTCTAGTCGAAGCTCATGAACACGCAGAACACTGTGCAAAAAGAAAAAAAAGTGTGTCGGGTGATCTCTTTACTGAATCAGAAACACTTCAAGGATAGCTATCATTTCTAGAGTTCCTTGTTTAAAAGTTACAAGTGTTTTGCAATTCACCTAAGAGTTTTGACCTAGAAACGATGTAACACGATGGAAAACACATCATTGCTCCTGAACTCTAGTAAGTCTTCTCACTTAAACGCACCATTATCTAGCTAATTCATGATAGTTACGACAAATTGTGCTTCACTGTTGTCAAGTAACACGCCTTTCTGTGTGGGCAGTTTCACATAGGCAAATGAAGAAACGCGATGACTTCTAAGATTTTGGCTTGGAGCTTCATGAAGGCATGTCTCCAAAATTTATGCTGTTATAACCTAGCCTAGGAACTGAATCCCGCATTCCAACTTCATCTAAAAAAGAACACTTGCACAAAGATTGATCTAACACTTGTAATTGTTTCTGTATGAATGTCCCAGAGGGAATGAACTTCATTTCACATGAGTTTTCATAACCCGAATCGAAGTTGTTTCCGGAAGAAAGAATTGTTTTGTCCGAAAGTGTTGCTCTTGGTACCAGACCACAGTTACAATGCAAATCGGTTAAAAAACAGCAGTTGTGATGGTGAGAACCTTATGTTTGCTTCCGCCATTAAGATAACATTCAGAGTTACCGAAGAGTGTACTGCAGGAATTAAGATGTTTTTGTGAACGTTGCTAAAGAAAAGCTGTGCAAAACTTCACGAATCTTCATGATCACACGGCAATGAAGTAAAGATTCTAACGTCTGCTTCCACAGAACAATGTGTATAAGATGGGAACAACTCTTCCCGTGTTTCCTCACAATGTTCCACAAGTTAGGACATGAAATTCACATTACAATTCAGATCAACCTGTGAATAACTGTACCTCGAACACAAACATGTTGTACCAACCTATTTGATTTTGTATCAGTGGAAATGCATGTTGAAGAAGAGTGAGCATGCAAGCCAAGAGTTCCTGTATATTCTGAATTAAGGGAATGTTCAGATTACATAAGACACATTACACACACTGCAAATAACATGGTTTTTCACAACCTGACTGTGCGCTACAAGGCACAGGTGTAACTCTTCATGAAGAACTCTAATATTATGGGCAGTTGTTGGTGACCAAAGAATGTAAATGCTATATCCAAGTGCACTTAGGGGGATTTACCTATCTATTTCGATGCATTCTTCATTTAAGGTAACAGGGTGAGCATAAGAAACTCTGCAAAGTTTAGTGAACTAGACAGTGCCTTGGTCATTCTAAGGAAAACAGTGTTGTGCTCAATTTTTAAACGCATTGTGAAAGGGAGTAACATAGTTTAAAGTACACTAAGCACGACTGGGAAAAACTCGTATTCTCTTCTCAATGTATTTACCAATTAGCATTGCATGACATGAACAGAGTGCAGCCGAAGCAAACGTGCTAGGATTTTCACCGCAAGAAAGTAATTCTTTGAAGTGATTTTGTTTTATCCAGATCAACACAGGATGAATCACAAAACCTGATGTCTACTTCAAGAAACATTTGTAGTGAACATGCACATCGGTATTTCCACGGTAATTAAACATGTGTTCCATAATAGACCAGTTTAAACCAAGCCTACACTCACCATCTAACAGACAAGAAAAGAGTAAACTCCTGTAGGCACCTCCCTTTTCAAGTCAAAGCTCATGAGCATGAACAACGCTGTCCAAAAAGAAAAAAAAAAAGTGTGTCGGGTGATCTCTTTACTGAATCAGAAACACTTCAAGGATAGTTATCAGTTCTAGGGTACCTCACTTTAAAGTTACAAGTGTTTTGCAATTTACCTCAGAGTTTTGACCTAGAAATGATGTAACACGATGATAAACACATCATTGCTCCTGAACTCTTGTAAGTCTTGTCACTTAAGCACTCCATTTTCTAGCTAATTCATGAAAGTTACGACAAATTGTGCTTTGGTCTTGTCAAATAACACACCTTTCTGTGAGGGCATTTATAACATGCCTTTCCGTGTGGGCAGTTTCCCATAAGCAAATGAAGAAACAGGGATGATTTTTAGCTTTTTGCCTTGGAGCTTCATGAAGGCATGTCTCCAAAATTTATGCTGTTATAACCTAGCCAATGAACTGAATCATGGATTCCAACTTCATCTAAAAAAGAATACTTGCACAAAGATTGACCTAACGCTTGTAATGGTTTCTGCTTGAATGTCACATAGGGAATGAACTGCATTTTCACATGAGTTTTCATAATCTGAAGCGAAGATGTTTCAGGAACAGAGAATTGTTTTGTCCACAAGTGTTACACCTGGTCCCAGACCACAGCTATGATGCAAATAGGTTACAAAACAGCAGTGGAGATGGTGACAAACTCATGTTTGCTTCCCCCGTGAAGATAACATTCCGAGTTACCAAAGAGTATACTGTAGGAATCAAGATGTTTTTGCTAACGTTGCTAAAGAAATGCTGTGCAAAACCTCACGAATCTTCATGTCCAGAGGAGATGAACTAAAGATTGTAATTTCTGCTTCCACGGATCAGTGTGTATAAGATGGGATCAACTCTTCCAGTGTTTCCTCCTGTTGTGTTCCACAAGTTTGGACATGAAATTCACATTACAATTCAGATCAACTAGTGAATAATTGTCCCTCGAAGACAAGAAAAGAGTAAACTCCTGGTAGCACCTCTCTTTTGTAGTTGAAGCTCATGACCACGCACAAAGCTGTCCAAAAGAAAAAAAGTGTGTCAAGTGATCTCTTAATTGAATCAGAAACACTTCAAGGACAGCTATCACTTCTAGGGTTCCTCTTTAAAGTTACAAGTGTTTGCAACTCACCTAAGATTTTGACCTAGAAACGATGTACAATGATAGAAAAAACATCATTGCTCCTGAACTCTTGTAAGTCTTGTCACTTAATCGCTCCATTATCTAGCTAATTCATGAATGCTACAACAAATTGTGATTTGCTCTTGGCAAATACAACGCCTTTCGTTGTGGGCAGTTTTGTGTAGGCAAATGGAGAAACATAGATGATTTTTAACATTTTGTCTTGGAGCTTCATGAAGGCATGCCTCCAAAATTTATGCTGTCATATAACCTAGCCTAGGAACTGAATCATGGATTCATCTAAAAAACAACACTTGCACAAAGATTGATCAAACTCTTTTAATGGTTTCTGTATGAAAGTTCCAGAGGGAGTGAGCTGCATTTCACATGACTTCTCATAATCCGAATAGATGTTGTTTCTTTAACAGAGAATTGTTTTGTCCGCAAGTGTTACACCTGGTACCAGACCACAGCAATCATGCGAATAGGTTAAAAAACAGCAGTTGTGATGGTGAGAACCTTATGTTTGCTTCCCCCATGAAGATAACATTCAGAGTTACTGAAGAGTGTACAGCAGAACATGAAATTCACATTACAATACAGATCAACTAGTGGATAATTGTCCCTCGAAGACACACTTGTTGTACCAATCTATTGGACGTAATATCAATGATTCTTCAGTGGAAATGTATGTTGAGGAAGAGTAAGCATGCAGGCCAAGAGTTGCTGTAGATTCTGAATTAAGGGAACATTTAGATTCCATGAGACACGTTACATACACTGTAAATAACATGGTTTTTCACAACCTGACTGTGCCCTACAAGGCATGGACCTAACTCTACATGAAGAACTGTAATATTATGGCCAGTTGTCGGTGACCAAAGAATGTAAATGCTATATCCACAGCACACTTAGGGGGATTTACCTATCAATTTCGATGCATTCTTCACTTAAACAGGGTGACCATAAGAAATTCTACGAAGTTTAGTGAACTGGACAGTGCCTTGGTCATTCCAAGGAAAACACTGTTGTGCTCAATTTTTAAAGGCATTGTGAAAGGGAGCCATATACTTTAAGATACACTAAGCAGGACTGGGAAAAACTCGTATACTCTTCACAATGTATTTACCAATTAGCGTTGCATGACATGAACAGAGTGCAGCTGAAACAAACGTGCTTGGATTTTCACCACAAGAAAAGATATCTGAGGAGGTGTTGTTTTATCCAGATTAACACTGGGTAAATCACAAAACCTGATGGCTACTTCAAGGAACATTTGGAGTGAACATGCACATTGGAAATTCCACGGGAATTACACATGTGTTCCATAATAGACAGGTTTAAATCAACCCTACAGTCACGATCTAACAGAGAAGAAAAGACTAAACTCCTGTAAGCACCTCTCTCCTCTAGTCGAAGCTAAAGAGCAAGTACAACACTGTCCAAAAAGAAAAAAAAAAAGTGTGTCAGGTGATCTCTTTACTGAATCAGAAACAGTTCAAGCATAGCTATCACTTCCAGGTTTCTTGACTTTAAAATTACAAGTGTTTTGCAATTCACCTAAGAGTTTTAACCTAGAAAAGATGTAATGCGATGGACAACACATCATTGCTCCTGAACTCCTGTAAATCTTGTCACTTAGGCTCTCCATTATCTAGCTAATTCATGAAAGTTACAACAAATTGTGCGTCGGTCTTGTAAAATAACATGCCTTTCCATGCGGGCAGTTATAACACGCCTTTCTTGTGGGCAGTTCTGCACAGGCAAATGAAGAAACGCAGATGATTTTTAACATTTTGGCTTCAAGCTTCATGAAGGCATGTCTTAGAGTTTTGACCTAGAAACAATGTAGCACGATGGAAAACACATGATTGCTCCTGAAGTCTTGTATATCTTGTCACTTAAGCGCTCCATTATCTACCTAATTCATGAAACTTACGACAAATTGTGTTCCGCTCTTGACAAGTTACACGCCTTTCTGTGTGGGCAGTTTCACTATGGCAAATGAAGAGATGTGAATGATTTTTAAGATTTTGGCTTGGAGGTCCATGAAGGCATGTCTCCAAAATTTATGCTGTTATAACCTAGTCTAGGAACTGAATCATGGATTACAACTTCATATAAAAAAGAACACTTGCACAAAGATTGATCTAAATCTTGTAATGGTTTCTGAATGAATGTGCCAGAGGGAATGAACTGCCATTTCACATGAGTTTTCATAATCCGAAGCGAAGTTGTTTCAGGAACAGAGAATTATTTTGTCCGCAAGTGTTACACCTGGTACCAGACCACAGCTATGATGCAACTAGGTTAAAAAACAGCAGTTGTGATGGTGAGAATCTTATGTTTTCTTCCACCACGAACATAACATTCAGAGTTACCAAAGCGTGTCCTGTAGGAAGGAAGATGTTTTTGTGAACGTTGCTAAAGGAAAGCTGTGGAAATCATCTTGAATCTTCATGTCCACATGGAGATGAAGTAAAGCTTCTAACGTCTTCCTCCACTGAAAAATGTGAATAAGATGGGAACAAAATTTCCAGTGTTTCCTCACGTTGTATTGCACAAGTTTGGACATGAAATTTACATTACAATTCATATCAACTAGTGAATAATTGTCCCTGAAAGACACACTTGTTGTACCAACCTATTGGGCGTAATATCAATGATTCTCCTTTGGAAATGTATTTTGAAGAATAGTAAGCATGCAGTCCAAGAGTTCCTGTATATTCTGAATTATGGGAACATTCAGATTCCGTGTGACACGTTATACACACTGTAAATAACCTTGTTTTTCACAACCTGACTGTGCACTACAGGGCACGGATGTAACTCTACACGAAGAACTGTAATATTATGGACAGTTGTTGGTGACCAAAGAATGTAAATGCTATATCCACAGCGCACATACGGGGACTTACTTATCTATTTCGATGCATTCTTCACTATGGGTAATAGGGTGGGCATAAGAAACTCTGCAAAGTTTAGTAAATTGGACAGTGCCTTACTCATGCCAAGGAAAACACTGTTGTGCTGAATTTTTAACTGCATTGCGAAAGGGAGCCATATAGTTTAAGATACACTAAGCAGGAGTGGGAAAAATTCATATTCTCTTCACAATGTATTTACCATTTAGCGTTGAATGACATGAACACAGTGCAGCTCAAGCAAAGGTGCTAGGATATTGACAGCAAGAAATAATCCTCCGAGGAGATTATGTTTAATCCAGCTTAGCACAGGGTAAATCACAAGACCTGACCTCTACTTCAAGGAACATTTGGAGGAACATGCACATCAGTATTTCCACCGTAATTACACACGTGTTCCATAATAGACAAGTTCACATCAAGCTTACACTCAACATCTAACAGACAAGAAAAGACTAAACTCCTGTAAGCACCTCTCTTTTCTAGTCAAAGCTCATGAGCATGCACAACGCTGTCCAAAAAGATAAAAAATAGTGTCTCAGGTGACCTCTTTACTGAATCATAAACACTTCAAGGGTATCTATCACTTCTATGGTTCCTCCCCTTTAAAGTTACAAGTGTTGTGCAATTCACCTAAGAATTTTGAGCTAGAAATGATGCAACACAATGGAAAACACATCATTGCTCCTGAACTCTAATAAGTCCTGTCTCTTAAGTGCTCCATTTTCTAGCTAATTCATGAAAGTTATGACAAATTGTGCTTCGCTATTGTCAAATAACACGGCTTTCCGTGAGGGCAGTTTTGCATAGGCAAATGAAGAAATGCAGATGATTTTGAATATTTTGGCTTCGAGCTTCATCAAGGCATGTCTCCAAAATTTATGGTGTTACAACCTAGCCTAGAAACTGAATCATGGATTCCAACTTCATCTGAAAAAGAACACTTGCACAAAGGTTGATCTAACTCTTGTAACGGATTCTGCATGAGTGTTCCAGAGGGAATGAACTGCATTTCATATGAGTTTTCATAATACTAAGCAAAGTTATTTCAGGAACAGACAATTGTTTTGTCCACAAATGTTACACCTGGTACCAGACCTCAGCTACGATGCAAATAGGTTTAAAAACAGCAGTTGTTATGGTGAGAACCTTATGTTTGCTTCCCCCGTGTAGATAACATTCAGAGTTATCGAAGGGTGTACTGTAAGATTCAAGATGTTTTTGTGAATGTTGCTAAGAAAAGCTGTGCAAAACTTCACGAATCTTCATGTGCACACGGCGATGAACTAAAGAATCTAAAGTCTGCTTCCACAGAACAATGTGAATAAGATGGGAACAACTCTTCCAGTGTTTCCTCACATTGTGTTCCACAAGATTGGACATGAAATTCACATTACAATACAGATCAACTAGTGAATAATTGTCCCTCGAAGACAAACTTGTTGTACCAAACTATTGGTCGTAATGTCAATGATTCATCAGTGGAAACGTATGTTGAGGAAGAGTAAGCATGCAGGCCAAGAGTTCTGTATATCTGAATTAATTGAACGTTTAGATTCCATGAGACATGTTACACACAGTATAAATAACGTGGTTTTTCACAACCTGACTGTGCGCTAGTAGGCATGGATGTAACTCTACACAAAGAACTGTAATATTATGGCCAGTTGTCGCTGACCAAAGAATGTAAATGCTATATCCACAGCACACTTACGGGGATTTACCTATCTATTTCGATGCATTCTTTGGTTAAGGTAACAGGGTGAGCATAAAAATCTCTGCGAAGTTTAGTAAACTGGACAGTGCCTTAGTCATTCCAAGGAAAACACTGTTGTGCTCAGTTTTTAAACGCATTGCAAAAAGGAGCCATATAGTTTAAGATACACTAAGAAGGACAGGCGAAAACTCGTATTCTCTTCGCAATGTACTTACCAATTAGCATTACATGACATGAACAGAGTGCAGCTGAAGCAAACGTGCCAGAAGATTCACCAATGGAAAGGAGTTCTTCGAGGAGATGTTGTTTTATCCAGATCAACACAGGGTAAATCAAAAAACCTGACCTCTACTTTAAGGAACATTTGGAGGGAACATGCACATCAGTATTTCCACAGCAATTACACACGTGTTCCATAATAGACAAGTTTAAATCAAGCTTACAATCACCATCTAACAGACAAGAAAAGACTAAACTCCTGTAAGCACCTCTCTTTTCTGGTCGAAGCTCATGAGCATGCACAACGCTGTCCATAAAGAAAATAAATTATGTCAGGTGATCTGTTTACTGAATCAGAAACACTTCAATGACAGCTATCACTTCTAGTGTTCCTCCGCTTAAAGTTACAAGTGTTTTGTAATTCACCGAAGAGTTTTGACCTAGAAACGATGTAACACGATGGAAAACACATCATTGCTCCTGAATTCTTGTAAGTCTTGTCACTTAAGCGCTCCATTATCTTGCTAATTCATGAAAGTTATGACAAATTGTGTTCCGCTCTTCTCAAACTACAGGCATTTCTGTGCGGGCAGTTTCGCTATGGCAAATGAAGAAATGTGAATTATTTTTAAGATTTTGGCTTGGAGCTTCATGAAGGCATGTCTCCAAAATTTATGCTGTTATAACCTAGTCTAGGAACTGAATCATGGATTCCAACTGCATCTAATAAAGAACACTTGCACAAAGATTGATATAACTCTTGTAATGGTTTCTGAATGAATGTGCCAGAGGGAATGAACTGCATTTCACATGAGTTTTCATAATCCAAAGCGAAGTTGTTTCAGGAACAGAGAATTATTTTGTCCGCAAGTGTTACACCTGGTACCAGACCACAGCTACGATGCAAATAGGTTAAAAAACAGCAGTTGTGATGGTGAGGATCTTATGTTTGCTTCCGCCATGAAGATAACATTCAGAGTTACCAAAGCGTGTACTGTAGGAAGCAAGATGTTTTTGTGAACATTGCTAAAGGAAAGCTGGGGATACCTTCACGAATCTTCTTGTTCACATGGCGATGAACTAAAGATTCTAACATCTTCTTCCACTGAAATATGTGAATAAGATGGGAACAAAACTTCCAGTGTTTCCTCCCGTTGTGTTCAACAAGTTTGGACATGAATTTTACATTACATTTCATATCAACAAGTGAATAAATGTCCCTCGAAGACACACTTGTTGTATTAACCTATTGGACATAATATCAATGATTCTCCAGTGGAAATGTATGTTGAGGAAGTGTAAGCATGCAGGCCTAGAGTTCCTGTATATTCTGAATTAAGGGAACGTTCATATTCCATGAGACATGTTACACACACCGTAAATAATGTGGTTTTTCACAACCTGACTGTGCGCTACAAGACACGGATGTAACTCTACATGAAGAACTGTAATATTATGGTCAGTTGTTGGTGCCAAAGAATGTAAATGCAATATCCACAGCACACTTAGGGGGATTTACCTATCTAATTCAATGTATTCTTCACGCAAGGTAACAGGGTGAGCATAAGAAACTGTGCGAAGTTTAGTGAACTGGATAGTGCCTTATTCATTCCACAGAAAACTCTATTTTGCTGAATTTTTAAATGCATTGTGAAATGGAGCCATATAGTTTAAGATACACTAAAAAGGAATGGGAAGAAGTCATATTCTCTTCTCAATGTATTTACGTATTAGCGTTGCATGAAATGAACACAGTGGGGCTGAAGCAAACGTGCTCGGATGTGACGGCAAGAAACAATCCTCCTAGGAGATGTGGTTTTATCCAGATTAGCACAGGGCAAATCACAAAACCTGACCTCCACTTGAAGGAACATTTGGAGGGAACATGCACATCAGTATTTCCACAGTAATTACATACGTGTTCCATAATAGACAAGTTTAAATCAAGCTTACAATCACCATCTAACAGACAAGAAAAAAGTAAACTCCTGTAAGCACCTCTCTTTTCTGGTCGAAGCTCATGAGCATGCACAACGCTGTCCATAAAGAAAATAAATTGTGTCAGGTGATATCTTTACAGAATCAGAGACACTTCAAGGGTAGCTATCACTTCTAGGGTTCCTCCACTTTAAAGTTAGAAGTGTTTTGTAATTCACCGAAGAGTTTTGACCTAGGAATGATGTAACAGGATGGAAAACACATCATTGTTCCGGAACTCTTGTAAGTATTTTCACTTAAGCGCTCCATTATGTAGCTAATTCATGAAAGTTATGACAAATTGTGTTCTGCTCTTGTCAAATAACACGCCATTCTGTGTGGGCAGTTTTGCTTTGGCAAATGAAGAAAAGTGAAGTATTTTTGAGATTTTGGCTTGGAGCTTTATGAAGGCATATCTCCAAAATTTATGCTGTTATAACCTAGTCTAGGAACTGAATCATGGATTGCAGTGTCATCTAAGAAAGAACACTTGCACAAAGATTGATCTAACTCTTGTAATGGTTTCTGAATGAATGTGCCAGAGGGAATGAACTCCATTTCACATGAGTTTTCATAATCCGAAGCGAAGTTGTTTCAGGAACAGAGAACTGTTTTGCCCACAATTTTCACACCTGGTACCAGAACTCAGCTACGATGCAACTAGTTTAAAAAACAGCAGTAGTGATGGTGAGAATCTTATGTTTTCTTCCGCCATGGAGATAACATTCAGAGTTTCCAAAGCGTGTACTGTAGGAAGGAAGATGTTTTTGTGAACGTTCCTAAAGGAAAGCTGTGGGAATCATCTCGAGTCTTCATGTCCACACAGAGATGAACTAAAGATTCTAACATCTGCTTCCACTGAAAAATGTGAATAAGATGGGAACAAAACTTCCAGTGTTTCCTCACGTTTTGTTGCACAAGTTTGGACATGAAATTCTCATTACAATTCAGATCAACTAGTGAATAATTGTCCCTCGAAGACACACATGATGTACCAACCTATTGGACGTAATTTCAATGATTCTCCATTGGAAATGTATTTTGAGGAAGAGTAAGCATGCAGTCCAAGAGTTCCTTTGTATTCTGAATTAAGGGAACGTTCAGATTCCATGAGACACGTTACACATACTGTAAATCACGTGGTTTTTCACAACCTGACTGTGCGCTACTAGGCACGGAAGGAATTCTACACGAAGAACTCTAATATTATCTTCAGTTGCTGGTGACCTAAGAATATAAATGCTACATCCACAGCGCACATACGGGGATTTACCTGTCTATTTCATTGCATTCTTCACTAAGGGTAATAGGGTGTGCACAAGAAACTCTGGAAAGTTTAGTAAATTGGTAAGTGCCTTAATCATGCCAAGGAAAACACTGTTGTGCTGAATTTTTAAACACATTGTGAAAGGGAGCCATATAGTTTAAGATACACTAAGCAGGAATGGGAAAAATTCATATTCTCCTCACAATGTATTTACCAATTAGCGTTGCATGACATTAACACAGTGCAGCTGAAGCAAAGGTGCTAGGATTTTGACAGCAAGAAATAATCCTCCGAGGAGATGTAGTTTTATCCAGATTAGCACAGGGTAAATCACAAAACCTAACCTCTACTTCAAGGAACATTTGGAGGGGACATGCACATCAGTATTTCCACCGTAATTACACACGTGTTCCACAATAGACAAGTTTACATCAAGTTTACACTCAACATCTAACAGACAAGAAAAGACTAAACTCCTGTAAGCACCTCTCTTTTCTAGTAAAGCTCATGAGCACGCACAACGCTGTTCAAAAAGATAAAAAATAGTGTCTCAGGTGATCTCTTTACTGAATCAGAAACACTTCAAGGGTAGCTATCACTTCTATGGTTCCTCCCCTTTAAAGCTACAAGTGTTGTGCAATTCACCTAAGAATTTTGAGTTAGAAACGATGCAATATGATGGAAAACACATCATTGCTCCTGAACTCTAATAAGTCTTGTCTCTTAAAGGCTCCATTATCTAGCTAATTCATGAAAGTTATGACAAATTGTGCTTCGCTATTGTCAAATAACACAGGTTTCCATGAGGGGAGCTTTGCGTAGGCAAATGAAGAAACACAAATGATTTTGAATATTTTGGCTTCGAGCTTCATCAAGGCATGTCTCCCAAATTTATGCTGTTACAACCTAGCCTAGAAACTGAATCATGGATTCCAACTTCATCTAAAAAAGAACACTTGCACAAAGGTTGATCTAACTCTTGTAATGGTTCCTGCCTGAGTGTTCCAGAGGGAATGAACTGAATTTCACATGAGCTTTCATAATCCGAAGCGAAGTTGTTTCAGGAACAGAGAATTGTTTTGTCCGCAAGTGTTACACCTGGTACCAGACCACAGCTATGATGCAAATAGGTTTAAAAAACAGCAGTTGTGATGGTGAGAACCTTATGTTTGCTTCCCCCGTGTATATAGCATTTAGAGTTATTGAAGGGTGTACTGTAGGATTCAAGATGTTTTTGTGAATGTTGTTAAGAAAAGCTATGCAAAACTTCACGAATCTTCATGTGCACATGGCGATGAACTAAAGAATCTAAAGTCTGCTTCCACAGAACAACGTGAATAAGATGGGAACAACTCTTCCACTGTTTCCTCACATTGTGTTCCACAAGATTGGACATGAAATTCACATTACAATACAGATCAACTAGTGAATAATTGTCCCTCGAGGACCAACTTGTTGTACCAACCCATTGGCTGTAATATCAATGATTCTTCAGTGGAAATGTATGTTGAGGAAGAGTAAGCATGCAGGCCAAGAGTTCCTGTATATTCTGAATTAAAGGAACATTTAGATTCCATGAGACACGTTACACACACTGTAAATAACGTGTTTTTTTACAACCTGACCATGCGCTACAAGGCATGGACGTAACTCTACATGAAGAACTGTAATATAATGGCCAGTTGTCGGAGACCAAAGAATGTAAATGCTATATCCACAGCTCAGTTAGGGGGATTTACCTATCAATTTCAGTGCATTCTTCACTTAAGGTAACAGGGTGAGCATGAAAAACTCTGCAAAGATTAGTAAACTGGACAGAGCCTTAGTCATTCCAAGGAAAACACTGTTCTGCTCAGTTTTTAAACGCATAGCAAAAGGGAGCCATATAGTTTAAGATACACTAAGCAGGACTGGGAAAAACTCGTATTCTCTTCGCAATGTACTTACCAATTAGCATTGGTCGAAGCTCATGAGCAAGCACAACGCTGTCCATAAAGAAAATAAATTGTGTCAGGTGATCTCTTTACTGAATCAAAAACACTTCAAGGACAACTATCACTTCTAGGGTAAATTGGTAAGTGCCTTACTCATGCCAAGGAAATCACTGTTGTGCTGAATTTTTAAACGCATTGCGAAAGGGAGCCATGTAGTTTAATATACGCTAAGCAGGAATGGGAAAAAACTCGTATTCTCTTCTCAATGTATTCACCTATTTGCATTGCATGACATGACCACAGTGCAGCTGAAGCAAAGGTGCTGGAATTTTCAATGCAATAAAGAATTCTCTGAAGAGATATTCTTTTATACAGATCAACACAGGGTAAATCACAAAACCTGACATCTACGTCAAGGAAAATTTGGAATTAACATGCACATTGGTATTCCACGGTAATTACACAGGTGTTCCGTAATGGACAAGTTTAAATCAAGCCTACACTCACCATCTAACAGAGAAGAAAATACTAAACTCCTGTTAGCATCTCTCTTTTCTAGTCGAAGCTCATGACCATGCACAAGACTGTCCAAAAGGAAAAAAAAAAGTGTGTCACGTGATCTCTTTACTGAATCAATAACACTTCAAGGACAGCTTTCACTTCTAGGTTTCCTCGCTTTAAAGTTACAAGTGTTTTGCAATTCACCTAACAGTTTTGACCTAGAAACGATATATCATGATGGAAAACACATCATTGCTCCTGAACTCTTGTAAGTCTTGTCACTTAAGCACTCCATTATGTAGCTAATTCATGAAAGTTACGACAAATTGTGCTTCGCTATTGTCAAATAACACGCCTTTCCGTGTGGGCAGTTTAGCGTCGGCAAATGAATAAACACACATGATTTTTAACATTTTGGCTTGGAGCTTCATTAAAACATATCTCCAAAGTTTATACTCTTATAACCTAGCCTAGAAAGTGAATCATGGATTCCAGTGTCATCTAAGAAAGAACACTTGCACAAAGATTGATCTAACTCTTGTAATGGTTTCTGAATGAATGTGCCAGAGGGAATGAACTCCATTTCACATGAGTTTTCATAATCCGAAGCGAAGTTGTTTCAGGAACAGAGAACTGTTTTGCCACAATTTTCACACCTGGTACCAGAACTCAGCTACGATGCAACTAGTTTAAAAAACAGCAGTAGTGATGGTGAGAATCTTATGTTTTCTTCCGCCATGGAGATAACATTCAGAGTTTCCAAGCGTGTACTGTAGGAAGGAAGATGTTTTTGTGAACGTTCCTAAAGGAAAGCTGTGGGAATCATCTCGAGTCTTCATGTCCACACAGAGATGAACTAAAGATTCTAACATCTGCTTCCACTGAAAAATGTGAATAAGATGGGAACAAACTTCCAGTGTTTCCTCACGTTTTGTTGCCACAAGTTTGGACATGAAATTCTCATTACAATTCAGATCAACTAGTGAATAATTGTCCCTCGAAGACAAACTTGTTGTACCAAACTGTTGGTCATAATGTCAATGATTCATCAGTGGAATTGTATGTTGATGAAGTGTAAGCATACAGGCCAAGAGGTCCTGTATATTATGAATTAAGGGAATGATCAGATTCCATGAGACATGTTACACACACTGTAAATAACATGGTTTTTCACAACGTGACTGTGTGCTACTAGGCACGGATGTATCTATACACAAAGAACTATAATACTATGGCCAGTTGGTGGCGACCAAAGAATGTAAATGCTACATGCACAGCGTCCTTACTAGGAGTTACCTGTCTATTTCGATGCATTCTTCACTTATGGTAACCGGGTGAGCATAAGAAACTCTGCAAAGTTTAGTGAACTGGACAGTGCCTTAGTCATTCCAAGGAAAACACAGTTGTGCTCAATATTTAAACGCATTTCGAAAGGGAACCATATAGTTTAAGATACACTAACAATATTGGGAAAAACTCGTATTCTATTCTCAATGTACTTACCAATTAGCGTTGCATGACATTAACACAGTGCAGCTGAAGCAAAGGTGCTAGGATTTTGACAGCAAGAAATAATCCTCCGAGGAGATGTAGTTTTATCCAGATTAGCACAGGGTAAATCACAAAACCTAACCTCTACTTCAAGGAACATTTGGAGGGGACATGCACATCAGTATTTCCACCGTAATTACACACGTGTTCCATAATAGACAAGTTTACATCAAGTTTACACTCAACATCTAACAGACAAGAAAAGACTAAACTCCTGTAAGCACCTCTCTTTTCTAGTAAAACTCATGAGCACACACAACGCTGTTCAAAAAGATAAAAAATAGTGTCTCAGGTGATCTCTTTACTGAATCAGAAACACTTCAAGGATAGCTATCACTTCTATGGTTCCTCCCCTTTAAAGCTACAAGTGTTGTGCAATTCACCTAAGAATTTTGAGTTAGAAACGATGCAATATGATGGAAAACACATCATTGCTCCTGAACTCTAATAAGTCTTGTCATTTAAGGACTCCATTATCAAGCTAATTCATGAATGTTACGACAAATTGTACTTGCTCTTGTCAAATGACACGCCTTTCCGTGTGCGCAATTTCTCGTAGGCAAATGAAGAAATGCGGATGATTTTTTAAATTTTGGCTTGGAGCTTCATGAAGGCATATCTCCAAAAGTTATGCTGTTATAACCTAGCCTAGAAAGTGAATCATGGATTCCAACTTCATCTGAAAAAGAACACTTGCACAAAGATTGATCTAACTCTTGTAATTGTTTCTGCATGAATATACCAGAGGGAATGAACTGCATTTCACGAGTTTTCATAATCCGAAGCGAAGTTGTTTCAGGAACAGAGAATTGTTTTGTGTGCAATGTTACACCTGGTACAAGTCCGCAGCTATCATGCAAATAGGTTGAAAAACAGCAGTTGTGATGGTGAGAAAGTTATGTTTGCTTCTGCTGTGAAGATAACATTCAGAGTTACCGAAAAGTGTATTGTAGGAATCAAGATGTTTTTGTGAATGTTGTTAAGAAAAGCTATGCAAAACTTCACGAATCTTCATGTGCACATGGCGATGAACTAAAGAATCTAAAGTCTGCTTCCACAGAACAACGTGAATAAGATGGGAACAACTCTTCTAGTGTTTCCTCACATTGTGTTCCACAAGATTGGACATGAAATTCACATTACAATACAGATCAACTAGTGAATAATTGTCCCTCGAGGACCAACTTGTTGTACCAACCCATTGGCTGTAATATCAATGATTCTTCAGTGGAAATGTATGTTGAGGAAGAGTAAGCATGCAGGCCAAGAGTTCCTGTATATTCTGAATTAAAGGAACATTTAGATTCCATGAGACACGTTACACACACTGTAAATAACGTGTTTTTTTACAACCTGACCATGTGCTACAAGGCATGGACGTAACTCTACATGAAGAACTGTAATATAATGGCCAGTTGTTGGAGACCAAAGAATGTAAATGCTATATCCACAGCTCAGTTAGTGGGATTTACCTATCAATTTCAGTGCATTCTTCACTTAAGGTAACAGGGTGAGCATGAAAAGCTCTGCGAAGATTAGTAAACTGGACAGTGCCTTAGTCATTCCAAGGAAAACACTGTTCTGCTCAGTTTTTAAACGCATAGCAAAAGGGAGCCATATAGTTTAAGATACACTAAGCAGGACTGGGAAAAACTCGTATTCTCTTCGCAATGTACTTACCAATTAGCATTGGTCGAAGCTCATGAGCAAGCACAACGCTGTCCATAAAGAAAATAAATTGTGTCAGGTGATCTCTTTACTGAATCAGAAACACTTCAAGGACAACTATCACTTCTAGGGTAAATTGGTAAGTGCCTTACTCATGCCAAGGAAATCACTGTTGTGCTGAATTTTTAAACGCATTGCGAAAGGGAGCCATGTAGTTTAATATACGCTAAGCAGGAATGGGAAAAAACTCGTATTCTCTTCTCAATGTATTCACCTATTTGCATTGCATGACATGACCACAGTGCAGCTGAAGCAAAGGTGCTGGAATTTTCAATGCAATAAAGAATTCTCTGAAGAGATATTCTTTTATACAGATCAACACAGGGTAAATCACAAAACCTGACATCTACGTCAAGGAAAATTTGGAATGAACATGCACATTGGTATTCCACGGTAATTACACAGGTGTTCCGTAATGGACAAGTTTAAATCAAGCCTACACTCACCATCTAACAGAGAAGAAAATACTAAACTCCTGTTAGCATCTCTCTTTTCTAGTCGAAGCTCATGACCATGCACAAGACTGTCCAAAAGGAAAAAAAAAAGTGTGTCACGTGATCTCTTTACTGAATCAATAACACTTCAAGGACAGCTTTCACTTCTAGGTTTCCTCGCTTTAAAGTTACAAGTGTTTTGCAATTCACCTAACAGTTTTGACCTAGAAACGATATATCATGATGGAAAACACATCATTGCTCCTGAACTCTTGTAAGTCTTGTCACTTAAGCACTCCATTATGTAGCTAATTCATGAAAGTTACGACAAATTGTGCTTCGCTATTGTCAAATAACACGCCTTTCCGTGTGGGCAGTTTAGCGTCGGCAAATGAATAAACACACATTGATTTTTAACATTTTGGCTTGGAGCTTCATTAAAACATATCTCCAAAGTTTATACTCTTATAACCTAGCCTAGAAAGTGAATCATGGATTCCAACTTCATCTAAAAAAGAACACTTCCACAAAGTTTGATCTAACTCTTGTAACGGATTCTGCATGAGTGTTCCAGAGGGAATGAACTGCATTTCATATGAGTTTTCATAATCCTAAGCGAAGTTATTTCAGGAACAGAGAATTGTTCTGTCCACAAATGGTACACCTGGTACCAGACCTCAGCTACGATGCGAATAGGTTAAAAAAAAGCAGTTGTGATTGTGAGAACCTTATGTTTGCTTCCCCCATGAAGATAACATTCAGAGATACCGAGGAGTGTACTGTAGGAGGCAAAATGTTTTTGTGAACAATGCTAAAGAAAAGCTGTGCAAAACTTCACGAATCTTCACGTCCACACGGCGATGAACTAAAGATTCTAAGGTCTGATTCCACAGAACAATGTGAGTAAGATGGAACAACTCTTCCAGTGTTTCCTCACGTTGTGTTCCACAAGTTTGGACATGAAATTCACATTAAAATTCAGATCAACTAGTGAATAATTGTCCCTCGAAGACAAACTTGTTGTACCAAACTGTTGGTCATAATGTCAATGATTCATCAGTGGAATTGTATGTTGAGGAAGTGTAAGCATACAGGCCAAGAGGTCCTGTATATTATGAATTAAGGGAATGATCAGATTCCATGAGACACGTTACACACACTGTAAATAACATGGTTTTTCACAACGTGACTGTGTGCTACTAGGCACGGATGTATCTATACACAAAGAACTATAATACTATGGCCAGTTGGTGGCGACCAAAGAATGTAAATGCTACATGCACAGCATCCTTACTAGGAGTTGCCTGTCTATTTCGATGCATTCTTCACTTATGGTAACCGGGTGAGCATAAGAAACTCTGAAAAGTTTAGTGAACTGGACAGTGCCTTAGTCATTCCAAGGAAAACACAGTTGTGCTCAATATTTAAACGCATTTCGAAAGGGAACCATATAGTTTAAGATACACTAACAATATTGGGGAAAACTCGTATTCTATTCTCAATGTACTTACCAATTAGCATTGCATGGCATGAACAGAGTGCAGCTGAAGCAAACATGCTGGGATTTTCACCGCCAGAAAGGAATTCTCCAAGGAGATGTTGTTTTACCCAGAACAACACAGGGTTAGTCACAAAACCTGACGTCTACTTCAAGGAACATTTGGAGGGAACATGCACATCAGTATTTCTCCGGTAATTACAGATGTGTTCCATAATAGACAAGTTCAAATCAAGCTTACACTCACCATCTAACAGACAAGAAAAGACTAAACTCTTGAGAGCACCTCTCTTTTCTAGTCGAAGCTCAGAGCATGCACAACGCTGCCCAAAAAGAAAAAAAAGGGTGTGTCAGGTGATCTCTTTACTGAATCAGAAACACTTAAGGACAGCTGTCACTTCTAGGGTTCTTCGCTTTAAAGTTACAAGTGTCTTGAAATTCACCAAAGAGTTTTGATCTAGAAAAGATGTAACACGATGGAAAACACATCATTGCTCCTCAACTCTTGTAAGTCTTGTCATTTAAGCACTCCATTATCAAGCTAATTCATGAATGTTACGACAAATTGTACTTGCTCTTGTCAAATGACACGCCTTTCCGTGTGCGCAATTTCTCGTAGGCAAATGAAGAAATGCGGATGATTTTTAAAATTTTGGCTTGGAGCTTCATGAAGGCATATCTCCAAAAGTTATGCTGTTATAACCTAGCCTAGAAAGTGAATCATGGATTCCAACTTCATCTGACAAAGAACACTTGCACAAAGATTGATCTAACTCTTGTAATTGTTTCTGCATGAATATACCAGAGGGAATGAACTGCATTTCACGAGTTTTCATAATCCGAAGCGAAGTTGTTTCAGGAACAGAGAATTGTTTTGTGTGCAATGTTACACCTGGTACAAGTCCGCAGCTATCATGCAAATAGGTTGAAAAACAGCAGTTGTGATGGTGAGAAAGTTATGTTTGCTTCTGCTGTGAAGATAACATTCAGAGTTACCGAAAAGTGTATTGTAGGAATCAAGATGTTTTTGTGAACGTTGCCAAAGAAAAGCTGTGCAAAACTTCCCGAATCTTCATGTCCACATGGCAATGAACCAAAGATTCTAACGTCAGCTTCCACAGAACAATGTGAATTAGACGGGAACAACTCTTCCAGTGTTTACTCTCTTTTTGTTCCACAAGTTTGGACATGAAACTCACATTACAATTCAGATCAACTACTGAATAGTTTTCCCTCGAAGACACACTTGTTGTACCAACCTATTCGACTTAATGTCAATGATTCTGCAGTGGAAATGTATGTTGAGGAAGAGTAATCATGCAGGCCATGAGTTCCTGTATACTCTGACTTAGGGGAACGCTTAGATTCCAGGAGACACGTTACATACACTATAAATAACGTGGTTTTACAAAACCTGACTGTTCGCTAAAAGGCACGGACCTAACCCTACATGAAGAACTCTAATATGATCGCCACTTGGTGGTGATGAGAGAATGTAAATGCTACATCCACAGCGCACTTAGTTGGATTTACCTATCTATTTTGATGCATTCTTCACTTAAGGTAACAGGGTGAGCATAATAAACTTGGGGAGGTTTAGTGAAATGGACAGTGCCTTAGTCATTCCAAGGAAAACACTGTGGTGCTCAATTTTTAAACACATTGCGAAAGGGAGCCATATAGTTTAAGATACACTAAGCAGGACTGGGAAAACCTCGTATTCTTTTCTCAATGTATTTACCAATTAGCGTTGCATGACATGAACAGAGTGAAGCTCAAGCAAACATTCTAGGATATTCACCGCAAGAAAGGAATTCTTTGAGGAGATGTTGTTTTATCCACATCAACACAGGGTAAATCACAAAACGTGACGTGTACATCAAGGACCATTAGGAGGGAAAATGCACATTGGCATTTCCACTGTAATTATACACATGTTCTGTAACAGACAAGTTTAAATCAAGCTTACACTCACCATATAACAGACAAGAAAAGACTAAACTCCTACAAGCACCTCTCTTATCTAGTCGAAGCTCATTAGCATGCACAATGCTCTCCAAAAAGAAAAAAAAAAGTGTGTCAGGTGATATCAACACAGAATCAGAAACACTTCAAGGACAGCTATCACTTCTATGGTTCCTCGTGTTAAAGTTACAAGTGTTTTGCAATTCACCTAAAAGTTTTGAACTAGAAACAATGTAACACGATGGAAAACACATCATTGCTCCTGAACTCTTGTAAGTCTTGTCACTTAAGTGCTCCATTACCTAGCTAATTCATGAAAATGCCGACAAATTGTGCTTCGCTCTTGTCAAATAACACGCCTTTAAGTGTGGGCAGTTTCGCGTAGGCAAATGAAGAAATGTGGACGATTTTTAACATTTGTCTTGGGACTTCATGAAGGCATATCTCCAAAATTTATGCTGCTATGACCTAGCCTAGGAAGTAAATCATGGATTCCAACTTCATCTAAAAAAAAACACTTGCACATAGATTGATCTAACCCTTGAATGGATTCTGCATGAATGTTCCAGAGGGAATGAACTGCATTTCACATCAGTTTTCATAATGCGAAGCGAAGTTGTTTCAGGAACAGAGAATTGTGTTGTCCCCAAATGTTACACCTGGTAACAGACCACAGCTATGTTGCAAATAGGTTAAAAAACAGCAGTTGTGATGGTGAGAACCTTATGTTTGCTTCCCCCATGAAGGTAACATTCAGATTTACCGAAGACTGTACTGTAGGAATCAATATGTTTTTGTGAACGTTGCTAAAGAAAAGCTGTGCAAAACTTCACGAATCTTCCTGTCCACATGGCGATGAACTAAAGATTCTAATGTCTGCTTCCACAGAACAATGTGAATTGGATGGGAACAACTCTTCCAGTGTTTCCTCACGTTGTGTTCCACAAGTTTGGACATGAAATTCACATTACAATTCAGATCAACTAGTGAATATTGTCCCTCGAAGACACACTTGTTGTACCAACCTATTGGACTGTAATATCAATGATTCTCCAGTGGAAATGTATGTTGAGGAAGAGTAAGCATGCAGGCCAAGAGTTCCTGTATATCCTAATTAAGGGAACATTCTGGATTCCATGAGACACGTTACACACACTGTAAATAACCGTGGTTTTTCAAAACTGACTGTACGCTCAAGGCACAGGACGTAACTCTACATGAAGATCTCTAGTATTATGGCCAGTTGTCGGAGACCAAAGAATATAAATGCTATATCCCCAGCTCACGTTAGGGGGATTTACCTATCAATTTTGGTGCATTCTTCACTTAAGGTAACATGGTGAGCATAAGAATCTCAGGGAAGTTTAGTGAACTGGACAGTGCCTTAGTCATTCCAAGGAAAACACTGTTGTGCTGAATTTTTAAACGCATTGCGAAAGGGAGCCATATAGTTTAAGATACACTGAGCAGGATTGGGAGAAACTCTTCTCAATGTACTTACCAATTAGCATTGCATGACATGAACAGAGTGCAGCTGAAGCAAACGTGCTAGGATTTACACTGCAAGAATGGAATTCTCCGAGGAGATGTTGTTTTACCAGGAACAACACAGGGGTAGTCACAAAACCTGATGTATACTTCAAGGAACATTTGAGGGAACATGCACATCGGTATTTCCACGGTAATTACACACGTGTTCCATAATAGACAAGTTGAAATCAAGGTTACACTCACCATCTAACAGACAAGAAAAAGAATAAACTCCTGTAATCACCTCTCTTATCTAGTCGAGCTCCTGAGGATGCATAACACTGTCCAAAAAGAAAAACAGGGTGTGTCAGGTGATCTCTTTACTGAATTAGAAACACTTAAGGACAGCTATCACTTCTAGGGTTTCTCGCTTTAAAGTTACAAGTATCTTGCAATTCACCAAAGAGTTTTGACCTAGAAACGATATATCATGATGGAAAACACATCATTGCTCCTGAACTCTTGTAAGTCTTGTCACTTAAGTGCTCCTTTATCTAGCTAATTCATGAAAGTTAGGACAAATTGTGCTTCGCTCTTGTCAAATAACATGCCTTTCCGGGTGCGCAGTTTCGCGTAGGCAAATGAAGAAATGCGGATAATTTTTAATATTTTGGCTTGGAGCTTCATGAAGGCATATCTCCAAAATTTATGCTGTCATAACCTAGGTTAGAAACTGAATCATGGATTCAAACTTCATCTAAAAAGGAACACTTGCACAAAGATTGATCTAACTCTTGTAATGGTTTTGGCATGAATGTTCCAGAAGGAATGAACTGCATTTCACATGAATTTTCCTAACCCAAAGCGAAGTTGTTTCACGAACAGAGAATTGTGTTGTCCACAAGTGTTACACCTGGTACCAGACCACAGCTATCATGCAAATAGGTTGAAAAACAGCAGTTGTGATGGTGGGAACCTTATGTTTGCTTCCGCTGTGAAGATAACATTGAGAGTTACCGATCAGTGTACTTTAGGAATCAAGATGTTTTTGTGAACGTTGCTAAAGAAAAGCTGTGCAAAACTTCACGAATCTTCATGTTCCCACAGCAATGAACTAAAGATTCTAACGTCTGCTTCCACAGAGCAATGTGAATAAGATGGGAACAACTCTTCCAGTGTTTCCTCACGTTGTGTTCCACAAGTTTGGATATGAAATTCATATTACACTTCAGACCAACTGGTGAATAATTGTCCCTCAAAGACAAACTTGTTGTACCAAAGCATTGGACGTAATATCAATGATTCTCCAGTGGAAATGTATGTTGAGGAAGAGTAGGCATGCAGGCCAAGAGATCAAGTATATTCTGAATTAAGGGAACGTTCAGATTCCATGAGACACTTTATACACACTGTAAATAACACGGTTTTTCTCAACCAGACTGTATGTTACAAGCATGGACGTAACTCTGCATGAGGGACTCTATTATTGTCGCCAGTTGATAGTGACCAAAGAAGGTAAATGCTATATCCACAGTGCACTTAGGGATATTTAGCTATCTATTTCAATGCATTCTTCACTTAAGGAAACAGGGTGAGCATAAGAAACTCTGCGAAGTTTAGTGAACTGGACAGAGCCTTAGTCATTCCAAGGAAAACACTGTTGTGCTGAATTTTTAACGCATTTGTAAGGGAGCCATATAGTTTCAGATACAGTAAGCAGGACTGGGAAAAACTCATATTCTCTTCTCAATGTATTTACAAATTAGAGTTGCATGACATGAATACAGTGCAGCTGAAGGAAACATGCTAGCACTTTCACCGCAGGAAAGGTATTCTGTGAGGAGATGATGTTTTATAAAGATCAACACAGGGTAAATCACAAAACCTGACCTCTAGTTCAAATAACATTTGGAGGGAGCATGCACACCGGGATTTCCACGGTAATTACACATGTGTTCCATAATAGCCAAGTTTAAATCAAGGTTACACTCACCATCTAACAGAAAAGAAAAGACTAAACTCCTGTAAGAAACTCTCTTTCTAGTCGAAGCTTATGAGCATGCACAACACCGTCAAAAAGAAAAAAAAAAAAGAGTGTCAGCTCATCTCTTTACTGAATCAGAAACACTTCAAGGATACATATCACATCCAGGGTTCCTCGCTTTGATGTTACAAGTGTTTTTCAATTCACCTAAGAATTTTGACTTAGAAAAGATGTAACATGATGGAAAACACATCATTGCTCCAGAACTTTTGTAAGTCATGTCACTTAACCGGTCCATTATCTATCTAGCTAATTCATGAAAGTCACGAAAATTGTGCTTCACTCTTGTCAAATAACAGGTCTTTCCGTATGTGCACTTTCACGTAGGCAAATGAAGAAACGCAGATCATTTTTAACATTTTGGCTTGGAGCTTCATGAAGGCATGTCTCCAAAATTTATGCTGTTATAACCTACCCTAGGAACTGAATCATGGATTCCAACTTCATCTACAAAAGAGCACTTGCACAAAGATTGATCTAACTCTTGTAATGGTTTCTGCATGAATGTTCCAGAGGGAATGAACTGCATTTCACATGAGTTTTCCTAACCCAAAGTGAAGTTGTTTCAGGAACAGAGAATTGTTTTGTCCGCAAGTGTTACACCTGGTACCAGACCACAGCTATGATGCAAATAGGTTAAAAAGCAGCATTTGTGATGGTGAGAACCTTATATTTGCTTCCCCCGTGAAGATAACAATCAGAGTTACCTAAGACTGTACCGTAGCAAACAACATGTTTTTAGGAATGTTGCTAAAGAAAAGCTGTGCAAAACTTCAGAAATCTTCATGTCCACAAGTGGATGAACTAAGGATTCTAACGTCTGCTTCCACAGAACAATATGAATAAGATGGGAACCACTCTTTCAGTGTTTCCTCATGTTGTGTTCCACAATTTGGACATGAAATTCACATTACAATTCAGTTCAACTAGTGAATAGTTGTCCCTCGAAGACAAACTTTTTGTACCAACCTATTGGACGTAATATCAATGATTCCCCAGTGGAAATGTATGCTGAGGAAGAGTACACATGCAGGCCAAGAGTTCCTGTATATTCTGAATTAAGGGAATGTTCAGATTCCATGAGACACGTTACACACACTGTAAATAACGTGGTTTTGCACAACCTGACTGTGCGCTACAAGGCATGGATGTAACTCTCCATGAAGAACTGTAATATTATGGCCAGTTTGTGGTGACCCAAGAATGTAAATGCTATATCCACAGCGCACTTAGGGGGAATTACCTATCAATTTCGATGATGAAAAACACTGTTGTGCTCAATTTTTAAACACATTGCTAAAGGGAGCCATATAGTTTAAGATACACTAAGCAGGACTGGGAAAAACTTGTATTCTCTTCTCAATGTATTTACCAATAACCATTGCATGACATGAACAGAGTGCAGCTGAAGCAAACATGCTAGGATTTTCACTGCAAGAAAGGAATATTCTGAGATGTTGCTTTATCCAGATCAACACAGGCTAAATCACAAAACCTAACTTCTACTTCAAGGAACATTTGGAGGGAACATGCACATTGCTTTTTCCACTATACTTACACACATGTTCCGTAATAAACAACTTTAAATCAAGCTTACACTCACCATCTAATAGACAAGAAAAGACTAAAGTCCTGTAAGCACCTCCCTTTTCTAGTCGAAGCTCATGAGCATGCACAATGCTGTCCAAAAAGAAAAAAAAAATGGGTCAGGTTATCTCTTTACTGAATCAGACACACTTCATCAATAGCTATCACTTCTAGGGTTCCTGTCTTTAAAGTTACAAGTGTTTAGCAATTCACCTAAGAGTTATGACCTAGAAACGTTGTAACATGATGGAAACACATCATTCTTCCTGAACTCTAATAAGTCTTGTCACTTAAGTTCTCCAGTATCTAGCTACTTCATGAAAGTTGCGACAAAGTGTGCTTCGCTATTGTTAAATAACACGCCTTTCCATGTGGGCAGTTTCGCATAGGCAAATGAAGAAACGTGGATGATTCTAAGATTTTGGCTTGGAGCTTCATGAAGGCATGTCTGCAAAATTTATGCTCTTGTAACCTAGCCTAGGCACTGAATCATGGATTCCAACTTCATCTAAAAAAGAACACTTGCACAAAGATTGATCTAACTCTTGTAATGGTTTCTGCATGAATATTCCAAAGGGAATGAAGTGCATTTCACATGAGTTTTCATAATCCAAAGCGCAGTTGTTTCAGGAACAGAGAATTGTTTTGTCCGCAAGTGTTAAACCTGGTACCAGACCACACTTATGATGCAAATAGGTTAAAAAACATCAGTTGTGATGGTGAGATACTTATGTTTGCTTCCTCCATGAAGATCACGTTCAGAGTTAGCGAAGTGTGTACTCTATGTATCATGGTGTTTTTGTGAACGTTGCTAAAGAAAAGCTGTGGAAAACTTCACGAATCTTCATGTCCACACAGCAATGAACTAAAGACTGTAATGTCTGCTACCAGAGAACAATGTGAATAAGATTGGAACAACTCTTCCAGTATTTCCTCACGTTGTGTTCCACAAGCTTGGACATGAAATTCACATTACAATTCAGATCAACTAGTGAATGATTGTCCCTCGAAGACAAACTTGTTGTACCAACATATTGGAGGTAATATCAGTGATTCTGCAGTGGAAATGTATGTTGAGGAACAATAAGCATGCAGGCCAAGAGTTCCTGTATATTCTGAATTAAGGGAACGTTCAGATGCCATGAGACTCGTTACACACACTGTAAATAACTTGGTTTCTCACAACCACACTGTGCTCTACAGGGCACAAAAGGAACTCTACATGAAGAATTCTATTATTATGGCCATTTTTTGGTGACCAAAGAATGTAAATGCTATATCCAAGCACACTTGGGATTTACCTGTCTATTTTGATGCATTCTTCACTTAAGGTAATAGGGTGAGCATAAGAAACTCTGCGAAGTTTAGTGAATTGGACAGTGCCTTAGCCATTCCAAGGAAAACACTGTTGTGCTCAATTTTTAAATGCATTGAGTAAGGGAGTCATACAGTTTAAGATACAGTAAGCAGGACTCGAAAAAAACCGGTATTCTCTTCTCAATGTATTCACCAATTAGCTTTACACGACATGAACAGAGTGCAGCTGAAGCAAACATGCTAGGATTTTCACCACAGGAAAGGAATTCTCCGGGGAGTTGTTGTTTTAGCCAGATCAAATCTGGGTAAATCACAAAACCTGATGACTATTTCAAGGAACATTTGGAGTGAAATGCACATCGGTATTTCCACGGTAATTACACACGTGTTCCGTAATAGACAAGTTTAAATCAAGCCTTCCCTCACCACCTAACAGAAAAGAAAAGACTAAACTTCTGTAAGCATCTCTCTTTTCTAGTCGAAGCTCATGAGCACGCACAATGCTGCCCAAAAAGAAAAATAAGAGTGTGTCTAGTGATCTCTTTACTGAGTCACAAACACTTCAAGGATAGATATCACTTCTAGGGTTCCCCTCTTTAAAGTTACAAGTGTTTTGCAATTCACCTAAGAGTTTTGACCTAGAAATGATGTAACACAATGGAAAACACATCATTGCTCCTGAACTCCTGTAAGTCTTCTCACTTAAGCGCTCTATTATCTAGCTCATCCATGAAAGTTACGACAAATTGTGCTTCGCTCTTGTCAAATAACACGCCTTTCCGTGTGGGCAGTTTCGCTTAGGCAAATGAAGAAATGCGGATGATTTTTAATATTTTGACTTGGAGCCTCATGAAGGCATATCTCCAAAATTTATGCTGTTATAACCTAGTCTAGGAACTGAATCATGGATTCGAACTTCATCTAAAAAAGAACACTTGCACAAAGGTTGATCTAACTCTTGTAATGGTTTCTGAATGAATGTCCCAGAGGGAATGAACTACATTTTACATGAGTTTTCATAATCTGAAACGAAGTTGTTTCAAGAACAGAGAATTGTTTTGTCCACAAGTGTTACAGCTGGTACCAGACCACAGCTACAATATAAATAGGTTAAAAAACAGCAGTTGTGATGGTGAGAAACTTATGTTTGCTTCCCCCGTGAAGATAACATTCAGAGTTACCGAAGGGTGTACTGTAGGAATCAAGATCTTTTTGTGAACGTTGCTAAAGGAAAGCTGCGCAAAACTTCACGAATATTCCTGTCCACACGGCAATGAACTAAAGATTCTAACATCTGCTTCCACAGAACAATGTGAATAAGATGGGAACAACTCTTCCAGTGTTTCCTCACTTTGTGTTCCACAAGTTTGGACATGAATTTCACATTACAGTTCAGATCAACTTCTGAATAATCCCTCGAAGAAAAACTTGTTGTACCAACTTATTGGACGTAATATCAATGATTCTCCAGTGGAAATGCATGTTGAGGAAGAGTAAGCATGCAGGCCAAGAGTTCCTGTGTATTCTTTATTAAGGGAAGGATCAGATTCCATGAGACATTTTACACACACTGTAAATAGCGTGGTTTTTCACCACCTGACTGTGTGCTACAAGGCACGGACGTAACTCTACAAGAAGAATTCTAATATTATCGCCATTTGTTGGTGACAAAAGAATATAAATGCTATATTCAAGCACACTTAGGGGGATTTGCCTATCAATTTCGATGCACTCTTCACTTAAGGTAACAGGGTCAGCAGAAGAAACTCTGCAAAGTTTAGTGAACTGGGCAGTGCCTTAGTCATTCCAAGGAAAACAGTGTTGTGCTCAATTTTTAAACACATTGCGAAAGGGAGCCGTATAGCTTACGACACACTAAGCAGGACTGGGAAAAACTCCTATTCTCTTCTCAATGTAATTACCAATTAGCGGTGCGTGACATGAACATAGTGCAGCTGAAGCAAGCGTGCTAGGATTTTCACCGCAACAAATGAATTCTCTGAGAAGATGTTGTTTTATCCAGATCAACACAGGGTAAATCACAAAACCTGACCTCTATTTCAAGGAACATTTGGAGGGAGCATGCGCACCGGGATTTCCACAGTAATTACGCACGTGTTCTGTAATAGGCAAGTTTAAATCAAGCTTACACTCACCATCAAACAGACAAGGAAAGACTAAACTCCTGTAAGCACCTCTCTTTTCTAGTCAAAGCTCATGAGCCCACGCAACGCTGTCCAAAAAGAAAAAAAAAGTGTGTCGGGTGATCTCCTTACTGAATCAGAAACACTTCAAGTTTAGCTATCACTTCTAGTGTTTCTCGCTTTAAAGTTACAAGATTTTTGCAATTGAACTGAGAGTTTTGACCTAGAAATGATGCAACACGATGGAAAAAACATCATTGCTCCTGAACTCTTGTAAGTCTTGTCACTTAAGGGCTCCATTATCTAGCTCATTCATGAAAGTTACGAAAAAATGTGCTTCACTCTTGTCAAATAACACACCTTTCCATGTGGCAGTTTCGCGTAGGCAAATGAAGAAACGCGGATGATTTTTAACATTTTGGCTTGGAACTTCATAAAGGCATGTCTCCAAAATGTATGCTCTTATCACCTAGAGTGGGAAGTGAATCACGGATTCCTACTTCATTGAAAAAAAAAAAACACTTGAACAAAGATCGATCTAACTCTTGTAATAGTTTCTGCATGAGGGTTCCACAGGGAATGAACTGCATTTTACATGAGTTTTCATAATCCGAAGCAATGTTGTTTCAGGAACAGAGAATTGTTTTGTCCGCAAGTGTTACACCTGGTACCAGACTACAGCTACGATGGAAATAGGTTACAAAAACAGGAGTTGTGATGGTGAGAACCTTATGTTTGCTTCCTCCATGAAGCTAACATTCAGAGTTACCAAAGAGTGTACTGTAGGAATCAAAATGTTTTTGTGAACTTTGCTAAAGAAAAGCAGTGCAAGACTTCATGAATCTCCATGTGCATGGCGATGAACTAAAGATTCTAACATCTGCTTAAACAGAACAATGTGATTAAGATGGGAACAACTCTTCCAGTGTTTCTTCACGTTGTGTTCCACAAGTTTGGACCTGAAATTCACATTACAATTCAGATCAACTAATGAGCAATTGTCCCTCGAAGACAAAATTGTTTTACCAACCTTTTGGATGTACTATCAATGACTTTCCATAGGAAATATATGTTGAGGAAGAGTAAACACCCAGGCCAAGAGTTCCTGTATATTCTGAATTAAGGGAGCATTCAGATTCCATGAGACACGTTACACACACTGTAAATAATGTGGTTTTTCACAACCTAACTGTGCACTACAAGGCACAGACGTACCTATACATGAAGAACTCTAATATTATGGCCAGCTGGTGGTGACGAAGGAATGTAAATACCACATCCAAGTGCACTCAGGAGGATTTACCAATCTATTTCGATGCATTCTTCACTTAAGGTAACAGGGTGAGCATAAGAAACTCTGCGAAGTTTACTGAACTGGACAGTGCCTTAGTCATTCAAAGGAAAACACTGTTGTGCTGAATTTTTAAATGCAATGTTAAAGGGAGCCATATAGTTTCAGATACATTAAGCAGGACTGGGAAAAACTCATATTCTCTTCTCATTTTATTTACTAATTAGTATTGCATGGCATGAACAGAGTGCACCTGAAGCAAACATGCTAGGATTTTCACCACAAGAAAAGAATTCTCTGAGGAGATGTTGTTTTATCCAGATCAACACAGGGTAAATCACAAAACCTGGCCTCTACTTCAAGGAACATTTGGAAGGAACATGCACAGTGGTATTTCCACGGTAATTACACACGCTTTCCGTAATAGACAAGTTGAAATCAGGCTTACACTCACCATCTAACAGAAAAGAAAAGAATAAACTCCTGTAAGCACCTCTCTTTTCTAGTCGAAGTTTATGAGCATGCACAACGCTGTCCAAAAAGAGAAAAAAGGTGTGTCAGGTGATCTCTTTACTGAATCAGAAACACTTCAAGGACAGCTATCACTTCTAGGGTTCTTTGCTTTAAAGTTACAAGTGTTTTGCAATTCACGTAAGAGTTTTGAGCTAGAAACGATGTAACATGATGGAAAACACATCATTGCTCCTGAACTCTTGTAAATCTTGTCACATAAGCGCTCCATTATCTAGCTAACTCATGAAAGTTACGACAAATTGTGCTTCACTTGTGTCAAATAACACTCATTTCCTTGAGTGCAGTTTTGCGTAGGCAAATGAAACTTGGATGACTTTTAACATTTTGGCTTGGAGCTTCATGAAGGCAGGTTTCCAAAATTTATACCTTTATAATCTAGCATAGGAACTGAATCACGGATTCCAACTTTATCTGAAAAAGAACACTTGCACAAAGATTGATCTAACTCTTGGAATGATTTCTGCATGAATGTTCCAGAGGGAATGAACTTCATTTCACATGAGTTTTCAAAATCTGAAGCACAGTTGTTTCAGGAACAGAGAATTCTTCTGTCCGCAAGTGTTATACCTGGTACCGGACCACAGCTACGACGCAAATAGGTTAAAAAAGAGCAGTTGTGATTTTGAGAATCTTACGTTTGCTTCCACCATGAAGATGACATTCAGAGTTACCGAAGTGTGTACTCTAGGAATCAAGGTGTTTTTGTGAACGTTGCTAAAGAAAAGCTGTGCAAAACTTCACGAATCTTCATGTCCACACAGCAATGAACTAAAGACTGTAATGTCTGCTACCAGAGAACAATGTGAATAAGATGGGAACAACTCTTCCAGTGTTTCCTCACGTTGTGTTCCACAAGTTTGGACATGAAATTCACATTACAATTCAGATCAACTAGTGAATGATTGTCCCTCGAAGACAAACTTGTTGTACCAACATATTGGAGGTAATATCAATGATTCTCCAGTGGAAATGCATGTTGAGGAAGAGTAAGCATGCAGGCCAAGAGTTCCTGTGTATTCTTTATTAAGGGAATGTGCAGATTCCATGAGGCATTTTACACACACTGGAAATAACGTGGATTTTCACCACCTGACTGTGCGCTACAAGGCACGGCCGTAACTCTACAAGAAGAACTCTAATATTATGGCCAGTTGGTGGTGACCAAAGAATGTAAATGCTGTATCGAAGTCCCACTTAGGGGGATTTACCAAGCTATTTTGATGCATTCTTCACTTAAGGTAACGGGGTGAGCATAAAAAACTCTGCGAAGTCTAGTGAACTGGACAGTGCCTTGGTCATTAAAAGGAAAACAATGCTATGCTCAATTTTTAAACACATTACGAAAGGGAGCCATATAGTTTACGACACACTAATCAGGACTGGGAAAAACTCCTATTCTCTTCTCAATGTAATTACCAATTAGCGTTGCATGATATGAACACAGTGCAGCTAAAGCAAAGGTGCTAGGATTTTCACCGCAAGGAAGAATTCTACAAGGAGATACTGTTTTTTCCAGATCATCACAGGGTTAATCAAAAAACCTGACCTCTACCTCAAGGAACATTTGGAGTGAACATGCACATCGGTATTTCCATGGTAATTATACGCGTGTTCTGTAATAGACAAGTTTAAATCAAGCTTACACTCACCATCTAACAGACAAGAAAAGAATAAACTCCTGTAAGCACCTCTCTTTTCTAGTCGAAGCTCATGAGCATGCACAACGCTGTCCAAAAAGAGAAAAAAAAATTTGTCAGGTGATCTGTTTACTGAATCAGAAACACTTCAATGACAGCTATCACTTCTAGGGTTCCTCGCTTTAAAGTTACAAGTGTTTTGCAATTCACCTAAGAGTTTTGAGGTAGAAATGATGTAACACGATGGAAAACACATCATTGCTCCAGAACTCCTGTAAGTCTTGTCACTTAAGTACTCCATTATCTAGCTAATTCATGAAAGTTATGAGAAATTGTAAGTCGCTCTTGTCAAATAACACGGGTTTTCTTGTGGGCAGTTTCGTGGAGGCAAATGGGGAACTGCGGATGATTTGTAACATGTTGACTTGGAGCTTCATGAAGGTACGCCTCCAAAATTTATGCTCTGATAAGCTAGGCTAGGTCCTGAATGATGGATTCCATCTTCATCTAAAAAAGAACACTTGCACCAAGATTGATCTAACTCATGTAATGGTTTCTGAAAGAATGTCCCAGAGAGAAAGAAATGCATTTCACATGACTATTCATAATCTGAAGTGAAGTTGTTTCAGGAACAGAGAATTGTTTTGTCTGCAAGTGTTACACCTGGTACCAGACCAGAGCTACGATGCAAATAGGTTAAAAAAACAGGAGTTGTGATGGTGAGAAACTTATGTTTGCTGCCTCCGTGAAGGGAACATTCAGAGTTACCGAAGGGTGTACTGTAGGAATCAAGATGTTTTTGTGAATGTTGCTAAAGAAAAGCTGTGCAAAACTTCACGAATCTTCATGTCCACACGGCGACGAACTAAAGATTCTAACGTCTGCTTCCACAGAACAATGTGAATAAGATGGGAACAACTCTTCTTGTGTTTCCTCACGTTGTGTTCCACAAGTTTGGACATGAAATTCACATTACAATTCATATCAACTAGTGAATAATTGTCCCTCAAAGACAAACTTGTTGTACCAACCTATTGGACATAATATCAATGATTCTTCAGTGGAAATGTATGTTGAGGAACAGTAAGCATTCAGACCAAGAGTTCATGTATATTCTGATTTAAGGGAACATGCAGATTCCATGAGACATGTTACACACACTGTAAATTCCTTGGTTTTTCACAACCTCACTATGCGCTACAAGGCACAGATGTAACTCTACAAGGAGAACTCTAATATTATGGCCAGTTGGTGGTGACCAAATAATGTAAATGCTATATCCATGGGCACTTAGGTGGATTTACCTGTCCATTTCGATGCATTCTTCACTTAAGGTAATGGGGTGAGCATAAGAATCTCTGCGAATTTTAGTGAACTGGACATTGCCATTGTCATTAAAAGGAAAACAATGTTGTGCTCAATTTTTAAATGCATTGACAAAATTAGCCCTACAGTTTAAGGTACATTAAGCAGAACTGGAGAAAACCCATATTCTCTTCTCAATGTATTTACCAATTAGCGTTTCAAGACATGAACAGAGTGCAGCTGCAGCAAACGTGCTAGGATTTTCACCACAAGAAAGGAATTCTAGGAGGAGATGTTGTTTTATCCAGAACAACTCTTGGTAAATCACCAAACCTCACGTCTACTTCGAGGAACATTTGGAGTGAACATGGACATCGGTATTTCCATGGTAATTACACACATGTTCTGTAATAGAGAGGTTTAAATCAAGCCTGCACTCAGAATCTAACAGAAAAGAAAAGACTAAACTCCTGTAAGCAGCTCTGTTTTCTAGTCAAAGCTCATGAGCATGCAAAACGCTGTCCAAAAAGAAAAATAAAAGTGTGTCAGGTGATCTCTTTACTGAATCAGAAACACTTCAAGGACAGCCATCACTTCTAGGGTTCCTTGCTTTAAAGTTACAAGTGTTTTGCAATTCACCTAAGAATTTTGACCTAGAAACGATGGAACACGATGGAAAACACATCATTGCTCCTGAACTCCTGTAAGTCTTGTCACTTAAGCGCTCCACGATCTAGCTAATTCGTGAAAGTTATGAGAAATTGTAAATCACTCTCGTCAAATGACATGGCTTTTCTTGTGGGCAGTTTCGTGGAGGGAAATGAACAACTGCGGATGATTTGTAACATTTTGACTTGGAGATTCATGAAGGCATGTCTCCAAAATTTATGCTCTTATAAACTAGGCTAGGACCTGAATCATGGATTCCAATTTCATCTAAAAAAGAACACTTGCACAAAGATTGATCTAACTCTTGTAATGGTTTCTGCATGAATGTTCCAGAGGAAATGAACTGCATTTCACATGAGTTTTCAGAATCCGAAGTGAAGTTGTTTCAGGAACAGAGCATTGTTTTGTCCCCAAATGTTACACCTGGTAACAGACCACAGCTATGTTGCCAATACGTTAAAAAACAGCAATTGTGAGGGTGAGAAACTTATGTTTGCTTCCTCCGTGAAGATAACATTCAGAGTTACCGAAGAGTGTACTGTAAGAATCAAGATGTTTTTGTGAACGTTGCTAAAGTAAAGCTGTGCTAAAATTCACGAATCTTCATTTCCAAACAACGAAGGACTAAAGATTCTAACGTCTGCTTCCACAGAGCAATGTGAATAAGATGGGAACAACTCTTTCATTGCTTCCTCATGTTGTGTTCCACAAGTTTGGACATGAAATTCAAATTACAATTCATTTCAACTAGTGTATAATTGTCCCTCAAAGACAAACTTGTTGTACCAACCTATTGGACGTAATATCAAGGATTCTCAAGTATAAATGCATGTTGAGGAAGAGTAAGCATGCAGGCCAAGAGTTCCTGTATATTCTGAATTAAGGGAACATTCAGATTCCTTGGGACACGTTACACACACTGTAAATAACCTCGTTTTTCACAACCTCACTATGCACTTCAAGGCACAGATGTAACTCTACATGAAGAACTGTAATATTATGGACAGTTGTTGTTGACCAAAGAATGTAAATGCTATATCCAGCCCACTTAGGGGGATTTACCTAACTATTTCGATGCATTCTTCACTTAAGGTAACAGGGTGTGCATAAGAAACTCTGTGAAGTTGAGTGAAATGGACAGTGCCTTAGGCATTCCAAGGAAAACACTGTTGTGCTGAATTTTTAAATGCATTGTGAAAGGGAGCCATATACTTTAAGATACACTAAGCAGGACTGGGAAAAGCCCGTAGTCTCTTCTCAATGTATTTACCAATTAGCGTTGCATGACATGAATACAGTGCAGCTGAACCAAACGTGCTAGGATTCTCACCACAGGAAAGGAATTGTCCAAGAAGATGTTGTTTTATCCAGAGCAACACAGGGTAAATTGCAAAACCTGTCCTCTACTTCAAGGGACATTTGGAGGGAACATGCACATCGGTATTTCCATGATAATTGCATACGTGTTCCGTATTAGACAAGTTTAAATAAAGCTTACACTCATCATCTAACAGACTAGAAAAGACTGAACCCCTGTAAGCACCTCTCTTTTCTACTTGAAGCTCATGAGGAAGCACAACGCTGTCCAAAAAGAAAAAAACAACTGTGTCAGGTGATCTATTTACTGAATCAGAAACACTTCAAGGATAGCTATCACTTCTAGGGTTCCTCGTTTTAACGTTAAAAGTGTTTTGCAATTCACCTAAGAGTTTTGACCTAGAAAGGATGTAACACATGGTAAACACATCATTGCTCCTGAACGTTTGAAAGTCTTGTCACTTAAGCGCTCCATTATCTAGCTAATTCATGAAAGTTATGACAAATTGTGCTTTGCTCTTGTCAAAAATTATGCCTTTCCGTGTGGGCAGCTTCACGGAGGCAGATGAAGAAACACGGATGATTTTTAAGAATTTGGCTTGGAGCTTCATGAAGACATGTCTCCAAAATTTATGCTGTTATAACCTAGCCTAGGAACTGAATCATGGATTCCAACTGCATCTAAAAAAGAACACTTGCACAAAGATTGATCTAACTCTTGTAATGGTTTCTGCATGAATGTTCCAGAGGGAAAGAACTGCATTTCACATGAGTTTTCATAATCCGAAACCAAGTTGTTTCATGAACAGAGAATTGTTTTGTATTCTTGTGTTCTCCTGGTAGCAGACCACAGCTACGATGCAAATAGGTTACAAAACAGCAGGTGTAATGGTGAGAACCTTATGTTTGCTTCTCCCGCGAAGATAACATTCAGAATTACCGAAGAGTGTACTGTAGGAATCAAGATGTTTTTGTGAACGTTGCTAAAGTAAAGCTGTGCTAAAATTCACGAATCTTCATTTCCAAACAACGAAGGACTAAAGATTCTAACGTCTGCTTCCACAGAGCAATGTGAATAAGATGGGAACAACTCTTCCATTGCTTCCTCATGTTGTGTTCCACAAGTTTGGACATGAAATTCAAATTACAATTCATTTCAACTAGTGTATAATTGTCCCTCAAAGACAAACTTGTTGTACCAACCTATTGGACATAATATCAAGGATTCTCAAGTATAAATGCATGTTGAGGAAGAGTAAGCATGCAGGCCAAGAGTTCCTGTATATTCTGAATTAAGGGAACATTCAGATTCCTTGGGACACGTTACACACACTGTAAATAACCTCGTTTTTCACAACCTCACTATGCACTTCAAGGCACAGATGTAACTCTACACGGAGAACTCTAATATTATGGCCAGTTGGTGGTGACCAAAGAATGTAAATGCTATATCCAGCCCACTTAGGGGGATTTACCTAACTATTTCGATGCATTCTTCACTTAAGGTAACAGGGTGTGCATAAGAAACTCTGTGGAGTTGAGTGAAATGGACAGTGCCTTAGGCATTCCAAGGAAAACACTGTTGTGCTGAATTTTTAAATGCATTGCGAAAGGGAGCCATATACTTTAAGATACACTAAGCAGGACTGGGAAAAGCCCGTAGTCTCTTCTCAATGTATTTACCAATTAGCGTTGCATGACATGAATACAGTGCAGCTGAACCAAACGTGCTAGGATTCTCACCGCAGGAAAGGAATTGTCCAAGAAGATGTTGTTTTATCCAGAGCAACACAGGGTAAATTGCAAAACCTCTCCTCTACTTCAAGGGACATTTGGAGGGAACATGCACATCGGTATTTCCATGATAATTGCATACGTGTTCCGTATTAGACAAGTTTAAATAAAGCTTACACTCATCATCTAACAGACTAGAAAAGACTGAACCCCTGTAAGCACCTCTCTTTTCTACTTGAAGCTCATGAGGAAGCACAACGCTGTCCAAAAAGAAAAAAACAACTGTGTCAGGTGATCTATTTACTGAATCAGAAACACTTCAAGGATAGCTATCACTTCTAGGGTTCCTCGTTTTAACGTTAAAAGTGTTTTGCAATTCACCTAAGAGTTTTGACCTAGAAAGGATGTAACACATGGTAAACACATCATTGCTCCTGAACGTTTGAAAGTCTTGTCACTTAAGCGCTCCATTATCTAGCTAATTCATGAAAGTTATGACAAATTGTGCTTTGCTCTTGTCAAAAATTATGCCTTTCCGTGTGGGCAGCTTCGCGGAGGCAGATGAAGAAACACGGATGATTTTTAAGAATTTGGCTTGGAGCTTCATGAAGACATGTCTCCAAAATTTATGCTGTTATAACCTAGCCTAGGAACTGAATCATGGATTCCAACTGCATCTAAGAAAGAACACTTGCACAAAGATTGATCTAACTCTTGTAATGGTTTCTGCATGAATGTTCCAGAGGGAAAGAACTGCATTTCACATGAGTTTTCATAATCCGAAACCAAGTTGTTTCATGAACAGAGAATTGTTTTGTATTCTTGTGTTCTCCTGGTAGCAGACCACAGCTACGATGCAAATAGGTTACAAAACAGCAGGTGTAATGGTGAGAACCTTATGTTTGCTTCTCCCGCGAAGATAACATTCAGAATTACCGAAGAGTGTACTGTAGGAATCCACATGTATTTATGAACGTTGCTAAAGAAAAGCTATGCAAAACTTCACGAACCATCAAGTCCACACCTGGATGAACTAAAGACTCTAACGTCTGCTTCCACAGAACAATGTGAGTAAGATGGGAACAACTCTTCCAGTGTTTCCTCACGTTGTTTTCCACACGTTTGGACGTGAAATTCACATTACAATTCACATCAAATAGTGAATAATTGTCCCTCAAAGACAAACTTGTACCACCCTATTGGACATGATATCAATGATCCTTCAGTAAGAATGTAAGTTGAGGAACAGTAAGCATGCAGGCCAAGGGTCCTGTATATTCTGATTTAAGGGATCATTCAGATTCCATGAGACACATTACACACACTGTAAATAATGCGGTTTTTCACCACCTGAGTGTGCGCTACAAGGCACAGAAGTAACGCTACATGAAGGACTCTAATATTATGGCCAGTTGGTGGTGACCAAAAATGTAAATGCTACATCCACAGTGCACTTAGGGGCGTTTACCAATCTATTATGATGCATTCTTCACTTAAGGTAACACAGGTGAGCATAAGAAACTCTGAAAAGTTTAGTGAATCACCATTTAACAGACAAGAAAAGACTAAACTCCTGTAAGCACCTCTCTTTCTAATCGAAGCTCATGAGCTCGCACAACGCTGTCCAAAAAGAAAAAAAAAAAAAGTGTGTCAGGTGATCTCTTTACTGAATCAGAAGAACTTGAAGGATAGTTATCACTTCGAGGGTTCCTCACTTTAATGTTACAAGTGTTTTGCAATTCACCTAAGAGTTTTGACCTAGAAACGATGCAACATGATGGAAAACATGTCATGGCTCCTGAACTCTTGTAAGTCTTGTCACTTAAGCACTCCATTATCTAGCTAATTCATGAAAGTTAAGACAAATTGTGCTTCTCTCTTGGCAAATAATATGCCTTTCCCTGTAGGCAGTTTTGCGTAGGCAAATGAAGAAACGCGGATGATTTTTGACATTTTGGCTGGATCTTCATGAAGGCATGTCTCCAAAATTTATGCTGTTATAACCTAGCCTAGGAAGTGAATCACGGACTCCAACTTCATCTAAAAAAGAACACTTCCACAAAGATTGATCTAACTCTGGTAATGGTTTCGGCATGAATGTCTCAGAGGGAATGAACTGCATTACACATGAGTTTTCATAATCCGAGTGAAGTTGTTTCAGGAACAGAGAATTGTTTTGTGTGCAAATGTTACAGAACTGTTTTGTCCGCAAGTGTTACACCTGGTACCAGACCACAGCTACAATGCAAATAGGTTTAAAAACAGCAGTTGTGATGGTGAGGACCTTATGTTTGCTTCCCCAGTGTAGATAACATTCAGTGTTACAGAAGAGTGTACTTTAGGAATCAGGATGTTTTTGTGAACTTTGCTAAAGTAAAGCTGTGCAAAACTTCACGAATCTTCATGTCCACATGGAGATGAAATAAAGATTCTAACGTCTGCTTCCACAGAGCAATGTGAATAAGATGGGAACAACTCTTCCAGTGTTTCCTGATGTTGTGTTCCACAAGTTTGTACATGCAATTCACATTACAATTCATATCAACTAGTGAATAATTGTCCCTGGAAGCAAACTTGTTGCAGCAACCTATTGGACATAATATCAATGATTCTCCAGTGGAAACGTATGTTGAGGAAGAGGAAGCATGCAGGCCAAGAGTACCTGCCTATTCTGAATTAAGGGAATGTTCAGATTCTGTGAGGCACGTTACACACACTGTAAATAATGTGGGTTTTCACAACCTGACTGTGCGCTACAAGACACGGCCGTAACTCTCCAAGAAGAACTCTAATATAATGGCCAGTTGGTGGTAACCAACGAATGAAATGGTACATCCACAGTGCACATAGACAGATTATCCTATCTGTTTCGATGCATTCTTCACGTAAGGTAACAGGGTGAGCATAAGAAACTCTGCGGAGTTCAGTAAACTGGGCAGTGCCATAGTCATTACAAGGAAAACACTATTGTGCTCAGTTTCTAAACGCATTGCTAAAGGGAGCCATATAGTTTAAGATACACTAAGCAGGAATGGGAAAAATTCATATTCTCTTCTCCATGTACTTACCAATTAGTGTTGCATGACATGAACAGAGTGCAGCAGAAGCAAACGTGCTAGGATTTTCACCGTAAGAAGGAAATCTCCGAGGAGATGTTGCTTTATCCAGATCAACACAGGCTAAATCACAAAACCTGACTTCTACTTCAAGGAACATTTGGAGGTAACATGCACATAACTATTTCCACAGTACTTGCACACGTGTTCGATAATAGACAAGTTTAAATTGAGCTTACACTCAGCATCTAACAGACAGGAAAGACTAACCTCTTGTAAGCACCTCTCTTTTCTAGTTGAAGCTCATGAGCACACACAACGCTGTCCAAGAAGGAAAAACAAATAGTATGTCAGGTGATCTTTTCATTGAATCAGAAACACTTCAAGGATATCTATCACTTCTAGGGTTCTTCGCTTTAAATTTACAAGTGTTTTGCAAGCCACATAAGAGTTTTGACCTGGAAACGATGTAATACGATGGAAAACACATCATTGCTCCTGAACTCTTATTACACATCTGCTCACTTGAGTGCTGAATTAACTAGATAATTCATGAAAGGTACCACAAATTGTGTTTCACTCTTGTCCAATAACACGCCTTTCCGTGTGGGCAGTTTAGCGTAGGGAAATGAATAAACGCATATGATTTTTAACATTTTGGCTTGGAGCCTCATTAAAGCATATCTCCAAAGTTTATACTGCTATAACCTACCCTAGAAACCGAATCACGGATTCCAATTTCATCTAAAAAAGGACACTGGCACAAAGATTGAACAATACTCTTGTAATGGTTTCTGCATGAATGTTCCAGAGGGAATGAACTGCATTTCACATGAGTTTTCATAATCTGAAGCAATGTTGTTTCAGAGAACGTAGAATTGTTTCATCTGCAAGTGTTACACTTGGTACCAGACCACAGCTATGAGGCAAATAGTCTAAAAAACAGCAGTAGTGATGGTGAGAACCTTCTATTTGCTTCTCCTGTGAAGATAACATTCAGACTTACCGAGAGTGTACTGTAGGAATCAATATAACTTTATGACCATTGCTAAAAAAAAAAAAAAAAGCTGTGAAAAACTGCACGAATCTTCATGTCCAAACGTGGATGAACTAAAGACTCTAACGTCTGTTTCCACAGAACAATGTTAATAAGATGGGAACAACTCTTCCAGTGTTCCCTCACGTTGTGTTCCATAAGTGTGGACATGAAATTCACATTACTATTCAGATCAAATAGTGAATAATTGTCCCTCAAAGACAAACTTGTACAAACCTATTGGACATAATATCAATAATTCTTCAGTGGAAATGTATGTTGAGGAACAGTAAGCATTCAGACAAAGAGTTCCTGTATATTCTGATTTAAGGGAACATTCAGATTCCATGAGACACGTTACACACACTGTAAATAACGTTGTTTTTCACCACCTGACTGTGCACTACAAGGCACAGACGTAACTCTACATGAAGAACTCTAATATAATGGCCAGTTGGTGGTGAAAAAAGAAAGTAAATGCCATATCCAAGTGCACTTAAGGGGATTTACCTATCTATTTCGATGCATTCTTCACTTAAGGTAACAGGGTGAGCATAAGAAACTCTGTGAAGTTCAGTGAACTGGACAGTGCCTTATTCATTCCAATGAAAACACTGTTTGGCTCAATTTTGAAACCCATTGCGAAAGGGAGCCATATAATTTAATATACAATAAGAAGGACTGGGAATAATTCATATTCTCTTCTTAATGTAATTTCCAATTACCATTGCATGACATGAACAGAGTGCAGCTGAAGCAAACGTGCTAGGATTTTCACCACAAGAAAGGAATTCTCCGAGGAGATATTGTTTTATCCAGATCAAAGCAGGCTAAATCACAAAACCTGGCTTCTACTTCAAGGAACATTTGGAGGGAACATGCACATCGGTATTTCCACGGTAGTCACACACGTGTTCTGTAATAGACAAGTTTAAATCAAGCTTACACTCACCATCTAACAGACAAGAAAAGACTAAACTCCTGTAAGCACCTCCTTTTCTAGTTGAAGCTCATGAGCATGCACAATGCTGTCCAAAAAGAAAAAAGAAAAAACAAAGTATGGCAGGTGATCTCTTTACTGAATCAGAAACACTTCAACAATAGGTATCACTACTAGGGATCCTCGGTTTAAAGTTACAACTGTTTTGCAATTCACCTAACAGTATTGACCTAGAAGCGATGTAACCCGAGGGAAAACATATCATTGCTCCTGAACTCTTGCAAGTCTTCTCACTTAAGCGATCGATTATCTAGCTAATTCATGAAAGGTACTTGACTTCTACTTCAAGGAACATTTGGAGGGAACATGCACATTGCTTTGTCCACTATACTTACACACGTGTTCAGTAACAGACTTTAAATCAAGCTTACACTCACCATCTAACAGAAAAGAAAAGACTAATGTCCTGTAAGCACCTCCCTTTTCTAGTCGAAGCTCATCAGCACACAAAATGCTGTCCAAAAAGAAAAAAAAAAATGGGTCAGGTGATCTCTTTACTGATTCAGACACACTTCAACGATAGCTATCACTTATAGCGTTCCTCTTTTGAAAGTTACAAGTGTTTAGCAATTCACCTAAGAGTTATGACCTAGAAATGATGTAAAACGATGGAAACACATCATTCTTCCTGAACTCTAATAAGTCTTGTCACTTAAGTTCTCCAGTATCTAGCTACTTCATGAAAGTTGCGAAAAATTGTGCTTCGCTATTGTCAAATAACACGCCTTTCCATGTGGGCAGTTTCGCTATGGCAAATGAAGAAACGCGGATGATTTCTAAGATTTTGGCTTGGAGCTTCATGAAGGCATGTCTCCAAAATTTATGCTCTTGTAACCTAGCCGAGGCACTGAATCATGGATTCCAAATTCATCTAAAAGAGAACACTTGCACAAAGATTGATCTAACTCTTGTAATGGTTTCTGCATGAATGTTCCAAAGGGAATGAAGTGCATTTCAGGAACACAGAATTGTTTTGTCCGCAAGTGTTACACCTGGTACCAGACCACAGCTATGATGCAAATAGGTTAAAAAGCAGCAGTTGTGATGGTGAGAACCTTATATTTGCTTCCCCCGTGAAGATAACAATCAGAGTTACCTAAGACTGTACCGTAGCAAACAACATGTTTTTAGGAATGTTGCTAAAGAAAAGCTGTGGAAAACTTCAGAAATCTTCATGTCCACAAGTGGATGAACTAAGGATTCTAACGTCTGCTTCCACAGAACAATGTGAATAAGATGGGAACCACTCTTCCAGTGTTTCCTCATGTTGTGTTCCACAATTTGGACATGAAATTCACATTACAATTCAGATTAACTATTGAATAATTGTCCCTCGAAGACAAACTTGTTGTACCAACCAAATACCAATGATTCTCCAGTGGAAATGTATGTTGAGGAAGATTAAGCATGTATGCCAAGGGTTCCTGTATAATCTGCATAAAGGGAGCATTAGATTCCATCAGATACGTTACACGCACTGTAAATAGTGTGGTTTTTCACAACCTGATTGTCCGCTACAAAGCACAGACGTAACTCTACATGAAGAACTCTACTACTATGGCTATTTAATGGTGACCAAGGAATGTAAATGCTACATCCACAGCTCACTTAGGGGGATTTACCTATCTATTTCGATGCATTCTTCACTTAAGGTAACAGGGTGAGCATAAGAACTTCTCTGAAATTTAGTTATCTGGACAGTGCCTTAGTCATCCCAAGGAAACCACTGTTGTGCTCAACTTTTAAATGCAGTGTGAAAGGGAGCCATATAATTTAAGATACACTAAGAAGGACTGGGAATAATTCATATTCTCTTCTTAATGTAATTTCCAATAACCATTGCATGACATGAACAGAGTGCAGCTGAAGCAAACATGCTAGGATTTTCACTGCAAGAAAGGAATATTCTGAGATGATGCTTTATCCAGATCAACACAGGCTAAATCACAAAACCTAACTTCTACTTCAAGGAACATTTGGAGGGAACATGCACATTGCTTTTTCCACTATACTTACACACATGTTCCATAATAAACAACTTTAAATCAAGCTTACACTCACCATCTAATAGACAAGAAAAGACTAAAGTCCTGTAAGCACCTCCCTTTTCTAGTCGAAGCTCATGAGCACGCACAATGCTGTCCAAAAAGAAAAAAAAAATGGGTCAGGTTATCTCTTTACTGAATCAGACACACTTCATCAATAGCTATCACTTCTAGGGTTCCTGTCTTTAAAGTTACAAGTGTTTAGCAATTCACCTAAGAGTTATGACCTAGAAACGTTGTAACATGATGGAAACACATCATTCTTCCTGAACTCTAATAAGTCTTGTCACTTAAGTTCTCCAGTATCTAGCTACGTCATGAAAGTTGCGACAAAATGTGCTTCGCTATTGTTAAATAACACGCCTTTCCATGTGGGCAGTTTCGCATAGGCAAATGAAGAAACGTGGATGATTTCTAAGATTTTGGCTTGGAGCTTCATGAAGGCATGTCTGCAAAATTTATGCTCTTGTAACCTAGCCTAGGCACTGAATCATGGATTCCAACTTCATCTAAAAAAGAACACTTGCACAAAGATTGATCTAACTCTTGTAATGGTTTCTGCATGAATGTTCCAAAGGGAATGAAGTGCATTTCACATGAGTTTCCATAATCCAAAGCGAAGTTGTTTCAGGAACAGAGAATTGTTTTGTCCGCAAGTGTTAAACCTGGTACCAGACCACACTTATGATGCAAATAGGTTAAAAAGCAGCAGTTGTGATGTTGAGAACCTTATGTTTGCTTCCCCCATGAAGATATCACTCAGAATTACCGAAGACTGTACTGTAGGAATCAAGATATTTTTATGAATATTGCTAAAGTAAAGCTGTGCAAAACTACACGTAATCTTCATGTCCACACGGCAATGAACTAAAGACTGTAATGTCTGCTACCACAGATCAATGTGAATAAGATGGGAACAACTCTTCCAGTGTTTCCTCACATTGCGTTCCACAAGTTTGGACATGAAATTCACATTACAATTTAGATCAACTAGTGAATAATTGTCCCTCGAAGACAAACTTGTTGTACCAAGCAAATATAAATGAATCTCCTGTGGAAATGTATGATGAGGTAGAGAAAGCATGCAGGTAAGGAGTTCCTGTATATTCTGAATTAAGGGAATGTTCAGATTCCATGAGTTATGTTACACACACTGTAAATAATGTGGTTTTTCACAACCTGAGTGTGTGCTACAAGGTACGGACGTAACTCTACATGAGGAACTCTAATATTATGGCTGTTTGCTGGTGACCAAAGAATGTAAATGCTACCTCCACAGCTCACTTAGGGGGATTTACCTATCTATTTCGATGCATTCTTCACTTAAGGTAACAGGGTGAGCATAAGAAACTCTCTGAAATTTAGTGAACTGGACAGTACCTTAGTCATTCCAAGGAAACCACTGTTGTGCTCAACTTTTAAATGCATTGCGAAAGGGAGCCATAAAATTAAGGTACACTAAGCAGGACTGTGAATAATTCATATTCTCTTCTCAATGTACTTACCAATTAGCATTTCATGTCATGAACAGAGTGCAGCTGAAACAAACGTGCTAGGATTTTCACTGCAAGAAAGGAATTCTCTGAGGAGATATTGCTTTATCCAGATCAACACAGGCTAAATCACAAAACCTGACTTCTACTTCAAGGAACATTTGGAGGGAACATGCACATCGGTATTTCCATGGTACTTACACACGTGTTCTGTAATAGACAAGTTTAAATCAAGCTTACACTCACCACCTAACAGACAAGAAAAGACTAAACTCCTGTAAGCACCTCCCTTTTCTAGTTGAAGCTCATGAGCATGCACAATGCTGTCCAAAAAGAAAAAAGAAGAAAAACAAAGTATGTCAGGTGATCTCTTTACTGAATCAGAAACACTTCAAGGATAGGGTTCCTTGCTTTAAGGTTACAAGTGTTTAGCAATTCACCTAAGTGTTATGACCTAGAAGCGATGTAACATAATATAAAACACATCATTGCTCCTGAACTCTTGAAAGTCTACTTACTTTAGCTCTCCAATATCTAGCTAATTCATGAAAGTTACTACAAATTGTGCTTTGCTCTTGTCAAATAACACGCCTTTCCGTGTGGGCAGTTTAGCGTAGGCAAATGAATAAACACATATGATTTTCAACATTTTTGCTTGGAGCTTCATGAAGACATATCTCCAAAATTTATACTGTTATAACCTATCCTAGGAACTGAATCATGGATTCCAACGTCATCTAACAAAGAACACTTGCACAAAGATTGATATAACTCTTGTAATGGTTTCTGAATGAATGTGCCAGAGGGAATGAACTTCATTTTACATAAGTTTTCATAATCCGAAGCGAAGTTGTTTCCGGAACAGAGAATTGTTTTGTCCGCTAGTGTTACACCTGGTACCAGACCACAGCTACGAAGCAAATAGGTTAAAAAACAGCAGTTGGCATGATGAGAACCTTATGTTTGCTTCCCCCATGAAGATAACATTCAGAGTTACCAACGACTGTACTGGAGGAATCAACATGTTTTTATGAATGTTGCTAAAGAAAAGCTGTGCAAAACTTCAGGAATCTTCATGTCCACACGTGGATGAACTAAAGATTCTAACGTCTGCTTCCACAGAACAATGTGAATAAGATGCGAACAACTCTTCCAGTGTTTCCTCACGTTGTGTTCCACAAGTTTGGACATGAAATTCACATTACAATTCAGATCAACTAGTGAATAATTGTCCCTCGAAGACAAACCTGTTGTACCAACCGAATATCAATTATTCTCCACTGGAAATGTATGTTGAGGAAGAGTAAGCATGCATGCCAAGAGTTCCTGTATAACCTGAATTAAGGGAAGGCTCGGATTCCATGAGATATGTTACCACACTGTAAATAATGTGGTTTTTCACAAGCTGACTGTGCGAGGACGTAACTGCACACGAAGAACTCTAATATTGTGGCTAGTTGGTGGTGACGAAGAATGTAAATGCTACATCCACAGCTCACTTAGGGGGATTTACCTATCTATTTCGATGCATTCTTCACTTACAGTAACAGGGTGAGCATAAGAAACCCTCTGAAATTTAGTGAACTGGACAGTGCCTTAGTCATTCCAAGGAAAACACTGTTGTGCTCAATTTTTAAATGCATCATGAAAGGGAGCCATATAGTTTAGGATACACTAAGCAGGACTGGGAAAAATTCATATTCTCTTCTCAATGTACTTAGCAATTAACTTTGCATGACATGAACAGAGTGCAGCTGCAGCAAATGTGCGAGGATTTTCACTGCAAGAAAGGAATTCTCTGAGGAGGTTTTGCTTTATCCAGATCAACACAGTCCAAATTACAAAACCTGACTTCTGCTTCATTGGGCTAGAGAGTGTAAATCAAAGTTTGACATACAGGGAAAACCTTCAACTGAGGCTTTCATCACTACTGACCATAAGGCCTTTTGTAATGATTTGTTACATAAAAAAAGTTATCAAGAACAGTTTGAGGAAAGAAGGAAATATCATCCCAATTATAGAGATGACCCTTACCTTAAATAACTCAGACAAAAGTACTCCAATGAAACACCCCCAATTGTAAGGTCCGCAGCCCATCCACCCCCCCATTTAAAAGCCGGTGGAGACCAGGGGATCCTTTATGGGTTGAGGAGTGGCCTCTCCGTTTTTCTAAGTTACACCAACTCCACATACTTATTAAGCAACATTTGGAGGCCGGACATATCCATCCCTCCACTAGTCCTTGGAACTCTCATGTCTTTGTCATAAAAAGCCTAATGGGTCCTGGAGATTTTCACATGATTTAAGCAAGATCAATGAATGCATGATCCCCTTTGGAACGCCCCACAGGGGACTCCCATGGATCCCAGCTATCCCCAATATATACCATATTACTATCATTGACATTAAAGTTTGCTGCTTCTCTATCCCTCTCCATCCAGGAGACACGGAAAAATTTACATTCTCTGTACCTACTGTTAATTTTTGTGGCCCAAATAGGAGATGTGAGTGGACTGTCTTACTTCAGGGCATGGCTAATAGCCCACCCATTTGTCAATATTACCTGTCATCCATTTTCTCTTCTCTTATCAATCTTCTCAATACCCTGTTTTATATTTACAAGGATGATATTATTCTTGGGTACCTAGATTCCTCCACACTCCAGGACCTTACCCACCAATGTCTAGCTATCCATCATACTCACAGCTTTAAAGTAGTGCCTGAGAAATTTCAAACTGTGCCTCCCTTTAAGATCTTGGGCTCGATCCTTACCCTAGATACAGTTTCACCTGTTAAACCACAACTGTATATTCAGGATTCTTACACCTTTCCTGAACTCCAGAAGCTCTTGGGAGAAATTAACTGGATGAGGCCCTGGATACCTATAACCACTGAGGAATTATCACCCTTGCTCGACCTACTAAGGGGCCTTGATCTTTAATCCCAAGTAACCCTAAAACCTGGGCAGAGACAAGTCCTCCATAGAGTCCAGGACGCCATAGATAACTCTAATCTCAAATGATTCAACCCTAATCTCCCTCTTTCCCCCTACCTTTTCCCTGGGGAGACCCTGACCACTGCCCTGTTGGCTCAAAAGGGTGAGCCTGTTCAGTGGATTCACCTCTCAATCAGTGGGGCCCCTATGGTCTATTCTTTAAGTAACCAAGTAGCTGATTACATCATTAAAGGAAGGGAAACTGCCATTAGACTCTTTGGTATTGAGCCTCACTCCATTATTACCCCATATAAGATAACTGATTTCACTTGGCTCCAAAGAAATAATGTAAGGGTCCCTATGGCACTTGAAGGGGTCCTGGGTACTATCAACTGCCATTATGGCCCTCATAAGTGGATGAGCTCTTTTCCCAGGTTGGAGGGGAGACCCCCAGGCTTTTCCTACCACAATCCAACCCTGACTTTCTCATTGCCTTTACAGATGGGGGACACCTGGGGGTTCCCCTGGTTGTGTATCCCCCTTTAAATTGGGGGTCAACCCTGAGCCCATCAAGTCTATCTCTCAGGAAATAGAGGGATCAACATAGTACAAAGAGCTTTTTGCAGTTGTTCTGGCTCTGCATACTATTCAGGAGCCATTCAAATTATTTTCTGACAGCCTCTATGTGGTAAACCTACTGCCCAATCTTATTGAAGCTCACATTAGACTTGATTCCAACCCTATATCCCCCTTAATGATCCATGATCATGCCCTACTCAAACAAAGAGTCCACCCTATCTTCATAAAACATCTTCGAGGCCATCAAAATTTACCAGATTTTCTGTCTGGAGGAAACAGCTTGGCCGATCAATTGGCCTCTGCGGCTCACTGTCACACTGTCTCAGAGGCTATCCAATTTCATTCCCTAACCCATACCAACTGGAGAGGCCTTAAACAAAGATTCCCCCAAATACCACATAAAAATCTTAAAAAGATTATTAGGACATGCAAATCTTGCCAACCCTTCCTCCGGTTCCCCCCTCCAAACTTCCAGGAGTAACCCTCGGGGCCTTTGCCCCAACCATCTTTGGCAAATAGATGTTACTCATTATTCCCCCTTAGGAAAACTTAAATATATCTTCTTACCAGTTGATACTTTCTTTTTTTTTTTTTTTTTTTCCGAGGTAGGGTCTCACTCTGGCTCAGGCTGACCTGGAATTCACTATGTAGTCTCAGGGTGGCCTCGAACTCTCGGCGATCCTCTTACCTCTGCCTCCCAAGCGCTGGGATTAAAGGCGTGCGCCACCACGCCCGGCAGTTGATACTTTCTCCCATGCCTGTTGGGCATCTGCACATGCCAGGGAGAAAGCTAAACATGCCATTAGTCATATGCTTCAATGTTTTGCCACTCTTGGGCTGCCTGATCAAGTAAAAACAGATAATGGCCCCTGCTTTGTAAGTCAAAACTTTATAAGTTTCCTCCAGATGTGACAAATTACACATGCCACAGACATCCATATAACCCTTGAGGCCAAGCTATCATTGAAAGATATAACCAAACACTTAAATCACAATTACAAAAACGAAAGGGGGAATCATTACCTCCCCATGATCAGCTAAAAAAAGCATTATTCACCTTAAATATTTTAAATTTTTCTAGAAATAAAAAAAAAATGTCTCCATTTCAAAAACGTTGGTCATCCTCTATCACATACAGCTCAATCAAGGTCAAATGGAGAGACCCATTGACTGGGGCCTGGAGAGGACCAGACCCACTCCTCACAGCAGGGAGAGGGTTTGGATATGTCTTCCCTCAAGATGAAAAAAGACCCATTTGGATACCAGCGAGGGACCTAAAATATTTACCCCAACAAGGGGACACTGATAATCACCCCTCCCCAGGGAGTGTCCCACCCCTGAGGACTGTTCCTAAAATGGTCTTCACCCTGCTAAACCAAACAATTCCCTCCATTGTGGAGGATTGCTGGCTTTGCCTCCATTCTGGGCCTCCCCAGCTGCTTACAGTAGTTGCCCATATGACCCTACTATTTGGGTTGGGAATATCAGTGACATAAAAGCCGCGTCCAACACTATCCTTGATCTCCAACAAAAGCTAGATTCCCTGGCTAAGGTAGTCTTACAAAACAGGAGGGGACTAAACCTATTAATGGCCGAAAAGGGAGGCATATGCTTGTTTTTACAGGAAAAAGGCTGTTTCTACACCAATAGATTGGGAATCGTTCAAGACTAGATAAAAAGACTTCAAGAGGACCTGGAAAAGAGATGGCACAACCTCCAGGACAACCCATTGTAGACGGGCCTGCGCGACTTCTTACCCTACCTCCTCCCTCTACCTCTTCTTCTCCTTTCCCTTATCCTCACTGTCGGGCCTTGTATAATTAACAAAATTACACAATTCATTCACCAGTGGCTAGAAGCAATAAAAATCTATCAGGTTGAGATACATTATCAAAGGCTGGCAACTCAGGAATTAAGTTCCTCAGATGACCCACTGCCATCTCCTCTGCCCTCCATGTGACCGATGAAGGGTAAGATCTCAGACCGACTGAGACAACCTAAGACAGGCCATGGAGTGGGTTCTCAACTAGCTAAACACCTGGTATGCAGTGACGGGTAAGATCCCCAAAGGGGGACAACCTAAGACAGGGGCCATGCTCTGAGGTAAACACCTGGTACCCAGTGATGGGTACGATCCCCAAAGGGGGGCAACCTAAGACAGGGGCCATGGTGACTAATGCTCTTACAAAAACAAAAGTGGGAGATGTTGGGCCTTGAGAGGCCTGGACGTGAGGCGTAGTGGAACTTCCTGAGCCTAGCTAAAGTTTGGCGAACTGCCTCCGCCCAGCTATGACTCAGCAGGGGGCCAAATGGCCTCTGGCCTGCTACTTCCGCCCAGGAAGTTAGAGTCCTGCCCTTGCATGCTTAGAACCATTCATCTCAGAGGTCGCAATATGCTATTGGCCCTTACATCTCACCCCACCCTAAAGTCCCCGCCTTCATTCTCAACATTATATAAACACCTGCCTGTAACAATAAAGTGAGTTCCTGCTTCGACAAGACTCCCGGCTCAGTGGTTTGTTCCTGGCCATCAACACTCACCCTCCTCCTCAACCCCTTGAGAGGAACCAGCGGGCCTGGTGCTTCCTCAGCACTACCTGCCGGGGGAGCCCGGCATGGGAGGAATCTCCTTCCAGGTGGCTGTGGTTGTGAGGAGATTTCCTTCCTGGTGGCTTTGATTTTGAGGAGATGCCCTTTCTGGTGGCAGTGGTTGTGAGGAGTAGGTATACTTAATTGTGGCTGGGGTTGTGAGTAACACATGCTCTTCCAGGTGGATGTGGTTGTGAGAAGATATCCTTCCAGATGATCATTTGTGAGGAGCTGTCCTTCCTGGTGGCTATGCTTGTGAGGGCATGTCCTACCTGATGACTATTTGTGAAGATTACATATCCTTCAAAATGGCTGTGTTTGTGAGGAGATGTTTTTCCAGGTGACTGGTTGTGAGGAGGAGATGCCCTTCCAGGTGTCTGTGGTTTTGAGGAAGAGAGGTCCTTCAAGATGGCTATGATTGTAAGGAAATGTCACTCCAGATGAGTGTGGATGTGTAAAGAAGATGCCCTTGTAGTTGACTGTAGTTGTGAGAGTTGTGCTTCCAAGTGGCTGTGATTGTGTGGAGATGTCTTTCCAGGTAGCTGTTGTTATGAGCACATGCCCTTTCAGATGGATGGTTGTGAGTAGATGTCATTCCAGGTGGCTGTGGTTATGAAGTGGAAATGTACTTCCTGGTATATGTGGTTGTGAGGAAGACATATCCTCCCAGATGTCTGTGATTGTGAAGAGATTTCCTTCCAGGTGACTGTGATTGTTAGAAGATGTATTTCCAGGTGGCTGTGATTGTGAGGAGGAGATGCCCTTCTAGGGGGCTGTTGTCATAAGAAGATGTACTTCCAGATATTTATTTGTGAGGAAATAATCTTCCAGGGGGCTATAGTTTCAAGGATACATCTATTGGTGGCCAAACAGCAGCAATGGTCAGCTCTGGAGTGTGACACTGGATGGGACATTCAGCAGGGCTGTGGTATCTGAGAAGTTCTTTGGCAGGGCCAAGAAGTCTTTCAGTGACTTCCTGGAGTGCCTGTTGTCTGACAGCTTGTGCTATTGCTATCTTTTCCTTGGAATTTTTGGTGTTATTATGTTTATTACTGCTCATTTTTGCTTTCGTTTCCCCATTCTCAGTAGTAATAGAGGAATCCAATTCAGATGTGTTTATACAGTCACCAGTGATTAAACAGGAAAGTAATGTTTCTACAGAAATTTCTGAGGCTTTAATGTTTAAACAGGTAAACAGATTATAGATCCTGAAACTATGACTAGTTTGAATGTACAAAGTTTCTTAACACCACAAATGTATATTTCACCTAATGAGACATGTTCCTCACAATGCTATGCTAATTGCCTTGCCAATTGTTCCCAAGAAACATTACTCATGATTATAGGAATTAATGGGCATATTTCCTGAACCTACAGATGACTTACTAGAAAAGGAGCCTGAAATGCTAAGGAGCAAAAGTAAACATCTTTCAAATAATCAGGTTGGGCCCACACAAGGAAATAAAACAAAATATGCAACTTTCAGAATTAACAATAGAGTTAGATTGGGCTCCTAAAGGAAAGACATCAATGCAAAACACTGGTTGGATAGATCAACCTTTACCATATACAGGGGCATAAGACCTTATAACAACAAGAGCTACCTGGCAGGGCTTTTGGATAGTTCCCATGAGCCTAGGTAAGATATTTACTGGCTTGCAATCTGACTTTCTTGTTTAAAATGAAATTAGAATGTCTAGGGGGTAATAAGTTCATGAGTTAAGAAGAAGCAGGGGAAACCAAGGAAAATGTTGTGCAAGATTTCTTAGAGAATAGAAGCTATATGAATAAGTTGCTATGTCTTGCTTGCAAAAAAATAATAATAATAGTGTATTATAAAAGTATAAATAAAGGAGCAGAGTCTTGCTCTGCATCCAGTATGCTTCACCTAAACTACTGACTCCACATATCCCATTCAAGTTTGTGAGGATACTTCCTTCCAAGTGACTGTGTTTGTGGGATGTCCTTCTGGTGGCTATGCTTGTACAATTTTCTCCAGTTCTCTGTGGTTGTGAGATGTACTTCCAGTAGTTTGTGGTGAGGAGATAGCTGTGGTTTCAAGAACGTGTCCTTTTGGGTGAATGTGTTGTGAGGAGATGTCCTTCTAGGTTTCTGTGGTTGTTAGGAGATGTATTTCCAGGTGCCTGTGACTGTGAGGAGGAAATGCCCTTCCAGGGGGCTGTGATTGTGAGGAGGAAATGTCCTAGATGGCTATGGTTGTGAGGAGATTTTGCGCTGTGGCTGTGCTTGGGAGGACATGTGCTTTCAGGTTGTTGGCTGTGAGGAGAGATCCTTTCACATGGGTCATGGGTGTGGTTGTGAGGTGGAGATATACTTCCATGTATATATGGTTGTGAGAAGATGTCCTTCCAGGTGCCTGTGGTCAAAAGGGGACATTTGCTTCCAGGCAGTAGTTGTGAGATCTCCTTCCAGGTGGCTGTGGTTCTGAGGAGACATCTTTTCAGGTGGCTGTGAGTGTGAGATGTCCTTCCAATGATTGTTTGTGAGGAGATGACTTTCCAGGTGCCTATGGTTGTAAGGACATGTCCTTCTGTTTGTGTTACTGTGTTGGTAAGGTGGAGATATCATCAAGGTGGTTGTGGTTGTGAGGAGATCTCCTTCTTGATGGCTATGGTTTTGAGAAGGAATTGTCCTTTCTGGAGGTGGCTGAGAGGAGATGTCTTCCCAGGTAGATGTGGTTGTGAGATGATGTCGTTACAGGTGGTTGGTTGTGAGGAGATTATCAACAGGTGGTTGTAGTTTTTAGAACATGCTCTTCCAGGTGGCTGCGTTTGTGAGAAGGAGATGCCATCAAGGTGGCTGTGTTTGTGAGGAAGATGTCTTTCCTGGTGGCTGTGGTTTTGAGGAGGAAATATCCTCCCAGTTGGCTCTGGTTGTGAGCACATGCTCTTTCAGGTGGGTGTGGTGATGAGGAGTAGAAACACTTCCAGATGGCTGAAGTTGGGAGGCAGAGAAGCCCTTACAGATGGTTTGGTTCTTAGGAAGAGATGGTCTAAAAGGTGGCTATGGTTGTGAGTATATGTACTTCCAGGTGGCTGTGGTTTAAAGGATATGTTTTTACAGGTAGCTGTGCTTGTCAGGACATGTCATTCCAGGTGGTTGATTTGAAGTTATGTCCTTTCAGGTGGCCGTGGTTGTGAAGAGATGTTATTCCAGGTGACTGTGTTTTGTGAGGAGGAGATGCCCTTCCATGTGGCTTATGTTCTGAGGAGGAAAACGCTTTCCAATTAGCTGTGATGTGAGGAGGAGATGTCCTTCCTGCTGCCTGTGATTTTGAGGAGATGTCTTTCCAGATGGGTATGGTTGTTAGGAGATGTCCTTCCAGATGAGTGTGTTTGTGAGGAGAGATATCCTTCCAGCTGGCTACGGTTATGAGGAGGATATGTTCTTCCAGCAGATGGCTGATGTTTTGAGGAGGAGATATCCTGAGAGGTGGCTGTGGCTGTGAGGAGATGTCCTTCCAGGTGCTTGGTTGTGAGGAGAAAATGTCTTTCTAGACAGCTGTGGCAGTGAGGAAATTTTTTTTTAACTTGTGGCTGTGCTTGTGAGGATGTGTCCTTCCAGGTGATTGGTTGTGAGAATATATCCCTGAATGTAGGTCTGTTTGTGAGATGGAGGTGTCCTTCTAGGTGGCTTTGGTTCTGAGGAGATTTTCTTCCAGTTGTTTTTGGTTGTGAGGAGATGTCCTTCCAGGTGGCTGTGGTTGTGAGAACATGTTCTTCCAGGTGACTATGTTTGTGAGGATTCAATGCCACCCAGGTGACTGTAGTTTTTAGGAGGAGATGTTCTTCCAGGTGGCAGTGGTTGTGAGTATATGTCATTCCAGGTGACTGTGTATGTGAGGAGAAGATGTCCTTCCAGGTGGCTGTGATTTTGAGGAGAAGATTTTCTTCCTGGTTGCTGTTGTGAGGAGGAGATGTCCTTCCAGATGGTTGTGGCTGTGTGTAAATGTCCTTTAAGGTGGTTGTGAATGTGAAAAGGAAATATCCTTTCAGTTGGTTGTGGTATTGAGGATGTGATACTCTTCCAGGTGGCTTTGGTTGTGAGGAGATGTCCTTCCAGGTGACTGTGGTTGTGAGAAGATACACATTCAGGTTGTTGTTGTTGTGGTTGTGAGGAGATATCCTTCTGCTTGGCTATGCTTGAGAGGAGTATATGTAATTCCAGGTAGCTGTGGTTGTGTAGAGCATATGCCCTTCCAGATGGCTGTGGTTGTGAGGAGGAGATGGTCTACCAGGTGGCTGTGGATGTGAGGAGATATCTTTCCAGGTGCCTGTGCTTGTGAAGACATGTCATTTATGTGGTTGGTTGTGAGGAGATGTCCTTTCAGGTGTCTATGAGTGTGAAGTGAAGATGTCCTTCCAGGTATAAGTGGTTTTGGGGAAGATGTTCTCGCAGGTGTCTGCAGTTGTGCATAGATGCACTTCCAGGTAGCCATTGTTGTGAGGAGGACATGTTCTTCCAGGTGACTGTGGATATGGGGAATGTCCTTCCAAGTGACTGTATTTGTGAAGAGGAAATTCCCTTCCAGCTGGCTATGTTTGTGAGGAGATCTCTTTCCAGCTAACTGTGATTGTGAGGGATAGATTTTCTTCCTGGTGGCTGATTTTGAGGAGATGTCATTCTAACTGGCTATGATTCTGAGGACTTTTCCATCCAGGTGACTGTGTTTGTGAGAAGGAAAAGCCATCAAATTGGCTGTGATTGTGAGGGAATCTTTTTCTAGATGGTTATGGTTGTGAGGAGATGTCTTTCCAAGTGGCGGTAATTGTGAGGTGGATCCAGATGGCTGTGGTTTTGAGAAGATGTCCTTCTAGGTGGTTGGTTTTGTGAGATGTCACAAGGTGGCTCTTGTTGGGAAGATATTTTCTTCAAGATGGCTGTGGTTTTGAGGAGATGTCCTTCCAGGTGACCGTGTTTGTGAGGTGGATACATCCTTCCAGCTGATTATATTTTTGAGGAAGAGATGTCTTTCCACATGGCTGTGATTGTGAGGCGATTTCCTTACAGATGACTGTGTTTGTAAGGAGAAGATGTCCTTCCAGGTGGCTGTGGTTGGGAGATGTTCTTTCAGATTGCTCTGGTTTTGAGGAGGTGTCTTTCCAGATGATTGTAGATCTGAGAAGAAGATGTTTTTAGAGATGGCAGTCATTTTGGGGAAATGTCATTCTAGCTGATTGTGGTTGTGAGGAGGATATGCCCTTCCAGGTGGCAGTGATTGTGAGGAGGAAAAGTCCTTCCAGATGACTGTGTTTATGAGGAGATTTTTTTTTACTGGTGGCTTTGCTTGTGAGGACATGTCCTTCCAAGTGGTTGGCCATGATGACATATTCATGTAGGTATGTGCATTTGTGAGGTCGATATGCTCTTCCACTTGTATGTGGTTGTGAGGAGGAGATGTCCTCCAAGGTATTTGTCATTGGGAGGAGATGTCCTAATAGGTGGCTGTAGTTGTAAGAAGATGCCCTTTCAGGTTGGTGGAGTTGTGAGGAGGAAAGCTTCCAGGTAGCAGTGGTTGTGAGGACATTTCCTTGCATTTGATTGTGCTTGTGAGGATGAGATGCCATCTAGGTGGCAGTGCTGGTGAGATGTCCTTCCTAATTGTTGTGGTTTTCAGAAGTTTTTCCAGGTTGCTTTTGTTATGAGGAGATCTTCTTCCAGGTGGTTTGGGTTGTGAGGAACACATGCCATTCCAGATAGCTGTAGTTGTGAGGGTATATCCTTCCAGATGGTTGTTTGTAAGAAGTCCTTGAAAGTGGCTGTGGTTGTGAGGAGGAGATGTCTTTCTTGGAGCCTGTGGTTTGGGGGAGGAGATGTCCTCCCAGGTGACTGTAGTTGTGATACACTTCCAGGTGGCTGGGGTATGGAAGAAGAGATGCCCTTCCAGAAGGCTTTGGTTGTGGGGAGGAGATGGTCTTCAATGTGGCTGTTGTTTTAAAGAGATGTACTTACAGATGGCTGTGGTCATGAGGAGATGTTTTCACAAGTGACTATGCTTTTGAGGCCTTTCCTTCCAGGTGGTTTTTTTGAGGAGATCTCCTTTTAAGTGTCTGTAGTTTTGAGGTGGAACTGTCCTTCCAGGTGACTGTTTGTGGAGGAAATGCACTCCCATTTGGCTGGTATTGTGTGGGGGAGATAGCCTAACTGGTGACTTTGGTTGTGGGGAAGTTATGATCTTCCTGGTGGCCATGATTTTGTGAGCTATCCTTCAAGGTGACTGTAGTTGTGAGGAAATGTCTTTCCAGGTGGCTTTGGTTGTGAGAACATGTCCTTATGTGTGGATGTATTTATAATTAGGAGATGCCTTTAAGGTGGCTGTTGTGAGAAGGCAATCTCCTCCCAGATGTTTGTGTTTGTGGAGGAGATGCCCTTCCATTTGGCTGTTGCTGTGTGTGGGAGATATCCTTTCTGTTGGCGTTAGTTGAGAGAAATGTAGTTCCTGGTGACTGTGATTTTGAGATGTATTTACAGGTGGGTGTGGTTATGAGGAGTTCTTCTTGCACATGGTTGGTTGTGAGGATATGTCCTTCCAGATGGCTGTGTTGTTGAGGAGGAGATCTTTTTCCAGATATCCACCTCTGTGTTTTGAGTAGGAGATGCTCTTCCATGTCACTGTGGTTGTGAAGAGGAGATGTCCTTCCCATGTCTGTGATTGTGAGCAGATTTCCTTCCAGGTCTCTGTGGTGATAATTTGCCCTTCCAGGTGGGTTCTGTTGTGAGAAGGAAATGTTCTTCCAGGTGGCTGTGCTTGTGAGGTGATGTTCTTCCATGTGGCTTGCATGTGGTTGTAGGGGAGAGATGTTCTTGCAGGTGGCTGTGGTTGGAAGATGTTTTTCCAGGTGGCTGATCTTCTGAATTCATACATTTCCAGGTGGTTGGTTGTCAGGAGATGTTTTCCCAGATGTGTCACTGTGAGTGGGCTATGTCTCCCAGGTGTCTGTGGTTGTGAGATTTCCTACTAGGTGGCTGTGGTTGTGAGGAGATACCCTTAAAGTTGACTGTTTGTGAGGAGAAGATGCCCTTCCAAGTGTCTGTGGTTGTGAAGAAATGTCCTACATGGTGGCTGAGGTTGTGAGAGGGATGATCTTCCTATTGGCTATCATTTTCGTAGCCTTCAAGCTGACTGAGGTTGCGAGGACATGTCTTTCCAGATGTTTGTGGTTGTGAGGAGGAGATGCCCTTACTGGTGTCTATTGTTATGAGGAATAGATGTCTTACCAGGTGGCAGTGGTTATGAGGAGGAGATGTCCTTCCAGGTGGCCATGGTTGTGATATCCTTCAAGATGGCTGTTTGTGAAGAGATGTTTTTACAGGTGGATATACTTTTGAGGACATGTTCTTCCAGGTGACTTGTAGTGAGAGATGTCCTTCAAGGTGACTATGGTTGTGAGGAGATCTCTTTTGTTTTCCTTTTATTATTATTATTAGTAGTAGTTATGTACACAGTGTATATACAGCCATGTTGGTACTATCATTAGCCTCCTCCCTGATCTCCTCCTTCCACAGATACCATCCTCATTGGGGAATGTGGGTCGTGCATTGTGGAGTTAGCCACCACAGGGAAGAGGCAATGTCTCTGTGCAGAATGTCCCAAAATGTGGCTTTATCAATCTTTCTGTCCTCTTTTCTGTGAATTTCCCTGAACCATGTTGAGTTTGTCTTAGGTCTACTTCAGTGATGAGCTCTTGGGAGCCTCTGTGTCTCTGTATATCTGGTTTAGTAGGAGTTGAGTGTTCTCTGTGTATCTCTCCTTCACCCTTGTGCTGGTACCAGGTTCACCAAGAAAGCAGCACTCTTTCTCATTTGCGCAATTACTCTATGGTTTCAGCTGAGGCTCTGGTGAAGTGCAATGGGCTGATTCTCTCCTCAAGATCTGCGTCCATCTGAAAAAGAGAAGCAAATTCTCCAATGGAAAATGAAGTCAGCACCAGACAAATGGGCTAACAATTATTATTTTAGAGAGAATTTAATAGGTGTAGGCCCTTTTGTAGCCCACGATTGGTGGGAGCTTGATGATGGAGAGCAGGCTCATGTTTTTGGATATGGTTCTGACTTGTTTCCCAGAATTAGCTATGGGTTCTGTTCCACTGAACAGATCTGTTAGACAAATCAAGAGCAGTTGGTTACCCACAAGGCTGTGTGCCACTATGGCACTCATGTGAGCATCATGACAGGTTGTTTGCTGCTGAGTAGCTTAGATCACAAATTGCTGGGATAGATGTTGGTCATTTTCACCCTGTCGTTCATGTAGCATCTTCTGGCACAAGATCAGCTATCTGGGGACTGACTCTCTTCCAAATTCCAGCCAGGTCACTCCATGTTTCATACCAACAGCATATGGTGTCTTTGGCAGTAGTGTGTTACCATTAACTTTTGGTGGGTCAACAAGTGCTCTGACAGAACTCTGTCTTCTTTTGGGAAACCTTGTAGGTCTCTCTGATCAACAGCTCATTGTGGTTGTTAACCACATGCTGTTACTGGAAGTTACAGGCCAGTGCCAAGGAAAAGAAGGAAGAAAAAAATAGCTAATATAAAAGAGAGAAGATAGAGAGAAACAGAAGATATATAAAAAGATATATAAAATTTTATGGTACCATTGCCATTTTGGTCCAGTTTTGGGCCCCTCCCCCACCATTACCCTCCAGTACCACCCCGCCCTTTCTATTGTGCAGTTCTTGAAATGCTTATTAGGTATGTCAGCATCTTGGGCAGATTTAGGTTAGCAGCCACAGATGAGTGAGACCATGCGACGACTATCATTCTGTGATTGGATGGGTTTGCTGAGAATGATCTATTCCAAGTTCAACCATTTTTCTTCAAATTTCATTGTGTCATTTTTCCTGAGTGCTGTGTAGAATTCCATTGTGTGGATATACCATATCTTGGTTATCCATTCATCTAATGATGGACATCTGGGTTGATTCCAGCTCTTAGCTATAAACAAGGGTGAGAAAATCTCTCTGAACTGAGGCATGGAGTTTTTAGGGTAAATGCCAAGTAAGGGAATCATTGGGTCTGTTGGTAACTCTATAGTCAACCTTTTTAGTACCCTCCATATTGCTTTCCATAGTGGTTGTACCACCTTACATTCCCACCAACAGTGAATGAGGGTTCCTATTTCTGTACATCTTCACCAGCATTTGCTTTCGTTTGATTTTCTAATGTTTGTTAAGGGGGAACCTCACAGTTGTTTTAATTTGCATTTCCCAATGACTAGGGATGATGAACATTTTCTTAAGTGTGTGTTTGCCAGTTGTATTTCTTCCTCTGAGAACTCCCTGCTCAGCTCCTGCCCCACTTCAAATTTGTCATTGTTTAGGTTTTTGAGTTCCTTGTAGATTCTAGAAAATATGCCTCTGTCAGTTGTACTGCTGACAAAAATTTTCTCCCATTCTGTGGATAATCTGTTGGCTCTGCTTATTGTATGTTTGTCTGTAAAGAAACTTTTCAGGTTCCTGAGATCCCAATGGTTGAGCGATTGTCTAAGTTCCTGAGCTACTAGGGGTTTGTTCATGAAGTTTTCACCATTCCTATATCATGGAAAGTTCCTTCTATTTTTTCTTCCAGTAGTAGCAGAGTTTCTGGTCTTATATTAAGGCCCCCAATATATTCAGTGTTTTATTACTTTGTAGTTTGCATCTGCAGCCACCTGACTGGAGGTGGTGTCACTGGCAGATCTCAAGGTGTGGTGGGTTTGAGATTTCAATCTAAAGATGTGCAAAATGTGCCTAGTTGGAGTTCCTGAAGTGTGCTGTGCTGTGTGGCCTTTGGCTTTTTCACTCGTGCTTCTCTCTCTCTGCTTGGACCTGTGAAGGCAGGCCAGCTTCTTCTGTCATTATGGAACTTCTCCTGGATCTGTAAGCTTCAATAAATATCCCTTCCTCTATAACTGTGTGTGGTCTGGAAGTTCATTTCAGTGAACCTGAAGCTGTCTGCTACAGGAGCATATGCCATTCCAGGTTGCTGTGGTTGTGACATTTCTTTCCAGATGGCTGTGGTTGTGAGGCTATGCCATAGTAGGTGGCTGTAGTTGTGAGCCAGAGATATCTTCATAGATGGCTGTACTTGTCAGGACATGTCATTCCTATATGTAGGTTGTGAGGATATGTCTTTCTAGGTTACTGTGGTTGTAAGGAGGAGATATCTTACCAGGTGGCTTTGGTTGTGAGGAGATGTTCTTCCAGGTGTCCGTGGTGGGAAGTAGATGCCCTTTCAGGGGCTTGGTTGTGAGGAGGTGTCCTTTCAGGTGGCTTTAGCTGAAAAGACATTTCCTTCCAGGTGACAGTATTGCTGAGGAAGATATGCCAACCAGGTGGTTGTGGCTTTCGTTGTGAAGTGGAGATGTCCTTCTAGTTGTATGTGGTTGTGAGGGGTTTTCCTTCCAAGTGGGTATAGTTATGAGGAGATTTCCTTCCATGTGGCTGTGTTTGTGAGGATATTTCTTATCAGGGGGCTATAGTTGTGAGTAGATGTCACTTCAGATGGCTGAGGATGCGAGGAGGAGATACATTTTCAGGTTGATGTGGTTGGGATTAGATGTCCTTCCTGGTGTTTGTGGTTTTGAGGAGGGGATTACTTCCAGGTGGCTGTGGTTGTGAGATGTCTTTCAATATGGCTATGGTTGTGAAGTGGAGATGTCTTCCAAGTGACTGTGGTTGTGAGGAAATGTCTATACAGATGGTTGTGTTTTTGAGGTCATGTTCTTCTTGGTGTTTGGTTTTAAGGTTATGTCCTCCCTGGGAGATATATGTATAGTCAAATTTATAGTAAGGATGAAAGCTCCTTCCAGGTGGCTGTGGTTGTCAAGAAAGGATGTCCTTCCTGTTGGCTGTGCTTTTGAGAAGATGTCTTTCCAGGTGGCTCTATTTGCAAGGAGAAGATGTCCTTCTAAGTGGCTGTTGTTGTGAGAAGTCATTCCTGGTGGCTGTGATTTTGAGCAGGATATGTCCTTCCAGATGACATTGGTAGTGGATGTCATTTCAAGTGGCAGGGATTGTGAGGAAGAGATATCCATCTGGATGGCTCTGGTTATAAGGAGGAGGTGTTCTCCCAGATGGCTGTGGTGAGCAAATGTACTTTCAGGTGGCTTTGGCTGTGAGGAGATGTCCTTCCATGTGGCTGTGGTTGTGAAAAGATGTTCTTCAAAATGATTGTGGTTGTGAGGAGAGAATGCCCTTCCAGATACCTGTGGTTGTGAGGCTATGGTCTTCCAGATGGCTTGCATTTTGAGTAGGCAATTACCTTCCATGTGGCTACAGTTGTGAGAAGATATACTTCCAGGTGGTTGTGGTTGTGAGGAGATTACCTTCCAGGTGTCTCTGGTCGTGAGGAGATGTCATTCCAGGAGGATGTGTTTTTTTTGGAGGATTTGTTCTTCCAGGGACTATGGTTGTGAGGAGAGATCCTTCCATGTGTTTGTGATGAGATTACCTTTAAGGTCACTGTTTCTGTGGGGTGCAGATGCACTTTAAGGTGGTTATGCTTGTGAGGAGATTATGTCCTTCCAGGTGGCTGCTATTGTAAGGAGGAGATGTCCTTCCAGGTAGCTGAGGTTTTGAGGATATGTCCTTCCTGGTAGCTATGGTTGTGAGGAGATGTATTTCGAGGTGGCTTTGCTTATGAGGACATATCCTTTCAGTAACTTTGTTGTGAGGAGATGTCATTCCTGGTTTCTGGGGTTGTGAGGTGGAGATTTCCTTCCAGGTGACTGTGGTTGTGAGATGTCATTCCAGGAGGCTGTGGCTGTGAGCATCAGATGTCCTTTCAAGTGGATGTGGTTTTGAGGACATGTTCTTACATGTGACTGTGTTTGTAAAGAGGACATGCTATCAAGGCTGTTGTGGTTATAATAAAGAGCTCTATGTCATTTCAGATGGCTGTGGTTGTAAGAAGAAATATTCTTCCACCAGGCTGTGGATTTAAGAAGGAGATATGATTCCAGGTGACTATGGTTTTACTTCCATGTGGTTGGTTGTGAGGAGATGTTCTTCCAAGTGACTGTGTTTGTGAGGGGATGTCTTTCCTAGTGGCTGTGGATGTGAGGAGGTGTCCTTCCAGGTGCTTTGTTGTGGGGAGATGATCTTCCAGGTGGCTGTGGTTTCAAGGACATGTCCTTCCAGGTGACTGTGTTCGTGAAGAGATGTCCTTTCAGGTGTCTGTTGTTGTGAGGAGGAGGTGTCCTTCCAGGTGGCTGTGCTTATGAGGAGGAGATATCTTTGCAGGTGGCTGTGCTTGTGAGGCCATGTCCTTCCAGGTGGTTGATTGTCAGGAGATGGTCTTCCAGGTGACTGGTTGTCAGGTGCTGCTGTCTTTCTACGTTTATGATGTCATGAGGAAGAGATGTCTCTCAGGTGTCTGTAGATGGGAGGAGATGCCCTTCCATGTAATTGTGCTTGGCTGTGATTGTGAAGAGTAGATGTTCTTGGTGACTGTGGTGTTGAGGAAATGTCCTCCAAAGTGGCTGTGTTTGTGAGGAGAAGATGCACATCCAAGTGGCTGTGGTTGTGAGAAGGTGATGTCTTACCTGGTGGCTGTGGTTGCAAAGACATGTCCTTCCAGGTGGTTGATTGTTGCAGTCAGGTTCACACTGCTGGCAGAAAGCAACTGACCAAGAGTACTCTGTGGGGAAAAAATCAGTTTATTTTGGTTACAAACTCGAGGGGAAGCTCCATGATGGAAAGGGAAAAGGATGGCATGATCAGAGGGTGGGCATCACCTCCTGGCACATAACAACAGAAGAGTTTGCCAAACACTTGCAAAGGGAAACTGGCTATAATACCCATAAGCCTGCCCCCAGCAATACACTGCCTCCAGGAAACATTAATTCCCAAATCTCCATCAGCTGGGAACCTAGCATTCAGAACACTTATGTTTATCCCCCCCCCACCCGAATCAAACCACCACGTTGGTTTTGAGGAGCTGTCCTTCAAGGTGGCTGTGGTTGTGAGAAGGAAATGTCCACCCAGGTGTCTCTAGTTGTGAGAAATTTTCTTTCCAGATGGATGTGTTTGTGAGGAGAATCACTTCCAGGTGTCTGTGGTTTTGAGGAGGAGATGTCCTTCCAGGTGTTTTTGATTGTCAAGAGATTTCTTTCCAAACTGCTGTGATTGTGAGGAGATGCCCTTCCAGATGGCTGTGGTTGTGTGGAGGAGATATCATTATAGATGGCTGTACTTGTGAGGGCATATCCTTCCTGGAGGTTGGTCATGAAGAGATGTCCTCCTTGTTCTTGTTGTGAGGAGGAGATGTTCTACCAGGTGGCTGTGTTTGTGAGGAGATTTCCTTCGAGGTGGCTGTGGTTTTGAGGAGATGTCATTCCATGTGGCTGTGCTTGAGAGGATATGTCCTTCTAGGTGGTTGGTTGTCAGGAGATATCCTTACAGGTGACTGTGGTTTTTAGGTGGAGGTGTCCATCTAGGTGTATGTGATTGTGAGAGGGAAATGTCTCCCAGTTGTCTGTGGTTGTGAGGAGTAGATGTCCTGCCAGATGGCTGTGACTGTCAGATGTCCATATATGTGATTGTGATTGTGAGGGGTAGATGTTATTCTAGATGACTGTGGTTCTGAGGAGATGTCCTTCCATGTGACTGAATTTGTGAGGAGGAGATACCCTAAGGAGATACCCTTCCAGGTGAATGTGGTTGTAAGATGTTTTACCAGGTGGCTGTGGTTGTGAGGAGGAGATATTCTTCCAGTTGGCTGTGGTTGTGAGGAGATGTCCCTCTATGTGGTTGTGATATGTTCTTCCAGTTGTCTTTGGTTGTGATATTTCCTTCCTGGTGGCTGCAGTTGTGAGATGGACTTCAAGTTTGCTGTGGTTGTGAGGAGGAGATGTCCTTCAGGTGTCTATGGTAAGTAGGAGATCTCCTTTCAGGTGGCTTTGGTTGTGAGTATATGTCTTTTCAGGTGACTCTAGTTGTGAGGAGGAAATGGTCTTCCTGATGGCTGTGGTTGTGAGATGTCCTTCCAGGTGGTTGGTTTTGAGGGGACTTCTTTCCAGGTGGCTGTGTTTCTCATATGAGTTTGAATTACCGTGGATAGAAGACATATTCTACTTCAATATAGAACAAGGAACTAATTTTTTATTATTTTATTTATTTTTATTAATTAGTTTTGTACTGAGTGAATACAGTCAAGTTGGTACCATTGTTAGGTTCATCCATGTCCTGCCCCCTCCCCCTTGCCCCTCCTTGTTGAGGTATATGGGTCATGCATTGTGGAGTCAGCCCACAGTTATGGGTAGGAGAAATGTCTCTGCATATCATTACCCAACATGTTGCTCTGACATTCTTTCCACCCCCCTCTTCTGCAAAATTTCCCTGAGCCATATTGGGTTCATTTTTGCTCTGCTTCAGTGATGAGGTGTTGGGGGCCTCTGGGTCTCTGGATATCTGATTTGGTAGGAGTTGATTGTTCTCTGTGTCGATCTCATTCACCCTTGTGCTGGTACCTGGTTAACCAAGAAAACAGCACCCTTGCTTGTTTTGCAAATTTTTCTTAGGTTCAGCTGGGGACCTTTTGAGGTATCATGGGGATGTTCTCTCTTTAGGATCTGTGTCTATCTGAAAAAAAAAAAAGAAGCAGATTCTCCAACAGAGAGTAAAGTTAGCACCAGACAAACAGGATCACCCTTATTTTTATATAGAGAATTTAATAGGTGTAGGCACTCTTGTAGCCCACGATTGGTGGCAACTTGATAATGGAGAGCAGGCTCATGTTTGGATATGGTTCTGATTTGTATCCCAGCTCCAGCTATGGGTCCCTTTCCACTGAGGGGATCAGTTAGCCAAATCAAGAGCAGTTGGTTTCCCACCATGGCTGTGCACCACTATTGCATTTATGTGAGCAACACAACAGGTTATTTGCTGCTAAGTAGGTTAGACCATGAGTTTCTTGGACAGATATTGGTCATTTTCCCCCAGTCTCCCATGTAGCACCTTCTGGCACTAGATGTGCTGACTGTCTGGGGACTGACTTTCTTCCAGCTTCCAGCCATGTCATTCAGTTTTACGTGTCAACTGCATATGTTGTCTTCAGCAGTAGGGTCTTAACACTAACCTTTGGTGAGTCATCAAGTACTCTGACAGAAATCTGTCTTTCTTTTAGGAAACCTTGTAGGTCTTTCTGATCAAAAGCTCATTGTGGATGATAGCCACATGCTGGTACTGGGAGTTATAGGTCAGTGCCCACTAAGAGAAGGAAGAAAAAGATAACTAATACACAAGAGTTAGGGAGAAGAGAGAGAGAGAGACAGAGAGAAGCTGTAGAAGATTAAGGTCAGTCTTCTTCATACCCTCTCCAGTGCCTTGTGGCTCAGGTGTTCCCTCTAACGGCCTGATGAAAGTTCAACCATTTGGTCTGCACTTTAGGTTGTAGAATTTTAGGGTACCATTGTCGTTTGGGTCTATATTTGTATCTCCCACCCCCTCCCTTATTCTCCCCTCCCTCCCACCCAACTATTGTCTAGTCTTCGAGAAGCTTTCTGGGTATGTTGGCATCTTGGGTAGATTCAGGTTAGGTGTGTAGATAAGTGAGACTATGCGTTGATTATTTCTGTGATTGGGTTAGTTCACTGAGAATGATCTGTTCCAGGTTCAAACATTTTTCTTCAAATTTCATTGTGTCATTTTTTTTTCTTACTGCTGTATAGAATTCCATTATGTAGATATACCACATCTTAGTTATTCATTCTTCTAGTGATGGACATCTGAGTTGATTCCAGCTCTTAGCTATTACAAATTGAGCTTCTATAAACATGGTTGAGCAAATATCTCTGGACTGAGGCTTGAAGGTTTCAGGGTATATGCTGAGTAAGGGAGTAACTGGGTCTGTTGGTAACTCTATAGTCAGCTTTTTCCGGAGTCTCCATGTTGCCTTCCAAAGTGGTTGTACCATCTTACATTCCCAACAACAGTGGATTAGGGTTCCTAATTCTTCACATTCTCACCAGCATTTATTTTCATTTGATTCTTTGAAGTTTGCTATACTTACTGAGGTAAGGTGGAATCTCATAGTAGTTTTAATTTGCATTTCCCTGCTGATTAGGGATGATGATCATTTTCTTAAGTGTGTGTTTGCCATTTGTATTTCTTCATCTGTGAACTGCTTGTCCGCCTCTTTGCACCATTTTGTGAGTGGGTTGTTTGACTTATTATTGTTTAGATTGTTGAATTCTTTGTAGATTCTAGGCCTCTGTCAGTTGGATAATCAGCAAATATTTTCTCCCATTCTGTGGGTATGGGTAATCTATTGGCTTGGCTTATTGTATGCTTGTCTGTAAAGAAAATCTTCAGCTTCATGTTATCCCATTGGTTTGGTGACTGTTTAAGATCGTGAGCTACTGAGGATTTGTTCAAGAAGTCCTTTTCCATTCATATATTATGGAAAGTTCTTCCTATATTTTCTTCCAGTAGTAGCCAAGTTTCTGGTCTTATATTGAGGTCTTTGCTCTATTTGGAATTGAGTGCTGTGCATGGTGAGATGTGTGGATCAAGTTTCAATTTCCTGCATATGGTCATCCAGTTTGCCCAGCACCATTTGTTGAAGATGCTGTCTTTTTTCCAGCCTCTATTGTTAGGGCCTTTGTCAAATATCAAGTATCTGTAGTTTCTTGACCGAAAGTCCGGGTCCTCAATTCTAGTCCATTGGTCTATTCTCCTGTTTTTATGCCAGTACCATGCTATTTTTATTACTATGGCTGTGTAATATAGCTTTAGATCAGGTATGGTGATGCCTCCAGAGGTATTTCATTTGCTGAGGATATACTTGGATATCCAAGGCTTTCTGCCTTTCCATATGAAATTTGAGATCATTTTTACTATCTCTGTGAAGAACGATGTTGGAATTTTAGTTGGAATTGCATTAAATCTGTATATTGCCTTTGGTAGGATTGCCATCTTCACAATTTTAATTCTGCCCATCCCGGAGCATGGGAGGTCTTTCCATTTTCTCAAGTCATTCTCAATTTCTTTTTTGAGTGTTTTTATGCTTTCATTGTATAGATCTTTCACTTTCTTGGTTAACGTTATTCCAAGGTATTTTTTTGTTGTTGTTGCTATTGAAAATGGGACTATGTCCCTTATTTCTTTCTCTGTATCTTTGTCATTTGCATAAAGGAAGGCTACTGATTTTAGTGCATTGATTTTGTATCCTGCTACTTTGCTATAGGAGTTAATCACCTTCAGGGATTGGGGGATGGAGTCTCTTGGGTCCCTTACATATACAATCATGTCATCACCTAATAGAGCTAACTTAACTTCTTCGTTTCCAAATTGTATCCCGTTTATTTCCTTCTCCTGTCTTATTGCTGAGCTAGGACTTCCAGTACTGCATTGAAGAGCAGAGGTGAGAGTGGACAACCCTGTCTTGTTCCTGATCTCAATGGAAATTCCTCCAGTATCTCTCCATTAAGTATTATTTGGGCCTTAGGAGCTTTGTATATTGCCTTTACTATGTGAAGATATGAACCAGCCATGCCAATTCTCTCCAATGTTTTGATCACGAAGTGATGTTGTATCTTGTTAAAGGCCTTTTCTGCATCTATGGAAATGATCATGTGGTTTTTGTGTTTAACCTTGTTTATGTGGTGTATTACATTGATAGATTTTTCTATGCTGAACCACCCCTGTGTTACTGGGATGACTCCCACTTGGTGAAGGTGGATAATGCTTTTGATATGCTGTTGGATTCAGTTTGCACAGATTTTTTTCAGGATGTTTGCATCTAAGTTCATCAGGGAAATAGGCTGGTAGTTTTGTTTTCTTGTGGCATCTGTGCCTGGTTTTGGAATTAGGGTGATACTAGCTTTATAAAAGGAGGTGGGTAGCTTTCCCTGTTCTCCAATTGTGTGGCACACTTTCATGAAGATTGGTTTGAGATCGTCCATGAAGGTTTGATAGAATTCAGCTGAGAATCCATCTGGTCCTGGACTCTTCTTCTTGGGGAGGTTTTTTATTACTTTTTCAATCTCAATGGATGTGATAGGTTCATTTAGGAGATTATTCTGCTATGAATTTAGCTTTGATAGTTGGTATGCACCCAGGAATTTATCCATCTTATCCACGTTATCCAGTTTTGTGGAGCAGAAGTTTTTGAAATAAGTCCTGATGATTCTCCCAGTTTCACTTATGTCTGTTGTGATGTCTCCTTTTTCATTTCGAATTTTGTTAATTTGAAGCATCTTTTTTTTTTCTTGATCAAATCGGCCAGGGGTCTGTCAACCATGTTTATTTTTTCAAAGAACCAGCTATTTGTTTTGTCAATTGTCTTAATTGTTTTCTTAGTTTCCAATTCATTAATTTCTGCTCTGATTTTAATTATTTCTTTCCTTCTGGAGCTCTTTGGGTTGGCTTTTTCTTGCTTTTCCAGTGCCTTTGGGTGGGTGGTTAGGATATTGATTTGGGATCTCTCTGTCTTTGTTATGAAGGCATTTAGTGTTAAAATTTTTCCCCTGACGACTATCTTCACTGTGTGCCATAAGTTTTGGTAGGATGTGTTCTCGTCATCATTCATTTCTAGAAATTTTGCATTTTATTTTTTTTTATTTTGTCCACTACCCATTTATTGTTTAAAAGTATGCTGTTCAGTTTCCAGGCGCCACTGGGATTCTTGGTGGGTCTTTTGTTGTTGATTTCTAGGAATATAGCATTGTGATCTGATATCATGCAGGGAATCATGTCAATCTTCCTAAATATATGGAGACAGGCTTTGTGACACAGTGTATGATCTATTTTAGAGAATGTTCCATGGGCTGCTGAGAAGAATGTGTAGTCTGTGGATTGGGGATGGAATGTGCTGTAGATGTCCATTAGGTCTAAGCTCTCTTACTTCTCTGTTGAATTTCTGTTTGGATGATTTATTACTGATAATGGTGTATTGAAGTCCCTAGCTAGGATGGTGTTGGTGGTTATTTCTGTTTTATTGTCAAGTAGGTTTTGTTTTATGAACTGTGGTGTCCCTGTGGTGCATACAGATTTATGATTGTAATATCCTCTTGATGGATCATTCCCTTGATAAGTGGGAAGTGGCCTTCTTTATCTTTTTTTGATTATTTTTGGTTTGAAGTCTATTTTATCCTATATTAATGTAGCTACACCTGCTTATTTCTTATTCCTGTTTGCTTGGATATTGTTTTCCACCCTTTACCCCAAGGAGGTGTCTCTCTTTAGTGGTGAGATGGGTTTCTTGAAGACAACGGATTAAGGGGACTAATTTTCTGATCCATCTTGTTAGTATGTCTCTTTATGTGTGACTTAAGGCCATTAATATTTAGGGTAATGACTGTGAGGTTTGATTTGATCCCTGCCATATTTCTGTTGGTATATGTGGTTTGGTGTTTTCATGGATTTTGAAGATTTTTGTGCCTTCTTTGCATTTGATTATTGTGATCTGCTTCTTGTAGGCATTTGAGTTTGATTATTTGATTCTTCTGTGTAGAGAATTTCGTGAAATACTCTCTGTAGGTTTGGTTTTGTGCTCATATATTGCAAAGCTGAGTCTTGTCATGGGAAGTTTTTCTTTCACCATCTATTATGAGGGATACTTTTGCTGGATAGAGTAGTATGGGTTGGAAGCCATAGGTTCTTAGACTTTGCAGTGTTTCATTCCAGGCCCTTCTAGCTTTCAGGGTTTCCATTGAGAAGTCTGAAGTGATTCTGATGGGGTTACCTTTAAAAGTGATGTGCTGTTTTTCCCTAACTGCTTTTAAGATTTTTTTCTTTGATGTCAATGTTTAGAGTCTTAATGACAATATGTCTTGGAGAGTTTCTCCTTTGGTCCAATCTGTTGGTAGTTCTGTTAGCTTCTTGTATCTTGATGGGCCTTTCTTTTGAAAGAGTGGGGAAGTTTTCTTCAATCATTTTGTTAAATAAGTTCTCCATCCCTTTGGTCTCAACTTCTTCTCCTTCTGGTATTCCAATGATCCTGATATTAGGACGTTTAAGGGTATCCCACAATTCCCTCATGTTCTGTTCACAGAAATACTTGAACTTATTGAAAATTTTGAACTCTCGAACTGTTTCTTCCATCTTGTCTTCCAGATTGGAATTTCTATCCTCCACATGGCTGATGCTATTCTTGAGAGCTTCTAGAGAGTTTTGGACTTGTTCAATTAGGTTTGCATTTTCTACTACTTTTCTGTGTACAGTTTCCTTCCCTTTTTCAAACTCCCTTTACACATCATTTTCTGATTTTCTTGGTGCTTTTTGGAATTCATCCTTGCATTTCTTTATGTTTTCATTTAGCATCGCCAGCTGGTTTTTGAGGTCCTCTTTTTTTTCACTCTCCTTCATATCTGTTAACCATCTTTGAATTTCCATTTTCTTATCTATTACCTCTAATCTAGTGATGGCAGTGTTGCTTTTCTACAAGTTCTACCAGTAGCTTGGTTAGGGTGGCATTGCTCAGAGCTTCATTTTGGTGTTCTGATCCTAATGTCTCTTCTATGTTTTGATTAGAGATGTTCATTGTAAGACTGGGTGATCTAACTGGATTTACTTGCATTTGATTTTCCATGTTATTCCTTTTGCGCTGTGGTCTGCCCATCACAGTGTATGGGCAGGGAGAGTAGGACTGTGCTCTTGATGGGCAGGGGAAGTGGTGCCCCTAGGGGAGCTGGCCTGGGCTAGCTGGCAGGCAAGCAAATGCACTGAGTGGTCTTGAGCTATCACGTGGGTAAGTGGATCAGCCTGAGCTCAAGCACAGTGGGAAGCTGAAGTAGCCTAAGGCCAGATGCCAGAGCAGTCTGAGCTCTCACTTGCCACTATGCAAAAGCAGCCTGAGCTCCTGCGTGTCAGGGGCACCAGAGTTGCCTGAGCTCTCATGAGGTGATGTTCTAAAGCTGTCTGCACTGGCCCTTGGAGGGACACTGAAGCACCAAGCACCAAAGAAGCCTAAACTCACATGTGGCGGAACACTAGGACACAGAAGCAGTTTGAGCTCACCCGCAATGGGACACTGGCGGTCAGCCCGCACAGCAGACAGGTAGGGGCTTGCACCTGAGCTGGTGCAGGCAGACAGGCAAAGTGTGCCTGAACTGGCGTGGGCAGGTAGAATGGGTCTGAGCTGGCGCATGAACAGGTGGCGGCTGGAGCAGTAAGTGGGCAAATGGGCAGAGCAGGCTAAGCTTCCACAAGCGGGGATCAATCAGCAGCTGTGGTGGTCAAATGGACCACTGGAGCCTTCGCTCCAGCAGACCAGTGGGCAGAGCCTGCCCAAGGTCATGCATGGGCAGGGGCAGCAGGGTGATTGCCCCTGTGTAGTGAGGCAAGGTGAACTATGTTGGCCTGGGTTCCTTTTCCTACCATAAGTACAGGGGTATCCTGACCCTGGGACTGTGGGTACGGTGGCTGCTTGAGGGGATTGGGGGACTGGTGGGCTACCAGTGAGTGAGGGAATCAGCGATTCCCTTTTTTTTCCCCTCTGTACCCTCCCACTGTCAATCTTTTAGTGATTTCTCTCCCCTAAAAGACCCAGTGAACCTTTAATGCTTTGCCTTTCTTTCCTGGATATGTGCAGCACAGTTAGGAGGAAAAATATGGAACGCTTCACAAATTTGGGTGTCATACTTGTGCAGAGGCCATGCTAATCTTCTCTGTATCATCTCAATTTTCATATATGAGCTACCAAAGTGAGCACAAGTTGCTAATTCTTATCTAACTTTCATTTCAGGGTTCGTTCTCCAAGTTTGGTAAAATAAAAATTGTGAGTTCATCAATGTATTATACCAAGATTGTAAGCAATTTTTCTTAGAAGTGCTGAACTGAGCAAACTTGTACTAAATGTATCAGTTTCTTACAAAGTTATGACTTTGAGTGTAACAAGTCTAAAAATCACTCTTTAATTCTTTCTAACACTAGGATTTAGTTTGTAAGTTAATTTCATGTCAGTTTTAGTTCACTAAGTTAGGTAACATAATGTTTGAAGGACACCATACTGTATGACACAAGTAATGAAAGTCACTTTGTTTAGGAAACATTCATTACCATCTAAGAGATTCAAAGAAAGAATAGCACTGTTGAGTTTCTCATATTAGTTTTAATTACCATCTATAGAAAACATTTTCTAGTTTGATATAGGACAAAGAGCTAGTTAGTAGTAACTATCATTTCAGAGTTAGTTCTCCAAGTTCAGTAATATACAAATTGCAGTTCATCTTATTCTATAGAACCAAGATGGTGAGACTTTTTTGTCAGAAATGCTCATTTAACTGAACTGAGCAAACTTGTACCAAATGTATGAGTTCCTTTCAAAGTTATGACCCATGGGGAGACTTGTGCTTGCTCTCTCCCCCCACCCCTCTCTATGGCAGAAAAAAAAAAAGTGTTGACTTTTGAGTCTTCAGGCTGGTAAGACTTCCTTCTCCCACCCTGGCAGCCATGCTGGAATGTGCAGGTACAATTTTTAATTTCATTACTGTCTTTAATCTTTTTAAAACCACATTTTTTAAACCTAAGATCCATTTTAATTCACATGGACCCCTGAGCTCTACATGTATCTCTCTTCTACCCACTTCATCTTCCCTTCCTCATCCCTCAGTTTTTTCCTTACCCCACATCTGTATGATATCCGAATAAAATGTATTGTTTTAAAAATCATTGCCTTTTTGTTTGTTTGTTTTCTTTTTGTTTTTTTCAAGGTAGGGTCTCACTCTAGCCCATACTGACCTGGAGTTCACTCTGTGGTCTCAGGGTGGCATCGAACTCACAGCAATCCTCCTAACTCTGCCTCCCAAATGCTAGGATTAAAGACATGTGCCACCACCCCGGCCTTGAAAATCATGTTCTTGAGTCTAAAGTTGCCAATTCTTTGGTTAGTTTACACATATAGACTTGGGGTTTGGGGTTCCAGGATATCCGCTAGAGCCCCAAATTAATCTGTTACAGCACCATTGTTGAAAATCCACTATGAATGGAAGTGGGTGGGTGATGACAGTCTATTTTTTTTTTCATATTTTTAAATTCTTTATTCTCTGGAAATACTTGAGTATAACATTCCATATTTTTAAATTTTGTTTTGAGTTTTTATTTGTTCTCTTTCCTGATATGACTGTTTTATAATAACATCTTCAATTTCTTTTTTTTTCTTTATTAGTTAGTTTTGTATTTAGCAAATACAGTCAGTTTGGTACCATTATTAGGCTCATCCGTGACCTACCCCCTCCCCTTGGCCCCTCCTTGTTGAGGTATACGGGTCATGCATTGTGGAGTTAGCCCACAGTTATGGGTAAGCTAAATGTCTCTGCATATCATGACCCAACATGTGGCTCCATTCTGTTCCATTTATGTATGTTTCTCTCTCTTATTTATTAAATTAACCTAGTATTTTATTTTTGTGAATTTCAAGTGAATGTTTATTAATTTCAGGTTTGTTCATTACAATCATGTAGATAGATAAGTGCTTGGTTCTTGAATAATGATCTAGTATTTTATAACGTTTCTGACCATATAAGTTCTAACAACTTTTTTGATGGGTTCTGTAAGACTTTCCATATACAAGGCCACGTCATCTGCAAATAGTTTTACTTCTTCCTTTTCAATATGTCTGTCTACTTGCCTAATTGTTCTAGCTAGAACCTCTAATATAATGTTAACATCAAGGCAGACATCTGCTTTGTATTTGCCCCTATGGGAAAGCATTCATATTTTGAGAAGTGTGATGCTGGTTGTGTAGGGGATGAGGAATAGGGAGTTGTAGAGGTGGGGTGGTAGTAGGTGTCTCTTTTCAGATTAAGAAGGTTTCCGTCTATTTCAAGTTTTTAAATTTCATTTCACTTATTTGTTTTGGTTAATGGGTGTTGAATTTTGTCAAATGCCATTTCTGTATCCATCAAGGTCATGTGGGTTTTTGTATTTTATTTTACTGATGTGGTATATTGCATTAATTGATTATGTTTTTATTTTTATTTGAAATTTTATTTATTCATTTACATGGAGAGAGAGAGAGAGAGAGAGAGATTAGGCATGCCAGCACTTCTAACCACTGCAAATGAACTCCAGACATATGTGTCACTTTGTGCATCTGGCTTTATGTGGGTACTGGGGAACAGAACTCCAGTCATTAGGTTTTTCAGGCAAGTACCTTAACTGCTGAGCCATCTCTCTAGCCCATAGTTGATTATTTTGAGTATGAAACACATCTTGTCCTCTTGGGATAAATCTTAGGTGCTTCTAAATATATGGTGTATATCTTTTCTTTCTGTCAAATTTATAAAAATAATTTCTTTCATTCCTGATTTTAGCAACCACGCTGTTCTATTTTTTTATCTTTTTTTTCCAGAAGTGTAGCTAGAAATCTTTAAAGTTATGCTGATCTTTCCTTTCATTGACTATTTTCCCTATGGTGTTTCATTTTCTCAACTTAATTTCTGCTTTAATGCTTACTGTTTTTCTTTGGCTTTCTTTAAGTTTCATTGCTAAGAAAATATTAAGTATAATAAAAATGATAAAATAAGCAATAAGCTTATTTATATATTCTTTAATAAATTCCAACATATGAGACTTGGTGTTCTAAGTATCAGTTTTGGCTAGCTGAGCTCATCAACAGTCCTCAGCTTTGCTTTACGTAGGGTAGTTTCAGTTTGAAACTAGTAGATGTTGCCTGAGGGTACCAAGGTCACTCCAGGATTTAATGCCAGACTTAATTCACTTCCTTCAGTAATATTTCAAACAGAGTACTCATCAAGTAAAAGTTTGAGAAGAAGAATGGAGTCATACTAATTATAGGTGTAATTAAGACTTAAATTGTGAAAACACAGTAAAAGTTGTGTAATTTTACTGGAAAATATATCTTTGTCTTTGGAACCAATAGTACAATCTATTTGTAAAGATGAAATGATCAATATTCTGGTTAAGAAAATGAAAGATACCCACTATGAAGTGGCATTCATGGTTGCATAGGCTTCATAGACTCTTGACTAAGATATTAGGATCCAAGTTAATGTTCATACTCTTGTGATGATTACTCATTGGTTGCCAATATGATAGGATTTAGAATCACCCTGGAAATGAATCTCTTAGGTTTGTGAGGGAGTTTTAGATGAGGTCAATTGGTGTAGAAATACCCTTCCCTCTCAACTATAGGTAACACAATTCAGTGTGCTGGCATCCTGGACCATAGAAAAAGGAGAGAGCTGACTCAACAGCAGCATTCATTACTCTCTACTTCCTTCCTGACTGTAGACTGAATGTGACCAGCTGCCTCAAGCTCCTGCTGCCATGCCGGAAACCTTGAACTATCAGCTGAAATAAACTCTTTTTTCTTTAACTTGCTTCTTGTCAGGCATTTGGTCACAGCAACAAGAGAGCAACTAATACATTGTTGCAGAGAATGGTGGCAGTTCTGAAACTTGATGCTCCTCTGGACTTTTAGCCCATTGAACATGACAGTTTAAGGCAGGATTGATATTGTTTCAAAGAAAACCCAAGATGACACACTCACTCACGCTTTTCTTTAAGTCCAAGGATGTCTCCATAGGAAGAGAAAACATTGATATCTTGACTCTAAATGAGAAAATGCCTGGCCCCTATGAATTACTCCAGGTGGCGTTGCTATCATTCTAGCTAAACTATTAGCTATATATCCAGCAAATAACATGCATCTTTCAAAGTATAACAGGCAAGAATTACCACTGGGTCTTGTAAATAGGAATGTGACTTGTATCCCGGGTAAAGCACAGGAATCTGTATGTTAAGTATGTACTGTTGAAGTGTACAGAGGACATAACCACATGAAATATCCATTTCTGCAGTGACACAGATTAACTGCTCTGTAAGTGACATTGTGGCAGATTATCTCATTCATTATTCGCCAATATTTCTTAGGTACTGACATATAACTGTAGAGGTAGACACGGAGAGATACAAAAAGATACAAAAAGATACAAAAAAAAAAAGCCCAGTGTTTCTGGACACCAAATTGAAGACCACATTCTCTTCTCAAGAGAGCATTTGAATGAGAAGTTAATGAGCACCTATAATAGTGAGGGCAGATGTCTGTTCCTAATATAGGAACATATTCATTGTAGTAGAGAACATTATTTTAAATGTGACTATTTTTTCCAGATGACTTTCAGATATTTTATGGTTGTTTATGTTTTGTTTCATTTTTACTGGCAGAATCACTCCAACAGGGTCCTTTATTCTGCTTTCCAATTTCCCTTTACCTTGCCCTGGCTCCCATTTTCCACTATCTCTCTTGCTAGCCCCTAATTCTGGGCCATAATTATTTTCAGACACCTTCACTATAGTTGTGATTAGGGATGCTGGCCAGCATCTTACTGGAAGACAACAGAATCCATATTAACTATGCTACAAGTATTTATTAAGGGGAGTGACTTCCTGGCTTAGGAGAATTTAGAGAAGCTGACTGAGGGCCAAGCTTTCACAAACAATCTTGCAGTACAGATTATAGAACAGGACTGTTAGGAAGCTGTTGTACCCATCTGGATCCAGGGCCACCACCTCTGGCATGGTGTGCATGTGCCATGAATGCCTGTGTCTTCCTCTCTTCTCACAGATCCTCAGCCTCCTCATTTATAAACTGTAAAAGGCATATACCCTTGAGGTAGCACTGTTCATAACTGTGATGACACAAGCCAGTAAGAAGGTGACACCGTCCAATGAGGAAGGAATTGGATTTGCAATCATGCATTAGAATTTATCAATCAACCAGGTGCACCTCAAGCCTCTTGAGAATGAAATGCAATGATACTCTTGTCCCTTAACTTTATCTCAGATTATACTGATAGTCTTGGGTTCTGAGTATGAGTGGCTTGGATGATTATGGGGGAGGCCAGTGGGCAACAGATGAGAACTCTGCAAACATAATCAAGGGGAGAGGTTTGGAGAAGTAACCTAGGGCAATGGTGAAATAGACAGACAGTCAGTTGGGAACTCTGCATATTGAGGCAGCTGGCTGACCACAATGCCCCACACAGGCTGAAGGCTGCAGGAAGTCCTGTTTCCTTTCTCAGTTGCTGCTATAATGAAATGGGTGGCTGACTTCTACACTGAGAAGTAATCAGTAAAGAAGAGTAACTGGGACCATTAGACCCTGTCTGCATGAGAGTGGTGGGCACTAAACATGTCCAGAGGAAAGAGTGGACAGGAGTACACACACCAGGACTGTAGTGCAGATGCTTGGAAGCTGAATGGAGACAGATGGGGAAGTGTTCCCTTGTGATTAATCACATCCAAACCTCCCTTAAATCAGATAGGCTTGTGCTAGACAGTAACCATTTAATTTCATTACTAAAAAGTCATTTAGACTTCTTAATAGTGTGCTCCCAGTAGGACCTAGGTTCTAAATCCAGGCAAGTAAAGGACCACTCAGTCTCTAGAGTGGCTGACTTAAGATCTGAGCCAACAACTTAAGCTGTAGCATTTGAATACATGGGAAAAGGCAAAGGAACTAAACCATAGAAAGAGGCAGCAAGATGATCTGGTCATGTGAGAGGTTTGAGAAGGGCAATAAATCGATACAAGGCAATTTGAGGGGAATATTTACATTGTGTTTTGTGAGTAAACGAACAGATTATAAGGGCAATGTATACAAGACAGAGTTTAATATAACCAGAACATAAGAGTTTACAACTGGATGTAAGTAGTGAAGAGCATAATCAAGGGATATTGGAGTTATAAAAGCCCTTACAACCTCATTTGCACAGATAAGGAGAATAAATTCAGAAATATATCCTGAGTTTATATATACTCTTAGATATATGCTATGGGGGAATGGAGCAGAAATTAGCACTTGGGCAAATGACTTTCTGCTAAGCCATCCTCTTCATTGCTGTTGTGTTGTGGGATCTTGATGATTCACTCTCTATATCACTTTCTTGCTCCCTCTCTCTCTCACACACACACTCACACAGTCACATTTATTTCATGGTTTTTAGCTAGAACTAATCAAAGACCCTAGGGAAACAGCCAGGGAGGAGGATCAGGCTGAGTCAGTTATCAAGAGATCCTGACACCATGGGTTGAAGAACCTACAAAATCGGGCTTACCTTTCCTCTAAGCAGAGTTGTTCTGAACTTGAGCATGTAGGCTGCCTATCTACCAGGGTCTTCTGAGCTTGGAATCATCCTGGATTAAGGGGGTTTGTGAGTCCAAGGAGTCTTGCTCCTCCTTCAGATAGTCCTAAGTAGTCCTGTTATGGTGTAAACGTCTCCACCAAATTCACATTGAAATTTAATTCTCATTTTAAGGTGTGAAGAAATGGGAACAAACAAGACCTTTAATGGGGAAAGAAGTTCTGAGCGCTCACCCCCTATTTCCCTGATGGATGATGAACCCATTCATAGGTAAAAACCATGTGATATTCTCCACCATATAATGACTCAGTAGTGAATCCCTCATCCAGTGCCAAACAGATGCTGACACGATGCTCTGGGACTTTCAGAACCATAAAGTCAATAAACTTCTTTTCTTTCAAAATCACTGAGTCTGTGATATTCAATTATAACTACAGAAGATGGACTAGAACACAAGCCCCTATCTCTTATATACTTTATTTCACCATTTAAACACATGGCTCCTTTTTCTCATTTTTACGCTACATACTCTAACAAAGTGTATTGTTTGCTTTATTTTAAATTTACTTTTTACTGATTCATAAAAATTATCTGGTAAGATTATTTTACTGACTGAAGAAATGATTACATTCATTTTTAGTAATTGTGGAAAAAATTATTGATTTAACAATTATACATATTTAGAGGTGTATACATATGTCATATTCAATTCAGGATAAACACAGCTGTGCAGATGTCTTCTCAACACACTTCCTTTGGAGGTATCTCTAGATAAAGTTATCTCCATACAACTTCCATTTCCTTTGAATACATACCTTGAAGTGGGTTACTGAATCATACAGTTTGTTAAAAAAGAAAGTGTAAGGAATCTACATATTTTCTGTAATTTCTGTACTAACTTAATTCCCACTAACAGTGGACAAGGCTTCCTTTTTTTCTACATTGTACCAAAAATTTGTTATCATTAGTAGTTGTTATGTCACTGGTTTGGATTTTTGAGAGATGGTCTTGATATCTAGTCCAGATTGTCTGCAAATTCATGGTTGTTCTTTGTCAGTTGGGATTACAGTTGTGTGCTACCACATCTGATCTCTTTAGTCTTCTTTTTACATATGCAATATTTGTTTCAACTCTGAGGGGGAGAGAAAGAGACAGAGAGAGAGAATGGGCACACCAGGGCCACCAGCCACTGCAAATGAACTCCAGATGGATGTGCTGGCCTTTTGCATCTGGCTTATGTGGATCCTGGAGAATCAAACCTGGGTCCTTTGGCTTTGCAGGCAAGCACCTTAAACACTAAGCCATCTCTCCATCCCTCTTTAGTTTTTTTTTTTTTTTTTTTGTTATAACAATCCTGACTGGAGTAATGTACTATCTCATTGTGGTTGTTTGCATTTCCTTAGTGATAGTGATGTTAAACATTTTTTTTCCTTTTTCTTTTTTCTTTTTCTTTTCTTTTCTTTTTTTGGGGGGAGGGCTATTTGTATCTCTTTTTTTTGAGAAATGGCTGGTGTGGTCTACTGAATGTTTCTTCTATCTTAAGACAGAGCTTTATAATGCTAGTCATTATGGTTCATACCTGTAATCTTAGCATTTGGAGAGGCTGAGGTAGGAGGATTAGAGGATTTCTATGAATTCAAGGCAGGCCTAAGCTACAGATAATTCTAGGTCAGCCTGGGCTAGAGAGACAGTGCTTTAAAAAGTAGAGAGGGCCTTCAGTATGTGGTCTAGATTGGCTTCAAATTCACAAGCCTTCTGCTTCTACATCATGTGTGCTGAGATTACAACTGAGTTCTACAACATCTGGCTTACTGACTGCATGAAAACTTGATTGTTATAGTAATTTTTATTTTGCTTTTGAGTTTGTTTACTTTCTTATATAGTCTAGAAATTAATCCCTTATCAGGTGCATAGTGTGTAAATATTTTCTCATATTCTTGAGGTTGTTTCTGCACTGTGTTGATCATTCTGCAAAAGATTTTTAGTTTAATCAATCCTATTTACCTATTTTTGCTTCTGTTTCCCATGGTCTTTGCTTCTCATGCAAAACAAAGCAAAAAATCCTTGTCCCTTTCAATGTTCTGAAGCATTTCCTCTGTTTTCTTTTGATTATTCCATTGGGTCAAATCTAAATCTTTAATTCACTTTGAGTTGATTTTTGAAACTTGGGAGAGACAGGAGTCTAGTTTCTTTCTTCTGCATGTGAATATTTATTGAAGATTATTCTTTCTCTAATTATATTCCTAACAACTTTATTGAAGATTTATTAGTTATAGATGAATGCTTGTTATTTTAAACTATGTTGTTTTTCAAGAGCTGTGGTAGTTTGAATAAATGCCCCCCATCCCCAATAGAGTAAGGAGTTCATTGAAATTCCTTGATTTCCAGCCACCTGGCTGGAAGAGGTGTCACTGGGCAGTCCAGCCCTAAGGTGTGGTGGTGGGTTTGATATTCCAATCTAAAGATATGCAAAGTGCCCAGGTTCCTCCTTGAGTTCCTGAAGTATGCTGTGTGCTTTTGGCTTCTGGCTTTCTCTGCATGGTCCAACAGCTTCTGCCATTATGGAACTTCCCCTGGATCCATAAATTTCAATAAATATCCCTTCCTCCATAACTGTCCCTGTTTGGAAATTCATCTCAGCAAACCTGAAGCTGTCTACTACATAAATTGGTATCAGGAGTGGGGTGAAATGAATCTGATTATGTGGATTTTGGACTTTTGGAACTTTTGTTTTGGACAAATGGGCATGGACTCAGTACCTACAACTGGAAATGCCTTCTGGAGCAGTAAGTCAAGTTTTATGGACTATTATGATGACAGTTTGAGACTGCTAAATGAAGCATGAATTATATTTTCAGGCTGGCCTTTTGAACTTGGAGGCTTGGCTTATGAGCTTTCTAAGGGCAAATAAAGACTGCTGAGAACTGTGTTGGAACTGAGCTGCTTGCAAAAGAGCTGGCTGCATTCTGCTGCCCAGGTCCAGAGAGTTTGGTCAAGTTAAATGTGTGCTTCCCTAAAGATATTGGACTTTTATTTGGATTTTTAGTTAGATTTTTAGTTGGAAAACCTCAAGCAAGTTAAACTTACAGGCACTGAGACTGGTTTTAGGTTACCGGAGCTGCTATTGTCAAACACATTAGCAATATTAAGTAAGATAGCACAACTGCTTTACATTAAAGCAATGGAGAGGATGCCTGAGGAAAGACCATAATAGAAATATAAACTCTTTTGGAAGTAGTTGACTGGAGATGATACCTGATATTCATGGTCATGATTTATTTTGTCCCTGAATTAAGAACATGGCTGTGTCCTGCATGCCTTGTATTGGTTTCAGAAGCATGAAAAATGCATGGAATGGTCATGAAGTGCACATGGTTTCAGGATCCATTGAGGGGCATGATGATCCTCATGAATACGCTGGGAGAGCCTTTGGAAGATGGACCATGGTTTGCATGGGGACCTGAAGATGTTCTGTATATACCATGACTGGGCAAGGGATACCATGGAGTGCATTGTTGGCCTGGGATGGAAGTGCTCCCTGGTTACTCTGCCTAGCTGTAGAGGTGGCATTGGAAAATCCAAAGACTGTCAGTCACTGGTTATGATGGAACTTGAACTGAAAAATTTGATGTTTGCTTGATGGTGGTTGAGTTGGCATTGTTCTAGTCTCTCCTTGCTATGCCTTATATCAGTTGAAAATGTTTATTTTGTGCCTCTACATGTTTAAAGTATATAACAGGACTCACAGCTAAAAGACAATGTCATATATATATATATATATATATATATATATATATATATATATATACATTTGTTTATGAGAGAGAGAGAGAGAGAATGGGCACAGCAGGGAATCTAGCCACTGTAAATGAACTCCAGATGCATGCACCCCCTTGTACATCTGGCTTATGTGGGTCCTGGAGAATCGAACTGGGATCCTTTGGCTTTGCAGGCAAATACCTTAACCACTAAGCCATCTCTCCAGCCCTAAAAGACAATCTTAAATCCAAGAAGAAACTTGGGACTTTGGAACTATCTTAAGTTGGTAAAGACTGTAGGGACCTTTGATATTGGACTGAGTACAATTTACAATGTGAGATGGCTTTAAATCAATTGGGGGCCAGGGGCAGAATGCGGTAGTTTGAATAAATGTGCCCTCCAATAGATTCAGGAGTTTATTAAAATTTCTTGGATTTCCAGACACCTGGCTGGAGGAGGTGTCACTGGGTAGTCCAGCCCTAAGGTGTGGTGGTGGATTTGATATTGCCTAAGTTCCTCCTGGAGTTCCTGAAGTGTGATGTGTGCTTTTGGATTTTAGCTTCTCACTCTCTCTCTCTCTCTCTCTCTCTCTCTCTATCTCTGACTTTAAGAGAGGACCAACTTCTTCTGCCATTATGGAATGTCCCTGGATCTGTAAGCTTCAGTACATATCCCTTCCTCCATAACTGTGCCTAGTTTGGGAGTTCATCTCAGTGAACCTGAAGCTGTCTACTACATGAGCTATATTTATTTTTATGTCAAGTCCTGCTGATTTGATAACTAGCTCTTTAGCAGGAGATTATGAAGTCAGTTTATTACTGACATGCTGTTAATATGAAATGTAGTTTCTTCATTGTGTAGAGATCATTCACTTCTTTGAAAAAATATATTCCCAGAGTGTGTTTTTCTCCTGCAAATGGTGTTGTGTTCTTGGTTTCTACCTCAGATATTTTGCCATGTTTATATTGATTTCATATCTTACAATATAGCCTAATGTGCTTATTAGTTCTAAAAGTTTCTAGTGGAGTATTTAAATTTTCTATATATGCCATTTATACAAAATGGCAATTCAGACTTTCTATTTATTATTATTGTTAATGTTATTATTATTATATTGAAGCAGAGCTTTACTTCAGCCTTAGATAACCTGGAAATCAATCTGTAGCATCAAACTGGCCTATAACTCCTAGCAATCCTCCCACCTTAGCCTAAGCCTCCCTGTGGTGGAATTAAAGGTGTGCATCACCATTTGCAGCTTATGACTTTGTGTGTGTGTGTGTGTGTTTAATTTAGATGCTTTCTTTCTCTTACTTGATTGCCCTAGCTAAGTTTTCCAGAAATAGTTTGAATAAAAGTGATTGAGGATTAAGAAAAAAAAAAAAAAGGCAGACTTCCAGGTACAATGGCTGCATAGGAGCCATGACAGACCACCCTATGGAGGGAAATAAACAAAAACACAGCAAAATACTCTTTTCTGGCAAAAAGTGAAGGTGTATAAGTTATTATCAACCACAGAAGAGAAGCAGAAGAGACTAAGATCTAGAAAAGAGGAAACTGGCCAGAATCCTGCCAACGTGCCAGCGTTCCAGCCCAAGCACCTGCCCGCCCATCCAACCAGCACTAAGCTGCAGGACCAGAAAACAAGTAAGGGGATTTTCCATTCACATCAGCCTCCTTACAAAGTCAAGAAGCCTGAAGAATTAGACAGCAGGAGCCAACAGAGCAGCTGCTGAAGGAGAAAACAAATGGGACTAGCTGGGCAGTTCCACTATAACTCAAGGCATCCTGTACTCCACCATCCCCCAAAAGTACCCCATTGAACCACTGGAGAACTCATTTAGCCCCTGACCACAGGGCATCCAGTAAAGCTGATCAGAACACCAGATCCACAGTGAAACATGAGGTGGGCACTCAGCATTGGTGATATAGGAAGCTATAACAAAAGATAAAGGTGCCAAGTGACAAAAAAGCAGGTACATAAGCCTGCACTGGAAGTGCTAATCACTTTCTATGTCAGGGCAGTTTATTGGTTACATATTCTTGGTTGGCTTTACCATTTTCAAGTAAACTGTATTTTGGGTTTGACTATTGTTGCCTTTGATGTTTCTTGATTTATAGGACCTTTGTCCTTTTCTTCTGTCATTATTGGGGGTAGTGTCTGATTAAGACTCAGACTGACCTGTAATTCATTTCAGAACAGAAATCTCAAACTTCCAGTTGACAGGATTAAGTGTATAGAGCAATACACCTTTAGGGACTTTATAAGGTTATCTGTTTGTTTTAATCCCCACTCTTATATAAATACTCTGCTGGTTTTGATTGAATGTGTGTCTTGCTCAGTTGAATTTTAAAATTCTCCAGTAATTTGCTGACCCAGCCTACAAGAATTCTCGAATAGCAGGCAAACTCAACACGTAGGGTTACTTCTGCTGTTTTCCTGGCGTACAAGAGCTAAATTTGGCACCTTAAAATTCGACCTTAAAGGTATATAAAGTTGGATTTACACAGCTAAGAAAACTGTAGATAAATAAAACCAAAACATCAAATTAACTCAGGATGCAAAAATCTCTACATTATAATGCAAGAAACAAAACGAATCAAGAGAATACAATCCCACCAAAAATTATAAATACATCAGAAATGATGCCCCAGTGAGACAGTTTTGGATGAAATTCTTTACAAAGATTTTTTAAAAATGATCTTATCTATACTCAAAGAAATGAAGGAAGAAATCAAAGAAGAAAATGAACTTCTGAAGGAGAACACAGGAAACCAATTAATGAAATAAGGAGTATAATAGAAGACATGAGTTAAGAAATAAAAATACTGCAGAAAAAGCAGGCAGAAATACTAGCAACTAAAAACATGGCAAGTCAAACAAAAATCTCTGCAGGAAGTCACACCAATAGAATCAGGAAGGAGTGAACAGAATATCTAAATGAAAAGACCAGGTGGCAGATCTAATACAGTGTAACAAAGAGAAAGACAAGCTAATAGGGAGGTATGATTGGGAATTTCAAGATATTTGGGACATTATAAGAAGATCAAACATAAGAATTCAGGGTATAGGAAAAGGATAAGAATTTCACTCCAAAGGCATAGTAGGCATTTTCAACAAAATCATAGAAGAAATCTTCCCCAAATTGGGAAAGAAATGCCAGTGCAGACACAGGAAGAGTTTAGGATACCAGGCAGAAGAAAACCTGGGAAGAACCTCTCCTCGCCATGTTATAATTAAACTACCATACACGCAAACCAAATAAAGTATATTGAAAGCAGTTGTAAAGAAAACCAAGTCACTTATAAAGTCAGCCCATCAGGACAACAGAAGATTACTCAACACAAACGTTAAAAGCGAGAAGGGTCAGGAATGATGTATTCCAAGTTCTGAAAGATAACAATGTCAACCAAGATTACTTTATCCAGTGAAGCTATACATCCAAATTGATGGAGAATAAGGACATTCCACAACAAAAACAGTTTAAGGAAATATATGACAACTAAACCAGCTCTTCAGAAAATATTTGAAAGGATCCTTCATGCTGAAGAGAAAGCAAAGCACACACCCGAGGAAACAATAAAAAGTAAGCCATACTCAAATAACAGTTAATACAACAGAGTAAAGGGTAAACAAGAAGCACTACCAAACAATAAGAATGGTGAGAATAGACACATAGCTTTCAATAATAACTCTTAATACCAATAAACTCAATGTAATGCTCCAACTAAAATACACAGGTGTGCACATTGGATTAAAGGGCAAGACCCTTCTGTTTGTTGCTTCCAAGAAACCCAAACCAATATTAGTGAGGAAAGATGAAGACTCTCACTTTATATTGATTAAAGGAACACTCCAACAAGAGGACATTACCATTCTAAACATATATGCTCTGAGCATGGGGGCTCCCAATTTCATCAAACAAACAATTAGAATTAAGGTCACAGATAACACCAAACACAATTGGAATAGGTGACTTCAATACCCCACTCTCATCAATTGGCAGGCCATCTCAGCAAAAAATAAACAGAGAGAAATCTGAACTAAATGATGTCATGAAACAAATTGGACCCAAAAGATTGTTCTGTAGGAACAACACATTCAAATGTTGCAGAATACACACTTTTTTTCTCAGCAGCACATGGACCATTCTCTAAAATAGACCATATATTAGGACACAAAGAAAACCTTAACAAATACAGGATAATTAAAATAATTTCTTGCACTCTATCTGTTCACAATGGGATTAAACTACAAATCAACAGCAAGAAAAGCTATAGAGTATACACAAAATCATGGAAACTAAACAATACAGTACTAAACAATGAATGGGTCAATGAAAAAATCAAGAAGGAAATTTAAACATTCATAGAATCAAATAATAATGATACCACAACATACCAAACCTTTGGGACACAAAGAAGGAAGTTCTATGAGGGAAATTTATAGCTTCAAGTGCCTATACTAAGAAATTATAAAGGTCACAAGTAAACAACTTAATGCTTCACCTTAAGGCCTTGAAAAAAGAAGAGCAAGGCAAACCGAAAATCAGTAGATGGGAAGAAATAATGAAGATTAGGGAATAAATTAATGAAATAGAAACAAACAAACAGAAAACAATCCAAAGAATCAATGAAACAAAGACTTGGTTATTTGAAAGGATAGCAAGATTGAGGCTACAAGTAAACAACTATGCTTCACCTTAAGGCCTTGGACAAAGAAGAACAAAGCAAACAAAAAGTCAGTGGATGGAAGAAATAATAAAGATTAGGGCAGAAATTAATAAAGTAGAAGCAAAAAAAAAAAATCCAAAAACCAATGAAACAAGAGTTGGTTCTTTGACAGGATAAAGAAGATTGATAAACTCTTAGCAAATCTGACCAGAAGAAAGACAGAAGAGACAAAAATTAATACAATTAGAGATGAAAAAGGCACCATTACAACAGATACCAAGGAAATTTTTAAAAAATCATAAGGGACATACTTTAAGAATATATATTCTTCTAAGTTTGAAAACTTGAAGAACGTGGATGATTTTCTTTATTTATATGACCTATCAAAATTAAATCAAGATGCAATAAACCATTTAAATAGATCAATAACAGGTACAGAGATCCAAGTAGTTATAATAAAAATCTCCCAACTAAATAAAGTCCAGACACAGATGGTTTCTCTGGTTAACTTTATCAGACCTTCATGGAAGAACTTACAGCATTTCTTCTCAAGCTTTTCCATAAAATAGAAAAGGGATGATTTCTACCAAACTTCTATGATGCCTCTATCACTCTGAAACCAAAACCAGACAAAGACAGAACAAAAGAAAATTACAGACCAATGTTCCTCATTGACATAGATGCAAAACTTCTCAAGAAAATATGGGCAAACAGAACACAAGAATATGTCAAAAATATCATTCAACTGGACCAAGTAGGCTTTATCCCTGAGATGCAGATATGGTTGAACATATGCAAATTGATAAATGTAATATGCTATATAAATGGACTGAGGGACAAAAATCACATGATCATCTCAATAGATGCAGAAAAGGCATCAATATCCAACATCCCTTCATGGTAAAAGTCCTACAGAAGCTGGGAATAGGAGGAACATATCTCAACATAATAAAGGCTATTTATGATTAAACCTACAGCCAATGTGATATTAAATGGGGAAACAACGGAAGATTTTCTACTAAAATCAGGAACAAGATAAGGGTTTTCACTGTCCCTATATTTATTTAATATAATTCTGGAAGTCTTAGCTATAGCAATAAGAGAAGAGACACTCATAAAAGGGATACAAATTGGAAAGGAAGAGATCAAATTATCATTATTTGCAGATGATATGCTTCTATACATAAAGAACCCTAAAACCTCGACCACTAAACTGTTAGAGCTGATAATCATTTTTAGCAATGTAAATAAATACACAGAAATCATTAGCTTTTCTACATACTAACAAGAACCATGCTTAATGTGATATCAGGAAATCATTCCCATTCACAGTTGACTAAAATAATAATAATAATAATAATAATAATAATAATAATAATAATAAAGTACCTTGGAATATATCTAACCAAGGAAGTGAAGGGTTTCTACAATGAAAACTTTAAAACACTCAAGCAAGATATTGCAGAAGACATTAGGAAATGGAAAGAAATCCCATGTTCTTGGATTGGAAGAACCAATATTTTGAAAATGTCAATCTAACCGAAAGCATTCTATGCATTTGATGCAATCCCCATGAAAATTCCAAGAGCATTCTTTATGTAAATATTTAAAAATCCTAAAATTCATTTGGAAGCACAGAAAACCTTGAATATCACAAACAATTTTGAGCAACAAAAATATAGCTGGTGGTATCACCATACACAATTTTAAGCTATATTACAAAGCCATAATAACAAAAACAGCATGGTACTGGCACAAAGACAGAAATGTAGACCAATGAAACAGAACAGAGGACCCAGATGTAAATCCAGGCTGCTACAACTATTTGATTTTCAAGGACAAAATTATGCACTGGAGAAAAGATAGCCTCTTTTACAAATAGTGCTGGGGAAACTGGATATATATATGAGTATGAAAATAGATGCTTATCTCACTCCATGCACAAGAATCATGTCCAAATGTAGCAAAGACTTTAATATAAGACCTGAAACTCTGAAACTGCCAGAGAAAAAATTTGGGAAAATCTTTCAACATATTGGTTTAGAATATGACTTTTTGAATATAACTACAGTGGCTCAGGAAACAAAGCCACTAACCAACCACTGGGACCTGATGAAATTACAAAGCTTTTATACAGGAAAAGATTCTGTGTATAGAGCAAAGATGCAACATACAGAATGGGAGAAAATCTTTACCAGCTGTACATCTGACATAGGACTAATATCTAGGATACACAAAGAACTGAGATAACTAAATAATAAGAAATCAAATAAGCCAATTAAAAATGGACCAAGGAACTAACTAGAGAGTTCTCAAAAGAATAAATACAGATAGCACATAAATATCCAAAATATGTTCTATATCCTTAGCTATCAGGGAAATGCAAATTAAAATTATTTTGAGATTCTATCTCACTCCTGTCAGAATGGCTACCATCAAGTAAACAAATGACAATAAATGTTGGGGAGGATGCAGAAAAAGAGGAACCCTTCTACACTGTTGGTGGGAATATAATCTGGTACAGCCATTGTGCAAATCAGTATGGAGGTTCCTGAGCTAGCTAAAAATAGATACACCATATGATCCAGCTATACTAGTGCTAGATATCTATCCTAATGACTCTTCTCACTACCTTAGAGATACTTATACAACCATGTTTATTGCCACTCTATTCATAGTAGCTAGAAGATGGAACCAACCTAGATGTTGCTCAACTGATGAATGGATAATGAAGATGTGGTACATTTATACCATGGAATTCTATTCAGTGGTAAAGAAAAATGAAATGAAATTTGCTGGGAAATGGATGGATCTGGAAAGGATTATACTTAGTGAGGTAACACGGGCCCAGAAAGCCAAGCACCACATGTTCCCTCTCATATGTCGATCCTAACTACAAATGTTTGGACTTGTATGTGAGTTGGAATACAACTCAGTAGTGAGGCCAGTTAGCTATAAAGTGAGTTGTTGGCTAGAGAGGTCTCCAGTGTTACCAAAACACTACAGGTTGTTGCCAAGGCTCTTGGTTTCCCACCAGGAATAGATTACAAGACCCTATTGTTGAAGACTTCACATACCTTTATTGTAAGGTCACCAAGAAATCAAAATATATAATGCTCACCAAACTGCCCAGTAAGCACTTTTCTTAATGTTCTTACACATATATTAATGCTAATCTCACTTTGTTTAGAGAGGCTTCTCTTTTCAAATGGCAGTGACCACTGAGATGACCCAAAAGGCACCATAGTACTAAGAAGATGTGAGAGAGGAGTGTTCAGCACTGAAGCATGTCTCTCACACCTCCCAAGGCTCAGGGTCCATTGTGGAAGAGGTTGCTGAAGAAACAGTAGGACTGCATACAATGCAATCGTCCATACAGAAATTGGCCTCGATATTCATGACTTCATAGTGCCTAGCATTACCTACAGAAGACCATCTTAATTGGAAGAAAAGATGATTCTATGAAAATAAAAGACAGACTAATGGATGGGGGAATATGGTGGAGTGTGGATTTGTGAAGGGGAACGTGGGGAAGGGGAGGGAATTATCATGGTCTATTGTCTGTAAGTATGGAAGCTGTCAATAAAAAAAGTGATTGAAGTGGGCATCTTTCACTTATTCAAGATATTGCAGAGAAGGCACTCAACTTGGTTCCCATATTCAGTATTAAGTTGTTGGGTTGTTACATGTTACCTTTGCTATATTTATTATATCCTCTATACATCAATTGTTCAGAGGTTTTTCTTTTTTCTTTTTTTTTTCTTTTGAGATTGTGTCTTGTTCTAGCCCAGGCTGATCTGGAACCGATGCTTAGTTCAGTCTGGCTTCAAACTAATAGCAATCACCCTATCTCAGCTTCCCTAGTGCTGGGATTAGAGACATGCACCACCATGCATGACTTTTCAAAAATTTTAACATGAAGATATGTTAACTTTTACCCAAAACCTTTTATATGCAATAAGAGAGAAAGGAGAGAGAGAGAGAGAGAGAGAGAGAGAGAGAGGAGAGAGAGAGAGAGAGAGAATGGACATGTCAGGGCCTTTAGCTACTGCAAATGAAATCAAGATGTATGTGACTCTGGCTTATGTGGGGACTAGAGAATCAAACCTGGGTCCTTATGCTTTGCAGGCAAGTGCCTTAACCACTAAGCCATTTCTCCAGCCCCCAAAACCCTTTTTTTAGATAACTACACTGTTTTACCTTTATTGATTTATGTATGTTGATTAATCCTTACATCCCTGAGATGAATCCCACCTGATAATGGTGAATAATATCTTAAAAGGGATGTTAGATCCAATTTACTAGCATTTTGTTGAAGATTTTTATATTAGTGTTTACCAAAGATATTGTACTAGCTTTTTTTTGTGTGTTGTGTCCTTACCTTTTTTTAATTTATTTTTATTAGATATGGACACACTTAGTATGTAAACAACATATGTTCATACCATACTTTCCCTCATCCCTGTCCCTTTTACAAAGAGGTCCCACTTGTTGGGGATACAGGTCAATCCCATGGGGATTGTGGGGGCAGCAGCCAGTTATGTGGGAGAGGCAATATCTTTGTGCATAATGTCCCAACTTGTGGCTCTACCAATTTTTCCACCCCCTCTTCTGCAGAATTCCCTGAGCTATGTTGGGTGCATTTTAAGTCTACTTCTGTGATGGGCTCTTAGGAACCTCTGGATCTCTGCTTTAGTAGGTGTTGAGTATCCTCAGTGACTATCTCCTTCACCTTTGTACTGATGCCAGCTTCACCAAGAAAGCAGCACTCTTGCTCACTTTCCCAATTCCTCTATGGTTTCAGCTGGGGCTGGGATGAAGTGCACTAGGCCATTTATATCCTCAGGTCTTGTTCCCATTTGAGAAAAAGCAGAATCACCAACAGAGAGTGAAGTCAGCACCGGTTAAATGGGACAACCATTATTAATTTAGAGAGAATTTAAATAGTATAGACCCTCTTCTAGCCCAAGATTAGTAGGAGCTTGATATTGGAAAGCAAAAATCATTATCTGTCTGTCTTTTAGGAAACCCTGTAGGTCTCTCTGATCAAAAGCTCATTGTGCATGATAGCCCCATGCTGGATCTGGGAGTTACAGGTCAGTGCCCACTAAGAAAATGAGGAAAAAGATAACTAATATACAAGAGTTAGAGATAAGAGAGAGAGAGAGAGAGGGACAGGGGAAGTGAGGGAGGGAAGATGTAGAAGATTAAGGTTAGTCTTCATCATACCCGCTCCAGTGTCTTGTGGTTCAGGTGTTCCCTGTAAGGGCCTGGTGAAGGATCAGCCATTTGGTCTGTCTTTTAGTAAATAGAAGATTATGGTACCATTGCCGTTTGGGTCCAGATTTGTGTTTCCCACCCCTCTGATGCCCTCCCGTCCCTCCCCTTCCATCCTAGTGTCTAGTCTAGGAGATGCTTGCTGTGTATGTAAGGTATCTTGGGTAGATTCAGGTTAGGTGCTGTAGATGAGTGAGACTATGTGGCAATTTTTTTTTCTGTGACTGGGTAAGTTCACTGAGAATGATCTATTCCAGGTTCAACCATTTTTCCTCAAATTTCATTGTGTCATTTTTTCTTACTGCTGTATAGAATTCCATTGTGTAGATGTACCACATCTTAGTTATCCATTCTTCTAGTGATGGACATCTGGGTTGATTCCAGCACTTAGCTATTACAAATTGAGCTGCTATAAACATGGTTGAGCAAATCTCTTTTGCTTGTGGTTTGAAGGTTTCAGGGTAGATGCCCAGTAAGGGAATAACTTTGATGACCCACCAAAGGCTAGTGGTAAGACCCTACTGCTAAAGACACCTTATGTGATTGACATGCAAATTAGAATGGCATGGCTGGAAGTTGGAAGAGAGTCAGTCCCCAGACAGTCAGCGCGTCTAGTGCCAGAAGGTGCTACATGGGCGACTGGGGGAAAATGACCAATATCTGTCAAAGAACACATGGTCTAACCCACTTAGCAGCAAATAACTTGGTGTGATGCCCTCACAAGTGCAGTGGTGGCACACAGCCATGGTGGGGAACCAACTGCTCTCAATTCAGCTAACTGATCCCCTCACTGGTATGAGACCCATAGCTGGAGCTTGGAAACAAGTCAGAACCATATCCAAACATAAGCCCACTCTCCAATATCAACCTACCATCAATTGTGGGCTACAAGAGGGCCTACACCTATTAAATTCTCTATAAAAAAAAGTAAGGGTTATCTCATTTGTCCTGGTGTTAACTTACTCTCCGTTGGAGAATCTGCTTCTCTTTTTCAGATAGATGTAGATCCTAAGGAGAGAGCCACCCCATCATACCTCAAAAGGGCACCAGCTGAAACTAAGAAAAATTGGAGAAACAAGCAAGGGGGCTGTTTTCCTGATGAACCAGATACCAGCACAAGGGGGAAGGAGATCAGCACAGAGAAAAATCAACTCCTACCAAATCAGAGAGCCAGAGCCTCAGAGGCCCCCAACACCTCATCACTGAAGCAGACCAAAAATGAACCCAACATGGCTCAGGGAAATTTTGCAGAAGAGGGGGCGGAAAGAAGGTCAGAGCCACATGTTGGGTCATGATATGCAGAGACATTTAGCTTACCCATAACTGTTGGCTAACTCCAAAATGCATGACCCGTATACCTCAACGCCTAATAATGGTACCAAACTGACTGTATTTGCTGAATACAAAACTGACTAATAAAGAAAATATATATAAAAATAAAAATAAAAACAAGAATCCTAAAAAAAAAAATTTAACTGGGAAACATTAAGGACTAAAATCTTTTTAAATAGAATTATTTAATTTAATTTACTTATTTGAGAGAGACAGAGAGGAAGAGTCAGAAAGAGAAAGAGAATGGATATGTCAGGGTCTCCAGCCCCTGTAAGCAAACTCCAGATACATGTGCAACCATGTGGATCTGGCTTACATGAGTACTGGGGAATTGAACCTGGGTCCTTAAGCTTTTCAGGCAAGCAAAGGACAAACTTCTTAAATCTGCTTGAAGTATTTAGTTTGTTAACCTGATTTGTTCTGTCAACATAAATACTCATATGAAGGAATGTAGCATGTATTATCTCATCCAAATATCACCTCACCATGTACACTAGTTTTATTTTTATTTATATGAGAGATTTGTGAAATAAACTGATCATTTCAAGTGATGTATGTAAAAGTCTGGCTATAACCATTCTGCATCACTTACTTTTTACATTTTAATTAAATTCTAGTTTTCATTTTACTAAAAATAAACCAATTTTATATTCAAAAAAAAATCATTGTCTGGATATGATTCTGACTTGTTTTCCCATTCAAGATACAGTTTCCTTTCTGCTGAGTGGATCTGTTAGCCAATCCAACAGCAGTTGGTTACCCACCATGGCCATGTGCCACTATTGCACTTGTGTGAGCATCACCTCACGTTGTTCTCTTCTAAGTAGCTTGGACTTTGACTGGCTGACAGATATTGGCCACTTCCCCCCGTAACTCATGTAGTGCCTTCCAGAAATAGATGGGCTAACTGGCTGAGGTCTGGCTTCCTTCCAGATTCCAACCAGGTCTCTCCATGGTCTGTGCTGACAGTGTATGGTGTCTTCAGCAATAGGCTCTTACCATTAACCTCTGGAGGATAATCAAGTACTCTGACAGAAGTCTGTCCTATTTATTTTGGGAGACCTTGTAGGTCTCTCTGATCAACAGCTCACTGTGCATGTTAACTCTGTTCTGGTACAGGGAAATACAGGCCAGCACCAAGGGAAAATAAAAAGAAAAAAAAAAAGACAAACAGGAAAAATTTAAGGATAGGCTTCATCTCATCCTCTCCAGACCCCTTTGATTCAGATGCTCCCCCTAAGGTCCTGTTGGATGTTCAACCTTTTAGTCTAAGTTCCAGGATATAGGATTCTATGGTACCAGTTCAATTTGGGTTCAGATTTGTGTCCCCCTCTACCCTTCCCTTTCACCTTCCCCCAAGCCTTACCCTCCCTATTGTCCAAGCCTTGAGATACCATTCAGGTATGTCAGTAACTCATGCTGATCCAGGTTAGGAACCACAGATTAGGGAGACCATGCAACAATTGTCTTTCTGTTATTGTGTGAGTTTGCTTAGTATGATCTGTCCTCAGTTTGACCATTTGTACATAAATTTCATTGTGCCATTTTTCCTTACTGCTGAGTATAATTCCTTCATCTTTGTTATCCATTCATCCAGTGATGGGTACCTAGGTTGATTGCAGCTCTTAGCTATTATGAATTGAGAAGCTATAAACATGGTTGAGCAAATATCTCTGAACTGAGGTATGGAGCTTTTAGGGTAAATGCCCAGTAAGGGAATAAAAGGGTCTATTGGTAACTCTGTATTCAACCTTTCTAGAAGTCTCCATATTGATTTTCACAGTGGTTATACCACCTTACATTCCAACCAACAGTGAATCAGGATTCCTATTTCTCCACATTTTCAACAACATTTGTTTTCATTTGATTTTTTAATCTTTACAATCCTTACTAGAGTAAGGTAGAATTTCATAATTGTTTTAATTTGCATTTCCCAAATGGTTATGGAGGTTGAAGATTTTCTTAAGTGTGTGTTAGCCATTTGCAATTCTTCCTTTGAGAAGTTCTCTGCCACACTTTTAGAGTGGGTTGTTTGATTTTTCATTGTCTAGTTTTTGAGTTCTTTGTAGGTTCTAGATATTAGGCTTCTGTCATTGGTGTAGCTGGTAAAAATTTTCTCCCATTTAATGGGTAATCTATTGGCTCTGTGTATGGTATGTTTGTCTGTGTAAAAGATTTTTAGTGTTATTCCAAGGCATTTAATTTATTTGTTCATATTGAAGATGGGACAGCCTCACTAATTTCTTTCTCTTTATATTTGTCCTTTGCATATAGAAAAGCTACTTATTTTTGTGCATTTATTTTGTATCCTGCCACTTCACTAGAGGAATCAATCACCTTTAGATGTTTTGAGAAGGAGACTTTTGTGTAATTTATCTACAGGATCATGATTTGACTTCTTCCTTTACAGTTTGAATCCCTTTTATTTCTTTCTCCTATCTTATTGCTTGGGCTAGTACCACTAGTACTATGTTGAAGCACAGTGGTGAGAGTGGACACCCTTGGCTTGTTCCTGATCTCAGTGGGAACTTCTTGAGTTTTCCCCCATTAAGTATTATTTGGGCTTTTAGGTGCTTTATGCATAGCCTTTATTGTGTTGAGATATAAACCCTCCATGCCTATTCTTTCCAATGTTTTGGTCAGGAAATGGTGTAACATTTTGTCAAAGGCCTTCTCTGCTTTATTGAGATGATCATGTGGTTCTTATGGTTAAGTTTATTTATGTGATGTATTACATTGGCTGATTTCCATATGTTGAACCATCCCTGAATCCTTGGGATAAAGCCTACTTGGTCAAGGTGGGTAATGCTTTTGAAATGTTGTTGAATTTGGTTGTAAGAATTTTGTTCAGGATCTTTGCATCTAAGTTCATTTAGGCCATAGCCCTATAGTTTTCTTTTCTTGTTGCATCCCTGTCTGGTTTTGGTACTAGGGTGATGCTAGCTTCATAAAAGGAGTTGAGGAGGATTCCCTGGTCTCCAATTATGTGAAACAGTTTGAGAAATATTGGTTTCAGTTCTTCAGTGAAGGTTTGATAGAATTTGGCTAAGAAGCCATCCAGTCCTGGACTTTTCCTTTGGGGAAGGTTTTTGATTGCTTTTTCAAACTTCCATGGATGTGATAGCTTTGTTTAGGAGCTTAATCTCCTCTGGGTTTAGTTTTGGTAGGTGGTATGTGTCTAGGAATTCATCATTTCTTCTGAATTATTTAATTTTGTGGAGTAGAGGTTTTGGAAGTATGTCCTGATGACTCTTCCAATTTCATTGATGTCTGTTATTATCTCTCCTTTTTCATTTCTGATTTTGTTAATTTGAAACTTCTTTTTTTTTTTTTTTTTTTTTTTTTTTGCTTGATCAAATTGGCCAGGGGTTTGTCAATCTAGTTTACATTTTCAAAGAGCCAGATTTTCATTTCATCAATTTTTTAAATTGTTTTCTTAGTTTCCAATTTATAATTTATGCTCTAAACTTGATTATTTCTTTCCATCTGGAGCTCTTTGGTTGGCTTCTTCTTGTTTTTCCAGTGCCTTTATGTGGACATTTAGGTTATTAATTTGGGATCTTTCGATCTTCATAATAAAGGCATTTGCTATGAATTTTCTCCCTAGGATTATTTTCATTGTGTCCCATAAGTTTTGGTAGGTTGTGTTTTCATTATTATTCAATTATAGGAATTTACAATCGCCCCCCCCCCTTTTTTTTCCCAAGGTAGGATCTCACTCTACTCCAGGCTGACCTGGAATTCACTCTGTAGTCTCAAGGTGGCCTTGAACTCACAGTGGTCCTCCTACCTCTGCCTCCCAAGTGCTGGGGTTAAAGGCATGCACCACCACACCCAGCTTACAATTTATTGATTTCTTCCATGACACGCTCATTACTTAAAAGTGTTATTTAGTCTCTCAGAGCTGGTAGAGTTTTTGATGTGTTTCTTATTGTTAATTTCCTGCTTTAAAGCATTGTGATCTGACATGATGTGGGAAGTTACTTCAATTTTCCTGACTTTATGGAGGCACACTTTATGGCCTAACATATGGTCAATTTTGGAGAAGATTCCATGGGCTGCTGAGAAGAATGTGTATTCTGTAGAGTTGGGGTGGAAAGTTTGGTAGTTATGAGTTAGGTCTATCTAGCTGATCTATGATGTCGTTGAGTTCTGTTATTTCCCTGTTGATTTTCTGCTTGGATGATTTGTATATTGATGATAGTGGAGTATTGAAGTCTCTGACTATGATGGTGTTGGTGTTTATTTATGTTTTATTGTCAAGTAGATTTTGTTTTATAAACTGTGGTGCACTTGTGTTTGGCACATATATATTTATGATTGTGATGCACTCATGTTGGATCATTTCCTTGTTAACTAAGAAGTGTCCGTTTTTGATTACTTTTGGCTTGAGGTCTATTTTTTTTTTGATCCACCTTTTTAACTAGTGTCTTTTGATGGGTGAGTTAACACCATTAATATTTAAGTTCTTAATGTGAGGTTTTATTTAATCCCTGCCATAATGGGGTGCTTTATGGCATTTGGTACTTTCTTGTGCTTTGTCTTTGAGCATGGTCTAGTTTTGGTTATTATGATCTTCTTCTTCTTGGCTCTTGAGATTGGTTGTTTGACACTTCTTTGTGAAGGATTTCCTGAAGTATTCTCTGTATGTTTGGCTTTGTGTTCATATAATCCTAGATTTGACATTTTTCATGGATAGTTTTTCTTTCACCATCTATTTTGAGGTATACTTTTGCTTGGTTTAGCTTGGGTTGGAAGCCATAGTTCCATTCCAGGCCCTTCTGGCTTTCAGGGCTTGCACTGAGAAATCTGCGGTAATTCTGATTGAATTACCTTTGTATGTAGTGAGTTGTTGCTCTCTGGCTGCTTTTAGCACTCTTTCTTTGTTTTCATTGTTAAGAATTTTAACTATAATGTGGCTTGGAGAGTTTCTTCTTTGGTCCTGTGTTTTTGGTGCTCTGTGGGCTTCTTGTATCTGGATGGGCTTCTCTTTTGAGAGATTGGGAAATTTTTCTGCAATAATTTTGTTGAATATGTTGTCTATGCCTCTGTCCTGGATTTTCTTTCCTCTTTTTGTACCCCTGTTATACCTGGTATACAGATGTTTGGTCATTTTAGGATATCCTACAGTTCTCTTGTGTTATGTTCACAGGGATTTTTTAAAACATAAACTTAAAGTTTTGGGCCTTGTGATCAATTGCTTCTACCTTGTGTTGCAGGTCAGAGGTTCTGTCTTCCACATGAATAACTGTTAGTGAGGGGTTCTACCAATGTTTCTTTAAGCTCTATTTGATTTCTGTTTTCTGCTGTGTTGTTTTTTATCATTTCCATCTCTTTTTTTGGAGGTATAATTTCAGTTTAAGTTCTGATTTTCTTGATGTTTCATGGCATTCATTCTTGCATTTGGTCAAGTTTTCATTAAGCTTAATCAATTGGTTATTGAGATCTTCTATTTGTTGACTAATCTTCAATTCATTTATATCTCTTTTGAGGCTTCTAATGTTTTCTTCAATTAAGTTAAGCCTACTGTCAAAGCTGAATACTCTAAGAGATGATTCTGTTCAATTTCATTATGTGTGTTACTTTTTGATGGTTTGCTTCCAGTTCAGTAATTCTTTTTATCAGGGTCACATTGGTTGTTTTGTTTTCATTTTAGGATTGAATATCTGTTGATTTTCCTGTGATTTCAGTGGAGCCTTCTATTGTGAGACTGGGTATCCTTGGTGGAGATCTCTCAGTTTTCTGGCTTTCATTGGCTTTTTTGCATTGTGGTCTACCCATCTTGGGGAAACATTTTATTCTACTGAGGGAGTACAAATGATTTGCCCTTATAGCATCTGCAGAGGGTGTTCTGTTTTAAACCTGAACCAGATCGGTGTACCATGGGGTTATAACAACAGATGTGCAGATTGTGGAGATTGCAGATACATTAAATGTACCTGAGGAAATAGGAAGTGGGGAACTGGTAGTTCTGGTTTACTCACTCCACTTGCATGTACTCTTCAGCACATGAGGATTAGGTGTTGGGGAACCAGCAGCCAGGAGGCTGAAGAATCAGGGACAAGAGGCCAGCTCCTACAGTGGCCTGTGCCCCTGTGGCTCAGGGGAATAGGAATTTGGGTACCCAGGGGCCAACGAGGAAGTCAGACCAAAAGGACTGCTTCTGCAGCCCACACACTGAGACTAGGACCCCCCTCAAGGCTACAGCAGGAGTACAGGAACCAGGGGACCAACCAGGAGGCTCTGGCCCAGTCATTTCATGCAAACACCCTCCAGAGAAGTGTATCCAGGAATTAGGGACCTAAGGGCACTTTACTCAGGAAGGTAGAGCAAGGGGCCTGCTTCTGCAGCAAGGTTAGCAGGGTCCATGCAGGGGAAACAACTGGGACCAGGAGTGGAAGAAGGGAGATCTGGCCTACTCACTCTGAGTGTGCAATTTCTGGAGCAGGGGATCCAGGAATTGAGGATACAGGGGTCCTTCAGTCAGGAAGGTGTAGACAGAGGCCTGCTTCAGCAGCAAGCTCGCAGGGTCCAGGAAACCCAAAGCCAGACACAGGGGAATCTCTTATGAAACTTTTTGAGCCTGGATTCATTCACTTAGTGCAATTGATTTGAGATTAATCAGTGTCCTTCAATATGAGTAATGTGCTCCTTTTTTTCTTGTTTATTAGTATTCAAGTGTGTGTGGATTTACAAGTTGTTAGTTAATTCACAAATTGAAGGATATTTGAGTTATTTCCAGTTCTTGGAGAATGAAAGTAGAGCCATGTAAATTTAAGTTTTCACTTTACTTGAGTAGACTCATTACAGTGGGATTTTGGGGTAAAATGGGAACTGCCAAACCATTTTCCTAGATGGTTGTAGCATTTATGTTTCTACTAGCAGTACATATTAATTATAAAATTGTTATTAAATTGTAGCTATTCCAGTTGATATAAAGTGCTATCTCCTTGGGTTTTCATTTGCCTTTCCCTAATTACTAATTATGTCAAGCATCTTTTAAAATATCTTATTTGTTTATTTAGTTAGTTATTTTAGAGAGAGAGTAGCAGATAGAAAAAGAGAAACTGGAAACGAACTCCAGACACATGTGCCATCTTGTGCACCTGGCTTATGTGGGTACTGGGGAACCAAACCTGGATCCCTGAGCTTTACAAGGAGGCACCTTAACCACTAAGCCACTTCTCCAGCCCTTGAGCATCTTTTAATATAGTTTCTTACCTTCTATGTGGCTTCTTCAATGAAGTAGCTCTCTTTAAAAATTGAGTTTATTATTGAATTTTTAAATTTGAAGACATGTCTCAGATATGTTTTTCAATTGAGTATTTGATTATTTACTTATTTATGAGAGAGAGAGAGGCAGATAGAGAATGGGTGTGTCAGGACCTCTAGCCATTACAAGTAAACTTCAGATGCATGTGTCACCTTGTGCATCTGTCTTTACATGGGTACTGGAAAATTGAACCTTGGTGCTTTGGCTTTACCTGGATGGACATGCATTAACTTCTATAGCCATTTCTCCCACAATTTAGATATAATTAAAGTCAGATTTTTGTTATGCAAATATTTTTCCCAATCTGTTTTTATTCTTTAACTGTCTTTTTAAGATCAGAGATTGAAATTTTTAACTTAAATTTATCAAATATTTAGGTATTACATTTAATTCTATGACCCAATTTGAGTTAAATTTTGTTTATAATATATGCACTAAGATACATTGTTTTTACTTACTTATGGCTACCCAGATGTTGAAAAGACTTATCTTCTCCATTGGACTACCATTGAGCCTTCGTTGAAAAGTCACTGAACACAAATATATAATTCCTCCTGGACCTCTTCTCTGTGCCACTCATATATGTGTCTGCCATTTGTCATACTGCCTTGATCCTTGCAGCTCAATGTTTCTCAACTAAGAACAATGTATCCTCTCCCTCCTCCCCCACCCCCAAGGACATTAAACAATGTCTGGAGACATTTTGGTTGTCATAATTAGTGGGTAGAAGTCAGGAATATACTAAATGTACTATAATACACAGGAGAGTCTCCCACAACAAAGAATTATCTGTCCCAAGATCTCAACAGTGCTGAGGTTGAGAAAGCCATGCCTGGAAGTCATAGAATGAGATGTGTAACCATAACAAACACAGTTTTAGAGATATTGGAAGAAAAAATTGAACATATAAGGTTGCTTTGAGGAGAAAACAGGACAGCCTACGTAAACGTGTTCAGATCATGCCAATAAAATCCTCATTATTTCTTACAGCTTTTTAAATTTTTTTTAATTTTTTTGTTATTTTTATTTATTTATTTGAAAGTGACAGAGAGAGAAAGAGGCAGATAGAGAGAGGGAGAGAGAATGGGCGCGCCAGGGCCTTCGGCCACTGCAAACAAACTCCAGACGCGTGAGTCCCCTTGTGCCTTGAACCGTGGTCCTTAGGCTTCACAGGCAAGTACTTAACCGCTAAGCCATCTCTCCAGCCCTCTTACAGCTTTTGACCTTAGCCAAGCTTTCTTCTCTTTGAAGCCTTTTCAGAGTGGTTTTTGCACTTATTCAGGGGCTCGTGTTAGATTTGGGGCTTCAAGAGTTCTCTGTGGGAGGTCACTGCTTGCATGTCTTATGTACATACAGCCTTGTATCTCCTGCTGTCCTTTGTTTCTTGTGGAGTTTCCCATTGGAGCACCTGCTCACAGGGGACAGGCCCTCACACTTTCTTGCATATGGGGCCTTTTACTGGGACAGACTGCCAGAAGTTAATGACTTCATAGATGACTTTATTCTTATTCTAATCATGGCCACCTAGACCTCCTAGGTCTCATGTAAACCTCAAAGGATTTGCTAGGCCTCTTCTAATGTCTACACTTTTCCTTATCTGACATTCATGTAAACCTTTTTTTCTTTTTTCATTTTGTGAACAGTTAGTGGTATTATGTTCAAAAACAAAAGCAAGAAGTGGGATAGCTGTGATTCCTGCCCTCACAGAGTTTACATTTTCACTATGATCAGACATTAAATAGCCTTGTATGTACTTGATGAAGTATTATGGGACTGGGAGATGGCTTAGCCATTAAAGCACTTGCCTGAAAGGTCAAAGGACCCAGGTTTAATTGCCAGGTACCCACTTAAAGCCAGATGCAAAAGGTGGTGCATACATCTGGAGTTCATTTGCACTGGGTAGAGGACCTGGCATGCCCATTCTCTTTCTATCTGCATCTTTCTCTTTCTCTCTCAAATAAATAAACATTTTTTAAAATAATTAAAAAGTTATGTTCTCCTATACTGTGTTTGTGAAATGTGAACTCATTTAGATCTTGCCTATGTCTATACTCATTACAGTGACAGAGCTAATAACTATGACAGAGGCAATATGGCTTGGAAAGCATAGCATCTTTATTTCCTGATACTTTACAGGTTTGTTAATGCATCATAGGTGTCTCAGCTGTGTCCAGAAGATAAGATCATTGTGAAACAGGCCTTTGTGCTAGGGAAGAAATGGGAAGTGGGTGTTGGCTGGTTGTAGTGCTTTGTGGGAAACTGCAGATTTGTCAGGACATTCAGCACCACCTTCACAAGGGGTGTGGAAAAAATTCCCAAGATTGGGCTGGACAGATGGCTTAGTGGTTAAGCACTTGCCTGTGAAGCCCAAGGACCCTGGTTCTAGGCTCAATTCCCCAGGACCCATGATAGCCAGATGCACAAGGTGGCACACATATCTGGAGTTCATTTGCAGTGGCCTTGGTGTGCCTATTTTTTCTCTCACTCTCTCTATCTCTCTCTATCTGCCTCTTTCTCTCTCTGTCTGTTGCTCTCAAATAAAAACAAACAAACAAACAAACAAACAAACACACAAATTCCCATGATGTCTCCCCTCTGAGGCAGGTTTTAGAAGGAAGTTCTTTCTCTAAACTACAAGTAGTATTGTTGAATCCAAAATGCCCATTTGTCCACACACCAAAGTATCCTCCCAAATCCATGTTGCAGAGTGGTCACTGTCAGGCCATTAGCAGATAGGGACTACATTTTTCAGCTGCCTCCATGTTCCATTGGAGCCATCTGATTGGCTTTCATCAGTGGAGTGACAGGCTGTGGCAAGTTGGGACACCATAGTGTCTCTTGTGTGATAGCTGGGGACTCTGAGGTTCTAGAGCAGTACTTTTCAAAGCTCTCTGTATATGATTCACCTGCACTGGGATCTTCTTCAAATATAGCCCTAACACAGCAGGTCTAGGGTGGGCCTTGGGATTCCCCACCTCTGTCAAGCTCCTAGGGGAAGGAGAGGTAGAGGAACTGGTACTCAGACAACTCTTTCAGAATCCAAGCTCTGATAAGGGAGCTGGAGAAAGAAAGGAACATGGAACACAAAGTCCCTAGAGAAAGAAAAGCTCTTCACCTGGCACCTGGGTGATAAATGAGTTTGGTGGCGGCTGGAGGGTATGACTTACTTGTCATGAGACAGCTATTCAGACAATTCACTACTCTATCCTAAACATCTTTCTTTTTTGGAATTTAAAAATTTATTTATTTATTTTTATTAGTTATGTATATAGTGAGTATACAGCCAGCCATAATGGTACCATCATTAGCCTTCTCCCTGTTGTCCCCCACCCTGCAGATTGTGGGTGTTGCATTGTGGGGGTGACCTTCAGTTATGGGGGAGAGGCAATGTTTCTGTGCACAATGGCCCAACTTATGGCTCTAACAATCTTTCCACCCTTCTTCTGTGAATTTCCCTGAGCCATGCTGGGTTCATTTTAGGTCTATTTCAGTGATAGGAGGTCTTGGGAGTCTCTGTGTCTCTGAATATCTGACTTTGTAGGACTTGAGTGTTCTCTCTGTCTGCCTTCTTCACCCTTCTGCTGGTACCAGGTTCACCAAGAAAGCATCTCTTCTCATTGCCCCACTAACTCTATGGCTTCAGCTGGTGCCCAAGTGGGGTGTGACGGGCTGATATTCTCCTCAGGTTCTGCTTCCATCTGAAAAAGAGAATCAAATTCTCCAACAGAGAGTGAGATCAGTGCAAGACACATGGATACCCATTCTTATTTTAGAGAGAATTTAATAGGTATAGGACCTCTTGTAGCCCACTGTTAGTGGCAGCTTGATATTGGAGAGCAGGCTCATTTTTGGATATGGTTCTGACTTGTTTCCCCATTCCAGGTATGGAATGTGTTAGGCAAATTAAGAGCAGTTGGTAACCCACCATGGCTGTGTGGATTGCTGTTGAGTAGCTTAGACCATGAGTTGCTTAAACAGATGTTGGTCATTTTCCCCCAGTCACTCATGTAACAACTTCTGGCAATACGCAAGCTAATTGTCTGGGTATTGACTCTCTTCCAGTTTCCAGCCAGGTCACTCCATGTTCCATCCCAACAGCAAATGGTTTCTTTGGCAGTAAGGTCTTACCATTAACCTTTGCTGGGTCATCAAGTACTCTGACAGAATTCTGTCTTCTTTTGGGAAACCTTGTAGGTCTCTGATTAACAGCTCATTGTGGATATTACTCACATGTTGGTACTGGGAGTTACAGGTCACTGCCAAGGGAGAAGAAGGAAGAAAAATATAGGTAATATAAAAGAGAGAGAGAGAGAGAGAGAGAGAGAGAGAGAGAGAGAAACATGAAAAGATTGAGGAACCAACAAAAATCAAGATAATATAAATTCACCAGAAAGTATTAATGCATCAGAAATGACCTCCAGTGAGAATGAGTTAGAGGAAATGCCTGAGAAACATTTCAAAAGAATGATTATAAATATGCTCAAAGAAGTCAAAGAGGAAATCAAAGGAATGAAAGAAGACACAGGGAAACGAAGTTAATGAAATAAAGAGGTCAATATAAGACATAAATAAGAAAGTAGAAAAAAAAAAAAAAGAAAACCAGTCAGAATCATGAGCAGTGAAGAATTCCATCAATACAGCAGATTACTCAACACAAAATTTAAAATCCAGAGGGCTTGGAGTGATGTATTCGAAGTTCTAAAAGATAGCAACTGTCAAACAAGGTTACTTTATCCTTCAAAGCTATCCATTCAAATATATGGAGAAATAAGGACATTCCACAACAAAAGCAGACTAAAGGAATATTTGAAGACAAAACCAGCTGTACAGAAAATACTTGAAAGAATCCTCTATGCTGAAGAGAAGGAAAGCACACATATAAGGAAATGGGAAAAAGCAAACAATACTCAAATACTAATTAACACAAGAGAGCAAAGGTAAGACCAGAAGAACTACAAAAAAATGGCAATAATAAATACACACATTTCAATAATATCTCTTAAAATCAATGGCCTCAATGCACCAACCAAAAGACATAGGTATATAAAGCAGGATGCTTCAATTTGTTGCCTCCAAGGAACTCACCTTTCTACAAAGGATGGGCACTATCTTAGGGTGAAAGGTTGGAAAACTGTGTTTCAAGCAAATGAACCTAGAAAACAATCAGGAGTTGCTATCCTAATATCTGACAAGGTAGACTTCAGTCCAACATTAGTTAAGGGAGATAAGGAAGGTCACTTTATATTGACTAAAGGCACATTCCAAGGGGAGGACATTAAAATCCTAAACATATATGCACCTAACATGACGGTCCCCAAATTCATCAAACAAATGGCATTAGAACTAAGGTCACAGATAACATCAAACACAGTGGTGGTGGGGGACTTCAACACCCCACTTTCATCAATTGACAGGTCGTCCCAGGAAAAAATAAACAGAGGCATCTGGACTAAATGAGATCATAGAAAGAATGCACCTAACAGATATATACAGGACATTTCATCCAAATCCTGCAGAATATACATTCTTTTCAGCAGCACATGGAACATTCTCTAAAATAGACCGTATATTAGGACACAAAGCAAATCTTAACAAATACAGGAGAATTGAAATAATTCCTTGCATTCTATCTGACCACAATGGAATCAAACTACAAACCAATAGCAAGAAAAGCTACAGATCATACACAAAATCATGGAAACTAAACAATACATTACTAAATGATGAATGGGTCAATGAAGAAATCAAGAAGGAAATCAAAAACTTCATAGAGTCAAACTATAATGAGAACACAACATACCAAAATCTCTGGGACAAAATGAAGGCAGTTCTAAGAGGTAAATTTATAGCTTTAAGTGCCTATACTAAGAAATTAAAAAGGTCGTAAGTAAATGACCTAATGCTTCACCTTAAAGCCTTGGAAAAAGAAGAACAAGGCAAACCAAAAATCAGTAGATGGGAAGAAATAATAAAGATTAGGGCAGAAATTAATGAAATAGAAACAAACAAAAAAGAAAAAGAAAAGAAAAACAATCCAAAGAATCAATGAAACAAAGAGTTGGTTCTTTGAAAGGATAAAAACGATTGATAAACCCTTATCAAATCTGACCAAAAGAAAGAGAGAAGAGACACAAATTAATAAAAGTATAGATGAAAAAGGTAACATCACAACAGACAACAGAGAAATTCAAAAAATCATAGGGACATAGTACAAAAACATATACTCCACAAAGTATGAAAATCTGAAAGAAATGGATGATGTCCTTGATTTGTATGACCTACCTAAATTAAATAAAGATGAGATTAATAACTTAAATAGACCTATAGCAAGTCTGGATATCCGAGCAGTTATCTCCCAAATAAAAAAAGTCCAGGCCAGATGGGTTCACTGCTGAATTTTACCAGACCTTCAGGAAAGAACTAACGCCATTGCTTCTTAAGCTTTTCCATAAAATAGAAAAATAAGGAATTCTACCAAACTCCTTTTATGAAGCCAGCATCACCCTGATACCCAAACCAGGCAAAGATAGAACAAAAAAAAAAAAAAAAGAAAATTACAGACCAATCTCCCTGATGAACATAGATGCAAAAATTCTCAACAAAATATTAGCTAACAGAATACAAGAATATATCAGAAAGATCATTCATGCAGACCAAGTAGGCTTTATCCCAGACATGCAGAGATGGTTCAACATATACAAATCCACAAATGTAGTACATTATATAAATGGACTGAAGGACAAAAATCCCATGATCATCTCATAGATGCAGAGAAAGCTTTTGACATAATCCAGCATCCCTTCATAATAAAAGTCCTACAGAGACTGGGAATAGAAGGAACACATCTCAACATAATAAAGGCTATTTATGACAACCCTCGGCCAACACATTATTAAATGGGGAAAAACTGGAAGCTTTTTCACTAAAATCAGGAACAAGACAAGAGTGTCCACTGTTCCCACTTTTATTTAATATAGTACTGGAAGTCTTAACCATCGCAATAAGGCAAGAGACACACATAAGAGGGATACAATTGGAAAGGAAGAGATCAAGTTATCATTATTCGCAAATGACATGATTGTATACACAAAGGACCCTAAAGACTCTACCAGCAAACTGTTAGAACTGATAAACACTATAGCCATGTAGCAGAATACAAAGTAAACACACAGAAATCAGTAGCCTTCCTATATGCTAACAACAAACACACAGAGGATGAAATCAGAGAATCACTCCCATTCACAATTACATAAAAAAAAGTACCTTTGAAAAAACCTAACCAAGGGAGTGAAAGATCTTTGCAATGCAAACTTTAAAACAGTCTAGCAAGAAATTGCAGAAGAAACTAGGAAATGGAAAAACATCCCTTGTTCCTGGATTGGAAGAATCAATATTGTGAAAATGGAAATCTTACCAAAAGCTACCTACATATTTAATGCAATCCCCATCAAAATTCCAATGGCATTCTTCACAGAAATAGGGAAATTCCAAAAATTCATTTGGAAGCACAAAAAAAAAAAAAATCTTGAGTATCTAAAACAATTTTGAGCAACAAAAATAAGGCTGGTGATATCACCATACCTGATTTTAACCTATACTACAGAGCCATAGTAACAAAAACAGCATGGTACTGGCACAAAAGAAGACATGTAGATCAATGGAATAGAATGGAGGACCCAGATGTAAGTCCAGGTAGCTTTAGCCACCTGATATTTGATAAAAATGTCAAAAATATTCATTGGAGAAAGAACAGCCTCTTCAACAAATGGTGCTGGGAAAACTGGATATGTATCTGTAGAAGGATGAAAGTAGATCCTTCTCTCTGTCCATGCACAAGAATTAAGTCGGAGTGAATTAAAAACCTTAATATCAGACCTGAAACTCTGAAACTGCCAGAGGAAAAAGTCGGGAAACCCTTCAACATATTGGTCTTGGCAAAGACTTTCTGAATACAACCCCAATTGCTCAGGAAATAAAACCTTAGATTAACGACTGGAACCTCATGAAATTACAAAGATATTGTATGGCAAAGGACACTATGAATAAAGCAAAGAGGCAACCTACAGAATGGGAAAAAAAATTTTGCCAGCTATACATCTGATAGAGGATTAATATCTATGACATACAAAGAACTCAAAAACTAAATAATAAGAAATCAAACAACCCAATTAAAAAATGAGCTATGGAACTAAATAGAGAGTTCTCAAAAGAAGAAATACAGATGGTATATAAACAGCTAAAAAAATGTTCTGCATCCCTAGTCATCAGGAAATGCAGATTAAAACTACATTGAGATTCCATCTCACTCCTGTCAGATTGGCTACCATCATGAAAACAAATGACCATAATTGGTGAGGAAGAGGAACCCTTCTACACTGTTGCTGAGAATGCAATTTGGTCCAGCTATTGTGGAAATCAGTGTGGAGGTTCCTAAGACAGCTAAAAATAGATCTACCATATGACCCAACTATAGCACTCCTAGGCATATATCATAATGACTTATCCCATTACCTTAGAGATACTTGCCCAACCATGTTTATTGCCACTCAATTCACAATAGCTGGGAAATGGAACCAGTCTAGATGTCCCTCAATTGATGAGTGGATAATGAAGGTATGGCACATTTATACAATGGAGTTCTACTCAGCAGTAAAGAGAAATGAAGCTATGAAATTTGCAGGAAAATGGATGGATCTGGAAAGGATTATACTAAGTGAGGTAACCCAGACTCTGAAAGCCAAGCATAGCATGTTCTCTCTCATATGTGGGTCCTAGCTACAGATGATTGGATTTCTGTGTGAGTAGGAAGAACACTCAGTAGCAAAGGCCAGTAAGCTAGAAAAGAGATATAAAGTGAAGAGAAAGGAAGGGAGGGGGTACTTAATAGGATGTTATTGTATATATGTAAGTAAAAGAATAGATTACAGGCCCAAGTGAGGTCAGGGGAAGAGATTGAATAAAGGAAAGGTGGAGGGAGGGCTAATCAAAATCTAAGAGGATATAAATAATTCATATGGAAACCTACTTTTTTTTGGACAATGAAACACTCAGGAGTTGTAGATTGTTACTCGAAAATTTTCAGTGCCAGGGATGGGATATCTTCCAGTTTGTTGTTGACCAGGGAGGTCCCTGATGCCCCCAAAACATTACAGGCCATTGTTGAGGCCCTTGGTTTCCCACCAGGAATAGATGGTAACATCCTATTGCTGAAGACTCCACATACTTGAACTGCAAGGCCCCTGAAAAGTCCTGCTGGAACTGAGCTGATAACATCCTCCACATAGACCAGCTGACAGAAAGCTGGAAGAAGCCATTTTGCATGCAGTTCAATGGGAGAGAGAGAAATCACCAGTGAAGATACTCAACAGTGGACACTGCAAGCCTCATATTTTGCCAGCCAGGCAAAATGAGCCAATGGATGCAATGGTGGCATGTCTGTCATGGTGGAAACCAACTGCCCTCCAATTGGCCTGGAGGCCTGCTCCATGGGAGGGAATACATCCCTGAGACTAAAAACCTAAAACAGGGGTAGTCATGAGCCCTAGGGGTGTAACATCTGCTGCTCTCTGGCTAAATGTGTATACTATGCTCATCAAACTGCCCAGTCAGCACTTCTCTTAATGTCCATACCTATATATTAATGCTACTCTCACTTTTGGTAGAGAACCTTCTCTTTTCAGATGGCAGTGACCTTGGGATGACTCAGAAGGCATCATGGTGCTGGGAAGCAGTGACAGGAGTGCTCTGTACTGCAATATCTCTATCAAACCTTCCAAGGCTCAGGGTCCATTGTGGAAGAGGTGAGGGAAAGAATGAAAGAGCCAAAGGAAGGGTAGGACTCCTTACAAAGTGCTCCTCCAGACACAAAATGGCCTGGATATCCATGACCTCACAGTGCCTTACACTACATACACAAGACTGTCATAATAGGAGGAAAAGATCATGACATCAAAATAAAAGAGAGACTGATTAAGAGGAGGAGGGGATATACGGTGGTTTGATTCAGGTGTCCTACATAAACTTAGGTGTTCTGGATTTTAGGTTTCCCAGCTGATAGCAATTGGAAATTAAAGCCTCCTGGAAGCAGTGTATTGTTGGGGGCGGGCTTATGGGTGGTTTAGCCAGTTTCCCCTTGCCAGTGTTTGGCACACTCTCCTTTTTCTCTTGTCCACCTTATTTTGGCCAGGGGGTGATGTCCACCTTCTGCTCATGACATCATTTTCCCTACCATTATGGCGCTTCCCCCTTGAACCTGCAAGGCAAAATAAGCCTCATTTTCCCCCATGCTTCTCTTGGTTGGGTGATTTCTACCAGCAATGTGAACCTGACTGCAACACCATTTCTCCAAAGAAAGAGGAAATGTTTGGGGAAAAACTGCTGTTTGGTATTCCAGACAGTATGAAATTGTATTAATTTAACTTGCAAATGTTTTTAAAATATATGGGAAAAGTAACTAGAAATAAATTGGGTTTACATTTCTCACAATGAGGATCATTTAATTCTAAATACCGGTTCATTTTCACTTTTACTTTTTTCTTTTTTCTTTCTTTCTTTTTTTTTTTTGTTTGTTTTTAGGTTTTTTGAGGTAGGGCTTCACTGTAGCTCAGCTCAGGCTGACCTGGAATTCACTATGTAGTCTCAGGGTGGCCTCAAACTCACAGCGATCCTTCTACCTCTGCCTCCTGAGTGCTGGGATTAAAGGCATGTGCCACCACGCCCGGCCTTCACTTTTTTGAAATATGAAAGTTCTAGGCAATAGTACTTATTTTTATTCTAAACAGAAAATCAAAATTGGCAGCCTGCTTCACTTATAATTTTAAAACATCTAAGAACTGTTTAAACTGGTAATTTACAACCAATATGAGCTCTATAATCTATAAGTTTAAAGGAGGTATTCAAAATAAATAAGATTTTTAAAAATTGAGAGATTATATCAGAACTGAAGATCAATTATGCAGAATCTTAAGTATTCTCATTTCCTCTCTCCTTTCACTGACCTTGTCTTTCTAGCTCTCTCCAAGCAGAACAAAAGCCCATATTAAAGAAAAGAGTGCTATTTGTTGCAAGATAAAACTTAGAGAATCCAATGCTAGATTAAAATCTTCATTTGTAAAGACACTCTCCTAAAGATGGCTCATGCTCCAAGGTATTGTTTTTACTGTCTTAAATTCCCTTTTCTTTGCCTAACCTTCCAAAACATCTTTCATAAAATCTTCAACTCTGCTTCATACTGGCTCTTCCCAAAATTCTGAATCTTAGATAAAAACTGAGTTGAGGTCCATAAGTCAAGGGGAACTCCTCAGGCCATCAAAGATGACAATGTGGAGCCGTGTCTCACTCAGTCCCCTTGTTTCTGAAATTTGGGGGCTCACAAAAGATCCACCTAAAACATTGTGGTTAAATCTTGATAACTATTGCCTTTCCTCAACTATATCCTTGGATTGAATGACATCTTGGTTTCTTTACTTTAATCTACTTTTCTGGCCCCAAACCCATATATTATTTAATGAGTGCCACAGGCATCAAAGATAAGAATCCCCTAGGACAGCCATACACTGATCCTGGGTCAGATGGAACAGTACATAGCTTTTCTGGGGGACATCACATAAGGGCTGATCCCCCAGATGTCCTAAGCCACTCTCTTTTGTCTCCAATAGAGCACCTGAGACACAGTGAGAAAACTACTAAAAGCAGCACATTCTGGATCCTAAACACAAGGAATTGCCAGTTCTCCCGTAATCTTTCCCTGCAGTCTCACTGCTCCTCTATTATCTTCTCTGTGAAATTGATAGCATCAAGCAAAGAGACTCCCTAAATGTTTTACCAGTCCTTCTCTTTAAGGAACTGGGGCCTGAGCCTGATGTGTATTAAATATACATACTTGCTAGATGGTATTTGGAAGAAGTTTCTTTAGCTTCCAAGACCAAAATGGTGAATTTTAATAAAAGGATAAGATGTTTTAATCTGTCAATAAACTTCTCCCACTTTACTTTCTAGCTCTCAAAAACAAAAGAGAATAGTTGTCCGTTGTGGATCTATGTAACAAGCTTCACCTTTGATATTCTGTGTTACTGAGTCTTACATCTCAAAGAGAGGGGACAGAATTCTTTCACCCAATTTTACTCTCTTAGGGGGTACCAAGAATTTATGTATTTGTGTTATATTTGTCCATGGTCTTTTATGTTTGTTTTTGTGTATTTTGTCAAAAAAAGGTGACAACATAAAGTTCCAGATATGTAAAACTTCTGGACACTTCAATTTTTCATTATTTTTGTTTTTAATATATTTTTAGTATACCAACTTAAAGTGTGAGTGTGTGTGAATATGATGGTCTGTTAAGAGTCCTTATAAGTACATATTCTTAACCTTGAGTACTCTTAGCTTCTTAAAACTTGTAAAATATTATCTTTAGATTTATTAAATGTTTATGAAACCTTAAGTGATACTTGTTTGGGTGATATAATATTCATTGGAATCTAAATTTTAGGCTATAGAGGTTATAATTGGATGTATGATTTTGATAATTTCCTTCTAAACAACTTTTATAATTCTAATTAATTGTTTTTTCAATAGTTATAGGAAAGATATCCAAATATCTCCAAATAGTGTACATTAAAGGTCCTTTATTTCAATTGATTACAATTTCTTTTTCAGGATTGATATACAAGTGCCAAATATAAAATCTTTCATTTTATGTGCTCCTTGGGAAACTTTAAATTTCTTTTTCACAATGGAGATTATATAAAATGCAATCCCAGAAAATAATGGCATTCAGAATCTGAGTAGATCTACTTGTGTGTAATGATGATGGCCATGTTAAGTCTCAATCTAATATCTTATATATTAAAAATGAATTTTAACTTACAGTTGTGACATTAAGATGTAAAAATTATTGCTAGTCTATCTGTGTTCTCCTCCTTGAAAAGTTTTTTTAAGGTTTAAAAAAATTTAATTAATGTTTAAAAATCATTAATTTTTTTTTTTAATGTAGGGTCTTGTTCTAGCCTGGGTTGACGTGGAATTCACTGTGTAGTCTCAGGGTGGCCCCAAACTCATGGTAATCCTCCTACCTCTGCCTCCCAAGTGCTGGGACTAAAGGCATTGTGCCACCATGCCTGGCTCAGCTCTCTTTTAAGATCTAAAATTTCTGCTTTATTTTTATTAAATCATATATGTTTAAGGTATAAGTTTAAAATTAAAGATTAAATATAACCAGACTGATAACCTAAACTGGAACCTAACAATGATAGATCTAAGTAAAAGCTACAAAATCTTTGGTTTTTATTTAGTCTACCTCTTTATGTGTGATCTATATGTTTATATTTTTATAATACTTATATGATGGCAAATTTACTTACAAGTAAATGGTCATATAACAACTTAAGTTAGTTCAAATTCTTTTTAAAAATAATATAATTAAAAATTTTAAACAGTTATACATAATAAATAATCTTGATCAAGATTTAATTTGATAAGTCATTGCCTTAATTAAAATTACACAAAAGTTCTTATTTGCTTAGATGGGCTCTCAGGATTCAAGCCTCTGTCTTAGCACAGTTGCATACACTTGGGGACTTGAAAAAAGGAGTGATTCCTCTAGACCTGAAATCCAGAAATTGAGGTATTCACTTATCTCTGCTTTCTGTGTCCTTGAGTAATTAACATACAGAGTTCAACAGATTAACCATAACATATATATATATATACATATATATTAGGGTTGGAGAAATGGCCTAGCAGTTAAGGTCCTTGCCTGCAAAATCTAACCACCTAAATTTGATTTCCTCATGTCTATGAAAGCCAGACAGATGCATAAGGTGGTGCATGCATCTAGAGTTTGTTCATAGTGGCTTAAGACTCTAATGGAACAGACTTCCAGTCCAATGAGAGAGCAGTTGTTTTCCCCCATAACAGACATGCCACTATTGCACCTGTTTGTTCATTTGGCCTGGCTGGTCAAACTCAAGGCTTGCAGTATTCACTATTTTCCCTGTTGATTACTTATGTCTCCCATAGGGCTACATGCAGTGCAGCTTTATACAGCTTTCTGTCAGCTGGTCTGCAGGAAGGAGGTTTTCAGCACAGCCCGTCTGATTTCTTGGTGACCTTGCAGCCCAGGCATGTGGAATCTTCAGCAATAAGGTCATATAGGCTCCCTGGCCAGCAACTCACTGAGGGGTATCCCATCCCTGGCATTGAAAAATTTCTAACCCTGCCATCAAAAGTTTTGTAGTAACAGTCTATAGCATCTGGGTGTGCCATTATTTTAAAAAATGTAGGTTATCATTTTCACAATATCCTGAATTTTGATTAACCCTCCCCCACCCCTCTATAACTCAATCTTTCCTCTGACCTCCCTTGGCCTTTCTACCCCCAGTAATCTGTTCTTCTACTTACATATATACAATTCCATCCTTTAAGTCCTCCCCTCTTCTCCCTCTCTTATAGCCTCTTTTCTAGCTTACTGTGGCCTCTGCTATTGAGTTTTATTCCAACTCACATACAAGTTCAAATATTTGTAGCTAGGATCCACATATGAGAGAACATGTGCCACTTGGATTTCTGGACCTGTGTTACCTCACTACATATAATCCTTTCCAGGTCCATCCATTTTTTTTTGCAATTTTCATAATTTCATTTTTCTTTACTGCTGAATAGAACTCTGTTGTATAAATGTACCACATCTTCATTATCCACTCATCAGTTGAGAGACATCTAAGCCAGTTCCATTTCCTAGCTACTGTGAGTAGAGCAACAATAAACATGGCTGTGCAAGTATTTAGTGCAATGAGTCCTTATGATATATACCTCAGAGTGGTATACCTGGGTTATATGGTATTGTAGTCAGGTTCGCATTGCTGGTAGGAATCACCCAACCAAAAGCAGCTTCTGGGAAAAAGAGGTTTATTTTGGTTTACAGGCTTGAGAGAAAGCTCCCTGATAGCAGGGGAAAACGATGGCATGAGCAGAGGGTGGACATCACCCCCTGGCCAATATGAGGTAGAAAACAGCAACAGGAGAGTGTGCCAAACACTGGTAAGGGGAAACTGGCTATAACACCCATAAGCCCACCCCAACAATACACTAGGAGGCATTAATTTCCAAATCTCCGTCAGCTGGGGATCTAGCATTCAGAACACCTAAGTTTATGGGGGACATCTGAATCAAACCACCACATATGTTAAATCTATTTGTGGCTTTCTCAGGAACCTCCACATTGATTTTCACCATGGCTGAATCAGATTACAGTCCCACCAACATTATAGAAGGGTTCCTCTTTTTCCACATCCTTGCCAGCATTTATTGTCCTTTGATTTCTTGATAATAGCCATTCTCACAAGAGTGAGATGGACTCTCAAAGCAGTTTAATTTGCATTTCCCTGAGGGCTAAGGAGGTAGAACATTTTTTTTAGATGTTTATATGCCATATGTATTTCTTCTTTTGAGAACTCTCCATTTAGTTCCATAGCCCATTTTTAATTGGGTTGTATGATTTCTTATTATTTAAGTTTTTTGAGTACTTTGTATAGCCTGGATATTAATCCTCTGTCAGATGTATAGCTGGCATAGATTTTCTTCCATTCTGTAGGGTGCCTCTTTGCTCTATTCACAGTGTCCTTTGCTTTCCAATTGCTGTGTAATTTCATGAGGTCCCAGTGGCTGATTAGTGGTTGCATTTCCTGAGCAACTGGAGTCATATTCAGAAAGTTGTTGCTTACACCAATATGTTGAAGGGCTTTTCAACATACTACTTTTTCCTCTAGCAGTTTCAGAATTTCTGGTCTGTTATTAAGGTCTTTGAGCCATTTGTTCTTGTGCATGGACCGAGATGAGGGTCTATTTTCTTCCTTCTACAATGTCCCAGCACCATTTGGTGAAGAGGCAGTCTTTTCCCCATTGAATAGTTTTGGCATTTTTGTTGAAGATCAGGTGGCTGTACCTGCTGGACTTATATCTGGGTCCTCTATTCTCATCCATTGATCTATGTGTCTATTTTTGTGCCAGTAACAAACTTTTTTTTTTTTTTTTGCTGTTGTTTCTTTTCTTTTCTTTTCTTTTTTACTATGGCTCTTTAATGTAGGTTAAAATAAGGTATTGTGATAGCACCAGACTTATTTTTGTTGCTCAAAACCGTTTTTGCTATTTGAGGTTTTTTGTGCTTCCAAATGAATTTTAGGATTGCTTTTTCTATTTCTGTGAAAAATGCCATTAGAATTTTGTGGAGATTACATTAAATGTATAGAGTGTTTCTGGTAAGTTTCACAATATTGATTCTTCCAATTCAATAACGTGAGGTGTCTTTCCATTTCCTAGTGTGTTCTGTAATTTCCGTCCTGAGTATTTAAAGTTTTCATCCTTCACGTCCTTGGTTAGGTTTATTCTAAGGTATTTTATTTCATTTTATTTTTTGAGGCAGTTATGAGTGGGAGTGATTCCATGATTTCATCCTCAGCATGTTTCTTGTTAGTATGTAGGAAGGATAACTGATGTCTGTGTGTTTATTTTGTGTCATGCTACATTGCTGTAAGTGTTTATCAGCTCTAACACTTTTCTGGTAGAGTTTTTATGGGTCCTTTATGCACAGAATCATATCATCTGCAAATAATAATAATTCGATCTCTTCCTTTCTGATTTGTATCCCTTTTATGTGTGTCTCTTGCCTTGCTACTACACCTAAGACTTCTAGTAGTATATTAAATAAAAGTCAGGACAGTGGACACCCTTGTCTTGTTCCTGATTTTAGTGGAAAAGTTTCAAGTTTTCCTCCACTTAGTGTAATGTTGACTGTAGATTTGTCATAAATAGCCTTTATTATGCTGATATATGTTCCTTCTATTCATGGTTTCTGTAGGACTTTTATCATGAAGGGGTGTTGGATTTTGTCAAATGTGCTTTGCTGCATCTATTGAGATGATTATGTGATTTTTGTTCTTCAGTCCATTTATACAGTGTATGACATTTATTGATTTGCATATGTTGAACTAACCCTACTCTGGGATAAACCCTACAAGGTCAGGGTGAATGATTTTTTGATATATTCTTTTTAAATGTTTAATATTATTATTAATTATTATTATTATTACCAAGATGTTTGTAGGGATACATCATGTGCTGGTACCCTCTTGTCCCTGCCCACATTCCGTTGGGAACAATCCTCAGCAGGGTTGCAGGTATTCCCCATGGGGTTGTAGTTTATGCATTGTGGGAGCAGTAGTCAGTTATTTTTGGGGGGTGGGAGGGAATGCCTCTAGGCATGATGTCTGCAACTGTGGCTCTTATAATCTTTTCACCACCACTTATACAAATTTCCCTGAGCCATGGTGGGTGAGTTTTAAGTCAACGTCAGTGATGAGCTCTTAAAAGCCTCTGGATCTCATGGTAGGTGTTGAGTATACTCAGGGTCTGTCTACTACACCCTGGCACTGATTATTAGGAACAGAATAGAAGCAGCACTCTTTCTCATCTCCCCATTACTTTGTGGATTCAGCTGTGGCTTGGCTGAAGTGTGAGGGGTAGTTTATCTCCTCTGGTCTTGCTTCCTTCTGAGAAAGGAGAACAGATTCTCCAACAGAGAGTAAAGTCAGTATAGTTTAAATGGTATAAGCATTATTAATTTAGGGAGAATTTGATGTATGTAACCCCCCTTTTAGCCAAAGATTAGTGAGAGCTTGACACTTGTCTCCATACAATTCTGATGTGATTCCCAATTCCAGATATGGGTTCCTTTACACTGAGTGGATCTTTTAGGCAAGCAGAAAGCTATTGGTTGCCCAGTGAGGCTGTGTGCCACTATTGCACTAGCAATTACACCATGTCAGGGTGTTTGCTTCTGAGTAGCTTAGGCCTCTGGTTGCTCAGACGATTTTTGGCCATTTTTCCCCAGTACCTCATGTAGCAGTTTCTACCACTAGAGAGGGTAACTATCTGGGGACTGAATTTCCGAATTCCAGCCAGGTCTCTCTGTGCTCTGTGGCAATATCATATGGTGTCTTCAGCAATAGGGTCTTAGTTTTTGTCTCAGATGGGTAATCAAGTGTTTTGACAGAAAACTTTCTTAATTTGGGGACCTCAGAGGTCTCTGTGATCAACAGCTCAATGTGGGTAGCAACTAATCTCTGGCACTGGGACTTACAGGTCACAGACAGAAAAAAAGTTCTTTTAAGCTTAGGCTGCATTCCACCCTCACCAGAGCCCTACCTTTCAGGTGCTCCCCCTTACTCCTTTTGAGGATTATATATTTTAGGATATCTCCAAGGATAAAGGTTTCTATGGTATCATCTCATTTTGGGTTTAATTTTATGTTTGATTCCCCCACTCCCCTTCCCCTCCCATTCTCCCAAGCCCTTCCATCCCTATTGTCTGTGTTTTGAGTTGCCTATCAGGTATGTCAGCAACTCAAGCAGGTCCAGGTTAGGAGCCACAGATAAGTGACACCATGTGCCATTTGTCTTTCTGTGATTGTGTAAGTTCACTGAGTATGATCTGTTCCAAGTCTGTCCATTTTTGTACAAATTTTATTGTATCATTTTTTCTTACTGCTAAGTAGAATTCCTTTGTGTAAATGCACCACAACATTGTTATCCATTCATCCAATGATGGGCATATGGGTTGATTCCAGTTCTTAGCTATAATGAATTGAGCATCTATACACATGGTAGAGCAAATTTCTCTGTATTTATGCATGAAGCATTTAGGATAAATGCCTAGTAAGGAAATAACTTAGTCTGTTTGTAGCTGTATATGCATCCTTTTTAGGGATCTCCAAATTGATTTCCATAGTGGTTGTACAAATTTATATTCCCACCAACAATGGATAAGGGTTCCTTTTTTCCCACATCCTCACCAACATTTGTTGCTGTTAGATTTTTGAATGATTGCCATCTTTACTGGAGTAAGGTGGAATTTCATGGTTGTTTTCATTTACATTTCCCTAATGGTTAGGGATGTTGAACATTTTCTTAAGTGTGTGTCAGCCATTTGTAGTTCTTCCTCTGAGAACTCCATATTCAGTTCTTTGCCCAACTTTTGGAGTGGGTTGTTTGATTCTTTATTGTTTAGTTTTTTGAGTTCTTTGTAGATTCTAGATATTAGGCTTCTGTCAATTGTATAGCTGCTGAAGATTTTCCTTTTGGATATATTCTTGTATTCTGTTTGCCAATATCTTACTCAGAATTTTTGCATATATGTTCATGAGGGAGATTGGTCTGTAGTTTTCCTTCTTTGATCTGTCTTTGTCTGGTTTTGGTATCAGGGTAATACTGGCTTAGTAAAAGGATTTTGGTAGTACTCCTTTTTTTTCCCTCTATTTTATGGAAATGTTTGAGAAGCATTGGTGTTAGTTCTTCTGTGAAGGACTGGTAAATTTCTCCAGTGAATCCATCAAGGGCCTAGCCACTTTTAGTTGGGGAATTTGTTTTTATATATGCTTGGAACTCTGTGCTTATTATAGGTCTTTTTAAATGGTTAATCTTATTTTCATTTAATTTTAGTAGGTCATATAAATAAAAGAAATAATCCATTTGTTTCAAGTTTTCAAACTTAGAGCAGTATATATTCTTAAAGTATGTCCTTATGATTTTCTGAATTTCTTTGTTATCTGTTGTAATGGTGACTTTTTAATCTCTAGTTTTATTAATTTGTGTCTCTTGATTTCTTCTGGTCAGATTTGCTAAGCATTTATTTTTTAAATATATATTTTATTTTTTAATTATTAGATATGGACATATTTTGTATGTAAACACCACATGTTGCTACCATACTTTCCCTCCTCCCTGCCCCATTTCTGAAGAGGCCTTCCTCATTGGGGATGCAGGTCAATCCCATGGGTATTGTCAGTCATGCATTATGAGGCAGCATTCAGTTATGGGGGAGAGGCAATGTGTCTGTGCAAAATGTCCCAACTTGTGGCTCTAACAATCTTTCCGCCCCCTCTTCTGCAAGATTCCCTGAGCCATGCTGGGAACATTTTAAGTCTACTTCAGTGATGAGCACTAGCACCTAGATGTCTGGTTTGGTAGGTGTTGAGTGTCCTCAGTATCTTTCTCCATCACTGTTGTGCTGATATCAGCTTAACTGAGAGTACAGCATTTTTGCCCATTTCCCCAATTTCTCTGTGGTTTCAGCTGGGGCCAGGGTGGAGTGCACTGGGTCATTTATCTCCTCAAGTCCAGTTCCCATGTGAAAAATAGAAGCAGATTCTCCAATGGAGAGTGAAGTCAGTGCCAGTTAAATGGGATAACCATTATTAATTTAGAGAGAATTATAAGGCTTTAGACACTTTTATAGTGCAAGGATAGTGGGAGCTTGACAATGGAAAGCAGAATCCTTATCTGGATATGATTCTGACTTGTTTCCCAGTTCCAGATATAGTTATCTTTCCACTTAATGGATCTGTTAGCCTATCCAAGATCAGTTGGTTACCCACCATTGCTTTGTGTCACTATTGCACTGGTGTGAGTATCACTTCAGGTTGTTTGATTCTGAGTCACTTAGACTTTGAGTTTCTTGGACAGATATTGGCCACTATCCCCTGGTAGCTCATGTAGTGCCTTCCAGCACTAGATGGGCTAATTATCTGAGGACTGACTGTCCTCTGGATTTCAATCAGGTCTCTCCATGGTTTGTGCCAACAGCAACTGGTGTCTTCAGTAGTAGGGTCTGAAGATTAACCTCTGGTGGGTAATGGAGTGTTCTGACAAAAGTCTGTATTGTTTGTTTTGGGAAATCTACTAGGTCTCTCTGATCAACAGCTCATTTTGGATGTAGACCACATCCTGGTACAGGGTATTACAGGCCAGTGCCAAGGGAAAAGAAACAAGCAAAATCCAGAGAAGAAAAATAGGAGAAATTTGAGGTTAAGTTTCATCATACTCTCTCCAGGTCTCTTTGATTAATGTCCTACCTGTAAGGTTTGCTTGAGGGTTCCACCTTTTGGTCTGATTTCCAGGATATAGGATTCTATGGTACCAGTTCAATTGAGTTCAAATTTTGTGTCCCCCCTACACCTTTTCCCTTCCCCCAAGACCTGCCCTCCCTATTGTCCAAGCCTCAAGATGCTATTCAGTTATGTCAGCAACTCAGACTGATCCAGGTTAGGAACTGCAGATGAGTGAGATCATGTGACACTTGTGTTCCTGTTATTGTATGAGTTCACTTAAAATGATCTGTTCCATGTTCAACTATTTTTCTACAAATTTCAATGTGTCTTTTTTTTTTTTTTCTTACTGCTGAGTAGAATTCCATTGTGTAGCTATACCACATCTTGGTTATCCATTCATCCAATGATGGGCACCTAGGTTGATTCCAGTTTTTAGGTATTATGAATTGACAGCTATAAACATGGTTGAGCAAATATCTCTGAACTGAGATGTGGAGCTTTTAGGGTAAATGCCCAGTAAGGGAATAACAGGGTCTGTTTGTAACTCTATGTTCACTCTTTTCAGGAGTCTTCAAATTGATTTCCACAGTGGTTGTGCCAGCTTACATTCCCACCAACAGAGAATGAGGGTTCCTATTTCTGCACAGCCTCACCAACATTTCTTTTCATTTGATTTTTTAATGTTTGCTATCCTTACTGGGATAAAGGAATCTCATACCTGTTTTAATTTGCATTTCCTCAATGGTTAGGGATGTTGAACATTTTTTAAATTGTTAGCCATTTGTAAATTTGTAATTCTTTCTCTGAGAACTCCCTATTTAGTTTTATGCCCCACTTATAGAGTGGGTTGTTTGATTTTTTATTGTTTAGTTTTTTGAGTTCTTTGTAGATTCTAGATATTAGGCTTCTGTCAGTGGTATAGCTGGGAAAGATTTTCTCCCATTCAGTGGGTAATCTATTGGCCCTGCTTATGGTATGTTTGTCTGTGCAAAAGCTTTTTAGCTTCATGAGATCCCATTGGTTGAGTGCTTGTTTAATTTCCTTGCCTACTGGAGTTTTGTTCCGGAAGTCTTTTCCCAGTCCTAGATCATGGAGTGTGCTTCATATTTTTTCTTCCAGAAGTTGATGTGTTTCAGGTCTTATATCAAGGTCTTTAATCCATTTGAACTTGATTTTTGTCTGGTGAAATGAGTGAATCTAATTTCATTTTTCTACATATGGTCATCCAATTTGTCCAACATCGTTTGTTAAAGATGCTGTCTTTTCTCCAGCCTACATTATTGACACCTTTTTCAAAGATCAAGTAGCTGTACTTGCTTGCCCTAAATTCTGGGTCTTTCTTCAGTTTTGTTCCATTGGTCTATGTTTCTGTTTCTATTCTAGTACCATGCTGTTTTTGTGACTATGGCTTTATAATATAGTTTTAGATCGGGTATGGTGATACCACCAGAAGTGTTTATTTTGCTGTGGATATGTTTGGATATCAGAGGACTACTGCCATTCAATATGAATTTTGAGATAATTTTTTCAGTCTCAGTGAAGAATGATGCTGGTATTTTTATTGGTATTTCATTAAATGTGTATATTGCTTTTGGTAGAATTGCTATTTTCACAATATAAATTCTACCTATCTGGGAACATGGGAGATACTTCCATCTTCTTAAGTCCTCCTCTATTTCTTTTTTGAGTGTTTTTATGTTTTCATTATATAGTTCTTTCACATCCTTTGTTAGTATTATTCCAAGGTGTTTAATTTTTTTGTTGTTGTTGAAAATGGAACAGTCTCACTGATTTCATTCTCTGTATATATGTCCTTTGAATATAGAAAAGCTACTAATTTTGTGCGTTGATTTTGCATCCTGCCACTTTGCTAAAGGAATTTATTAACTTTAGAAATTTTGGAATGGAGACTTTTAGGTGACTTACATATAGGATCATGTCATCTGCAAATAGGGCTACCTTAACTTCTTCCTTTCCAATTTGAATCCCTTTTATTTCTTCCTCCTGTCTTATTGCTTGGGCTAGTACTGCTCGTATTATGTTGAAGAGCAGTGGTGAGAGTGGTCACCCCTGTATTGTTCCTGATTTCAGTGGGAATTCCTTGAGTTTTTCCCCATTAAGAATTATTTGGGCATTAGCAGCTTTATATATAGCCTTTATTGTATTGAGATATAAACCCTCAATGCCTATTCTCTCCAGTGTTTTGATCATGAAGTGGTGTTATATTTTGTCAAAGGTCTTCTCTGCATCAATTGAGATGATCATGTGGTTCTTATGGTTCAGTCTATTTATGTGGTGTATTACATTGACTGATTTCCATATGCTAAACCATCCCTGCATTCCTGGGATGAAGCCTACTTGATCAAGGTGGATAATGCTTTTGATGTGTTGTTGAATTTGGTTTGCAAGTATTTTGTTCAAGATCTTTGCATCTAAGTTCATTAGGGATATAGGGCTATAATTTTCTTTCCTTGTTGCATCACTATCTGGTTTTGGTATTAAAGTGATGCTAGCTTCATAAAAAGAGTCAGAGAGGATTCCCTGGTCTCCAATTATGTGGAATAGTTTGAGAAAAATTAGTTTCAGTTATATGAAGGTTTGATAGAATTTAGCTGAGAAGCCATCTGGTCCTGGACTTTTGTTTTGGGGGAGGTTTTTGATTACTTTTTCAATCTCCATGGATGTGATAACTTTGCTTAGGAGATTAATCTGCTCTGAGTTTAGTTTGGGTAGGTGGTATGTGTCTAGAAATTCATTCATTTCTTCCAGGTTATTTAATCTTGTGGAGTAGAGGTTTTGGAAATATGCCCTGATGATTCTTCCAATTTCATGGATGTGTGTAGTGATCTCTCCTTTTTCATTTCTGATTTTGTTAATTTTAGACTTCTCTTTTTTGTGCTTGATACATAGGCCAGAAGTTTGTAAATCTTGTTTATTTTTTCAAAGAACTGGCTTTTCATTTCATTGATTTTTAAATTGTTTATCTAGTTTCCAGTTAGTTAATTCCTGCTCTAATGATTATTTCTTTCTGTCTGGAGTTGGATACTTCTCGTTTATCCAGCACCTTTAGGTGGACAGTCAGGTTATTGATTTGTGATCTCTCTGTCTTTGTAATGAAGGCATTTAGGGGTATGAATTTTCCCCTTATGACTGCCTTCATTGAGTCCCACAAGTTTTGGTAAGTTGTGTTTTCATTATCATTCAAATCTAGAAATTTTACAATTTCTTTTTTGATTTCTTCCATGAACAATTCATTGTTTAAAAGTGTGTTGTTTAGTTTCTAGGAGTTGGTGGAATTCTTGATGTGTCTCTTGTTGTTAATTTCTGCCTTTAAAGCATTGTGATATTGTTAGGTTAGGACAACAGGAGGGTGACAGAGATAAGGAAGTGGGTCATCCACATTCTTCAGGGAACTGCCCAGTCATTATCCCTTCCTTGCCTAACAGTGCCCGAGGTCTAGGTTTCCTGCCACTTATCTCCCATCTGGTCACTTCTGGTCTCACACCCTATGGCTAATGTATAGAACAAAGGAGTTCCTTCCCTTCCTTACCTTCCCCCAACTGAAGAGCTCTTTATAGAGCACTACTTGTAATCTCAAAGCTGACTGCTTGGTTCTTGAGAGTCAGTCCTGGCAGCTCATGTTTTTCCCCAAATAAAAACTTCCATCTTTGCCTCAGAGTGGTCGCCATTGTCTTGGTCACTCCTGAACCGTACATCTGGTGCTGTAACTTGCATAGGAAGGCTTCTGATTGCCCTCTTGGGTGGCCAGGCCTTGTTTTCCCTGGCCAGACCACCAAGCTGCCATTCGACCCTCTGAAGGCTTGGGACCATCTCTGTCTGATACAGGCTCTCACACCCATCATGATTTGGCCTCACTGTTCTTTCCTTCCTTGTCAACTCCCTTCTGGGTAAGTGTCTTTCCCGGGTTGGCCTCCACTAAGGTTTCAGCCCTCCTCATGGAAGCTGTGCCGGCAATTCAGGCTACACTCCTTGGCTGTTAGACCCCAACCCCAGGTCTGGAGAAAAATGAACTCTCAACTCCTTTGGTCTATTGTTCTTTGGTCTACTGTACCTTAAAGGGTATCTTTTGGTTCAGTTGTACCATCTCAGGACACCCCCTCTCCCTCCCTCCTCTCCCTTTTCTGCTCTCATCTTCCACTGCCAGTGCTTTCATCTTTCACAGCCAGCTGCTTTTGCCACTGGGAACATAGTCACCCTCCTTGCCCACTAACATGCTAAAAAGCTGACAGTTCTGACCTGTATGGCCTCTGCCCACGTGGGAGGTGCAGACCCGACTCACCCTAATGGGCCAGGGGTTCATATTGGTGTTCTGTGTAGACCCAGCTTAAGCTCTGGTTTATTTTTCTCTCACACTTGTTTTGCTCTTTTCCTGTCTCCTTAAGAACTTAAAGCCTCTATGACTCTTGGACGACAACTTATCTTTCTCTGAAACTCTGCTTGGCCACACTCATATGCTGGATAATGGTTCCCAGTGGCCTGAGAATAATACTTTTGATTTCCAAATTCTTACTAATTTAAAAAACATCTGCCAATGTACAGGCAAATGGCCAAAATACCCTACATTCAAACATTCTGTCACTCTGCATTCATGGCCTTCTCTCTGCTCTACCTGCTTTTCTCACCAGGTCCTTCTGGCCACCTCATCCCAAAAGCTCCTCTGGCTCCTCCAGCTCCCTCAGCCTCTTCTAACACCCTGCCTGGTAACAAAGTTTGCTTTTAGTCTCCAGAGTTGTAAAAAAATAAATAAATAAAGATTTTAAATGGGAATACATAACTTCTGAATAAATGAATGAATATGTGAAAGGGAAATGGTTGCCTAGAGTCTATATGAAAAGTGCACTTGAAATGAATGTGTGTGCATGAGTATGTTCGTGGCTCACAGCCCTAAGGTTGCAGAATGATTTCTGTTCTGAGCAGTGCTGTTTCACTGTGGGGATGTTTTCCACCAAGCCCACTGTATGAAACGGCATATCCAATTATTACTGTTGAGTGTCCCCCAGAAGGAACATTAAAAGCAATTAAGATCATAGAAAAAAAAACCCAAAGATTCTCCTACTCTTAAAGCATTGTGAAAGGGCAAGATCAAAAAGCAGCCTATAGCCCTGAGGAAAGTTCAAAACTCTCCCTGGAATTTAGAAAGAAAGAAAAAAAAAAGGCTCTTTCTTAGCTTCTCTGCTTTGCAGAGCCAGGGTCTGCAAGCACAGGGAATCTCAGGGTCCTGGCCCCAACATGATGATAAGAACATGCCAGGTCATTATAAACAGAAAGGGACTTCTTATAAGAAATTTGTAGCTGTTTTACATTTACTTTATCCTTCTATGGAATTGCTAACAGACAACAGCCTCAAGGTTTATGTTTAAATTTAAAAGTACTCAATACTGAATTTGTAAAAAATTTTTTTCTAAAATTTCTAATAATGTTTAAATCTGCTTTCATATTTAAAAAAAAAAACTGTTTCAATAAAGTTATAAGAAACCAAGTTCCAATATCTATATGCTTTTTCTGGGTAAAAAGCATAAGTCAAATCTGATCTACTCTTTCTTTAAAAAAGTTATTTCAAAAGGCTTTTTGAGAAAAAAATGATCATATTAAAAGTGTATGGTAGGGCTGGAGAGATGGCTTAGCTGTTAAGCGCTTGCCTGTGAAGCCTAAGGACCCCGGTTCGAGGCTCGATTCCCCAGGACCCAAGTTAGCCAGATGCAAAAGGGGGCGCACGTGTCTGGAGTTCGTATGCAGTGGCTGGAAGCCCTGGCATGCCCATTCTCTTCCTCTCTCTCTCTCTCTCTCCCTCTTTCTCTGTCTGTCACTCTCAAATGAATAAATAATAAACAAAAAAAAATTTAAAAAAAAGTGTATGGTAAGGACAAAGGAAGTTTTTGTTGTTAGTTATGAGATGACCTAACTAAAAAAGATACATGGATTGTAAAGTCAAAGCATATAGATGAAGGTCTGAGTAAAATATTTAGATGGAGATATGAGTAAGCTTAAACAGAAGGTTAAAGACAAAGTACTTAATCAGATTACAAATTTCTTGAGATATAAAACAACTATTAGCCTAGAGCTTGCATCAGACTAACGAACTATGGTCCTGGCTGTTAGCAGGTTGCTATGGTATTCAGGTTGTAAACTTAACTTTAAAGTCATTGATGTTAATCTGGTCATAATAATGGTCATGAAAGATGGAATTTAGAGTAACCCGACCAAGTTAACAAGGTTCCTCTACTTGTCAAACTTTTAACTATATCTTAAGGTTAAAATTCACTCATTATGGGCTGGAGAGATGGCTTAGTGGTTAAGCGCTTGCCTGTGAAGCCTAAGGACCCCGGTTCGAGGCTCGATTCCCCAGGACCCACATTAGCCAGATGCACAAGGGGGTGCACGCGTCTGGAGTTCGTTTGCAGTGGCTGGAGGCCCTGGCGCACCCATTCTCTCTCTCTCTCTCTGTACCGGCCTCATTCTCTCTCTGTCTGTCGCTCTCAAATAAATAAATAAAACAGAAAAAAAAATTAAAAAAAAAATTCACTCATTAATACTCTCTCCTAAGGCTATTATATCTAAAACCCTGTCTCAAAAAAAAAAAAACTATTTACTCCTCCCCCCCATTTTATAAGGTAAATAGACCACATTTGAAACATTAAACAGTATTTATCTGTCACACACTTAAACTATTTACTTCATGGTAACCAGTTAAAAAAAATCTAAACAAAGTTCTGCTATGATTTTAAGATAAAACTCTTGAATTCCTCCAACAATCAGTCTTAATACTTTAATTTTAACTTGTCATTACTGAACAAGTTTTCCAAAGTACCACAGACAGAATTATAGAGTTGGTTAAGGTTTTAATAGTTATAGATTGTGTTATAAAATTTTGTGTGTGTTTGAAATTCAATATAGTTCTATAAAATTGATTTGGAAGAGATTAAAAATATTTCTTTTTGGCTCTGCAGTTAAAGGTGCATATTTTCAAAGCCAGATGCACATAGTGGAGCATATATTTGGAAATTGTTTTGGAAATCATTTGCAGTAGCAAGTGGCCCTGGCATGCTCATTCCCTCCTTTTCCATGAGACTTGTCTCCTTTTTTATTAGATCATGACAGTTTAATCCAGTTCCTCTATTCTTTGGGTATGTTAAATATAACTAAATTAATTTCAGAAATTGACTGATAGATTGAATGGACATCTTATTTAGCTTTTAAGAGTGCTAAATCTTCTCAAGAAATGTACGTATATAAAGGTATCCCAATTTTTATAAGCTTAAAAACTATAAAAATTTTCATGTTTTCATATTTAAGCTAAAACTACTACTACATAATATAGATTTGTTGTTTATTTTTAATTCTGTCAAGCAGCTCTTTTATTCATAGTTTACTTTCTGTAGCTTCATGTGCCTTACATATGTAAACTCTAATTTTTGTTAATATCAGACTTTTCCAGATATCAGAATATTGTAATTTGGTATGTACAAAGTTCATGATGTTTGACTATCAATAAGCATATATCACCATGCCCGGCTAAAACTCTGTAATTATAAGATGGTGCTTGTCTTGTTCTTTCTGGTTTTGCTAGATGATTATCACTGTGGTTATAATCTAAGTCTTATGAAAAGTGACTTATTGTGATTTTGTTCTTAGAAAAACTGAAAAAGCAACCCATGTCTTAAAAAGATCCACTGTATGCAAAGAATGTTAATATAGTTTATGTAAGCTTCAGTTAACAGTCGTAAATATTTTTTAGTCAAGCCTTAAAATTATTCAATGATAAAAGGTACTTATTTAAGAAATTGTTTTGTGTCTACCTCTAATGCATGTTAAAATAAGGCTTGCTTAACTCAACAATGACCAAGTTTTATTTTATTGTTGAGCTATGTATGTTGAGTCTCAATGAAAGTTCCTTTTAATTGATTGTCTCATTTCTGATACCTTAAGTTTATTGCTTATAGAAATATTGATATTTAAGACATGTTTCCTGCCCTAAAAAATAATCTTTTAAATTGATGTTCTACTTCCAGTTTGGGGGATAATTGGTACTTGCATTGGTATACAGACTAGCCAAAGTTGTTTTCACATGCAAATGCTAGGTTTTGATACTGTCTTCCCTTTTTCCTGGCATCCAATTTCTAGATTAAATCAATTAACTTAAAGTTATTGATAAAGTAATTACTAACATATTGTTTTCAGGGCTACTAAAATGTTCTCCCTATACTTATAACTGACAGATACTTAAAAGATAGAATGTATATGCTTTGTATGTCCCAAATATAGCTTATACTGTCATCTGACAACTAAAATATTAATTAAAATGATTTTAAACTATTGTGTCATTCTCAAACCAGACCTGCTTTGCTAACCAGATACATTCTGCACCCTTTTTAACTAATCTGTTTTGTTAATCAGATATGTACAATCTCTTTGTGTGATTAATAACCATATGTAGAAGCCAAAATAAATTGGAAACATTGGAGTTAAAAGAATAAGTAATATTTTGGTTCCTGCTCCAGGGTCAAAAGGCCACAGGAGACTATGGGACACTTGAACTTCTAGCCTCTGGTAAGTTGCCTGTCTTCTTGATCAGAGAGTGGAGACACAGAAACATGTTCCAAGTCAGTGTATCTGCAACAGGAGAGTCACATTGGAGGAAAATCAATCCTTCAGGCTTCCCAAAAGAGGGAGGGCCATTTGGACAGCACAGCCTTGACTTATCCTAACAGATGAAAATACTGAGACTTATAGAACTCCTCACAGGTCCCTAAAAGTCCCTCCTGTTACAGAACTATTATTGACCTCCAAAGTATACAGTTAATTCTGGCAGCCTACATGGTCTTAATCACCCAATGAGAAAAATATAACTACCAAATACAACTACAACATAGACAATGATTTGAACTAATAGGCTTCACTGTCTGATGCTGACTTAAAATATTAGACGCTAACATTAGCTCATGACTTTTGCCTCTACCTGTATCTGATTAACTTCACCAACCCTGACCCCAGCTCCTCCCACTTTCCTTAGCTAGAATCAGAGCTATTCTTCAGACCCCCTCCTTCCTTAGCCCTTACCCTATCTCATCCAGGGATATGTACACTGCCACCCCAAAGTTACTCTCAAAGTTAAACTCTCTTGTGATTTTCCTCTTCCCTTGATCCCAAAATGCCCCTCTGCCTTCTCTTGCCCCAAGAACTCTATCCCTCACCACTGAATGCCCATCCTCCCTTACATTTGGCATTTTCATGTCATAGCTATTGACAAGAATAACAAGCTCCTTTAGTCTCCCTTCTGTCTTCTCATGGGGTGCACAGAGCCCATCTTCCTCACCTTCTCTTTAACAGGCCAGCAACTGCCCTGAGGTCAGCTCAATACAGGCATGGTATGAGAGAAGTCTCTGCTTCACTCAGGACCAAATCATAACAACATGCTACACTGGCACTATTGATCTCACCACTCTGCCACCTCTGGCCACCATGAAACTGCCGCCTCCTCATCACCTGCTCTGAAGAGACATCCTTCAATCTACATTATCCAGCTCCCCCCATAAGAACTCATTGCCCTTATGGTCAGCATGAAAAAATTAACCTTGGTCTCTTATCATTAACGAAAGGCTGGAATGTTAGGTCAGGACAAAATGGAGTTACAGCAGGAGGAAGTGGCTCATCCTCATTCCTCAAGTAACTGCCCAGCCATTATGCCTTCCTTGCCTAACAATGCCCGAGGTCTAGGTTGCCTGCCTCTTACCTCCCACCTTGTCACTTCTGGTCTCACACCCTATGGGTAATGTAAAGAACAAAGGAGTTCCTTCCCTTCCGCACCTTCCCCCAATTTAAGAGATTTTTATAGTGTACTATCTGTAATCCCAAAGCTGACTGCTCAACTCTTGAGAGTCAATCCTGGCAGCTTGTGTTTTTCCCCAAATAAAAACTTCCATCTTTGCCTCAGAGTGGTCTCCGTCATCTTGGTCACTCCTGAACCTTACAGATATGACATGGTGCAGGAAGTTACTTCAATTTTCCTGACTTTATGAAGGCATGCTTTATGGCCTAATATGTGGTCAATTTTGGAGAAGGTTCCATGGGCTACTGAGAAGAATGGCTATTCTGTAGAGTTGGGGTGGAAAGCTATGTAGATATCCTTTAGGTCTAGTTAATCTATGATGTTATTGAGCTCTATTATTTCCCTGTTGATTTTATGCTTGGATGATTTGTCTATTGATGATAGTGGCGTATTGAAGTCTCCAACTATGATGGTGTTGGTGTTTATTTCTGTTTTATTGTCTAGTAGATTTTGTTTTATAAACTGTGGTGCTCCTGTGTTTGGGGCATATATATTTATGATTGTGATGTGCTCATGTTGGATCATTCCCTTGATGAGTAAAAAGTGACCTTGTTTGTCCTTTTTGATAACATTTAGTTTGGAGTCTATTTTATCAGATATTAATATAGCAACACTTGCTTGGTTTTTATTTCCACTTGTTTGGAATATCATTTTCCAACCTTTCACCCTGAGAATGTGTCTAACTTTAGTGGTGGGGTGGGTTTCTTGAAGACAGCAGCTAGAAGGGTCCAGTCTTTTGATCCATCCTGATAGCCTATGTCTTTTGATGGGTGAGTTACGACCATTAATATTTAAGGTTAATATTTAAAGTTATTACCATGACGTTTGAATTAATCCCTGCCATGATGAGGTGTTTTATGTGGTTGGGTGCTTTCTTGTGTTATGTACTGTTTTGATCCTGGTCTATTTTGGTTATTGTGATCTTCTTCTTGTTGGATCCTCAGATTGGTTGTTTGACTGTTCTGTGTATTCCCTCAATTATTCTCTGTAGGTTTGACTTTGTGTTTATGTAATTATACAGTTGACTTTTTTTCATGCAAAGTTTTTCTTTCACCATCTATTATGGGGCATACTTTTGCTGGCTAAAGTAGCTTGGGTTGGAAACCATAGTTTGTCAGACTTTCAAGTGTCCATTCCAGGCCCTTCTGGTTTTCAGGGTTTCCATTGAGAAACCTGATGCTATTCTAATAGTATTGCCTTTGCATGTTGTCAATTTCTTCTCTCTTGCTGCTTTTAACACTCTTTCTTTGGTTTCATTATTAAGGGTTTTAACTATGATGTGTGTTGGAGAGATTCTTCTTCAGTTCTGATTGTTTGGTGTTCTGTGGGCTTCTTGTATCTGGATGGGCCTCTGTTTTGCAAGATTCAAGACACTTTCTTCAATAACCACATGATGTTAGAAAAAAAAAAAAAACAGCAAGGGAGTTAAACCACAAATCACAATTTGCATGTGACAGTTACAGCCATAAAAGTAAAAACAGAAAGAAACCTGCAAACAGATCTGTTGGTCAGTTACAGGAAGTGCTGCCTGGGGGGGGTGCAAGGTAGTCCTGTGACCAGGAGTCCCACTTATGTTAAGGAGTTTGCTCAACAATGCAGGCTCTAGGAAATGCTATTCATCCAATAAGAGCCTCTGGTTTACCTGCCATTAGCAGAGCCTCCTGTTTGTCTACCATCAGCAGAGCCTCCTGCAAGGAAGTGACTTCTATATTTTTCTAGGATAAGTATAAAGAAATGTAGAAAAATATATTATTTTTCTCTCTTTATACTATGACATCATTAGTATAAATGTTTCTCTGTTTATTTTTTGCCAGGATGACCTGTCAATTGATATGAGATGGGTGTTGAAGTCACCTACTACAACTGTGTTTGGTGTTATGTATGACCTTAACTCTAATAGTGTGTGTTTCATGAAATTGGGAGGCTCTATGTTAGGTGCATATATGTTTAGGATTGTCACGTCCTCCTGTTGGAGTGTTGCTTTAATCAATATAAAGTGACCTTCTTCATCTTTCCTAAGTAATGTTGGTTTGAAGTCTACCCTGTCAGGTATTAGGATAGCTACACCTGCTCGTTTTCTATGCCCATTTTCTTGAAACACCCTTTTCCATTCTTTTACCCTAAGGCAGTCTTTGTCTTTTATGGAAAGGTGGGTTTCTTGGAGGCAACAAATAGAAGGATTCTGCTTTTTTTGTTTGTTTGTTTTGTTTTTTCGAGGTAGGGTCTCACTATAGCACAGGCAGACATTGAATTCACTATGTATTCTCAGGGTGGCCTCGAACTCACAGTGATCCTCCTACCTCTGCCTCCTGAGTGCTGGGATTAAAGGCATGCACCACCACACCCATCTTAGGATCCTGCATTTTAAACTAGTCTGCAAACCTGTGCCTTTTGGCTAGGCATTGAGGCCATGGATATTAAGAGTTATTATTGAAAGGTGCGAATTTATTCTTGCAATTCTTCTTTTGTCATTTTCTAATTCTTATTGTTTATATTTTGTGAATCCTTTTACATTTGAACCTTTTAGAAAACTGTCTAAGATATTTACCTTTTTCTTTGGTATATTTTAAGTGATAAGTGATGAAGATAAAGATAATGTTGGTTTTAGTACAAATAATGATGAGATCATATTCTTTCATTAAGCATGTTTTTGTTATGACTGTTTGCTTATCCAGACTGGTACCTTACTTGAACCAAAATTTAATATTTTAAAGGTTTCAATGTAATTTGGATACAAAACAAACTTCTAGCTTTAAACTCGGAGAGATTTACCTTAACCTTCTTTTTAAAAAAAGCTCCATTCTAGAGTATGTCTGTTTTTAAATAGAAATTCTTAGAACAAAAATAAAATATATATTTTTCTATACATATTCAAAATATATATTATTTGGGTCTGCCAGTTGAATTACTATTCAAACTCTGACACCCTTAATGCAATTTTAATTTCATTTACTTACGGAGATATCCAAAGATTTGGGTTAACTCTTTGTATCCATATTATACAAAAGAAATCAATCTCTAATAATAACAAATTAATGGTGTTTTATATTTCTTAATATATTTCTTAAGTAAATATTTAAGGTTTCCTATAATACAGTTAACTGAGATTAACAGTGATTCCTATTAGAGTCCCATTTTCCTTTTCTTGTTCTAAAATAATGAACTACATTTAGTTATGTCCCAAAACCTACAAATCCTAATTTGTAACATCTGACTTTTCATTTCTATTCCAGAAACTAAATTATTTGGTCCAAAACCCCAATAATTATTACAAAATATTGTATTATTATCTGATTTCTTCTTTTACTTGACTGTCCATTTACTTCCCCACATGGGGATCTTGTACAATAATAAGATAATAGTACAGATCAAGTTATTATCTACAAATAAGAGTTGTAATAATTTGTATGTTAAAAATGAATTTCTCCTAGAATTAGAGCTAGCCACTTCACAAAACTTCATAGATATAAAAACAAGCTGGTCAAAAGAAAAATTCAAAGTAAAAGACAAAAAACATTTTAAGGGTTATAAACTTCAAATTAAATTTAGGATTTCATAAAATATCACATGGGGAACACATGTTCAATCTAATTTTAAATATATTATTTTCAGTTGGTTAAAAATGTCTACCTTCCTTATCTGCTGCTTCAAGTTTGTTAGGACAGACTTATTTTTGATTATATTTAACTTTAAATATAACATTCCCATTATATGTTACATGTTCATGTTATATTAGACACAGAGGGCAAACAAGAGAATTAATTATACCTGGATCATGATGGCTAATAGATTTGATATGATCCAAGTCTTTCTTCCTTAAAGGCTTTAGTAGCAAATTATCTCTGCTGAAGATGGTTTTCCTGCCCACTATTCAGCCTTATCTGTACTAGATCCTAGGAATGAGCCTTCCCACCTGTGTGTGACATATTAAATATTATATTTGGCCTCTACATACACAAAATGTAATGCTTTGTCAACAGGGGGGAACTGTGAACTAAAGTTCCCAGAAAACACTTTATCTGCTGCTCCTACTTCCAGCAAGGTGGAGTGGAGTGATAATGCTACTGTGATCACAGAGAGATGGAACATTGCAAGTTGGAGCCAAATTACCTTTGGTTACCTTCAGCTCTTCAAAAGCCCTTTATTGCCCACCTCTGTGTCTTTACTAACATCCTGGTGACTATCAGTTTGTAATCCTTTTTGGGATGCAAGAACAGACTCCCAGCTTCCACAATCCAAGGTCTAAGAAAGTCATCAGATAGCATCCGAGACATATGGTGGTAATTTCCCAACTTTCCTATAATCCACCTACTGCCTACCTGATGGACAGTCAATGTATTTGAAAAGTGCATTGATTTATGACTTTATTCTGTCTTGTAACTATAAAACCTCATTAAATTGTCAACACATTGGAACATGGAAGTTGGGATAACCTAAATCTGTGTTCTCAGGACATGGTCACTCTTATTTGGCTGCACAATAAACTATCTCTTCTACCCATTGTGTTTTTTGCATTGACAGCACACATATGTAAGGGCACATATGCTTGTTCTCAGCTTTTATCTTGTAGCTGCCTTATTTGCTCACTGTAGTTTACTGTGATGCACTTTAAGGCCATCTTGAAATTGGATCTCTCATTCCAGCAGCAAGAAACCATGTATTCTCAAGTAACACAGGATGAGTTGGGAAGACTCTTCCATGAGTCTCCAGATTTCCTGCTCATCTGAAAAGGGCAGGATACCTGTAGTTCATGGGATATTTGTTCTGCCACATTCTGCCTATGAATTTCTATACTTCATGTCTGTCATAACAAAGCTCTTTCTGCTATTTTTATTACCTTGTTAAATGGAAACATTACTTGGCTCATGTTTTTCCTGCTAGCACCTGGATGTTGAGATGCCTCATCTTTCTCCAGACTTTGCTTTCTGTGACAAAGTCCTTTGCATACTATATGAATGATGCATAGGACACTTCTCCCCAGTGGCTCAGTTGCATTAAGACCATAAGACACTTAAGAAAATGTCCAACATCCCTAACTATTAGGGAATGCAAGTTAAAATAACTATGAAATTCCACCTTACCTCAGTAGGGATAGCAAACATTAAAAAATCAAATGAAAACAAATGTTGGGGCTGGAGAGATGGCTTAGTGGTTAAGTGCTTGCCTGTGAAGCCTAGGGACCCCAGTTCAAGGCCCAATTCCCCAGGACCCACATTAGCCAGATGCACAGGGGTGTGCATGCATCTGGAGTTCATTTGTTGTGGTTGGAGGCCCTGGCACGCCCATTCGCTCTCTCTATCTGCCTCTCTCTCTCTCTCTCTCTGTCTGTCACTCTCAAATAAATAAATAGAAATAAACAAAAAAATATTTAAAAACCCCAAATATTGGTGAGGATGTGGAGAAACAGGGACACTCATTCACTGTTGGTGGGAATAAAGGTGTCACAACAATTATGGAAATAAATATGGAGACTCCTGAGAAGGATGAATATAGACTTACCAACAGACCCTGTTACTGGGCATTTACCCTAAAAGCTCCACACCTCAGTTCAGAGATATTTGCTCAACCATATTTATAGCTGCTCAATTCATAACATCTAAGAACTGGAGTCAACCCAGGTGCCCATCACTGCACGAATGGATAATCAAGATGTGGTATATGTACACAATAGAATTCTTCTCAGCAGTAAGAAAAAATAAAAGTGACAAAGAGGTGGTTGAAAGAATGTAAGAGCCAAAGAAAGGGCACCACTCCTTACAATGTAACTGCCCAGACAGAAATTGGCCTCGATGCCCATGATCTCACAGTGCTTAGCAACATCTTCACAAGACCCTCATAATAGGAAGAAAAGATAATGACATCAAAATAAAAGAGAGACTAATGGGGAGAGGGAGAGGATATGATGGAAAGCAGAGTTGTGAAGGGGAAAATGGGAGAGGGGAGGGACATATCATGGTTTATTATCTGTGAGTATAGAAGTTGTTAATAAAATACTGAAAAAAAATCGTTGAACTTTTACAGATCATACTCAATGAACTCACACAATCAGAGAAAGACAATTGCCACATGGTCTCACTCATCTGCTGTTTCTACCTGGATCAGCCCAAGTTGCTGACATACCTGATTGGCATCTCAAGGTTTGGATAATAGGAAGGGTAGGGCTTGGGAGAAGGGTAAGGGTGGGGGTCACAAAACCAAACCCAAACTGAACTGGTGCCATAGAAACTTATATCCAGGAAGGTAGACTAAAAGGTTGGACCCTTAAGAGGACCTTAGGTGGAGCATCTGAATCAAAGGGCTCTGGAAAGAATGAGATGAAGCCTAACCTTAAATTTCTCTTGTTTGTCTTTTTTTTCTTTTTATTTTCCCTTGTTGCTGGCCTATATTTCCCTGTACCAGGACAGAGTTAACATGCACAACGAGCTGTTGATCAGAGAGACCTACAAACTCTCCCAAAATAAATAGGACAGACTTCTGTCAGAGTACTTGATTATCCTCCAGAGGTTAATGGTAAGAGCCTATTGCTGAAGACACCATACATTGTCATCACACACCATGGAGAGACCTGGTTGAAATCTGGAAGGAAGCCAGACCTCATCCAGTTAGCCCACCTATTGCTGGAAGGCACTACATGAGCTACAGGGGGAAGTGGCCAACATGTGTCTGAGCCACTCAAAGTCCAAGCTACTTAGAAAAGAACAACGTGAGGTGATGCTCACACAAGTGCAATAGTGGCACGGAGCCATGGTGGGTAATTAATTGCTCTTGGACTGGCTAACAGATTCACTCAGTGGAAAGGAAACCATATCTGGTACTGGGAAACAAGTCAGAATCATAGCCAGATAACAATTTTGTTTCCCAATGTCAAGGTTCCACTAATCTTGGGCTATAAGAGGGTCTACACCTTTTAAATTTTCTCTAAATTAATAATGGTTATCCCATTTAACCAGTGCTGAGTTCACTCTTCATTAGAGATTCTGCTTTAGTTTTTCAGATGGGAGCAGGACCTGAGGAAATAAAAACGTAGTGCATTCCATTCCAGCCCCAGCTGAAACCACAGAAGAATTGGGGAAATGCAAGAATGCTGCTTTCTTGGTGAAGCTGATATTAGTGCAGAGGTGAAGGAGATAGATACTGAGGACACTCAACACCTACCAAAGCAGAGATCTAGAGGCTCCTAAGACGCCATCACTGAAGTAGACTTAAAACACTCCCAGCATGGCTCAGGGAGTTTTGCAGAAGAGGGGCCAGAAAGATTGTTAGAACCACAAGTTGGGACATTATGCACAAAGACATTGCCTCTCTCCCATAACTGATTGCTGCCCCCACAATGCATGTCCCACAATTCCCCATGGGGTTGAACTGCATCCCCATCAAGGAAGCCCTTTTTGGAAAAGGAGAAGGGATGAGGGAAAGTATGGTACCAACATGTGTTGTTAACATACTAAGTATTTCCATATCTTATAAAAATAAATTAAAAAAAGAAATGCCTGATGGCAAAGTGGCACATGTGTCTGGAGTTTGTTTGCAAAGGCAGGAGGCCCTGGCCCACACATTCATTCATCCCCTCTCCCCTTCATAATAAATAAATATTTTTAATGAGGCAAAAAGCAAATGGAAATATTTATTTGATATTTTGAGGTAGGGTTTCTCTCTAGTCCAGGATGACCTGGAATTCTTTAGTCTCAGGGTGAGAGGGGGGTACAGTTAGGGTGATTGGACCCCTAAAGGTAAAAAAAAAAAGCAGGAAAGTTTGCATTTGCTAGAAATCAAAGATGATCTGACTTCTTAACTCTTGCCTAGTTCCCTACACCTGTTTTTCCACAAACAACCAGGACCCCTCCTGAGAGGGAGACATTCATAAGATTTAAACATTATGGTTGGTTAAGTTTTTCCCCTGGAACTTGGTGTCAGGGCTAACTTTTTCCTGAAATAATCAATAGCCCTAACCAACCAGCTGGCACTTTGGTTCATCTGAGCCAGAGGATAGCCCATCATTAAAAGGTTATAAATACCTTTTCAAGGTGAGGTCAGGCTTTCTGACCACTTGGGAACTGTGGGTAAGATTTTCCCTCAGCTGGGCCTGGGAAGGGTCTGCCCAGGCCCAGGCCCAGGCCCAGCCAGGAAGACCCCCTAGCCCTTATTCTCCACATGGGTTCCTTTATCCCCGCCAGCTCTCCACATGTCAGGAGCTCCTTGAACTTTCTTTTCTCTTTTCTTTACATGCTGTTTTCTAGGTCCTCCACATGCAATCTCTAGCCTACGTGGGTGTCTTTCCTTGGCTCTATACTTCCCTCAATAAATATAATAATTTAATAGTTATCCTTCTCAGTCTTCTTTTTTATTAAGTTCTTAGATTAAAATTAGAAATTAACCTTGGGATGGGGATCAAGGACTTTCATAATCCCCCAAGACCCCATTATAAGGGGGGCCTTGAATTCACAGCAGTTCTCCTACCTCTGCCTCCAAGTGCTCCAAGTATCACCATGCCCAGCAAGATATATTAAGAGCTGTTCACTTTCATGAGTTCATTTTAGTTCTTATATTGTTTTCCTCATGTGATTTCAGAAGGCCTTCACACCCAAATGTACCACCCATCCCCTAATCTCTACTATCCCTTCTAGTTAATCCCCCCAATCTATAGACACACCTCACCCATGTCTGAAGATCTCTTTCTTCTTTCCTTCTTCTTCATTTCCTGTCCCTGCTCTACCTATCCAGTTTGTGGACTCCTCCTACTTTATGGCTTTGTCCTTGTGCCCACTGCATACCCTTCTTTTTCTCATGTATTTGAAAGGACCCATGTTGGGATTTAGAAGTTGGGTATTTTGCTGCTTAGTAACTATGTGACCTTGGACACATCTTAAAATCATATAGCATTTTCACATCTGAAAAGATAGTGTTTCCTATATTCATTTTACATGGTATAATGAGCAAATGAAAATATTTACAGGGCCCTATATATATATATATATATATATATATATATATATATATATATATATATATACATATATATATATCTGGAAATATATATGTAAATATATATATATATATATATATATATATATATATATATATATATATATATATTTCCTGAGTAATAATCTGGTTATTCTAATCCCAAGTATACCTTCTTATCTATCTACTTGGCTCTTGGCTCTGGAATGGGATTAGTAGTACTAGTATTTGGAACATTCCTGGCCTATGGCCAGTGAAAAACTGCCTTAGAGAGTCAGGCAGAGCATATTCTGCTTCCAAAACTCTTCCAGATAAACAAGAGTTAAATTATCTGCTGTTCACAGGATGGTACTTTTGAAAGAGTATTCATTTACTTAACAGGTGTTTATGGCTCACTTAATAAATACCAAACTTTGTACTAAGTCCTGGGCTTAAATTCTAGACCTGCCACTTAGCTTCAACAAGTGTATAATGGTCATTCTTTTATTGATTTTTCTTGTTTACAACTCCCAGGAAAGCCTTCTCATTCCTTTCTCACCTCTAGTGCTACGTCTATCATCTACAAGCACATTTCTAGTAGCTGGTAAGACGGAAGAATTTTGATATGGACTCCTTTGAATGTTCTCTTTCTTGTATAATTTTTTTAAAAAATTTTTATTTATTTTCTTGAAACAAAGAGGCAGAAGAAAGAAAGAGAGAGAGAGAGAGAAAGAGAGAGTGAGCATGCCAGGGCCTTCAGTCACTGCAAACTCCAGACACATGCACCACCTTGTGCATTTGGCTTATGTGGGTCCTGGAGAAGTGAACCTGGATGCTTTGGCTTTGCCAGCAAGTGCCTTAACTGCTAAGCAATCTCTCCAGCCTGATTCTTCTGTTTCTTGATCTCAGTGTTTCTCCAAATCTCTGCTTGGGTTTTATAGCTTTGGGAAGATTTGTCCCCTTCTATATCTCTTCTCCATCTCTGTGTGGCCTGTATTCACCTACCTTCCCTCTTTTCCTGCAGGGCTTCTTTATTCCCCATTCCCCAGTGATCCCCTCCTCTCCACCAGCCAGTAAACATCACATTGAGACTAGAACCAACTGACCATCAACTTTGTACTTGGCTTCTCCTTTGAGCTGACAACACTCTCTCTTACCACAGTCTTTGCCTCCTCACTGGGTGACCCGAAATTGCCCCTTTACCAAAGGCTATCTGGGACCTCCAATGATAAAACCAGATGGTATAGATCCTGGGTGACACCATGGCAGGTGTGGGCACTAATAGACACTCCATGTGTGTTGAAAATCTCTCCTCTCTAGGATGCTGTGATACTGTGTAGCCATTCTCCCTAACCACTTCTTTCTTGACCCACCTACTGGACCAGCTTTCCAAGTGCCCTTTCTCTACATTTTAAGACTATCCCTTCTTTGTTGTTTGATTCTAGTATAGTGGTTTTCAACCTAGGATGCTCAGCCATTAAGGCTTCTTCGGGAGACTTTCTTGAACCCCTGAAGTCCACATCCTATCCCAAGTGATGCCATGTGATTGCAAGTGGGGCCTGGTAGGTCTTTAGAGTTGATTACTAATCTTTTAGGCTTGGGCTTCGTCTTCCATTCACACTTTTGAAGTATACCCATCTTTAGTGTTTGATTACTGGCTGGATGAACTCCTTGCTTTTTGCATGTCAAAAAACAATGAGGGCTTATAGATGTAGCCATTTTCCATTTGTCCTTTATACTCAGGCTTGAAGTCTGTGACTGTTCCTGACTCTTGGCATTCAGTAAATGTGACTTCTGCTTATTTTCCCTTGTCAGAGCTCAAGCAATGTCCCACTCCATTCCAGGTACTCAGATCTCTTCATCTCTCACCTGGGCTGAGGTTAAATGCCTGACAAATGTCTCTCCTGTCCACAAACCTCTAGATAAGACTGCTGCTAGGACTGATCTCCTAAGCTATATGCTGTTTTGTTTTCACATGTGTATGTGTATGAGTGTGTGTATATGTGTTCACATGGTTGTGGGTGCACATTTGTTTAGTGTGCACATGTGGAGGCCAGAGGTTGATGTTGGGTATCTTTCTCCATCACTCTCCTCTTTGTTTTTCTCTTGGTTACAACTCCCAGGAAAACCTTCTCATTCTTTTCTCACTGAGGCAGGATCCCTCACTTGAATGCAGAGTCTGCCAGTTTGGCTAATCTAACTGGCCAGCTTGCTCTGGGGATGCCCTTTCTCTACCTTCTGAGTGCTAGGTTTGCAAGCAGGCCAGCATACCCACTCAGATTTTATGTATTTGCTGGGGGTCTGAACTCTGATCCTCATGCTTGAATGGCAAGTGATTTATCTACTGAGCCATCTTCCAAGCCCTACTTGCTGATTTTGTCTTTCCTCTGCTGGAAACAGCATTGTGCCCTACTTTATCTACGTTTTTGCTTAATCTCTGTTTTTCCTCACTCTCAGACACTCTCTCTTAAGACAACCCATTTCCCATTCTCCCAACTTTTCTCCAAATTTACTCTTTCTTTCTTTGCTTAAGCTTTTCTAACTTATAACCTGTTTTGTCTTTTGAAATCCTAGGTGTCTCTTAAAACTCAGTTACAATGGTACTTCTCCAGAATCACTTCCAACCATATCTTCATTCTAACAAGAACCACATTCTCTCTTGGGCTCCTGCTTGAAAGTAGAGGTTGTTTTTACTTTTTTTGTTTTAATCTTATAATGCAGATTAAAAATTCTAAAAATTTTTATGCCAAGTGGGATTTGATTATATGAATGCTGTTATATAGCTCATAATTTCTAAAATAATTCTGTAAGGCACTAGACTCAATTTCATTTTTAACTTGATATCTGCATTTTTTTTCTTCTGTTTGCATGTGCATGCGTGAGTGTGTGTGTGTGTGTGTGTGTGTGTATGTGTATAGGCCAGAGGTTGACATCAGGTGTCTTCTTTGATTTTCTCCACTTTACTTACTGAGGCAGGGCCTTTCATTTGAATCCACGGCTTGCCAATTTGACTAGTATAGATAGCCAGCTTACCCCAAGGATGTGATCTGTCTCCCAGGTGGCAGTCAGCCAAGTCCATGTGGTATTTACATGAGTGCTGGGAATCTGAACTCTGGTTCTCATGCTTGTGCAGCAAGCTCTTTATTGAGCCATATCCATAGCCTCAAGAGTATAATCATAATCATAATCACTATTTGGGGCCTGGCATGAACTAGACATGATTCAGTAGTTATCAGTAGACATGGTGCCCTCACTGTTTTAAGACTTGGAAAGAACTAGTATGATCTTACAGGCAGTCCATCTGTCTGAACTCACTTCCATACAAAATTGAAGTGTCAGTTGAATACAAAATCTGGCAGCAATGACATCTGAGTGACCATGAGTTTGCCTTTAAAAAATATCAGTTTCCTTCCGGCCAAGATAGCGACCGCCTAGCTACACTGCAAATAGCGGGGAAAGAAAGGCAAGATATTAAGGGTACATAGTGGCTTTTAGGGGAGAGGAATCTGGGAGGGCACAGAGGCGGGGAAACAGGGAATCGCAGATCCCCTCACGGGTGGGTAGCCACCCATCACCCCAAATAACCGCCGTGTTCACAGCACCGCCGCTGCTGCACCTGATGCCACTGATGCCACTGCACGCAGATTGCTCCCTGCGTGCAGAAGCTTAGACTGCTCCGCACTCTCTTCCACTCGCCCACTTACTGAGTGAGCCCAGTCCCACAGCACGTGCCACACAAGCTCAGACTGTGTCTCTCGCTTGCGCCAGCTCAGGTGCCATCCCCTACCTGACTGCCACGCCGGCCGGCCGCCATTGTCCTGTGGCAGGGGAGCGCAGACTGTTTCTGGTTCCCAGCGTTCCCAGCCAGAGTTCGGACTACTTCAGTGCTTGGTGCCTCAGTGCCACTCCTAGCTCAAACACAGGCAGCTTTGGCACATTACCACTTGAGAACTCAGGCAACTTTGGCGCCCCTGCCAGGCAGTAGATAGGCGGCTTTGGAAAGTGAGAGCCAAAGCAAAGGCTGCTTGGCAACTGCCCCAGGCTGCATAAGATTCCCATTGTTCTTGGGCCCAGGCTGATGCGCCCACCTACCTGCCCATACACTGTCATGGGCAGAACACAGCGCAAAAGAAGTAACATGAAAAATCAAATGCAAGAAAATCCAGTTAGATCACCCAGTCCCACAATGAATACATCTAACCAAAACATACAAGAACCAATAGGACCAGAACACCAAATTGAAGCTATGAGCAATGCAACCATGACCAAACTACTGGTAGAACTTGCAGGAAAGCAACAAAGGGCCAACAATCTTGTGGATGCTGCCATCACTAAACTAGAACTAATAGATAAGAAATTGGAAGGATAAGATAAGAAATTGGAAGGATTTCAAAGAGAGTTAGATTTCAGGGAGAGTGAAAAAAAAGAAGACCTTAAAAATCAGCTGGCCATGCTAAATGAAGACATAAATAAATGCAAGGATGAACTCCAAGAATCATCAAGAAAATCAGAAAATGATGTGAAAAGGGAGCTTGACACAGGGATGGAAATTATACATAGAAAAATAATAGAAAATGAAAACTTAATTGAACAAGTCCAAAACTCTCTAGAAGCTCTCAAGAACAGAGTCAGCCAAGTGGAGGATAGACTCTGATCTGGAAGACAAAATGGAAGAAACAGTTAGAGAGTTCAAAAATTTCAGAAAGATCAAAAGCTCCTGTGAACAGAACATGAGGGAATTGTGGGATACTCTTAAACTTCCTAATATCAGGATCATTGGAATACCAGAAGGAGAAGAAATTCATACCAAAGGCATGGAGAACTTATTTAACAAAATAATTGAAGAAAACTTCCCCAGTCTCTTAAAAGAAAGGCCCGTCAAGATACAAGAAGCCAATAGAACTCCAAACAGACTGGACCAAATGAGAAACTCACCAAGACATATTAACATTAAGACTCTAAACACTGACACCAGAGAGAAAATCCTAAAAGCAGCTATGGAAAAACAGCACACCACCTTCAAAGGTAACCCCATCAGAATTACTTCAGACTTCTCAATTGAAAACCTGAAAGCTACAAGGGCCTGGCATGAAACACGGCAAAGCCTAAGAACCTATGGCTTCCAACCCAAACTACTCTACCCAGCAAAAATATCCCTCATAATAGATGGTGAAAGAAAAACATTCCACGACCAACCTCAGCTTTACAATCATATGAACATGAAACAAAACCTACGGAGAGTATTTCAGGAAATTCTCCACAGAGAAGAAACAAATAATCAAACTCAATTGCCTACAAGAAGCATATCACAACAACCAAACTCAGAGTAGGCACAAAAAGCTTCAATGTCCATGAAAACACCAACCCACATTTACCATCACAATATGGCAGGGATCAAATCAAATCTCAGAGTGATTACCCTAAATATTAATGGCCTTAATTCACCCATCAAGAGCCACAAGTTAACAGGATGGATCAAAAAATTAGACCCCTCAATCTGTTGCCTTCAAGAAACCCACCTCACCATTAAAGAGAGACATCTCCTCAGGGTGAAAGGGAGGAAAACAGTATTCCAATGAAATGGGAATAAGAAACAAGCAAGTGTACCTATAGTAATATCGGATAAAATAGCCTTCAAACCAAAAATAATCAAAAAAGACAAAGAAGGCCACCTCCTACTTATCAAGGGAACGATCCATCAAGAGGATATTACAATCATAAATCTGTATGCACCAAACACAGGGGCACCACAGTTCATAAAACAATACATACTTGACAATGAAACAGAAATAACCACAAACACCATCATAGCTGGGGACTTCAATACACCATTATCAGTAATAGAGAGATCATCCAAACAGAAACGCAACAGAGAAGTAAGAATGCTCAACAAAACCATAGATCACTTAGACCTAATGGACATCTACAGAACCTTCTGTCCCAAATCCACAGATTACACATTCTTCTCAGCAGCTCATGGAACATTCTGTAAAATAGACCATATACTGGGTCACAAAGACTGCCTCCACATATTTAGGAAGATTGACATAATTCCCTGCATGATATCAGATCACAATACTATATTGCTAGAAATCAACAACAAAAGACCCACCAGGAATCCCAACGGCACCTGGAAACTGAACAGCACACTTTTTTTTTTCTTTTTCTTTTTTCTTTTTCTTGTACATTTTTTTTTATTAGTCAGTTCTGTATTTAGCAAATACAGTCAGTTTGGTACCATTATTAGGCTCATCCATGACCTACCCCCTCCCCTTGGCCCCTCCTTGTTGAGGTATACGGGTCATGCATTGTGGAGTTACCCACAGTTATGGGTAAGATAAATGTCTCTGCATATCATGACCCAACATATGGCTCTGACATTCTTTCCGCCCCCTCTTCAGCAAAATTTCCCTGAGCCATGTTGGGTTCATTTTTGGTCTGCTTCAGTGATGAGGTGTTGGGGGCCTCTGAGGCTCTGGCTCTCTGATTTGGTAGGAGTTGATTTTTCTCTGCGTTGATCTCCTCCCCCCTTGTGCTGGTATCTGGTTCATCAGAAAAACAGCACCCTTGCTTGTTTCGCCAATTTTCTTAGTTTCAGCCAGGGCCCTTTTGAGGTATGATGGGGTGGCTCTCTCCTTAGGATCTACATCTGTCTGAAAAAGAGAAGCAGATTCTCCAACATAGAGTAAGTTAGCACTAGGACAAATGAGATAAGCCTTTTTTTATAGAGAATTTAATAGGTGTAGGCCCTTTTGTAGCCCATGATTGATGCTGGCTTGATATTGGTGAGTGGGCTTATGTTTGGATGGTTCTGACTTGTTTTCCAGCTCCAGCTATGAGTTCTGTACCACTGAGGAGATCAGTTAGCCAAATTAAGAGCAGTTGGTTCCCCACCATGGCTGTGTGCCACCACTGCACTTGTGTGGGCATCACAACAAGTTATTTTGAACAGCACACTTTTAAACAATAAATGGATAGTGGATAAAATAAAGAATGAAATTGAAAAATTTCTGGAATTGAACGACAATGAGAACACATCATACCAAAACTTATGGGACACAATGAAGGCGGTCCTCAGGGGAAAATTCATAGCACTCAATGCCTTCATTAAAAAGAGAGAAAGGTCCCAAATCAATGACCTAACCATCCACCTAAAGGCACTGGAAAAACAAGAAAAATCCAACGCAAAGAGCTCCAGAAGGAAAGAAATAATGAAAATCAGAGCAGAAAGCAATGAACTGGAAATGAAGGAAACAATTAAGACAATTGACAAAAAAAAGAGCTGGTTCTTTGAAAAAATAAACAAGACTGACAAACCCCTGGCCAATCTGATCAAGCAAAAGGAGGATAAGCTTCAAATTAACAAAATTCAAAATGAAAAAGGAGAGATCACAACAGATATAAGTGAAATTGGGAGAATCATCAGGACTTATTTCAAAAACCTCTACTCCACAAAACTGGATAATGTGGAGGAGATGGATAAATTCTTGGATGCATACCATCTACCAAAGCTAAACACAGAGCAGATTAATCACCTCATTCAACCCATCACACTCATGGAGATTGAAAAAGTAATAAAAAACCTCCCAAAAAAGAAGAGTCCAGGACCAGATGGCTTCTCATCTGAATTCTATCAAACCTTCATGGAAGAACTCAAACCAATCTTCCTCAAACTGTGCCACACAAGTGGTGAACAGGGAAAGCTACCCAACTCCTTTTAAGAAGCTAGCATCACCCTAATTCCAAAACCAGGCAGAGATGCCAGAAGAAAAGAAAACTAACGGCCTATTTCCCTGATGAATTTAGATGCAAAGGTCTTAAACAAAATCCTTGCAAACCGAATCCAACAACACATCAAAAGCATTATCCACCTTGACCAAGTGGGATTCATTCCAGGAACACAGGGGTGGTTCAACATATGGAAATCTGTCAATGTAATACACCACATAAACAAGGTTAAACATAAAAACCACATGATCATTTCGATAGATGCAGAAAAGTCCTTTGACAAGATTCAACATCACTTCCTGTTCAAAACATTGGAGAGAATTGGCATGGTTGGTTCATATCTCAACCTAATAAAGGCAATATATGAAGCTCCTAAGGCCCAAATAATACTTAATGGAGAGAGACTGGAGGAATTCCCATGAAGATTAGGAACAAGACAGGGTTGTCCACTCTCACCTCTGCTTTTCAATATAGTACTGGAAGTCCTAGCTCAAGCAATAAGACAGGAAAAGGAAATAAAAAGGATATAATTTGGAAAGGAAGAAGTTAAGTTAGCTTTATTTGCTGATGACATGATTATATATGTAAGAGACCCGAGAGACTCCATCCCAAAACTCCTGAAGGTGATTAACTCCTATAGCAAAGTAGCAGGATACAAAATCAATGCACAAAAATCAGTAGCCTTCCTTTATGCAAATGACAAAGATACAGAGAAAGAAATAAGGGACATAGTCCCATTTTCAATTGCAACAACAACAACAAAAAAAAAAACCTTGGAATAACGTTAACCAAGGAAGTGAAAGATCTATACAACGAAAACATAAATTGAGGCCGACTTGAGAAAATAGAAAGTCCTCCCATGTTCCTGGATAGGCAGAATTAACATTGTGAAGATGACAATCCTACCAAAGGCATTATACAGATTTAATGCAATTCCAATTAAAATCCCTACAGTGTTCTTCACAGAGATAGAAAAAATGATCTCAAATTTCATATGGAAAGGCAGAAGGCCTTGCATTTCCAAACATATCCTCAGCAAAAGAAATACCTCTGGAGGCTTCACCATACCTGATCTAAAGCTATATTACAAAGCCATCGTAATAAAAACAGCATGGTACTGTCATAAAAACAGTAGTATAGATCAATGGAATAGACTTGAGGACCCGGACTTTGGGTGAAGCAACTATAGCTACTTGATATTCGATAAAGGCCCAAACAATATAGGCTGGAAAAAACACAGCATCTTCAACAAATGTTGCTGGACAAACTGGATAACCATATGCAGGAAACTGAAACATGATCCACACATTGCACCATGCACTACACCCAAGTCCAAATGGATCAAAGATCTCAATATAAAACAAGATACTTGTATACTACTGGAAGAAAATTTAGGAAGTACTTTCCATGATATAGGAATGGAAAAAGACTTCCTGAAGAAAATCCCGGTAGCTCATGAACTTAAATGGGCACTCAACCAAGGGGTCACATGAAGGTGAAGAGTTTCTTTACAGACAAGCAAACAATAAGCAAAGAGAATAGATCACCCACAGAATGGGAGAAAATATTTGTGGGTTATCCAACTGATAGAGGCGTAATCTCTAGAATCTACAAAGAGCTCAAAAATCTAAACAGTAAGAAGTCAAACACCCCACTCACAAAATGGGGCAAAGAGCTGAACAGGCAGTTCACACAGGAAGAAATACAAATGGCAAACATACACTTAAGAAAATGTTCATCATCCCTAATCATCAGAGAAAGGCAAATTAAATCAACTATGAGATTCCACCTTACCCCAATAAGGATAGCAAACATCAAAAAATCAAATAAAAATAAATATTGGTGAGGATGTGGAGAAGTAGGAACACTCATCCACTGTTGGTGGGAATGTGGGATGGTACAACCACTTTGGAAAGCAATATGGAGACTTCTGCAAATGCTGAGGATAGAGATACCAACAGACCCAGTTATTCCCTTACTGGGCATCTACCCAAAAACTTCAAACCACAGGCTAGAGAGATTTGCTCAACCATGATTATAGTGGCTCAATTTGTAATAGCTAAGTGCTGGAATCAACCAAGATGTCCATCACTGGAAGAATGGATAACTAAGATGTGGTATATCTACACAATGGAATTCTATACAGCAGAAACAATGACACAATGAAATTTGAGGAAAAATGGTTGAACCTGGAACAGATCATTCTCAGTGAACTTACCCAATCACAGAAAAAAAATCGCCACATAGTCTCACTCATCTACAGCACCTAACTTAATCTACCCAAGATACCTTACATACCCAGCAAGCATCTCCTAGACTAGACACTATAATGGAAGGGGAGGGAGGGGAGGGCATCAAAGGGGTGGGAAACACAAATCTAGACCCAAATGGCAAAGGTACCATAATTTTCTACTTACTAAAAGACAGACCAAATGGCTGATCCTTCACCAGGCCCTTAAAGGGAACACTTGAACCACAAGACACTGGAGAGGGTATGATGAAGACTAACCTTAATCTTCTACATCTTCCCTCCCTCACTTCCCCTCTCCCTCTCTCTCTCTCTCTTATCTCTAACTCTTGTATATTAGCTATCTTTTTCCTCATTTTCTTAGTGGGCACTGACCTGCAACTCTCAGAACCAGCATGGGGCTATCATCCACAATGAGCTTTTGATCAGAGAGACCTACAAGGTTTCCTAAAAGACAGACAGATTTCTGTCATAGTACTTGATGACCCACCAAAGGCTAGTGGTAAGACCCTACTGCTGAAGACACCTTATGTGGTTTACATGCAAAATGGAATGGCATGGCTGGAAGTTGGAAGAGAGTCTGTCCCCAGACAGTCAGTGCGTCTAGTACCAGAAGGTGCTACATGGGCGACTGGGGGAAAATGACCAATATCTGTCGAAGCAATGCATGGTCTAACCTACTTAGCAGCAAATAACTGGTTGTGATGCCCACACAAGTGCAGTGGTGGCACACAGCCATGGTGGGGAACCAAGTGCTCTGAGTTCGGCTATCTGATCCCCTCACTGGTATGGGACCCATAGCTGGAGCTGGGAAACAAGTCAGAACCATATCCAAACATAAGCTCACTTTCCAATATCAAGCTACTATCAATTGTGGGCTACAAGAGGGCCTACACCTATTAAATTCTCTATAAAAAAAAAAAAAAAAAGGTTATCTCATTTGTCCTGGTGCTAACTTTCTCTTTGTTGGAGAATCTGCTTCTCTTTTTCAGATAGATGTAAATCCTAAGCAGAGAGCCACCCCATCATACCTCAAAAAGCCCCCGGCTGAAACTAAGTAAAATTGGCGAAACAAGCAAGGGTGCTGTTTTCCTGATGAACTTAATACCAGCACAAAGGGGAAGGAGATCTGCGCAGAGAAAAATCAACTCCTACCAAATCAGAGAGCCAGAGCTTCAGAGGCCCCCAACACCTCATCATTGAAGCAGACCAAAAATGACCCCAACATGGCTCAGGGAAATTTTGCGGAAGAGGGGGCGGAAAGAATGTCAGAGCCTCATGTTGGGTCATGATATGCAGAGACATTTAGCTTACCCATAACTGTGGGCTAACTCCACAATGCATGACCCGTATACCTCAACAAGGAGGGGCCAAGGGGAGGGGGTAGGTCACGGATGAGCCTAATAATTGTGCCAAACTGACTGTATTTGCTGAATACAAAACTAGCTAATAAATTAAAAAACAAAGAAAAAAAAGAGCAGTTTCAAGGAGGTAGGGAAGATACAACTTGGGGTATCACAAAGTTACACAATTTGAGGAACAAAGAAAAGACAAAGAGTACAAATAAGATTCAGGTGCCCACAAGCCTCACAGCAAACATATGTCTGTTGCAGCAATGGTAGGCTGGTTGCTGCTTGCAGAGGTCCTCATGCTCAGTGCCTACATCTGAAGCTTTTCCAGGCCAGCTATAGGCCTTCTCTGCCTGGAGTCAGTGCCATTCACAGCTTGGAAGGTGAATCAGATCCTGATAAGAGCCAGGACCTCTCCATTGCAGGCCTGGCTGTGATTGCAAGACAGCAGCTGCAAATTAGTGGGCTGGGGGCCAGATGTGTCCTGCAGGTGGCCTCTCATGTTAGTGTTTTGGTCTTGTTGTTTGCTACTTCTTAAAAATGTAAACTAGCTATGGCAACATTAAGAAAAATACAAAGCCATAAAATTACAAATAGCTGATTTTTGTTGTCCTTGTCTTGAGAAACCAGAGGATTGTTGCACATTGCCCTTGACAAAGAGCAATTTTAGAGGAACTACATGTCCTTCAGTCCAGTCCCCAATTTTATAAAATAAGTTAACCCCAAGTAGTATTGATTTCAAATTACACACAGCTTATATAGTTGAAAAAGAAAAGATTTTTGGATATATATTTTATTTGACAGTGTTTTAGAATATCATACAATAAACAAGATTTCTGTAAAAGTTAATTTATCCATAATGGTGCACTTCATAAAAATAGTTGCTCACTTACAGTCTTTCTGTGACTATTAATACATGGAATTATATTTATAGAGATACAGCTGTACAGGGTAAATCCACAGCTAACACTACACAGAAATATTATTTGGAATGAGATCTAGATTTAGATGATGTGCGGTTTTCACAAGTGATGGATTACAGTGGCATAAAGTAATCACTGCACAAGTAGTAGCTGTGAATTGTGCAAATTAGAGTTTATGCAAATGTAATCTCATTTAGTTTTCCTTTTGTAACACATGGAAAATAAAGGTTGGAGGATACAGTACCAGGACTTGCAGCTACACTACAGAAGCATTGTCCAAAACCAGATTCAATAAATTAATGGCAAACTGTACTGGATTTCTAGTCCAGGGCAGAAAGACTAATTGAAATTAAATCAAAAGCATTATAAACTGCTACATGTGTTTGTGCTTTTGTTTATGATAAATGGTTTTCATTTCTGGAAACTGCTTTTACAAGCTGCAAGACCCTTCACATGAGGCTTTCAACCATATCGTCTTGCCAGACAACAAAACTGCTCCTCTGTCTGATGGAAATTAAACTGAGGGAAAGTCAGCTGGGGCAGCTATTCATTGTGGCCTTGTGTGTTGGACCCTGTCGCCTCCTTTACCTTCAAGTGTGGGGAAGTGAGCCTGATTTACATTTGAACTGTAAGGGGCAGACTGGGTAAGGAAGAAGCCTCATTTATACAGGCCATATTAAAGACAAATTGCCTTCAGACATTTTGCCTTTTAGTATGTACAGCTACAATAAGTACCAATGGATAATTAATTTAAGCTAACATCCTAAAACGCTTTAGAATTTTACTGATCCTGCAGGGACATCTAGAGATTGCTAATGAAATAAATTAGCAAATACTAGACCAAGGCAAAATGAACAGGAAACAAGAGACAGAATGGGGAAAGATAAGTAGAAAGGAGTACTGAAAGGACTGATGTTCTTTAATGAAAATAAATTAGTTATCATAGTGATTTTTGAATATTAGAGATCCATTTTAATCTGAGAAATACAGGACAAATACTTTGTCAAAGTGCAAATGAAGTCATGGCCAGGGTTTAAGACACTACAGTAGGTAAGGTGTAACATTGCTGACAAGGGAGCTACCTATCTCTGCTGGCCTGGAGCACTAGAAAAGCCGTTTCATGAAGGAACTGCAGTGTGGCTAATCTTCCTTAACAGAATTTGATCTCTCAATTCTAATATTCATATTTTAGAGGAAAATCACTTAAGATCTCTATGAGCTAACCTGCAAAATTCTGACTTATGGCAAACTGTTCCCTTAGACATATTTTTAAACCCCTTTTCTACCACTGAAAATGTACAGAAATATGACTTGGTCACAGGAATGGCAGTAAAAAATGGCATCACACCAATGAATTCATTAGATTTCTAACTCCTCCTGCAATAAGGCAGGGGAATGGGACTAATACCGGAGGTGGATGCCAAGGGTGAGCCATGGAAACATGTCATGGGAGAACAGTTCTCAATGTGACAAAGAAACCCTTTAACCCCAGTCTAGAGATGTCAGGAACGATTTATTTACAATGCTTTAGATCAATTAAAAGATATAATCTTGTCTCAGTTTCCGCTTATTCCGTGCAGTTTGATATTTTAAGGCGATATTCCAGTTTGTGGTTGCTCTGAACGTGTCCAATTTCTTGGAACAAAGTTTGGGTGGCATACAAATCCTTGACGCAGTGGGGGGAAATGTCTTTCCTATGTTCCTAAAGCTGTACTGCACAATCTCTCTGTGATGTTCTTCATGTTATTTTGGTTCTTCCATAGCTGCCAAAGCTCCCACCGTGGAACGGGGCTTTAGGATCAGTTTGGGTCTGCGCGTGCGCGAAGCTCCCAGGCCTCGGTGGCTATCTATGCGTGTGTGTGACCGTGAAAATAAATTAAAAGCCCAAGAACGGTGGGCCTGCCCGGGTGGAGACGGGTGGAAGTGGGGCGGGCCTCGGCCTGGCCTCATCTGAGCGCGCCGGGCAGCTTGTCTGAGTCCGGCACCTTCCAGGGCCCCGGCGTCACTGCAGCCTTACGTGCCGGAGCGCTCCCCGCGGCCCTGGGGCCTGGCCTGAACCCCCCGCGGCCCTCCACACCGCCGCTGTCAGGGCTTTCGCGCCGGCCGAGCTCAGGGCCGCGCGGTGCCTCCTTCCCGCTGGCCCTGTCCGCCGTGAGCACGGGCAGCCGGGCCTCCGAGGTGGGCCTGCCGCCTGGCGCTTCCTCCAGCCTGGGCCGCGCGGCCTGCTGCGGACTCAAGGAGCGCTCCCTCTGCTCCCCGAGGCGCTGCTTCTTCTGGCCGCCTGCCGATGGCTCCTTTGGTTTCCTAACGTCTTCGTGTTCCCTTTTGATATCCCAAGTCGGGTCTGGGCTTATCTGGTGGGAAGGGTCGGAGGGTGGGGCTGGATGTGATGGTGAGAATGGAGAGAGGATGTCTTCCAGGGAGAGGCCTACTTTCGGCAGACCTGGGGAGGTGGCAGCTGCACAATTCCAGCGGGGTTCGTCTGCAGACACAAGCACAGGCGTTAGGAGCTCTGTGGTGTGGACACTAACTCCCGCCACCTTCCTCTCTTCTTCTGGGAGGAGGGCAGGCAGCCAGGGGCGACTGCTGTGAAAGGCCTGGCCAACCCCCTCGCTGCCAAGAGGGCAGCCAGCCACCCAGGGATCCTGTCTTCCCCAACTCTCATCACTGACCCGCTTGACCCTCCCTGAACTCAAATCCTAGTTGGTACACCACTAGCTCAAAGCACAGCCCAGGGTTAATCCCTTCGCCTTGGCTCCAGCAAACTTCCAAGAGTGTCAGCACATCCAGTGTGGATACTAAGTCAGTAGTTCTCAAACTTGAGTTTACAATGGGATGAATCATGGTGGTTGTGAAAATACAGATGGCCTAGGGACTAGGCCAAGCTATCCCAGCAGTGTCTGTACTTTTACAGGCACCTAGGCGATGATGAAGAGGACGGTTCAGAGTCAAGACTTAAGAAATACAGGGTGATTCCTCTTCAAAGTACCTGAACAAGTGACTTTCTCAACAATTAGATGTCAGACAAGGCACAATTCTCAGCTATTGCCAGATAATCATAGAATTTGGGTAAATTCATCTAAAAATTATCATTGCTATCTTTCCTTAAAATAAAATCATTGTCTTTAGTTATTTTTTGCTGTTCTACCATGGAAGCTTCCTGGAACAAGATAAATTATTCTTTCTTGAAAGCCTAGATTCAATATTCATTGAGGATTTAAACTGTCTACTTTAAAAAGGATTTTAAACAATTTACAACAAAAATACATATAAAACAAAATGATAAAAGTGAGAAATGACTTTTTAAAAAGCAACCTCTTTCGGTCAGAAGCTAAGTAGGAAGACAGATGTCTTAGGAATCTAAGATGAGTTAGTTACTACCATGAGCAAACCCATGAGTTTCTTAATACTAAGCAGGGAAATTCAATATAGTGAAGCCGTGATATATGTGAGGAATATGTCTCACTACCTTTGGAAATCTTCAAGTTTTGTAATTCCATTCTAGAATGTAAGTTTTCACAGTGAAATTGGTATATGAGCAGAGAAGAAACAAACCATAGTGATATTTGAATCCTAGGTACCTGGCAAGTCTCCCTCACTAGCCAAGAGATTCAGCCTCTCATAGTAGCCTGGATGCATTATGATTGGATTTCTGGCCTCTATAGGAGGTGTCAGGAATGATCAAGGATTCTTGTGTGTACTGTCTGTGGTGGTTTGATTCAGGTGTCCCCCATAAACTTAGGTGTTCTGAATGCTAGGTTCCCAGTTGGTGGAGATTCGGGAATTAACACCTCTTGGAGGGAGTGTATTGTTGGGGACCGGCTTATGGGTGTTATAGCCAGTTTCCCCTTGCCAGTGTTTGGCACACTCTCCTGTTCCTGTTGTCTACCTTATGTGGCCAGGGGGTGATGTACACCCTCTGCTCATGCCATCATTTTCCCCTGCCATTGTGGAGCTTCCCCTCAAGCCTGTAAGCCAAAATAAACCTCTTTTTCCCACAAGCTGCTCTTGGTTGGATGATTTTCACCAGCAATGCGAACTTGACTTCAACACCATCTGTGAATGTCAAGGGTCTACTTTAAATTTGAGGATGATAATTTGGTACCTCTATTATTGACTTAAGGAGAGGAAGAGGGCAGTGCTGTTGATTTCTTCCCAGTATTTCTGGCTACTTTAGAATACCTTATTAATTATTAAAAAAAAAAGTTTCTCCTTGATGTGAAATCTGAATAGGATGTTTTGGGCACAACATTATCTTCCCTCATTCCATAGACTGATGTCCATACGTCTTTCATATAGTGAATAAAATCTTAGAAAAGTGTAAGACCTAGAACGTACCCATGCCTTGACATTCTCTTTATCAATGTGATTTTGGAACAACCACTACACCTTCATGAGCCTTCATTTCTTTCGTTACAAGATGAAGTAAAACATCCAGTTTGTGAATATGAGACCTGCACTTTCTAAGGGAAAGACATCTTGCAATGGGAAGGTTCTGATGACTGTTTTTATATACTTGGGTCATTTTCTACTCCCAGTGGCTGCCTGCTGGTTGGGCTACTGTTACTTAGCACACTTGGAGAATTGGAAACGAGGTTTTTTTGTTTTGTTTTGTTTTTGGGTTTTTGTCGTTGTTTGAGGTAGGCTCTCATTCTAACTCAGGCTGACCTGGGATTCACTGTGTAGTCCCAGGCTGGCCTTGAACTCACAGAAATCCTTCTACCTTTGCATCCTGAATGTTAGGATTAAAGGCATGTGCCACCACACCTGGATGGAGGAGAGGTTTTGAATAAGCACAATTGGTCAGTCATTCACCTGTACTACAAATCCCAGGTGTGGTGGTATGGTTTTGCAATTCTTTTGAAATATTTGGAAAACAATGACAGGATAGATGTGGCAACTTTATAAATACAGAAAGATTCTGCCTTAACATTAAAAATGGTCTTCAAGGGGCTAGGGAAATGGCTTAGCAGTTGTTTGCCTGCAAAGCCTAAGGACCCCGGTTCCGTTCCCCAGGACCCACATAAGTCAGATGCACAAGGGGGCGCATGCATTTGGAGTTCATTTGCAGTGGCTGGAGGCCCTGGGACACTCCTTCTGTCTTTCTCTCTGCCTCTTCCTCTGTCTTCCCCTCTCTCTCTCTCTCTCAAATAAATAAAGAAATAAAATATTTTTAAAATGGTCTTCATCAGGGTAGTTTGTGAAGTGGTAGTCACTGACCTGGCCCATGGCAATGATGTTTCACATCTTTTCCCCATTATTACATCACATATGGTAGAATCAATTACCTAGCCTTAAATTACTTGAGACACAGTGAGAAGGCTGACATTATCCACACCATTTCCTGAAGGAGGAACTGAAGTAGGGACAGGCTAAGTAGCTTGACCAAGCTTACAGTACTGGCCAGCCAGGAGTAAAACTTGGGGTTTCTTTACCTTTTTTACTTACTGAGAAAATTGCCCAAGCAATAAATATGATCAAAGCATGTGAAACAGACTCAGTGACCACTGCTGCCCAACAGGGATGGCTCCATCACTGAGCAGAATACCTAGTATTTATTCCTGGACATCTTGCTGAAGATATGCCTGTTATTGAATTGAGGAATTTCTGTCCAGGAACACAAAAAATTATTAAACCACATATGTAAGCAGCTATTGTTAGCTGGCCTCAAGTTACTTCTGAGATTCAGGGAAACCTTCTTCTCTACTATTGTATACCTCCAGTGATCTCCATGCAATAAACTAGAAAATGAATTTACCCCAAAATATAAAGGATCTCCTCTTATTAGAAAAATATTCCTCAAGAGTTTTAAAAATAGATCACCAAATACTTAACAGTGGAAGAAATGAAAAGCTTTCTATGTTCTAAGCTGCCAGCTATTAAGAAGTCAATGAGAAAATGAACTTCCTCATAATGTAAATGATTTAACAGATGGGCATCTGTATATGTAATATGTATCTGTAATAGTTGTGCATTTTTTAAAAAAAATGTTAGAGCTGTACCTTTTAAAAAATTATTTATTTATTTGTCAGAGAAAGAAGGAGGAGAGAGAGTAAAGGCATGCCAGGGCTTCCAGCCACTGCAAACAAACTCCATATGCATGCACATCCTTGTGCATTTGGCTAACGTGGGTCCTGGGGAATTGAACCTGGGTCCTTTGGCTTTTTAGGCAAACACCTTAACTTCTAAGCCATCCTCTAGCCCTAGTTGTGCATTTTTGAATAAAGGAACTTTCTAGTTCAATGCTAAACATGTAGAGTTCATACAAGCATGAGCCTGCATACTGAGTCTCTTTGGTGGACACCTTGCCCCAATTTACCCTATCACTTGCTGCATCAAGGTAGCAAGAATTGGGTAACGAGAACCTTTCTCTAAACTTTAAAATTCTAGTTTTCATGATATCATGATACACACTAGACAAGAATTAGTCCGATTTAGTTCTGATTCCTTCAGATCATACTTTTGTTTTTCCCTACTTCATTTCTTTCTTACTTGAACCTGGGCACTGGCTAAAGGGTGTGGTTGTGTACATCTAGGAAGTGGTGGCTAAGGAAGGTTTGCTCTACAGGATCATGAGATTTTCTAAAATGAGAAGTTGCATCCTGCAAAAATGAAAGCAGTCCTAACTATCCTGCTGGAATTTCTGTAGCTCCTTAACAATGTTCTCTAGTCCCAGTGGCTAGAACCAACCTGGATTCCTAGGTCTTCCCTCTCCTTCCCCATCCATTCCAATGATATTGCTCTTGCTAATGTCAGTGTGTCCTTGGCTATCAAACCCAGGGGATGCCAATGTGCACTCATCTTCATTTAATAATACCTTCTCACATAGCCAAGTACTTCCAGAAACAAACTGGATTCAGACTCATGACCCCCCATTGTCCTGTTCTTCCTCCCTATCTTCTCAGTTTACTTCACAGGCTCATTTTCCTTTCCCTGACCTTCTTGGGGCTTGGTTAGAAGTAATTTTCCTTTTCCATACTCCCTCCTAGGTGTTTTCATTTATTTGCATAGTTTTTCTACAACACTCCACAATATTCCTGTGGAGATCTATCCTGCTGGAAGGCTCTATACTGTTTGTATTTGCCTGCCTTCTTGATATTTCTACATGGAGAATTCATTGGCACGGTCAATATCTAAAATAAAAATAGAATATTTTTCCAAGCTTATTCTGCACTCTTTCTCATATTGTTACATCTTCGTGGTATACATGAACTCTGCCAACTTATCTTCACTTTCACTTTTACCACTATAGTTCAAAATAGAGGGCAGCCCTTGGAAGAATGCAACCAAGTATGAGGGATCAAAACAACCAACCACACAAGAAGGCCAGAGTGTGGACATCTTCCACAAACCCTTGGGGAAACTGGTGACATGAATCTCAAAAATAACTTTCAGCATTGTTCAGAAAAGAGAAATATAGTACATGGTGAAGCACTAGCTTAGTTAACATACCCATGGCACTGGCTTATCATGCTATCACTTTTCACATGAGCTACTATCATAAGCCACTCTTCTTGCATCTATGCTTGTCCACCTCCAGTGAGCCTCCACATAGCAAGAACAAAAATCTCTACGATACAAAATTGGGTCATGTCATTCTCTGCTTAAGACTTTCAGTGGATTCCCACTGCTTAGGTAAAAATCCAAAATTACTTACATAGCCTGCACCAGACTGTAGGCCCTGCCCAGCTTCATCTCCATTCATACCCTATTCTTGTCCTGTTGGGCACCGCCAGTCACAGGCTGGAGCCTTCAGGAGACAGGCCTGAGTTTCCAGGCATGGCTAAGCTCCCCCCACCACAGGAGGCCACTTCCTCCCCAAGCCTGGCATACCTGGAGCCCTGTGACCTTTGTCCAGTTGTCTAGGAAACTCCTTATATGGTGTCAGCCAGCATCCTTCACACAGTCTATCCCCCTGCAACCCTCTTGCCTGACTCCCTATGTGCTGGAATGAACGTCTCTAGGCATTGGCTGGCAACCTTTGAACCCACCAATCTCCTTAGGACCCTCTTCCCACTCTCAACTGCTTATAAACCCATTTCCCTATTGAATAAATGAAACTACTCTCTGATGTCATCTCCGGGATTTACATCCCTTCACGCTCACCGCTGCTCAAGACCCTGCTCTCCACAGTTGCCCAGACGCCTTAGGGGAACTGGGGCCCTGAGGACCCAGGGACCCACATTGTCCCACACAGCTCTCTGTTCATTTCTTTAAATGTACCAAATTTAGTCTCAGATATCATTGTTGACTCTTCTGTCAGCTGCAAAAGATTCTCCTAGCTGATACCTGGAGGCTACTTTTTCATCTTTTGGGGATCTTTAATGTCACCCCAGAATACTTGAATCCACACTACTCTTCTCACCAGCATCCTGTTCTTATTTTCTCATAGAACTTATAATTTGTAACTGTATATGTGCTGTTTTCTTAACATCAGTCTTAAATACTCATTGAAACCTTCGTGAAGGCAATGACCACATTGTTCTTGTTTATTGCACTGGAATTAATAATCAGCAGAGTGCTTGACAAGATGAGTACTTGATGAATAGTTGATGAGTGAATAAAATCTACTCCAAAAATAGAAATGGAAGATCTCAAACCAAATGCCTACTTGAAGAAACACTTCAGGGCAAAATATTTTCATTCAAAGTATAATATGTCAAAAACATGTTTGTATCTGTGACTTTTATCCATTTTGAGAGAGGGCATGTGGTGAAATAGTAAAGTGAGAGAGGAAATAACTTGGTAGAAGAATGCAGAAAGAAGAAGCAAGCAGCAGAGAGCATACTGGGAACAGGTGTCAGCTTTCTTCAGTGGCCCCTTGGGATGGAGAGGAACGGAGATGCTCTAGTTACAAGTGCATTGTGGTGGTTTGAATGTAAATGGTCCCCGTTTGAATACTCAATCTGCAGCTGTTTGTTGGTGCTGTTCTGGAGGTTGTAGAACCTTATGGAGGTGGAGGCTTGTTGGAGGAAGTATGTCACTGGAGGTGGGACTTCAGGTTTTACAGCCCTGACCTTCTTGTTCTCCTGAGCACTCTACTTCTTCCTTGTTGATGTGAAGAGGTGCTGGTTTCCTGCTCCTGCTGCCATGCCTTCTCTGCAATGATGGAGTCTAACTGTAAGCCAAATTAAATCCTTTCCCTTCCCTAAGCTGCTTCTGGTTTGGTATTTTGTCCTAGCGATGAGAAAGTAACTGATAGGTTCTTCTGAAAGTTGAAATTTTACAAATGTTCTTCCCTCATTTATCTTAACAATTGCTTGAAGAAGTTTCTTTTTCCTGGGCTCAGTAGCTCATTAACCATTGTGCCCTGAGAATGTACTGATGAGACCATAGGTACCGTCTAAATATCTTAGGCTACATTACAGGAGAAACAAGTCTCTATGAGTTAGGATTAAATTTACTACCCTTTCCATCGTCATTTCTACCAAGTTGTTATCTCTCCTAGAATGCAGACTTATTACTTCATAAGTACATATTAGAATATATATATATATATATATATATATATATATATATATATATCACATACAACTGTTTTTGAGTTAAAAGACTGCTCTCTTAAATTATCTTGTAGTATCTCAGCAGTATCGAAAAATAAGATATATTCCTTTTACTTCATATACTGAAGTTAAAAAATATTCTTGTATACAGGAACTATATTTAACAGCTTATTTATTTTATGACATATCACACAAATGACAATAATCAGAGAACTGACGTGCCAGAAATACACTGCTTATTGCTTTATGTAAGTACCTAGATTATTGGTTTTTCAAGATGCTGCTTATCTTCAGAAAAAATGAAGTTGTACAAATGAAGGAAGCATAAATCAAAGAAGAGTTGATTTTTTTTAGAGGAAAGCCAGAGACTGGAAGGGGAAAGAGGGCCTACCATCTGCCTCACCTCACCAGCAAACTCAGCTTTCAGTTTGGCTGGATAGTTGCCCAGCCCCTGAATTCTTGGATTCTTGCATTTTTCTCTTCCCTTGGTTCAGAACTCAGACCCATGACCATACTAGTGGGCACCTTTGGAATTAGGTTGTTCAGGAAGATGAGAGTGTTATTGCTATGTGATATTACTGATGTTAACCAGGTGGCATTGATTAAGGTTCCCACCAGGTAGTGTCATGCACTCCTCTAAATCATTGAAATGACAAGTAGGAAATGAAGATGCTTCTACACAACAAAGGAAACAATCACTAGAGTGAAGAGACATTCCACAGAATGAAAACAAGATTTGTCACCTACACATTAGACAATAGATTTATATCCAGGATATATAAAGAACTCAAAATTAAATATCCCCAGTAAAATGTGTCCCACTGGTTCATGTGGTTGAACAGGTGGTCTCCAGATGGTAGCAATGTTTGGGAGGCTGTGGAACCTTAGGTGGTGGAACTTTGTTGGAGGAAGTGGGTCACTGGGAGTGGGCCTTGAAGTTTTATAGTCCAGCTCCACTTCCTGTTCATTCTGCTCCCACTAACTTAAATTCCTTGCAGACAAAAACTGCCCTGAAGCTTCTCTGTGTTATCCATAGTAACTACCAAAAACTTTTGCCCAATAGAAAATCTTTATTGATGAAATTCTCCTTTAACAATGAGTGCTCTTTTAGCAGCACATATGCTAAAATGGAAGGATGTAAAGAAGATTAGCATGGGCTGTGTGCAAAGATGGCATATACATTTGTGAAACATTTCATGTAGTCTTTTTTTAGCTAATGTTTATGAAGAGTGAATGCTTAAATTACATTGCTAATGAAAAGACATAGATTTATGAAAGTATACTTTCTTTACTGGGCTGTCTTTTTGCTCTCTGCTGGAAAAGCAAAGTCAAGTCTCAAATAATGCCTTTCCAATTATAACTTCTGCTATAGATGTAGAACAGTACTGTGCTATCCTCCTGTGTCAAATATTTATTTTCTGTATGTATGTATGTATAGGTGTGTGTTTGTGTGTAAATATAGGTACCATGACAGGTATGTGGAGGCCAGAGGGCAACCTTGGGGTGCCACTTTTCACCTTCCATCTTAAGACAGGTTTTATCTGTTTGTTGAAGCACTGGGAACACTAGTCTGTAAGCTTTGGGATTCTCTTGATTCTACCTCCCATTGCCACAGACACACTGAATTACAGATGCTTGTGACACTTGTGTCCAGATTCAAGTGGGTTCTAAGGATCCGAACTTAATCAGTCCTGTGCAGCAAGCACTTTGAACTACTCAGTCTCAAATATTTTGTAGCAGCTTAATGACACATTGTAAGAACTGAACTGTTTCAGTACCTGTTTTAATGATGTTGCTGTAGAAATTCCCTTTGCAGATCATGACTGACAAACTAATTTTTAAAATGGTGCCAGGTCCCACAACAGTAACAGAATGTGAATTTTTGGAACTTTTAGTTGTGCTGTCAGCTTCTGAAGAGAGTATCCAAGCATACCATGTTGGACCTAGTACAGAAATGAATAGCCAGCCTGGTCTAGAAATGTTAAGCTTCAGGGCCAAGAGATAGCTCAGCAGTTAAGGTGCTTGCCTGCAATGCTTAATGACCTGGGTTCGATTCCCCAGTACCCACATAAAGCTACATGCACAAAGTAGTACATGCATCTGGAGTTCATTTGCAGTGGCTAAAGGCCCTGGCACTCCCAGTCTGTCTCTCTCTGCTTGAAAATCAAACAATAAAATATTTTTTTTCTTAAAACAAGGAATGTTAAGCTTAATTTCCCCCTATGTAAGATCTTATCTATGCGGGTTTGAGCACAAAAACTAATATACTCTAGCTAAAACAGTAACATGGATTCATTGTGGCAGATATGATTTCCAAGCTTCATTCATTAAACACTGGGCAGCAAACATCTCTCTCTCTCTCTCTCTCTCTCTCTCTCTCTCTCTCGTGTGTGTGTGTGTGTGTGTGTGTGTGTGTGTGTGTGTACTTTAAATTATGTCATCCAAATTCTTGCCAATAGTACTGTGAGGTGGATCATCTATTGTGTAGAATTGTATTTCAACACCTTGCTTTGTAATTCACAAACACCAGAGATGAAAGAGAGAATTGAAATCCAGAGTTGAGGCAATGTTATCTTAGCTCTTAGCTTTACAACTGACCTAGCTGTGTGACTTTGAGTAAATCACTTAACTTCTCTTTGTCAAAGTGATATATCTGTGGGATCTTCTAAAAAAACTTTACTAAGGTTTAAATGGGCATTTAATGTGTATGGCACAGACTAAGCATATGTAAATAACGATGACAGCAAGTACTTGGTCATATACACTGGGCACTTATGTTCATTCTGCCATTTAAGTTTCATAGCAAACGTATGAGATGATTACTCTTTTCATTATACAGATGAGGGAATAGGCTCATAAAAGCTGAGTCCTCATCCAAGCATTGTCTGTTTTGCTTTCTTTAGTGGTTCTGTACTGTAGAAGGTTCTGTCAGAAGAGTGAGAGATGGGAGAAAGGATGAGCAGGTAAACAGGCCTCCCAGATAAGCCACCTGTTGCAGGATGTGTGCACATCCAACATAAGTCAAAGGAGCTCTCGACAGGGTAAGCAGTGCTGCAACAATCTCTAGCCTCAGGCAGGTAGACGGTCCCACTGTGCTGGCCCAGATGAGGACACAGTCTTCTGCTTGTAGGTGCTGTGTATCCTTCAGTTAAAAACTCCAGGCTACTGCCCCATGAGGCAGCTGATATTGTGGAAGAACTGTTTTCCTACCCCTAGATCTGCAAAAGCCCCTCTATCTTAATGCTTGGTAAGAAGGATAAAAGATTTGGGGCCATTTGAACCCTCATCGATGTTCCCAAGGCAAGGAGGGAGGTAATGGGACAATCAGAGTATGTGAAAGAAAACAGGAGACTGTCATGAGCCAGGGCTAGACTTCATCATGGTCCTTGCTGAAGACACAAGTTGTCTGGGGTCAAGTGGACAGAGGGAAATGAGCGAGGCAGTTTCCCCAGCCTTAAAAGGGAAACTTTTGGCTAACAATGTCTTTTGCCTAATGAGTTTTTATATCCAGCTCGACTTCTATCATTGCCTGCAGCATTGAGCTCACATGTAATGGTCAATTTTAAGCAGGTTCAATTTCATTTTAGCAAAGGATAAGGTTTTAACCTGGAGTTACTTCAGAAACAAAAAAGAACTGGAAAGAAATAACAGGAGCCATTTAACTAGCCTAGTGCGCCAGTGCCCCCTGCTGGGAGCCCACGCAGTGGCCCAGATAAGAGACTGCAGATGCCTGAGGACCTTGGGAAAGGGACATTGGGATCTGAGCAGAAAAGGTTGTGTTGGTACCCTGCATGGAGAAGGGTCCCTTCTGTTCAGCGCAGTTGCTGAAGCAGAAACGAGTTCCCGCACAGTGTGCACATTAGAAATTTTGTCTTTGCCATCCTCTCAGAGAAGCATCTCTTCCCAACCAAAGTACTTATTTTTTAATCCTTTCCCTCTTCGTTTCTTTCACGTTTGCTATAATTCATGTAACTTTAAAATCAATGTATCTCCCTTTATTAGAATACCAATTATGTTAGAGAGGGACAATGAAGCCAGGCGTGGTGGCACATGCCTTTAATCCCAGCGCTTGGGAGGCAGAGGTAGGAGGATCACAGAGAGTTTGAGGCCATCCTAAGACTACATAGTGAATTACAGATCAGCCTGGGTTAGAGCAAGACACTACCTTGTAAAAACAAAAATAAATAAATAAATAAAGGGACAATGATATATCTTGTTCACTATGTTGGGCACAATTGTTCAGTAAATATTAATTGAATGAATCTGTAATTCCAGGTACATGGAAGACTGAGGAAGGAGGATCATAGGTTCAAGGCCTGCCTGAGTAACTTAGTGAGACCCTGTCTCAAAAATTGAAAAGAAGGGCTGGGGATGTAAATCAGCTATATAGCACTTGTGTAGGATACATGGCACGCTAGGGTCAATCCTCAGGACCACAAGAAATTAAAAAAGGATGAGTATATCAGTCAGAAGTTGCTCATTTTCTCTTCTTAAATGTGAATCCATAGTCTGCTTTTAAAGAGTGAAGTATATATGTTCCCAGGATATTTAGTCTTTTTAGTTTAAATTTTATTGTAGTGCTATATTAATAAATGCAAAAATGCACACTAAAATTTCTGTGGAAAAACTTTATTTGAAATTCCAACATCTTGCTACTCAATGTGCCATCCTAGGATCAGCATCACCTAGGAGCTTGCCAACAGACTCTCAGCTTCCCCATCCCCTAAACACCTACATCAGAATCTATACTTGAATACATTCATTTAAAATTTGAGAAATTAGCTGTATCCAAATTCCCATTAGCCTGTGAGATCACCCTGTGAATGGCAGGGGACAGTTGAACCACATCCATCAGTGTGTTGCCAAGGGATGGGTCCATGATGAATGAGAACTCCTATTCTTTGCAGGCCTTTTGTTTGTTTGTTTGGAAATTCAATGGAGAGCCTATTGGTTTCATTAGTGGGTTTATTTTAAAAATATTTCTATTTATTTATTTATTTATTTATTTGGCAGATAAAGAGGGAGGGAAGGGAGAGGAAGAGAGAGAGAGAGAAAGAGAGAGAGAGAGAGAGAGAGAGAGAGAGAGAAAGAGAATGGGTGTGCCAGGGCCTCCAGCCACTGCAAATGAACTCCAGAGGCATTTGCCCCCTTGTGCATCTGGTTAATGTGGGTCCTGGGGAACTGAACCTGGGTCCTTTGGCATTGCAGGCAAACACCCTAACTACTAAGCCATCCCTCCAGCCCATTAGTGGATTTCTTAACTGAGTGTAATTCCCACTGTGTTGCTGGCAGTGCCAGTACCCATGGCATTTACAGTGTCACTGGGGGGCAGCTGGTGACCATTCTTGATGAGGTATCCGGAGAATGTTAATTATTATGTAAAGTATACAAATGATTTTCATTGGTGTTTCACATTCACTTATAGGATGTTTTATAGTTAGTAAGTTAGTAAATTAGCCACTGTCATAATGAGCAACTTGGAGACTGTTTATCCACTTAAGATATTCCTGAATTTTTTCCAACAGGCTCAGATCTTGCAGCTAAGTACCTGGTTTTTCATTTCTTTCCCTGAAAACAACCTCAAGGAAGTCTTTAAAGACTTTAATGACATAAGTTCTTCTTTCAAAAGCTGAGTTAAAAACAAACAAAAATCCTCAAACAACAAAACCCCTCAGTCCTTAAATTGTAAATGTGATTGTTGATGGGGATAGCAAAACTCCAGGTCACTAGGATACCAGTCACAATGAGAGCCAGGTTCTTTGTCAACTGAAAGATTAAAGCTCCTTCCTAAAATGTCCATAGTCATTGACCCTCATCAGTGAGGATTATCTTTCATTGCCTCTGAGCAGGTTGCCCTAGCCTCCAGAGCAGAAAGAAAACCATTTTAGTTGTGTGTCTTCTGTTGCATGTGTCTGGCACTTTGTTGGTACGCAGGCAATAAATCATAATAAATGGAAATAGTCGCCTATGGCATGGTCTGATTGAGTCATTTGAACAATCATTTCGTGTTGACAAAAGGTAGGGTGATCATGCCAGAGGAATTTGAAGATTCCAGAAACAAATGAACTGGAGAAATTGCTTGAAAAATGTGTGGGTTTCTTCCAGGGCAATAGACTACTTTCATTGCAGTTCAGCCTTGAAGCCTGTAAGACCCAGTGGCTAAGTTATTAAGCTGCTGCTAATTCTTCCTTTTTGTGGAGACACCTAATTCCAACACATACTGCTGCCTGAAACTTGCCTTCTAAGTTTGGTTTTGGTGGATGGACCTTGAAGTGACCTGCTAGTAACATGTATAGGTTGAGAGATTAATCCTCCCATTAATGAGAAGGCAGAGTCATTTGGAGAGCAGCTTCCAGCACACGTGCAGCTGTTGTAATACATACAGACATTAGACTGGAAGGAAGTCATTATTAGCAATAGTCATTTGTGCCTTTTTTGCCAAGGTGTTCTGGAGACATCTTGTAATGCTCCTCTAGGGTTGGTAGAGGGAAAACTGTTTTTGTATATATTTTCCAAAGGAAAGTGCCAGGAGGATTAGTTGACTTCTTCTAGATCACATTGTAAGCTTCAGCGTTTTCCACTCTCTATGTTCAGAGCAGAGAATGAGGGAGGAAATAGGTCAGAGGGCCCTGTACCCCCTGACAGAGAGCCATAACCTTCAACTGGGCTGTCCATGTCCACTTTCCTTGAGTTGGCAAGGTCACCTCACTGGGGTTTCCACGGTGGCACCTAAATTGGGAGTGGGAGGGCCCTCCTAGGCCTAAGCTACAAGTAGACAGAATTGGGGGTCTCATACTGGTACATGGTTAATTCCCTGGGAGCCACACCTGAACCCCATCACACCATATTCCCATGGGGTGCTGATACCCTGACTCTCTTAATGCCTTGTAGGCCATTCTGGCGTGCGGGAAGGTTACACTGCAATTCTCACCTAAGAAGGCTCAAAGCTCTTTAGGTGTGCCTATTTTTGCATCATTGTAGGCTCATAATGGTCAGAACCAGGAAGGATTGGTAACTCATGGGCAAATAACTGTTGAGAGCCCCGCTGACTGGGGAAATGTTATATCATCTGCCCAAGGGTGCTAGATAATTCTTGAGGACTAGAATCTGCCTCTTGACGCCCTCTACTCAAAGTGGACCATAAGCAGCTTGCCAGTCACCACTGACACTTCCATTGGCTACTTGGTTTAATGTTAAGGATGTGAGATAGTTGGTTAACTCAAGCTGGTTTGGTTTCAGTACCAACCATGCCAGCTTCTCATCTGAAACCATGTGCTTTAATGTAAGCTTGGGTGGAAACATGAACCTATCAAGACATTAATTGAACCATATTGGAGACTGAAGCAGAGGGAAGGGGGGTCCTTCTGGCAGACCTTGGGCCTTCCTGGGGATGAGCACTTAGTTCACAAAACTCAGGAAGGGAGTTTTCAAGATAGTTTTATTGACTGAGAGACATAAGAGGAACTTCTTGAAGCTAGAGCTTTGCAATCTGTGGCCAGCTTGCTCCTTATACCTCTAGTCAGTGAGGGAGGTCAGCACCTTGAGTTATAGCAATGGACCAAGATCAGAACCTGCAGACTCCATAGCCTACAGTTGGCCTGAGTAGCTCCTTTAATACTTCTTTAATTAAGCTTTCTTGTCCCTCCTGTCTTCCAGAACCCTATGCCTACAAGTGAGACTGCTTTCTGGGGGTGAAGTAGAGGTCAGCATGGAGGGATGAAAAGCAGTTGTGAAACCAGAGGCCTGTAGCATCACGCAGACATGGAAAAGGAAGGCAGCAGTGAGACTTACTAGGGGCTCTTGTATTTTTGAGGCAGAGTTTCATGCTCATAGCTTAGGCTCACAGGCTGGGTAGTTGAGGATGATCTGAAACTCATGATCCACTTTCCTCCATTTCCTGAGTATTGGGATTTCAGGTATGCTCCATTGTGCCTGGTAATTTAGGGGGTACTTTCAAAGGTCAAAGGATGATTTGGTTGAAAGTATTTGTGAATATAGGAGAAATGGGCCTGAAATTTCTCCTTCTGGTCTAAGACATTAAGAGGTTTAATGTGCAGTCTTTATTCCTTCTTCCTTTATTACAAGAAGGTCCTTGAAAAGACTAAATGATGACCCCAAAGAATCAGAATCAAGGATATTTGTTCAAGTCCCCAGTGGTTCAGGACTATGTTCTTTGGCTACACTTCCATGTTTGATGAATTACCAAAAGAGGAATATTGTGATAGTATTATTTGCACACATGTGTGTGTGTGCATGGGTACACCAGTGTCTCTTGCTGCTGCAAAGGAACATCAGATGCATGAGCCTTTTTTTGTGTGTCCAGCTTTACATGCATACTGGGGAATTGAGCCCAGGCTGGCAAGCTTTGCAAGCAAGTTCCTTTCACCACCAAGAAATTTCCCCACCCCAACATGATAGCTTTAAAGTGCTAAAATGATATCTGTGGTCAATCATGGCATACCTTAGTAACCCTAAGCCAATATTTGCTTTGCAATATTTTCTGTCATGACTGAGTGTGGTTGAATTTTGGGCGTCTCTTGAGAGTTATAGAATGATCAGGAAGGTATGAACCTTCTAGGCTGTTGTAACACTGGGTTTATGTTTCTTGGCCATGACATCAAATGGCACAGGTTCCAGTCCTTGATAATCTTTCCTGATTGGACAGGCCACCAAAAACTTTATAAGTTTTATAAGCTTTATAAACTTTATAAAGGATTACAGTTCCTGTCTCTCTTAGTGTGGGGTTTAAGTGAGTGCAGTAACTTAAACCATACTGTGGAGTGCCTGGCACAGAGTCCCACAGTGCAAAATGAAGTCAAGGCTGTTGTTACTGGGTGGATGGCCAAAAAAGATCCAGTTTCCTAGAGGCCCTCTGAAGGCCTCAAATGGGACTAATGGATCTGGAGTTACTCCAGGTGAGTCCTCTTTATCCAGATGCAAACTATTAGAACTGGGACTATCTAGAGATACAAAATGGAGCTGTCTGACACAATTGTCAGTTCCCAAGACTCAGGGCTTCAGCAATACATTAACAAGTACACCATATTGGGATGTACCAGCATCCCCATATGCAAGCTGAGTAAAGCTTTTGAATCAGGTCAGTGGGGAACAATGAAGTGGAAAGACCAGTATTCTCTGAGGTCAGAAGATTGCTTTAAGTACGTTGTCTATTGCTTACTATCCATGACACCTGTGGGCCAATCACTTTATTTCTACTGGCCTCAGTGTTAGCCATTCTCCTTACATTTTTTTCATAAAGTTGCCTCATAATAAATACTTAGATAAGAATATTAATATGCAGAGACATTTAGCTTACCCATAACTGTGGGCTAACTCCACAATGCATGACCCGTATACCTCAACAAGGAGGGGCCAAGGGGAGGGGGTAGGTCATGGATGAGCCTAATAATGGTACCAAACTGACTGTAGAAAAAATAAAATAATAAAAAAAATAAAAAAATGAAAAAAAAGAAACTATTTGGTCACTCTGAAGTTAATAAATAACCACCATGTATTTTCTTCTTAAAAAAAAAGAGAATATTATACAAATATGGAACAAGATATTTTTCTTACCTTTATCAAAGACAAATACTTAACTCGTAAAAATAGTGTTTTGGGAATCTGTTTTCATGACTGACACTGGTATAAAAGGCTCCAGACTATACTATATTTCAAGCATGTGGAGTAGTCCTATGTTTCTCTGTGTAGTGGTAAAGTATCTGTAGACTATATTGCAGGCATGTAGGTAGTCTTCCTGCATGTCTCTGGGTGGTGGGGAAGTATCTGTGAGTTCTTCAGGGCTTCTTGTCAGCTTTAAAGATCAAGAGAAAGTTTCACTTGGAATTTGATGTAGTGAAGTTTTTAGAAGTACAGCTGGTCTTTTGATCTCTGCCAGTGGAAAGGGATTGACTAAAATCTCCATTTATATATACTTAACATTACTGACAAAGTTGGATTCTGGGTCCAGGATGTCTCTCAAGATGGTCTGTCAGTTCTGTCCTCATTTTTAGCATTTAAGCTTGAATGACTCAAACAAGTCAAAGGAATTTTAATGTGGCTTTGTGGCCATTGTCTTCATGGCCAACTTTGCACATTGGTGCTTGCTTAGGATGAGTGATGCTCAGTCAGTCTTGGATTTTATTTTTGGCAATACCTTCCTCTAGGACACAGGGCCACAATGTACCAATGTATATAATGTATGCATAAATAAAATGAAATTGGTATAAAATACAAAAGGTATATTGGAGATATATAAAGACAGTTTTAGTGGGTCATCAAGTACTCTGACAGAAATCTGTCTGTCTTTTAGGAAACCTTGTAGGTCTCTCTGATCGAAAGCTCATTGTGGATGATAGCCCCATGCTGGTTCTGGGAGTTACATGTCAGTGCCCACTAAGAAAAGGAGGAAAAAGATAACTAATATACAAGAGTTAGAGATAAAAGAGAGAGAGAGAGGGAGAGAGGAAGTGAGGGAGGGAAGATGTAGAAGATTAAGGTTAGTCTTGATCATACCCTCTCCAATGTGTCTTGTGGTTCAGGTGTTCTCTGTAAGGACCTGGTGAAGGATCAGCCATTTGGTCTGTCTTTTAGTAAGTAGAAAATTATGGTACCATTGCCATTTGGGTCTAGATTTGTGTTTCCCACCCCTTTGATGCCCTCCCCTCCCTCTCCTTCCATCCTAGTGGCTAGTCTAGGAGGTGCTTGCTGGGTATGTAAGGTATCTTGGGTAGATTCAGGTTAGGTGCTGTAGATGAGTGAGACTATGTGGCGATTTTTTTTCTGTGATTGGGTAAGTTCACTGAGAATGATCTGTTCCAGGTTCAACCATTTTTCCTCAAATTTCATTGTGTCAGTGTTTCTTAGTGCTGTATAGAATTCCATTGTGTAGATATACCACATCTTAGTTATCCATTCTTCTAGTGATGGACATCTGGGTTGATTCTAGCACTTAGCTATTACAAATTGAGCCACTACAAACATGGTTGAGCAAATCTCTCTAGCCTGTGGTTTGAAGGTTTTAGGGTAGATGCCCAGTAAGGGAATAACTGGGTCTGTTGGTATCTCTATACTCAGCTTTTTTCAGAAGTCTCCATATTGTTTTCCAAAGTGGTTGTACCATGCTACATTCCCACCAACAGTGGATGAGTGTTCCTACTTCTCCACATCCTTGCCAGCATTTATTTTTATTTGATTTTTTGATGTTTGCTGTCCTTATTGGGGTAAGGTGGAATCTCATAGTTGTTTTAATTTGCATTTCTCTGATGATTAGGGATGATGAACATTTTCTTAAGTGTATGTTTGCCATTTCTATTTCTTCCTCTGTAAACTGTCTGTTCAGCTCTTTGCCCCATTTTGTGAGTGGGGTGTTTGACTTCTTACTGTTTAGATTTTTGAGTTCTTTGTAGATTCTAGAGATTATCATCAGTTGGATGATAAGACCCTACTGCTGAAGACACCTTGTGTGATTGACATGCAAATTAGAATGGCATGGCTGGAAGTTGGAAGACAGTCAGTCCCCAGACAGTCAGCGCGTCTAGTGCCAGAAGGTGCTATACTGGCGACTGGGGGAAAATGACCAATATTTGTCAAAGCAACGCATGGTCTAACCTACTTAGCAGCAAATAACTTGTTGTGATGCCTACACAAGCGCAGTGGTGGCACACAGCCACGGTGGGGAACCAACTGCTCTCAATTCAGCTAACTGATCCCCTCACTGGTATGAGACCCATAGCTGGAGCTGGGAAACAAGTCAGAACCATATCCAAACATAAACCCACTCTCGAATATCAAGCTACTGTCAATTGTGGGCTACAAGAGGGCCTACACCTATTACATTCTCTATAAAAAAAAAAGGGGGGTTATCTCATTTGTCCTGATGCTAACATACTCTCCGTTGGAGAATCTGCTTCTCTTTTTCAGATAGATGTAGATCCTAAGGAGACAGCCACCCCATCATACCTCAAAAGGGCCCCGGCTGAAACTAAGAAAAATTGGAGAAACAAGCAAGGGCGCTGTTTTCCTGATGAACCGGATACCAGCACAAGGGGGAAGGAGATCAGCACAGAGAAAAATCAACTCCTACCAAATCAGAGAGCCAGAGCCTCAGAGGCCCCCAACACCTCATCACTGAAGCAGACCCAATATGGCTCAGGGAAATTTTGCGGAAGAGGGCGCGGAAAGAATGTCAGAGCCACATGTTGGGTCATGATATGCAGAGAGCTTACCCATAACTGTGGGCTAACTCCACAATGCATGGCCCATATATCTCAACAAAGAGGGGCCAAGGGGAGGGGGTAGGTCATGGATGAGCCTAATAATGGTACCAAACTGACTGCAAAAAAAAGAAAAATAAAAAATAAAAAATTAAAAAAACAAAATAAAAAAATAAAAAAATAAATAAAGACAGTTTTAGAGTATGAATTCATGCTTTATGTGTTACATATTTTCATGTGCTGCTAGCATGTTCATACATACATGTGTATACATAGTCTTGTGCATTTCTGTATGTTATTTTTGAAGCTTTTTGTTTTGTTTTCTACTGTGGTACAAAAATTACAAAAAAAATCACTAAAATTACTGCCTTACCTGCCAGGAAAATAGGTATATTGGTATAAATGTATCAGTTATAAATACTAAGAGACTTGAGTTTAGGTCTCGAACAGAGAGACTGTATTTGTGATATAGTTATTACTTTTACTAAGTTTGATTATTCCTAAACTCTAGCTGAAAGCAAACGCAGGCAGAATATGGACCTTGAATGAATGAGGTACGGACATCTTTATTTCACTATTTTATGGGAAACATTCATTAAAATAATGTAATTTTTCTCCCCCCAAATTAGAGCACTATTAATGTTCCCTTTTCAGAATCCAGACTTTCACTGTATTCTTTCTTTTTGTAAGTTGTTACTAATCATTTATAAGCGGAAATACTGTTGCTTTCAGTAGTGTGTGTGTGTGTGTGTGTGTGTGTGTGTGTGTGTGTGTAGAGGCATGGGTATACATGTGTATGTAGAGCTAGAGAAGAGACTTTTTCTTCCTTCTCTGACATTATAATGAGGAAGATGAGCACTATTTCAAGAACAGAATGACAGAACTGTAGGGTCTATCTCAAGTGGTATTAATACATCCCTAGATTCCAGACTCTTCTTTTATAGGACAACATGAGCTAGGTATAATCTTAATGCAAAGTTTTAGTTTAGAGTTTTAATCTTTTTATTTTATTTTTGTCACAGCAGTATGGAAGACTTTTATGGCAGTAGAATATTTACTTACTGCCTATGATAATTTTTATGGAGGAGAGTGATTATTTGAATGTAGGTTTTCAGAACATAATGTCAACAAGACAGGTAAAGTTACTGCCAGGGTAAAGCTAGTGTGGTGTCTGTGTGTGTGTGTGTGTGTGTGTGTGTGGGCATGTGTGTTTGCAAATAGTGTCTCCCACTGAGCCAATCAATAGCAAAGCCTTGCCAAAAATGACCATGACTTGCTAAAAATGAGAATAAAGGCCAAATGTGAATGGAAAGTTAGGACTCAAGGGACTTCATTTGGGAAGTCTCAGGAGTTTCAGGATGTATCTAAATTACAGAGGCAGAAGTAGATAGGGAATACCAGCCATATAATGATGTTGGGCTGGCATCTCTTCTTCAATTTCTTTATTCATTAACCCCTTCACTCAAACACTAAGGGACCTATTCCTGTGTGTAAGGAAGAGCAATGTGTTAGCCATTGGGAATGTGAAAATCAATCAATAATCTTCTATTTCTGATCTTGTCACACTCACATTTCAGGGAAAAGAGAAGGGCACCCAAAGAAATAAATATGATACAGCTTACTGACCACTTTAATAGTCACATACTGAGTGATAGAAAGACAGAAAAGTTCCTTAGAAATACATTTTTGAGTTAACCTATCTGAATAATGGTGGCATTTTCATGAGCCTTTTGTGTTCCAGTCAACAATTTTATGGTTATAAACATTTTATGGTTATATACATGGGATCAGCCCTCTTTGCCTTCATCTGAGATCCAAAGATTTCATTTAATCAAAGCTGAACTCCAAGTTAATTTGCAAGTATGTAGTTATCTTCACAGAGTGTAGAAGCAAATGAAAGTGCCTTAATTATAAATTAATAAACATGAGATGAATCATAAATGATTTAACTGATCAAGATCCCTTGACCTTCCTGCTTTATCTTTTATTTTACCAACTTCCCTTAAGATACAGACTGTGTTGAGGTCTCTTGAAGATACATACTTGTGTTGAAAAGAGCTATGTTAGTCACGTTGCATGCTTATTTCTCAGCCCATTTCCTGCTATTCTTAATATATGAAACAGTATGAGGGACAACTCAATTGATCTCTTGGCAGCTATATAGCTACTTCACTTCTGATTACTGTGTTTATTTATTCTTTTCTTTCTGGGCTCCACAGCCTCCCTCACTGAAACCAGAGTTAGATCAAAACACAGTTTTCCTATAACTGACATGCTATGGCTGAACTCTGAAATAAGCTGGCTTTTCCTATAATTGAAGATGTTGGTGACTATGGCAACATGCTTATTGGTCACCAAGGTCTAGGAATGCTCATTTGTTGGGGAAGTTACAGAATTCCCATTTTTCTTTCCTACTGTACTTTGCTTTCAGACCTACAATTAACCAGTTTGGCTACTCAGTGTACTCTGCAGCCTTATTCTATGTGACCAACAAGCTGGATGGGAGGTGTGACCTCTTATTCTCTGTCCTGTAGTGAGTTCTAACATACAAGCCTCATGACACTTGCTTTACTGGACACTTGGCAGTTTTGCATCCTTCCTGTTAATGCTCATGTCAAGAACAAGATGGGGGCTGGAGAGATGGCTTAGCGGTTAAGCGCTTGCCTGTGAAGCCTAAGGATCCCGGTCCGAGGCTTGATTCCCTAGAACCCACGTTAGCCAGATGCACAAGGGGGCGCACGCATCTGGAGTTCGTTTGCAGGGCCTGGAGACCCTGGCGCACCCATTCTCTCTCTCTCTCTCTCTCTGCCTCTTTCTCTCTCTGTCTGTTGCTCTCAAATAAATAAAAATAAACAACAACAAAAAATATAAAAAAGAAAAAGAACAAGATGGTCTCTGCTGTCCCAGACCTGGCAGCCTAACATCAATAGACAGCAAATGATGAACACACAGTCGATGGAGCAGCTAGGAACTGGGGGAAGGCAGTGTAAGTTCCCCGTCGGCAAAAAGGACTAGAAGAAGACATATGTCTACTATCAGGTGCAATAAAGAGGCTTCTCAGATCACCTGGGACATCACAGGTGTGGCCACTTGCCACAGAGTTTGAGTTACTTCAATATGGAGGCTAAAGATTGTCCAGGCTAAAGACTGATCACAAGGGCTAGGGAGATTGCTCAGTGGTTAAAGAAGCTTGCTTACAAACTTGCCAGCTAGAGTTCAATTCCCTAGCACATAAAACTTGATGCAAAGTGTGTCCTTGCAAAGCGGTGTGTGCATCTGTGATCCTAATGTGACTACAGCAGTGGGAGGCATGACTAGGAGAATTAGGAAGTTTGCAGGTTAGCTGGACTGATACATACAAAGTGAAATGGAAAAACAACAGCAAAAAAATAACAACTATCTCAAGCGTGGTGGAGGGAGAAAACAAACACCCTGAGGTTATCCTCAGACCTTCTCATGTGCCATGGCATGTGTACACCCTTACACACACACACCATAGACATCCACATGTACATATGGATGTACCCACACAATAAAAACAAAAGGTTGTAATCAGACAGAATTTGAGCCAAATATATCAACTTCCCCCAATGTACAATTTATATACTTTATGGCAGCATTAAAAAGAGCAATGTAGATTTCAACCAATGGAATAACGGCCATGCTCATTTTCTGATTTGCTGAACAGGAAAGATCTAAATCAAAATCTATAACTAAAAAAGATAATGACTTCTAAATTAGTTTTTATTAACAAAATTAAGCCACATTAGGTCTGAGATGGTATTATAAATATGCTAATAAAATGTTCACCCATAATGAAAATGTATATAGACTAAATAATTTAAAAGTTCCACACTGTATGCTGATTTATAACATTAAATAAGTGAGTTAGCAACTTAAAGTAGCTTAAGACATCTTGCATTGCTAGCTAAAGAACTAGACAGTTGCTTGTAGATTTATATAGTATATAGACTTAATGCATCATTATCAGGAGGGAAATGTTTTGATACTGATTAGTCAGGGAATGAGCATTTCTTATAAAGAACCACAGTACAACAATGGTTGTTATGAACTCTGTGTCTTCTTTTAATAGGAAAGGAATAGATAGCATGATTTATATTGTCCACAGATAACACAGTCTCCTGGGAAGGCTATTGAAATGAGGGAACAGTAGAATCTTCCTCCCCAGATATCTTTGTCTGGCTCAGCTGTCTGGGGAAGCTGAGGCATATGGAGCTGCCTGGGGAGGAGAAAATGAACAGAATTATTTCCTCCTTGTGGGCTTGAAATTGCACCAGCGTAGATTCTTCATGACAGCATGTTGCCTTTAGAAGGCCTTAGTCTTTGTGGATTTTCTGATGACTTGTCATTTACTATCATAGTTATTCAACCACTGCCATCTTGATTCCTCCACTTTCCTCCTCTGTCAGTAATTCAAGGGTAACTCACAGGTGAACTCTCCCTGTTTTTCCTTTATTTCTAGACTCACACGAAGTGATGCCCCGTCTGTGCTCCTCTCTAGCATTGCAATGGCTGTAAGATTGTCATTGCTGCCTCTGCCTTCAGGTGCTGCTCAGCTATCCCACTGCTCTGGTGCTACTTTTTACTTTCTAGAAGTCTGTTTCTTATTCCTCTTTTGTGCTCTCATAGATAGGTACACTAGATTTTCACTTTATCCTGTTTTATGTATATGTTTGTGGGGGTAAGTGGTTTGTCTGCCTCTATTCACTTAGGGATGACTCCTAAAACATAAATAGTTCCATTGATTTCTGTTCTTGGCTAGTGGCATTCTGAGGAAATTGCTAATGACTATTAAAAAAGCTGGGGAACTCTAAAGATGGATTCAAAAATTAATTCTTTCACATCTAGAGTTGCTATTCTTTGATCTGTTTAAAGGACATGGCATGGGAAAAAAGAGACTGTGAAATAAAAGATTAGAAGGAATCTCATAATTATTACCACATTACTAGTCCAGTCAGTACTTGGTTTCTTTCTGGGACTGGCCACAGCAAACTGGAAAGGCATGCAAAGATAGGATGATAGAAACTTGAACTAGTCTTTGGCTAGGAGCAGTAAGGGCTGATTCTCACAGCTGAAGTTCTCTTCTTCTGGATGTTTGGCTAAGTGTTCACATCTGGGCTAATGTCTGATGTACTGAACAGTTGTTCCTGCCTGACTGAATTCCTCTATGAGAGTGTTCTACTATAAATTGGGCTGAGGGCTCTGTACTTACTTCTGCAATCTGTTCTTGCCATAACCAATACTTGTAAACACAATTGCAATTCCATGATACTTTAGTGGTTGTGGTAAGCACCTTACATTCCATAACACCTTTTTGACACCCTTTTTTTGTGACTGTGGGCAGGGGGATATATTTGAACTTGATAAACAAAATCCATCAGTTTCAAGGATGCAGTTTGCCAAACTATAGCATATGACATCCATTAACACTATTCAGAACAAATCCATTAATGTGGTGCTTCTTTCAGAGCATTACAAGGATGTCTTCATGTTTTCTTATTTATTTCAGAGGGAAAAATAAGAACTTTAAGTACTCAAGGTCTCAACGAACACTGATGTACTTCAGAATTTATGTCTGTAATTTTCCACACACTGCTCTTGGCAATGAGATGCTCACTATAAGATCTTACAGTCTGTTAGCCTATGAGATTTGTCACTATTTCTCTGTTCAAATACCATTTTCCATGTTGGGACTGATAATGAAAGCTGCATAATATTTATGTAAAAAGATAATAAATCTTTCATAATGGCTAAAATTCACCAGGTAGAAGATGTACACATTTTTATTTTTCCTACCTAAAAACATTTATTCAACTCGTTTTACTGGTTATTACATATTTATTAAGTGCTATAGCTGTGTTTGTATAATACATTTAATACTCAATTTTGCCTTTGAATAATTTTTACCCCTAGCTATAAGTAAACCTGTGTGAACCTTAGGGACCTCCTATTTAAATTGCTTGGATTTAGACCAATGTTATTGACCAGTATTATGGTCACTTGGGTAGTGTTTACTTTTACACAGCAAAGACCCTTAAAATTAATGCAATATTACAAAAAATAAAATGGATGGCCACAGAAAGTGCAGGTTGAATATGAATGGATCCCCTCAGTTCAGTCAGAAGAACAGGTGTGGTTCTTTTTCAATGAGTCTTCTTCCAACAGCAACTAAATGGCAGTGGATGATATCCCAAAGTTTGATGTTGCTTATCTAGGTATATTGTTGAATTCCTAGAGACAAGGGGGTTGAAATGCTTGTTTCTCCTCAGGTTTGTAGGTTATGGTGCTCAATAAACTCTTCATGGGATGGAGAGATGGCTAAGTGGTTAAGGTGCTTGCCAGCAAAGCCCAAGGACCCAGGTTTGATTACCCATTACCCACATAAAGCCAGTTGCACAAGGTGGTGTCATGCATCTGGAGTTTGTTTGCAGTGGCTAGAGGCCCTGGTATGCCCACTGTCTCTCTATCTACTTCTTTCTCTCTCTCATAAATAAATAAATAAATAAATAAATAAATAAATAAATTAAATAACATATTTCATAAAACAGTCCTTGCGTACCTTCCATTTCTAGTCTATAAGGTGGACAACATCTGCCCATGGCTAAGCTATTTTCTGTTTCTTGCTTCACCTGAAAACAAATCTGGAGGACTTGTTTATCATTGGCAAAGGTACTGTCATGAGGAAGAGTGAACTTGTTAGCTGGTTTCTGTCATTCCCTTTAATATTACTAACTCAGGAACTGCCCTAATTTGAAGGTCTTTTACATGCAAGTGATTAGGAACAGGCTATAGCATTCTGCTTTGCCCAATGGAGTCTTACCTGAATGCTGACTGGCTTTGGTTCTGTGACTGAGTCTCAGCCTATGGGGGCACTGGAGTGGGGCCTTGCATGTGCCACGGGGTGTGTGTGGAAGTTAGAGGACAACATTTGCATCTGTCCTCACCTCTCCACCCCATCTGAGGCAGGGTTTCTTTCTCTGGATCCTGCTCTGTTGCAGTTGTTCTTTACTGTTTATGAGCTGCAGGGAGAAATTTTCTCTCTGCCTCCTATTTTGCTGACAGTGTTCCGGGATTACAGAAGCCCGCCACGATTCTGGCTTTTTCTTAAAAATATATTTTATTTATTTGAGAGACAGAGAGAGAGAGAGAAAGAAAGAAAGGGCACATCAGGGCCTCCAGTCACTGCAAATGCACTCCAGATGCATGCATCCCTTGTGCATCTGGTTTACATGGGTCCTGGAGAATCAAACCGGGATCCTTTGGCTTTGCAGGCAAATGCCTTAACCACTAAGCACTCTCTCCAGCTCCAATTCTGGCTTTTTACATCTGGTTCGGGAAGGATCAAACTCATGTACTAAGGCTTGCATGGTGAGCCTTTCATCCACTTAGCCATCCCCATCCCCTCTTGGCAGATTTTACTACTGACATTTTAATAAAAATTTTACTCCATCACCTAAGAGTAGCTCCATATGACATCCACAATATTATCACTTGACTTCCACATTCTGTTTTATTTTATTTATTAGAGGGGTTGAGGGAGGAAGAGGGAGAGAGAGAGGGAGAGAGAATGGGGATATCAGGACCTCTAACCACTGCAAATGAACTCCAGATGCATGCATCACTATGTTCATCTGGCTTATGTGACTTCTGAGGAATTGAACTTGGGTCCTTAAGCACCTTAACTGCTAAGCCATATCTCCAGCCCTGGCTTTACCTTCTTGGGAGATTACATATTCTTTGATCCAGAAGTATTATTTTTCAGTTACGTTGATCAGGCAAGAGTTTTGGGCCAACTTTTTCATATAGTGAAAAAATAAGGAAACAATGAAAGATTGTTCAAAAGAGACTAGTTAAATTATACATATACATAATAAAATGCTAAATAGTCATTAGCAGCTAAAAGAGGGTTATTTGAAATCATGATTATAGTCTAAACATAATGTCAAGTAAAAACAAAACTGAGTGGTTACATTTTAAAAATAAATTTCTTTTTCTTCTTTTGATTGTTTCTAGTTTGGAATGGTTCATAATTAATATATACTATGTTGTTCAAATAAGTAAAAAGATAGACTGATTGAGAGAGGGAGGGGATATGATGGAGAGTGGAGTTTCAAAGGGGAAAGTGGGAGGAGAGAGGGAATTACTGTGGGATATTGTTTACAATCATGGAAGTTGCCAATTAAAAAAAAAAAGAACCACAAGTAAAAAGTTGTCTAAAACAGTGTGCCTTCTTTGCTTCTAGGAATTCCAGAAAGTAAAGATGTTTCCTTGTATGTTCTTGGCTGGAGTCTCTGGCTATCCACAGACCCCTGTCCCCCATGTGTTCTTGCCTTGTAAAGAGGACGTGCTGATTTTCTGAGTTAGGTAGACTAGGGAAAGATCAAATAAGAGGGAAAGATAAAAAGTTAAATGATAAAACATTTCAGCTGAAAAGAATGTCTATTTGCAGAGTACAGAGGAGAAAATGAGCCAGGATTGGCTACATTCTGTCCACAAGTCTAAATTGAACTCCCGGCTTGTGAGGAGCTAGGAGAAGCTTTGTTGTAGTTTTTATCAATTATTTTCAAACATACTCTTACTCTCATGAAATTGAACTGAGAATCATCCTGATCCAATGCCACTTTATTTTCTGAATTGCGTTCATTTTGTGTTTTCTCTTTCTACGTGGAGGATGACAGAGCTACAGTCAGATGTGATGCTTCTTTCTTGGAGTGCAGCCACCTCATGTAGTATGTAGTATTAAAAAGGGGAGCTGTTGGGCCGGGCGTGGTGGCACACGCCTTTAATCCCAGCACTCGGGAGGCAGAGGTAGGAAAATCGCCATGAGTTCGAGGCCACCCTGAGACTACAGAGTGAATTCCAGGTCAGCCTGGGCCAGAGTGAGACCCTACCTCAAAAAAAAAAAAAAAAAAGAAGGGGAGCTGTTTGAGCAGTTGAGCAGTTGAGCAGTTTGGATTTTGACGTTTGAATGCGGATGATGGGGCAGGTAGGAATTCTTTCTTAAATAACCCTCTCATTCCACACATCCCACTCAGTTGGTATTCTTTCATTGGGCTCTGTGTATGCAGTAAGTTCTTATGATACCAACTATATTTAAGGCCTTTCATTCTAAACAGAGCTTTCTTTTCTTTCTAATAGGCCATAACTTTCTAGAGTGCAGGGCCTGACTCCACTATTTCCTTTGTGGTCATTCATTCATAGACACAACATAGTGATGGCACCACTGGGTGCCAGGCATGGGGCTCTGGGCACCATTGTGCTTGCTAAGTGGTCAAGTAGCTAAAGAATGTGAAACAGATCATATACTAACTCAGTGAACTTATTCCTAGGAAATAATCACCGAAATCCAGTAAAAATGACATGATTTCCACATCACATTGCAATGCTAAATGATCCAGTAAATGATCCATTTACACTGCCCACCCCTGTAGTGAAGGCCTCTGCCACTGCCTTGGCTCCCAGTTCATGGAGATGAATGGGAGTGCTTTTCCTTGTCAGCCAGCTCATAGGTGGGAATCAGAACTGTGTTCTGTGAACATTTGTCTATTTTGTAAGTTCTCTCTTAGAGCAGCAGATGGCAGGATAGACCTCCTTCCCACAGAACATGAGATACCACCTGGGAGAAAAGGTGGGGTCTGAAGGAACCTAAATAAGCAAGCTACCTGATACTCACTAGATCTAGCAGCAACCCTTCCTGCACAGGCAGTTGTAGTTATTACTGCCCCATGGGACCCTCATTCCAAAATAGATCAAAGGAAGAGCCAACTTAACAGAAGCTAAACCACACCTAGAAACTAGGTGATATGCCTGTTCCTACTGATCACCAGACATCTAATGGCTACAAGGCTGAACACCTTCAGTACCATTTACAAATAAAGATGAAAAATGGGGGCTGAAGAGATGGCTTAGTGGTTAAGCGCTTGCCTGTGAAGCCTAAGGACCCCGGTTCGAGGCTCGATTCCCCAGGACCTGCCGTTAGCCAGATGCAAGCGTCTGGAGTTTGTTTGCTGGAGGCCCTGGCGCACCCATTCTCTCTCTCTGCCTCTTTCTCTCTCTTTTGCTCTCAAATAAATAAATAAAAATAAACAAAAAATTTGAAAAAAAAAGATGAAAAATGGAAACTGGTTCTCTCTAGTGACCCATGCCTTTCTCTCTTCCCTTCCCCCAGTTTCAAATAGTGGTGACAATCACATAGCTCTCTTACCCATTTTTAAGTGTACAATACAGTGCTGTTAAATGCAATAGACTTCTATAGCATCATCTTTCAAAACTGAAACTAATCAATTCTCCCTGTTCTCTTTCATTAGCTCCTTGAAACCACATTTTACTTTCTATTTCTTCCTTTAATTTTTTATTGGCAACTTCTACAAATATAGACACTATGCCATGATCCTAATCCCCTCCCTACCACTCCCACTTTCCCCCTCCAAAATCTGCTCTCCACTGGATCCCTTTGCCTCTCCAACTAGTCTCTCTTCTATTTTGATGTCATCATTTTCTCCTTCCTATTATGCAAGTATTTTGTAGGTAGCATCAGCCACTGTGAGGTAGCAAGGTCTCTTTGTGTTTGGATGACAGCATTGTAAGCAGTCCTCCACTTCCTTTGGTTCTTACATTCTTCCACAATGGTCTCTGAGTCTTGGAGGGTATGACAGAGATAAGTCACCTAGTGCTGACCACTCCAACCACTTTCTATTTCTAAGAGTGTGACTATGTTAGATGCCTTCTCTGAGTTGAACCATGCAGTATTCACCCTTGTGTAAATAAGTGTATTTCATTCAGCAGTCTATATTCAAGTCAACTGTGTAGAATATGACAAGATTATTTTGTTAATGTAAATGATATTCTATTGTATGTATGTACCACATTTCCTTGACTTGTTCTAATGATGCATCCATGCATGTATGAAGATTGCTTCCACATTTTGGCTATTATGAATAATGCAGTGAATATGGGTGTATACTTATCTCTGAATTCTGTTTCAAGTCTTGAATTTCTGTTTTCAAGTTTTTTTGGATAAATACACAGAAGCAAGATGGGTAGATCCCATGATGATTTTACTTTTAATTTTTTTAAGGAATGGTCATATTGTTTCCATAGTGTACTATCTTATAGTTGTTGTAGGCAGTGATTGTTACTCTCTGTTGTTGTGATAGTGGTTATCCACTGTACGGTAATAGCTCACTGTGGTGTTATTTTCCTGATGATTACTGAGCATATTTTCTTATACTTTTACCATCTGTGTTCTTCTTATGGCTTTTACTTATCATGGCATAAGCAGGAGTTTCTAGCCAGAACATTGAGTTGGATACAGAAACCATAGAAAACAGTTTTGCCAACCCTGACCACTAGAAACAATTGACATTTCACAAACACACTAAACAAAGAGAATTTTGGGGGTGGGAAGGACATATTGCCTGATAATCAATATTTGTAGCTTGTTTTCAAAATGAATTGTTTAATAAGCCACTAATTCCTGTAGTGAGAAATGGGAAACTGAACAGTTATATTTCACTGATTTTATATTTTTTCTTCCCTCTGGTATTTTATATGAATGTGAGAGAAGAAACATTTTGAAAATGAAAAGACATTGAGTTACTACTATCTGCTTAGTTTGTGAGAGTGGATTTTTATAATGAGCTATAGAAAATAGTCAATTCATTTTTTGATAATACTATTTTCATTTTAACAGTAGGTATTTTGATAGAAAAGTCTAGTGCAGGAGGCAGAGCATTTTGGCTATACATCAAGACTGCCCAGAAATGTCTCCCCATAGAAGACAAGAAGAGCTATTTGTGCACCAAACTACTCCACAAAAGCTTAAAATCAGGTTCTCACCTGACCATTGTGCCTGTTTCTATTATAACAAAATGAAAAGATGTACTAAAGGAGGAACAAAGGAAAGAGAGTTGGCCATGTTGTTCCTTCTGCACCTGCAATCAGTGCTTAAGAGGGTATCTGCATTGAACAGGAAGAGTTAAATAAATCCATGCCTTGTATTTGAAAGCTAATATGAAGCCCACTGTGGTGAGACATTCTATATTCATTTCGGATTGTAGATCCCTTTCCCTACCCTTTGTCCATTCAAAAGCCAGTAGGTTCCTAAGGTTATCTCAAGACTTTCTATCCAAAGAACCTGTCATACTATTATGGTCATTATTTCCTCTGCATGTCTCAAAATCTCTTATTCTTATTCATATTGTCCTATTACAAGTAAGATTTTTAGTACTTTAGTGAAGTGGAGAGCCTCTTAGGGTGGTGGTGGAGTGAGAGCACTACCACTTTTTCTTTTCTTTTTAAACTATAATCCTTATAACATCAAATAATGGCTGACACACAAGAGGTAAATTTGGTTGAACTGAGTATATATCCAAGAAGTGGAAGAGATATTGAAGCACCTTTTTAGTAGCCACTTTCTCCTTAGCAGCAAGGTAGACACAGAATCCCACTCACATCTAACAAGAGCTCTTGTTCCACAGTTCCTGGCTGTTCCAAGTCTCCAGGAGCTTGAGCCATATATGTGGCAGTTCTACAGCACAGAAGCAGCCCTGGCAAATTAATCTAGAGTCTGTTCTGCCAATACAGGTCACAACTATAAGCAGAGAGAAAACATTTCATAGAAACAATAAAACTTAAATGAACCAGAAACAATTATCTAGAACATTCAATTAGCCAGTTTTCTTCCACTTTATGTTTAATATAAAGAGAAACTTTACAAGAAAATAAGTGGGTAGGTGTAGTAGTCAGTTCCACATTGCTGAACAAACATCCAACCAGACAGTGTTTATGGGAGGAAGTAATTTACTTCCAACTTACAGATCCAGGGGAAGTTCCATCAAAATGGCAGAAGTAGCTGGCTTCCATTTATAACTCCAAGCAGAGAGAGAAAATCACCAAGATCCAGCAGACATCAAAAAGCAGCAAACACAAACCTGCAGCAAGCAGGACCCCCAGAACTCAAACTGCTCTCCACACCTTTGGGCTGGAATTCAGATCCATCTCCAAACACACCTTTGGGTTGGATCCCAGGATCTGTCCTTAGTGGCACCTCCTCCAGCCAGGGTGCTACAGACCCAAGTTACAAGCCTTAATAAAATACCTGAGACTATGGGGTGCATATATTTAAATCACCACATTAGTTAAGAACTTTTAAAAAAATTAGTTATGGACATACTCAGTATGTAAACAGCACATGTTGGTACCATCATTAACTGCATCCCGGCCCCTACCTCCAAAGGGAGCCTCCTCGTTGGGGATGCTGGCTATCCCCATGGGGATTTTTTTAAGCAAAAGAACAAAACCCTCTACTTTTGGATTAGGATGAGAGGGTCAGTATACATTGGGATAATTAATCCTGTGGCTTCTATGACTGTTTTAGCAAAATCTCTATTGAAATTCACTGTTTGAATGATGATTTTGTAATAGTGTAAGATATTTATTCAGTCACTTATTTCACTCTTTGTAGCTGTACTCAATTTACAAAACACTGAGGCTAATATCCATATGAATATCACCAAGTCCTTGGTCTCAAGTAGCCTGAATTTCCCAGAGGCAAGGAATGATGATTGTGTCCTGAAATAGGAGAGGCAATGGACTCTAGAGGACTGAGAAATGCTTCTGTATGTTCGATTTTGGGAAAGAAGATTCATGGAGGGGAAACTTTGACCAGGGTATTGAAAGGAAGAAGGAGGACAAGCTTTAAGAAAAGGGTTTCCTAAGTCAAGAGATTGGCATGTGCCCAACAATGAAGGTGGGTAAACTGCAGGACAGTGACAAGCATTTCAATGTGGCTGAAGCACAGATAGGATAGGACTGGATAGCAGAATGAGGCCAGGTCATGGATGGTACTCTAAGGGTCTTTCTTTCTTTCTTTCTTTCTTTCTTTCTTTCTTTCTTTCTTTCTTTCTTTCTTTCTTTCTCTCATGAAGAGGGCTTTTTAGTAGAAATTTCTATTGTTTAGGACAATTACTATGGTCTCAATGATCAGGGGAGATTTAGTATAGCAGTAGGGACGAGAGGTAGAATGCAGGGGAATAGGTCTGAACTAGGGTAGAGTGATAGGAATAGAGGGTGATGTGAAATGGAACAGGTGGTTGTCAAGTTTTGAGACTCTCTCTCTCTCTGTGCATGCATGCACGTGCACATGTGCACACACATACATGCACACATGAGGAAGTATTAGTGAAGATGGTTTTGAGCTGAACTGATAGAAATATTTATGGTTTCTTAAGTAATAGATGGCTCAAGAAGAGAAGTCTTTTAGAAGGCAAGGTCATGTATATAATTTTGAGTACATAAGTGTGGGTTATCTAGGTGAAGATATCCAGTGGACACTTGAGGGTGGGCTATGGGATGAAGGAAGAGATGACAATACAGACATCAGCATGTGGACACCTGGAGGAACAATCAGAGATTTAGAAAAAATATAATCCACTAATCTACTTGTAAGTCCATAATGTTCACTGTCACAGAGAGTCTCAAAGGTATAAAGAACTGAATCAGTTATTGAATTTTGTTACCATGGTGAGAATGGTGATCTTTGAAGGGACACTTTCACATTTCAAATTTGTTTTAAAATGTAGTCATTGAAGGTTGGAGAGTTGGCTCAGCAGTTAAAATGATTATTGGAATATGGAAATTAAGAAGCACATGCTTGCTTTTAGAATGTCTTGAAGTCTCAAGAGAAGTGAAATAGTATATAATTTCAGTAATGGTGTAATTAAAGAATGTTTTCTTTTTGGTAAAACTTTCTTAAAGAAAGCTTTTTTAAAAAATGAGAGAAATAGGATTGTATTCTGGCCATTCTGCTCTCTGAAAAAACAAGGCAGAAAGCCAGGACCTGCCTTCCAGGACTAGAGCTAAGCAGGAGCCCCAGTTATCCAAGGTGGATGTCCATACTGGTGGGGGCCCCTCCTAGTTCAGGATGTGAGATACCATGTGGAAATAGTCTATGGTGAGATTCGTGGAGCAGGAAAAGGCCCTTTCCCACAGGTTTCACAGTAGGTATCATATCTTGAATGTTGTGTGCCTGACATTGGACTAACCCAGGCAACAAAGGATAATTCTAGTTCCCACTCCTCAATCCTTTTCTAGAAACCATCTTCCTCTCAGGCTGTTGAAACCAAGGGAGACCTGAACAGCCCTCCTACTTCAATTTCACATGCTTCCAGGTACTTCTCTTCAGCGGAGTTTAAATAAATCATTAATTTTGGGCATCACACAGTTGAGCAATATGAGTATCTATCTTGACTATAGATCACTCCACTGACTTTTTTTTTTTTTTTTTTTGGTGGTGGTTCTGGGAATTGAACCCAAGGCCTCATCCATACTAGGCAAGTTCTGGGCCACTGAGCTATATCTCCAGCCCTTTTTAGTCTTTATTTTGAGATAGGGTCTCCCTAAGTTGCCTAGGCAGGTCTTGAGCTTGTGATCTTCCTGCCTCAGCCTCCCAAGTAGTTGGGATTACAAGACTGTGCTCCAGACCCAACTAACTGCCTTTGCTTTTGCAAAACGCGTGGTGGGCAAAACTGGCTTGGGGCAGTAACACTACTATCCCCTGCTCTTTACCAGTTTCTCCAATTTCCACAATACCACATAGACTCTTGGTCTATAATACACCTCTCCAGGGGAGCTCATCTCCACTCCTAGTCCTGTTTGTTCCTATATGGTTCCCCACATTTTCCGGTTCTACCTCTGACAGATACACTCAAGTAGGCTAATGCTGACTCATGGAAATGTCCACCAGAAACCTTAATTCAACAAGCCACACTGAACTTGTCCCTCTTCCCCTGCAACTCCCCTTCATAGTTGCTGCTTACCTCTAAATGTTATTTTAATCAATGGCATGTCTGAACCATCTACCAAATCTAAACTCCACATGCTGCTTCCACACTACCATGTCCTTAATTTTTACCTATACAACATTAGCCTTAACATTTTTAATTTTTTTTTGGGGGGGGGGGTTCAAGGTAGGGTCTCATTCTAACCCAGGCTGACCTGGAATTCACTATGGAGTGTCAGGGTGGCCTCAAACTCACGGCGATCCTCCTACTTCTGCCTCCTGAGTGCTGAGATTAAAGGCATGTGCCACCACGCCCGGCTATTTAAAAATTTTTTTAAAAACATTTATTTATTTTTGGGGAGAGACAGAGAGGAGAATGTGAGGGCCCCAGGGCCTCTAGCCACTGCTAATGAATTCCAGATGCATGTGCCACTTTGTGCATCTAGATTTATGTGGGTATTAGGGAATCAAAGCTGGGTCCTTTGGCTTTGCAGGTAAGCACCTTAACCACTAAGCCATCTCTTCAGCCCCTTAACTTTGATATTACATTTTTTTTTGTTTGTTTTTTCGAGGTAGGGTCTCACTCTAGCCCAGACTGACCTGGAATTCACTATGGAGTCTCAGGGTGGCCTCGAACTCACTGCGATCCTCCTACCTCTGCCTCCCGAGTGCTGGGATTAAAGGCGTGCGCCACCACGCCCGGCTTTGATATTACATTTTAACTGCCTACATTTTCCTATAAAATCCCCCATTAAAATAGTAGTTAGGTATACTTCTAAATACATACATCTTTACTGTTTACATAGAAAACTTTGGAGCTGATAATTGAACCCAGGCCTCCACTCCTGGAAGACTTTTTAAATAGAGATCCTCTTTCATTGTGTCCACTCTTCTTTTCTATTTAGCCCGCATTGATTTGAATATGTTTTCCTGAGTTTTCATTAGCTGTTTCTTCTACTTTGGAGCACCTGACTCCTTGTTCACTCAGATGAAGTCGGACTTGTTACTCATGGTCCATCTAAGACGTCATCCTTTGGTTGAATATTCTGTAACTTTGCTAGGCAGATTCAATATCATGCCTATTTTAAGTTCTTATCACCCCCTTTTGTCAATGCTATACATATTTGCTCCATTACTCAAATTTCTCCCTATTTCACCTACTAGGTTGAAACCAAACACAGTAGAGCTTGTCTTATTAATCTTTGTATCTCTAGCACTGAGCAAGATTCTGGGGTCATAGGAGGTACTTATATTTAACTGAGACCATAAAGAGCTATTCTGTCTCTCTCTCTGTAATAGGAACTGAACACAGGGCTTTGTGCATGCTAGGCAAGTATTCTGTATCCTTAGCTTTCTTCCTTTCTCTTAGTGAGTCAATTGAACTGACTCAGTCTTTCACATCCTCCTAGTTTACGGATTAAGTTATATAACAAGAATCAATCTTTCTTTCTTCACAACATAAATCCACTCTCTGGTCACTGGACTGGATGTCCCCAGTAATAATAATTCCATGGTTTTATACATCCTATAACATGGAGAAGCTTTCCTTTTTGTGCACTAACTTAGATTTTCCCTGATCAATAAGTGACCCTTTAGACAGACACTTGAGAGAAATATACATTTAAAACTTGTTTATATAAACCTCTTCAAGGAATTATTGTAGAGGGTGTGTGGATGTTGAGATAGATTTACATTGATATAATACTGTTTTCTTATAAGAAAATGTTTAACAGTAGGTCAATAAAATAATCTACCTTAGTGAAAAAACAACTTTCATGTTATATTTAAATCAGATCTGGACAGTAATTAGCAAGATCATCAACAATTGGAAATTATGTTTCAAAAAGAATTCAGAGAGCTTGCTAGCCTAAAAGAATTTGGTGGCAAGCTGCTTAGCCATGACTGTAACAGTACAAATAACTCAGAGTCCAGCCAGAATTGAGAGTGTCAGCTCACTTCATACTTACATGGCTAACTGTGGAGACTGAGTGTGAACTTTAGCTTCTGCTAACAAGCCAAAATGACATTTTAAAATCCCAGTCCAATTAAGCCACAGTCCCTGTATGATTTGTCAGTGGAAATCTGGACTGCTCTACACATGGATTTGTTGCTTGAACCACAGTGGCAAGGCACATCCTGTTAATTTCTATGTCACAAGTCTTTCTTTCCTCAAGAAATTTTAACAAATGTTAGACTAAAACATAGCCAGTGAGGAAGTCTAGGATTATCAGGGTCCCAAAAGTAAACAGAAACTGGCTTAAAGCCAGAACTGTTCTTGAGCCTGTAAGGGGGAATTGGATTCTGCTTATCCCTTTTTCACCTAAAGGAGTCCTCACAGCCTCCACTTGGCTAGAGGCCAGAGATATCAGAAGAAGGATGTGAACTTTCTTTATCTCTTCTTTGTTAAAGGAGTTCCCCTTCCCTAGAAACCAGACCTAAGGACTTCAAGGTACCTAGTTACCTAGCATGGGAACTGGACTGACCAGTTCACCTCCCATCTAGTAAGGCAGTAAACTTCAATGTTTTCCCCCTATTTCTGGATTCCCCTCTTACTTTATAAGAGCTCTACCTTCTTTTCATATCTTAAATACTATAGTAAAATCTTCCTAATCTCACTCTCTGTGGTCTGTGGATTACATTTCACAAATCGTTAGAATAAGCACCTGTAGGCCACTGGCTCAATGGAAGTTTCGTGTGACTATGTTTGGCACCCTAACTGCTGGGATAACAGCCTAACCAAGAACTGAGAGTGGCTCTGTCACTCTCAATGACACTGTCCCAAATTCCTGATTACCAACACTTGAGAATATTCATTTTGAGATAATGGGAAATACTGTCATGATGTAAAATCATGACTGATTTCACAAAACAGTCACAATTAGGTTCATTTTTACCAACAACTTTTTTTTTTTTTCATGAAACATGTTACATCATTGAATATGGAGGAAGGAAGATTAGATGATCCAGTCCTGATTAGATACCTGCCACAAAGCAGGCTTGGAAATACTCTTGCTGCCTGGTGGTGTTCAGAGTCCCAAGGGCTGGAGTGTTTGCTGACCATGGCTCTTTTTATCTGGTACAAGAAGGGTGGTTTATAATAGAACTGTCAAAACATGTCCTAAGAATAGCTAAATAGGCATATACAAGGAAGCTCAGGGAGGCTTTTGTGAAGTATGTGGGGAAGAACTCAGCTCTTGAGGCCTTTGCTGTTCTCCCCACCATGCCTTCCTTTCTATGAGGGTCATGCTGTTCCCCCTATAATGTAATACATCTCAAATTCTCATTAACCCACAATAATATTCATATCATTCATAAGGTTTCAACTATATTTTCCAGAATTCTAGCAGCAATTAGATAAGCTACTATGAAAAAGAAAGCATTATACATCAGTTAAAACACATGTAAACAAGAATCATTAGAGAAAGATAATATTCATGCAGATTTTACAAACCGTGTCTTTAGGGTGGCCCAATAAGTAGAAATATGGGGACCCATGCTTGTCACTTTTCATGCACATGGAGAGACTGGAAGGTACCATTCCTAAAGGAAGGGGAGGAACAGCCTAGGACCAATCATTAGAATTCACAGAACCAATGACAAAGATATATTATTATTGTTAGAGTCAAGATTCTTAGTATGTTTAGAGCAGTTGAATAAAATTTATCTAAGTAGTAAGAATAAAGACTTTTAAGTAAATCTAACTCCATTAAGCATGCAGCAAGTGAAATTAGTGAAAAACTGAGCTATATATGTTTCCAAAGTAGATTTCCCTTATCTCTCAAAATATTGAGGGCATCCTGAGGTGCTTATAGGGAGGCACAAATATCAATAATGTCTGAAGTAGTAATTCCAGCATTCTTTTAATTTTTTCTCATAATAATGAATGTTTAAATGATATCAGCTGTCATTTTAGAGTCACAGTAATCACTTCTAAATTTTAAGAAATTATAAAATAAGGACATGATATCCCCATGTTATTTCTAATGCTTTCATCAATTCTTATAGTTTTCCTCACCTATACCTCTGTGCTTATTTATATTCTAAGTTCACAGTTGACTTGCTGGATATAATTACTTTCGAAAAAATACAAAGCAGGAGATAAAAGCAGGAAAAAATACAGTAATGTCTAGGCTGCTCCACCCTGCTGTTCACCTGCCATGGCTGTGCTTTCCAACTGATCTTTTAGCATTGGTTGAGTCAGGTACCAACCTCTTGTTATTTGTCCAGCTCAGCTGATGGCCGCAGTTCTTCCCCTCCACAGCATTAGAATATTCAGGTCAATCACTTCAGGGAGACAAGTCCCCTAGGAGAAGCAACAGCTGGCCCTGCCTCACCTGCACCTGAGTTATCTCAGCTAATACAAGTGTTAGGGAAAGGGGATGTGCTCAGTGTGAGGTCATGTCATCAGAAGAACTGAATCCATGAGCTCATACATGTTGAGGTCGGATCCCCTCTTTTCATACCTTAAAACTTTGATTGCATATCTGACTTGCTCCCCACATGGTTTTGTGAAAATGGCTTCAATGTATAGCATGGACTAGGACTCCACACTGAATTCAAATTATGCCATATGGGGTGGTTTTTATGTTTGTTTGTTTGTTTTTCCTAGCATGGTATGTGTCTGAGGGAAAGAAGCATACAGCAAGAGACCTAACATGTTGGGTTAAGTGGAAAGTAGACTCTCTCTGTGGTAGGGAAAAGAAGGCCTCACAATGAATGACAGAAGTGGAAATTAAATTTCAGGATTTATTAATTGATGTTACCATTCAGCCCAGCCGAGAAACAAGTAATTTCATGAGAAAATGATCAAGCAGCTTCAGCATCATGTGGAGAAGGCTCACATCTGGTATTAAATAAGGCCTTTACTGGCCTTGAAAACACATGTGCTAGGAAACCACCGGCCCAGAGGTAACATGAGGGGAACAGAACATAATAAAAGTAAACTGTTGTGAGGGCAGGAGTGGAAACTACAGTGAAATATGAGGAACAAAGAACATTGTACTTACTGCACACATTATGAGTAAACATACCCAGCCCTAAAACCTGGGTTACTATAAGTTAGCAAATATGTGCCCTGCAAAGATAAGAGATGTTTCCACAGAAATATGAAAGCGGGTGATTCTGAGCAAGGCCTAAGCCACATTACAGTTAACAGCAGTTCAGTGTTGAACTTGCGGTTATAATAGTAAAAAAAAAAAAAAAAAGAAAGAAAGAAAAGAAAGAAAGAAAAAAAAATGAATCTAAGTAGCACACTGAAGAATGTGTAATTCTCTAAGTTCATAGTCTGTTATAATTAGACCATATAATTCAAGTGCAAAGCTAGGCATGATGATTTTATTTTGGTATGGACTGAGAGAATTCAGTTGAAAAGAAGTATTAGGGGCTGGAGAGATGGCTAAGTGGTTAAGCACTTGCCTGTGAAGCCCAAGGACCCCGGTTCCAGGGTCGATTCTCCAGGACCCATGTTAGCCAGATGCACAAGGGGGCACATGCGTCTGGAGTTTGTTTGCAGTGACTGGAGGCTCTGGTGTGCCCATTCTCTCTCTCTCTCTATATATCTATCTATCTGCCTCTTTCTCTGTGCCTGTCACTCTGAAATAAATAAATAAATAAATGAACAAAAAAATATTTAAAAAAATATTGGCTAACTGATCCCCTCAGTGGTACGGGACCCATAGCTGGAGCTGGGAAACAAGTCAGAACCATATCCAAACATAAGCCCACTCTCTAATATCAAGCTACCATCAATCATGGGCTACAAGAGGGCCTACACCTATTAAATTCTCTATTAAAAAAAGTAAGTGTTATCTCATTTTTCCTGGTGCTAACTTCCTCTCCATTGGAGAATCTGCTTTTCTTTTTCAGATAGATGTAGATCCTAAGGAGACAGCCACCCCATCATACCTCAAAAGGGCCCCGGCTGAAACTAAGAAAAATTGGCGAAACAAGCAAGGGTGCTGTTTTCCTGATGAACCAGATACCAGCACAAGGGGGAAGGAGATCAACACAGAGAAAAATCAACTCCTACCAAATCAGAGAGCCAGAGCCTCAGAGGCCCCCAACATCTCATCACTGAAGCAGACCAAAAATGAACCCAACATGGCTCAGGGAAATTTTGCGGAAGAGGGGGCGGAAAGAATGTCAGAGCCACATGTTGGGTCATAATATGCAGAGACATTTACCTTACCCGTAACTGTGGGCTAACTCCACAATTCATGACCCATATACCTCAACAAGGAGGGGCCAAGGGGAGGGGGTAAAAAAAATATTGGGAGGTCTTTATCAGAATAGTGCTAAGACAAGAAAGATTACAGACATTTTGTGAATAACAGAAATCTAGCTTGTAACAACAATGTGGAGACAGTAAGAAGGTAAGTAGCATCCAGGGGTTAGAAAGGAGAGGGGATGGGTAAGAGAACATTGAGAATTTGTTGACTAGTTAAATGCTCTGTAAGATACTGCAATGGTGGATCACTATACATTTGTTATAACCCATAGAATGGGCAACATTAAAAATGAACCCTAATGTAAACTACGGAGTGTAGGTGATAATGATGTATTAGTGCAGGTTTAGCTTTTGGAACAAATGTGCCTTAATGATGGAACAGTGATGGGAGGCTGTGCTTTTGCCAGGTCAGGGGGTGTCTGGAAGATATCTGTACATTTTCCTCAAATTTACTTTGTGCCTAAAACTGACAAATAATAATTTGAAGAGCTGGTCTTATGGATCCACTATTTTTTCAATTAGAAAGAAAGGGTTTAAAGAGGTTACAAGGAGTATTTTGGTTTGAAATGATAGCTGCGTTTGGGCAAACGAGGATAGGGCAGTACACAGCTGCCTCTGAAATGATACTTTTAGTCTTGTGGGCTGGTTTTGCAGTGGACTAGACCAAAACACATTCATAAGGATCAAAACATTTTCTGTAATGTCTATATTTCTGAACAAGATAAAATCAGATAGTGGTAGCTCTGGCAGGTGAGTCCAACTTCATATTGGGTGTTGCTGAGGAAATTGAAGGGTATATTAGATAAACACTCCTAGACTGTGAACTACAGGACTAGCCTCTCCACCAGGAGAGTGGAAACTATGTTCAGATGGACAAACAAAAAGACAGAAGATGGAAAATGTAAGAACAATGGGCACAGAACTTAGTCTCTTTTCTTTCTCTGAGTTTCAATCTACATCTTAGAATGGGGAGCAACTCACTACATATGCTAAAGGGCAAAAGACTTCTCCTTCACAACAGAGCTGGAGGAGATAAATTCAACAATCTCCAGGACATAGAAGTCTCTGAGCTTGCTAGGATGGCACTTAAAAATATAGTTTGGGACCCAATGGACTACTTCAGAAACTCCAGAGGGTATGTGAAATATGAAAGAAAAGCACAGGTACCTGTGTTTTCAAAAGGATGAATCACTGTCCTACAATGTGTGTTTGGGACTGGGTGGGGGAAGACAGATTGCAGTCCTGGGGATTGAACCTAGGGCTTTACATGCTAGGCAAGTGCTCTACTACTGAGTTATGTGCCCAGGTTTAAAAAAAAATAATGTTTTGACTACAGAGTGAGTTCTAGGTCAACCTGGGCTAGAGTGAGACCCTACCTCAAAAAGACAAAAAAAAAATGTGGGATCTTCTCCTAGCAACACAAATATGCGGTTAGTTTTTGTAGCTGGTTTTGCTCTTACCTTTTTGACTCAGTGTAAGGAGAATGTTGACCACTAGGATGCACAATTTGTTGCCTACTGCATCTGTGCTCCCACTGATCAAAGGGAACTCACAGTGATTTGTCTATCTCTGGCTGAGTGTTGTGTTAAATAGATATTTTTGGAGGTTGTTTCAGTTACCTTCAGGTTGCTTGCAGAAAACACAAGACCAAGAGCATCATGTGGGACAAAAGGGTCTATTTCGGCTTACCCACTCAAAGGGGGGGAAAAATGAAAAAAAAAAAATTGTTTTTGAGACAAGGTCTCCCTACATGGCCCAGGCTCACCTTGTGCTCACTCTATATAGCTCAAACTGGACTTGAATCTGTGATCCTCCTGTCTTATCCTCCAGACTAGTTGGGGTTTCAGGCTATACTACCAGGCTTTTGGTTCATCTTAAAGAACAGTTAGCTGTTTTTCCTTTTCAGCTTCATAGGGTTTTGAAAATTTCCATATTTATCCTGTCCCTTAATCTCTTCTGTCTTGTCACTTAAGATACGTTGTCTTGAATTTGTGACTTCTCTGAGGACCATTCCACATTCTTCCTTTGTTAGGAACTGCTTTCACTGAGTAAGGTATTTTGCTCTTGGACTTCTATGGAGAGCTGCCTTCTTGTGATCTAGCTCAGCTTCATGCTAAGACAACGACCCTCAAGGATGACTCTCCAGGATAGGATGCTGGAGGAGTGGGAATCTTCACGTTGAAGTTTTCTTAATGGGTTGTTTTTTGTATAATTTTTTCATATCTATGTGTGAGGTCTAATATATTTTATTAGTCCTAAATATCTAACAAGGGAGGATGGGACCTGGAGATGTTACTGGTATGTCTTAATATATACTCAAAGAGAAGGCATGCACGTTGGGAATCATGTAAGCTATATGTAAAGAAGAAATAGTATTATAGCTCATGATTTTCTATAAAACAATATGAATAAAAAAGATTTTGTTTTCACCCTAAAAATAGTAACTGAGGCTTGAGAGGGTAATCTTTGAGGGGCCCCTTCCTCTGGCTTCATGAACCAGGGGTAGGTTGAGAGTTTATGGCTAGAGAATCTCTAGGCTGCCTAAAGGTGGAAAAGAGCATCTTGTTGCAGGGAGGAGGACTGTGTTGTGTGTATAATGAAGCTGGGTTCAGATTCTGTCAGGCTGTCTGTCCCCTTCAGGATGCTTTATGGTTTTCTCTTGCTTAGCAGGTGTTCCTGAGTGATTTGTGGAACAGCTCATGGAAAAGGAACATATGCTCAGCCATGAATGTCAGAAAATGAAATTAAATTTCAGAATTTGTTATTGAGACAAAACACCTTTTATCCTATAGAAAAGGCAGGTGAACTAGTACAAGGGTGATGGATCCACTCACTGTTCTCCTGAGTGCCATCAGGGAGGATGAGGTGGCAGCAGTGGTGGCTCTCCTTTTGTCCTTGGGCAGGATAGCACACTGAGTCCCAGGGCATGGGTGACAGTGCTGTGGGCTTCCTGTTAAGGCAATAGCCACAGGAAGGGTAGTGCCATAGGTAGCAAATTTGTTAGTTCTACTTCTGGGTCCGTAGCTTGGAATTTATAATTCAGATAAGGCCAGAATGGACAAGTTCCTTTCTTCAGAAAAAGTACAAATTATTAGCATGACTTACAAAGGAAATGCTTAACAAACTGAAGATGTAAAGTGCTCTCCAAGAATTCCTAGTGCTTTGGAAGTACTTATTAAATTGTATGAATAATTAATAAGTCCAATTTAATTGTTTTCATGACAGCAGATCCTTTGAGGCCTTTTCATCCTTCACCAGTCTGTTACAAACAGTCTTTACATGTCCTCATTGTTAGACTGTCAGCTCCCTCAGGCCAGGACTATTATCTTACCTTCAGGGATTGTCAAGTGTCATGCATATAGGAGGTGTCCTGTAAATCTTAGTTTAATAGAGGAAATATTAACTATATTAATCACATGACAATAGTTCTAGGATCTGTGATATATGGAGTATTTGGCATGGACATATTTTCTGGCGTTTACCTTTGATTCATGGGCGAAAGGAATTGCTAATCAAATAATTCTAAATGAGAATATATAAGGCTATGCTTATTTGCCAGTATATGTTGAAGAATAAAGAAATAGGCACTACTTATTATCATCTAAGTAAAGGCAAGTTTTGCCTAAATAGTGCTTTTATATGATTGTTTTAAGTCATGATTTATTGATTTAAAGCAGACATTTAAAAATATTTTATTTTTATTTATTTATGAGATAGATAGAGATAGAGAGACAGAGAGAGAAAGGCAGATAGAGAATGGGCATGCCAGGTCCTTCAGCTGCTGCAAACAAACTCCAGATGCATGTGCCACCTTGTGCATCTGGTTTATGTGAGTCCTGGGGAATTGAACCTGGGCCTTTAGGCTTCACAGATAAGCACCTTAACAGCTAAGATATCCCTCTAGCCCAAGGCTTTTATTTTTTAAAAATCTTATTTTTATTTATTTATTTGAGAGAGAGAGAGAGAGAAAGAGGGAGACAGAGAGAGAGAATGGGTTCACCAGGAGCTCCAGCTACTGCAAATGAACTCCAGACATAGAAGCCACCTTGTGCATGAGGCTTACATGGGTCCTGGGGAATCGAAGCTGGGTCCTTAAGCTTTGTAGGCAAGTGCCTTAACCACTAAGCCATCTCTCCAGCCCCAAAGTAGACTTTTAACTCAAAAATTTGACCTATTCTTCAGGGATAGCTCCTAGTTCAAGCAGTAGCTTTCCTTACTTAGAGCAGTTTTATTGTACTTATAAAATACACATGATTTTATTTACCCAGGGCCTACAATCATGTCAAAATCTCCTAAGACACAATTAACTTTGAAAATGGAACTCTAGGCACACATATAATTCACAGGTAGGTCATGTCTTTCCCTTGTGTGGACACTTGGTGCCACTTGCTGCTGGACTCTTCATGTTATGAGAATCCTGCCTAGCCTCATGAAGACCATTGGGACTTCCATTGACAACTGGACCTTTCATGTTCTAGCCATCAAGACCTTCCCTGTTATCCTTCAAGAGAATGCACAGGCCACCAACCAAGACTGTAAAGCATATTTGCTTTATTTGGAACAGCAAATGCTATTGAGAGAAACACTGTTATGGTGTGAAATGCTGGGTGATTTTTCATCCAAGGACACCTCTGTTTACCTTAGCCATGGTTGGCTGGCTGGCTTGGTTTGCAAATTGTGTGTGTGTTCATGTTATGGGCCTTGAATGTTTATAAGGTACACCTGTACTTCAAGGCAAGGAACTAATTTGTATAATTTATTCCTATGCAGTTTTATAAGCAGGATGCATGCTTCTTCTTCTCTTAACCTTTTTAGGTTTAATTTGAATAGCAATGACTAGTGCTGAGAAGTATAGTTTTGGATGTGTCATCTTTTTACTCAGTAGTTGGAGGGAAGTTTCATTATTTCTGTCAGGTGTTGAGATGCATGTCGGGGGAGGGGAGCTCAGATTTTCAGTCAGTATATAATCAACATATTCTCATCCTGAGGACTAGACTTGAAGTACCCATCTCCTGAACTGCTTTGTCAAGGACTTGACTGCAAGAGCATCTTCTTTAAAACCCTTGCCATTTCTCAATTCCTCTGCAGCCAATTTACAGCCTGTGTGCAGCATGATTTGTGTGCCTTCATTTGTTGACTTATGCCTCAAATTGGCTGTTGCATTGCCTGGCAATTAGTCCTGTGGTAATTATGGATGGTTTATTTGTGGTGCATTTATTCTTCTCCTTGGGTCACTTAGAGTCACACCGATTTTGATTAGTCAGTGATCTGACATGTTGCCTTTGGTATTTTTATTTTTTCACATGTATCTGTGCTTATCTCTCAGTCACAGATTACCTCAAGAACTTGGAGTCCCTGTTTTGCAGTTCTTCTGAAAAGTCCCCAAATCCAGATAAGTGCTTCACTTCAAAGCTACTCTGAATCCTGACTTCTGTAGGTATCTGAAAGAGCCCTGGTGCAATCACTTTACTCCTGGTATGCATGGAGCTCTGTCTCCTCATCCCTAGTCTGCTCTTTCCCCTGACTTGCTTAAATCCTCAAGGTCCCTCCAAGCTAAGTATGTCTCCTACCACCCCCATAACTCCCTTTAATGATCTCTCAGAGATATCCTAAGTACAGGACCTTAAAAGGCAAACAAATGAAACACACAGGTTTCAGTTAATACTTGACAAGAAAAATAGTTTTTCCTGTTCTTAGGGAATCTCTGGACAACATAGATTACATTCTTACTTCTATCTACCAGTAAATGCAAGCATTTTCTTTTGTTATTGTTGCTGTTATCTTTTCCTCTGTAGAATTTTAGTAAAATGTTCTCTAGTTTATCTTGGACAAACGAAACCTGTTACATACTGTAATATATTTTGTTGATATTGGAGAGAAATTGTTTCTTCATTATGGGTTCTGCTTCTATGTTGGGGTCATTTCTGCAGCCACAAAAATGGCCATGTCTTTGGTTTGTTCCTGATTCAGAGTGGTGTTAACATGGCAGGACTGAGACTACTCTCTTTAGAAATCCCTGCTTGCCATGGATAGGTGTCTGGGAATATGATTGGTAATAAATATATCATCCCCTGCACTCACATAAACTTTTGCTAAATGATGAGCATGCCTCCTTTTACTTAAACAGCTTGTACAAATGCTCTAGCTTGTACTGGACACCTGCTTTCCTTCCTGGAGTCTGGAAGTACGTGTTAGGCCTGCATGACCAGCCCTGGTGAAAATCATGTGCGCTGAGTTGCTAATGAATTCCTTGGGTCCACCACTGCCTTTTATCTTGCTAAGGGCATAGTACACTCTGGGGAAATCTTCACAGGAGAGAGAGAGAGGGGGGGGGGGTGGCACCATGGGAACCAGCATGTGAAGCCCTGCAGGCCCTGCCTATATCTCTTTCCTGAATAACCCCACTGTATATCTGTATGCTATGATGCTGTGCCTCCAAAGCCCTCCAAGCAAATCTCTGAATGAAGGAGTCATCCTGATGACCCCTAGGGCTCCACTACATTCTATGAAATTCCAGAAATATCATTTGATTAACTTCAAAGAGTCAGAACTGAATCCCTAACCTTTCTGGGTTCTCATGCATCAGCACACATCTTTCAGCTTATATTTTCCTGATGCTCATTGATTGCTTAGTGTGCCCATTCTTTTATTTACCTAAAACACAGTGCTCTACTGTTTTTGTTGTTGTTGTTGCAACATCTCTAAACTGATCTTTCAGACAGACTCCATGCCAATCTAATACAAAAGGCTGCTAACAAGATCCATTACCAGCAAATATGGCTGAAAGCTGTATAAAAAATTCCACAATATTTCTGCAGTTAATAAAACTGACAATTAGATCTTCAAAAGTAAGCCCAGATATTTAAAACAGTCTCGGTGTTGGTTACAAAAAGAATTTAACATAACTGGATATTTTTGACTGATGTTGCTCTCAAAATTAGTGAAGTAATAGTGACATATCTTGAACTTTTGTATTGTTGTGAAACATGCATTTATGTTTTTCTCAAGGTGATGCAAAGTTTAATGCATAAGTATGAAGCAATGCTGTATTAATTGCTCCCTCTAGACAAGCAGTTGGTATCCTGAACACTGAAAGTATAGGCTAAATAGTAATTCTACAAAAGAGTGAAAAGCTGAGGTTAGCCAAGCTGGTCAGACTTTTTAAAAATTTCCTTGTTAGGGCATTGAGGACAACAGTAACTCTGAAATTTCTTGCTATGAATAATAGTAAAGTCTTGCCACAGATGGGAACATACTTTTATAATTAAGATTTTTTTTAGAAGTGCTAGATTTTCACAGGTCACTTGATATTATTGAATCACTTAATGCTGTAGGGTGTCAAGTTATTCCATTCCAAGATACCAGATCCTTTACAAAGCGATTAATGTGGTGCCATTGAACAGGCCTATGCTTATTGCTAATACTAATATTTAAAAATATTTTATTAGATCCAAGTATTGTGGGTGGGAATATGGGCTAAAATATTTCCTTGGGCACAGAGTTAGCCATTTAGAAATTTCATATGCTTTCTGACTCAACAAGAGGGCCTGCTAGCTTTATATGCAGGGGCATGCATGACACAGGAAGGAGCATCTCTGAGGGCTTTTCTTTGAATTATGAGATTTCAACTGAACCTAAGGCAGGACATTGATCTGCTTGGCTGATGTTAGTTAGATAGCATATGCAGAAAAGCATCACTTGGAAGGAAAAGCACCATTAGAAACTCTGGAGTAGGAGATGGAGGGTGAAAGTAGGTCACTTAGCTCAAGAATTTGTACTTATTCTGGCCAGCAGTTAGATCTTGTTTCCACCTTGACCAGTTATCATTTACATTGTTCCTCCCTGGTGTCTGTCATCCCATAAAATGTTTTTATTTGATTTCAATTTAAAATTTTAAATTAACTTATTTTGTTTTCTAAAGGCCAGCTCAAATTTTGATGCCTTTTAAAATCATAAATAAATAAATTATTATTAACAACATATTTCATATGGATACATAATATGTTTGGTACCCTCTATTTTCCCTCATCTCTGCCCCCATTCCACTGGATCTTAGCTATTTCTCATGTGGTAGTTATACTGCTGGTGGGAAATAACAACTATAGTGATTTTTGACGGCAGATTTTTTTTTTTTTTTTTACTAAAAGTACACTCTAAAGACCCCCTCAAAAGCAAATGGAAACGTCACAGGAGTGAATTTTTGGAAACAAACAAACAAACCAGCCCTGAAAACCAAGAAAGTGCAACAATTTCAGGAACTAAAGTTAGCATTTTAAAACTCACCCCCTGAGGATTTATCACCTGGCCCCACTTGCTAATCCTGAACTGATATATTGCTGTAGACTCAAATGAACAGAGCAACATTGGTCCAGTTACAAAAGTTTTAATAAAGAAGTGGTCCTGGCTCTCCCTGCACACTCAGAGATGCCCTGTAAGCTTATTCATTTGTTACTTTACACATTTCCTAATGCAGGAGCCAAAGAAAGAGCTCTCTCAAACACATGCATCTTGGACTTATGTAGACTTGTGTGATTCTCTATTGATAGCCTATATATGTATATAAGAACAAAGTGAATGGACACATACCATACTCTGGGACTTGTCCTGTGCCTCTCTTCAGCAGCAGCCTCACTCTTCTCCCTCCAGATTTGATGAGTTCTATTGCTCGGGCATGTGTCATGTCCCTGGTGCTTTCCCCATTGATTTCAATGATTTGATCTCCTACCTATTAATTAAAGAGAAATTAAGTCAGCCAAAAATGTTTTCACTCAAGTTGCATTTCCAACAGATTTAAGCACCTCTAGAAAACCCATGCCCTAAGAACATCTGAGCCAATTTTCTGTAGCTTTTTAGAAAAGGCTAATTCCTGGAGGCAACCTGAATCTGACAAAAGTTAATCTACCATCCTAGACTATGGAGGCTGTAGAGACATGTCAGTTATATTTAGCCAGGATGGCAGAAGCCGTGGTTAGACTACATAGAAAATAAGTATGATACCACAATTCAAAATAACCTGGCACCTTTGTTTGCATCAAGAAGTAAATATTTGAAAGCCTTTTCAGCAAACATTGCCAACTTTATACAGCATCTAATTCAGCATGTTGGAAGGAATGATTGGTTTCTGTGCTTCTCTGAGAATTTTGTTATGCATCATTTCCATTTCCCTAGGTGCTGTTGCATTATCGCCTTCATTGTAAACAGTTGGTTGATACTCAAGTTTGCTGATGTGTTTTCTGTCAGTGCTGCTTGAGTTAAAAATGAGATCCTCCATTCTCTACACATGACTAATTCCATTGTTAAGTCTTTGCCATGCTCATACCTGGTTGCCAGAAGCTATTTGATTAAACATCACTCCCACTCCCTGGAATTGTCAAAAATGCTATGCTCTATAAGCAATTTCTACAAAGCCTTTGGGAACAGATTAGATGTTTGAAATAAAAGAACTCTGACCATGAGCATATCTTGTAACTCCCACAGGACCATTACTGTCAGAAACCTTTGAATTAAAATATGTGTCATTTCAGTGCAAGTTACTTAAGATGAATTAGCAGGAAAAGCACAATAAGAAGCTTTGTAGAAATATATTTTAGATGGATTCCTTAAAGAAGGCAAATAATGGTCTAACCTCTGAAATGTGGATAGAACTGATAAGGCTGTATAATCACATGGATCCTGCAGATAGGGCAAGAACAGGAGCTCACACCTGCCATCAAAATGGCACAAGAGCAGTGCAGAGACACCCAACATGTGGGGGGAGCAAGGAAGTAATCTTTTTATCTCAAAAGGATTCCTTAAGGATACTTAACTTTTTCCAGTAAGCACTTCCCTTTATGTGCCCGATTTTGGGACAGGGAAAGAGGTTGGCCTCACTGTTATGACTTCCATATTCCACAGGAAAACACAGAATACAATTTGTTTTAGGACCAATATCTTTCTTCAATTGCCTCCATTGTCTCATGTTTCCCATAGGCCTGGTGATACTTGACCATCCTCAAGGCCAGGTCAAACACCTTCTCTGTTGGGGGGTGTCTTCTATTTCCAGAGTTGTCTTGTCTCTGTTCATTTGTCACTATTAATTATCATGCAATTTTGACTTTCTTTTTTAACTTTCAGTGTCTTCCTTCTGTAACACATTTATGAATACCTACTATGTGCCAAAGTCTATTTGTGACATAGAGACAAAGGATATATTTTTGTTTACAATAAATGCTCAGTGTGGTTGGGGAAGAAAGTATGTGAAGAAAACAATATATATTCGATGAATATTGGTAAGGTACTAAGGGATCAGATGAAAGAGGGAGATGTGACTCAGAATGGGCATGTTTAGGCAGTCAGAAAGAACTGTTTCAAGATGGTACCATCTCAACTGAGTTTTTTTTTTAAATATACTTTTTATTGACAACTTCTATATTTATCGACAACAAACCATGGTTTCCCTCCCCTCCCCTCCCCCATTTTCTCCTTCATAACTCTGCTCTCCATCATATCCCCTCCCTCTCTCCATTGGTCTCTCCTTTAATTTGATGTAATCATCTTTTTCTCCTATTATGAGGGTCTTGTATAGATAGTGCTAGGCACTGCGAGGTCTTGGATACCGAGGCCAAATTCTATCCAGACAGTTGTATGTAAGGAGTGGTACCCTTCTTTTGGCTCTTACATTCTTTCTGCCACCTCTTCTGCAATGGACCCTGAGCCAAGGCTCCTCTGTCCCTTCTTCTCAGCACTGTGTTGCTTTTTGAGTCATCCCAGAGGTCATTGCCATCTAAAATCAACTGAGTTTTGATATATATGTAAAAGATGCCCAGGTAAAGGTGGGGCAAGGCATTCTAGGAAGAGAGCAGCACATGCAAATCCTAAGATTTGAGCTTTCTATCTCCAGGGAACTGTCAGAGTTTACTGTGCTACTCAGGAATTTGTGGTTTATTATGATGACATCACCCAGGCACTGAGAATTTTAAGCAGAAGTTAACTAATACAAGCCAGGAGTGGTGGCATGCCATTAAGACAAACAGTTGGGAGGCTGAGGTGGGAAGATCACTGGGGCTGAAGAATGATTTCTGCATTTTGAGAAACAAAATGAAACAAACGGAGGAGTGTCCAGTACTGAAACATCTCACACCCTCCAAGGCTCAGGGTCCATTGCAGAAGAGGTGGCAGAAAGAATGTAAGAGCCAAAGGAAGGGTACCACTCCTTACATACAACTGTGCTGACAGAAATTGGCCTCGATATCCAAGACCTCGCAGTGCCTAGCAATACCTACACAATACCTTCATAATAGGAGAAGAAAATGATGATATCAAATTAAAGGAGAGATAGTGGAGAGAGGGGATATGATGGAGAGCAGAGTGATGAAGGGGAAAGTGGGGAGGGGAGGGAAATACCATGGCTTGTTGTCTGTAAGTATAGAATTTGTCAATAATATATATATATATATATATATATATATATATATATATATCTATATGAAGAGAAAGCAATCTGATACATAAGGAGGGTAGTGGGTAGTCTCCCTGAGGCATGGGTATAAAGGATGGCATGGAGAGAAAGGTGAGAGACTTGACACAGGAAGGAGGGTTGTAGGGCAGTCAGAGTGAGACATTAAAGTGAGACACTAGGAGACATTGAGAAAGGAGATGATGGAGAAAATGAGTGAGAGACTGGGCCCCATTTAACTGTGTTTGAAGTGCAATATTTATTTGTGAATAAATATTTGTGAAGTGTTTTCATTGGCTCATCTTGAGAACCACCCTGCCAGCCACTGTTGCTTGTATCCTCAGGCAGTGTCAGAATTTCCTTAGCTTTCTGGTCCCATACTTAAATATAGCAATACAGAAAAAATCAATGTCTTCATTTTCCTTTGTGTTTATTTTTTCCTGTCCCTAAAGAGCTTATAAGAATTAAAGGAGGAAAAGCAACTTGAGAGAGAAGGGATGGTTTGGGAAACAGCATGGGAAGTGGTGAACAGCGATCTTCAAGTGCTAACAAGGGCTGGCTTGCTATGCCCATGAGATACAGGGATGGAACATGGGAAACAGTGGGCATTATTTCCATGGAGTTCTCAAGCAACTAAACTGCTTTCCTTGGCATATTTGTAAAATGTCAGCTTTCTATGTAGGGTCTCCTTAGAGGGAGAGGAGAATAACTGTTAACAATAACCAGTTAGATTAAGGGTTCTTAGCCTCTCATCGACAGCTTCATTCTCTCCCAATCCCCTTCCTCATTAAAGTGTGTCATTGGGGGACAGCTTGATGATTTCTTTTCTTACGGGGAGCAATGGGAGTTTGGAAATAGTCCAAGATATCATTATATTCAGAAAAAAATTTTTTGGGGAGTGAGAGTGGTTAGGCAATACACTAAGACTGTTTCTGCACAGACAAAGCATGCAAGTTGGTCTAGGCATCTTATAAAAGTGGGTCAACTCATTTGTTGTTGGTAATAAACTCAGTTCAGGGTCAGCATCAAGATTCTGTCTCTCCCTCTGACAACATAAATGGCAGAGATGTAAAATTTTCATTTTAATTCCAATTTAGGTTTATGCATACTCATTTTAACTGGAACTCTCTAAATAAATTTGGGATGTGACTTGTTTCATTTTCAACCTCTAAGTATCTGGATGTATAAAAAGATGGGTTTCTGGGTTGGAGGGATGGCTCAGTAGTAAAGGCATTTGCCTGTAAAGCCGAAGGACCCAGGTTCGATTGCCCAGGACCTACCTTAGCCAGATGCACAGGGGGCACACACATCTGGAGTGTTTTTTTTTCTTTTGTCCTTTTTTTATTAATTAGTTTTGTACTCAGTGAACACATTCAAGTTGGTACCATTGTTAGCCTCCTCCCTGTCCTCCCCCCTCCCCCAGCCCCTCCTTGTTGAGGTATATGGGTCATGAATTGTGGAGTTAGACCTTAGTTATGGGTAGGAGGAAATGTCTCTGTGTATCATGACCCAATGTGTGGCTCTGACATTCTTTCTGCAAAATTTCCCTGAGCCATGTTAGGTTCATTTTAGGTCTGCTTCAGTGATGAGGTGTTGGGAGCCTCTGTGTCTCTGGATATCTGATTTGGTAGGAGTTGATTGTTCTCTGTGTCGATCTCTTCACCCTTGTTCTGGTACCATGTTCACCAAGAAAACAGCACCCTTGATTGTTTCACCAATTATTCTTAGTTTCAGCTGGGGCCCTTTTGAGGTATGATGGGGTGGTTCTCTCCTTAGGATCTGTATCTATCTGAAAAAGAGAAGAAGATTCTCCAATGCAGAGTAAAGTTCATACTAGATAAATGGGAAAACCCTTTTTTATATTTTTTTCATTTTTTATTTTCTCAATTTTTATTAATATTTTCCATGATTATAAAAAATATCCCATGGTAGTACCCTCCCCCCCACACTTTCCCCTTTGAAAAAAACAAAATATTTTTTTAACTTCTAAGCCATCCCTCCAGCCCTTATTTTTTTTATTTTCTCAATTTTTATTAATATTTTCCATGATTATAAAAAATATCCCATGGTAGTACCCTCCCCCCCCCCACTTTCCCCTTTGAATTTCCATTCTCCATCATATCCCTTCCCCATCTCAATCTTTCTACTTACATATATACAGTATCAACCTAATAAATGCCCTCCTCCCTTTCTTTCTCTTCCCTTTCTATCTCCTTTTTAACTTACTGGCCTCTGCTATTGAGTTTTTTCCTTCTCGCACAGAAGCCCAATCCTCTGTAGCTAAGATCAACATGTGAGGAAGAACATGTGGCGCTTGGCTTTCTGGGCCTGGGTTACCTCACTTAGTATAATCCTTTCCAGATCCATCCATTTTCCTGCAAATTTCATAACTTCATTTTTCTTTACCACTGAGTATAACTCCATTGTATAAATGTGCCATATCTTCATTATCCACTCATCAGTTGAGGGACATCTAGGCTGGTTCCATTTCCCAGCTATTATAAATTGAGCAGCAATAAACATGGTTGAGCATGTACTTCTAAGGAAATGAGATGAGTCCTTAGGATATATGCCTAGGAGTGCTATAGCTGGGTCATATGGTAGATCAATCTTTAGCTGTTTTAGGAACCTTCACACTGATTTCCACAATGGCTGGACCAGATTGCATTCCCACCAACAGTGTAGAAGGGTTCCTCTTCTTCCACATCCCCGCCAACATTTATGATCATTTGTTTTCATGATGGTAGCCAATCTGACAGGAGTGAGATGGAATCTCAATGTAGTTTTAATCTGCATTTCCCTGATGAATAGTGACGTAGAAAATTTTTTAGATGCTTATATGCCATTCGTATTTCTTCCTTTGAGAATTCTCCATTTAGCTCCATAGCCCATTTTTTGATTGGCTTCTTTGATTCCTTATTATTTAACTTCTTGAGTTCTTTGTATATCCTGGATATTAATCCTCTATCAGATATATAGCTGGCAAAAATTTTTTTCCCATTCTGTAGGTTGCCTCTTTGCTTTATTCTCTGTGTCCTTCGCAGTGCAAAATCTTTGTAATTTCATGAGGTCCCAGTGGTGAATCTGTGGCTTTATTGCCTGAGCAATTGGGGTTGTATTCAGAAAGTCTTTGCCAAGACTAATATGCTGAAGGGTTTCCCCTACTTTTTCCTCTAGCAGTTTCAGAGTTTCAGGTCTGATGTTAAGGTCTTTAGTCCATTTGGACTTAATTCCTGTTCATGGAGAGAGAGAAGAAGCTATTTTCATCCTTCTACAGATATATATCCAGTTTTCCCAAAACCATTTGCTGAAGAGGCTGCCTTTTCTCCAATGAGTATTTTTTGGCATTTTTATCGAACATCAGGTGGCTATAGCTACCTGGAGTTACATTTGGGCCCTCTATTCTGTTCCATTGATCTACAAGTCTGCTTTTGGGCCAGTACCATGCTGTTTTTGTTACTATGGCTCTGTAGTATAGGTTAAAATGTATAGTATAGGTATGGTGATACCACCAGCCTTATTTTTGTTGCTCACTATTATTTTAGATATTCGAGGGTTTTTGTGATTCCAAATTAATTTTTGGATTGTTTTTTCTATTTCCATGAAGAATGCCTTTGAAATTTTGATGGGGATTGCATTAAATGTGTAGATTACTTTTGGTAAGATTGCCATTTTCACAATATTGATTCTTCCAATCCAGGAACAAGGGATGTTTTTCCACTTCCTAGTGTCTTCTGCAATTTCTCGCTTGAGTGTTTTAAAGTTCTCATTGTAGAGATTCTTTACTTCCTTGGTTAGGTTTATTCCAAGGTACTTTATTTTCTTTGATGCAATTGTGAATGGGAGTGATTCTCTGATTTCATCTGTGTGTTTGTTGTTAGCATATATGAAGGCTACTGATTTCTGTGTATTTATTTTGTATCCTGCTATATGGCTGTAGGTTTTTATCAGCTCTAACAGTTTGCTAGTAGAGTCTTTAGGGTCCTTTATATATAGAATCATGTCATCTGCAAATAATGGTAACTTGACCTCTTCGTTTCCAATTTGTATCCCTTTTATGCATGTCTCTTGCCTTATTGCTATGGCTAAGACTTCCAGAACTATATTAAATAAAAGTGGGACAGTGGACACCCTTGTCCTGTTCCTGATTTTAGTGGAAAAGCTTCCAGTTTTTCCCCATTTAGTAATATGTTGGCTGTAGGCTTATCATAAATAGCCTTTATTATATTGAGATATGTTCCTTCTATTCCCAGTCTCTGTAGGACTTTTATCATGAAGGGATGCTGGATTTTGTCAAATGCTTTCTCTGCATCTAATGAGATGATCATGTGATTTTTGTCCTTCAACCCATTTATATAATATATAACATTTATAGATTTACGTATGTTGAACCATCCCTGCATTTCTGGTATAAAGCGTACTTGGTCAGGGTGAATGATCTTTCTGATATATTCTTGTATTCTGTTTGCCAATATTTTGTTGAGAATTTTTGCATCTATGTTCATGAGGGAGATTGGTCTATAATTTTCTTTTTTTGTTCTATCTTTGCCTGGTTTTGGTATCAGGGTGATGCTGGCTTCATAGGAGGAGTTTGGTAGAATTCCTTCTTTTTCTATTTCATGGAAAATCTTAAGAAGCAATAGTGTTAGCTCTTCCTTGAAGGTCTGGTAAAATTCAACAGTGAATCCATCTGGGCCTGGGCATTTTTTAGTTGGGAGATTTTTGATAACTGTTAGGATCTCCATGCTTGTTATAGGTCTATTTAACTGATTAATCTCATCTTGATTTTATTTAGGTAGGTCACATAAATCAAGGAAATCATCCATTTCTTTCAGATTTTCATACTTTGTGGAGTATAGGCTTTTATAATATGTCCCTATGAGTTTTTTGAATTTCTCTGGCATCTGTTGTGATGTTACCTTTTTCATCTCTAATTTTATTAATTTGTGTCTCTTCTCTCTTTCTTTTGGTCAGATTTGTTAAGGGTTTATCAATCCTGTTTATCCTTTCAAAGAACCAGCTCTTTGTTTCATTAATTCTTTGGATGTTTTTTTTTTTTTTTTTTTGGTTTCTATTTCATTAATTTCTACCCCAATCTTTATTATTTCTTCCTGTCTACTGATTTTTGGTTTGCCTTGCTCTTCTTTTTCCAAGGCTTTAAGGTGAAGCATTAGGTCGTTTACTTGCGACGTTTCTACTTTCTTAATATAGGCACTTAAAACTATAAACTTACCTCTTAGAACTCCCTTCATTGTGTCCCTGAGATTTTGGTATGTTGTGTTCTCATTATTGTTTGACTCTATGAATTTTTTGATTTCCTTTTTGATTTCTTCATTGACCCATTCATAATTTAGTAGTGTATTGTTTAGTTTCCATGATTTTTGTGTATGCTCTATATCCTTTCTTGCTATTGATTTGTAGTTTGATTCCATTGTGGTCAGACAGAATGCAAGGAATTATTTCAGTTTTCCTGGATTGGTTAAGATTTGCTTTGTGTCCTAATATATGGTCTATTTTAGAGAATGTTCCATGTGCTGCTGAAAAGAATGTATATTCTGCAGCATTTGGATGAAATGTCCTGTATATATCTGTTGGGTCCATTCCTTCTATGACCTTATTTATTCCAGATGCCTCTCTGTTTATTTTTTCCCGGGATGACCTGTCAATTGATGAGAGTGGGGTGTTAAAGTCACCCACTACCACTGTGTTTGGTGTTATCTGTGACCTTAGTTCTAACAGTGTTTGTTTGATGAATTTGGGAGCCCCCATGTTAGGTGCATATATGTTTAGGATTGTAAGGTCCTCCTGTTGGAGTGTGCCCTTATTCAATATAAAGTGACCTTCCTTATCTTTCTTGACTAACGTTGTACTGAAGTCTGCCTTGTCAGATATTAGGATAGCAACCCCTGCTTGTTTTCTGGGTCCATTTGCTTGAAACACCGTTTTCCAACCTTTCACCCTAAGATAATGTCCATCCTTTGTAGAAAGGTGAGTTTCTTGGAGACTACAAATTGTAGGATCCTGCTTTTTAACCCAGTTTGCAAACCTATGTCTTTTGGTTGGGGCATTGAGGCCATTGATATTAAGAGATATTATTGAAAGGTGTGCATTTATGCTTGCCATTTTTTTTTTTTTTTTGTGTGTGTGTGTGTGTGTGGTTCCAGTTCTACCTTTGCTCTCTTGTGTTAACTAGTATTTGAGTATTGCTTGTTGTTTTCCAGGTTGCTTATATCTGTGTTTTTCCTTCTCTTTGGCATGCAGGATTCTTTCAAGTATTTTCCATAGAGCTGGTTTTGTCTTCAAATACTCTTTTAGCCTGCTTTTGTCATGGAATGACCTTATTTCTCTGTCTATTTGAATGGATAGTTTTGCAGGATAAAGCAACCTTGGTTGACAGTTGTTATCTTTCAGAATTTGGAATACATCACTCCAAGCCCTTCTGGCTTTGAAACTTTGTGTTGAGTAATCTGCTGTGATCTTGATGGGCTTGCCTTTGCAGGTAACTTGATTTTTCTCTCTACCTGCTTTCAATATTTTTTTCTTTGGATTGTGTGTTTGGTAGTTTGATTATAATATGGCGAGGAGAGGTTCTTTCCAGGTTTTGTCTGGCTGGTGTTCTAGAGGCTTCCTGTATCTGCATTGGCACCTCTTTCCCAATTTGGGGGAAGTTTTCTTCTATGATTTTGTTGAAGATGCCCACTATGCCTTTGGAGTGAAATTCTTCTCCTTCTACTATGCCCTGAATTCTTATATTTGATCTTTTCATAGTGTTCCGAATATCTTGAAATTCTCATTCATACTTTTCTATTAGTTTGTCTTTCTCTTCGTTGGATTGTATTAGATCTGCCACCTGGTCTTCTACCTTAGATATTCTGTCCTCTCCTTCATCCATTCTACTAGTGAGATTTTCTACAGCGGTTTTTATTTCATTAACTGTGTTCTTCATTGATAATAATTCTGACTGGTTTTTCTTTATTATTTCTATTTCCTTATTTATGTCTTGTATTGACTTCTTTGTTTCGTTAAATTGGTGTTCTGTGTCTTCTTTGATTCCTTTGATTCCTCTTTGATTCCTTTGATTTCTTCTTTGAGTTCATCGAACATATTTACAATCATTCTTTTGAAATATTTCTCTGATATTTCCTCTAATTCGTTCTCATTGGAGGTCTTTTCTGATGCATTGATACTTTTTGGTGGATTTATATTGCCTTGGTTTTTGGTGTTTCTTGTGTTATAATGTATATATTTTTGCATCTTGGGTTAAGTTACTACTTAGATTTTCCAGTTAGCTGGGTTTTCTTAGCTGTATCAATTGATCTGATGTTGTATATCTTCAATGTAGGAGATTAAGATGTTAGGTGTGGCTCTTACCACTCTCAGAGTATCTAGACAAGTGTTCCTAGGGGTTGAGTTTGCCTGCTATGGGAGTACTCAAGTAGGTTGAGTGGAATAAAATACAGGTAGATTCTAATATTTAACTAAGCCCTGTACACATTCAGTCAAAAACAGCACCGAGTATTTATGCAAGAGTAGGTATTATAACAACCAGATCCTCTGGCAACAATGAGGTTAAGATTTCTGGTCTGTTGAGGGATCCAAGTCAGCTTGTGACCAAGTGAGACCCTTCCGTGGTTCAATCCCAGTTACCTTTTTGGATGTTTTTGGTCTCAGTGAAGTTGCTGGCTGGGACATTGGGCCGCTGTTCTGTTTTCTGGAACTGGGCACTGGCTTTTCCTGTGGGGCAAACCAAGCCTGGCAACTATGGCCCTGCAGATTGGCACCCCTGCTGCTGGATCCGCTAATGTTGCCCCTGGAGCTGCCACTGCTGGATCCGCCACTACTGCCGCTGGAGCTGCCGCTGCCGGAACTGCTGCCGCTGATCCGCTGGAACTGCTGGTGCTGGATCTATCGCTGCTGCCACTGGAGCTGCCGCTGCTGGAACTGCCGCCACTGATCTGCTGGAGCTGCCACTGCTGGATCCACCGCCACGGTAGCTGGTGCCGGAGCCGCTGATGTTGCTGTTGGAGCCGGAGTCATGGCTTTCATCGCCACTTCCACTGCAGGTGCCCGAGCTGCTGCTGCCGGAGCCTGAGCCGCCACTGCCGGAGCTGCTTCGGCCTGCCCATTTGGACTCTGGATGCTCTGGATCTCTCCTAGTTCTCTGCTGCTGTTTTAATCTCTTATGCACCTCCTTTTTTCATAAAGGTGTGTATTTGGCTGGGTTTTCTTTGGCTTTTTCTCCCATAGGCTGCTTTGGCGTGGTTTCTATGTCACCATCTTGACCAGAAGTCAACCCTCATTTTTTTAGAGAGACTTTAATAGGTATAGGCCCTCTTGCAGCCCATGGTTGGTGGTAGTTTGATAATGGTGAGCAGGCTCATGTTTGGATATGGTTCTCACTTGTTTCCAGCTCCAGTTATGGGTCCAGTTCCACTAAGTGGATCAGTTAGCCAAATCAAGAGCAGTTAGTTTCCTACCAGGGCTGTGTGCCACTGTTTCACTTGTGTGAGCAGTGCAACAAGTTATTTGCTGTTAAGTAGGTTAGACCATGAGTTGCTTGGACAGATATTGGTCATTTTCCCCCAGTCGCCCATGTAGCACCTTCTGGCACTAGACATGCTGATTGTCTGGGGACTGACTCTCTTCCAGCTTCCAGCCATGTCACTCCATGTTACGTGTCAATCGCATATGGTGTCTTCACAGTAGGGTCTTACTGCTAACCTTTGGTGGGTCATCAAGTACTCTGACAGAAATCTGTCATTCTTTTAGGAAACCTTGTAGGTCTCTCTGATCAAAAGCTCATTGTGGATGAAAGCCACCTTTTGGTACTGGGAGTTGCCCATGAAGAGAAAGAAGAAAAGGATAACTAATATAAAAGAGAGAGAATAGAGAAAAAAGAAAAGAGAGAGAGAGAGAAGCTGTAGAAGATTAAGGTCAGTCTTCATTGTACCCTCTCCAGTGCTTTGTGACTCAGGTGTTCCTTCTAAGGGCCTGGTGAAAGTTCAACAATTTGGTCTTCCTTTTAGGATGTAGAATTTTATGGTACCATTGCCATTTGGGTCTAGATTTGTGTCCCCCACCTCCTCCCTTGCCCCCCCCCCAACCTGCCCTATTGTCTGGTCCTTGAGATGCTTGCTGGGTATGTTGGCATCCTGGGTAGATTCAGGTTAGGTGCTGTAGATGAGTGAGACTATGCAGCAATTATCTTTCTGTGATTGGGTAAGTTCACTGAGAATGATCTGCTCCAGGTTCAACCATTTTTCTTCAAATTTCATTGTGTCATTTTTTTCTTACTGCTGTGTAGAATTCCATTGTATAGATATACCACATCTTAGTTATCCATTCTTCTAGTGATGGACATCTGGGTTGATTCCAGCTCTTAGCTATTACAAATTGAGCTGCTATAAACACGGTTGAGCACATCTCTCTGGACTGAGGTTTGAAGGGTTTAGGGTACATGCTGAGTAAGGGAATAACTGGGTTTGTTGGTAACTCTATAGTCACCTTCTTTAGGAGTCTCCATATTGCTTTCCAAAGTGGTTGTACCATCTTACATTCCCACCAACAGTGGATGAACGTTCCTATTTCTCCACATCCTCACCAACATTTATTTTCATTTTATTTTTTTAACTTTTTATTTTTATTTATTTATTTGAGAGCAACAGAGAGAGAAAGAGGGAGAGAGAGAGAGAGAGAGAGAGAGAGAGAGAGAGAGAGAAAGAGAGAGAAAGAGAATGGGCATGCCAGGACCTCCAGCCACTGACAACGAATTGCAGATGCGTGCACCCCCTTTTGCATCTGGCTCATGTGGACCCTGGGGAATCGAGCCTCGAACTGGGGTCCTCAGGCTTCACAGGCAAATGCTTAACCACTAAGCCATCTCTCCAGCCTTCATTTTTTTTTTTTTTTTTGATATTTGCTATCCTTACTGGGGTAAGGTGGAATCTCATAGTTGTTTTAATTTGCATTTCCCTGATGATTAGGGATGATGAACATTTTCTTAAATGCGTGTTTGCCACTTGTATTTCTTCCTCTGTGAACTGGCTGTTCATGTGGTTCTAATAATTTTTCTGGCCCCTCTGCTGCACAATTCCCTGAGTCATAGTGGGTGAGTTTTAAATCTACTTCTGTGATGAGCTCTTGGGAGCCTCTGGATCTCTGCTCTGGCAGGTGTTGAATTATCCTCATGGTCTGTCTCCTACACCTTGGTGCTGTTTAATCTCCTATCTACAGGAGTCCTAACTCATTTTTTTTGTTCATCTCCCCCATCCAAAGGGGACACACAGTGCAGTCTATGTTCCTCCTGGAGCAAAGAAGGTCCAAGATAAGGTATACATGCTCATTCCACAAGACCAGCTTCCAAGCTCAGGTTTCTCCAGACCTTTCCCCCAGTCCCTTGTATGTGCCTTACATTATGACACATAAAGAACACCACTGGTTATTCTAAGCCCAGGTATGAACATTTCTGCCCTTACTCCCATCTCCAGACCTACTGGAGGGGTGGTTCTTGGGACCCCTTTTCCTTCTCCCCTCTGTGGGAGCCTGGAATATGGGTACCCCTGGTCTGTGAATGTTTCAGAATGGTCTAGGAACTAAAACATATTATTTTAAAGGTAAGTTTTGGTTTTGCTACTTTAAATATAGGGATCTTACCCTTTGTTGATATTTGAGAGAGAGATGAGGAGCGATCACTTACTGTATTTCTTTTTATCATATCTATTTTTACCCTGATATACATTTTAGGTAAATCTGATGTTTGTCTTATGTAAGGGCTTTGTAATTTGATCAAATAGCTTGACTCAGTTTATCCATATGACCTGTTTTTGTCTAGTGAGTACTTTTATCTGACAGAGGTGACTTTAGATATTTCAAAGAGAGGAAGTATAGAGAGAACCAAGTTATATGTTGTTTGTTATTCCCTTTTTCTTATCACAGACAGTTGGCCATTTTGTCTCTGGACAGTGTCTGGGGGATATATAGCTTAATCCTGTTTGGGGCCTGAGATAAAGGAAGCACCATCTCTTTTTCCCGAGTCCAGCTTGTTGTGACTTTAAATAACATATAGCAGTAAATAAGAGCCAAAGGAAATGACAGAGCAGAGAGCTCAGCATCCTGACTTTTTTTGTATTATTTTGAAATTTTTTATTTGTTTTTATCTAGGAAATTTATTTTGCTCATTTGGAATACACAAGGCGACAGAGTTTTGTCTATGTCTAAGCTGGTTAGGCCTCCAAGGAATGTGAATTACATCTGTACTAATGAATTTTTGACCCACTGAGGATAGGACATCACTTGTGCCTAATGTAAGCTGAATTTTGATTAGTCTGTGTTCCTATATAAAACTATCATCAGAGCCTCTTCAAGAGTCTGTAGACAGTTGAAAAAAAAATCCTTAATTTTAGGCATGGTGTTTATCGATGTTTAGACTGAAAATTGACTTTTTGTTTTATAAAAGGAATTTTAAGCAAAATTTGGTCTTTTTCAATCTCCTATATCCTTTTTACATATTTTAACATGTTGATGTAAGAAATTCCACTTTAAAAAAGTATTTTTAGTAAGCATTCTGTGTCCAACATTGAAAAATTCCTTTTCAGTTCCTTTAATCATCTCTACCCATAATTAACCATTTAAAATTTTGTTTTATTTATTTATTTTTGTTGTTTTTTTTTTTTCTTTTCAAGATAAGGTCTTCCTATCACCAAGGCTGACCTGGAATTCATTATGTAGTTTCAGGGTGGCCTTGAACTCATGGTGATCCTCCTACCTCTGCCTCTTAAGTGCAGGGATTGGAGGTGTGTACCACTATGCCTGTCCCGTTTTTGTTTTTGTTGTTGTTATTTAAAGAGAGCTAGAACAAGAGCATGAGAGAAAATTGGTGGCCAGGGTCTCAGCCACTGCAATTGAACTGCAGATGTTTGTGCCACCTAGTGTGCACGTGCCTGTGTAACATTTATGTAGGATCTAGACAGAGATTGAACACGGGTCCTTAGATTTTGCAGGCAAGCGCCTTAACTAAGCCATCTCTTCAGCCCAACAATCATTTTTATAAGAGAAGAGAAACTATACCAAGTTGATTAATCTTATTACCCACTGAAAAAGAAGCAGTAGTCTAGCATCATAGGGTTAATTAGCATCTATTTATTGGAAATTTGTAGAGGAACAGCCTTAGCAGAAAACCTGAGAATTTTCATATTGTTATATCACCAAAAACCTCTACATTTTAAAGGAAGTTTAAGAAAAATGACAGACAGACTTGTCTTATAATACCAGGATATATACCTATAAAGTTTATGTACCCATTGATTTGAGACATCTCCTGTTAATAAACTCCATGAAAAACATTTTTAAAATTATAAGTTATAGGCAAAACAAGGAAAGTTCAAGGAACTCCTGCCACGTGGGGAGCTGGAGGGGAAAGAGAACCCAAGTGGAGAGTAAGGGCTAAAGGCCTTCCCAGATGGGTCTGGGCCTGGACTGGCTTGGCCCAGGCCCAGCCAAGGGAAAAACCCACAGCTGAAAGTTCCCAAGTGGTCCAAGAGCCTGCCCTCCCTGTGCAAAGGTATTTAAAACCTTACAGTCTTGGGCTGTCTTCTGGCTCAGGTGAACCAGAGGGAAAGCTGATTGGAGAGAGCTAGAAGATATCTCAAAAAGAAGTTAGCCCTGACAACAAATTCCAGGGCTAAATTTGATCAACCACAGTGTTTAAATCCTGTGAAAGACCTCCCCACCCTCAGTATTTTAACTTTGTACAAAGATACAGAAATCAGGAAAACTCACAGCAGTTGAGCTCACTCAGGTCTACTATCTTTATTTGGCCATAATAGAAATATAGTTAGTCTTTAATAGTTTAATTTGAAGACAGATCTCCAGAGAATATTTACTCATTGCCACAATATTCAGTGGTATTGGCAATGAGTATGTTGATTATAATATTTTTTTCTATAGAAGCACTAACAGAATAAGTAGAGTCACATTGTATCATCATTACTTTGATGCACAGAGTAAAACTACCCATTTATTTTCTTTTACTCTTTAAAGTCACATATTAATTACTTAGATTTTACAAGTAGGAATATAGCTGAGTGTCTGAAAATCTTGTTTCTGTTCAAGTTATTTCAGATTGTCCATCCATGCATAAGAACAGCTGAGCTATGAAATTGGGCAGCATGTTTTCTGGCAATAATGAGCAGATAATATTCCTTAGGAGGTTTTTAGTGACATCAGTGGTTAACTGGAAATAAAACTGTAAATCTTTCTTAAATCACAAGAATAAAAAGCCTCTGGCTTATTGTACCTTTGCAATGCACTTTTTGCACTCTCCCCTCAGCAGTTTAGGTTAATAACTGTCTGATTAGTGATATGGGTTGCTGCTCTCAGAATTCTACATATATCCTGCCAAGTCAACCATTTTCAAAGGAGACTGTCTCATTCATATCATGACTCAGGCTTGTTATTTTATCTACTCATTTATCAAATTTTTGAAAACTAACTCCTGAATCTAATGAAATGTAAAGAATATTGGGCAAAGAGAAAGTGTGAAATTTTATGTGAGGTCATGAAAACTGATTGAACTTGGGAATCTGATATAAGAGGTACACTTCATGTTCAGAGATGAGTGCCACCTGCCTCTATTTTGAGATAGGCATAAAGTGATATGACTCTATCATGTATCCCAACTAGATCAAATTATTTTCAGTTCTCCCTTTGAACATGAATTCTGATAGCATCTTGCATGCATCCACAATTTTATCTCTGCACATAATTCTCAACTATGTAAGAATTGATTAAGCTTAGTGAAGACATAAATAAATGCAAGAATGAATTCCAAGCCTTGAGAAAAATTTTTAAAGGATTTGAAGTTGAAACTTGACAAAGGGATGGATACTTTACAGAAAAAGTCAAAATAAAATACAAACCAAATTGAATGAGTGAAAACCTCTCTACAAACCCTCAAGAACAGAGTTGATCATGTGGAAGACAGAACCTCAGAGCTGGAAGACAAAACAGAAGAAACAGCTCAGGAACCCCCAAAAGTTAGTAAGTTCAAAAATTTTGGTGAATATAACATAACATATGCTAAAATGTCCTAACATTCATATCATGGGGAAGAAATTCAGACTGAAGCATGGAAAATTTATTTAACACAATTATTTAAGAAAATATTCCCACCCTCAAAAAAAGGAGTCCTGTCAAGATACAAGTAGGTAACCAAACTCCAAGCAGACTAAAACAAAGAAGGATATCTCCAAGGAACATGATAGTTAAAACTCTAAACAATGAAAACAGAGGGAGAGAGAGAGAGAGAGAGAGAGAGAGAGTACTAAAAGCAACAAGAGAGAAACAATACATTATATATAAAAGCAAACCCATCAGCATTATCTCAGATTTCTCATTGGAAACTCTGAAAGCCAGAAGGGCCTGGAATGGAGCACTTCAAAGCCTATAAAACTGTGGTTTCCAACACAAACTACTGTACCCAGAGAAAGTATCCCTTATAATAAATGATGAAAGAAAAACTTTCTGGGAACTTCCAGCCAAGATGGCAAACGCCTAGCTGCGCTGCAAATCCCGGGGAAAGAGAGGCAAGATATTAAGGGTACATAGTGGCTTTTAGGGGAGAGAAATCTGGGAGGGCACAGAGGCGGGGAACAGGGAACTGCAGATCCCCTCACGGGCAGGTAGCCATCCCTCACCACAAATAACCGCCGTGTTCACAGCACCGCCGCTGCTGTGCCAGACACCACGCTGCCACTGCGCACCGATTATTCCCTGCATGCGGAAGCTTAGACTGCTCCACACTCTCATCCACTTGCCCAATTACTGAGCGAGCCCAGTCCCACAGCAGGTGCCACACAAGCTCAGACTGTGTCTCTCGCTTGCGCCAGCTCAGGTGCCATCCCCTACCTGTCTGCTGTGCCAGGCGGCCGCCATTGTCCTGTGACAGGGGAGTGCAGACTGCTTCCGGTTCCCAACGTTACCAGCCAGAGTTCAGGCTACTTCAGTGCTTGGTGCCTCATTGCCACTCCTAGCTTGAACACAGGAAGCTTTGGCACATTACCGCTTGAGAACACAGGCAACTTTGGCACCCCTGCCAGGCAGTAGATAGGTGGCTTTGGCAAGTGAGAGCCAAAGCCCAGGCTGCTTGGCAACTGCCCCAGGCTGCATAAGATGCCCATTGTTCTTGAGCCCAGGCTGATACGCCCACCTACCTGCCCATACACTGTCATGGGCAAAACACAGCGCAAAAGAAGTAACATGAAAAATCAAATGCAAGAAAACCCAGTTAGATCACCCAGTCCCAAAATGAATACATCTAACCAAAACATAGAAGAACCAATAGGACCAGAGCACCAAATTAAAGCTATGAGCAATGCAACCCTGACCAACCTACTGGTAGAACTTGCAGGAAAGCAACAAAGGGCCGACAATCATGTGGATGCTGCCATCACTAAACTAGAACTAATAGATAAGAAATTGGAAGGATTTCAAAGAGAGTTAAGAGATTTGAGGGAGAGTGAAAAAAAAAAGAAGACCTTAAAAATCAGCTGGCCATGCTAAATGAAGACATAAATAAATGCAAGGATGAACTCCAAGAATCATCAAGAAAATCAGAAAATGATGTGAAAAGGGAGCTTGACAGAGGGATGGAAATTACACACAGAAAAGTAGTAGACAATGCAAACTTAATTGAACAAGTCCAAAACTCGCTAGAATTTCTCAAGAATAGAGTCAGCCAAGTGGAGGATAGAAACTCTGATCTGGAAGACAAGATGGAAGAAACAGTGAGAGAGTTCAAAAATTTCAAAAAGTTCAAAAGCTCCTGGGAACAGAACATGAGGGAATTGTGGGACACTCTTAAACATCCTAATATCAGGATCATTGGAATACCAGAAGGAGAAGAAATTCAGACCAAAGGCATGGAGAACTTATTTAACAAAATAATTGAAGAAAACTTCCCCGGTCTCTTAAAAGAAAGGCCCATCAAGATACAAGAAGCCAATAGAACTCCAAACAGACTGGACCAAAGGAGAAACTCTCCAAGACATATTATCATTAAGACTCTAAACACTGACACCAAAGAGAAAATCCTAAAAGCAGCTATGGAAAAACAGCACACCACCTTCAAAGGTAACCCCATCAGAATTACTTCAGACTGCTCAATGGAAATCCTGAAAGCTAGAAGGGCCTGGAATGAAACACTGCAAAGGCTAACAACCTATGGCTTCGAAGCCAAACTACTCTACCCAGGAAAAGTATCCCTCATAATAGATGGTGAAAGAAAAACATTCCACGACAAAACTCAGCTTTACAGTTACATGAACACAAAACCAAACCTACAGAGAATATTTCAGGAAATTCTCCACAGAGAAGAAAAGAATAATCAAACACAATTGCCTACAAGAAGCAGATCACAACAACCAAACTCAGAGTAGGCACAAAAAACTTCAATGTCCATGAAAACACCAACCCACATTTACCATCACAATATGGCAGGGATCAAATTATATCTCAGAGTCATTACCCTAAATATTAATGGCCTTAATTCACCCATCAAGAGACACAGCAAACAGGGGCGATGAGAAAATTAGACCCCTCAATCTGTTGCCTTCAAGAAACCCACCTCACCATTAAAGACAGACATCTCCTCAGGGTGAAAGGGTGGAAAACAATATTCCAAGCAAATGGGAATAAGAAACAAGCAAGTGTACCTATAGTAATATCGGATAAAATAGCCTTCAAACCAAAAATAGTCAAAAAAGACAAAGAAGGCCACCTCCTACTTATCAAGGGAACGATCCATCAAGAGGATATTACAATCATAAATCTGTATGCCCCAAACACAGGGGCACCACAGTTCATAAAACAAAACCTACTTGACAATAAAACAGAAATTACCACAAACACCATCATAGCTGGGGACTTCAATACACCATTATCAGTAATAGACACATCATCCAAACAGAAACTCAACAGGGAAGTAAGAGAGCTCAACAAAACCATAGATCACTTAGACCTAACGGACATCTACAGAACCTTCCGTCCGAAATCCACAGATTACACATTCTTCTCATCAGCCCATGGAACATTCTCTAATATAGACCATATACTAGGTCACAAAGACTACCTCCACATATTTAGGAAGATTGACATAATTCCCTGCATGATATCAGATCATAATGCTACATTGCCAGAAATCAACAACAAAAGACCCAGCAAGAATCGCAACGGCACCTGGAAACTGAACAGCACACTTTTAAACAATAAATGGATAGTGGATGAAAAAAAATTAAATTGCAAAATTTCTGGATTTGAACAACAATGAGAACACATCATACCAAAACTTATGGGACACAATGAAGGCGGACCTCAGGGGAAAATTCATAGCATTCAATGCCTTCATTAAAAAGAGAGAAAGGTCCCAAATCAATGACCTAACCATCCACCTAAAGGCACTGGAAAAGCAAGAAAAATCCAACCCTAAGAGCTCAAGAAGGAAAGAAATAATTAAAATCAGAGCAGAAATCAATGAACTGGAAATGAAGGAAACAATTAAGACAATTGACAAAACAAAGAGCTGGATCTTTGGAAAAATAAACAAGATTGACAAACCCCTGGCCCATCTGATCAAGCAAAAAAAAGGAGAAGCTTCAAATTAACAAAATTCAAAATGAAAAAGGAGAGATCACAACAGATATAAGTGAAATTGGGAGAATCATCAGGACTTATTTCAAAAACCTCTACTCCACAAAACTGGATAATGTGGAGGAGATGGATAAATTCTTGGATGCATACCATCTACCAAAGCTAAACACAGAGCAGATTAATCACCTCAATCAACCCATCACACTCTTTTAGATTGAAAAAGTAATAAAAAAACCTCCCAGAAAAGAAGAGTCCAGGACCAGATGGCTTCTCAGCTGAATTCTATCAAACCTTCATGGAAGAACTCAAACCAATCTTCCTCAAACTGTGCCACACAATTGGTGAACAGGGAAAGCTACCCAACTCCTTTTATGAACCTAGCATCACCCTTATTCCAAAACCAGGCAGAGATGCCACAAGTAAAGAAAACTAATGGCCTATTTCCCTGATGAATTTAGATGCAAAGGTCCTATACAAAATCCTTGCAAACTGAATCCAACAACACATCAAAAGCGTTATCCACCTTGACCAAGTGGGATTCATTCCAGGAACATAGGGGTGGTTCAACATACGGACATCTGTCAATGTAATGCACCACATAAACAAGGTTAAACATAAAAACCACATGATCATTTCGATAGATGCAGAAAAGTCCTTTGACAAGATTCAACATCACTTCCTGTTCAAAACATTGGAGAGAGTTGGCTTGATTGGTTCATATCTTAACCTAATAAAGGCAATATACGAAGCTCCAAAGGCTCAAATATTACTCAATGGAGAGAGACTGGAGGAATTCCCATTAAGGTCAGGAACAAGACAGGGTTGTCCACTCTCACCTCTGCTTTTCAATATAGTACTGGAAGTCCTAGCTCAAGCAATAAGACAGGAGAAGGAAATAAAAGGGACACAATTTGGAAAGGAAGAAGTTAAGTTAGCTTTATTTGCTGATGACATGATTATATATGTAAGAGACCCGAGAGACTCCATCCCAAAACTCCTGAAGGTGATTAACTCCTATAGCAAAGTAGCAGGATACAAAATCAATGCACAAAAATCAGTAGCCTTCCTTTATGCAAATGACAAAGATACAGAGAAACAAATAAGGAACATAGTCCCATTTTCAATTGCAACAACAACAACAACAAAATACCTTGGAATAACATTAACCAAGGAAGTGAAAGATCTATACAACGAAAACATAAAAACACTCAAGAAAGAAATTGAGGCTGACTTGAGAAAATGTAAAGACCTCCCATGTTCCTGGATAGGCAGAATTAACATGTTGAAGATGACAATCCTACCAAAGGCAATATATAGTTTTAATGCAATTCCAATTAAAATCCCTACAGTGTTCTTCACAGATATAGAAAAAAATGATCTCAAATTTCATATGGAAAGGCAGAAGGCCTTGCATTTCCAAACATATCCTCAGCAAAAGAAATACCTCTGGAGGCATCACCATACCTGATCTAAAGCTATATTACAAAGCCATAGTAAGAAAAACTTCATGGTACTGGCATAAAAACAGTAGTATAGATCAATGGAATAGATTGAGGACCCAGACTTTGGGTCAAGGAACTATAAGTACTTGACTTTCGATAAAGGCCCAAACAATATAGGCTGGAAAAAAGACAGCATCTTCAACAAATGTTGCTGGGCAAAGTGGATAACCATATGCAGGAAACTGAAACTTGATCCACACATTTCTTTTTTTTTTTTTTTTTTTTGGTTTTTCAAGGTAGGGTCTCACTCTAACCCAGGCTGACCTGGAATTCACTATGGAGTCTCAAGGTGGCCTCGAACTCACGGCGATCCTCCTACCTCTGCCTCCCGAGTGCTGGGATTAAAGGCGTGCGCCACCACGCCCGGCCACACATTTCACCATGCACTACACTCAAGTCCAAATGGATCAAAGATCTCAATATAAGACAAGTAACTCATATACTACTAGAAGAAAATTTAGGAAGCACTTTCCATGATATAGGAATGGAAAAAGATTTCCTGAACAAAACCCCAGTAGCTCATGAACTTAAACCATCACTCCACCAATGGGATCACATGAAGCTGAAGAGTTTCTTTACAGACAAGCATACAATAAGCAAAGCCAATAGATTACCCACAGAATGGGAGAAAAAATTTACGGGTTATCCAACTGATAGAGGCCTAATCTCTAGCATCTACAAAGAACTCAAAAATCTAAACAGTAAAAAGTCAAACCCCCCACTCCCAAAATGGGGCAAAGAGCTGAACAGGCAGTTCACAGAGGAAGAAATAGAAATGGCAAACATACACTTAAGAAAATGTTCATTATCCCTTATCATCAGAGAAATGCAAATTAAAACAACTATGAGATTTCACCTTACCCCAGTAAGGATAGCAAACATCAAAAAAAAAAAAAAAAAAAATGAAAATAAATGATGGCGAGGAAGTGGAGATGTAGGAACACTCATCCACTGTTGGTGGGAATGTACGATGGTACAACCACTTTGGAAAGCTATATGGAGACTCCTGAAAAAGCTGACTATAGAGATACCAACAGACCCAGTTATTCCCTTACTGGGCATCTAGCCTAACACCTTCAAACCACAGGCTAGAGAGATTTGCTCAACCATGTTTGTAATGGCTCAATTTGTAATAGCTAAGAGCTGGAATCAACCCAGATGTCCATCACTAGAAGAATGGATAACTAAGATGTGGTATATCTGCACAATGGAATTCTATACAGCACTAAGAAAAATTGACACAATGAAATTTGAGGAAAAATTGTCGAACCTGGAACAGATCATTTTCAGTGAACTTACCCAATCACAGAAAAAAAATCACCACATAGTCTCACTCATCTACAGCACCTAACCTGAATCTACCCAAGGTGCCTTACATACCCAGCAAGCTTCTCATGGACTACACAATAGGATGGGTGTGGAGGGAGGGGATGGGAAGGGGGGTGTGACATACAAATCTAGACCCAAATGGCAATGGTACCATAATTTTCTACTTACTAAAAGACAGACCAAATGGCTGATCCTTCACCAGGCCCTTACAGGGAACACTTGAACCACAAGAGACTGGAGAGGGTAAGATCAAGACTAACCTTAATCTTCTACATCTTCCCTCCCTCACTTCCCCTCTCCCTCTCTCTCTCTCTCTCTCTTATCTCTAACTCTTGTATATTAGTTATCTTTTTCCTCATTTTCTTAGTGGGCACTGACCTGTAACTCCCAGAAACAGCATGGGGCTATCATCCACAATGAGCTTATGATCAGAGAGACCTACAAGGTTTCCTAAAAGACAGACAGTTTTCTGTCAGAGTACTTGATGACCTATCAAAGGCTAGTGGTAAGACCCTACTTCTGAAGACACCTTATATGATTGACATGGAAATTAGAATGGCATGACTAGAAGTTGGAAGAGAGTCAGTACCCAGACAGTCAGCGCGTCTAGTGCCAGAAGGTGCTACATGGGCGACTGGGGGAAAATGACCAATATCTGTTGAAGCAACGCATGGTCTAACCTTCTTAGCAGGAAATAACTTTTAGTGATGCCCACACAAGTGCAGTGGTGGCACAGCCATGATGGGGAACCAACTGCTCTCAATTTGGCTAACTGATCCCCTCACTGGTATGGGACCCATAGCTGGAGCTGAGAAAGAAGTCAGAACCATATCCAAACATAAGCCCACTCTCCAATATCAACCTACCATCAATTGTGGGCTATAAGAGGGCCTACACCTATTACATTCTCTATTAAAAAAAAAAGTAAGGGTTATCTCATTTGTCCTGGTGCCAACTTACTCTCCGCTGGAGAATCTGCTTCTCTTTCTCAGATAGATGTAGATCCTAAGGAGAGAGCCACCCCATCATACCTCAAAAGGGCCCTGGCTAAAACTAAGAAAAATTGGAGAAACCAGCAAGGGGGCTGTTTTCCTGATGAACCGGATACCAGCACAAGGGAGAAGGAGATCAGCACAGAGAAAAATCAACTCCTACCAAATCAGAGAGCCACAGCCTCAGAGGCCCCCAACACCTCATCACTGAAGCAGACCAAAAATGAACCCAACATGGCTCAGGGAAATTTTGCGGAAGAGGGGGCGGAAAGAATGTCAGAGCCACATGTTGGGTCATGATATGCAGAGACATTTATCTTACACATAACTGTGGGCTAACTCCACAATGCATGACCCATATACCTCAACAAGGAGGGGCCAAGGGGAGGGGGTATGTCACGGATGAGCCTAATAATGGTACCAAACTGACTGTATTTGCTGAATAAAAAACTAACTGATAAAGAATGAAAAAAACTTTCCATGATAAAAGCTAGCTCTATGATTATATGAACACAAAACAAAACCTGCAGAGAATATTTCAGGGAATACTCCACAGAAGAGTCAAACAAGTCTCAATGGCCTACAGGAATCATATGATCATAACCAAAACTAAAGCAGGCTCAAAAAGTTCATAGTCCAAGAAAACAGCAAACCCTATAAAGCACCCCAACATGGCAAGGATTAATTCAAACCTTACCTTTATAACCTTAAATATTAATGGTCACAATTCACCCATCAAAATAGACGTTATCAGGATGGATCAGAAAAATGGACCCTTCTATTTGCTGTCTTCAAGAAACCTACCTCACCACTAAAGTCAGATTATCTCCTCAGAGTGAAATGATGGAAAGGAAATGGAAATGAGAAACAGGCAGGGATTGATACATTATTATTGGATAAAATAGACATCAAACCAAAAGTAATCAAAAAGGACAAAGAAGGCCACTTCTTACTTGTCAGGGGAATAATCAAACAGGAGAAAATCAGAGTCATAAGTCTATATGCACCAAATATAGGTGCACCACAGTTTATAAGACAAAACCTACTTGGTAACAAAATAGAAATAAACACCAACACCATCATAGTTGGGGACTTCAATACTCCACTATCATCAACAGACACATAATCCAAACAGAAAATAAAAAAAAAAAGTAAGAGAGCTCAACAACACCATAGATCCACTAGATCCAACAGACATTTACAGAACATTTTACTTGAATTCTCCAGAATAAACATTCTTCTCAGCAGCTCATGGAGCCTTCTCCAAAACAGACCATATATTAGGCCATTAAACATGCCTCTATAAATACAGAAAAATAGATGCAATTTCCTACATCATATCAGATTACAGTGCTCTATAGCTAGAAATTAACAAGAGATGCTTCAGGAATTCCACCAGCCTATGGAGACTGAACAACTTTTAAACAATAAATGGGTAGTGGTAGAAATCAAAAACGAATTAGTAAAATTTCTACAATTGAATGACAATGAGAACACTTACCAAAACTTACAGAACACAATGAAGGCAGTCTTCAGGTGAAAATTTGTAGTACTAAATGCCTTCATAGCAAAGACTGAGAGATTCCAAATTAATAATCTAGCCATCCACCTAAAGGCATTGGAAAAACAAGAAAATTCCAACCCAAAGATCTCCACGTGAAAGAAATAATCAAGATCAGAGCAGAAATTAATGTTGGAAACTAAGAAAACAATTAAGACAATTGATGAAATGAAGAGCTGGTTCTTTGAAAAAATAAACATGACTGATAAATCTTTGGCCAATTTGATCAAACATAAAAAAAAGAACTTCCAAATTAACAAAATCAGAAACAAAATGGGAGAGGTCACAACAGATATCAATGAAACTGAAAGAATCATCAGGACATACTTCCACAACCTCTACTCCACAAAACTGGATAATCTGGAAGAAATGGATAATATCCTGGAAACATACTACCTACAAAAACAACTCAGAGAAGATTAATCTCCTAAACAAACATATCACATCCATCAAGGTTGAAAAGATAATAATAAAAAATACCTCAGAAAGAACAGTGCAGGACCAGAAGGCATCTCAGCCAAATTCTATCAAGCTTCCCTTGAAGAACTAAAACCAATTTTCTCAAACTGTTTCAAATAATTGGAAATCAGGAAATGCTCCTAAACTCCTTTTATGAAGCTAACATCATCCTTATACCCAAACCAGACAGAGAGACAAAAATGAAACTATAGATTTATATCCCTGATGAACTTAGATGCAAAGATCCTGAACAAAATTCTCACAAACCAAATTCAATAACATATCAAAAGCATTAACCACCTTGATCAAGCAGGTTCATCCCAGGGATGCAGGGATGGCTCAATATATGGAAATCAGTCAACATAATACACCACATAAATAAACTTAATCACAAGAACCACATGATCATTTCAATAGATGCAGAGAAGGCCTTTGATAAAATACAACATAACTTCATGATCAAGATGCTGGAGAGAATAGATACAGATAGTTTATACCTCAACACAACAAAGGATATATATAAAGCACCTGAAGTAGTCCAAATAATACTTAATGGGGATTCAAGGAGTTTTCACTGAGATCAGGAACAAGGCAAAGGTGCTCACTCTCAATGCTGCACTTAAACATAGTTCTTGAAGTCCTAGTCCAAACAATAAGACAAGAGAAAGAAATAAAAGGGATACCGTGGTAGTTTGATCCAGGTGTTCCCCTTAAGCTTCAGTGTTCTGAATGCCATGTCTCAAGGTGTTGGCAATTTGGGAATTAAACCTTCCTGGAAGCAGTGTATTGTTGGGGGTTGGCCTATGGGTGTTATATCCAGATTTCTCTTGCCAGTGTTTGGCACACTCTCCTGTTGCTGTTGTCCATATGATGTTGGGCAGGAGGTGATATCCACCCTCTACTCATGTCATTTCCCATCGCTATCATGGAGCTTCCTCTCAAGTTTGTAAACCAAAATAAACCTTTTCTCTATAAGCTGCTCAGGGTCATGTGTTTTCTGCCAGCAATGTGAACCTGACTGCAACAGTGAAGTTGGTATTGAGAAGTGGGATCATTGCTGCTGATGTGTGGCTTTTGGCCTTTGGGAACTGATTTTTGGGAGGAATGTGGATGAATTTGAACTCTGGGCCTAAGAGATGAGATGCCTTACAGTGGTATAAGTACAACTTGATGGACTATTCTGGTCAGATTTGAAAGACCTGAATGCAGTAAGAACTATGGATTGTGAGGTTTGGCTTATGAGGGGAAAAAAGAACTTTGCCTGGACTGGACTAGAAGCAGTTTGCTGTTATGCCTGTGTTCTGAGAACTTGTGAAGGGTTGCATTGCATAGAAATGGACTGGTGTGAGTAGAGGAATATGGCACAGAAAAAAGTGAAATCTTTGGACAAAAACTGCTGCCCATTCAGCTGCAATTAGTTGAGAGATTATAACCATTGAGATTGGGCCAGCTGATCTGCATTGGAACAAGAAGAAGAATGCAGAATCTTTGGAAGGGGACTGGATGCTGAAGGAGTGTCTTGTTCTTCAAAGTCTCCTTTACTCCTCCCTGGATTAACAAATTGGTAGCTCACCTGGTATTATGGAGTATAACAAATGCAGGAAAGAGAGGGTCATTGAATTTGCAACATGGTTTTGTATTTTGGAAATGGCCATGGGCAGTTTGAGGCAGGATAGTTGTATTCCCTACATGGAGACCCAATGGAACCGTGAGTTGCAGTTGTAGGCCCAGTGGAAATGCCAGGACTATGGATGGCTGCCAAGGAGAGCTGCTGGCACCAGATGAAGTTTTGCAGGACTGTGAGTAACCTAACATAACTGTGAGTAACCCCTACATGGGCATAATTGAAACTCCAGAGACAATTTTGTTAGACTGGCTAGTTAGCAAACCCCAGGGATTTCCTGTCTCTGCCCTCCCAGCTAGGATTATAGGTGCCTGTGAAGATACATGCCATTGTACATATGTTCTGGGAATCTAAACTCAAGTCCTCATACTTGCACAGCAAGGACTTTACCCATGGAACCATCTACCTAGCTCCTGTGATATTTTTAAAATAAATTGTTTCACCATACACTTTTCACATTTTTTCAATTGGGTTGTAGTTTTTATAATTCATAAAAGTGTTTTTAATGTTTTATATGCTCTAAATAGCATGCCCTTATCCCATTTTCAAATATAAATTCATTTACAAATATAAATGATTTATAAAACTTTTCAGTTACATATACTGAATAATTACTAGAATTCCAGGTTTAAGAACAATACCCACCTTTTAGTCTCCACTTCACTTGTGAATTATCAAAAATGCATTAAGTACCAATTATTAACTCAAATAGTTTAATTGCAATTTTCAGAAAGGTTGTATTAGAATTTATTCCATAGCTGTTTAAGAGATCTTTTTTAAACAAAGAAATTAGTCATTTAGTCTTATAAATTAAAGCAGAATTATATTAACCATCCCATAACTTTCTTAGTGAAATATTTAGAAAATAACTGAGTTACAAAGGATTGAGGATTTCTTTTGCTTTATATTGAATATTTACAATAATGGTTCATTAAATACCATACTAACTGTTCAGAAGTTGCTTTTGTCTGGTACTAAATATCAGAATTAATGTAGAATGTATTTAAGGACGATTCTGCCTCTTTTAAAATTAAGATAGTCTTCACACACGTGTGAAAGCAATAACATTTTATGTAAAAGATGCGGCTTTGTCTCTGTATAAGAAGAATAATGATGTTAGTTGTTATTATAACAACCTACATGAAGGTATGTAAACCAGCTCCCCTGGCTCTAATTCAGTATGTCACCTTACTCTATCAGAAGCAGTTATCATTGTTAGCACAGAATAGTATGGCATGTTTTTTTGGTCCATTGGCCTTACTGTTACCATGTTCTTTTGGACATTTTCAATGGATTTCTATTTTCTAATTTACCTTTTATCACTGTAAGATTCACTTCTACTTGGATACCTGGGAGATGAGTGAAAAATTTACATGTACTGTTGGTTCGTACTTGCCTTATATATTTATGTACTCTTTTCTATCTTCTATTCATTCACTTATCATTATAGGATGACTTTTTCTCTTCTTACAGTTTTGACTTAAAGTCTATTTTATTTTATATAAATATATCTACCTCTACTTTCTTTCCATTTATATGGATATCTTTTTCTATTACTCCGCTTTTAGCCTATTAGTGCCCTTAAAACATGTCAGTGGTGTAAAATTAAAAGTTTTCCATCTAGACAAGGAACAAAACTGGGATGTTCACTCTTACCATATAGTACATAGAGTAAATAGAAAAGAATAAGCAATTGAAGATACTTACATTGTTAACAAAGAAATAATACACTGCTAGAATATTACATAATCTTTTTAATAACAAATACTAAAGAATCTACCAAGAAAACTGTTAGGATTAATAAACAAGTCCAGTTAAGTTTCAGTATACACAAAACCAATTGGGTTCCTATAAAGTAAATGAACCACCAGAACAAGAAATTAAGAAGAAATGTCCTTAAAAATAGCATCAAAAATTAAAAAATATTATAGGAGAAAATATCTATCAAAATGCCAGTGACATTTTTCCCACAAAAATAGAAAAAAGAAACCAATTCTAGAATCTTAATGGGACCACAGAAATCTCCAGATAGCTAAAGCAATTGTAAAAATGAAGAATAAAGCTAGAGACATCACACTTACTGATGCAAAATTTTATTGCAAATCTATTATAAATAAAATAGCATGGTATTGACTCATAGAAGAACATATTCCCCAGAAATAAGCATGTGCATTAATTGTTAACTAATCTTTGATGGGAGTGCTAAGAATATGCAATGAAGGCTTGGAATGGTGGTACATGCCTTTGATCCCAGAACTTGGGAGGCAGAGGTAGGAGGATCATCATGAGTTCAAGGCCACCCTGAACTACATAGTGAATTCCAGGTCAGCCTGGGCTAGAGTAAAAGCCTACCTTAAACCTCCCCCCCCCCCCGAGAAAAGGAATGAATGGACATGGGAAATCCAGATATTCACATGTATATAAAAGAATAAAATAGGCTACCAGTCAAGATAGCATCTGCCTAACCATGCTGCAACTCCCGGGGGAGGAGAGGCAAGTCACTAAGTGGTCATTAGGCCTTTTAGGGGAGAGAAATCTCTAATGTATCAACACTGGGAGGGTGTGGAGGGGCAAAAAAGGGAATTAGCTGATTCACATGCTCTCCGGTGTCCCACCAGTCCCCCAAGCCCCCCAAACAGCCATTCTAGCCACAGTCCCAGCCACAGGCTACTCCCACACTAACTGCAGGCAAGGGGACCTAGGCTAGTAGTTCTGCCTGTGCTGCTGGGCACTGGCAATCATCTGGATCTCCCTGCCCACCAGTGCATCCTCAGATCCTCTCCAATCCACCCTGCCCCTGCAGGACTTCAGATCCACTCTTCCCCCACACCCACTGACTTTGGACCCTCTGTCTTCCCCCATGCCCCTGAGACTTCAGACCCTCTTTGCTCCCCCCCCCCCCCGCACAGCCCTGTGCAACTTGGACCCTCTCTGCTCTGATCTTCCCCACCCCATCATGACTTTGCAACTTCTCTGCTCTGTTTCACCCACCCAGAGTGACTTCTGAGCCACCCCCCGTGTGACTTGGACACTCTGCTCTGCTCCGCCCTGCCTCCAACTTTGGATCCTCTTTGCTCCACCCTGCTCCACTCCTGCACAACTTCAGATCTTCTCTGCCCCACCCTCATGCCCACCCCCATTATGTGGCACCACTTCTCTATCCCATCACAACCATAGTCCTATTCTCCGTACCATCATAGTGTGATGGGCAGACAGCGACACAAAAGGAATAACATAAAAAATCAAATGCAATTAAATCCAGTAAGATTGCCCAGTCCTATAATGGATGTCTCTAATCAAAACATAGAAGAGACATTAAGATCAGAACCCCAAAATGAAGTTATGAGCAATGCAACCCTGACCAAGTTACTGGCAGAAAAGCAAGAAAGGACTGATAATTGTGTAGATGCTACTATCACTAGACTAGACCAAATAGATAAGAAATTGGAAGGGGTCCAAAGACAGTTAAAGGATATGAAGGAGAGTGAAAAAAAAATGATCTACAAAAACAGCTGGCTATGCTAAATGAAGACATAAAGAAATGCAGGGGTTAATTCCAAGAAGCATCAAGAAAATCAGAAAATGATGTTGAAAATGGAGCTTGAGAGAGGGATGGAAACTATACATAGAAAAGTAGTAGAAAATGCAAACATAATTGAATAAGCCCAAAACTCTTTAGAAGCTCTCAAGAATAGAGTCAGCCATGTGGAGGATAGAAACTGAGATCTGAAAGACAAGACAGAAAAAAAAAAAAAAGTTCAAGACTTCAAACATTTCAATAAGTTCAAAAATTTCTGTGAACAGGACATGAGGGAATTGTGGGATACCCTTAAACATCCCCAGTAGCAAAGAATCTTAAACAATCACTCAACCAATGGGATCTTATGAAGTTGAAAAGTTTCTCCACAAACATACAATAAGCAGAGCCAATAGATTACCCACAGAATGGGAGAAAATGTTTGCTGAATATCCAACTGACAGAGGCCTAATCTCTAGAGTCTACAAAGAACTCAAAAAAATAAACAATAAAAAGTCAAAGAACCCACTCACAAAGTGGGGCAAAGAACTGGACAGGCAGTTCACAGAGGAAGAAATACAAATGGCAAATACACACTTAAGAAAATGTTCATCATCCCTAATCATCAGGGATATGCAAATTAAAACTACTATGAGATTACACCTTACACCAGTAAGGACAGCAAACATCAAAAAATCAAATGGAAGTAAAGGCTGGTGAGGATGTGGAGAAATAGGAACCCTCATCCACTGTTGGTGGGAACATAAGATGGTACAACCACTTTGGAAAGCAATATGGAGACTCCTAAAAAATCTGACCAACAGACACAGTTATTCCCTTACTGGGCATGTTCTCCAAAAGCTCCATGCCTCAGTTCATAGAGATTTGCTCAACCATGTTTATATCTTCTCAATTCATAATAGCTAAGAGTTGGAATCAACCCATATGTCCATCTTTAGATGGATGGATAACTAAGATGTGGTATGGGATGATGGAATCTACACAGCTGTAAGGAAAAATGACACAATAAAATTTGAAAAAAAAATGGTTGAACCTAGAACAGTTCATTCTCCTTGAACACATCCAATCCCAGAAAGATAATCACCACATAGTCTCACTCATCTATAGCTCCTAACTTGAATCTACCCAAGTTGCCAACATACCTAGGAAGCATCTCTAGGACTGGACAATAGAGGGGGTGGGGAGGGCAAGGGATGGGATGGGGGACACAAAATTGGACCCAAATAGCAATGGTACCTTATAACTCTACATCCTAAAAGACAGACCAAATGGTTGAACCTTCACCAGGCCCTTAGAGGGAACTCCTGACTCAGAATGTCCTGGGTAAGGCCCTGGAGTAAGTATGATGAAAACTGACCTTTATTTCCTCCTGTTTCTGTTTTCCTCTCTCTCTGTCTCTCTGTCTCTTTCCCTTGCCCTCTTCTCTCTCATCTATCTCTTTTATATCAAGTATCTTTTTCTTCCTTTCCTTCTTAGGTGCTGACCTGTAACTCCCAGTACCAGCACATGGATATCATCCACAATGAGCTTTTGATCAGACAGACTACAAGGTTTCCCAAAAAAAAAAGACTGATTTCTGTCAGAGAACTTGATTACCCACCATAGCTTAGTGGTAAGACCCTACTACTGAAGACACCATATGCTGTTGGCATGTAACATGTAGTGACATGGCTGGAAGCTGGAAGAGAATCAGTCCCCAGACAGCACATCTAGTGCCAGAAGGTGATACATGAGCAAATGGGGGAAAATGACCAACACTTGTCCAAGCAACTCATGGTCTAACCTACTTAGTAGCAAACAACCTGATGTGATTCTCACATAAGTGCAATAGTGACACATAGCCATGGTGGGAAACCAACTGCTCTTGATTTGGCTAACAGATCTTCTCAGTGGAACAGAACTCATAGCTTGAGCTGGGAAACAAGTCAGGACCATATCTAAAAATGAGCCCGCTCTCCATTATCAAGTTCCCACTGATTGTGGGCTACAAGTGGGCCTACACCTATTAAACTCTCTCTAAAAAATAACAGTTATCACATTTATTTGGTGCTAACTTACTCTCTGTCAGAGAATCTGCTTCTCTTTTTCAGATAGACACAGAACCTAAGGAGAGAACCACCCCATCATACATGAAAAGGGCCCCGGCTGACACTCAGAATAATTGAGCAAAAAAGCAAGAATGCTGTTTTCTTGGTGAACTAGGAACCAGCACAATGGTGAAAGAGAAAGAGATACACACAGAGAACTATCAACTCCTACCAAACCAGATATCCAGAGACACAGAGGCTCCTAAAATCTCAACAGTGAAGCAGAACTAAAATGAACCCAGCATGGCTCAGGGAAATTTGTGGAAGAGGGGGCAGAAAGAATGTCAGAGTCACACGTTGGGCAGAGACATTTCCTCCTACCTGAATGAAGGGTAACCCCACAATGCATGACCCATATACCCTAACAAGGAGGGTCCCTGTGGAGGCCCCAACAAGGAGGGTCCCTTTGGAGGGGAGAGGACAGGGAAGAGGCTAACAATGGTACAAACTTGACTGTATTCACTGAGTACAAAAATAAAAAATAAAAAAGAACGAATTAGAAACCTTATCTTATACAATATACAACAATAAATTAAATTGGAATATACCTAAATATAAGACATGAAACTGAAATATCTAAAGAAAATATAGAATCTAAGCTTGTTGAGCGTTGCTCTTCACCATGAGTTTTGTGTATGTTCCTAAACCACAGGCAACAGAAGCACAAATGAAGAAGCAGAACTACAGCAAGGTCAAAGGTTTGCTCTGTCTATGAAAGCAAACAACAAAACAAAAGCCAACTTATGGAATGGGAGAGTATACTTGAAGACCATATATCCAATAGAAGATTGATATCCAAATTATAAAGCTTATATAATGTGATAGCAAAACATAAAGAACCTGATAAAAATAGATAAAAGGACTTCAATAGACATTTCCTCAAAGGAAACTTATGGATGGGCAACAAATATATGAAGAAATGCATAGTATCACTAGTCACCAGGGAACTGAAAATTGAAACTCAATGAGTTGCAACCACACATATGTCAGGATGGCTCTTATCAAAGAGACAAGAGATAGCAATGGTTGGCAAGGATGTGGAGAAAGAAACCTTTGCGTACTGCTGGTGGGAGTGTAAAACAGCATGGTGCAGCTATTATGAATGAAAATTAGTAGATATCATACTAACTGAATCACACCATAATCATAAATACATGATGCTATGATATCATTTGTATGTGGAATCTAAAAAGGAAAGACCAGGAATAAAATGGTGGTTTCCAGACACTTAGGAGTTGAAGAAGTGGGGAGATATGGGTGAAAGAACACAAGCTATCAGTTAAACAAGTTCTAGAGATCTTGTGTGCAGCATGGTAACTATAATAAGTAATGTATTATATACTTGAAATTTTCTAAGAAAGTAGACCTTAAATGTTTTTAACACACATATATGTTCACTGGTAGATATGTTATTAGATTTTACAAAATCTGCTTATATTAAACAAGACATTATAATGCTATATACATACATATATATCCCATATTTATCCTTAACTTATTGATGGTCTAGCATGCAAATATGAAAACCAGATAGAGATGACACAAGAAAAGAAAACTATAGGCTTATTTCCCTGATGAACTTAGATGCAAAGATACTGAACAAAATCCTTGCAAACTGAATTCAACAACACATCAAAAGCATTATTCACCTTGATCAAGTAGACTTTATCTCAGGAATGCAGGGTTGGTTCAACATATGGAAATCTGTCAATGTAATACATCACATAAATAAGCTTAAGTACAAAAATCACATGACCATTTCCATATATGCAGAAAATGCCTTTGACAAAATACAACACCACTTCATGATCAAAGCACTGGAGAGAATGGGCATGGACAGTATATATCTCAACATAATAAAGGCTATATATAAAGCACCTAAAGCCCAAATAATACTTAATGGGGAGAGACTGAATGAATTCCCATTGAGATCAGAAACATGACGGGGTGTTCACTCTCATGTCTGTTCTTTAACATAGTACTGGAAGTCCGAACTCAAGCAGTAAGGCAGGAGAAAGAAATAAAAGGGATATAAATTGGAAAAGAAGAAGTTAAGTTATCCCTAACTTGACCCAAGAACTTCCATCTCAAAACTCTTAAAGGTGACTAATTCCTTCAGCAAAGTAGAAGGATACAAAATCAACGCACAAAAGTCAGTCCTTTCTATATGCAAAGGAAAAAAATACTGAGAAAGAAATTGGTGACATTGTCCCATTTTCAACAGCAACAACAGCAACACAAATAAAATACTTTGGAATAACATTAACCAAAAATGTGAAAGACTTATATAATGAAAACATAAAGTCAGTCAAGAAATAAATTGAAGAGGACTTGGGAAAATGGAAAGACCTCCCATGCTCATGGATGGGCAGAATTAACATTGTGAAAATGGCAATCTTACCAAAAGCCATATACAGATTTGATGCAATACCAATAAAAATATTAATGTTTTTCTTCACAGAGATAGAAAAAATGATCTCAAAATTCATATGGAATGGCAGAAGGCCTCGGATATCCAATCATATCCTCAGATGATACCTGATCTAAAGCTATATTGCAAAGCCATAGTAACAAAAACAACATGGTACTGGCATAAAAACAGGACTATAGTCCAGTGGAACATAATAGAGGATCCAGACTTGGGTCAAATAACTGCAATGACTTGATCTTTCACAAAGGCCCCAATAACATAGACTGGAGAAAAGATAGCATCTTCAACAAATGGTGCTTGACAAACTGGATAACCATACGCAGGAAAATGAAACAAGACTCACACATCTCTCCATGCACAAAGATCAAGTCCAAATGGATCAAAGTCCTCAATATAAGACCAGAAACTCTGCTACTACTGGAAGAAAAAAGAATAGGAGGAATGTTACATGATATAGGAATGGGAAAAAAGACTTCATGAACAAAACCCCAATAGCTCAGGAACATAAACAACACTCACCCATTGGGATTTCAGGAAGCTGAAAAGTTTTTCACAGACAAACATACAATATGCAGAGCCAATAAACTACCCACAGAATGAGAGAAGATTTTGCCCGCTATACAACTGAAAGAGGCCTAATTTGTAGAATCTACAAAGAACTCAAAAACCTAAACAATAAAAAAAAAAAAAAATGAAACAACCCAATTGAAAAGTGGGGCAGAGAACTGAACAGGGAGTTCTCAGAGGAAGAAATACAAATGGCAAACACACACTTAAGAAAATGTTCCGGATAGCAGCAGAAGGGGGAAGGAGATCAACACAGAGAAAAATCAACTCCTACCAAATCAGAGAGCCAGAGCCTCAGAGGCCCCCAACACCTCATCACTGAAGCAAACCAAAAATGAACCCAACATGGCTCAGGGAAATTTTGTGGAAGAGGGGGCGGAAAGAATGTCACAGCCACATGTTGGGTCATGATATGCAGAGACATTTATCTTACACATAACTGTGGGCTAACTCCACAATTCATGACCCATATACTTCAACAAGGAGGTGCCAAGGGGATGGGGTAGATGACAGATGAGCCCAATAATGGTACCAAACTGACTGTATTTGCTGAATACAAAACTAACTAATAAAGAAAAAAAGAAAAGGAAAAAAAAAAAAAAAAGAAAATGTTCAATAACCCTAACCATCAGGGAAATGCAAATTAAAACAACTATCAGATTCCACCTCAGCCCAGTAAAGATAGCAAACATTAAAAAAATCAAATGAAACCAGATGTTGGTGAGGATGTGGAGAAAAAGAAACCCTTATTCACTGTTTGTGGGAATGTAAGGTGGTACAACCGCTATGGAAATTAATATGGAGGCGCCTACAAAGGTTGACTGTAGAGTTACTAACAGACCCCATTATTCTCTTACTGATAATTTACCCTAAAAGCTCCATGGCTCAGTTCAGAGATACTTGCTCAACTATATTTATAGCTGTTCAATTCATAATAGCAAAGAACTGGAATCAACCCAGATGTCTAACTAGACAAATGGATACCTAAAATGTGGTATATCTACATGATTGAATTCTACACAGTAGTAAAAAAAAAAAAATGACACAATGAAATTTGTAGGAAAGGATAGTGCCAGCCTAACCACTTCTTGGGGAAGGAAAGGCAAGATCTTTGTGGTTCTTTGGAGTTTTTAGGGGATTGCAGATCCTAGTAGACCTCCAGTGCGAGTGCATGGAGGAGCAAAGTAGGGAATCTGAGGGAATGTGCTGATTCCCAAGCTCTTGGGTAGCCCATCAGTCCCCCAAGTCCCTCAAGCAGCCATCCCAGCTGCAGTCCCAGCAGCCATTTCCTCCTGTACTATGCCATCCAAGCCACCACTGACCACCCTGCTCGTGGACTAGGTCCCCCTGCACTTCCTACAGCCCAATGCACAAAAATGCCAACAGCATAGAGATCTGATATACTTGTTCAGAAAAATTTAGAAAGTTTATTTCATTAAAAGAAATGTTAAAGAAAAAAATCACAAACTTGGAAAAAATATTTGCAACACACAAAACTAATGAAAATTTAATAGCAAGTATAAAATTCAATATGAAAAGACTACAATGACAATAAAATATGGATAAGGCAAATCAACATACATATCATAGAAGAAAATAACTCAAATATGAAGAATGTTGATTAGTAATCAAGAAGAAAAGTAAAACTGTGATGAGGGATTATTTAATATCCACCACAGTAGTAGAAAATTAATATCAATTTTATATCAAGTATTAACAAGATGTAGAGCAAACGGGATTCATATATTACATGTAGGAATATACAAGTTTTTGGCATTAATTTTACAAATATGAAGTTTCTCAGACCTCAGGACCCATTAATCTTGCCTGTGTGTACAAGGAGACCACTAGAAGAATGTCCCTAATTACAACAGTTTTTGTAATCAAAAGTTGGAAACTATCCTAGTGCCCTTAAACAGGAAAAATGGATGAATAAATTAATATTTACATAGTAGGAAGACACTATAGTAAAATTGAATAAAAACTATGACATTACACATTAATTGTGATTAATTTCACAGTGCTATTTTGAAAAAGACAAGAAAATACAATGGCTATAAAGTTTTAAAAAAAAGGTGAGGCTCCAAACAGTATTGAGAAGTATGGACATATATATATAAAAAGCAAAGGAATGACAGAGAACCAAGAAGCTTTCCTCTGGGTGGTGGTGGGAGGTAGGGTACACAAATGCACTGGCACTCTTTCCTAACAGGGTTAGTGGCTACATGGTCACTTACTATTGCTGTTTAAACTATTTCTACATTGTTACTTTGACACAGTGTATAACAATCACCCAACCAAAACCGTGTTACTGGAGTGCCAACTACACCTGAAAAGGGGTGGAGGTGAGACAGGACTTGGTTTTATGGTGCACTTAGAATTGGCCCTTGAAACATAAGGCTTTTTAACATATTTTATTTTACTATTTATTTATTTATTTGTGAGAAAGAGGGGTGGGGAGAGGGAGAGACAGAATGAGAATGGGCACACCAGGACCTCCAGCCACTGCAAACAAACTCCAGATTCATGTGCCTCCTTGTGCATCTGGCTTACATGGGTCCTAGGGAACCAAACTTGGGTCCTTTGGCTTTGAAGGCAAGTGCCTCAACCACTAAGTTATCCCTCTAGCCCGAAGACATAGGGTTTTAAGGAAAGAAACAGATGAAGAGAAACTTCCACTTGGGAAGGACAGAAGAAAGATGTGAGCACGTGAAATGGCATTGTGTGTCCTCAAACCAGCAATGGTTGGAAGATGAATGGGGACCAGAGTGGCAGGAAAAGAAGGAAATTACATAACAGATGTCCCTTCCTTGTTTCTTTCCTCCCTCTTTCCCTACCTGTCTTTCTCCCTTTCTCTCTCCCTCATTTCCTCTTTCCCCCCCAAAACATATTTGGATGTCAATCTGTTAGTAAAGGCAGGTTGTTGAAGACTTTTGAGAAGTGACGTGATCACACAAGTGATTTTGGAATATGCAATTACAGGTTGGATGAAGCATGGATGGAATTAGGCAGATGGGATTCATCTGGCTACTGTGATAGCTCAGGATAACATGAAGGTTTGTATTGTTCATAATCAGTTTGGATTTGACATGTTTCCTAAATGTATAGGTAGATTTTCAGAAATACGACAGAGAGAAACACAGTGTATGGGCTTTCTTCAGGCTGATGACCCCTGATCAGCTTGAGCACCATTAAACATGGTAAATTGTGAGCACTGACTCAGCAGTTTGCCTCTAATTTCCTTTGATACAGGTACACCTCCTGGTTTTCTATGGCCCTCCCTTTCTGTAACTAGGAGACCATATTTGACCATGACCTCTGCTCAATATTATATCTGAATGTAACTTCCCTCTCAGGGCTGTCATTCTTCCAAAGTCTTAAAACAAAAGTAAAGTAATGTGAACAGGTTGCAGAATCTCTTTTTCTTTTGCAAGAGGCTAACATTTCTGACAATGTCCTAAAGACTAGTAGTATATTTATCCTTTTGGCAGATAATTACATGACACTGAGACACTATAACAAGAACTGGTGGCTCGTTTGAAATGGAAAAATGGGTATATCAGACATCAACAGGCAGCTGGAATTTCAGATAAGGCATTTAAAGGACTATCAGTTCATGGGATTGTTCTTTGTGACATAGAACCTAGTGGAAGCAATAGATCTCAATACAAAGAAGAGCTTACTGAAAACAAACATTTAGAAGTCAGATGTAGGAATGACCAATTTACCCTGAGAGACCACATTTCCACTACTATATCAATACAATAGGGAGTAATATGTAGCCATAAGGGCAGAAGGAGACACAGTGACTGCTAAGAAGCCCAATGTGCCTAGGACACCCCAAGGAAGAAATGAGAATGGTCCAAGACATATAATAGAGCACACAGGTTTATCCTCAGCATTACAAACAACAGGGCTTCCAACAAAGCCTAAAAAAGCCAATGTCATACAAGCAGAGAGTAGCATAGATTAACCAGAGGCTGGAGTGCTTAAGGGAGGTAGAATCAGGGAGATGTACAAAAGTAGACTTAGATAGGAGGAATGAATTCAAGAATGTTGTATAGCAGGAGACTGTGGTCAATGATGATATATTCCTGCACACTACAAAAGAAGTGCATGGTAAGTGTTCTTTTGCCCACAAAACTGGCTACTTGGTAAGGTAATACATTTGTTAATTAGCTAGATTTACCAGTGTGCAATGTATAAACCTTACTCTCATTATATAAGAAATAGAAAAGACACTGTCATGTGAGTCAGAATTAAGTGAAATAAAAAGGACCAGCTCTCAAGGTCTTCTGAATTTCTCTGTCATATCAGGTAAATCCTGTATAAATCCAAGACCAAGGGACAGTTCACATCCATTCTGATTAAAACAGGTAAGTGGAGTTGAACCAGGTAAATTGAGTGACAATCAGCAAAGCTCTAGGTTGGGGAAGACAGGGACAGACATTCATATGCACATGGCCAATTCACATAAACACAACTTGTAAGAGGGAAGATATTTTAATTTATTCTCAAGTAAAGACAGATGACCTAGTATAAAAAATGAAGGCATGCCCTTATATATATATAAAAGATGGCCTAGTATAAAAAAGGAAGGCATGCCCACATCTCCCTTCATTGAAGAGGCAAGGAAAATGTCTTTTTAAGATCACAACAGTTGTTTTTAGACTTTTTCATTCTTTTCCATGGGCCAAACCAAAACAATAAAACAATAAGCCACATATGAATAATTAAAATGAAAGGCCCCACACATTTATTCAATTTCTTTTCTCTTTCCATACGAAGATGCAATCCTAATGCTATCCTTTGATTCCTTAGCAAGACTTTAACTAGCCCTCATGGGAACCTGCTTTTTTGAAATGGTTCAAGGTTGAGCATCCAACTGAAGAAGAAACAGCAGAGAAATGGAACCCTTCCTGTGTGGATAATGAGCCCTGAATAATCGACAATGGAGTATAATGCCAAGTGTGCATCTCTGATCCCCATAGTTCTTCTCTAATCAACACAGCTCTCTCCCTCATTCCTAACAGTAACTCTTATAACTCATTTAACGTACAATGTTCATAGGCCAGGCACTGAAAAGAAAAAGGCAATGGGTTTGATCTGTGGGAGGGGTTTTTCTTTGCCGTCTTGAAAGACATGGAGCAGAGCCCAAATCATAAAAGGACAAGTCTCTCATTTGCAGAGCATTTGATGATGATTCTAATGAGGGCTGAAAGCCAATTGGATATCTCAATGAACCCAGCTGTGATACCATGAAATGCATACAGATAGTGCAGCAATGAGCTGGCTAAGTCTACTGAGTCTCAGAACCCAGAAGTATTGAAACATTACACACATGGCCATTGCACTACAGAGCTCCTGAAATGAGCTGCTTTGGCCTATCACTGCTTTATTTCACCAGTCTGACTGCTTTATTCCCATCTTAAGTACTTGTTCTCCCTCTCGTGTCATGCTTTCACTTTCATTAAGCTCCCCAGCTCATTTATCTGCACTGACCTGGAGGGGATGAGCTCTGCAGAATTCCATCTTCTGATAAGCTCTGGTTATCCCGTCATCCCCACTGCCTGTTTTTCCTGATGACTTTCCTACTGTGCCCCAGCACACATGTCTTGTAATCTTTATTCTGTCAAGTTTTACAAGCCCTACACTTTCTGAAGTTCTTCATTATTTCCATTTTGATCTTATTTTATCTTACTTCCACTCTTACTCTGTCATCAACATTTGGTGACAGGAAGTTTACATGAGAAGAAAACAAGTTCTGAAATGTCTCATATTTGAAGGTACAATAGAGTTTTACATACCGATATTGCAAAATGTGTAATAAATAAACGTAGCTCCAAAAGGCCAATGTGTTTACTTTGAGGTAATTTATTTAAAAAATAAAAAGCTGTGTTTTGGTTCATCACAAGTCTTTGTGACCTTGCACTTAGGAAGTACAGCTAATTAACATCCCAAAGAAAATGACACTTCCTTAGTGCTTTGCATTTTGAAGGGTTCTGTTTATATCTTTATTTGGTATCAAGTATTTACTTAGTCCCTACTGTGTTGGGCACTGGGGAAATGTGGGCAAGCACAAAGCAACATGGATCTAGTCTTGTGAGGCCTGAACATGAGATACAGACTTCCTACACAGTCACACAGAAATGTGAGATTAGTACTGTGACAAATACTGTGAAGGATATGTGCTTGGAGCAGTGACAGACAACTTAACCTCAGGGGATGTGACCAGACTGGAAAGGACAAACAGCCTTTTCTAGGATGTAATGCCTGAGCTTGGAAGGAAAAGTCAAGGAGTTAACTAGGTAAACAGGAGGGGGAAAGTATTTTGGGAAATAGTAAAATATCAGAAATGGAGACACAGGTTGGAGGGATGACTAAGCCCCAGGGATCCTGGAGGCAGAACATGTATAGCCTGACAGCATTGTTATAGGAGAGTGATCTCTACCCTGAAAGAAACCGGGTACACTGAATGGGTTTTAAACATAGACAGATAGGTCACAAGGAACCAACTACTTATAGCAGTCATGGGGGAAGCAAATCCACCTAGATTTATATTTCCTAGTTTATAACCTCTTGACATTTATATTTAAAGCTACTTTCTATATCTCTGTGCTTAGAGAATTGAGTAATTTAAAAGAAGTATATGCTTTAGGAAGAAGGAGGTTAAAAAATAGGACTAAATTTAGGATTATTGAATGTTGCCTTTCCTAGAAAATATTATTCCCATTTTATAGACATGTAAAATGGACTATGTTAAAGAGCTTGCAGTATACAAAGCAGTTGTCATTCCACTAATTGTCTTGACTGGTCCTGCTGAGCAGGACACACTCTTCCCAACTCCCTCATCCTTTTGCAACATGTATGGTTCTCTAAAGCTGCCCAGAGGAGGCCTGATGTGGAGGGGATAGAGCAAACACGAGCCCTTGACAGGGTAGATGTCTAATGTCAGAATAGACAACCAGTATTTGAGTGTTTGAACATCAGAACTGTCAGCCTTCTGTTTTTTCTAGTGCTCTCTTTCTTCCTTACAATGGAGGAAGGAGCTATGGAAATGGATGCTGCATCATTAAGATAAGTAAGAATTTCCTTCTAATCAAGTGTTCAGGGAAACTAACTTAGAGGTACAGAGGAAGGAAAGGCTGTATAGAATGATACTAGGAAGCACATGGACGTGTCTTCTGGGCTCCTACATGTCATGTCAGGGCAGGTGTGGGGGGAAGGTTAACTCCCGACTCTGAGATGATGAGTTTTCATGACTAAAAGGTAAGTGCTACTTTAACTTCTGTTTCTGCCAACATGGCAGATGAGATACCCTTAGCCTCCTCAGCACTGTTGAGGTAAGGAAGAGAAGAATCCTCTCATGCCAAAAGCAAAGTAGAAGGAGAGTGGGAGGCAAATAAACAAATTACTTCTGCCAATTGCTTGTCAGTGGGAAACTGCCTTTCTTTTTCTTTTTCTTTTTTTCAAGGTAGGGTCTAGCTCAGGCTGACCTGAAATTTACTATATAGTCTCAGGATGGCCTCGAACACTCGGCGATCCTCCTACCTCTGCTTCCCAAGTGCTGGGATTAAAGGTGTGTGCCACCACACCCTGCGATATTTACTTTTGTTTGTTTGTTTGTGTTTTTGAGGTAGGGTTTCATTCTCACCCAGGCTAATCTGGAACTCACTATGTAGTCTCAGGGTGGCCTTGAACTCACGGCTATCCTCCTACCTCTGTCTCCCGAGTGCTGGGATTAAAGGCCTGTGCCACCACGCCCGACCTACTTTTTTTATGTATTATTATTTTCTCAGTAGGGCCACAGAATCACAACTTGACAACCAGAATGTCTGGTATTTGTGATTGATACATCTACTACCCTTGATTTGGGATGAACAATTACCTAAATCTTTTTTAAAATTTTATTTTATTTATTTATTTGCAAGGATAGAGAAAGAGAGAGAGAGCTAGAGAAAGAGAAAGAGAAGAGAGACAGAGAATGGGTGACCTCTAGCCATTGCAAAAAATTCAAGACACATGTGCCCCCTTGTGCATCTGGTTTACGTGGGTACTAGGGAATTGAACCTGGGTCTTTTGGCTTTGCAAGCAAGCACATTAACCACTAAAACATCTCTCCAGCCCCAACAATTACCTATGTCTTAAATCCTGGGCTGGATAGATGGCTCAGCAGGTAAGGCATTTGCCTGCAAAGCCTAATGACCCAGGTAGATTCCCCAGTATGCACAAAATGCGGATGCATAAGGTGACATATGAGTCTGGAGTTCTTTGCAGTGGCTAGAGGCCCTGGGACATCCTTTCTGCCTCTTTCTCTCAAATAAATATTAAAATAATACTCAGCCTACACCATTGCTACCGGTGGCTAGGAGGGGCAACCTAATCATAGGCTCATTCAGCTTCATTTGCAATTTAGGGATCACTATTGCTCCTGAGATTCAGTGACTGAGCACAAGATCAGGCATAGTTAACAACATTGTTTCCTCATCTACTTCAAATCTTCCAGGTTTTAAGTGTTCAATAGGTCTCTAAATGGGCAAGAAATTTAGCAAAAGAAGAGTGGACACTGTTGGGTGTCCATTTAGGGGAGATTCGCTGCGGGCATTTGGGACCCCAGACATCAGGCTCCTTATGACCCAGGTGCTTGGACACCGGGCTTCACCTGTTGCTCAGAGTTGTCTTCTGTCGCAGGGCGGTGTGGGACGAAGAGGGCTGAGAAGTGCATCCCCAGAGCAGGCCATGACAAGTTCCTGTGAGGAGCCCCTGCCTTCCTTTTTCCAAGTCTTTCATTTTTTGAAATAAACCCGAGAAAGTTTAGCCCAGGAAACACCTGCTTATTTCTTGAAACCTTGAGTATCTATTTTGATGACTGGGACACAATGACAGAAAATTAAACTTAAGGACACAAATGGTGATATATATAAGTTTTCTTCAAATTAAAACATTTCATTCTGGAAGGCTTATTCAGACTCATGAAGTAAAGTATTCACAAGTCTCAGCTCCTGAAAATTTTCATATCACAAGCCCTACCACAGCATTATAAGACCCAGGGTTATATTAATTACTGGTAGAGGAGGCAGTGGAACTGCTTGAATTTTGATCTTTCTAGTTCACAAGGACATTAAACTTAGTAAATGAATTTTTAGCACATGCCCTATAGATTGATTTTGAATCTACCCATCATCAAATTAAATTGAGATGAAGGTTATAAGCATGCTTTTAACTAGTAAAGATATATGCAAAGAGTTGAACCAAGATCAATGAAAATACTATTGGCACAAAACAGACACATAGATCAATGGAGTAGAATAGGAGATCCATATATAAATCCACACTGTGTGTGTGCGGTGGGGGCGGGGGGTCCATAATAGGCAGTTATTTAGTTTCCTGGAACTAGGCAGGATCAGGACTGCCCTTAAAGTAAGGGATCTTAGGATGTCACACCCTTGCCATGCCTATCCCAGCTGGCCACACCTACCTCAGCTTGCCCCACCTGTGCCAGCCATGGAATTTAGTGTTTACCCATCTCACCCAATTAGATTTCTCATAAGTGGGCACCCTGCCCAGGTGGGAGGATTTTTCCTCTAAGCCAAGGTCAATTGGCACGGACACCTGGTGTAGGTATGTCTAGAAAAAAAAAAAAAAAACAACTCCTGGAATAAGCTCCAAGGATGCAGATTTTATGAAGATTCACCCATGCTGGGGTGAGCTTTCTGGTTACGTAGCTGCCTTTGAGTTGTCTCTGCTCCTGTAAGGAACCCCCATGAACTGGTGTAACTTGGTTTGTTGTCTGTGCCCTAGGTGGGGTGAAGAGATATCTCTTTGTGTTGCCCCAGGAAAAGGTAATACAATAAATAGGCTGTATAACAGGAGAGACCTGAATATTGAGGACCCCAAGGGACTTTCAACAACAGGCAAAAAAAAAAATTATTTTTTTCAAAGACTGAGATAGAAAAAGGACTAATAGAAAGGGACAACATAAAATAACATAGTTGAATAAAAAAAATGTTAGCATACCAAATTAGTACAAAGTGATTAAAATGATCTTGATAAAATTTATTACTTAAAAATATAGAATCCTGGGCTAGAGAGATGGCTTAATGGTTAAGGCTTTGCCTGCAAAACCAAAGGATCCCTGTTCAATTCTCCAGGACCCGTGTAAGCCAGATGAACAAGGGGGTGCATGCATCCGGAGTTCATTTGCAGTGGCTGGAGGCCCTGGTGCACCCATTCTCCCTCTCTTTCTCCTCTCTCTGCCTCCTTCTCTCAAATAAGTAAATAAATAATAAAAAATTAAAAAATATGAAATCCAGGGCTGGAGAGACATGGCTCAGCTGTCAAGGTACTTGTCTGCAAAACCAAAGGACCCAGGTTCCATTCCCCAGTACCTATGTAAGCCAGATGGATAAGGTGGCACATGTATCTGGAGTTTACTTGCAGTGGCTACAGATCCTGGTGTTCCCATTCTTTCTCTCTATGTGCCTCTTTCTCTCTCTTTAAATAAATAAATGGATAGTTTAAAAAACTACAAAATCCAGGTTTGTAGCTACACAAATCAAATGTAAAGACATGGAAACATTGAAAGCAAAAGCATCAAAGATCTGCTAAAGAAAACTAGATTTCTTATGTTAAACAAAATGGACTTTAAAGCAAAAAATGCTTGAATAAAGATGGTAGATTGGCACATAATGTGGAGATTTAATTCATCTACAACACACAGATCTTTGTATCAAATAGAATGACATCAAAATACATAGTAAATTCAACAGCTCCTCAAAGAAAAAATTATGAAACTACTAATAAGATTTTAATAACCCCAATCATTAATAACTTATTCAGAGGTATTGAATAGATGAAGTTTAGAGTATAGAATAGTTAAATAGTATAATAATCAAGTTTCATTCAATGAACACATCTCTACCATCCTCCTTCAACCACTGCAGAATGCATGTTATACTCAAATACATGTGGACCATTAATACATTAGTCCAAAAAGCAGCTGAAATAACTTAGAGAGACTGAAATCAAATATTTTTTCTGAAGATAATAGACATAAACTAAAAATGAAGATTATAAAACTTAACCAGAACATCACCATATATTTGGAAATGTACAGAAATACCTTCTAAGTAATTCATGAGTTGAAAAAGAAATGATAATGTAAATTAGAAAATATTTGGAATTTAAAATAATGAACATACTGTAATCAAAACTGCTGCCTTAAATTTACACATTATTATTAGAAATGAGGAAACCCAGTCTCAAGGAAAGTAACATAACTGATAAATGCATATGACTACAGAAATGAAAGCCTGAGAATTTGACCATGAGTCGAAGAAATTATAGTGGACACTAGATATTAAAATAATGAACATACTGTATAACAAGTCAGGATCCTTAAAAGCAAAGATTGTCAGTAGAAATGCAGGAAGCCTGAGAATTACTTATCTAATCTTCCAAAGAAGATCAAGAAATAGAACATGATAAAGCCAAGGAAAATGGATGAACTTAACTATTAAATGTAAAATAAATTAATATATTATACGCATTGTGTATTATTTGAAAAGAATGAAAGAACATGAAACTCTCTAACATAATAAAAAATGTAAAGAATATATAAACAATAGTTAAATGAAAGAAGCAAATCTCTATAAATGTTTTCACTAACAGGAGATATAAAATTTGAAAACTGAGGCTGTGGGTATAGCTCAGTGGTAGAACATACACTTTGTATGCATGAAGCCCTAGGCTCAATTTCCAGCACCAGCCTCCACCCCACATAAACCTGAGCAAACTGCCAAAACTAACTCTCCTAACTGAAAACTAAAATGAAATAGGCAAATTATCAGAATAGACTCAAGAAGAGGTAGGATGTGAACAAATTCTAATTATTATAAAAATATAATTAGTGGATATGTAGAAAATAACTAAACCTGGATAAATTCACAGATACATTTTATAAAATATGAAGGGTTAATTCTCAGTTTACAAATTCTTTCACAGACAACTATAGCAACCAGGAGGATTATATTATTTCATTCATATATATATATATATTGGTTTTTCAAGGTAGGGTTTCACTCTAGTCCAGGGTTACCTGAAATTCACTATGTAGTGACAGTATGTGCTGCTGACACAGAGCATGGTGAGACCTCGCTGGAATTCAGAAGAAAGCCAGTCTCCAGCCTGTCTAGTGCTGGAAAGTGCTACATAAGCTACTGGGGGAAAGTGTCCAAGAACAGTCTGAGCAACAAGAGGTCTAAGCTACTCAGAAGCAAACACCCTGAAGGATGTACATGTCAGTGCAATAGTGCCACACAACCTCTGTGGGTAAGCAATAGCTTTCTCATTGGCTACGAGATCTGCTCAGTATAAAGGAACCCATATCTAGAACTGGGAACCAGATCAGAATCCTATGAGGACAGAAATTATGTTCTCCAGTTTCAAGCTGTCACTAGTCTTTGACTAAAAGAGGGGTTACATTCATCAAATTCACCCTAAATTAATAATGTTTATCCCATTTAAACTATGCTGACTTCACCCTCTGTTGGAGAATCTGTTCTTCTTTCTCAGAAGGTAGCAAGACCCAAGGAGATAAACTACCCCTCACACTTTAGCCAAGCCACAGTAGAAAATACAGAGGTATTGGGAAGATTAGGAAGAATGCATCTTCCATAGTGAGCCTGACAACTGAAGTCAGGGTGAAGGAATAAGACCCTGAGGATAATCAACACTTCCCAAAGCAGAGATCCAGAGGCTCCTAAGAAATCATCACTGAAGTAGACTTAAAACTCACCCACCATGGCTCAGGGAATTTTGCAAAAGGTGGTGGTGGGGGGGTAGAAAGATTGTAAAAGCCACAAGGGAATGGAAGCCTAGGAGATTAGTAATGTTTTGTTTTCTTAAAACTGAGACAAAAGTTCATTGTGTTTGAAGTTATTGTTAGTTATTGCTATTTCATGTGTTAAAAATAGTGTTGTCAGTGGTTGTATTTTATATAAAAAAAGCAACATACAATACTTATAGTACTTATTTGTTGGTTATAAGCTAGACCTGTCTGGAAAACAGAAGGAAAGTTGACAAATTTGAAAGAATTTACAATCAGAGAATTTTGCTTTTAATTAAAGAAAAAAACTCCAAAAGATGGGTAAGAAGTATCTTTCTGTACAATGTTCAGTCCAATAACTTGTAGATTATCATTCTGAAGCCTGCTATAGGCAGACATTAGTGTCGCAGGAATGTGAGGAAGAAGGTGGATCATTTTAATCATTAGATGAGGCAATGCTAAACAGCCATATGCAAATGTAACACAGATATAAATTAGGCATAAAATAATGCTCCATACCACAAAAATAAATTTTATGGAGTTGACAAAGAATATATTTGAGCTAGCTACTATTTCTTTTCTCTAAATTTCTCACATTCCCTCATTCACTGGGCTTCATCAGTAAGTTATTTTATATGCTTATTTTCTTTGCCCATGTTTTCTATTTAGTTTCAATTTTTAATGAGATTATATTTTTAAGTGATGGTGAACATAAGTTAGGGGTTTTTTTTTTGTTTGTTTGTTTTTTGAGGTAGGGTCTCCTACCTCTGCTTCCCCAGTGCTGAGATTAAAGGCATGCTCCACCACGCCCAGCATAAGTATAGTTTTATTGAAATTCAGCCATGTTCCTTCATTTACATAGTATCTATGGTTGATTTCCAGCCTGTGACATTTCAAAGAATAAAAAGAAAAGGATTCAGAGCCATGGACAAAGACTTACGAGATGCGCTTGGTGACTAGCACTTGTGGGTGGGTGCTCTGGTATTTCTCAGGCAAGTCACTTAATTTTGTCATCTATAAAAGGGAAAACTCTCTGTAGAGTTAGGATAAGGACTATCCTAAGTGCATAGTAAATGCTGCACAAATGTCAGCTACTGTTTTAATGTGATTATACACCTGACATATGATGTCCCTGTGCTGCTCTGTCCCCATTCCAGTTTAGAACACATCTTGTTCTCCAATAAGGGTCTAGACAGTGATCTGAGCGATGCATGGTGGCACACACCTTTAATCCTAGCACTTGAGAGGCAGTTAGGTGGACTGGTGTGAGTTTGAGGCTAGCCTAAGACTACATAGTGAATTCCAGGTCAGCCTGGGCTAAAGTCAGACTCTACCTTAGGAAATAAAAAAATAAATAAAATAAACTCTCCTATCCTACAGTGATCTGCTTCTGTATGGCCACCACTACCAAAATATTTCACAAGAATATCAAATGACAGAAGTTGACAATCTTTTTTGTTGTTTTCGAGGTGGGTTCTCACTCTAGCCCAGGCTGACCTGGATCTCACTCTGTAGTTCCAGGTTGGCCTCAAACTCACAGTGACCCTCCTACCTGTCTTCCAAGTACTGGGATAAAAGGCATGTACTACCACACCTGGTATTGACAGTTATTTTACATCCAACTCTAATCTCTAGAAATTATACCTTCTATTTCTTTCCCATAATGTAAGTAAAAACAAGTGAATCTCCCCACTATTACTTAAACAGGAAAAAAGAGAAGACAGTTGACATGACCCACAGATAATTCTGATCAAGTTTCATAGGGTCAAGTCGCAGGCACCATAATGCACCATGACAGCTTGCCCCACCATGTCTGGAAGCTGGGGATCTGGGGAATAGCCCATGTACCCTCATTCAGGAATCTCTATTTTTCACCATGCTCATTAATGTCATCTGTGGTACAAAGGAGGGATTATGTTAGAGTAGCCTGGTGGCAGGAAGGAGAGAAGGATTACTGAGGGGGTGAAATGAAGACGGGTAAGCCCTTGATTTAGCCAGACACTGGCCTTGCCTGAATTGTCAGCCTCTGTGATGACTGAGAACCGCAGGCTGAGCCTCCCATGCTTCTAGGCTTTGGGTCAAAATATGAGAGCAGGAGGAGCAATTCTAAGTTCTGGGTCAGGTAACTGATGATGGCTGCTTCTCACACTCCATGTGCAGGTCTGCTAAGGATAGTGTCCACAAGATCCTATTCAGTCTTCCCAGTCCAAGCAACTATGGCTGTCTTAGCTCTATTTTACAGATGAGGATTAGGGGAAAAAAATCAAACAACTTTTCTGTGAGAGAGAAGATGAATCAGTGAATAAATGAGCATGCTATGGCCTCTTGTTGCTGCAAATAAACTCCAGACCCATATTCCACTTTATGCATTTGGTTTTATGTGGATACTAGGGAATTGAAACCTGGGCCAACAATCTTTGAAAGGTAGCTCCTTTAACTGCTGAGCCATCTAACTTTTTTTTAACTTTAATTTTTATTAAACAGATTATACTCTTTTATTCTTTCCCCTGTTCCTGTTTCCCTGGGGCACTCATGAGATTATATTTTTAAGAACTCTGTGCCAGAGACTTATTCCTTAGTTATTTATCTTATCTTAGTTATTTATCTTTATAAATATCTAAGGAATGGAATGGAAGTTATCCATTTTAAATTTGTTGGATGTAATTTGCTTAATAGCCCAATTTGGCAAAGATCTCTACCAAAATCATTCTCATTGCTATAGGTACTGAGAAAGAACATATCAATCAGCAGGGGCTGGTTTTGGAAATGTGACCACCTGTTCCTCAGAGCCCCTGAGTGGGATGATTATTGTTAATTGTCTTGGTAACAGTTGAATGCCAAAGGACAAGCGCACAAAATAATGATACCACTGTCTCAGAATTCCCAGGAGGAGGATCTGTTCACTTCCCCATTAGCCATCTCTAATAAGCATGTCACCTAACTTTGCCAGTGTTCTTAGCAAAGATCCACACTAACATGCTCCCACAACCTGACTAACACAAAAGACCTAGGAAAAGTCTCAGGCTTAGAGACTCAAATATGGAGCAAAACAAAATATCCAAAGTAGTATTATTTACATTCCTAACCTAAGGGCATATCAAGTCATGTACAGGAAGTAATTTTTCAGAGTCACCCAGCTCTTTTGTAGTAATTCGAATTTGAACCATTTTACTATGCTAAATCATTTTACTATGAGTTACTACTATTGGATCCTTACCTTGGTTTTTCCTTCTGATCATAGAAGTGAGTAAAAATACAGCATCTCTCAAAAGTCTTTGATCATGTGTCTGTGCTTAATTTTTGCATAGAGGAAATAATGCATTCAGACTGAAGATGAAGAAATGTCATTAGGGCTGGAGAGATGGCTTAGTGGTTAAGCGCTTGCCTGTGAAGCCTAAGGACCCCGGTTCGAGGCTCAACTCCCCAGGACCCATGTTAGTCAGATGCACAGGGGGGCGCACACGTCTGGAATTCGTTTGCAGTGGCTGGAGGCCCTGGCGCGCCCATTCTCTCTCCCTCTCTCTATCTGCCTCTTTCTCTCTCTGTCTGTTGCTCTCAAAAAAAATAAAAAATAAAAATAAAAAAAAAAGAAATGTCATTAATAGGGGAGAAATATGCCTTAGGATTTCTAAGGCTGGGAATAACTTAGGGCTTGTTTCTTTTTTTTAGTTAATATTTAATGGCAGCCCATGAATCTAGCTCATATAGTTGGTCGTTACTAAAATAATTAAAATGTATTATTATACATTATCAATTTTTATAAATACTAATGAAAGTAGAAATGATAATCCTTAAATGATCAAATGTAGTAATTAGCATAAAAGTAATTGTGTGTTGTGATCAAGAACAAGGTTCTTTAATTCTACAGATCCAAAATACTGTTTAATTCTGAGACTTTATAACATGAACATTGATCTTTTGTTATGAAGTAGCCCCTTTCCTTGATGTGGAGTCTATCACCACAAGTGCCATAAGACTCCCTCAGTGAGAAAATCCAACAACACCTTAATATTAAATATGATTTATGAATAGTAGGAGAAACATCTTTATCCTTCTCTCTTCTAAGTTCCCATCCTTATTTATTTATTTATTGATTGATTTTTCGAGGTAGAGTCTCACTCTAGCCCAGGCTGACCTGGAATTTGCTATGGAGTCTCAGGGTGGCCTTGAACTCATAGCAATCCTCCTACCTCTGCCTCCCGAGTGCTGGGATTAAAGGCCACCATGCCCGGCTCCCAACCTTATTTTAAAAATTGAAGATAAAAATCAACAAGTGAAGCTTGAATTATAGAATTTGTGGGATTCCCAAGTGGCTCATTTTTATTGAGAATTAATTGCTAGTTTACTTTGGATATGGCAAATGTGGTGGGTTGAATAAGGTGTTCTCAATAAACTCATGTGTTCTGAATGCTTGGTTCCCACTGATGTCAATTTGGGAGGTTAAGCCTTGCTAGAGGATGTGTGATGTTGGGGATGGCCTTAAGAGTATGATAAATAGCTCCCCTTGCTAGAACTGAGCTCACCTACTGCTGTTGTCCATCTGATGTTAACAAGGAGATGATGCCCAGCCTTTGCTCTACCATCTTTTTGTTAAGATTTATTTATTAGGAGCTGGGCATGGTGGCACACGCCTTTAATCCCAGCATTTGGGAGGCAGAGGTAGGAGGATCACTGTGAGTTCGAGGCCACCCTGAGACTACATAGTGAATTCCAGGTCAGCCTGGGCTACAGAGTGAGACCCTTCCTCGAAAAACCAAAAAAAAAAAAAAAAAAAAAAAAAGTTATTTATTAGAGACAGAGAGAGAAAAAGAGAGAGAGAGAGAGAGAGTGAGAATGGGCACACGAGGGCCTCCAGCCATTGCAAACAAACTCCAGACACATACACCACAATATACATCTGGCTTATGTGGGGTCTGGAGAATTGAACCTGGGTCCTTAGGCTTCGCAGAATGTGCCTTAACTGCTAAGCAATCTCTCTAGCCCTGCTCTACCATCTTTTCCCTGCCACCATGGAGCTTCCATCAAGACTGTAAGCCAAAAAACCACATTTCTTCCTATGAGCTGCTATTGGTCCAGTGCTTTGTCCCAGCAGTGAGAAGGTAGCTACAACAGTAAACTAACCCATATTACCTAATGTTGGCCATAATAATTCCTTTTGGGTAGCTTGTACACATAAGAAATAAATTGCTTTATAACAAAGACATGAAAAACAATGAAGTATTACCTATTGTTATAATCTGAGTACTAGTGAAAATAGTGTTTTCTAAAACTCAAGTAGAAGACTCATTTTTTAATCCTCTGCCAGAAGTAAACATAAAGATCTTTCATAAAATTGAGCACCTGCCTATTGAATTTCAAGACTGTGATTACATGGATTTAAGGTTCTCAGGCAAACTATTGGAATAGGATGGAAATTTCCTTAGACATGAATCTAGCATGAATAAAGCCAGAGCCACAAACATACACACATCCTGCCTGCCTGTGTGGTGACAATTCCCTCCAGCTGACTGGTTCTCCAACTTCTGCTTACAACAGCTCACCAGGAGGGCTTCTAAAACACAGCCTGGTTTATTTGCAGGTATTGTTGGGGCTACAGATTTTATATTTCTAATGTTTCCAGGGACCATGCTTATGATAATCAGCTTAAATTTTGTAAGAAAATGTCATCCTTTCAGATTTAATTTCTCTATTTGGGTTTCTGTGCCTTGTAAGTAATATAAATAGCAATGAGCCACTTACACTTCTTTTTACTGGAGACTTCTTATCCCTCAAGGCTCTGGTCATTGGTCATTTCAATCATGGCTTTTGACTTCCCTTGTACTGCAATGGTTAATCTTGTTTTATTTAATCATTTGTGAGATGACCACAGCATGTTATGAAAATGCCATTCTGGTTTGAGGAAATTTCTGGAGGCAAGAAGCCAGGTGGAGGCCTTTCGGATAGTCATGTCTAGATGAGGTGAGAAGAGGCCTGTACTGGATTAGGACAGAGGCTGCTGATCTCTCAAGTCAGCCCTGCCTGGGGAGGAATTCCATCTCCAGTATTTCCAGTTATCAAAGGACTGTAGAAGAAGGAGGGTAATCGACAAGATTTTGCATTATTTCTACTTTTGTACTGTACATTATTTTTCACTTGGGAATGAAAATCATAGAAATGAAATGAGCAGGTCATCTTCCTTCTGGATAGTAGAATAAAAGATATAACCCTCAATAGGAGTATGGGGTGGGGATTTTCTAGTAATAAGGGCCCTGGAGAGGGTGGGATGAAGCCTAATCCCAAAACATTTGGTTCTGGTTTGTAACTCCTAGTAATAGAAATCAGTTACAACCAACATTGAGCTGTTGGTGGGAGAGACCTATGAGGCCCCCAAAACACTGTCAAAGCACTTGATTACCCACCTGAGGTAAAAGGCCCTTTTGCTGAAGATAAAACATGCTGACAACAGAGAACATCTGGCTGGAATCTGGAAGGAAGCCAGTTCCCAGATGATTAGCCAAAAGTTGTTGGGAGCTCAACACTAAAGCATTGTCCCCCTCCCAATAACTGACTGCTTTTCTCACAACTCATCACTCACAACCTCATGCTGAATAGCAGCAATCCCACTGAGGAGGGTCTTCAGTGGAATAGGGGCAAGGAGGAGGGAAATAAGATGATGGTACCAACACATGATATGTCCATACAAAGTTCGTAAATAATAATAATGAAATGACTAGTCATCTAGGAACAGTTGATTGGTGTGGCTCAGCCTAAGAACCTGAGGTTACAAAACCTAGAAGCAAGCCACAGCTTTTCTGCATCGATTTCAAAAGCAAAGATGAACTCAAGAGTTTGTTTACAATAACTGACTTTTGTTATTTAATTATTAGTGCTGAGAGAGAGATTGTTTAAAGTTCTACATTATCACATTTTGTTCTATACCTTTGAATGGATAATACTACTCTACCAATTATCTGCCTAAAAACAACTGTTATATTAAAAATTCACCCTCAATTTACACTCTAGTTGGAAAGTTTCTAACTGCTATCATTTTTAAGTGCAACCTTTGAACATGAAGCTTAATCTCCTTTTCTCCTACTGTGCTTGTCTGCCCAATATCAGAACACAAAGACCATTCAGTACAAAATAAATATTTCCAAAAGGCACATGACCATTTCATTAATACACAAAGAGGGGGAAGGACTATAAAAACAAAAATAAATTTTGTTTATTTTATATATTTATTTGAGAGAGAGAGAGAGAGAGAGAGAGAGAGAGAGAGAGAAAGCCAGATAGAGAAAGAAAATGGGGGCCCTAGAGCTTCTAGATACTGCAAATGGACTCCAGATGCATGTGCCACCGTGTGCATCTGGCTTACATGGGTACTGGGGAATTGAACCTGGGTCCTTAGGCTTCACAGACAAGAGACTTAATCACTAAGCCATGTCTCCAGCCTAAATCTTAAAAGATTCACCTTCAATGAAAATGGAATCATATAATCTTGGGAAAAGTAATGAAGATATGTCTGGACTTCAAATGATTTCTTTCATTTCTTTCCTCTGTTCTTTTTTATTAGTTTGCTCTTTAGAAAAATAATAACAGCATGTTAAGGTTTATTGATTAGACAGTTCATAAGCAGAAAAATGAGGGATCTTGTAGTTTTTTCTTTCTTTGGTTTCTTGAGATAGGATCTTCCTACATGTAGCCCATGGTGACCTCAAATTCATCATCCTCCTGCCTCAGCCTCCCAAGCTTTTAACTGAGGTTAAAAGCATGCGATACCACACCTTGCCTTAACATTGTAATTCTTTTTTTAAAAGTTTTTTTAACTTAAAAAAATGAACTTTTGATCAGAGAGACCTACAAGGTTTCCCAAAAGAAGACAGACTTCTGTCAGAGTACTGGATGACCCACCATATGTTAGTGGTAAGACCCTACTGCTGAAGACACCATATGCTGTTGGCACGTAACATGGAGTGACATGGCTGGAAGCTGGAAGAGAGTCAGTCCCCAGTCAGTGTGTCTAGTGCCAGAAGGTGCTACATGAGCGACCGGAGGAAAATGACCAATATCTGTCCAAGCAACTCATGGTCTAGCTTACTTAATAGCAAACAACCTGACATGGTGCTCATACAAGTACAATAGTGGTGCATAGCATGGTGGGAAACCAGCCGCTCTTGATTTGGCTAATTGATCTGCTCAGTGGAACAGAACCCATAGCTGGAGCTGGGAAACAAATCAGAACCATATCCAAAAAAATGAGCCTGCTCTCCATTATCAAGTTCCTACCAATTGTGGGCTACAAGAGGGCCTATACTTATTAAATTCTCTATAAAAATTAATGGTTATCTCGTTTATCTGGTGTTAACTTTACTCTCCATAGAAGAATCTGCTTCTCTTTTTCAGAGAGACACAGGTCCTATTGAGAGAACCACCCCATCATACCTCAAAAGGGCCCCAGCTGAAACTAAGAATAATTGGGGAAACAGGAAGAGTGCTGTTTTCTTGGTGAACCTGGTACCAGCACAAGGGTGAAGGAGATCAAAACAGAGAACAATCAACCCCTACCAAACCAGATATCCAGAGACACAGAGGCTCCTAAGACCTCATCACTGAAGCAGACCTAAAATGAACCCAACATGGCTCAGGGAAATTTGTAGAAGAGGTGGAAAGAATGTCAGAGCCACATGTTGGGTCATGATACACTGAGACATTTCCTCCTACCCATAACTGATGGCTAACCCCACAATGCATGACCCATATTCCCCAACAAGAAGGGTCCCTGTGGAGGGCAGAAGGACAGAGAGGAGGCTAACAATGGTACCAACTTGACTATTCAATGAGTACAAAACTAATAAAAAATTATTTTAATTTATTTATTTGAGAGCAACAGACAGAGAAAGAGGGAGAGAGACAGAGAGAGAGAGAGAGAGAGAGAGGGAGTGGGTGTACCAGGGCCTCTAGCTACTGCAAACGAATTCCAGATTCATGTGCCACCTTGTGGATGTGTCTTATGTAGGCACTGGAGAATCAAGCCTTGAACTGGGGTCCTTAAGCTTCACAAGCAAGTGCTTAACCACTAAACCATCTCTCTAGCCTATAACATTGTAATTCTTAATAGCATTCACTAAATTTTTAAAATACCAGTTCATAAAATGGAAAGGGCAAAACTTTTCTCTGATATACATTTTGGATTGCATGCTTCTGTATCCTTCTGAAACCACAGAGGGTTTCCTATTTAGAATTAAGGAACTCTGAAATAAGAAATTGCTCTTACCCTTATCCTTCCATTTCTTATCGCTGGCCCATCTTCTGCTAATCTCAACACATACAAATCCATTTTGTATTCTCTTCCTCCACGAATGCTGAATCCAAATCCTTTGGCTCCTTTCTCCATGTCCACAGTGAAATAATCAAAATCCTTTGAGGTTGGAAAGAAAACAGAATGCATCATTGTTTCCTATTTGAGAAGCTTTATGGTCAGTTACCCTGTTCTTTTCCCCTTTCACAGTTAATGTGTCCAAATGAGATGATGTTAGAAGATGCATTCTCTTTTCATAGACCCTCAGAATACTAGACAAAGTTCCAAAGGTTTGTGCAGATTAGAACAGTTAACTTGGTTGTAAAAGAACCAGCAGAGCTTGTTCACTTTAGTATCCATCAGCTTAGTGAGTCAACATGCAGATGCTGCATATAGGCCTGAATTACATCATCTCTTCTGTTTTCTCATTTACTACTGTTAGTACATTAAATAAGCATACCAGTCACATATTTCTTTCTGTGCACATACATCAATTTTATGAATCAAAAAGTGAAATTTAATGGTGTCTGACTACACCTCTCAATCATAGTGTACAAAATCCAGTTCCCTTTCCCTTAAAATGCATTATGTCCATGATTTCCTGACATCACTATTCTTACACTCTGGGAATAAGGATTATCTTTAATTCATAATGAGACACCATGTAATTGTACTTATTTGTATCTTGGTGTCTAGTTCCAGGCAGTGGATATTTGCTAGGTACTAAGATCTGGTCTAGATCTTTTTCACAAAGTTTGACTCCTCATCTTGGCCTCTAAGGAAGACCCATCCTTTAGGAAATGGAAACACAGAGAGAATAAGGAAGTTCCATGAGGTATATCCAACATCAATAGATAATCACTATAGAGCTGGGACCTCAGACAGGGACTTGGTGGCTGTTGGAATGGCTACATGCTAGATGGTAAAGCCAGGTCTGGCTTTGTCCTCTGCAAAGAGGCTCAGCTCTTTACCACACAGTAGATGGTAGGGCACCATTAAAACAATTATGGTCTTAAGAAACCACCATGGATGGAAAATGTAAATTTTTCTGCATTAGTAGCAAGTTGAGGTCCACAGTAGAAGCTTTTTTTAATGTTGGCAAGCCTATGCACTGGGACTTGGCTCATTATTAACATATCATCCTTTTACCATCCACCCACTACTGATTGATGGATGGATAGATTGTCTTGCTTTATTCTAACAGATTTATTTATCCATTGCATTTTTTGGAATGCTGCTATTATCCTGATGATATCAGAACTAGAAACAGAGCTCTGACTCTCCCTCCCAGAAGGTTTCTTCTGCTTCTTCTTCTTCTTCTTCTTCTTCTTTTTTTTTTTTTTTTTTTGTCTCCCCTTCTATTCCATTCCTTGCATACGTGCAAGGCTTGGTGAAGACTCATGACCTCCAGCTTAGTTACCTGTGGCTGCCTGTAGTCAGACAGAGGGTATTGCCTGGTATCTGGAGAGTGCTGCCTGTAGTCCAGCAGGGGAGGCTGCCTGTAGTCCAAGGATGGGGGCTGTGGATAGTCCCCTCCTGAGGGTTGTCTGTAGTCCAGTGGGGGCTGCCTATAGTCTGTGAATGGAGGCTGTCGGATGTCTGGTTTCACATCTTGCCTTGCTTTTACTTCTGACCTGTAACTAAAGAAATCGCAAGGGGATTTGCTTTGGTATCTCAATATTCTAAAGAGACTTGAATAAGTACATGATTTTTATGCATGGCATAGCCACAACAGTTGGAGGCCTTACTCCTTGCAGTGGTCTTACTAAATATTTATGATCATAAGAAGATTAAATAAATAGTATTATATAAAAATTGTTGAAAAATGTTATATTGTATACATTTCATTTAACCCCTTAAGAAATCAAAGTGAAATGATGGTTCAATAAGAACTTTGTGGAAGGCCTCATGGGTATTTCTCTTTCACTTTGCTTACTAAAAAAGACTTCACAGGGCTGGAGAGATTGCTTAGGAGTTAAAGCATTTGTCTGCGAAACCTGAGAACTCATGTTCAAATTCCCAGGTCTCATGTAGCCAGATGCACAGTGGTCCAAGCACGCAATGGACATATGCATCACAGGGGGGCTCACATATCTGAAGTTCATTCGCAATAGGACGAAGGTCCTAGCGTGCCCATTTTCTCTCTGTCTGTCTCTCAAAAATAAAATAAAAAATTACAAGACTGCACAATTACAGCAAACTTAGGAGTCAAAATGCTTGACTATGTACAACACAAAACAACTATCTTAACAGTAAATAAGTAAAGCAGCTCTCTCAATACTTCTCTCTTTCTCTTTCATATACACACACTTCTCTGTAGATCATTACGTTATGAAAATCCTAGTGGAAATTAACATTAAATATTTTATAAATGCTCAATTAAAGGTTATTTTAACTGCTAAATTGGATCACTTTGAGTACTTTCCATTTTAAAGGAGTGGCAAGTGTAAAGTCATTGGTAAAATCCAAAGCATAGTATTTCAGTATTGAATACTACTTTTATCATATGATAGAAGGGAAAACAAACATTATTTATGTCCAACATTTGTCTCTTGCTTAATCTCTATAGATTAGTTACCAATAAAAAACACAATGTGGTGGTTGAAATATAAATGTTCCTCATAGCCTCATGTTTGGAATTAAGCTTAATCCTTGACTCCTAGCTAGCTGGTGGAGTCTTTAGAAGGTGTCTTGCTGGAAGAGTCTCTGTCACTGTGGACAGGCTTTGAATTGTATAATCCAGCCCCCTTACCAGTGCTAGCTAGCTCACACTAGCTGCTTTCTCCAAGCTAATGGGACAAGATATGACAACCTGCTATCATGTGGTAATGATCATGATGAAATATCCCCTTTGAAAGTGTAAAGCCAAAATAAATGATTTCCTCCCATAAACTGCTTCTGGCTGGTTATCTTGTCCAGCAAAGGTACATGCTACACACAGAGAAAGAATGGAAAGTTTAGCAATCTTTTGTGAATTCAAATTGCTATAAGTCAAGGTGCTTTCTAGTTTTCAATGGAGACTAGCATAGCTAATAAGGACCATTCTGATATCATTATTAAGGTCAAGTGAAAAATCATTACCATAGTATTATAGATCTTTTAATTTTGTAGTTCATTAACTATTGCTATGCCAACAGTCTATAATGAGCTACTGTGGTGGTTTGATTCAGGTGTCCCCCATAAACTTAGATGTTCTGAATGCTAGGTTCCCAGCTGATTGGAGATTTGGGAATTAATTCCTCCTGGAGGGAGTGTATTATTGGGGGTGGGCTTATGGCTATTGTAGCCAGTTTCCCCGTGCAAGTGTTTGGCACACTCTCCTGTTGTTATTGTCCACCTTATGTTGGCCAGGAGGTGATGTCCACCCTCTGCTCATGCCATCATTTTCCCCTGCCATCGTGGAGCTTCCCCTCAAGCCTGTAAGCCAAAATAAACCTCTTTTTCCCAGAAGCTTCTCGTAGTTGGGTGATTTCTACCAGCAATGTGAACCGGACTGCAACAGTAAAGTGGTGCTGAGGAGTGGGATTGCTGCCAGATACTTGACTGTGTGGCTTTGGCCTTTTGGAGCTCATTTTCAAGAGGAATGTGGGAGGATTTCAAACCTTGGCCTGAGAGAAGCCTTGCAGTGTTGATGGACTATTCTGGTCTGAGCTGCAAGACCTGAATGCAGTAAGACCTATGGACTGTGAGGTTTGGCTTATGAGGGTGAGAAAGAGCTTTGCTTGGACTGGACTAGCAGTTTGAGTGAGAAGCCTGCTCTTATGCCCATATCCTGAGAAGTTGTGCAGGGTTGCTTTGCATAGAAATGAACTGGTGTGAGCAGCGGGATATGGCACAGAAAGAAAAACTTTGGGTGAATTGTTGTCCGTTCAGCTGCAACTGAGAGATTACAACCTTTGAGACTGGGCTAGGTGACCTGCGCTGGGGCAACAGGAAGAATGTAGACTCTTTTGAACAGGCCTGAGTGCTCAAGGAGTGTCCTGTTCTTTGAAGTCTGCTTTATTCCCCACTGGATTAACAAATTGGCACCCTACCTGATATTTATTGTGGACTATAAGAAATGCAGGAAAGAGGGGGTCATTGAGTTTGCAACATTGTCTTGTGTTTTGGAAATGGCCATGGGCAGTGTGAAGCAGGTTTGTTTGTTTCCTGCATGGAGATCCCATGGGGCTATGAGGATGAACGGTGGACTGCAGTGGAGACCCAGTGTAAATGCCGGGACAATGAGATGGCTGCCAAGAAGAGCTGCCAGCCCCAATGAAGTTTTCCAGGACTATGAGTAGCCTAGCTGGAGGGGTGGAATTGGAAGTCCAGAGACTTGTTGCTGGTTAGAATTATCTGCCTTGGAATTTGTCACTGGCTAGAGTTGTTGGACTTGAAGCTACAGATGTTTGCCCTGGTTGTTTTAAGTCTTGTATTGGTTCAATGTTTCTTTGCTATGCCCAATGCCATCTTTTGCAGTGTGAATATTTATTCTATGCTGTTATGGTTTTTTGTTTGTTTGTTTGTTTTTTCGAGGTAGGGTTTCACTCTGGTCCAGGTTGACCTGGAATTCTGTATGTAGTCTCAGGGTGGCCTCGAACTCTCGGCAATCCTCCTACCTCTGCCTCCTGACTGCTGGAATTAAAGGCGTGTGCCACCACGCCCGGCCATTATGGTTTTTTTGAGGTTATTTTTTGGTATTATGGCTCAGTTAAAAGATCTTGGACTATGGGGATGTATGAACATCATTGGAATTGATAAAAAAAAACAACCATGGGACTTTTAAAGTCAGACTGAATGCATTGTATTTTACATCCTGTATGGTTACCAGTTTATGGGGGTCAGGGGTGGAATGTGGTGGTTTGATTCAGGTGTCCCCCATAAACTTAGATGTTCTGAATGCTAGGTTCTCAGCTGATGGATATTTGGGAATTAATGCCTCCTGGAGGGAGTGTATTATGGGGGTGGGCTTATGGCTATTGTAGCCAGTTTCCCCATGCCAGTGTTTGGCACACTCTCCTGTTGTTATCGTCCACCTTATGTTGGCCAGAGGGTGATGTACACCCTCTGCTCATGTCATCATTTCCCCCTGCCTTCGTGGAGCTTCCCCTCGAGCCTGTAAGCCAAAATAAATCTCTTTTCCTCAGAAACTGCTCTTGATTGGGTGATTTCTACCAGCAATGTGAACTGGACTGCAACAGCTACTGAGGGATGTAGGTAGATTTATATAATGTTCTATATTATAACAATTTCATCTAAGACTTATATAGAGGGCATTAAGAAGATATGTGATCCTATTGCCTTAGTGTCTTGAGTGTTGTGATTACAGGTGTATCAAAATGCCTGGTAGAACAAAGAAAATATTTAGCACTAGAGAAGAGCTCAAATGTGTCAGGGGAAAAATGTTCAAAACTAGTAAAATTTTACATTGGAGACTAGATGGTTTCTTTACTGGTGTAGGGTCCCACTGATGCTGATTTGTGCTAAATACTAAAAAAAAATTTCCACCTTAATTGAAAGTGCATCACAATAGATGTGTTTATTTGGGATTGCTGGAGGGATTGGTAGCTAGTTCTTTTGATCAACCCATGAGTAGTTTCCATTTATAACTTTATCACACAGAATGGAGACATTCCTTCTGTGAATTGCATAATTCAGGCTTTGCTTTGTTTCTCAGCAGTCCTTTCACCTACTGAGAGTGTGCACTCAGAGGACAGAATTATTTAAAATATGATTTGAATAAGATGCTTAACTATGTAAATGTATGCGTTAAAAAAAAAAGGAATGAGCTGGATGGCATTTGTCAGTGCGGATTGGTTCCTTTCTAGAAATAGCTTGTTTAGTGGTTTTCATGTCATGTTGTCTTAAGTTATAGTGTAGTCTCTTTAATTTTTATGATCTATGTGGTATTGGTATGAAATATCTGCTATGTGCTTCAGTTTTTAACCAGATGTGTCAAGAGGTATAGCAAAAGAGGGTAAAATGTAAGAATCTTCTCAAAGGGTAAACAAGAGACTAGAAATAGGAATGGTTGAAATTTGCAGTGGCTGTCATCCAGGCCACCAAGCACCCAAACTTCCTTCTATGCCACTGTCATGTGTCAGGATTTTTAGTTGCATGGCCCACTGAAGAGGCAAACAAGAAAGATGCACTTAATTGCTTTTTATGAATGTTGTTAACTTTGAAGTAAGTAAGTGATACACTGTCTAGGGCAAAAATTAGGTTGCTTTGAATAAGTGCAATACTTTATTTTAAGGAAAATATAGTTCTATTTTAAAAACCAGGCTTTTTATATTTCTTCTACTTACAAAAGAAGGCCATCGTTTGAATCCTTGTAGCTATTAATTCCATTGCTAAAGCTGGTTTAGAGGTGCTAAAAATCAGATAGTGAATGATAAAGTCTAGCAAGTTTATATGGTATGAAAATGTCTCAAGACTAGGAAATGCTGACCAGGAGAGATTCCACACTTTGTGGGCCTTTAAGAATCTTCTTCATCCTAGGGATCAAGGCCTATAAACCAAGCCAATTTCTAGTGCTTTTCCACAGACCTTGCTATTCTAAATCATCCAAATATCTATTGCTCTTGCTAGAGAAGACAGATCTGCTATTTATACTTAGTTTTGCAATATTCTATAAAGGCTAATTTTCTCCAACAAAATGTTTCTTGATTTTACTTATGATCATTTTAGAATTATTTTGTTCTCTGAGTGTATATGGCATCATGGGAAGTTATTCTGGCAGTACATAGAAGGTTGTAAGCAGATAGTCATCGATGTTGCACTCTTACATGGCAATTGGCTTCATCTGACAGGTAAGGGGGCACTCCTTGTAAAAATGCACTTGGCATATGAACCATCTTGGAGACATCTGTGGCATGACTTAGAAAAAGACAGAGCATTCTTCTGATACCATGACCTTCCTTAAAGGCAGTGTGAACTACAGTCACGGAAAGCAGCTGCACCTGTGTGAAGCATTCAGGGCTGATTCGAACTTTACTTCACTTTGTTGGGAAGTTGAAATAGTGCCAAAGCCAAGTTAGCACATTCCTTTAAGTGATTATTTATTGCCTACATCTGTCTCTGACCTAACACCCTCAAAAACCTTTGGAATGTATGAACAGAGCCCTAGATTCCATCAATCCAAAAGCTAAGAATGTTACCAGATAGCATCTGGGCCTGTCTGTCTGTCTGCTTTGCTGTAACTCACCTGCCTGATGTTTCTACCAATTTATTTGAGAAGTGTTTTGATTTGTGACTTTCATTGTTCTGTTACTATTAAAACTTCACACCCACATCAGAAGCCTTTTTTTTTTCTTTTTGGTTTTTCAAGGTAGGGTCTCATTGTAGCTCAGGCTGACCTGGATTTCACTATGTAGTCTCAGGGTGGCCTCGAACTCATGGAGATCCTCCTGCCTCTGCCTCCCGAGTGCTGGGATTAAAAGGTGTGTGCCACCATGCCCAGTTTAGTAGCCTCATTTTTAATACTTAGCTGGTAGAGCCATTGACAGTTGAAGCCTTACTGGAGGAGATGCATCATTGAGGGGTGGAGGTGGACCTTTGCATTTTTATAGTCCAGCCGTACTTGCAAATGCTAGCTTACTCTTGCTGCTTCCTTCATACTGATGTGCTCTTACAATGCTTTCCCACCATGATGAAACTTCCCCATAAAACTATAAGCCAAAATAAACCCTTTCCTTCCATTAAAAAAAAAAAAAAAAACTTCATGATATCTTAACAAGTTGGAACAGGGAATTTGAGGTAACTTAAATCTTTGTTCCCAGGGTTATGGTCACTTATATTTGGCTTCAGAATAAACTATACCTTATTCCCTTTGAGCTGAGAGCTGTGGTTTTTTGTGTTGACAGCAGCTATGAAAATGTTTCCAATATTTATAAATTGTTAAATATTTTCACTCATATGCAATTGAGAGGATACTAACATTCAAAGATGAAAACCAGGAAACCTGAGCACAGGGCTATACAAGGCCTCAGAATTAGAGAGAGCACTTTCAAGGCTGTTAACGTTACTGAGGCAAAATAGGTGAGGATTGTAGGCAAATATGTGGGTGATAGATAAAAAATTTAGATCAAATCAATATGCTAATTCTAGACTTAGGGAATATTTACTGTGTAGTCTGATAAAAGGATTTCTTCTGTGGTGGGGAGAGGGAAGCATCCTGGTTGTAAGCTAAAGACAGATGGGGTCCTACAATGGCCTTACCCAGCTGTTCTCCCCAGGAACTATAACATGCTCATGTTCTGCTCTTCAAAATAAGAGAATATTTCCTGAAGAAATGATGGCAAATGGATAAGTAGGGTTAACTAGCCAAAGTACACATTAAGGAGAGATGAGATTTTCCACCCACGGCTAGAAGCAAGACCTGTGTCCAGAGGAATCCCACTCTGAGAAAACATGGAATGTAGCATCAAGACTAATGTGCAACGGTTAAGCCAAAAGCAGGATTCTGCTGTTGGCAGAAGGGATCCGAGTCTAGGATGGATGCAGGGCATGTGAGTGCAATCTGTCAAAATAACACACAGTGAAAGCACATACATGTGGGGCTTGTTACTGAAGCACCCAGGATTTACTTTTCTCATGGGTTGCCAAACTCTTCTCTCTCCTTCATTTACTTTAAGGGGCTTTTCTGTTCACTAACATATCTTCAAAACCATGAGCAACTGGGGAGAACCAGATATTCATTTTTCAATGAAAGCACAGGGGAAAATCAGGATAGAATGGGCTTTGCAGAATACAACCTGTGGCACAGAGAAAAATCTTTGTTTTGCAACAGTGTGAGTGATGAATTCAGACAGTTGTGGAATTCAAAACAATCTCACTTCATTTTCACCAACATGTGAGGCAGGTCATGAGAAGCATCTGCTCAGAAAAGACCATATGGGAATGAATCTTTACCTTTCTCTTTAATGGCATAACCCAACCGAGATCTCTTGTTACAAGTCACAATAAGATGATGATGATGTCATTTTTACATGTCATTTCCTTTTTTCTTTTAGTTTGCATGTGTGTTAATGCCTGTGTGGGTCTTTGTGTGTGTATGTGGAAGCCATGGGACAACCTTGGGTGTCATTCAGTGACCTACAGCTCACTAATTAGGTTAGACTGGCTGGATTTGTCTGTCCCCACCTCCCCATTACAAGCATGTGTCACCATGCCTAACATTTTTTTATTTGAGTTTTGAAGATTGGACTCAGGTCCTCATGCTTGGGAGGCAAGCACTTTACCAACTGTGCTATCTCCCCAGCCCTTTCCTAAAGATTCAAAATACTTTATTCGTGTTATTTCATAAGGCCTGTATGTATGTATGGGATGGAAGAACCTCATTAGATTGCAGAGTAGAGGATGTAAGGCTATTGCTCAACCTACATGGTGAATGTATGACTATTTATGATTGGCTAGGAATCCTTCCTCCTCTCTTACTCCACATTGCCATCATGCTCTGAGCCAACATCTTAATGACTCAATGGTCTTCTGCAATCACTCCTCAACGTGCAGAACCCCTACCCAATCTTCAGTTTGCTCTCTACAGGGCTGACTGAGAGATTTACAAAAGTATACCCAATGATGTCAGTTGTCAGTTGCATTCTATAGTAACTTCCTAGTACATTAGGATAAAAATAAAAACTTTTCATATGCTTACAAGACCCTTCAAGGTTGTCCCTTGTCACCATCACTGGTATCATCTCAATCCCTTTTCTCACCCTGTCATTGTGACCTTGTTTCTGTCTTCATACTTGTATATCCCTCTTTTTGTTTTTTATTTTAGAGAGAGTGCATGGACGCATGTATGTGAGAGAGACACAGGGACAAAGACAGAGAGAGAAAGAGAGAATTGGCAAGCCAGGGCCTTACCCACTACAATCTAACTCCAGATACTTGCACCATCTAGTGGGCATGTGTGACCTTGTGCTTGCCTTACCTTTGTGTGTATGGATAACATGGGATCTGGAGAGTAGAACAGGGGTCCCTAGGCTTTACAGGCAAGCACTTTAACTGCTAAGCCATCTCTTTAGCTCCTGGATCTCCCTCTTGCTGGAAGACCTTTGCATGTGTTCCTCACTCATAATGTGCTCTTAGCCAGTTAACCCCTAACTCATTTGTAACTGCCTATCATTTCTCCAAGAAAGGTTCTCTCACTGTGAATGAAGGACACAGACATACTGAACATACATACAACCTCAACAATCACACAGAAGTGCACATGGTCATTTCTACTGTGTGAGAGTCTCTCTCACTGCCTGTGTTCTGAACTGTCTCCAAACACTCTCTTCCCACCTCCTTTGCCTCTCAGAATCAGAAAAATCAGTGTAATCTTTACCTATTTTCATGTCCTTGTAGCTGAAGTGGCTGAGGAGGAGCTGGTTGGGCGACCGGGCTGTTGGGGGTGGCTGGGCTCGGCTGGGCCAGAGGGCTCTGTTGGGCCAAGGGGCTGTGCTGCTGGGCCATGGGGCTCTGCTTCTCTGAGCTGGGTGCTGATGCTGGGCTGTTGAGCTCTGATGGGGAACCAAGGGGACAATGTGGTCAGGCTGGCATTTGATCAGGGGCAAAAAGTTACCAAAGGTGGGGACTTGTTGCCACCTGGGATGAACTCAGCTTTTTTTTTAAAAAAAAATATTTTGGAAGTAAGGGAGATTTTAGATAGTATGTTAAACTTACCATGGTCCAAACCACACATGAAATGAGTATTTTTTCCCACTAGTTATGTTACTGAACAAGATTATGAGTAGCCTTTTGTCATTTTGTCAGAAGATGACAAAAAAACAAACAAACAAAAAAGAAACCCATGAAACTATGGAAGCATAATTCAGATAAGCTCTCAAACATTCTATTTTTCTAGCACTGCCTGCTGAGAGAAAATATTTTAGGCATTGCTTCTTGACTGCAAAGTTGTCTTCTTTTTTTCCTCTTGGCAGGATTGTCTATGTAACCCTGGCTGGCTTTGAACTTGCCATATTCTTGCCTCAGCCTTTCAAAGAGCTGAGATTTCAGGTGTTTGCTATAAGCAAACCATAAAGTAGTAAATGCTCTTTATAACCTCTTCTCTGGTCCCTTGCTAGTCTTATTTATGCCTTCTATTCCCAGTTTTGCAGAAAGAAAAAGAACTCAGAACAAAGTCATAAAGCTTTTCTTCAAACTGCTTCCTGCCCCACCTCCTAATAATGCAAAATTTAAATTTAAATTACCTCCATATCTTAGAGTAAGGGAAAGACAAACCCATTTCAGAGTGGAAAAACTGAAAAGCATGGCAGTTATTTTATAGCTTGGTATCTTCAAATAACAGGTTAAACATGTGGTCACTATCTTTTTTTCTGTTTTAATAGCTGGGTGGTCTACTAGTTTTCTACTCTTCTTTGTTCTCTCATAGTCCAAACACTTTAGTTTATTTTCCATTTTTATTAGTCTCTTACCTTTGGAATCTTGACATTTGGGGCAAGGTAGTTTGTTTTTCTTTTCTTCTTTTGCTGAGGGGCATTATAGTATGCTTCGGAGCATCTCTGGCCTGTATTCCCTAGATGACAGTCATGTCCTCATTCCAATCATAATATCATAATGGTCAAAATTGTCTCCAGACATTTCCAAAGATCTCCCAGGGGAGTCAATCACCCTGGTTTGGAATTTGTTTTATTTAAAATCAGATGGTTGTAAATAGAAAATAAGACCAAGTTGGAACACATTGCCAGCAAATAGTATTACAAAGACAGTTTTCTAAATAATTAAGAAGCATTTCTTAAATATAAGGGCAATGGAGGTTTTCTTCTCACTTTTGTTGCTTGCCACAATGGCTTTGTTTCCTCTCTCCCTGCTCTGCAAGTGACTTTGTGTGAGAAAATATAATTTTCCAGCTATGAACAGAGTAGATTCAGACATGTGTGTCTGAATGTATTTGATCACTAATTTGTATGTTCCTTATAAGCAAGTGATCAACAAGTGATAGTGGTGTGTGAAACCATTTGCCTTCCTTGTTTGAATGTCTGCTCCCATGACCTTTTCAGTCTTGATTGTGGAGTATAAAGTGAGGAGAATAATGTTTATGACATGACTCAAGGAGCCAGGAGGGGAGTGTTAAAGCCGTCAAGGCACTTTCTAACTTCTAATGACACAGATGATGTGAGCTCAAATGCATCACTTTTTGTTAGGCTTTGTGAGGGTATTTGGTGAAATAGGTTCAAAGTGAACATTGATATGTTATTGTCTTCAATTTTGCCCACTTATAACAAACTGAAAAAAATTCATTTTTCCTAAAATAATACAGCATTGTGAAACTATTTAATATGCCTGAAAGTGACTTAATATAAATATTCTCGTTTATGATCTAAAAAATTCAAAAATTTATAGATTGCTTCTTAAGTTTTATTTTTGCATTAGTGATAGTACATCTAGCATGCCCTCCCCAAATTCACCGTGGGAATATGCACTACTAATACATAAAATTCAACATTTAAAATAAACAGTGTTATTCAGTGTGAAAAAAAAAAAAAAGAATCTTGTATAAGGATCTTGATGCACTTCTGTTTTTAGAAGAACATTTCACAAAAATTAATGAAATACACATTAGAATTTGAAAAAAAAATAAATAAAATCAGATGGTTGTTTAACTATTTGTTCCTCATGTCAAACAGTTCTAGGATGGAATGGGGAGGGGGCTTAGTAGGATGTTCAAGTGAACCCACCAGCCTTGAGTGGGACAACATGGTCACTCAAAGGGACTCAGGGATGGGATTCTTCAATAGAATTAATGAGTCTGTAGTTATAACCTAGGAACCAAGCTACTAGTGGAAATATTGAATGAACACTGAACTTATGGTTAGAACTATGCCCTTATGGCATGGTTGTGAGGTTACCATTCTGCAGCCTCAGGGAAATTCTTGCACAGAGAAATTTAAAAGGCTGAGTGGGAATTTTAAATTCATATCAGATGTACCATTTTCTAAATGAACCTTCTTTAGACTAGAGAACTTCTTCAGGCTTTTAAAAATTAATCACTTTGAAGAATCCTCCTGAGATTAACTGTTAACATGAACAAGATTTTTGTTGTTGTTTCTTCAGGACTTTACTACTATCTGCTATGTCAAGTGAGTTCTGGCTTAATGAAACCATAAAATCAACACTCCTGAGACCCTAGGGAAACATCAGATAACTAATTCTGTGTCATGGGATACCATTTGCCTATACTGCTACACAGTTGATTTCTAAGTGAAATGGTAGTAAATGAACAGAATATAAGCTGCAACTGAGTGTGGGTTTGTGTAAAAATGGAAATAACCATCAACTTCTGACCTTCAGAAAACACACTGATGGGAACAGGGCAGTCTCCAGGACCATGGCAGGCAGATGTTAAACACCCCAGTGACTATGTCCATGATCTGACTATGTCTCTGAAAGGCCACCTCAGGCACTCACCCTCTTGAGGAATGATGCGAAGGGTGACACTAAGACCTGCATCCTTGATGAGCTTCACGATGTCAGCATGAGGCATGTTGATGATTGATTGGCCGTTCACTGCTAAGATCCGGTCTCCCACTTTTAGTTTTGCACAGCGGTCTGCAGGACTCCCTTCAATAATGCGCCCAATTTTATGGGGCACAGCTTGAAAAAAAAAACAACAGGAATAAGTACCAGGGACATCACCAAGACATGTTCGACTGATCAGTCCCAACCCCAAGAGAATCAAGTCAATGTCAGAATTCTGTCTTTAGTTATAATTGTTGCCTTTTGAAATCACAGTAATTGCTATTTGGTGTGGGTGGTTCTGTGCATACTACTGAGATGAAAATTTCCAAGTTCAAGTCCTTTGCAATGATAGGCCAATTCCCAATATAAAGACCAGTGATTCTCAAACTTTGGGATATATCATTATTGCCCACAGATCAAAACTCCAGCCACCTGAGCCTCATCCTAGACCATTTGAATCAGAATATCCAGGAGAAGGTAAATACCATGGATTTATAAATTGCTCCTTGGGAAAGTCTGGTACATATCAAAGTCTGAGAACCACAGATTAGAATAGTGTTCCCAAAGAGCTCATATTGTACAGATAACAACACTGCTTTAGAAAGATGTATTAGATGCCAGACAAAAGGGGGAAAGCCTCGAATATATACTTATCTAGATAGTAGTAACCTGTTGAAGTTATGGCCAACTTGCCACTAATCTGTTAATCTTTAGTTTAAAGGGCAACAAGTTTTTAATCTGGCTCTTCCTTCAGATTTCCTCTACTTCCTGGTCCTGAGAACATGCTATAGTCTGATATATAATGGATTTCATCCAATCAAAGATGCCATTGATTATTTAAGTATCATGAGAAAGAAAAATAGAAATACTGTCATTTAAACAGTGGCACTATATTGATTGTGAGGTGCACTCCAACTGCTGAGATATTAAACTATAAAGTGTTTAAAAACTGATGCAATTGTTCCACAATTCTTCAAAATAGTGAACATTTATTCTATGTTCATTATTTATATGTGTAGAAAGAGCCCAGATACATGGGTATGGAGATTTTCCTAGCAGAGTAATTTCTACTCAGTGAAAATGGTGGGGTGCCTACCAAAGTTAACCATGTCTGATCTCAATATTACATTGTGTCCCTAAATAGCCCCCCCTCCAAGTAAGTTGAAATCTAAAGAAAACTGTCCTTGGAATCCAATACTGGTGTAATCTTCAGAAGCAGGGAAAGACACACTTCACTGTTTAGACACTCCAAGGATGTCTACTATTCCTAGAACTCTCTCTCTCTTGTGCATGTGTTACAGTGAAAGGCTAATATTGACTAATAACCATGATAAGGAAGGACAATTAATGAGTTAATGAACCAGGAACTTTTTCCCTCTTCTACTGTGAAAGATCAAAGACAGCATATAAAAATAATGGCCAAGCCTAGCCTCTGAAGTGAAATCTATCACTTCAGAAGCCTAGTCACAAGTTTATTTCCATAAGCACTAATGGGTTTATTTAAGAATGTTTTTTTCAGAGCTTACTAAAGATCATCTTAGTGTCATAGACTACATTTCTAACATAGAAATGTAATAAGAACAATTATTGATTAAAATTTGATCTAGATTTTTTTCTTCTGTTTGTCCCTTTTCATGTTAAATAGTGTCTTAGAATGATCTATAAATGATTTACATTTCCCTGCCAATAAGGTACACCTTTTCACCTATCCAATGATCTTTGAAAGTTACTGAACTTCTCTTAGTTTGTTTATATACAGTAAAATTGGGTTAATAATATCAGTGACTCACAGAGTGTTGCTGAGTATTAGATAAGCCATCATGTGTAGATAAAAAGTAGTACAGTGTTTGATACCTAAGAATTGGTCTCTAAGTATTAACTACCCTTTTAGTTATTCTTTCCTTTCAAATATTTATCATATAATTACTCACACACACACATTTGTTTTTCTTTCTTTTTTTTTTTAAGGTAGGGTCTCACTCTAGTCCAGGCTGACCTGGAATTCACTATGGAGTCTCAGGGTGGCCTCGAACTCACAGAGATCCTCCTACCTCTGCCTCCCGAGTGCTGGGATTAAAGGCGTGCGCCACCACGCCCGGCTTTACACACACACATTTGTATGTTGGTACCAACTAAGGAAAGAAAGATGTGTTTTGGGGAATAGGCAGCATTTGGGTGAGGTTTCTCTGATTTCCCACAAGTATTGCAGGTCTTTGTAGGAAAACAATTGCAAGCAAGAATATTATTAAAATGGGAAGCAATTATTTACTTTCATATTTATTGAAAGCTATTAACACTTTCTTTTCTAAGAGTACTTATTTACATGAGTCAACCACTGTGCTAAGTGGTATTTGTAAGCTATATATACATGTGATTATATTAAAATACACATAATAGAAATCTTAATGAATCATATGGCATAGCTAATACCATTATGTTTGCAGTAAAAGAAATGGAAGCATACAATGGTTAGTAATTTTCTCAAGGTTACAAAGGCCAAATAGGTCTTAGAATTCCAGACATCAGAACAATGGCTCTTGCTAAACACACCACCACATCTGTCCTGCCTTTTCCTGATGTCTCAACCTCAAATCTATGGCTTGCTTTGTGAGCAGCTGGTGCTTTCGTTTGGGTCTACAGCATGCTTCTAAGCCAAGAATCACAAACAGTTCATGAGTGGTTCAGATTCATGGGAGGGTGAAGACCAGGAACTGTGCTTGAAACAGGCCCTTTGATGTAGCTGCTTTTGACAAGTGAGGTGTGAGAAGAGACAGAGGATAGGAAAAGTGGAGTCTTCATATCTGTTTAGTTAGGACTTCATATCACAGCACCATTTCTTTGTTTGAAGTAATTTCTTTTGGAAACACTGATATTTGAAAAAAATTCAAAAAAATTACTTCAAAACACAGACAAATAGCATTTTGGTGGTTTGCTGTTTTGATTTATTCTATGCCTTTCCTCTATTATGACTGTGGGTCACTGGGAATTTACTGGGCATAAAATCCTGAGTGTTTCAAAATACAGTCCTTTGCCCACAATTTTGTGTGCTCAGAAACAGTAAAAGCAATCAACAACAATAAATTATTGTTACTTTCCAGGCATCCTGATAGCCACTTATTTTATATACTTTTAACAGAGCAATCATATATATTTTACTCAAATTCAGTATCAAAACCCTTGTTTGTGGCTTCAGACCTTGGGAGACTCCCTTCTTTATAACATGTGGGTACTGGAAGCAACTTGCATTTTGAGGAGCAAGGGAGTGACTGGTCTATGAGCATGCTGCTTGAGATGTCAAGATATATGCTGCACTGGTAGTAGAATTATTTGATATGGTGACTTCCAAGTCATTGTGTAAGCTTCCTTCAGTACCTCCAATGAAATTAAAACAAAAGAATAAAAAAAGATTATAAACAAAAAAACAAATTTGGTGTTAGCTACATGGAATAACAGAGTGGCTTATATAAAATATGAGTGAACAGACTATATTAAAGTGTGTGTTCAGGAATTGGAAACACCTCACATGGTTTTATTACAAATATTTTCTATTGGCATTGGCTTTCATGAGACCACCACCTGAAAGTCTTGGTAGCTGAAGGCAGCCTCAATTTTTCTTTCCCAGCATTTCCCATACATATGCAAGTACATTCAATGTAGATGTTCAACAAATCTCTGACAAAGGTGTGCTCTTTGGGAACAAGGCACAGGCCCATTTGTGCAGTTGATAAGGTTCACAGAGCTTGTGACCTTGGTGCTTTCTGTGTGATGCTAATGGTATTACAGAGCAAGGAAGAGGCCCTGACTTTGGTTTCTATAACTGGGATGAATGGTTCTTATTAATTCTCTGAGAACTGATGACTAAGGTAACCATCAGAGCACAGTCCATGGCTTGCAGACATGATCTGTCAGGTGGCAACATTAAATCAAATCTTTGGATCAGCATTCTTGACACAGCGAGATACACAGATATTTGGGAAAAATCACAGTATGTTATTTGGCTTTGGGCATACATATATTTGGGAAGGAGACAATATGTTACCAGCTAGAGATTTTAACTGAAAATCACAAATTGTGGAGATAGCAACCTATCCTTCCTGTTCTATATTCATTTCTAGGTAAAACACTATACTTCATTGTAATAGGTTTTATACTTGCCGGTAGGTAAGAGCACTATTTTGGCATTCTCTTTATCTTACATGTGTAGTAATGGTGATATTCAGAGTTAATCTATTGATCTGAAAGCTCTCTACCATGAGTTCTAAAATCCTGATACCATTACAAAAAATAAGACACCCCTTTTCTGCTGTTGAGTCTTTCTTCGGGCCCTGTGTGTGGTGTGCTCAGGATACTTCAGCCCTCTAAGTTAAAGTGGACTGTTTCTGCCAGTGAATACTGGTTGAGTTCTACTTTCTTGCTTTTTGTTTCTGTATAATTAAAAATTGTTAGCTGAGCATGGTGGCTTATGATGCTAATTATAGCACTTGGGAGAAAGAGATAGGAGGATCATTATGACTTCACAGCCAGCCTGGAACTAACTACATAGTAAGTTCCAGGTCAGTCTAGGCCAGCATGAGTCCCTACCTTGAAAAAGCAAAAATAAATAAATAAATAAATAAATAAAATAAAATTCACTGATTTATCATTTGAGACAGTATCTTGCTATGTTGTTAGAATTTTTGATTTTCTGTGTTGGCCTTATACATGCCATCCTCCTGCCTTAGTCTCTTGAGTGCTGAAATTATAGACATGACATCAGCTACTTTTATTCCTTTGATGACTGTTTCTTCCTGAGATCCTGGGGCCAGGGATTGTTGGAGTCTTCTCCTATTCACTTTCTCATTATTTTCTGATTGTTTATTTCATCTCAGAGACAGAGAAGTTTGTACACTGGTGTTTGCATTTAATTATCTCCTTGTTAACAAATCCTACAAAAAGGCCTTACATATGGAGGAAAGCATTAGGCAACAAAAGTGGATCTTGCACCCATCATGGCACACTCATAAGAGAGAAGTTTCTGAAGTGAGTGACAAAAATAAATAGACAAAGGTAACTAAGACCAAAAACTCATGAATCTATTAGTGAAGGTTAAACAACATTGGCTTAAATAGGCTAGATCTATGATGTAATATGAATCTTGTGTATATGTGTGTGTGCATAAAGAGTGATGTGTGAAGGTGGGCATGCCACATGTGTGTGTGTGTGTAGGTCAGAGGACTTCCTGTCAGCCCTCACCTTCCATCTTATTTGAGGAAGGGTCTCTTATCATTGTTCAGTGCTGCATTCACTAGGCTAGCTGGGGCAGTTCTGTCTCTGACTCCCTTTTGTCCAAGGCATGCTTGGGGTTATAGTTACAGATCTTAACTTAGGTACTTATGTTTCCATGGAAAGTGTTTTATTTGTTGAGCCATCTCTCTGGCTCTGAGTTGTTTTTTTTTTCCTTAATATTGGATGGCTGTTGTTTTCCTTTCAATAACCTGTGAAAATTATTTATTATCTAATCTCAAAATTATGGATTAGGGCAGGAGGGCCACTGAGTCAACATATCAAGCAACACATGTCTATATAGCATCTTCTTAGTGACAGGCATTATACTAGGCCCAGTGGGGAAGACAACAAAACAATACATGGCTTTTGCTTTCAAGAAATTTAGTCATGTGCTAGAGAGATGGCTTAGTGGTTAAGACACTTGCCTGCAAAGTCTAAGGACCCATATTCAATTTCCTAGAACTCATGTAAACCAGATGCACATGGTGATGCATGCGTCAAGAGTTCTTTTGCAGTGGCTAGAGGTTGCGGCATGCCAATTCTCTTTCTCTCTCAAATAAACAAACAAACAAACAAACAAACATATTAACATATTTTAAAAGAAACAATCATGTTTCAGAGACCTGACAGAAACATAAAAATACATAAAACAAGTCATATATGATATGATACTATGCCTAGCTACCATGGAGACTAAAAATTAAAAGATGGTCACAAGTATTCTGACCTCTTCAATATATAATGAAGACTGCTGATGTGCTTTTTTTTTTTTTTTTTTTGCCTTCTGCAAACCGAGCCTTACTTACTGTTTTTGAACTTTCTTTTCTAGAAGTCCTGATTTATTATATTCTATTATGACAATTCCATTCAGTGAGATGTTGTCTCTTCCTGATGTATGACATAATGTCTTTCAAGAGTTTTTCTTGGCTACTAGAGGGTGATGATATGGGGAAAACCTGTGCTTACTTAAAAAATTTTACATAAAATTAAAGAAAAGCAGCCTCCGTGTCTTGTTTTATTCTAGATGTCTATGAAATTGAACTTTCCAAAAATGAAAAATCATTTCTAAAATTCATAGAAAACTGATTTGCATAAACCCCAAATTGAACATCTGATGTTTTAGGGACTGCATTATCAGAAAGTACACTTCCCCCTCCTCAGGCCTCATGAGTCATTCTTTTGTGGTTGTGTACAACTGTAGTTTAGTCACCTTGCAGTTGGCGATAAGTAGGTCATTAGATAGGGGAATGGGAAGGGAGCCCATCATTGGCAGTGTGGAATGCCAATTGAATTCATATTTCCAAGAGTAAGAAGGATCATATAGAAAATATTAACTATGTGGTTAGAGAGAAGGAAACATATTCATTTATATATAAAGTTAATGCTTTATTTTGGACCAATTAGAAAATTTTCATAGCTAAATACTGAGAATTAATTAGTAGTGGGAAGAAATCTCATTGCATTAAGAAATGTTATTAGCTGTGGCTTGCCTTTTGTATGATAGGGCATGAAGCTGGGTTAAAAACATTTTGGTGTTTGGAGATATCTGATGGGCCTGTACATAAGAGTTAACTTCATGGGTGTCTGAGCCATGTCGGCACTTAGGCTCCCACACTAAAAAGAAATTGATATTTGGTTTCAAGTTCTGCTATCACCCCATGTAGCCATTTTTTTGTTGTTGTTTATTTTTTTCAAGGTAAGGTCTCACTCTAGCCCAGGCTGACCTGGAATTCACTATGTAGTCTCAGGGTGGCCTTGAACTCCCAGGAATCCTCCTACCTCTGCAACTCAAGTCATGGGATTAAAGGCTTGTAACACCACATCCAGCTGACATTCTTAACTTTGGAACAAGGACTCCACATTTTCATTTCCTACTAGGCTCTGAAAATCGTGTAATTGATCCTATGTAGATATATCCATAATATATTTCTTTGTTGCAACACTCCATTGTTTTTAGTGTCTGCAATGGGATATGTAAATGAGAATATGTTATAAGAACCAAGAAAAATCAGCAGAGAGGCTAGTGGTAGGAAAAGAGCAAAAACAAGGCTCTTCTTTTGGGGCTGCATTTCTCATCCCATGTATATCACCAGAAAAGATAGTTCAACTACTTTCTGCTAAGTATGTGCTAAAATAGCCTTGCTTTTAGACGTATGTTTTAGTGAAAAAGTGTATATTTACGATGTATGTATTACCAGGTTTGACATCCAGGACTTCCCACCAAAAGTTAATCCTTGGGACTTCCAGTCAAGATGGTGTCTTTCTAACCTCGCCTCACCTCATGGAGAAGAAAAGGCAAGACACTTAAGGTTGCGGGGTGGGGGGAGGGGTGGGGGGATGGGCGGGTGGTGGCGGTATTTTGTGTTTGGAGGATTGCTGATTCTATTAGGCTTCCACTGGGAGGGTGTGGAGGAGCAAAATAGGGGATCTGCTGATTCTTGGGTAGCTCACCAGTCCCCCAACACCCTCAGGCAACTGTTCTAACCACAGTCACACTAGGAGGACTCTCCTGCACTAACTGCAGGTCAAGTGGACCCAAGCTAGCAGGCTAGGTCCTCTGCCCTAGGCTTTCCCACCACCTGGAAGAGCTCCACAGGCAAAACTGACATCCCAGTCACGCTTCCCACCCAGCTTTGCTGACCCTCATACGTGAGATCCCTGTTCCTGCCCAGCCTTTCTGAGCCCTGCGTGCAATCGCAGTTCCCGCCCAACCTTGCTGACCCCGGCCCACACACGAGATCACCGGTTCCTCCCAGCTTTACAGACCCCAGCCTGCATGCCTGATTGCGGTTCCCGCCCAGCCCTGCTGAGCCCTGCTTGTGCACGCGATTGCCATTCCCAGCCAGCGTTGTGGACCCCCGAAGGCTTCTGCAATCACCATTCCCACAAAGCCTTGCAGAGCTCTGCAGGCACACGCGATTGCTGTTCCCGCCCAGCCTTGAGGACTCCTGTGTGCGCCTTCTCCACCAGCCTTGCTGACCTCAATGGGCAATGGCTGGCCCAGTCACTGTTCCTGCCCAGCCCATCTGAGCCCAGCACGCAATCGCCATCCCACTCACTGCTGCCTCCTACCACCCTCCAACCGGGACCCAGGCTAGTGTCTCTGATCTACCCTTTCTGAACTCCATGGGTGATCACCATCCCACTCACTGCTACCCCCCACCCCTGACCAGCAGGCTAGCATCCCATACCCTAGGCTTTCTGAAACATTGTGATGGGCAGACCACAGAGAAAAAGGAATAGCACGAAAAATAAGATGCAATAAATCCAGCTATATTGCTCAGTCCCACAATGGATGTCTCTAATCAAAACATAGAAGAGACAGTAGGATCAGAACCCCAGAATGAAGAAACAAACTATGCAACCCTGGCCAAGCAAATAGCACAACTTGCAGAAACTCAACAAAGGACCAATAATTGTATGAATGGTTATGCTCACTAGATTAGACATACTAGAAAAGAACCAGGAAGGGTTCCAAGGCAGCTAAATGATCTGAGGGAGAACAAAAAAAAAAAAAAAAAAAGGAGGACCTCAATAACCTGCTGGCTAAGCTCAATGAAGACATAAAAAAAAAAAAAAAAAAATACAAGGATGAATTCCAAAAAGCATTAAGAAAATCAGAAAATGACGTGAGAAGGGAACTCAACAGAGGGTTGGAAACTATACATAAAAAAGCAGTAGAAAATATGAACCAAATTGAACAACAAGCCCAAAACTCTGCAGAAGCCCACAAGTATAGAGTCAGCCATGTGGAGGATAGAAACTCAGAACTGGAAGACAAAACAGAAGAAACATTTCATGAGTCCAAAAGTTTCAACAAGTTCAAAAATTTCTGTGAACAGAACATGAGGGAACTGCAGGATAACCTTAAGCATCCCAACATTCAGATCATGGGAATACCAGAAGGGGAAGAAATTCAGACCAAAGGATGGAAGACTTATTCAACAAAATTATGGAAGACAACTTTCCCACTCTCTCAAAAGAAAGTCCCATTAAGTTACAAGAAGCTAGCAGAACTCCAGAGTTGACCAAAGCAGAAATTCTCCAAAACATATTATCATTAAGACTCTAAACATCGATCACAAAGAGAAAGTCCTAAAGGCAGCTAGGGAGAGAGAACATATTATATATAAAGGAAACCCCATCAGAATTACTTCAGAGTTCTCAGTGGAAACCCTGAAAGCCTGAAGGACCTGGATTGGAACACAGAAGGCTCTAAGAACTTATGGCTTCCAATCCAAACTACTCTACTCACCAAAAGTATCCCTCATAATAGATGGTGAAAGAAAAACTTTCCTTGATAAAACTCAGCTTTACAACTATATGAACACAAAGCCAAACCTACAGAGAAACCTTGAGGGAATGCTCCACACAGAGGATTCAAATAACCAACCTCAAGTGCCTATAAGTGGCAGAACACAATAACCAGACTTCAAGAAGGCACAAAAACTATGAAGACCAAGAAAATACCAAACCTCATAAACCACCACAATATGGGAGGGATTAAATCAAACCTCACAGTTAGTACCCTAAATATTACTGGCCTTAATTCACCCATCAAGAGACACAAACTAACAGGGTGGATCTGAAAATTAAACCTCTCAATCTGCTGTCTTCAAGAAACCCACTTCACTACTAAAGACAGGCACCTCCTCAGGGTGAAAGGGTAGAAAATGATATTCCAAGCAAATGGAAATAAGAAGCAAGCAGGTGTAGCTATACTTAAATCAGATAAAATAGACTTCAAACCCAAAGTAATCAAAAAAGACAAAGAAGGCCACTTCTTACTTATCAAGGGAATGATCCAACAAGAGGATATCACAATCATTAATCTTTATGCACCAAAAAGAGGTGCACCACAATTCATAAAATAAAACCTTCTTGACAATAAAACAGAAATAACCACCAACACCATCATAGTTGGGGACTTCAATATTCTACTATCAGAAATAGATAGATCATTCAAACAGAAAATTAACAGGGAAGTAAGAGAGCTCAACAACACCATAGGTCAATTAGACCTAACAAACATCTACAGAACATTCTACCCCAAATCCACAGAGTACACATTCTTCTCAGCAGCCCACAGAACCTTCTCTAAAATAGATCATATACTGGGTCATAAAGCCTGCCTACATATATTTAGGAGGATAGACATAATTCTCTGCTTGATATCAGATCACAATGCTGTACTGTTAGACATCAACAACAAAAGATGCACCAGGAACCCAACCAACTCCTGGACACTGAACAACACACTCTTAAACAATAAGTGGGTAGTGGAAGAAATAAAAAATGAAATTTCAAAATTTGTAGAAATGAATGACAATGAGAACACAACACATAAAATCTTATGGGATACAATGAAGGTCGTCCTCAGGGGAAAAATTATTGTGCTAAATGCCTTCATAACAAAGACAGAGAGATCCCAAATAAAATAAGGTAACCATCCCCCTAAAGGTATTGGAAAAAACAAGAAGTATCCAAACCCAAAAGATACAGATGGAAAGAAATAGTTATCATCAGAGAAGAAATTAATGAATTGGAACCTAAGAAAACAATTAAGAAAATTGATGAGGTTCTTTGAAAAAACTAAACAAGATTGATAAACCCCTGGCCAATTTTATCAAGCAAAAAAAGAGAAACAGTTCAAATTAACAAAATTAGAAATGAAAAAGGAGAGATCAAAACAGATGTATGTGAAATTGGGATAATCATTAGGACTTACTTCAAACACCTCTACTCCACAAAATTGGATAATATGCATGAAATGGATGAATTCCTGGACACATACCACCTACCAAAGCTAAACTCAGAGAAGATTTGTCTCCTACACAAACCTATCACAAGCATTGAGATTGAAAGGGTAATCAAAAACTTCCCTAAAAAGAAGAGTCTAGGACCAGATGGTTTCTCAGCTGAATGCTATCAAAACTTCATGGAATAACTGAAACCAATTTTTCTCAAATTGTGCCACATAACCAGAGAACAGGGAAAGCTCCCCAACTCCTTTTATGAAGTGAGTATCACCCTTTTACCAAAACCAGGCAGAGATGTCACAAGAAAAGAAAACTATAGGCCTATTTTCCAGATGAACTTAGACACAAAGATCCTGAACAAAATCCTCACAAACTGAATTCAACAGCACATCATTATCCACCTGGATCAAGTCAGCTTCATCCCAGGAACAAAGGGTTGGTTCAACATATGGAAATCTGTGAATGTAATACATGATATACATAAGTTTAAACACAAAAAACACATGATCATCTCGATAGATGCAGAAAAGGCCTTTGACAAAATACAACATCACTTCACGATCAAAACATTGGATAAAATAGTCATGGACAGTCTATATCTCAACATAATAAAAGCTATATATAAAGACCCTAAGCCCCAAATAATACTTAATGGGGAGAGACTGAAGGAATTCCCATTGAGATCAGGAACAAGACAGGGGTGTCCACTCTCACCTCTGCTCTTGAAAATAGTACTGGAAGTCCTAGCTTAAGCAATAAGAGAGGAGGAAGAAATAAAAGGGATACTAATTGGATAGGAAGAAGTTAAGTTAGCCCTATTTCCAGACAACATGGTTTTATATATAAGTGACCCGAAAACCTCTGTCTCAAAACACTTAAAAGTGATTAACTCCCTCTGTAAAGTAGCTGGATACAAAATCAATGCACAAAAAGCAGTAGCCTTTCTATATGCAAAAGACAAATATATAGAAAAAGAAATAAGTGACATTGTCCCATTTTCAATAGCATCAAAAAGTAAAATACCTCAGCATAGCATAACATAACATTAAGCAGGGAGGTGAAAGAACTTTACAATGAAATCATAAAAACATTCAAGAAAGAAATTGAGGAGGACTTGAGAAAATGAAAAGACCTCCTATGCTCCTGGATAGGCAGAATTAACATTGTGAAAATGGCAATCTTACCAAAAGCAATATATAGATTTAATGCAATACCAATAAAAATCCCAACATCTTTCTTCACAGAGAAAGAAAAAATGATCTCAAAATTCATATGGAATGGCAGAAGGCCTCGGATATCCAAGCATATCCTCAGCAAAAGAAACACCTCTGAAAGGATCACATACCTTATCTAAAGCTATACGACAAAGCCATAGTAATAAAAACAACATGGTACTGGCATAAAAATAGGACTGTAGACCAATGGAACAAAATTGAGGATATGGACTTTGGGTCAAGTAACTACAGCTACTTGAGATTTAACAAAGGCCCTAAAAATGTAGCCTGGAAAAGAGGCAGCATCTTCAACAAATGGTGTTGGACAAACTGGATAAACATATCCATAATAATGAAACTCAATCCACACATCTCACCATGCACAAAAATCAAAGACTTCAATATAAGACTGTAAACTCTGCTACTACTGGAAGAAAAAAATAGGAGGAACTTTATATGATACAGCAGTGGGAAAAGACTTCATGAACAAAACCCCAGTAGCTCAGGAAATTAAACAATCACTCAATCATTGGGATCTCAGGAAGCTGAAAAGCTTTTTCACAGACAATAAACAATAAGCAGAGCCATTATATTTCCCACAGAATGGGGGAAAATATTTGCCTGATACACATCGGACAGAGGCCTTTAATCCCAGCACTTGGGAGGCAGAGGTAGGAGGATTGTTGTGAGTTCAAGGCCAAGGCCACCCTGAGACTACATAGTTAATTCCAGGCCAGTCTGAGCCAGAGTGAGACCCTACCTCAAAAAAAAAAAAAAAAAAAAAAAAGAGAAAGAAAGAAAGAAAGAAAGAAAGAAAGAAAGAAAGAAAGAAAGAAAGAAAGAAAGAAGGAAGAAAGAAACTAATGACAACAAATGCTGGTGATGGTGAGGTTGTGGAAAAATTGGAACCTCATACATTGTTGGTGGAATGCAAGCTGGTACAACCACTATGAAAAGAAGTATGGAGATTCCTGAAAAGGATGACTATAGAGGTACCAAAAGACCTAGTTATTCCCTTACTGGGAATTTATCCTAAAAGCTCCAAGCCTCAGCTCAGAGATATTTGCTCAACTATGTTTATAGCTGCTCAATTCATAATAGCTAAGAGCTGGAATCAACCTATATGTCCAGCATTAGATAAATGGATAACTAAGATGTGGTGTATCTATACGATGGAATTCTATACAGCACTAAGGAAAAATGACATAATGAAATTTGAAGAAAAATGGTCAAACTTGGAACAGATCATTATCAGTGAACTCATCCAATCACAGAAAGATAATCGTGACATGGCCTCACTCATCTGTGACTCCTAACCTGAATCTGCCCGTGATGCTGACATACCTAATAAACATCTCGAGGACTGGAGAATAGGGATGATGTGATGGGAGAGGAAGGCAAGGGGGGGGGGGACAAAAAACTGGACCCAAATGGAAATGGTACCATAAAATTATACATCCTGAAAGATATACTAAAGAGTCTAACCTCCATCAGGTGTTAAGAGAGAATATCTGATTCACAGGGGCCTAGAGAGGGTATGATAAAGACTATTCTCAATCTTCTCCTGTTTCTCTCCCTCTCCTTTCTCTCTTTCTGTTTTATATTACCTATATTTTTCTTCCTTCTTCTACTTTGGCACTGACCTGTAACTCCCTGTACCAACATGTGAGTAACATCCACAATGAGCTGTTGATCAGAGAGACCTACAAGATTTCCCAAAAGAAGACAGAGTTCTGTCAGAGTACTTGATGACACACCAAAGGTTAATGGTAGGACCCTACTGTTGAAGACACCATATGCTGTTGTGATGGAACATGGAGCAACCTGGCTGTAAACTGGAAGAGAGTCAATCCCCAGACAGTTAGCTGATCTAGTGCCAGAAGGTGTTACATGAGTGACTGGAGTAAAATGAGCATCTGTGTAAGCAACTCGTGGTATAAGCTACTCAACAGCAATCAACCTGATGTGATGCTCACACACGTGCAACAGTGGCACACAGCTATGGTGGGTTACCAATTGATCTTGTTTTGGCAAATGGATCTTCTCAGTAGAACAGAACCCATCCATACAAAAAAATGAGCCTGCTCTCCATTATCAAGCTCCCACCTATAGTGGGCTACAAGAGGGCCTACACCTATTAAATTCTCTCTAAAATAAGAATGGGTATCCATGTATCTTGCACTGACCTCACTCTCTATTAGAGAATTTGCTTCTCTTTTTCAGAGGGTCACAGAAACTGAGGAGAGAATTAGCCCATCACACCCCACCTGGACACTAGCTGAAGCCATAGAGTTAATGGGGCAGTGAGCAAGAGATGCTTTCTCTGTGAACCTGGTACCAGCACAAGGGTGAAAGAGATAGACACAGAGAGCACTTAACTCCTACAAAATCAGATATCCAGAAACAAAGAGACTCACAAGACCTCCTGTCACTAAAATAGACCTAAAATGTACCCAACATGGCTCAGGGAAATTCATGGAAGAGGGGCAGAAAGATTGTTAGAGTCATAAGTTGGGTCATTGTGCACAGAGACATTGGCTTTCCCCATAACTGAAGGCCTCCCCCACAATGCAACACCACAATCCACGTGGGGAGTTGACCACAGGGAGAAGGCTAACAATGGTACCATCATGGATTTATACACACTATATACATAACTAATGAAAAAAAGGTAATCCTTAATTCATACACTGCTGTTCTTCTTTTACAGTGAAAAATGATTCATATGTAATAAATCACTCATTATTGGACCATCTACAAAACAAGTATTCTGTGATTCCCTTTAAGTAGATGTTAATACAGACAATAATATATTTCATGAAGTTCATGTCATTTTTTGTATGTGTATGTGGTGTGTATGCATGTGTATGTTTACATTTGTGGGTGTGTTTACATTTGTATGTGTGTGGGTAGACTGTGCACAGGTGGTCTCTCTCTCTCTCTCTCTCTCTCTCTTTCTCTCTGTATGTTTATGCCAGAGGACAATCTTGGAAATTATTCTCCTCAGGTACAATGTCTACATCTTTTGAAACAGGGTCTTTCAATATCCTGGAACTCACCAATTAGGCTAGACTGGCCAGCAAGCTCCAGGGATATGACTGTTGCTTCCTCAGCACTAGAATTACAATGGAGTACTACTATGTTCCACATTTCTTCTTGTTCTTTCTTTTTTCTTTTCCCTTCCTTCCTTCTTCCCTTTTTCCCTCCCCACTTTCTCCCTTCTTCCTTCCTTCCTTCTTTTCCTTTCTTTCCTTTGTGGGGCTGGGTCTCACCTGAACTCACTCTGTACTTGTCCCCAAACTTACAGTAATCATTATACCTCAGCCTCCCGGGAGCTGGGCTTAAAGGCATGTGCCACCATGCCTAGGTCTATGCCTGGCATTTATATAAGTACTGGAAATCAAACTCAGGTTTTCATGCTTGCAAAGAATCACTTTACCAAGTGAGATATATCCTTAGCCCAAGTTCATGGTTATTTTTTTGATATTATGTATTCCTTCATAATCTGACAAAAATGTTTAGATGTTAGAATGTCAAGAACCAAATAAACCTTTGAACAACCATCACCCTCAAATCTGCAGGTGAATGAGGCATGGGTAGCCAGATGGAGAGATGGAAAATTATCCACTTACAAATACTTAATCATTTTCCTTTAACAAAGATACTTATTTTCAGCATATCCCCAGAAGTCACTTCACTAATTTCTAGGTAGCTAGGGCATCCTTTTTTGACTCATTTATTTTGAAAGTGGTGATAGAAAATTTGGTCCTGGACTTCTGGTTAAGATGGCAGCGTAGGTACCATGCCAAAGCAACCTAGGAGGAAAAAAGCAAAAAAAAAAAAAAAAAAAAAAAAAAAAACTAAGCAAAATACACTCTTTTACTAAAAAGTGAGGTGTATAGGATATTGAAACGTCAGCAGAGAAGTAGGAGAGATCCAGAGCATCCAGAGCCCACAGAAGCAGCTCCGGCAGGTCCGTGGACCATGGCGGCAGCGGCACACCAGAAAGCCACCAGGCTCAGCTTGAGCCGCAGGAAAAGCCAGGTGAGGGGAGCTTCCACTCACACTGGAGCTCTCCACAAACTCAAGAAACGTGAAGGGAGAACGGCAGTGAACAAAGGAGGAGCAGATCAAAAGGTAGAAGAACATGTGGAACAGCGAGAGAACTAGAGCAGCATTGGCAGCCTCCCTGTCCCACCGCCAGTGCCCAGCTCCAGTGAACAGAACAGTGGTCCATGGACACAGCCACGCCAACTTGAACTGACAGCGGGATCCAAGCAGGAGCAGAGGTAACTGGGATTACACCAGGGAAGGGTCTCACCTGTTCACAAACTGACTTGGAACCCTCAACAGATCAGAAATCTTAACCTCCTTGTTGTCAGGATTAAGGGTGTGGGTGAGCCACCACACACTGTAAGGGACAGTTAGAGTATCTGGTAATCATAATATCTACTCTTGGATAAATACTCTGAGCTGTTTTTCATTGAAAGTGTACATTGTTTAGTTAAATTTTAGAATCTATCTGCATTGGTTCCACTCAGCCTACTTGAATACTCTCATAGCAGGCAAACCCAACACCTAGGGTCACTTTTAAAGATACTCTGAGAGTCTTGAGAGCCACACCTAATGCCTTAAGCTCCTACCCTGAAGTTATATAACATCAGATTGACTGGTGCATCTAGTTATACCCAGCAAGCTAGAAAATCTAATCATTAAATAATCCAGGATGCAAAAATATATACATTATAACACAAGAAACACCAAAAATCAGGACAATATAAATCCACCAAAAAGTATTAATGCATCAGAAATGACCTCATCCAGTGAGAATGAGTTAGAGGAAATGCCTGAGAAAGATTTCAAATGAATGATTATAAATATGTTCAAAGAAGTCAAAGAAGAAAACAAATGAATGAAAAAAAACACAGGACACCAATTTAATGAAATAAAGAGGTCAATACTAGACATAAATAAAGAAATAGAAATAATAAAGAAAAATCAGTAAGAATTACTACCAATGAAGAACACAGTTAATGAAATAAAAAACTCTGTAGAAAATCTCACCAGTAGAATGGATGAAGGAGAGAACAGAATATCTAAGCTAGAAGACCAGGTGGCAGATCTAATACAATCCAACAAAGAGAAAGACAAACTAATAGAAAAGTATGAGTGGAAATTTCAAGAGATTTGGGACACTATGAAAAGATGAAACATAAGAATTCAGGGCATAGCAGAAGGAGAAGAATTTTACTCCAAAGGCATAGTAGGGATCTTCAACAAAATCATAGAAGAAACTTCCCCCAAATTGGGAAAGAGGTGCCAATGCAGATACAGGAAGCCTTTAAAACACCAGCCAGACAAAACCTGGAAAGAACCTCTCCTTGCCATATTATAATCAAACTACCAAACACACAAACCAAAGAAAAAATATTGAAAACAACCAGAGAGAAAAATAAAGTTAACTACAAAGGCAAGCCTATCAGGATTAGAGCAGATTACTTACCAGAAACTTTAAAAGCCAGAAGGGTGTAGAGTGATGTATTCCAAGTCCTGAAAGATAACAACTGTCAACCAAAATCCTGCAAAACTATCCATACAAATAGACGGAGAAATAAGGACATTCCATGACAAAAGCAAGCTAAAGGAGTATTTGAAGACAAAATCAGCTCTACAGAAAATACTTGAAAGAATCCTCCATGCTGAAGAAAAAGAAAAGCACACATATAAGGAACTGGGAAAAAACAAACAATACTCAAGTATTAATTAACACAAGAGAGCAAAGGTAAAACTGGAAGAACTACAAAAAAAAATGGCAAAAATGAATGAATTCACACCTTTCAATATTATATCTTAATATCAATGGCCTCAATGCCCCAACCAAAAGGCATAGGTTCGCAGATTGGGTTAAAAAGCAGGATCCTTCAATTTGTTGCCTCCAAGAAACCCACCTTTCCACAAAGGATGGACACTATCTTAGGGTGAAAGGTTGGAAAACAGTGTTTCAAGCAAAAGGACCTAGAAAACAAGCAGGGGTTGCTATCCTAATATCTGACAAGGTAGACTTCAGTAAAACATTAGTTAAGAAAGATAAGGAAGGAAACTTTATATTGATTAAAGGCACCCTGCAACAGGAGGACATTATAATCCTAAACATATATGCACCTAACATGGGGGCCCCCAAATTCATCAAACAAATGCTATTAGAACTAAAGTCACAGATAACACCAAACACAGTGGTAGTGGGTGACTTCAACACCCGACTCTCATCAATTGACAAGCCACCCCAGAAAAAATAAACAGAGAGGCATCTGGACTAAATGAGGTCATAGAAGGAATGGACCTAACAGGTATCTACAGGACATTTCATCCAAATGCTGCAAAATATACATTCTTTTCAGCAGCACATGGAACATTCTCTAAAATAGACCATATTCTAGGACACAAAGCACATCTTAAGAAATTCAGGAAAACTGAAATAATTCCTTGCATTCTATCTGACCACAATGGAATAAAACTACAAATCAATAGCAAGAAAGGAGATAGAGCATACACAAAATCATGGAAATTTAACAACACACTACTAAATGATGAATTGGTCAATGAAGAAATCAAGAAGGAAATCAAAATTTTATAGTCAAACGATAATGAGAACACAACATACCAAAATCTCTGGGATGCTATGAAGGCAGCCCTAATAGGTAAATTTATAGCTTTAAGTGCCTATATTAAGAAAGTAGAAAGGTCCCAAGTAAATGACCTAATGCTTCACCTTAAAGCCTTGGAAAAAGAAGAACAAGGCAAACCAAAAATCAGTAGACGGGAAGAAATAATAAAGATTAGGGCAGAAATTAATGAAATAGAAACCAAAAAAACAATCCAAAGAATCAATGAAACAAAGAGTTGGTTCTTTGAAAGGACAAAAGCGATTGATAAACCCTTAGCAAATCTGACCAAAAGAAAGAGAGAAGAGACACAAATTAATAAAATTAGAGATGAAAAAGGTAATATCACAACAGATGCCAGAGAAATCCAAAAAAATCGCAGGGATATACTATGAAAGCATATACTCCACAAAGTATGAAAATCTGAAAGAAATGGATGATTTCCTTGATTTATAATGACCTGCCTAAATAAAATCAACATGAGATTAATCACTTAAATAGACCTATAACAAGCATGGAGATCCAAGCAGTTATCAAAAATCTCCCAACTAAAAAAAGTTCAGGCCCAGATGGATTCACTGGTGAATTTTACCAGACCTTCAGGGAAGAACTAACACCATTGCTTCTTAAGCTTTTCCATAAAATAGAAAAAGATGGAATCCTAACAAATTCCTTCTATGAAGCCAGCATCACCCTGATACCAAAACCAGGCAAAGATAGAACAAAAAGAGAAAATTATAGACCAATCTCCCTCATGAACATAGATGCAAAAATTCTCAACAAAATATTGGCAAACAGAATACAAGAATATATCAGAAAGATCATTCACCCTGACCAAGTACGCTTTATACCTGAGATGCAGGGATGGTTCAACATACGCAAATCGATAAATGTCATACATTATATAAATGGACTGAAGGACAAAAATCATATGATCATCTCATTAGATGCAGAGAAAGCGTTTGACAAAATCCAACATCCCTTCATGATAAAAGTCCTACAGAGACTGGGAATAGAACAAACATATCTCAATACAATAAAGGCTATTTATGATAAGCCTACAGCCAACATATTACTAAATGGGGAAAAACTGGAAGCTTTTCCCCCAAAATCAGGGAAAAGACAAGGGTGTCCACTGTCCCCACTTTTATTTAGTATAGTACTAGAAGTCTTAGCCATAGCAATAAAGCAAGAGACATACAAAAAAGGGATACAAATTGGAAAGGAAGATATCAAGTTATCATTATTTGCAGATGACATGATTATATACACATAGGACCCTAAAGACTCTACCAGCAAACTCTTAGAGATGATAAACACATACAGCCATGTAGCAGGATACAAAATAAATACACAAAAATCAGTAGCATTCCTATATGCTAACAACAAACACACAGAGGATGAAATCAGAGAATCACTCCCATTCACAATTGCATCTAAGAAAATAAAGTACCTTGGAATAAACCTAACCAAGGAAGTAAGGAATCTCTACAACCAAAACTATAAAACACTCAAGTGAGAAATTGCAGATGACACTAGGAAATGGAGAAACATCAGTTGTTCCTGGATTGGAAGAATCAATATTGTGAAAATGGCAATCTTACCAAAAGCAATCTACACATTTAATGCAATCCCCATCAAAATTCCAAAGTCATTCTTCATGGAAATAGAAAAAAACAATCCAAAAGTTCATTTGGAATCACAAAAACCCTCAAATATCTAAAATAATACTGAGCAACAAAAATAAGGCGGGAGGTATCACCATACCAGATTTTAACCTATACTACAGAGCCATAGTAACAAAAACAGCATGGTACTGGCACAAGCAGACTTGTAGATCAATGGAACAGAATAGAGGACCCAGATATAAGTCCAGGTAGCTATAGCCACCTGATATTCGATAAAAATGCCAAAAATACTCTTTGGAGAAAAAACAGCCTCTTCAGCAAATGGTGCTGGGAAAACTGGATATGTATCTGTAGAATGATGAAAATAAATTCTTCTCTCTCTCCATGCACACGAATTAAGTCCAAATGGACTAAAGACCTTAACATCAGACCTGAAACTCTGAAACTGCTAGAGCAAAAAGTAGGAGAAATCCTTCAATATATTGGTCTTGGCAAAGACTCTCTGAATATAACCCCAATTGCTCAGGCAATAAAAGCGCAGATTAACCACTGGGACCTCGTGAAATTACAAAGATTTTGTACTGCAAAGGACACTGTGAATAAGGCAAAGAGGCAACCTACAGAATGGGAAAAAATCTTTGTCAGATATATATCTGATAGAGGATTAATATCTAGGATATACAAAGAACTCAAATAGTTAAATAATAAGAAATCAAACAAGCCAATTAAAAAATGGGCTGTGGAGCTAAATAGAGAGTTCTCAAAAGAAGAGATACAGATGGCATATAAGCATCTAAAAAAATGTTCTACATCCCTAGTCATCAGGGAAATGCAGATTAAAACTACATTGAGATTCCATCTCACTCCTGTCAGATTGGCTACCATCATGAAAACAAATGATAATAAATGCTGGCGGGGATGTGGCAAAAGAGGAACTCTATTGGTTGGAATGCAATTTGGTCCAGCCATTGTGGAAATCAGTGTGGAGGTTCCTAAGACAGCTAAAACTTGATCTACCATATGACCCAGCTATAGCACTCCTAGGCATATATCCTAAGGATTCATCCCATTTCCTTAGAAGCTCATGCTCAACCATGTTTATTACCGCTCAATTCATAATAGCTGGGAAATGGAACGAGCCTAGATGTCCCTCAACTGATGAGTGGATAATGAAGATGTGGCACATTTATACAATGGAGTTATACTCAGCGGTAAAGAAAAATGAAGTTATGAAATTTGCAGGAAAATGGATGGATCTGGAAAGGATTACTTTAAGTGAGGTAACTCAGGCCCATAAAGCCAAGCACTGGATGTTCTCTCTCATATGTGGATCCTAGCTACAGATGATTGGGCTTCTGTGTGAGAAGGAATAAACTCAGTAGCAGAGGCCAGTCAGTTGAAAAGGAGATATAAAGGGAAGAGAAAGGAAGGGAGGAGGGTACTTAATAGGTTGGTATTGTATATATGTAAGTAGAAGAATAGATTAACAAGGGTGAAAAGGCCCAAAGTGAGGTCAGGGGAAGAGATTAAGTAAAGGAAAGATGGAGGGAGGGCCAATCAAAATCTAAGAGGATGCAAATAAATCATATGGAATCCTCTGGTTTTGGACAATGGAACACTCAGGAGCCATAGATTGTTGTTAGAAAATTTTCAGTGCCAGGGGTGGGATATCTCCAGTGAGTTGTTGGCCAGGGAGGTCCCTGATGCCTTCAAAACATTATAGGCCATTGCTGAGGGGCTTGGTTTCCCACCAGGAATAGATGGTAAGACTGTATTGCTGAAGACTCCACATACTTGGGCTGCAAGGCCACTGAGAAATCCTGCTGGAACTAAGCTGATAACCTCTTCCATGTAGACCAGCTGAGACAAAGCTGGAAGAAGCCATTCTACATGTAGTTCAATGGGAGAAAGAGATACCACCAGTGAAGATACTCAACAGTGGACACTGCAAGCCTTATAATTGGCCAGCCAGGCCAAATCAGCCAATGGGTGCAATAGCAGCACGTCTGTCATGGTGGAAACCAACTGCCCTCCAATTGGGCTGGAGGAGTGCTCCATGGGGTGGGGGTGGGGGGCAGAATACATCCCTGATACTGAAAACTTAAAATAGGGGTAGTCATGAGCCCTAGGTGTGTAACCTCTGCTGATGTCTGGAAAAATGTATACACTATGCTTATCAAACTGCCCAGTAAGTACTTCTCTTAATATTTATACCCTTATATTAATGCTAATCTCACTTTTGGTAGAGAATCTTCTCTTTTCAGATGGTAGTGACCTTGGGATGACTCAGAAGGCATCATAGTGCTGGAAAGAAGTGACTGGAGTACTGAATAACATCTGAATCACACCTTCCAAGGCTCAGGGTCTAATGTGGAAGAGGTGGTGGAAAGAATGTAAGAGCCAAAGGAAGGGTAGGACTCCTTACAATGTGCTCCCTCCAGACATAAAATGGCCTGTATATCCATGACCTCATAGTGCCTGACACTACCTACACAAGACCATCATAAGAGGAGGAAAAGTTCATGACATCAAAATAAAAGAGAGACTGGTTGAGATGGGGAGGGGATATGATGGAGAATGGAATTTCAAAGGGGAAAGTGGGGGGAGAGAGGGTATTACCATGGGATATTTTATATAATCATGGAAAATGTTAATAAAAATTGAGAAAAAAAAGAAAATTTGGTCCCACTGAGGCAAATATTAATCTTCATATGAAGTATTTTTTTCTTTCTGCAGTTTCACCCAAAGACCCAGAAAAAGACATATGCATGTCTACTAATAAAACCAGCAACCTAGAACTTTCTAGTAAATGGGCATAAGCTGGAATCCTATGTTGCTCACCCTGAATAGCTTCAATGAGGAAAGCTATGCAACTTTTAACAAGGTTTGCTAATGAAAGAGCAAGATGATTTAGTAACAGTGGAAAAATAGACAACAAAATTTTATATATAAGTAGATAGTTTCCTGAAAAGCAGGAATGTAAGTTGTTTTATCCTTAAAAAATAATAAAGAAATCAGTTGAAAATATGAGGTATGCCATAGTGTGCATATAGTCTCCAAAGCTCCTGTCTTGAACACTTAGTTTCCAAATCCAGAAGTGAATGTTATTTTGAGGTATGGCCTTTATGATATAATAAATTGATGAGGTCATGAGATAGATTCACTCATGCTATTAGTGCATTTTGGAGCACATGCTACAGTAACTTTCTAAGGAACCATGCTTGAGAGAAAGTAATTTCCTCAATTCTTAATGTTTAAAAATGTTTTTACCTTATTCAAATGAATTCTAGCTTAAAAACTTAGTTTGTATTAAATTCTATATTAAAAACAAGGTTTTCTCAGAACATTATAGGTATTTCTCTCCTCTTCTAGCATGCCATGTTGCTGAAGTTATCCCTGTCTATTCTTGGGTTCTGCCTCTGTGGTTTTAACCAACAATGGATCAAAATTATTTGAAAAAAAAAAGCTGCATCCGCACTGAACATACATAGACTTCTTAACCATTGTTTCTTTCTCTCTAAGTCATGTAACAACTATTTCTATAACACTGACATTGATTCAAGTATTATAAGTAAGTATTATAAGTTAAAGACAAGTTAAGAGTATGCTGGAGACTAGTGGAGCTTAGATGCATACATCATCCTACTTATATCAGGACTTGGGTATTTGTGGGCTTTGAGATCATGTTCCTGCAAACAGTGTTTATGTATACTGAGAAATGACTCAGCATGGTGGTCTCAACTCATTAGAACTGTTAGTTTCTTATACTTAATGTACTTACTTTTTCTCTTGTAGAAAAATGCTGACTTACACCCCTGTGCTGTATGAAGTTTTGTAGTAGAGCACTTGATGCGGATATCTGTCATCATGAAGATGTGTTTCCCTCTGTCATCATGAAGATGTGTTTCCCTTATATTGTTTTGGGAACATTTATTATGCTATTTCTTTGATTATTTCTATTGTGTTTCTCTGGCCTCTTTCTGGAACTCTTAATTAGATATTGGCTTCTTAATTGATCTGCTAGTTCTCTCATTTCTCTTATACTTTGTTTCTTTTTATTTTGTCTTATGTAAACTTCATTTAGCTTATGTTCCAATGTTTGTACTATAATTTAAAATTTAGGCATGATAATTTCAATACTTAAAAATTCTTTATTCACATTTTTTCTAGCATTTTTTAAAATTTTTCTGTTTTTGGTTTTCTGAGGTATGGTCTTGCTCAAGCTCAGACTGACCTGGAATTCACTACGTAGTCTCAGGGTGGATTCTAATTCATGTCAATCCTCCTACCTGTGTCTCCCGAGTGCTAGGATTAAAGGCATGTGCCATCATGCCTGTTTTTTTCTAGCATTTTGTTTTTTACTTATGATTACAATGCTGTCTTAGACTGGGCTTCTATAATACAGTACCCTAGACTAAAGGCTAATGAACTTCTGTTCATTAAAAACTATCCGGCTGGGTGTGGTGGCACATGCCTTTAATCCCAGCATTTAGGAGGCCAAGGTAGGAGGATTGCTGTGAGTTCAAGGCCAACCTGAGAGTACATAGTGAATTCCAGGTCAACCTGGGCTAGAGTGAGACCCTACCTCAAAAAACTGAAAACAACAACAACAAAATCCAGTCAGTAATGTTCTGCTATAGCAGAACTATGCAGAGTAATATATCTGCCTTCTTGTTTGTGGGGGTGGGGGTTTAAATAGGGAAGGAGAATATGAAGAAACCTCTTCTTCCATCTCCTTTTATAAGGGCACTAATACAACATGGGGACTCCATTCTCAAGGCTTCATCTAAAATTATTTATATCCCAAAGTCCTAATTTCAAATGCTATAGCACTGGGAAGTAGGGCTTCAGCATATGGGTTCTGTGCAGTCACAAATATGTAGCCCATAATAAGTATCTTTGCATATCTCTAGATGGATATAAGCTAGATTTTTTTTTATTCCCTGAATTATGGCCATCTCTTTCATTGTTTATTTTCTTCTCTCTCATTAATATTCTCTCTCTCTTGGTTTCTCTTTGCCACCTCTCTGCTTGGGAGGAAATCAAACACAGGGCCTTGGGCACACTGAGCACATGTTCTATCATTAAACTTCATCCCTAGTTCCCTAGTTATGAGTTTTCTTTCTTTCTTTCTTTCTTTTCTTTTTTTTTTTTTTTTTTTTTGGTTTCTGAGGTAGGGTCTCAGTCTGGCACAGGCTGACCTGGAATTAACTATGTAGACTCAGGGTGGCCTTGAAGTCACAGTGATCCACCTACCTCTGCCTTCCAAGTGCAAAGTGTGTGCCAACATGCCCACCTTTGATTTTTCTATTTTAAAATTAGAAATTTCATCACCAGTAGTTATGGTTGTTATATTCTCCTCTGTCTTGAGTTTTAAAGTTCTGAGCCCCTGTGGATTTCTAAAGAAAAGATTAAGTCTATATTACCCTTATCTGTGTTTGGTTTCCTTTGCCTTGATAAGTGAGCTGCTACTTCTTTGCCATTAAGATATCTTTCTAACAATGCCCATTCCTTTTCTTCTTACTATTGACTATGGTATCCTGAGGTCTAAGACATGGGAGGCGATAAACATGTTAGCATTGAGGCATCATCAATCAGAAATTGGAAAACTCTTTTATAAAATTAAATCAGTTGCTACAATCAATATTTTGGGACCACAATTTTTGAATCTACTTGAAATTAAAATATGAAATAGGGCTGGAGAGATGACTTAGCAGTTAAAGTACTTTCCTGAAAAGTCAAAGGACCCCGGTTTGATTTCTTAGGACCCATGTAAGCCAGATGCACAAGGTGGACATGTGTCTGGAGTTCATTTGCAATAACTAGAGGCCCTGGTACTCTCATTCTTTTTCTCTCTCTCCCTCAAATAAGTAAATAAAAACGTCAAACAGTTTATGTACTCCAACAAAACATTCTGTTGTCTCCAATAGCCCTGTAAGATAAAAATATGGATAACTGGTTTCTCTTTAAGTGTTCAGAAAATGTCATAAGATTATATTTCATAAACTTGTGATTTGGGTTAAAAATGTTCAATAAACACACTTCCTTTCCTATGAATCTGTAGACTGCCTTTGTAGCAGAGTCTGAGTAATTTCTCAGCAGGCACTGTTGACAAGCCATGTTCTCATTTTTACAGATGAAACATATTCTATCTCTGCCATATCCTTTTTGCTTTATAGCCACTGAAATGGTGTTTTGTAAAAAGTCACTAGGATATCTTTACACAGATTCCCTATTATAATAGGTAAATGTCAAAAACAATATCAGCCTTCCATTCTATTCCCTTAAGCCCTGAGGCAGATAATAACTTCTTATAATATTTTCTTAATGTAAATGGAAACATATACTAACCCAGGCAAATGATCTCTCCTGAGCCTGCTGTCCTTTTTCAATATGTTGTCCCAAAGGTTACACGAATATTTATTGGCTCTTCAATTTTTCTCCAAAGCCAAAGTTCCACTAACAGGGTAGAACATGCTTTAACTTGAAATAATGTAATTTTGCATGACTGGAAATAACCCTTCAAATATGAAAAGGCCTCCAAGCAAAGTGTTCAGGAGCTAGAAGATTTTGATCATATATTAACTTTGAAAACAACTTTCAGTATGACCTCTGGATGGTTAAATAAATTATGTCAGTTTCATTGTATAACAATGAGAACATTATATATGTGGTCTTTCTCATCTTTTCTTTTGTGAGCATGATCACATACATACTTTATTTTCATTTGGATTTCTGCTTATGGGCATTTTCTGTCTATATTTTCAAGCATTGTAGTGATATACATTTTCACTTTTGCTAAATAACACTTTACATGCTAACCTGTGGTTCCATAATAATTGTATCTAGAACTGATAACATTAAATGACTTTTATTATTTTAATATGAGCAATGAAAAAAGAAGGACTGAATCACATCACAATGTGCATAGTGAAATGACGGTCATACTCTAGAGGGAAGAGAACAAGAGGTAAATAGTGCCTCCTCAAAGGAGCTCTATTGATGACAAGAACCACATGAAAAGACTTTCAATATTATTAGGCTTCAGGAAAAAATCAAAACACATTAAAACTGCTGTGATATACCTCTGTGCAATTAGTGGAAAGGCTAACATGGGAAAAAAATGAGAGGTAAAACTGAAAATATCAAGTTATCTTCAAGGATAGAATGCATGGAGAGCTCTTATATATGGAACTATGAAATGGTACAGCCACTTGAAAACTGGCACCATGCAAACCATTAATACCACTTCCAGGTATTTATCTATTGAAAATAGCTTCACATAATTTATTTTTAACACATAAATATTTTTCAATATTTTATTTATTTATTTATTTTGAGAGAGAGAGAGAAGAGTACACCAGGGCCTGTAGCCACTGTAAATGAACTCCAGACCCATGTGCCACCATGCACATCTGGCTTGTGTGGATAGTAGGGAATCAAACCTGGGTCCTTAGGCTTTGCAGGCAAGATCAAAATCTTTCAAATTATATGTTCCTTCCTTGCTTTATGGGAGACCTTACTCTCACGATGAATGCATGGATATAGATGCTTATGATGAATTACTTTAGAACAAATAGGTTTGGGGTACTTCTCTCTTTACAGGAGATGTGTTCATTCGGAACTCAATATTTGGGCATCTATGTAGGAGTAAACCTTTAACTGACATTGAGAAATATGATACGGAAGAGGTCATAATGAAAATATTCAGTGACATTGCTGAGCTCTGTAGTTTTCTCTGGTGTTGTAGAAACCTTAGAAATGCCTAATGATCTCCCTTATCACTGAATGGAAACTAGCTGCTTGATCACTGGAAATTGTTGGGAGCAAATGTAGCCTGAGCTATACACGATAGATGGTCAAATCTACAAATCAAAAGATGATTTCCAAGGAGCTGTGGCAGAAGCACTCTCTGAGTCCTTCATGGAAGCTGGTCTTCAAAAGAAAATCATGTTTATCTCAATACAAATGGGAAGGCTTGCTTCCCCCAACACTGTAGCTATGTACTGTGGTACTACATAGTAGGCCCATGCTCACATAACCACATGCCTTTGAGATGAGTTCACATGCAGAATCAGACTTATTAGGATTCTTCCCTGATATATTTTATATGGTTGACTGTAGGGGAAAGAAAGAAAAAAAATAAAATTTTGAGAGTATATCATGGGGCCATGAATAGAATATAAGGTAAAGGTGTCTTCTGTGAAAGTGGCCTGCAGGCTCTGAATTGATTGAATGCTGTGGAGAGTAACAGGTATTTTCTACTGGAGGAGGTACATGAGGTATGGGGTCCTCTTGGCTGCACCTTCTCTGTCCTAGGAGTATAAGATGTAATCTCAGCAGAAACTGCCACCAATTCATTTATGGACTTTTAAGACAACCAAATAGCTAAAGGTAAGAAGATGCCCACCCTCTGAAGAATCTCTGAACACAATAATAAAAGCCTTCCTGAAAATGATTCCCTAATGGGGGAAACTTATTATTCATAAACTGCATGCAAATATTAAGAAAAAAAAGCTATCTTAGAATTCTACAAGGTGCACTGAGAACACTCAAAGATGTCCTGATAGGATGCACTGCTCTTCCTTTTGGAAATAGGAAGTGTGCTTGAACTCACTCTGTACAGGAAGATTGTAGACAGTGAAGTTTACCTGATAATCATTAAAAACTCCACTCCTGCTTTAGCTGTCACTAACTCACAAATATGGAGGTAAGTCACACTAATCAACATGAAAAGAAATATCTGGCTTAAATACCATAGATTATCATGTTTGTATGTGTTTGTTTTCCAGGCAAATTATGATGGTGTTTGCTTATCCTATGACTTCAGTGAGTTATTTTTAGAAGCCATATTTTGGGGAAAAACTGGGATTTTATGGAGGATCTTCTGTCATATGGCTTTCAAGTAAATGGTGTGAGTGATTCCACCCTTCCTCCTTGATTGAGCTTTTCTCCAAATAATTAAGCTAAGAGCACTGTGTTGAGGAAGAAACCCAAAGCAGGGATTTGTTTTTTGGGACAGGGAATATTACATTCTGAAAAAGTGGTGCAGAGCTCTCAAAAGTCTTGCTTTTAAAAATCAGCTAAGCCGGGCGTGGTGGCACATGCCTTTAATCCCAGAACTTGGGAGGCAGAGGCAGGAGGACCGCCATGAGTTCGAGGCCACCCTGAGACTCCATAGTGAATTCCAGGTCAGCCTGGGCTAGAGTGAGACCCTGCCTTGAAAAAACAAACAAAAAAAAAAAAAATCAGCTGAAAGTAGGTAGATGCATGAGATTCTAATTCTTAACTGCTGAGTACAGTTTATATATGTACCTGTTCTACTGACTAAAGTTTATATATGTACCTTTTTCTTAATGACCTTTGGGGAGACTGAGAGGTCAGTTTATTATGACTTAGAAAAGGCTAAGTTGGCAAGGTCAATACCAGTTGAAGTTATTGCCTATAGAGTTTTTCCCCATTTTTTGGAAACAAGGCCATAAAAGAACTCATTATATAGCCCACATGCTGACCTTGAACTTTCAGTGATCCTCTTGCCTCAGTCACCCAAGGTCTGAAATAACAGAGTCATTATTCCTGGCTCTGTCTGTGTTTTCAAGGTGATAGATGAACAAATTCAATATGGCGATAAGAAGAAATCTATAACACAAATCAAGAGCACAAGCATGAAAGTTACTCATTGATTGCTATTTAGAGGTTTTGGGGCAGAACTTTTTAGCTAGGATGCCAAGAGAAGGAATGTGACATGGAAGGTGACAAGGTGTGTAAGGACAGCTGACTATTGGGTGAGGCTTGATGGGGGAGGAGTAGATATTCCTAGAAGGAGGTGGCCTCTTGCCTCTGATAGCCTTATTCAAAAAAGTTATTCACTTAGTTTTATTTTTTTTTATTTGTGAGAGAGAGAGTGGGAGAATTGGTATACCAGGGCCTCAGCCACTGAAACCAAACTCCAGATTGTTGCACCACCTATTGGACATGTGTGACCTTGCACTTGCCTTACCTTTGTGCTTTGGCTTACATAGGATCTAGACAGTTAAACTTGGGTCGTTAGGCTTTTCAGGCAAATACCTTAACCTCTAAGCCATTGCTCCAGCCCAAGGTAGCCTTATTTGTTTTATCTTGGTGTACTGCAGATAGGCCATCATTTCACATGTGTGTCATGGGAAAAAGAGAAGAAGACATAGCTTTTAAGTGTTGTAAAAGGGGCACTGTGTGAGAGTGCTCAAGTGCCTGTCAGTCAGATCATTTCTGGAAAGCAGCTGAGATGGACAAAACAAAATGTTTGGAGGAGCTGGCCATGGTGGTACATGCCTTTAATCCCAGCACTTAGGAGGAAGAGGTAGGAGGATTTCTGTGAGTTCAAGGCCACCCTGAGAAGACATAATGAATTCCAGATCCACCTGGGCTACAGTGAAACCCTACCACAAAACAAACAAAAAAAAATCATAAAACATGATGTTGGGAGGTACTTTCAACACAAAATCAAAGATGAAGTTTGCAAAAATTACTTTCCATGATATAGGAATGGAAAAAGACTTCCTGAACAAAACCCCAGTAGCTCACAAACTTAAACAGTCACTCAACCAATGGGATTACATGAAGCTGAAGAGTTTCTTTACAGACAATCATACAATAAGCAAAGCCAATAGATTACCCACAGAATGGGAGAAAATATTTGCTGGCTATCCAACTGACAGAGGCCTAATCTCTAGAATCTACAAAGAACTCAAAAATCTAAACAGTAAATAGTCAAAGAACCCAATTACAAAATGTGACAAAGAGCTGAACAGGCAGTTCACAAAGGAAGAAATACAAATGTCAAACACACACTTAAGAAAATGTTCAACATGCCTAATCATGAGGGAAAGGCAAATTAAAACAACTAAGAGATTCCACCTTACCCCAGTAAGGATAGCAAACATCAAAAAATCAAGTGAAAATAAATGCTGGCGAGGATTCAGAGAAGTAGGAACACTCATCCACTGTTGGTAGGAATGTAAGATGGTACAACCACTTTGGAAAGGAATATGGAGACTCCTGAAAAAGCTGACTATAGAGATACCAACAGACCTAGTTATTCCCTTACTGGGCATCTACCCTAAAACTGTTAAAACACATGTCAGAGAGATTTGCTCAACCATGTTTGTAGTGGCTCAATTTGTAATAGCTAAGAGCTGGAATCAACCCAGATGTCCATCACTAGAAGAATGGATAACTAAGATGTGGTATATCTACACAATGGAATTCTATACAACAGTAAGAAAAAAATGACACAATGATATTTGAGGAAAAATGGTTGAACCTGGAACAGATCATTCTCAGTGAACTTACCCAATCACAGAAAGATAATGCCGCATAGTCTCACTCATCTACAGCACCTAACCTGAATCTACCCAAGATGCCTTATATACCCAGCAAGCAGCTCATGGACTAGACAATAGGATGGGTGGGGAGGGAGGGGAGAGGAAGGGAGGGGGTGGGGAACACAAATCTAGACCCAAACGGCAATGGTACCATAAAATTCTATATCCTAAAAGGCAGACCAAATGGCTGATCCTTCACCAGGCCCTTAGAGGGAACACCTGAGCCACAAGACACTGGAGAGGGTATGATGAAGACTGACCTGAATCTTCTACAGCTTCTCTCTTTCTCTCTCTTCTCTCTAATTCTTTTATATTAGTTATCTTTTTCTTCCTTTTCTTAGTGGGCACTGACCTATAACTCTCAGTACCAACATGTGGCTATCATCCACAATGAGCTCTTGATAAGAGAGACCTACAAGGTTTCCTAAAGGAAAGTCAGATTTCTGTCTGAGTACTTGATGGCCCACCAAAGGTTAGTCATAAGACCCTACTGCTGAAGACACCATATGCGGTTGACACGTAAAATGGAATGGCATGGCTTGAAGCTGGAAGAGTGTCAGTCCTCAGACAGTCAACACATCTAGTGCCAGAAGGTGCTACATGGGCGACTGGGGGAAAATGACCAATATCTGTCCAAGCAGCTCATGGTCTAACCTACTTAGCAGCAAATAACCTGTTGTGATGCTCACACAAGTGCAACAGTGGCACACAGCCTTGGCGGAAACCAACTGCTCTTGATTTGGCTAACTGATGCCCTCAGTGGAAAGGGACCCATAGCTGGAGCTGGGAAACAAGTCAGAACCATATCCAAACATAAGTGCACTCTCCATTATCAAGCTACCACCAATTGTAGGCTACAAGAGGGCATACACCTATTAAATTCTCTATTAAAAAGTAAGGGTTATCTCATTTGTGCTGGTGCTAACTTACTGTCCATTGGAGAATCTGCTTCTCTTTTTCAGATAGATGTAGATCCTAAGGAAAGAGCCACCCCATCATACCTCAAAAGGTCCCCGGCTGAAACTAATTACAATTGGCAAAACAAACAAGGGTGCTGTTTTCTTGGTGAACTGAGTACCAACACAAGGATGAAGGAGATCAACACAGAGAAAAATCAACTCCTACCAAATCAGATATCCAGAGACCCAGAGGCCCCCAATACCTCATCACTGAAGCAGACCAAAAATGAACCCAACATGGCTCAGGGAAATGTTGCAGAAGAGGGGGCAGAAAGAATGTCAGAGCCACATGTTGGGTCACAATGTGCAGAGACATTTATCCTACCCATAACTGTGGGCTAACTCCACAATGCATGACCTATATACCTCCACAAGGGGGGAGCCAGGGGGAGGGGGTAGGACATGGATGAGCCTAACAATGGTACCAAATTGACTGTATTCGCTGAGTACAAAACTAATTAATAAAAAAATTAAAACAAACAAAAAATAATAGCTTGATCCAATAATAAAAAGTATCATCTAAGAACTAGAATTCAAAGTTTCCTGAGACTATACACAGTGGAACAAGACTAACTGAATACCATATATATATTTTGATGAGTCATGTATAATGCAATATAAAGCTATAATGGGCTAGAATGACCTATTTTGCCACATTTTAGAAGAGGTTTGGCAACAGGAACACCTTCACCAAGGGGCATTGCAATTGGTGGATAAGTGTAGAATGAGGCTTGGCTTTGACATCCAGTCCTCATTTTATTTAGGCAAATGTCCTTGTTTTAGGGTAAGAATATAGATATGTCAGAGTTTTCTTTTATTTTATGCTTCACCTAAGTTCAAGTAAAAACTCAGTGGTGGGGGAGAGAAATCAAAGTCCACTTTGATTGCATGCTTTTACAGCAGCAGGAGAACACAAATGGAGGGAAAATGATGGAGACACTTGCTTTCTACTGTTGAGTGTTCTAGATTAGCATTGGGGCTGCAGTCCTGAATGTACTTAACCTCACGATTGCTTATGGGCCTGCATTTAAATTTCTAAATCCAGTCACTATTCAGTCTTTGCTACTAATGTTCAAGATTCCATGCATATCTATCCCATAAATTCAATTTAACCCTCCTGAAAAACTCTGGAAAAGGTTGAGGATGCGAGTCACTCTTACTTCATATTTGTACCAAAACTCTTTTTGGTTATATTTAGTAGAACAGCTGGTTTGCTAGGGAAGTCAGAAGCCCCCATGAGGGCAGTCACATCTATGTAATAAGACCTTGATATGGGGCCTCGGGCCTTGAGTTAAGGAGGTTCAAGGACAAGTCTATCAACCTTAAAACACACAGCCACTGGCCATGCATCGAAACCACTCAGAGACAGGATACTTGAGTTATCTCTAGCCTGTGTGTGCAGACCTTAGTGAGAATGCTCAGTCAATGGTAGGCAATGATTCAAACTTTACCAGTTTTAGGATGCTTCTAATATATAATTTATTCAAATTTTCTGCATTTATAATATAGCAATGAACATCTTTGTTGCTTGGTTCTGATCTTAAATGTACCCCAAAGTCCCATATGCTGAAGGCTTGGATACTAGCCTTTGGAACTATTGAAAGGTGGCAGAATTTTTCTATTTATTTTATTTTATTTTACTTGTATTATAACAGGTTATAATTTTTATCTCCTACCCCTGCTCCCTTTGCCCTGGGGTCCTCCTCAGTGGAGTTCTGGTATTCATTGTTGGATCATGAAGGCTTCAGTCTGTCCCTGTACAGTAGCCGGGTTGTGGGGAGGATGACTATGCTTCAGGGTATTCCTACCTGGTAGGGTATTTATAAAAAAAAAAGTTAATTTTATTTATTTATTTGGGAGACAGAAAGAGGGAGGGGGAAACAGAGAGAGAGAGGGAAGATGGGCACACCAGGGCTTCTAGCCACTGAAAATAAACTCCAGACACTTGTGCCAATTTGTGCATCTGGCTTTATATGGGTATTAGGGAATCAAACCTGGATCTTTTGGTTTTGAAGGCAAGCGCCTTAACCACTAATCCATTTCTCCAGCCCTCTGTTAGAACTTTGCAATGGTTGAACCTAGCAGGAGGGAGTTAGAAAATTGTGGGGTGCCCCTGAAAGAGATATTTGTCCTTGTTTCTCTCTTATTTTTATCTCTGCAGCTGTTATAAGGTAAACAGGTTTTCTCTGATACACACTACTGCCATGATATTCTGCCTCACCTCAGGCTCCAAAACAATAGAACCAACAACCACAAATCAATACCTTGAGACTGTGAGCCAAAGTAAACCTTTCCCCCTAATCTGATTTCCTTTTAGTTATTTTGTTATAGTAACAGGAAGATGACTAACATGTTTGTATGTCTATTATTTCTTTAATTCTTTTTATGAATTTGAGATGTAATTTCCTATTACAGTTAAGTTTTACCATAGGCTCTGATCTTAAAATCACATTGTTTTCCTTTGGGCCCAATTTTATGGCCTGGAAATATACTTAATGCTTTTGACAACAGGACACAAATGTTTAAGAATTTGTCTAGTTTTATTTTAAATCAAGAAAGATATTCCTGTACTAGAGATAAAAGTTTGGTATGATCTAATTCCAAGAGATGGTTGGCTTCTAGGGTTACTAGACTTTAAGGGAAGAAGTTTTTTCCCTCATTATAGCAATCGATATAAAGAAAATTCAGTCTTTATCTTTTTGAGAAATATTTTGATAATATGTAAAGCTTTGGTCTACTATATGCCAGGCAATGAATAAGCTAAGAACCCCATCTCATCATTTCTAAACTAGTTGAGGATCATGATCTCTGGTAGGATCATTTCTCTTGGCTGAAGCAGATGTGGAACAAATCTATATGCATAGGGAGGGGATATTACATTTGGGTTGTTCTTCTCTTTCCTCTGCTCGATAATATTCACTAGTGACACTGTGTGCAGGGAAATTCTCAAAGGCATGGCTTTGAGTATGAAGTTTGATATTTTCCAAGACTTTGTAGTTTACGAGCACAAGGATTCTGGAAGGAAGAGCCTAGAATTCCAGCCTGAAGTTCTTGCAAGGTGTCACTCAGCTGGGCTGGTGGTGGCCACCACTACTCCGTCCCACTGCAGACCCAGGCTGCAGTAGACAGGTGAGTATATATATATACATATATATTCAGCAGGTGACTACATGGAGAGGAGGTGCTGGCCCTATGATTTAGCTGCCCTGGGAGAGTAGGTGGCTCTGACTAGGGGCTGACTGACAGCCAGTATGAGCTTTGTATTGCCAAAGAACGGTGGACCTGTGCATCAAAATGGGGTTCCTAGCATGAATAGCATAAGAAACACACTTAGGGCTTACTTGCAGCCAGTGCTGTTCCAAGCATTTCATTTCCGTTAAACTTCACGATATAGGGATGAGGACATTTTTTTAATAACCTACGAAACTGAGGCCCTAATAAACCATGTACCTTGTGTAAGGTCACATGGCTGGTAAATGACAAAGCCAGTTTTCAAATCCAGGCAGTAGGCATGGCGTCTGAGCTATTGATGCCTTGCTACTCTTACTACATGTAATAATCCTCTTATCAAAACCATGATGACCCTTGTTCACCAATGAAAAGGCTTTAGTGACCATGGGAAACAAACAAAATAGTGAATTATTTATGTTAGGCTATGGTGAAAACAGATACACCAAAAGTGCAGGGAATGAGGAATGACCATGACTTCTCAATATCTGATAACATCACCCTATCTCAGACACATACAGCCCAAGAACCTTTGATGCTTTTGATAATGGATATGAGGCTCAAGGATGGCTCCTTACCATTCATGAGGCACTCAGAATTTCTCTTTGAAATTCGAGATCAAAATTACTATAGAAGTTAAGTAGGAAAGGGCATCAGCTCCAGGAAAACCTTTGAGGTGCATGCTGCAAATTATATGCTGTAAATGTGGCTTTTGCTGCAAAGCATGGGGCAATTGCTTACACTGAAAATAAATAAATATGTGAAAGGAAGAAGCCACCCTGCTCTCCAGGGTGGTGCAAGATAACATCATTTAGAAAGTGGTTAGAATTATTTTTCTAGGGTCAATGTGATGTCACTTGCTAGGCAAAAAAAAAAAAAAAAAAAAAAAACACATATTAATTGGAAAATTCTAACACTTGTTGTTTTCCCAAACCTTCTTATGCACAGCTTTCATATGTAATAGAAAGAGTACACACATACATTTCCTGACACATTTAGAAAGAATGCTCATTTTAAATAAGTTGAGACCTGAAATACATGCTTAATATTTCCATGGTGGTAGTATACTTTTATTTTTGTTCCAGTCCTCTAGGTATTCTGCACCAAAAAACAAGTGAATGACTGAAACAGCTACAAAGGTCTTTGTAAACATTTCCCCCAAGTGTAAGTTACTGGGAGGCTGTTTATGTAATTCATGAAGATCTTCAGTCTTGTGTCCTTTTAATCTTAGTGAATCCATCGTACTGACAGAATCCTGCTTTTAGTCTATGCTTAAAGATTGGATTTATTCCTTCAGCTTATTGTGAAGAAAAAGAGAAATGAAACTTGCATTTCCAGATGTATGTAATTTAGTTTCTGCACATATTTGCTAAGTTTTAGTCCTTCTGCAGTTTTTCTCTTGAATTTGTTAAGGCTCAAGCTAACCAGGACAGTTCTGTCCATGTGATTCTGGTGTTTAAGAAGATTTTTAACCTTATTATATAAGTTCTTATTCAATCCTGATAATTTCATTTTTTTAAGTATATTTTAATTATTTAGTTTCAAGGGGCAAGAGAGAGGGAGAGAGAGAATGGGAACACTAGGCCTCTAACTGCTGCAAACGAACTTCAGATGCATGTGCCACATTGTGCGTCTGTTTTTACGTGGGTACTGAAGAATTGAACTTGGATCCTTTGGCTTCACAGACAAGCATCTTAACTGCTAAACCATCTCTCCAGCCCCTAATTTCATTGTTTGAGAATCATTGGACACATCTTTCCCACGTTACCATGTACTGAAAACCAATTTCTAAGAATTTTAGGGGTGCAACATGGGCAAATTATTATTAATTTTTTTCTTCAAATGCTCCTGTATGCTGGTGAAATATAGCCACAGCATTTTGATATAAGACACTTGAACATGAAAAATGACAAATTGCTCTGTTAGCCTTCTTCTGCCCTCTAGTTGCTGGCTGGTGAAAACATATCAGAACACTACTGAAGAGAGGGAAGGAGCTACAGATGACTGGAGTATACAAAGATGGTTTGACTGGTGGAGGAATACAGCCTCTGTCATATGTGATATAGATGCACAGAGCCTTTGAAGGCTCCTCAGAAGTCAAATCCATCTAGTTCACTGCAGCTATCTTATGAGAGGGCCCCAGTACCTCTATCCCTTGGGGTAGATTTAATGGCTTCCTGATTATATCTTTCATTTTTCATAAAATCTTTAAAAAATAGCCAGATTTCAGCCCAATGTTCAAAATATTCCAACACTTTCCATGCACTTAGAATATAGTATAGGCATCCTAAGCAACTTTTGAAGTTTGAATCTGGCTCTTGCCTAGTTCCTGCTCACTGTGGCACAGCCACACTGGGCTTCTGCCTGGCCTACTTCCCCCAGATCCTCTGCACATTTCGCTTGTTCCACAGAACCTCAGTCCATGAGGGAAAAAGCTTTCCCTGACCAGCCCATGAAAAGTAGACCCCCCCTCCCACAGCCATACTACCATCTCACTCTGTTTTAGTTTCCTCCACTAACAAATGAGAAGCTTTTATGGGGTTGAGGGTCTCAGACATTAGTTGTAGTCTTGTATTCTTCTTGTGCCAAAGACCAGAAACCTTTGCCTAGTCAGTGTTAAGGATGGTTTAGGTTCATTGTAGCCATAGTCTGTGAGGTCATTCAGTATGTCCACAATCATTCTCTGATCTGTCTGGTATTCCTGCTATGAGGACAAATACAAGCAAGGCCCCTTACTAGAATGCACACAAAGCAATTACTTACTTATAGTGGATCCAGTTTCAGGCCTGTTCAGGGAGCTGATGATGACAAAGCCGAAGCCTTCATTTTCTTTGCGGTGAATGACCACATCACTGGTCTGCAAGCTGTGGGAGGCGAAACCTTCAGGGGGGGATGCATTGCTACTGGGGGGTGCGTGGTTGCTGTTGGTGTAGGTTGCATAGTCACTGCGTGGAGAGCTGTGGTGGGTTGACACAGAGCCTGGACTCCTTCCATTCTCTGGGCAGGGCTCCCCTGGAACACACATCATGTGCAGAGGAATTCAATAATTCAACAAAGTTCTTAATGAATGCTTCCTGAGTCCTAGAACTGTTTCTACTTTCTAAGAAGGCACTGTCCTACAAAGTGGCATCAGTATAAGACTGAGTAACTGGTTTCTCTTTCCTCCAGAAATGCAAAGCACTTGAAGGGTTACAAACCTAGCTGTGAAATCTACTGGGTCTTGACCTAGTGCTAACTTTGGTTAAAAAAAAAACAACAACAAAAAAAAAAACAGGGAACTCCCCCTATCAACCTCCTCTAGCTGCTGCTTGCTTATATTTTCCTCTTGTTATGTTCTCAAATCCTGTGGACAATGTCTGCTTTGAGATACGGAGCCTCTTAGCTACATGATAATTGACCAAAGATGATCACAAAACCAGTAGACAGAACCCTAAGCTGCACTGTATATATGCATTGCTTGAGGAGCTTGTAAGCATATGTCTTTAGCTTCATTCCTTCTGTGGTCTGAGGAAGATTAGAATTAGTCATCTAGGTAAAATTTCAAGGTCTTGCAGGACTGCTGCAGCAGATGTAAGTAGGGCTAACCACCCAGGGATGTCCACATAAAGTGAGGTACCATGATTTCTTTCAGCATCACAGTTTTGTCTTAACAATATTCTGCTAGCCTAGAAATGTCAACCCACTTCATATAGATGGTAAATATGCTTCTTAAAAGTAGTCTATATCTTTTTGTATGCTCATCATGTCTCAGCAAAGTGGTTTGAAATAATAAACAAATAAATTAAGATTCTTACTTACAAAATAGTTTGCACACTATAAGAACAAATCTAATAACAGACTAAGGAATAATAAATTTTGAATCTCAGTAGAGGTGTTGGATGTCTTGCTCATTTACATTCTACATTACGAAATACACACTCTATTATCAACAAAATAAACCAAACCAAAAGATTTGGTTTATTTTGTTTTTGATTGGGTTTACTTTGTTGGTAATAAAGTTATAATAAACCAAACAAGTAAGCAAACATATTTAGGTGATACAATGACAGAAAGTTGGCATTAAGAGAAGCTAGTCTGAGAAATGAAAGTTGGTCTCTCATCCAGAAAGCATTTTGTCCTTTTAACTTAAAACCTAGGTATTGGTGCTGATTGAAACAAAGAAAGAAGACACCTAGAACACTATAGTTGGATATAGGCTGTTTCATTTCCTTCCTTAATTAGGATATCAAAAGATGTTTATGCAACAGAAGAATAATAAGATTGAAAATGACAGTTAATGATTCCTTTTGGGGTCTCTGGATATCATCTATTATTTAGAACATTAGGAAATGTTTCATGAGGCAAGTTAAAAATAATCAGCAAAGGTTCCAATGAAGGTTCTTCATTTTATAAACTGCATCTCCATTCTTGCTGTAGTTTGGAGCTGGAAGATCCAAAGGCCCCATTCCCCAAAAGCCCATGTGTTATAGGCTTACCTTCTGAGTATGTGGCACTACTAGGAGGTGGCAGAAACTTTAAAAGGTGGGTGGTACTGGAATGCCTTCTGATCATTAGGGTGTACCCTGGAAGGGAAAGTGGGACCCAGTCCTCCCTCCCCCCTTTTTTTGTTCTGTGGCTATGAAGTATATTGCATTGCTCTACATGCCACAGGCCTAAAGCAATGTGGCTACTGGGTCATGTACTGAAATCTTCCAAATTGTGGACCCAAATAAACCTTTCCTCTTTATGTTGATTCATCTCAGGTTTTTGCTACAGTATAGGAAATTGACAAAAACAGTTCTGAAGTGAAGCCAGGGCGAAAGAACAGAGAGTATAAGAGATGTTTAAGGACCTTTATTTAAACATTTACAAAAATGTTAAAATGACCTTAAGTAAATTAATTTAAAGGAAGTAAATGCAAATTGAATGACCAAGTTTTTAAAAGGCCTTATAAAATATATTTCTTTTATATTATTTTTCATTAAATTTGGATCTTTATTGTACACAGCCTAAAATGCACCTCATAATAAAAAAAAACCTTCTACCAATTATAAATATTTATTTGACAGGATTATTTTTTGATATTTGCTTTTTAAAAATTTTATTTTTATTAGATATGGACATACTTAGTGTGCAAACAATACAAGTTGGTGCCATCCTTTCCCTCATCCCTGCCCCTTTTCTTTTATTTATTTATTTATTATTTAGTTATTTATTTATGGAAAGAGAGAGAGAAAGGCAGAGGGAAAGAGAGAATGGGCACACCAGGGCCTACAACCACTGCAAACAAACTCCATACACATGTGCTCCCTTGTGCATCTGGCTTATGTGGGTCCTAAGGAACTGAACTGGAGTCCTTAGGCTTTGTAGGCAAACATGTTAACTGCTAAGCCATTTCCCCAGCTCCCCCCAACTGACCCTGTTGTTAAGAGGCCCTTCTTGTTGGGGATGCAGGTCAATCCCATGTGGTTCATGCATTGTGGTGGCAGCAGTCAGTTATGGGGGAGAGACAATGTCACTGTGCAAATGTCCAACTTGTGACTCTAACAATCTTTCTGCCCCTTCTTCCACAAAATTCCCTGAGCCATGTTAGGAGCATTTTCAGTCTACTTTAGTGATGGGCTCTCAGGAGCCTCTGGATATCTGGTTTTTTTAAATTATTTATTTATTTATTTATTTTTCTTGAGGGAGAGAATTGTTTGTTGAGTATACTGTAAAGGAAGGAACAGTGGGCCAGGGAGTAACTAGAATATTGCCTCTTTAATTTCTTATTTATAAATACAGAAGGAATAAGACTGAAGCTACTGGTATTACTATTTTTTTCTTTAAGGCATAGTTAACACAGTATTAATAAAGAAGATACTTTTCATTTGTAAGGAATATACTGAAGTCATGAAAGAACACATTGTCAGTGTCAAAGCCTTTCTCTTTTGAGCTAGAATTTCTGCCTGCAAAATATACCCTCTCTACTGGAAATAATTCTGCAAAGACAAGAAGTTATTGTCTTGGTGAAGCACATGTTCTTTATAAGTCCTTGTGCAAATCAGAAATAAAGGGATTAGAGATCACATGGAAGAAAAATAATTATTATGCTGCTTTGTTAAATTGAAACTCTCCCCTAGTTATTGGACCAAATCAGTAACTAAATATCAAAGGCAGTGACAAGAGAGATCTCATTTTCTGGCTGTTGTCAGTAAATCAGTGAAAACAAAAAGAAAAATCATAGCAGTAAGTGACTAGGAGTAGCTACCCCATGGGTTCTAGAGAGAGGAAGAAAATCATTGACTGTGTCAACAAGAATGGTCCCTGAGTAACTGAGAGAGTCAAGTTCACCTTCAGGATACTGTTCTATTTATTGCTTTTGGACTTTCCTTTCAATCCCTAGAGAAAAGCTCTTGAACTTTAGTACGATACACATATTTAAGTCAGGAAGTTACGAAGACTTCCAAGTGCTTCCTGGGCTTGTTCTAAGTCCCTGACACTTCATGTTTAGAAGAGTAATTTACAATGAGGGATTGACCTCATTTTTTTCCTGTCCAATGGTCTCTCAATCTGAATGGGTCTGCTTTTTTTCCCAAATCCCTTCCTGGTGCATCATACCAACAGGGTTGTTTTAGAATATCAGTAAAATGTTGTAAGTGACTCAGCACCATGCACATTTAAAAGATACTAATTTCCAGGATCCCTAATTCATTCTCTGGGCTCTCTCACAGTTACTCAGAAATTAGTCATTTTGCATTTACTGAAGTCAAACTATCAAGTTTTAGTTTAAGATTCTGTTCTGCCTCCATCAGTAATTCTGAAAACTATCATTGAGCTGACTGGAAGAGGTTCTACCTTAGAAAGGGCTACAGTGGCTGACAATGGCAGGCAAGATGGCTTGAGTCAATACACTAAATACTGGCCAGGGGTAGTTTCTGGCTTGTACAGTGCTGGTCCATACTTCGCATGTTAATTGTTAAAACTAATTAACAATGTTTATATATAGGGATATGTGACACACAATTAGGAGCTTCCAGTTTCTCTTGAAATATCTAGCAATCATCAACTGGATCTCCATCATGGCTTGAATCATCATGGTTCTGACCACCTCTCAGTGTTTCTTCCAAATACTAGATTCACTCACTTATTGATTTGAGTGAGGCATCTATATGGCCAAAGGGATTTGTTCAACCAACGCCTTCAATTACCTGCTATGCCTGCATACCGGGTAGCATGACTCTAGGATTCTGTTAGCTAGGTATACAGTCCAGCTTCCAGGCTGTGCCTGGACCTCTTCTCCAGATTGTTCTGACAACACTGCAGATGGCCTTACCTTGGAACATGGCTGAGCCAGTGGGGTATATGCATAGACAGAGCTTGACACTTGGGCAGGGGTGTCCATATATGTGAGCACTAGGTCCATCACTATACCTCAGGGTTGTGGGGAGAGAAGCCCAGTGTGTGACCCTGGAAGTGTTAGGGGCTGTTCTGCCTGTAGGTATTTGGAAAGACACACCAGGTCTATACCCATTAAGCAGACAAATTACTGAGCTGGGTGATAGGCTCACAAAGGAAGGATAAAGGAGAGGAATAAGGATCAAGGTAGACACTAGCACCTGAAATAGCAACTAAACTTCTCATCCTGATGCTGAGCAAACCTTCCCTTCCTCAGCATTGGGCCAAGAATTAGACTTTCCCTTGGGTATTAGAAAAAGATTCTGATAGCATTGAGAGTGACTAATGTGTTTTGATTAAGCCATAAAACTTTCTTTCATATCAATTCTATATTTACACATCAGGACATTCCTCAAGGATGCCTTCGTCTGAAACACATGGTATGTAGTCAAAATTATGTGTCATTTGGTTGGACAGCTCAAAGCTAAGCTTCCAAACATATTAATATTTATACTTTTAACATAATAATGAAAGCCACTTTCCTAATGTCCCGGGGAGGGGAACAATCAAATTCTGGAGTTGTTGGTATAGATAAGACATTTTCACATAACTAGTCCAGAGTATAAGATCTATAGATCATTCTAGCATAGAAAACTGAAGGTGCTATTGATCGTTTGCTCCCTATAGTGGTTTGAATGTGAATGTATATCCCCCATAGCCTCAGGTAACCTGCTGGAGGGGATGTGTCATGGAGTGGGGGAGAGGGGTAGGGCTGAATTCCAGCCCAAAGGCGTGGGTGGAGAGAGCAGTTTGAACTCTGGCAGTTTGTGCAGCTGTTTGGCTGTTTGTTGGTCTTCTCTCTGGTTGGATCTATGAAAGGGAGCCAGTTTCTTCCACCACTGATAGAACTTCCCCTGGATCTCTAATATTGAAATAAATCCCTTCCTCCCATAAATTGTTTGGTTGGATATTCATCCCAGCAATGTGGAACTGTCTACAATATTTCCTTACTCAATGATTTTTTTGATGATCTAGCTTGCCATTGGCTAATTGAAAATCTTGCCCATTTTTATTTTTTATTTTTATTTGCAAGTGAGCACCAGATTTTTGCACTACTTTTGGCATCTGGCTTACATGAGTTCTGGAGAATTGAACCTGGGCTTGCCGCCTTTACAAGCAAGCATCTTTAACCACATAGCCGTCTCCTCATCTCTCCTTGACTTTTTGTTTTTTAGTGTACACACATATTTTATAATTTAGTATATGGAATAGACTTTGTATTAGTTCAATTTTTGTTTAATTTCTTTAACATGTATGTCACAACATATGTGTTCTTTTTCTGGAGCACCAGTGTGGAGACCAGTGCCCTGTGTATTCTGAGGTAAGGTAGGGCATTTGTACAAGACAAGGTCAGGATGAGATTGAAGGGTGTAATTTCTGCAGCCTCCATTTTTACCAGCTCTTTCTGCATCAAACTTTTCCTTTCAGTGATAATATAGAAGTAATACCCTATTCCTATTTCTTCATTTCTGCGAGGCTATCTTCTTAGTTCCTGTCAGCTCTGGTCCATCTCATCCTAAACCTGGCTTGTACTCTCATTTTTCTGCCTTGTCTCTGAAAGCATAAACACAACATGGATAACATGCTGCAGACAGGTGTTTCCACTATCACATACACGTGTATTTGTGCTTTGTCACTTTGAAGAAATGCCAGCTATGAAAACGTTCATTTTCCTATGCCGTGTAAATCTCTTCTATCCTGTACTTAGTCATTTACTGTGCTCTCAAAGTCCTTTTCTGAACTTAATCATTTTCAGTACAAATGCAGCTTTCAAGGAAACTAGGGTTTCAGGAATGTGGAATCTCTTTTGGTGAGAATGAGCCATCTATGGCAGAATATTTCCAAAATTTAAATGCACTTGAAATGCAATCAGAGGCCTGGCAGAGTGAAGATGGTAAGAACTGCAGCAAAAAGAGCACTCTATGGAAGTCATGTGACCTGTAAATTGCAAGAATACCTTTGCATTTGACACATACTCCAATAGCTTGGGTTGATTAGAACCAAATTTAATTTACAATAATCAGCAAGGTAAGCATGAAATGATGCTGGTGCATTGGATGCATACTTTGGAGAGTATTTCCTTGTAAATCAGGTATCTTTTTAATTTATCTTTCAGTTATAGCATAGCAAACCTTTTTATTAAAAATCATTCTGTAGGCAGAGAGGCAGCTAAATGTTAACCAAACAAAATACTGTCTTCTGCATGGCATCTTGCCCAAGGGGGAAGGCCTAATTCAAGGTGTTTTGCTTCTCTGGGTCAGTGGTATGCCATGGATCCCTGAAGACAAATAGCAGCCTGTAGCAAAATTTCCATCCAATATAAGATATATAGCAGTCTCCATCAGTGAGGGCTGACAGCTCTTCTGACTTGCCCTTTAAATGATTGCCTTTGCTCCAAGTCTAGTTTCTGGAGGACTCAACAATAAAAAGAGATATTTAGTCTAAGTAATAAATTGTAAGCTTTCTAGTCATTCACAGCCTATGAAGAGCAGGTAGCCTTTTAAACAATTCCAGCAGTGTAACTAGTAGTACTTATGGAAGAATCCTGGTATTAGGGAATGACATTCTCCAATAACTTGCCTTTGAAATCATTGAGAGTAGGAATGGTGCCATAAGGTGGGGTAGGGAGCTAAAAACACACATTAGCCCAAGAAATGAGTTTGTCTCCATACTGTCACACTAACTGATTGTGTTCTACTGTAAACTATTATCTTCTGGGCCCCAGCTTCCTAATCTGTAATGAGAAGAAGCTCATGTGGTAAAGATCCTCCCTAATTCTAGAACTGATGAGTCTGTAGGAAGATGTTAGAAGGCTGAGCAGGCAGACCAGAGGCTCTTAGGACAACAGATAGCAGTGGAACATTATTGGGGATTCTGTTTCTGCCATTCACAGGACAAAATATGGTCAGGTCTCAGGATTTCGACAATCCAACATTGTTCAGTCAGTGTGGAGCTTGTATTAGATGTATCCTGTAGAAAATAAATCTCTCTGGGGGACTGAAATGGTGAAGAGAAGTAAATTAGATCATATTGTAAATATATGAGCTGACTTTTAAAAATATGTCTCTAGTCGATTCTTTTATGAAGTCAAGAAAATTACTGCAAAGGGAATAATTACTTTTAATTTATCTGTTTCATAAGTTTAGAGCTGTACAAATTATGTTTTCTCAGAGTGAGACTGTATTTTCCTACATAGCTAACATTGGGAGCTCATTTTCCATTCTGATTTCCTTATTGTGATATCAAAATGCTATGGGTTTTTCTTTTGTAAATACAATGAAAAATGTTTTCAGAAAAACACATATTTTCCATTACTATAATGTTTTGCTTATAACTAGCATCTACCAATGAGTAGAGAGCACATGTATCATCAATTAGACTTGGGTTTTGCTAGCCATTTTTAATAACTACTTTTAAAATATAGGCCTCAAAGACTGGATTATTTTTGTGCCAGTGGTATAAATATCTGCATTTAAAAAATTATAGTTACTTGTCGACTATGTAGGTTTCTTGCTTCTTTACATAATACAGAAACTGACTTACAGTTTGTTTCAAGTTCCTCACTGAGTCACACTGAAGCATTTTATTGCTGAACTCCCAACGCTTGCTGCCCTCCTCAGGTACATACCTCCACATAGCACCTTTCTTCTCACAGTGAGGTTAACCTGCCCATTGTGGGCTGCATGGTGCATGAGGTCGATGACATAACGGTGTGTCTTTCCAGCCACTGGAATCCCATCAACATAGACAAGCTCATCTCCTGGGTGAAGGCGGCCATCTCTGTCAGCTGAGCCCATGGCAATGACGGCACCAATCAAAATCTAGAGAAGCAGTGAAAAGGAAAGGGCTTTCACTTACCTATATAGGAGCATGTGACTAAAAAGTGAAAAATGAGAGGCTGGAAGGATGTCCTTCCAAGAATTCTTTCAGATCACTTAGTCCTTCCAGAAAAACAAAAGTCTTGGACTTACTGCTAGGTGGCATAAAATCTAGGGGCACTTACTTCTTGACTCATGAATTATCATCCCTCAGGAGAATGATAACAAAATAAACTGTTATGAATTGGCTACCACACAATACCTCTGCTTTGAAACAACAAGGAGATCAGGTTCTGGCTTTAGTTCTTAACTTGTGTGGTCTTGGATCAGGCATTTAAGATTCATGAACTTCTGTTTCTTCACTTCCAAGATGGGGTAATAATTGGGGTTATGGGAGGCAATTATAGGGATAGCTTAGCAAACTACAACACTCCTTACACAACAACGAACTGAGTGTAGAACCCCTCCTGCATTGAGCTATACATACACTCTGCTTTAAAGAAGGAAATAGGTCTGTTCTTTTTAGCAACCCTTTGACAACTCTCCTTTTGTGACCGAATATCCTGAAACATATCCTCTAACTAAGGGAAATGGGCTAACCGGCCTGAACTGGTTTTGAGTACATGTACAGTAATGCAAACTGTATCCTCTAAGTAAACTTTTATAATTTTAAAATTCCCATTTACAATCTTATGTTTATACATGGTTGTATGTGTATATGATTAAAATCAGATGCATCATGGGAAAGGACATGTGTAGTGAACTAAGACTTACATAACTCAAACCTATCAATCAAAACCAAAAAAAAAATAATAATAATCTGCACCCCACCCCTGTCACCCAACTTTTCCACCTCATGGACCCTAAGGAGACCCCAGGCAGTAACTCACTACTCTAGCATACTCGAACTTACAATCTCTCTGGCCTGTAATTTTACTTTGCTTCTGAATAAAATTCCTTTCCACTTTGCTTTCTATGTGTGCTGCTTTAATTCTTTGAATGAGAGGCCAAAACCCCGGAAATAGCCAGTCTAGGCAGAGACCACTGGCAATAAATTGAGTGAAAAAAAATGCAGATGAAGCTTTAACTTTATGCATGTTATATGTTGAGTACTCAAAAACTGTCCAGAGGAAAAGTGTTACTTCACATCACTAAACTCTGACAAAGGTTCAATATTTTTTTTTCTTTTATTTGTTTGTTTGGTTTTGCTTTGAAAGCTCAGAGGGTACTGAGAAAACAAACCAAACAGCATAATAGGTTTCCTATTCTTTGCCAGGGGCTGAGTCACACAGAGCCATATGGTGGTGATTTCAATCAGCTTGACAATATTACACAGGCCTCCCTCTCAGTTTTCAATCCTTATAAAGTGATTCTTTTCACACAGATTAATTTCTGTAAGGCATGATAATTTCTTTCAAGTGTCAGATCTGTGGATTTCAGCTAGCCAATAGAATAGCCCCAAACTAACCTGCATGTCATTAGGCTTGGCTCTAGAACCACTCCTTTGTACTTCATTCTGCTGCTCATGGTCTGTCAATACAGATATTGTATTGACTATTGAATCTAAATGTCCCAGATTTTTTCACACACAGGCAATGTTATAGTCTGCAGAGTTTCACAGCTTTGGTACATCACATAGCTGTCTTTCTCTAGAGGAATGACAACTCCCTATGTCATTGCAGCTTCCCTCTGTTCCTGGCAGGGTGAGGAACAGCATAGTTTCCATGATGAACACTAAAGCTGTGATGTGTCTTCATTACTGAGATCATAGGGAAGACTGTTCACCTTTTGCGTTAGATCAGCTGCACAGTAAAGTTCTTTCCCTGTAACCCACAGTACCTATTTGCTACAGTTTACAAGTTGGGCATACTTCTGACAGTCTCCATTTTCTCTTATCGTCATGGCAACCTGAATTTATGAATTTCTTTCTAAAGATGTTCCAATCTGTCCTTCATAAAGTTCAACCAATTATGGAGAGCTTCCAAGATTTGTAGTGCTTTGTACAAAAGCCAGTTAAAATGGGTGCTCATGCTTCTACACTGCACCAGAAAAAAGGTGCATTTAGTTGGATTAACCTACAGAAAATGCCTCAACCTTGAGATTTCCTGTCTGCAGGAAGTGGGTAATTTATAGCTAGTTATAGAGAAGAAAGTTGTTTGTGGACTTTTTGGCTGATAATTTAATGTAGAGTTCTTTTTCTTTTAAAAATATTTTATATATTATTTAATTGCAAGGAGGAAGAGACAGAGAAAACATGCCATGGCCTTCCACCACTGTAACTGAACTCCAGATGTATGACCCATTCTGTTCATCTGTGCTGTGAAGCTGCGCTATGTATGTGCTGTGTATCTGCACAGCATGACTTTGCTATGAAGCTGCAGTAGGTATGTGCTGTATATCAGCACAGAGTGACTGGGCTGTGAAGCTGGGCTTCATATGTGCTGTGTGACTATGCTGTGAAGCTGTGGTATGTATTTGCTGTGTATCTGCAGAGTGTGACTGTGCTATGAAGCTGTGCCATGTATGTGCTGTTTGTCTGTACATTGTGCCTGTGCTGTGAATTTGTGCAATGAATGTGCTGTGTATCTGCATACTGTGTATGTGCAGAGTGTAACTGTGTTGTTAAGCTGTGCTATGTATGTGCTGACTGTTCTGTGAAGCTGTGCCATGTATGTGCTGTATATATTCGCAGTGTGACTGTGCTGTGAAGCTGCACTATGTACATGCTGTGTATCTGCAGAGTGTGACTGTGCTGTGAAGCTATGCTATGTATTTGCTGTTTATTGCTGCACATTGTGACTGTGCTGTGAATCTGTGATATGAATGTGCTGTGTATCTGCATACTGTGTATCTGAACAGTGTGACTGTGCTGTGAAGCTGCGCTAGGTATGTGCGATATATCTGGACAGTGTGACAATGCTGTGAAGCTGCGCTAGGTATGTGCTGTGTATCTGCACAGTGTGACTGTGCTGTGAATCTGTAGTATATATGTGTGACTGTGCTGTGAGTCTGTGCTATGTATGTGTGGTTTATCTGCACAGTGACAGTGCTGTGGAGCTGTGCTATGTATGTGCTGTGTATCTGCACAGTGTGACTGTGCTGTGAATCTGTAGTATATATGTGTGACTGTGCTGTGAGTCTGTGCTATGTATGTGTGGTTTATCTGCACAGTGACAGTGCTGTGGAGCTGTGCTATGCATGTGCTGTGTATCTGCACAGTGTGACTGTGCTGAAAGCTCCACAATGTATGTGCTATGTATGTATGTTCATAGTGTGACTGTGCTGTGTAGCTGTACTATGTATGTGATGTATATTTTCATAGTGTGACTATGTATGAAGCTCTGCTATGTATGCTATGTATGTCCTTTGTATCTGCACAGTGTGACTGTGCTGTGAGTCTGTGCTATGTACGTGTTGTTTATCTGCATAGTGTGACTGTGATGTGAAGTTGTACTATGTATGTGCTGTGTATATGTGTAGTGTAACTGTATTGTAAAGCTGTGTTTCTGCATGGTGTGACTGTGCTGTGAAGCTGTGCTATGTTTGTGCTGTGTACCTGTATATTGTGACTGTGATGTGAAGCTGTGGAATGTACGTGCTGTGTATGTGCTGTGTATCTGCACAGTGTGACTGTGCTGTGGAGCTGTGCTATGTATGTGCTGTGTATCTTCACAGTGTAACTGTGCTGTGAAGCTCTGCTATGTATGTGCTGTGTATCTTCACAGTGTAACTGTGCTGTGAAGCTCTGCTATGTATGTGCTGTGTATCTCCACAGTGTGACTGTGCTGTGAAGCTGTGCTAAGTATGTTCTGTGTATCTTCACAGTGTAACTGTGCTGTGAAGCTCTGCTATGTATGTGCTGTGTATCTGCACAGTGTGACTGTGCTGTGAAGCTCTGCTATGTATGTTCTGTGTATCTTCACAGTGTAACTGTGCTGTGAAGCTGTGCTATGTATGTGCTGTGTATCTCCACAGTTTGACTGCTGTGAAGATGTGGTACATATGTGCTATTTACCTGCATAGTGAGACTCTGCTGTGAATCTGTACTGTGTATGTGCTGTGTGTCTGTACAGTGTGACTGTGCTCTGAAGCTGTCCTATGTGTGCTGTATATGCACAGTATTACTGTGCTTTAAGCTGTGATATTTTTGTGGTTTGTATGTGCATAGTATGACTGTGCTGTGAAGCTGTGCTTGTATGTGCTGTGTATATGTAAAGCATGACTGTGTTGTGAAGCTGTGCTATGTATCTGTTGTATATATGCATAACGTGACTGTTTTGTGAAGCTGTGCTACGTATGTGCTGTGTATCTGCATAGTGACTCTGCTGTGTATTTAAGCTGTTTGACTGTGTTGTGTGCTCGTTCATATTGTTTACTTGTTTTTGTGCTTTTCTACCTAACCTGTAGGATCATGGAAAACTCAGCAAGCTGTTCCAATACGCCTTTGAGGTGCCTGTTAAAACACTTCAATGATGATTTTGTAGGTGGATCTGACCGTGGTATTTCTTTTTCCCCAGGAAACCTTAGGACTTTGTAAAGCAGACTGGCTTGCCAGATGAGGGAACTTTAGATACCGAAATGGTCCATGCCATGTGGCATGTGGTCACCAGTGACCCTGGACACCCTGGTCAGTTCCCATATATTCACCGGTAGCTCTTCTTAGCCCTCCATCCCCCATCATGACTTAAAACCTGTGCACTCTCCCTAAGTTCTCATGTCTTTTTTGGAGGCAATAGCAGGGAAGAAACCAAAAGCAAAGTCAATTCTCTTGGCTCTACCAGAGGAGTGTGAAATTCCCCCACCATATGCATCAGGCAGACCTCTGCCCAGTCTTGGGGACAGGGTAATATCCCACAGGGACCTGATATTTTATACTTCAGACGCAGCCTCCCTCCTCAGGTGCAGAACAGATCTGCATACCAAGAGGTGAGAAGACACTTAGAGAAGCTGAGACTATAGCCCCCCTCTCCCCATCTCATACATGAGATAGATCTATTTACGGAGGGAGACCAGCACCCAGAGAGGCAGGGGCTGCACCTCTTCTTCTACTCAGTGGAGCTCACCAGTGCAGGCAGAGACATCTCAGCCTTTTCCGAAACTCCACATCAGTTTATGGTTTATGGTCCATTCTCTACTGATTATTGACACAATTGGAAAATCTAAAATCCCTGTTTCTTTGAGAAACCACAGCACTAATCACTCTTCTTGAGACTGTATTTTGTGCACACTAGCTCACCTGGCACGATTGTCAACAATTCCTGGACACTCTCTTCATGGTGGAAGAATTAAACCAAATTAAAATTGAAAGTAAAAAGATCACTCTCCGACCAGGGGCAGCCTCATTCCAGACAATGAAACTCGAATAGAGCAAGTCTTTCCCTCTGTGAGACTTAATTGGGACCCAATTCTGCTAGAGGTAAGGAATGTCTGTACAACTTTCACCAAACTCTTCTAGGAGGAATAAAAGCAGATGCTAGAAAGCCTACAAATTTGTCTAAGGTAAGCAAGGTGACTCAAGAGCCTCAAGAATCACCCGCCGGGTTCCTGGAGCATCTTAGGGAGGCTTATCGGGTCTTTATTCCCATAGACCCAGATGCCCCAGAAAACCAGAGAGCCATAAATATTGGTTTTGTCATGAAGTTGGCCCCAGACATTAGAGGGAAATTACAAAAATTAGGGTTTAAAGGTATGAACAGGTCTCAGTTATTATAAATTGCTCAAAAAGTATGCAACTAGAGGGATATTGTAGAAGAAAACCAAAACAAGAAATTGGCTAAAGTGGAAGGAGAAACTCTAAGGAAAACAGATAATAGAAAGCCCAGAGGAAAAAAAATCTAAGACCCTTCTCAAGGAGAACAAAGTTAGAAAAGGATCAATGTGCCCATTGCAAGTAAAAAGGGTATTGAAAAAAATAAATTCCCAAACAGGGAAAAGAAAATTGACTACTTGATCCTTCAATTAGAGGAAAAACAGTCCTGGACCTGAAGGATGCTTTCTTTTCTTTGCCTCTGGCACACATAAGTCAGCCCCTTTTTGCATTTGAATGAACTGATACTGAGGAAGGGTATATAGGCCAGCTGGTTTGGACTAGAGACTACTCCAAGAGCTTAAAAACTCACCTACTCAGTTTAATGAGGCCCTGAGTACAGACCTCTTGGAATTCTACCTGCTTGTCACCTCTGATACAGAATTAGCTGCCTGGGAAGCAGCCCTAGAACCAGTGACCCGCCCCCCCCCCCCCACCGAGGTCCTTACCAATGATACCAGAACCCAGCCTGCCTCTCAAGCCCACCTATACCTCAGAGGAAGAAGCCTGAGCACAATAGGAGAGTGCTAACCAAAAGGACAATGGATGGATGCTGCTACCAGATGGGAGATCCATTCTCCTGGCTGCCCTGGGAAGAAAATTAGTGACTCAACCTCACCAGACTACACATCTGGGAGTCGTAAGGATGATTGAACTCCTCAGACCCAGGTATTACAACCCTCGACTGGACCAGATCATGAAGGACATAGTGACCAGGTGTCTGTCCTGTGCCCAGGTAAAGGTGCTACACCTGGAGAACATTGGAAATTGGACTTTACTGAAACCAGATCTCCTACTTTCAGGTATAAACACCTTCTAGTTTTTGTAGACACGTTTTTATGGATGGATGGAGACTTATCCTATTCAAACAGAAACTGCTTCTATAATAGCTAGGAAGTTTCTTCAAGAATTAGTTCCAGCCAGGCATGGTAACGTATACCTTTAATCCTAGCACTCAGGAGGCAGAGGTAGGAGGATAACTGTGAGTTTAAGGCCACCTTAAGACTACATAGTGAATTCCAGGTCAGCCTGGGCTAGAGTGAGACCCTACCTTGAAAAAAACAAGCAAAGAAACAAACAAAAAAAAAGAATTAGTTCCAAGGTCTAGCTTTCCTCTTACTTCGGGGTCCAACAATGGCCTGGCCAAAATCTCTCAAAATTTGGTGAAGGCACTAAATATCAATTGGAAATTATATTGTATTATAGACCACAGAGTTCAGGTCAAATGGAAAGAATGAATAGGACGTTAAAAGAAACTCTTACTAAACTAGTCATAGAAACAAGTGCAAGTTGGGCCAACCTCCTCCTCTTTGCTCTCCTTAGAACCAGATGCACCCTGTATCAGGAAGGTTTCACTCCTTATGAGATAATGTTTGGAAGGCTGCCCTCCATTCTCCCTGAACTAAGAAACATAACTGAGGGAAAAATAACTATTCACTTGATCCTCTACCAGCTGAAGATGGGTCAACAATTTGTCTCATGTCCATAGAACCAGTGGGGAATGTGACCAGGGCCTAAGCTGGAGAAGGACATAAGTGACTCCATATTGTGAACTTAACACAAAGAAGTTCAGCTTAACTCATACCTTAGGATATGGTCTCACCTCCACTTGAACTTGATGCTTGGCTTGCTTGAACACAATGGGTCAACACAAGACAAAATGTTTTTCTCACTATTGCTAAATGCAGTCTTTAGCTTCCGTATTAACTGCTGCTTACTTGCAGTTGCAGGAGAGGCATTCCAGAAAAGTTTCTTTCTTTTTTTTTATAAAATCAACTGAAATTTACTCTTGCTTTTGTAAGATTATGATTACTGAACTTCTGAACTAAGATTTGCAATCTTATGAATTTCTCTTATAAAAGGAGCTCTGAAGTACAGTCTGGCACTTTACTACATTCAGAGTCTTACTACTTGGTGTTCCTGTGGTCTTCCCTGGGGAAACTCACCATAACATTCTGGATGCCCCAGGGGTTCCTCACCATAACACATATAGAGATCCATACCCAGTATCTTTCAATTAGCTCCTCTAAACAAAACAACTTCAAAACTCCACTTTATCTTAGACTCTGAGGGCACAGAACAAAACAGTGCATTTGATGTAAAATACTAGCAATTCTCATTCAAACTGCAAAAGTCCCAGTAGGTCAAGAGAAAAGATAATGTTGAAAAGAAACCAAACCAAACCAAACCAAACCAAACCACCTCTTTAGGCCTTTTTATTCCTTTAATTCTTTCCTGCACAATGTACTTAGTGCTAGTGCAACCCCAGTAGGTCTATTCAGCAGTACTTGCAGCCTGGAACAACTTGATGTGACAAACACCTCAGGCCTTTTTCTTCTGAAACAACTCCATGAGATTACCCCACACTTTTGTGCCAAGGAGTAGATATGTCATTATGTCTGCTTTTAGAATGGTTTTTCTCCACACAGGCTATTCTCCACTGTGATGTTTTCTAGATGCCTTTGTCTCTATTGAGCTCATAGCTGGACATCTCATTTTAGTTCCTTTCTAGTAATTTTTCATGTCTTTTTATTTCTATTGTTACTTAACTGTGAAAAGTATTTCCTTTTGTGGGAAAGATTCCTATATACTTTGTCTGAGCAGAAGTCTTGCTGTTCAGTATTTGTTGAAACCTGCTATTCATGTTTAACAAGAACCATAGGTATCAATACCATTTCATAGATATGGAGGCAGAATCCTATTTAATGTAACCTGTAAGACCTGTGGTTGAAGAACACATCATCTTTCATGCTTCATCCTCTGTAACATACCAGCAATTAAATGAGGCTAGTGCATTGGTTTGTTTGTCATCTCTGGGCTTACAGTGTAGAAAAGCAGGAGGAAAGCTGTCAGGAGATCTTTAGACTTGCTGTTCCTGACACAGTCCTTCTCTGAGGGGCAACAATTTGGCTTTCAAGGCTCATTTTCTGCCTTTACTTGTATCACAAGGAGTTAGGCTTCTATTTTATTGCTCAAGTGCTACAATTGTAACTTACAGCAGAAGTGGTCTTAAATCATTCAAATGAAGGAATAAATAGGAATAAATCTCAGTACACACAATAAAGATAACCATCAATCCATGTAATCAGAGGAAACTTATCATAAATACTTAATGCCTACCTGTTGAAGAGGAGAACTTACTTAAGAATGCAGAGATAGTATTTTAAAAGTCTGGGAACCTATGGACAACTTGGGCAGAAAGATGTTCTGAGGCTTAGTGGAGACCAGGCCTGCATGCGGACACCTGAGCTTCACTTTGAGCAAGATGCATTCCACTCTGGTAGCAATACTGTTGTTCATGTGCCAGGCAAAATCTAGGAAGACTTCTCCCTTCATGACACAGCCCATTCTACAGTCATTCTATGATTCAGTCAGGCTAGCCCATCTAATTCCCAAGAAGGGGCCAGTTGAAGGCAATATTTAATATATGGGGTGCTCACTTATCCCCAAAATAGATATTTGTCATTCATTTCAAAGACTATGTTAGAACTTTGGTGCTCTGCCTTACATTCATTTTACAGCTTCATCTTCTTTTATTTATATATCAGAAAAGGGACCATTAGGCTCTGTAGAAATTAACATGGTGATATTGTCAGAGTGTAGAGCCTGTAAGGTCCATGATGGCCCTGGTTGGGGGATCCTTTGACATAAAATATTCATCCTCTCAATTTTTTCAGACCAAGCCCCTTGGATGGTAGAATCAAAAAATAGTAGCATAAATGAGTAACAGAGGCATCAAGGAAGTTTATGATCTTCACACCTTCCTTGGCAGCTGGGGAATTAGGGGCATGGTGGGTGATTCATGCCCAATTTTACTCCTTGGAATTTGGAACCTTTTTTCCTGAGTGCCTTAACCTTGAAATCTGGTCTCATCCTCCTGGAGTTTTCTGTAGTAAGAGACTTCACTGATCATTTCATCCAGTCTTCACGTGAGCAGAGAAAGCCTCTTCAAGGCTTCTGTCAGGCTCTCATGACTGCTTGAACACCTCCCATATAAAGACTCATTATTTACTATTTTACTCATTTACTCATATTTTACTATTTACTTCATTTGGTGACTTTTTTTCTGTTCGAGATTTCTTTCATTTTTTTTTAATTTTAGGAAATAATCTAAGAACATGAGAGACAAAAAATGATGACAATAAGCATGAGCCATCTTCTTTACTCTTCAAAGGCATTCTGCAGGACAGTCTTATTACCCTCATTTGGCAGGTAAGACACAGACTTAGTTCAGTCTCTTGTAAGAGCTAGGACCGGGTGCAGTCAAGATCCTCATTTGTTCAAAATTTTCGTGGACCTTACTTTCTCTTGGGGACTAATTTAAGATACACTTTTTATAGTGAGTGTTTTAAAGCTGATATTTTAATATGTGCTCATAAATCTCATTTTCTTATACTTTCTGTGTCTTAATGACTATTGTGGGTTTATGCTTTCATTCTGCACATACACCCATAAATTAATATAAAGATTTCATCAGAGCCCATCTTAAAATCCCATTATTGTTCCAATTGAAGTTGACTTCATAAGCACCTATTCTTTGTAACACCTCAGTTCAATCTGGCTGAGATGTTGCAATACTAAACTTAATTTTACTTGTACTTATTTTGTGTATTCTCTCCTCAAATGGGGAGGAGGGAGGAGAGAATGTATGTGCCAGAGCTTCTAGCTACTGCAAACAAACTCAGATACATGCACCACTTTATGCATCTGGCTTTTATGTGGGTACTGGGGAATTGTAGTTTTGCAGGCAAGTGCTTTAACTACACAGCCATCTTCCCAGCCCATCCCTTGTTGTTTTGGATGCATCTATTTCTGCAGTTTCAAGTCATCTCTTTCTTTAAATATTTCCTCTGTCATATTTGCATGATTACTTGTGAGCTCCTACTTAGAGAAATCAATGTTCTAGTACCATAAAATCATTGGGATACTCATGAAGAATTCAATCCATTCTTACCAAAAGTAATATTCCTCTATTAATGTGACTTACGATGAGATAATGACCATGAAGACACCTAAGTACTATGAGGTCTTTTTAAAGGAAATAAAAGAAAACAAACCTCAACCACTTCTTTTTTAATATTGAGTCCTCAAACATTTCCATTTAGATATCACACTAAATGGACTTTTCCCTTTGTAAGCATAACAGAACGAAGTATGGAAATAAACTGGATTCAACTTACAGGCTGTCCTGGTTCATCTCCCCCGAGGATTCTGAAGCCAAATCCAGACTCCATCCTCCTAAGGTGAACATCCAGTTCTTTATAATCTGGACCTAGAATAAATAAAAATCGATTGAATAATGAATCCTCCCTCTTTCTTACCCTTTGAGGAATGGAACACGCCAATGATATGTTGCTAATCTTGAACTTTTCCCACCCCCTAAGGGATAGAACATGCCAATGATATGTTATTTTTCTGTATATGACTGATGGGAGTGTTATTAATCAATGAAAAACACAGAGAATATAGCAGCAAAGAAGTATATATTCCAAAATTATCTAGTTCCTGGGATAACAGTGACCAGGAAAGGTCATTGCAAGGGAACACATGATATTTTCTGAATGAAAAAAAAGTGATGTCTCTATAATTTTTAATTTTCTTGAGAACTTTTGGATTGACTTTAAAAACCTTTGGCTATGATTTTGAGAATGTTTACTTTGATTATTTCAGAAGTGACTGGGTGAGAGAGAAAGCAGGTGGCAAAACCTGCAAGTACCTAGTAAAATACTACCCAGTAATTCACTACTGTTTGTTTACAACTTGATGCATTCAGTGTAGGGTAAGTGATGTGTCTGTGTAGCGTACATTTTATGACTAAAATTGAAGTCTTATCTTTAAAAATTGTAAATAACAGAACACACAGATTTTGAAACTTTCCTAATTTAGGGATTAAGTGAAGGATTTATCTTCAGACATGCTCCTTTGAATTTCTCATAGCTTACAGGTAGAAATTCATCTATGTCTGAGAATATTGTATTCTCTAAATATTTTGGAATGTGGAAGTTACTAATGAACTACTTATTTAACTAGCATATTCAAATTATATTGGAGGAGGGATATCTGTCTAAAATCAACTGAAATAACTGAAACAACAGAAATCTACCTTTAAAAAATAGTTGGGATACTCCCCTGAATGGCATCTCTTGCATCTGTAGAATAAACTAAAACTATGATAAATATTTTGATTTAGTAAAGAGAATGTATCTCATGTTTCCTTCTGCTTGGTCTTTTATACCTTCTTGGGGGAGATATGTCAATCATGACTGAGTTGTGATTCTCATGTCCCTGTTAGCATGCCAGTGGATGCTCAGCATTCTCCAGGAATATTTATTAACATATTTTTGATTTATGGATTTTAGTGGTTTAAATACAGTATTAGAAGCAGGTATCAAATAAAATTCTCCTAGCTTAAACACTATAGTTTTGGAAATTAGGGTGAGGTTTCAGATGAGAATCCTCAAGGGACCAAAGTCTCAAATATACTAAGCCACTTGAATGTTATATTAGAGAGAGATTCTTTGAACAATGGCCTAGTGAGACTTTTCTAGGCTCTGCAGTAAGTGGGATGAAAAATACACTATTGATACAGTGTAGAACATATAGCAATATTATCTGTCTTGGTGCCCTTGCCTAGACCACCTTGTCGATGACAGTCAATTCATTGACTTCTGATATGTATGAAAGTGCTAATTATTTGTCTGGCCCTCTCTTAAAAGAGCTGAATTAGCACATAAGTATTTTGCACATATACACTTTGCATGAATCCTGAGCATTCCCATCCTTTCATGACCAGGCAGAATATAAGCAAGGGTTTTCACAGTCAGCAACTCTCAGAGTTCTAAGTACATCCATTAGCCATCTGATGTTTTGAAGATGGGTGAACTTAGAAGAGTTCCATCTTTAAATAATTAGAAGTGGGTGGTAAGGAAAAGAAGAAAATATGGCTGTACACTACAAGGCATCTTGTACGAGGCACAACAACTTTTGAACTCAGGTAACTTTGGAGTCCACAATATCATATGTGAAATCACAGGCTGTAGTGTGTACTAAGCACTTGGCTGTCTGGAGATATTCAGCAGTCCTATAAAACAAAAACCCATAGCAGATCCTGTGCTTCTCTGAAGGAAGCAAGAAAGGAAAGGGTGGATGGGAGATGACCTATTCATTGTACAAACCTACACACATTGGTTATGATACAACTGCTCACAGCAACCTTGTCTCTAGGTCACTTTAAGCTTGGAACATTCTAGATAAGATATATATAGAAAACAGGAATAGGAGATAGGGAGATGGCTTTGCTTACAAAGGCTTTGGTCCTGGTTTGATTCCATAGTTGTACATAAAGTCAGAAGCATGAAGTGACTCATGTACCTGGAGACGGGTTGCAGTGGCAAGAGGACCTGGTATGCCCACACTCACTCATTCTTTCTCATATAAATAAATAAATATTTTTAAATACTTAAAAAAAACAAGAGTAGGTGACATATTTTTGACACTTAAGGTAATTGAGCCAACATATGTTTTGCTGAAACATTCTATGTATTTCTATAGTTTCCTTGCTTTGGCATTGCTGGTGTGTACCCAAGAATGGGAAGCTGTTCCTCCAGTGACTTTTTAATTTCATTTTTATTTATTTATTTGAGAGCAACAGAGAGAGAGATAGACAATGGGAGTGCCAGGGCCTCCAGCCACTGCAAACAAACTCCAGATGCATGTGCCACCTTGTGCATCTGGCTTATGTGGGTCCTGGAGAATTGAGCCTGGAACTGGGGTCCTAGGCTTCATAGGCAAGCACTCAACCACTAAGCCATCTCTCCAGCCCTCTACAGTGATTTTAGTACCTGTCCATATTGCTTGAGGAAGTCTAAAAGTAGACTACTGCATGTTACATCTTATTTGCTACTCAAAAGTTTTCCCGTTGGGAAATGCTTATGTTACAACAATCCCAGCAATGGAGTTTTGAGATGTGTCAAGGTACAGGGAATTTGGCTTATGTCAGAGAATCTTATATTCTTGGGGTAACAGAAAAACTTTTCTTTAATGAGTGATTCAGCACTTTTTAAAAGGAAAAATACACATTTTTAGTTAGCTAATTTATTTTAATCCTGAAGAACACTTATCTTCCACTTTCTGAGTGGCTTATAGTGACAATTATAATTCTCTGATTGTTGCTCTGATCTATTCTGATTTCAAACATAGGGCAGAAACTGCCAAATGTTTCATTTTCACCTTTCCATTCTTCTGGACAGAGATGAGCAACCTTGGCACCCAAGCAAACAAAGACAGGCAGGGAGGGACCCATGTGAGAAGTGTGCCAGCAAATGTGATGGGTTCTTTTATTTCTTTGTTAATTTCAAACACAGACTCAGAGGCTTCAAGGCATAGAAACAAGGCATAGAGAAAAAAATCAACTGAAAAAAAAGGTTAAATGACAAGCTGTGCCTTGAGGTAGCACTTTAAAAAAAAGATAAGAGGTTTTAGATAATTTTTCTTTGGTCTCTCTTTTTTTTTTCCCCTCCTGTTTGAGTCTAGTTTTTAGAAAATAACCAACATTATATGCACATAGCTGGGAGAATAGATTTCTTTTCCCTCTTGCTTGGTCAACTTTCTAGAAAAAAGTTGATGCTTTTAATATTTTACCTTATCTGCTCCTCTGGCCTGACGAGAGCCTCAAATATTGCATCAAGCTTTATCTTTTCTTTTATTAATGCAAATGAAGGAATCCTAGGGCAAACTCTTCACTTGTTTGCCATAGGCATTAACAACCCCTCACTTTCTATCTTGTTTACAAATGACTAATAGACCCAGGTCCTTTTTAGATAAAGAGGGCTGGAAGATACCCAAATGGACCTGAGTTATTTTTGGATGCCCCCAATTTTCTATTTCCCCTTCTATTTCCTTATTTGTGTTCCTTGCTTGTTGACAAGATTGTCAGGGAACTCCTAGATGTTGCTTGAGGTAGTGGCTGTGGATAAATGGACAGAGGGGAGAGGAAAGATTCCTTGGACATGGGGGTTCAATGACTAGCCATGGCCAATATGGCTTCTTCGTTATTAGCTACATCCCAAGATGTTCAGGCATTCTGAATTAAAGCATATAACCACATGCTTATAAGATGGGGATCTCATGCGACTTCTGAAGCCAGCTAGTGGACTGGAATTCAGAAATCCTTATGTAATTTGGCATATATCAGTTTTGCAAAAGTTAACATTTAAAAACTAGCAAATCAGTACCAGAACATCTTCCCTCATAATAAATACAGTAGAACTAAAAAAATAATACATTCCATTTTGCATTAAGATGCCAAGAGGCCTTACATGTTATATGTGTCTTTCTGCTTTTCAAAAGCATGGTCTTATGCACAGTATTAGGGAAATGGCTAAATGACTGAACACAATCATGAAAAATGCAAAGATTAATCTGGATTAATTTGGCACATGGGATTCTGTTGTAAGCATGTCACTTGCATTTTGATATTTGAATCCATTCTCATGTTTGAATTAAAACATAAGTACTATGGCTTGTTATTACATTTGGCAGAAAGAATGTGTATTCATTTTTTTTTTCCTTTTGGAAAGAGCATTACTTTTTTTTTTTTTTTTTTTTTTGCCTTTCCCTTGTAAAGAGATCTAGGAAGGACTGTTCAAAAAGGATTCAGGAATTGAAGAAGACCACTAAACATGTCTGTGGGCTCTGATTTTTCATGACTTCTAGATAGTGAGTTAAAGAAGAATTAATTAGTTTCTATTGCTGAAATATAACATTACTGGATAAGTACTAATACATTTTGCTTTAAAAGAAAGCCTTTTTCTTTACTTTTCTCCCTTATTCCTTTGGTAATACAAATGTGGCTCAGCATGTTTTGCTATACTTGTCTTCTCAGGTTCTCTTCCTCAGCCTGACATAAGCTTAGATTTTTTTCATCCTAAATATTGTCTTCTTCTCTGACCTTTCTATTTTCTCTTGGAAGAGTAGTTTTCCTGCCAGGCTGGCTTCTGTTTTCTGAGTGAGTGAGCTCTTTAAAGGTCTTGATGAAAGACTAATGACCAAATTGAACAGTCTTTTTTTGCTTTCCTCATTGATTTCTGTGACTCTTTTGATACTGTTGATGCTGATGCACTTCTTATGTTCCTACATATATGTATTCTTACTTCTAAGCAAGGAAAGGTCTTATTTCTAAGTGATTTCTATGATATCCCATGACCTGGCTTTTTTGTCTGTGGTAATTTGATAAAAGAACATTTTTATACACGATTGATATGGGTGACCTATTTGTTAAATATAGTCATGATTCTCTAAACTATTTGGATAATTATTGTGGCCACAACAGAATATTTGGATTGGTTCTTTCCTTAAAACTCTGGATTGCATATTTAATATAATGTACTTAAACTTTTATAACATTCATATTTTAAGATACAGTTTAGTGTAAAATATGACTCTGAACAGATAGCAAGGTAAGCTAAGCTGTTTGGAGTCCCTACTCCTTTTATTTTTAATTTTTTTCATTTTTATTTATTTATTTGAGAGAGAGAGAGAGAAAGAGAGGGAGAGGCAAATAGAGAGAGAGAGAGAGAGAGAGAGAGAGAGAATCAGCGAGCCAGGGCTTCCAGCCACTGCAAACGAACTCCAGATGTGTGCGCCCCCTTGTGCATCTGGATAACGTGGGTCCTGGGGAATAGAGCCTTGAACCGGGGTTGAATCGAGGCTTGAATCGAGGCTTCATAGGCAAGCGCTCAACCGCTAAGCCATCTCTCCAGCCCTCCTTTTATTTTTAATAAGGTACATTTAGAAATGGAGATTATCTGAAATATGTTGACTAAAAGGCCAATGTTTTACACTATGATTACTGGGTTTCATTTCCTTTTGGGCATAATATATGCCTAAAAATTATAAGGATTTTTACAGTTGTATCTCAGTCACCATATGAAATTAATAATGCATAAACTTTTTAAGGCCAGGCTAAGTAATTACCTCAGATATTATTTGAGAACAAAATGCTGACAATATCTTCTGTATTTTTTCAATATCCAAAATTGACATAGGAATTTACAGAATGAAATTATCTCAAGCACATATATTTTGCAAGGTTTCTTAGATATTCTGAGATGGACAATGAGCTATCATCATGGAAACACACTGGAGATGTGTGCTGAGATCCCCAGACCCAAAACAGTACTGGTAATAAGAAATCTGCTTTCTTGCAACTATTTGAGTACTAAAGTATTCAACACAGTAGTCTAATAAGCTATTCGAAGCATGTTCACTACTAATTCTAGGAGGTAAAAGATCCAATTTTCTTTTCCTTCCTTCATTTTTACAATAATGTTAAACATTCTGACTGAAATAAAACTTGATAAATAGTTTTGGAATAGGTAAGTAAAAAAAGTCCATGTAAATTATTTGGCGTTTTCTAAAATCTCTTAAACTGGAAGCATTGACATTCTATTGTAACTTAACATTTCATGGAAATATAGCATTTTGTAATCAGCATGGTTTAAAAAAGTTGATATAGGTATTAAATTGACCTGAAAATAATTTAATTCTATATTAGGGAAATTTCTAATAAGTTCTTTGGATATGTTTAGTTTGCCTCTCTTTTGAGATATTCTGCTTCTTATTTATATGAACATGGTCTATCACTGTCTAATATAAGGAAAATGTAAGTTTCACAAGTAATTTAAAATTACCTAGCAGTCACCTTTAAAAAAAAAAAACATTGCAAATCTTAGTAATCTTTAATACCTATAAATTTAGGGAAACCACATTTCACATTCCAGTGGTCACTGTGTTAGAGAGTGTAGATGTAGCCAGTGTGATGATTTTAGTAGCTGGTTCTAAATCTAGTCTTGTAGTAATGTACTTTGTGAAGGACATTTATGAATACTTGTCTGTCTGCAAGCCTTTCAACCCACCATGGTAAGATTTGCTCTGACTCTTGAACATATTTGGGTAGGTGACTAAATCAGCACAGTAGTTACAGTTACAGTGGAAGTTGATACTACTCAGAGGAATGATAGTTACACAAAGTGGAAGATGCTTGTTCACAGAACTGTGAGTAGTACTGAGGAATACTTGCCAGTGGAATCCATCCGAAAACTCGTCCTGGGTGGCACTTGTTCTGGATAGGAAAATGGGGAATTAAAATTGAGATTCATTTAGAACACTTTAGTAAGAGTTATTTTTATTTTCTTTTTGCTGCTACTATATAACTCCCCCACCCAAATCTTGCTCATGTTTAATGACTTTTTTCTTCTAAAATTCATGGAAGTTGATGGGAAGATTTACCTGCTTTATGTATTTTAATATATTTTTTCAGATATATTCAAAACAGAAAAAACATGAATTTTTTAGATTAATATAGAAAAAGGTAACCATCTCAAAATATTATTAAGATTTGAGTCTCACTATAGAAATGCTTATTTAGGCATTTGGGAGGGTGAGGTAGGAAGACCTATGAGTCTGAGGCCAGCTTGCTGCTATAAAGTACGTTTCAGTTCAGCCTGGGCTAGAGTGTCTGACCGTATCTGAAAAATAAAGACAAAAAGAGAAAATGCCCCAAAATGAAATCCCCCCAAAATGCTTATTTGGTAGTAGAATCAATTTATATCCTGTTAATGTCTGTTAAAATCATATTGTGATATTTTGTCATAAATACTAAAATGAAATCTGTAAAATTCAGTCAACAATTGTACTGATTTAAGTATACCAGTCCAAAGTATTTTGATATTTCTAATAGTTTAGATAATTGAAGTATGTGTTAAGCAGTTGAGTTAAACTGGTTTATTCTAGCAATAGAGAGCCTTGATGAAACTTATGATGTAAACTATGTTACATTTCACAAGATAAAAATTAATTAGCATGAACATGAAGTACTCTTGAAGTGTAGGAATATCTCACATTTAGAATTTGAACAACTTGAAAATCCAAGTTCTCTGTCCAGTGCTCTCCTGGATTAAAATTTTTAAGGGTCAATAAGGATGTAATTGTTATGTTCCCATCCTACCTCATTTAAGAGATATACACTTTATCTGGAACTATTAAGCACATAGAAAATGTCATCACTGAATTTTCACTTGACTTTTTCTTCTGTTTTCCAAATATATTACTTTTAACATCACAGAATAACAAGCAGACAGGGCTGCAGGACACTGTGAAGACAAAATCCTTCGATGTACAGATGACAAGAGAAAGCACCAATGCCAGGAGACTTGCATAGCTTGTCCTCTACTCTCAGAAACCTCTACAAGGTCTTTGTTATGACAGAAAATTATTGTACAAGAATATCCATTGTGTTTTCAACTTTCTTGTGATTGAAATATACCAACAAAAATATGCTCTTTCTTTAAAATTATTATGGATAAATATTATACTCCTAAACCCTTCTGTTACTATGCTATAGTTTTCCATTCTCTCTTTCTCTTTCCCTTTCTTCCTCCCTTCCTCCTTTTCTTCCAGACAGGGTCTTGATATGTTGCCACAGACTGGCCTCAGATTCATGATCATCCTGCTTTAGCTTCTCAAGTGCCAGCATCATGGGTGTACACCACTACTCTATGATATAATTTTGTTCCTAACATCTTTAGATATTCTTCTCCTTCTTTTAGGGTTCTGTCCATAGACATTCCTAAAATACACAAGGGGGTTTTGTATGAGATATGTGTGCCTTGGTTCACATGCACCCACACAACAAACACACACACACATAATATTAAAATGAGACTAAAACTGTGGTTGCATCTTTATGAAGCTATGCTTGTTTTAGATAGCAAGCCAATATTGCTCATGAAGGTACAGTCATCATGCCTGACAGGCAATCTGTTTTTACAGTAAAGGCAAATTAGTTTTCTTACAGAATTATTACTTTGTAAGATCCCTCTTTTTTACTATGATTGTCTAAGACTTTAGTGAGATACTCCTGCCATCATAAAGGTAGAACCATGTCAGGGATGGAAGACTGCTACCTTTTAAACACCTCTATTAGGTGTAAAACTGATACTTTATATTATCATAATCTCGCTAGGACTTACTTGTCATCCAGCAATTAGACTCCATTTACTGAAACCCTGAAGGTCTTATATTTATTCATGAAAGTGCCTATGGTTACACTATCAACTTGTACTACTAACAAATACTTTCACATACTAAATAAACAAATAAGGACAGATTTCAGAACCTATAATTTTTCACAGATTCCCTCCTTTCTATTCCTTGTTTAATTTCAGAGGCATAAAGTTTAAATTTCTAAATAAAATAAAGATTTATATCTTACAGTGTTTGATCTAAGTACTAAAATGCACAGAAAAAAGTGTCATGCCATAACTTTTATTTTACTGTTTATGTTATTTATCTCATATCATGGTAATTTTCCATTTTAAAAGGTAGAAATGTAAATATTATCATGTACTTTTAGGCAGCAAACCAAAGATGCTACCTTTGAAATTAGATTTCCAAATTAAAGCCTATATATTAAAATGGCAAACAGCTAAAATGGATTTATTGTTCTCTTTACTAATGAACTACAAATGCAAGTGAAGCATAGTGATATGTTAGAAAATCTACCTAAAAGAAACTTTTTCTCACAGATTTAATCATAAACACACATTAAATCAGGGATAGCATAAGGAAAAGGTAGAAAAATTATCCTTTTATAGTACAGTGGAGGATAATGTTATGACATTTTTCTATCCTTTTATGATTCTAATGTTAAAGGCACTTTTTAAAATGAATAATTACATATAACCTTATTTTCATATTTCACTAAAATCAGATTGTGCTTGAGAGAACACATGTGATATTTACTTTAATTAAGGCCACTAGACATTATCTCTATCCATGCAAATTAGTTAGGGCTAAGCCTGTGTTTGAAAGAATGTTCATTGGAATGGCAAGGTGGTCTTTCATGATTACTTAAATGGCTACCTGGAGCTGTGACATCCATGAATTTATTGAGGTGTTTTTTAAACCTGACATTCTCAGCCTGACTACCAGACATATAATTTAATTACATGGAGAAAGGGAACTTGAGTCAGGCAAGCTCGAGCAGAAGGACTTGCACAGCCATTAGAATTCATTCATTCTTTCTTCCTTCTTTCTCTCTCTCTCTTTCCTTCTTTATTTCTTTCTTTTTTCTTTTCTTTTTCTTTTTTTTTTTTTTTTGTTTTACTTTTCAAATTAGGGTTTCACTCTAGCCCAGGCTGACCAGGAATTCACTATCTAGTCTCAGGGTGGCCTTGAACTCATGGAAATCCTCCTATCTCTGGCTCCGAAATGCTGGGATTAAAGGTGACCTCTTGTTTTGTGTATTAGGAAGAGTTAATTTCCTTGTGTGATGTGTCTCAAGGATGTGCTTAGGTGGATAATACTATTGTGCTTCTCCATCTTTCCTCATGCCTCTGCTATTAGGATGGCAGACCCTGCAAACTACAACCTTTGCTCCTTAATAACAAGGAAGGGGCAGCCAAAAAGCCAAAAGCCTAAAAATATAACTGCCTGTTTGGGATCAGCATGAATTCCATGTGCATTACAGTATTGATAAACGAAACAATTCAATGGACAATGAACAACAAAAGGGAAGGATAAACTTATCCATGTGAAAACATATTTTCCCACCTTTGCTCTGTAGTAAATTATAATTTCATTTCAGATGTAGGGCTGAAAAATAGTTTGCTTCTCCATTATGCTTTTGAACTGACCTGTGGTTACTTCTGATTGCTACCTATGCTCTGGCCCTCACTGCTTTTTATGCTTTCTAATATCTGGAAAGAAAATTTGATAGTATAAGCTCTTACTGAAGAAATTCCAGAGGAATATCTGTTTTAAAGAGCCTATACCATAAGACACATTAGATCCTTGACACTTTTAGGATCATACATTTGAGTGATGTCTTACTGCAAAAGAGTGTGGACATGTTGTCTTTCAAATTGTTTATTTATAATAACCAAGGTTCTATGTAAACAGAAAAAAAGTTTGGGCAACTTCAGTCATAATTCACCTCAACTTTCAACCAAGGGACAAAACTGAGGGAAGACTAACAGGGAGACAGGAATTTTCTTCCCTGTGTGTTCTGGTTTGTACCTGCCTTTTTGCTCCAGTTTCCAATGCTGCAGTGTGGAGTGTGCTCAACAAACTTTCCCATGACCTCAAGATGAGAAGATGAACCTTTAGAATAAGCTGGCTTTAGGAAAAGTAAGATAATAAGACAAACTCTCCTTCCTCAAGTATCAGCTTTCATTAGAATGATCAAATCTTTATTTTGTATGATTCCAAAGGGAGCCATTCATTTTCTCTGGCAGGCCATTTGCATTGCCTTGTCTGATCCTAGAAAGAGGCAATATAGTAGGCAATCTATATGTACTCTCCCCTAGGGCCTGGACACAGGTATGCTGAACTGCCTTTTAGTTCCATGATTATGTTTATCTGGCTTTCTCTGTGTACTGAGAATGTGAATAACATGGTTTAACATATAACTCTGTAAAACCTTATGACCGTTTTTTTTTTCTATTTGACTTTGTCATGTCCTAGATCTGTACACACATACAATGTCTAGGCATCGGGTAAGTTCAGTGGAAGTTTGATTACCAAAACAAGCCACCAAAGAAATCTTCTTCAAATCAATTTGGGATGAAACATGGAGAAGCAAAATTTTGATTAGCCAAATGACTTGGCTTTAAAAATATCAGTTGTCTGAGTAGCTATTAACTGTTTTACTTATGGTCTGGCATGTAGATATATACTTTTCTTGCATAGTAATGATGGCCATTTTCTGAGTCCATTATGCAATAAAAGAAAGCCACATAACTTATTCAAATGAGGGAAGTCTAACAGAGTGATAGGGGAGTTATTAATACTTGTACCAGGACAACCAAGAACAGTAATGTCTCAGGAATTCTCAAGCATAGTTCCCCTAAGTAATCTCACAGGGCACTGCTTCACTAAAAGTATTTCTTATACTGGAAACAAATGGTTGGGTCAAGGGCACAGACATCCATACAAAAAAATACAGTAGAAGAGAGGAGGGGAGAAAACAGTAAGGGTTACAGAAACACTTCCCTTCCCTCATTATAGGTGGCATACACAGCTCAACATTAGGAATGTTTTAACAAGTGAATATGTGAGCTCTTTCTTTTGTGATTGTGAAGAAATTCAATTCCTTTCTTCATGAGGGTTATGTGGAAAAGAACAGATAAGGAAGTCCAAAATATCATGGCATATACAACTATGCAAATGTAGTACTTTACCTTTAAATTTTTAAAATTCCCAATAAGTGGAGGAACAAAAGCCAACTGTTAATGGAGATTGTCTACATTAAGGAAAATATAATGTATATCTAAGTTAGGGTGACATTTATTTCATTTTTGGATTTGGTAATACATATTGAACATTGTCAATCCAAAAATCACAAAATCTCCAGAATCCAAAGTGCTTTGAGTACTGACATGACTCCCTCAACAAGTGGAAATTTCTATACCTAACCTGTGACAAGTTGCAGCCAACATAGGTGCAATATGAATATCACATAAAATATATAAGATATATGTATACATATGATACATATGTATAAGATATTTATATGTATATATTTTACATATATAAGATATATACCTTATATATAAAATATATACATTTAATTTATAAATGATTTTCAAATTTAGATTTGAGCTTCATTTACAAGATAGCTCATTAACTGTACACAAATATTTCAAAAATCTAAGAAAACACAAATGCAAAAATTCTTTTGATCTAAAACATTTCAGATAGAGGATTTTCTGTCTGTAATGACATAGGGTCAATGTTTAAATAATAAACATGAAAATATCAAAATTGATCTAAACTTTAAAAGGATTTTTTTGCAGTTTTCCAGTAACATCTAAGATTTTGAATATGGAAAGATATCTAGCACATATTCTGTGGATTAAGCATCAATTTGCACATGGATTTGTATACTTATTGTGCCAGTTCACATGTTCAAATACTGATGTTATTTGCTGTGTTGCAAAAGGCAGTCTTGCTCAGAAATTGTTTTCATTTGTGTTTGGTTGTGATCCTAGTTTCACAACAAACTTCTAATGAGCAAAGATGATTTCTTGGGATTTTTCTAGATACAGATTGTCTCCTATATTCCAGTTGAAGCCACCTTTGGGCAGTGTGCCTAATGCTCTCAAGTACAAGGTACCACCTGCCTGCTGGGTGAAAGATCTTCCTTGATCTGTCTTTTCCAATACCACCTCATCATGAGAACATCTTGTGAAGATCCTTGGTGGTTCTGATTTTCCCATCAAAAGCATACAACTGTCATGGTCTGCTTCATGTGGTTTGACTAGCCTATGGTTGTCTTCGTTTGTTTAAAATTACATTTTTTCCCTAGGAATACATCCTTATAAAGAAGTCCTGTGCATGCATATTAAAATGTCAGCATAGTCTGATTATGAGTCAAATCAGGTACAGTGGCATTTACATCATTTGATAAATTTCCATCATTTACAGGGCAGTGGTGACTTGAATCCTGACATTTCTTGACATTTTCATAGAACAAACATTCTGAAGCTATGTAGAGCCCATACTGTAGGTGGAGGTACTTCTTTTTTCTTTAAATTTGATAATTGCAACCCAGTTTTGAGTGTGAATGCAAATATTTTCTTAGCGTCAGACATGTATATAAGGAAGGAGAGCCTTCCCAATTCAGGAAAAGTTTCAAAAGACTTACAGCTTTAATTAGTATTTAGGTTCACACTTTCTATGTTCCCACCAAATTTGTTTTCTCCCAGAAAAAAAAATTAAGAGGCAGAAAAAATAAAATAAAATCCATTGTTGCAAGTGATTCAAAGGAATATGAATAAAGGTGGCTCACATTAAAAAAAATACAGGGTTTTTGTTTGGATTTATATACCTTATGATCATTGCATCAAAAAATTCCCATTTGGACCATTCATTACTCACTCTCTGCTTCCACATTGTGTATGGAATGTGACCAGTTTTCTCCAGCTCTGTACCATGCCTTCCTGGCCATGATGACAATACCCTCAAACTTTGCAAATGAAGCTGGAGACAAGAATACCAGACTACTTGCTTTTTTCTTTTTTTTTTTTTATCTAATTAACAAAACTATCTGTGGAACTTCCTCATTGATGGCTTCATTGGTAATGCCAGGGAGAAGCCACAGCCAACAAATTTCTCACTTTGGTCTTCAACTGATTACATTTACAAAGACCACATTTCCAAGTAAGATCACTGCAAGAGGTTAAATAATGTCTCCTAACTCCCTATTCATGTCCACACAGAACTTTAAAATATTATTGCCTTAAGAACTGTGTGAGAATACATTTTGTTGTTTCAAGTCACCTAATTTGTGTTTATTTGTGGCACTTCTAAGAAACTAATACAGTCTCACATTAGTTTCCAGATAGACATACACTTTTTCTTGGGGGGGGTGGCATTAGTCGATTCACTATGCTCACTGTGAGGGGAGATGGACAAGATTACACCACCCATTACACAAAGGAGAACACAGAGCAGAGACTTGAGGCCACATTTTTTAAAAATTGAAGTTCAAAGGACTTTTTTGAGATGAATACATTTCTCAAGGTTTCTAGAAACAATTTTTTTAAAAGTATTAATTTTTGTAATAAAAAGGTTACACACAAAGGCCTCTTCTTTCCAGTCCCAATTCTGCTAAAGGTCTTTGGTGGAGTTATTGGTATTCATTGTGGGGACCAAGAGTCTTCAGACAGTCTCTTCAGGGATAGGGAAACATAGTGCTATTCCCACTCACCCTGAGGATCTTATAACCTTTCTACCCTCTCTTCCTCAATGCTCCTTGAGTCTTGCTGGGCAACATAGAAATCTGATTTAGTGTTGCTTTCTCTATAGACTCTGGATCTCTGTTTTTATGAGGTTTGAGTGACCATAGTATCTGTCACCATTTTCCTGGAACTGGTTTAAAAAGTCATTTTTTAAAGTCACAAATTTATCAGATTACAAAAAATCCTTTTCTGCTATATAAAATGTGACCTATGACCATTTTGTGCTTTCATACATCCCTGAACAAAGCAACAAAAAAGAAAAAATTGAAGATAAGAATTAGACTGAAATTTCCAATCATTAATTAACTCAAGATGCTGGTGAAGGAGGATTGCAAATTCAAGCCAGCCTAGGCAACTTAGAGAGCCCTTTTGTCTCACTATGAAGTATTGCTCTAACATTTTAAGTGAGGAAATAAAATTTCTTCTACCTTTAGAAACAGGACGTGTAGAGAGGGTAAAGGGTTGTTTTCTTTCTCATCTAAGTTGGCTGGGCAGAGAGAAGTGATGTGTGCATGGCAACCAGAGAAAGCAGCCCATGCTCATTTTGTCTTGTCTTCAAGGTTACAATTTTCTTGCCCTGACATGATTTCTGTGTTTCATGCACACTCCATTTAGTGTTATGAAATAACATGATAGAAGTGAAGAATGGGCAATTAGCATGCCTTCTCTTGGCTTCCTGAAAGTTGTGACTTGAAAACATTCCTGCAACCTCAGAAACATTAGAGAGCTGATGGAAACAGAAGTGTGGGCTGTGATAAGCAACACAGTGGCTGGACCGGTGGAAGTGGGGAGGTTTGCTGCTCAGGCTGTACAGGCTGCCATGGAGGCAAAGGGGATAGAGAGCTCTCAAGAGGATGGCAAAGGAAGATATGGAAGATTAAGGTGACTACTTGTCTCATCTTGGGTGTGCTACAGTTGAGCAGGGGAAAGACAATGGCACTGCAGGGCTGGTTAAAGAAATCAACATTCTTTCAGGGTTACATGAGGGTCGTGGACAATTATTGTTCAGAAACTGAAGATAATAGTAGACAGAAGATGGGAAATGAATACCAACATGGCCATTGTTCTAAATAACAAAGCTATCCAGTGGTCAGCAAACTGTAAAAGGAGAGAAGCCAATAAGTATCAAAGGGACAAAATTCAGGAGGAAACATATCATGTTTCATAAATTGAGTCCAAACATTAAGCAAGTCAAAGGCAGTGTATCGTATTTTCATCCTGCCATACCTCCCAAGTAGGAAAGCCTTCTGTGTCTTGCTCCTCACATGTTTACACTACGGCTTCTTTCCCCATGAAATTTATCAGAACAAGCCATACTGCTTATCATTGGTGTCTCCCACAGTGGGGAGAGCCAAGTGGGTATTCAATGAATACTTATTATTGAAGCAGAAAAGAGCTGGCTGATATCTTTTCAGCTAAATGATCACTAGCACCCCAAATTTATGCCCTATGCATTTAAAACATCCCACTCTATTCTTATTGTGCTGTAGCAGATCTTCAAATGTTTCAACCATCTAAAGATATTTCAGCTATTCATCCAGACAGGGAATGAAACAATCACTCGATGTAGCTAATTGTGTAAAGGTTATGCATGTTCGGGTTCATTTTGATGAAAATGATTTCTCGTCGGGTGTGGTGGCGCACACCTTTAATCCCAGCACTCGGGAGGCAGAGGTAGGAGGATTGCTGTGAGTACGAGGCCACTCTGAGACTCCATAGTGAATTCCAGGTCAGCCTGGGCTAGATAGAGTGAGACCCTACCTCGAAAAACCAAAAAAAAAAAAAAAAAAGAAAGAAAGAAAGAAAATGATTTCTCAGTGACCCACTGTCCTATTTATCAACCAAAATTACTTCTACAAAATGTTTTAGAGGATGGGGAAAAGGTATTATGTCTGCTTTACGTTGATGCACAGGTTAGTGACTATAGTTGACAAAAATGTGTATTTAAAAATAGTTAAGGGGCTGGAGAGATGGCTTAGCAGTTAAGGCACTTGCCTGCGAAGCCTAAGGAGCCATGTTCAATTCCCAAGTACCCACTTGAGCCAGATGCACATGGTGGCACATGTGTCTGGATATCGTTTGTAGTGGCTGTAAGCCTTAGCATGTCCATTCTCTCTATTTACTTCTTCCTCTCTCTCTCTCTCCCTCCCTCCCTCTCTGAAATAAATAAATAATTAAAAGACAAGTTCGTAAGTTTCACAAAGAATGAATATAACTTTTCTTTGATATGCTAATATCAACACATGTATTGAAACACCACAATATGCCCTATAAAAGTACATAATTGCCAATTAAAAAATGAAACTAGATAAAAGTGAAAAGCCAGGCTTTTAAGGAGAATTTCAGAGTAAGCTGGCTTTACTTTGGAAATACTTTTGAGCCTCAGAAGATAAATCATGCCACATAACTCAGCTTCAGTCTATCCTCTGGTTGGCTACGTTAATGCAGCCTGGGTTTATATGGCCTTCACTTACGCCTACTTTCATAAATGGCTCTCGATTTCTCATAGAGCTCATATGGATCAGGCTTCCGCGGGTCAAAGGCCTCTGTTGAGTCAGGAAAGGAGCTCCTGTGAAGGGTGGGTGGGAAGGGCAGGTTCTGTGATATGGCCGGAGCAGATAAACTTGTTTGAGGACTGCCTTGATTCTCCCACCGCTCCATTATCTGAAAATGAAGAAGCACAGAAAACACTGGTGATGGATTTGGTTTGGCCATTTTCCCTGTCACCTTTAAATTAGATTTTGTCACTTTGTGCCTTTTGTCCCCAAGAAACATTGCAAACATTGTTAAAAAGATCTTGAAAGAAAGAAAAGATACTATTTCTATATAACAGAGCCTCACAGACTATTGTAAGTATAGTTAGTGCTAGAGTTTTGAATGAAAATTTATGTAACTCTATCTGTTAGTATAATTTTCAGTAAAATCACTTAGTTCCTCTGAACCTTTTTCCCCTTTAAAGATAACATGTATCTCAGCCGGGCGTGGTGGCGCACGCCTTTAATCCCAGCACTCAGGAGGCAGAGGTAGGAGGATCGCTGAGAGTTCAAGGCCACCCTGAGACTACAGAGTGAATTCCAGGTCAGCCTGAGCTAGAGTGAGACCCTACCTCGAAAAACCAAAAAAAAAAAAAAAAAAAAAAAAAAAAAAAGATAACATGTATCTCAAGGTAACATGTGCTTATGCTTAAAAAGAAATATTTGTTTCTTTTCTGTGATGGTCCCAACATCATGCCACTTTACTAAACAAAAGACAAAGTAGTCTGAGCATATTCATTTGACAGCCACACACAACCCAACCACCTCCTATACTTGAACATTCTTTCACTTCCCCACAGTTCATAAGTAATTATATAACCATCTGCAATCCAAGAGCTGCCCTGCCTTCCAGAAGGTCTTAATAACTGTGGGTCAAATGATATTAACCTCAAAATGCTGTGGTTATTACCACATTGATAACTTCCCAGTTGATTCTTCCTCATGGTAGCATCATTAGGTAGATGAAGCAAGGTCTAATATCACATGTTCAAGAAGGGGAACCAGATCCACTGGTTACCATCATTGTTAGCTTCACATTCATCCAACTAGTAACTCTGCTCTCAAACTCAACTTCTGCTTCTCTGCTTTGAAAATTCATGGAATGTACAGAAATGTGAGATCAGGAGATTTCTGCCTGATTATTCAAGAGCAAATTTCTCTTCAGAGCCTGGGTTCTTTTTACCTTATTTATATCAACTGATGGACTCTCCTTGTCTTTCCTGGCTCCTGCAGGCTCTCTCTCTATCCTTGAAAATTTTGTAGAATTAATTTCCTTTTCTACCTGCACAGTTCATTTATTTTCTACTCTTCCATCTTCCTCCCTCATTGTAGCTGGTTACTAGATGCAGACATGTTTGTCTCCTTTCTTAAAAGGCTTGGGTTGACCATCTGCCCCTTCTGGGCACTCATATAACTCCTCTACATACACCCCATGCATTAGTCATCACACCTAAGTATAATTATGAACCCCATACATTATAAAGGTTGAGAAAGGATTCTTTTTGGTAAATAAATGAAATAATCATTAAAACAGGGACATCTTGGGCTGGAGAGAGACAGAGACAGAGAGAGAGAGAGAGATTGATCAGCAGTTAAGGTGCTTGCTTACAAAGCCTAATGACCTGGTTTTAGTTTCACAGTACCCAAATAAAGCCAAATGTATGCATCTGGAGTTTCTTTGTAGTGGTAAGTTTTTTTTTGCCATAGTAAGAGGCCCTGAAGTGTTCTTCCTCATGTGTAAATTTTAGAAAAAGAAAGCACATCTTACAAAACGCTAGTATTCATATATAGTATGTTGAACTTGGCAAAATCACAATTTTACTGTTTTGTACTTCACATTCTTTTGTTTTCATACTGGCTGTATTTTGGTCATAATTTTGGCTGTAATTCTTACCAACCAATCATTAGTATTGTAAGCCTAGAAGGAACGTGAGGCTCTATGTACTCCTGTGTTTTTCAAATAGTGTACACACACACAGAGAGAGAGAGAGAGAGAGAGAGAGAGTACAACATCAAACATTTCTGTAGTCCATCCCACCAATCTGGGATTGTGGCAGAAATTTGGGTACCAGCAAACTGGGAAATAAATGAGTTACTATTATTTCAGCAAGATTAGCTTTAATTAAATTGTTTTCTCTATGGGCTCCTTCCCAAGATTTTCTTTAGATGATTTCTATATCTAGCAAAAACAGATTTTTGTCAGAACCAACCTATAACTCTAAGAGGAATGCTTGTTAACATAACCTATTAAAAAAAGGACCTCATAAACACAATTGGAGTTCGAGCCAATTAACTGCTCAGAAGCCCTTCGGCTTCCCACTTAGTAAAAGTTCTTAAATAAGCACTGCAAAATTCATTTAACAGCAACATTCATATAGAAAATTCTTTTGGGTATTTTTGGTTATCCACACCAATGATTTTGCCATGATGCAAAAAAAAAGGTCTGTTTTTTTTTTTTTTTTGGCAATTGCATATCTTTTTTAAAGTATTGCTTTGATTCGTTTTAGGTGCTAGATGGATGCATTCTGACTGTGACTTCCTTCTTTATCCAAACCTCCTAAGATAATAAACGTTGAAAAGCAAATATGTTCATTAGAAATATGACCTCATATGTTACAGTATCCCACCTGTCTATATAGAGGTTCAATAAATAGTTATTTCTTTCATCTTCTGCTGTCCACATGCATTTTTATAGTTGTACATTGCTCTTGTACAGTCACTGAAGGAGAGATGCTATAGTTGAAATAATGGCTTTTCTAACACTGCCACAAAGCTATAGAACAAATAATGCTTTGGACACTTTAGGGGAAAGTTTTTGTGGCAGATTGACCAATTCTACAGTTTCTGTAGCACAAACATTGGGAAATTAGTTGAGTCCAGCTTATGCTTAGTAAAGTATTTATAACTCCTTATTGTGACAGCAAGCCTAGAGTGCCTCTGTTAGGATAGAAAATAAATGTGGCCATAAAAAGGTAGACGTCTAAGTCTTCCCCCATCCATGCTCTATCCTGTTCCCTTAAAATAGTTACCTGAGAACTATGGAGCAAGTCACCTGCTCTAAATCAGGGGCAAACCTGTGTTGGGGCTGGCCATGCTTGGCACCTTCCAAAGGTGGGTTCTCTTGTATCCTTCCTTCTTTCTGGGATACTATCTGGCATGTGGAATCTAGCTTTCCATGTGGAACTCCCTGTTCTACTCTTGAACTTCATGAATCTTTTAGATTTTGATCCTGTTCCTTTGCTCACAGCCATGGGTCTTACTAGCTATACCTGATATCTGTCTGGCCAGGAAGTAGACTTGAAAAAATTTTAGTTAATTATTTGTTTTAAATGAACATACATAGTATTAGATCCCATTAAAACATTTTAATTTTTGAAAATATATTTAATTTCTACTCATTTATGAGAGAGAGCGAGAGAATGGGTGCACCAGGGCCTCCAGCCACTGCAAATGAACTCCAGATACATGTGCCACCTTGTGCAGCTGGCTTATATGGGTACTGGGGAATCAAACCCAGGCCCTTAGGCATTGAGGGCAAGCACCTTAACTGCTAAGCCATCACCTCTCCAGCCCTTGAGAATCTATTTATTTTGACAACTATACATATATATATATATATATATATATATATATATATATATATATATATATATATATATGGAGAGAGAGAGAGAGAGATACACACCTAGTGTGTATAGTATATTCTGATCATACTCACCCCCACCATTACTTTCTCTTGTCCCTCCCCTAGACTTGTCAATTCCTTCTTCTCTCACTCATCCTACTTCTACTTTCATGTCTTCATTTTCTTTACTTTTTTTGTGTACTGACATAGTTTAATTAGTGTTGCTTAAATGAGCATGGGTGGAAGGATATTTACCAGAGGATGGGCAACTTACAATTGGATACACTACTGAAGAAACTATCTCCCCTGTCCTCCCCCAGAAATCATTAACTCCCAACAGGTCCTCAGCATTTTCAAACAAAATTTAATTTTTGTTGATTCCCCTCCTTACTTATTTCCTCCTTCCTCCTGATTCTCATATCCTTCAACTCCAATAGCTTCTTCATTTTTGCTTTCATGTCATATGTGCTCTATTGACCTTGCCCCTGTCCTCAATACCTCTTTTTCTCCTTATCTTAGCCTATACTTCAAAACACACACACACACACACACACACACACACACACACACACACTAAATTTGACAAATTCTATGGCTTTTGTAGCGCAGACATTCGGAAATTAGCCAAGAGTCAAGCTGTCAAGCTTATGGTTAGTAAAGCATTTATAACTTCTTGTTTTGCTATCTATCAAACTTAGAGTCACTCTGTCAGGGTTCCTTAAAACTGTAGAGTGGAAAATAACCGTGGCCACAAAAAGGTAGATTTCTAAGTCTTGCCTCACCCTTGCTCTGCCATGTTCCCACCAAATGGTAACCTTGTAGCTCCAGCTCTAAGAACTATGGAGCAAGCCACATGCTCTGGGTCAGAGACAATCCTGTGTTAGGGATGCCTATACATAACATGCAGCATTTTACAACTAAGTTTTACTGGTCTTCTCCAGTCCAGTCTCAGGAGTGTCCACACCTGTGTTTATATTTGTAAAGTAGAGTTATTGGAGAAAGCAAAAAATGGAAATGGTATTGTTTTCTATATGTGGAAGACTTGTCTTAACTGGCCTTGTTGAATGAATAATGAATGAATGTTTGCCAGTATGAAGGCACAGTCACTGATCTATGAGTGGACAGAGGAAATATACAGTCTATACCTAAGAATCAAATAGCAAGCCAGAGTAACTCAGTCATTGTTGTGATAGTTGCTTTAATCCCAGTTTCTGATTCTATGGTGAGCACATGAAAGAGAGAGCCTTGAATGGGATAGGCTTTTCCTCAATAAAGTACTCCATTTCTGGATGCATGTAGTATATTCTTCTCATTGAGGCTAGTCTAGTCTAAACCCACTGTTGTCATTATTTTAGGCAGGACTGGGAGATGAAGGCATTTAGCTTGATTCCATACTTGAAAAGTAAACTTGGATTCCTTCCAGACAAAAAAGAATGACAACCACAATTTTCATCTTACTTAAATAGGAAGTGACAGTCTTGACCTAGATGAGTTTAAGATGTAGATCAGTAGGACAGAAGAAGGTCACTGAGTGGCATGGGACTAGCAGGAGGCAAGATTTCACTCAGGTATTGTTTCTTTATTCTATGCATGTCATGAGTCCTGTTCAGAAGAGGATATATAAACATATATATTGTAGGTATATTGTTGCATATGCATTTCAATTAATTCTGTAACACATTATGTTTATTTTATAGAGTGATTCATCTACTAAGAGCTTATGCACTGGGAATCTGCATTTCATGATGCTAGTTGTTTATATTTTTGAGCTCAACATGGAGAACATATCTTAAATACTCTTCATGGATTAATATAGAGAGTCCCTGCAATAACTTTATGAGAAGGGTAATATTATCATCATTTTCACTTCATTAATGTAGAACTTGAGACATGTAAGCAGTTGCTTTAAGGTCACATAGACAGTAAGGAAAGGCAGCAAAACTTGAATCCAGGTAATATGCCTTCAGAGGCCATACCCTAAACACACACTACAAGTCTTACAGTACTTAGTCTACAGAGTTTCTGGTAGATCCACAGAAAGCCCTCTACCTTCCCTCAGCCTGGGACCTGGAAGTCCAAGCCTTAGCTTTTTTAAAGATGCATAGGTTCATTATTAATTGTGCATTGAATTCTATGACTATGGGTATAATTACTATAATGACAGCAAATGCTATAATTATGCCGAATGATGCCAATTTGTGTAAATGTGGTACATATAAGGTAATCACTAGATTGCATAACTGTAGCACCCTGATAAGGTGGCAAGGTTCCTGGTTAAATTAGATAAAGATGTGTATAACCACAGAGTCTCTGCCCCAACATGCATTTGGCGATGAAGGGAAGGACCTATTTAGAAGATGAACAAGATAAACCAAAGTTCATGTTAAACATTTAAAATACCTACTATTGGGTTGGAGAGATAGCTTAATAGTTAAGGTACTTGCCTGTGAAGTCAGAGGAACCAGGTTTGATTCCCCAGTTCCCAGGTAAGCCATAAGCAAAAGGTGGTACATGTATCTGGAGTTTGTTTGCAGTAGCTGGAGGCCCTGGCATACCCATTCTCCCCTCCTCTCTCTCAAGTAAATAAATAAAATATTAAGGAGTCTAGAGTTTTAAAAAGTCCCATATATTCTGACAACCAGATGAGCCAAGTCACAGATGAAGATCTACTTGGCAAGTGCTTTGCCACTATTAGCTTCCATCTATATCTAGGTTATAGAGGTTACAGTTACGGTAGCACATTCTAAGGCACCATAAAATGACATCTCAGAAAACCAGCAGCCCCAGCTTTTGGGCAGTTAATAGCACTGTAGTTTCAATGCTGAATGTTCCTCAAAAATCCGTATGTTGAAGATTTGGTTCTATGAGTGGTATATTGGGAACTAGTGGTACCTTCTGAGATGGATCATAGTGGGAGGATTTTAGGTAATTGGGATTGTGCTCTTCAATGGCATTGTGGGTCCCTTGTCCCACTTTCTCCTCTTCCTCTCTTTCCCCCCTGGCTTGTGGTGTAAATGGCCTTGTTCTATAACATTCACCTTCCAGGGTGCTGCTTTGCCACAGGCTCAAAGCTTAAGAGCCTCTGAGTCATGGATGGAAACTTCCAAAACAGAGCCAAAATCATTCTTTTCTCTTCATAAGTCAGTTATCTCAGGTATGTTGGTACAGTGCTAGAAAACTGACTAACACAAATAGCTTTAATTTAGTGGCAAGTGCTAAACTGCTTGTCACTAACTACTTGCCCACTTGGTTGACCTAGCTTTATAAAAACAGTTAGGTTCACTAGCCTTCTATGTTAGTTCAAAAATATTAGCATGGTTCATAAGGGAATTAGGTGATGGTGGATATCACCTCTTTCTGAACAAGATTCTGAAGCATTACTTGAAGTGATTATCTGATTTAGATTATGTAGTATGCATAGCTAGCATGCAATATATACTTAGAATATGTATTAAATACAATTATATACATAGATTTAGAAAATATATTTATTTCTAAAGATATATGAATATACATTGGAATAAATTTTTATGGAGCATATTTAATTGGCAAGTCAAGACCTCTGGCCCCTATAGTTTGTATTGTTTTTTGAAAACCTCATGTGACTTAATGACTATATAGTATTTGTGATAGAAAAAAACAAGAAAAGGTTTGTAAAGTTTTTCCATCATATTATCCCAAATAACGATAATATTCATTTTGTAATTGTATTTTGAAATGGGTATAAATAAAGGAACATAAGATGAGTTATTATAGTGTTTGGAGACAAATACCAGTTTAAAGGGCACATATCTTTACTGACAGGGAATCTGAGGTGGAAGTGATCTTAAGGTCACTCAGTTCAACTCATTTAATGCATTTATATAATGAATAAAGGAATAAAGAAAGAAGTGTAGCAATTCCAACTTACAGGCTTTGGAGTTTTCCATGGAGAAAAGAAACCTGAAATAAAGAAAATAATATGTGAACTTTGCAAATACACCCCATTACCATGTATGAATAGCTATACAGTCTAATAGCTATACAATCTAAGGACATTTCTTATTTTGGCAGTGGAGAAGTCTGGGACATAAAACGAGGAAGTTACTATGTGGCAGATAGCTGCTTGAGAAGGCCAAGGCAGAGCCTTTCTTGGGAATTTCTGTTACCCAGCCTTAGGAGGAAAAATGGAAATCACAGATAAAAATTTAGATTTTTAGAATTTTTGTTTATTTTTATTTATTGATTTAAGAGTATCAGACAGAGAAAGAGGCAGAGAGAGAGAGAGAGAATGGGTGCGCCAGGGCCTCAGCCACTGCAAATGAACTCTAGACGCGTGCGCCCCCTTGTGAATCTGGCTAACATGGGTTCTGGGGAACTGAGCCTCAAACTGGGGTCCTTAGGCTTCACAGGCAAGTGCGTAACCACTAATCCATCTCTCCAGTCCAAAATTTAGATTTTTAAAGATAAACACACTTGCTTAGTGTAAGAAATGATTCTGCTTTATGTAGTTAAAAAATAAATATGCCTTTGTTATTCTTATGTGTAAAAAGACTAAATAATCTTCTGTTATAATCAGATCCTTCTCATACCTTTCATATGACTATTCCCTTACTGATCTCTCTAGAGCAGGTGTCTATTTTATTGTCTTTTCACCCCACTGCTAGCTGCTGAGGTTACATAACAGTTCAAAATGTTAACAGAAGACATTGTCTACTATGAAATCCTTTAAAAATACATACGGAGTCCTTTTTGTTATTACAAATGGTACAAAGGATTCATTGTCTTCTTAAAAAATCATCTTGTCAGGCTGGAGAGATGTTGGGCTTAGTGGTTAAGTGCTTGTCTGTGAAGCCTAAAGACTCTGGTTCAAGGCTCGATTCCCCAGGACCCATGTTAGCCAGATGCACAACGGGGTGCACTTGTCTGGAGTTTGTTTGCAGTGGCTGGAGGCCCTGGAGCGCCCATTCTGTCTCTGCCTCTTTCTCCCTCTGTCTGTCGCTCTCAAATAAATAAATGAAAATAAAATAAAATAAATCATCTTGTCATATATAATCAGTTTATAAAAAGGCAGTAAAATATATACTAAAAAGCAACAGAGTAGGGACTGATATATAGTGGCCCTAATCATCTAAGATTTAATCTAGGATGTAAAAAATACTTTGTTTTCATAACATAGCTTCCCTCTTTCAATAATTTCTTCCCATATTAACATTACATGATGTTTGATAAATATGTATCATAAAAATAAAACATTGAATCTATGCGACATGCTATGTTTATCATCTTTAGAACTGAGACATCCAAAGTGGAAACAGTTGATTAACATGACCCATTTATAGGAAATCTCTGCAGAAATCTGGACACACAATTATCTAGATGCTGAAGCAATCTGACCATGCATGAGATAAATGCTCATTATATCTCCATGTACTACTGTGATGATGATTCATATTACAAAAGAAGGGCACCAAAATCTATTGTGTTTTGCAGGTTTTCTTGGAACAAAGCTAAGGTTAATGTCCAAGTGTAACTCCTCATTAGTAAAGTTAACTTTCTTTGTGTTTCTCACATATACTTCTTATCTCTCTTTTTGTTAATCACACAACTATATTTGGGCTGGAGAGATGGCTTAGCAGTTAAGGCACTTGCCTGCAAAGCCAAAGGACCCAGGTTCAATTCCCCATGACTCATGTAAGTCAGATGTACAAAGTAGCACATGCACCTGGAGTTCCTTTGCAGTGGCTGGAGGCCCTGGTGCACCCATTTCCTCTCTCTGTCTCTCTCTTTTTCTCTCTCTCAAATAAATAAAAATTACATTCAAGGTGAAATTGGGTTATGACTTAATTAAAATAGAAAGAGTTGAGAGCAAAATTTACAGGTAAGCATATTTTGCTTCTTGACTTATTCTGTAAAATGCCAATGAAAGCTATTTAGCTATAAGTAAAAAAAAAAAAAAAGGAAAAGAAATATTAACCTATTGAAAAATTCATCATTATTTTCAATGAAGGACATGATTTATTTGCTGTTTTATAGAGCTGCCAGAAATAGTATCTTTTTGGGAAAAAGAATAAATGATGTCTTTTCTCAATGTCAAAACAATTTCTATTTCCTCTACTCATTTTGTTTTGTCACCCAGTATGCTGACATAGTTTTGGAGCATTTGCTATCATACATTTGATAGGTATTAGCAGTTTCTTAGACTTTGATCAAAGGTATTAAAAATGGTTCCTCTATTATGGAACTCTCATCTCCACATGCAACCTTATTTTAACAAATTATTCTTTTCCCCATAGAAAATATAAAATTTCCTGACCTCTCAGCAGTTATGGTGTCAGAACTGAAATGGCATAAGAAGGAGATTGGTCAAGAACTGACATGCAGAGTGGATGCTTACTTTGACTACCTTTCATCTTCAATCTAGGCACTGTGACTTCCCATTCTATTAGAAGTGTTTCATTAAGGCTGACCTCATGCTACTGCTGTGACCCAGGACTTCTGCACTGTTCTCATTATAGCAGTTTCTGGAATATTCCTGCTGCTGAGAAATGCTGAGCTACAGAGGCTTTTGGCTCTGAAGGGATGGCTACCCTCTATAAGTCACTGCCTGCTTCAGACAGTGATTTTAGGTAGTAGGAGAAAGTGTCAGAATAGATTTTCCTAAAAGCAAGTAATATATAGGACCACTTGTATTTCTTTGTCAAATTACTTATCACATTAAATATATTTAAATCAAGGTTAACAAAAACATCTATTTGAGATGTATCTAATTTTTCCTTGATTAAGTTAGAAGGTTTTTTGTGTGATTAACTTCTAATTTTCTGCTCAACTTTAATAAAGAGCTACAAAAATACTACAATAAAGTGGGCTAAAATATTGTATATTATAAATATACTGTATACCACAATTCCTTGAGGGACTGGCCCCTTTAGGAAGCCTAATCTATTCCAAATTGCATTTTTTTTAAAGCTACCAAACCAAAATGTGGCATCCAGGTTATTATACTGAGGTATGGTTCTGAAATTTTTCTATTATGAGATCATAGAAGCAAGACAAGAATTACAAAAGATAGGGGCTTTACATACACATACACACACACACACACACACACACACACACACACACACATAACATATACATACCTATACTCATCATATACATATTCATATATACTGAATGTATGGAAGGATTTCTAAAGGGTACTTTTATTTAAAATCTGCTTGATACATTTTGTTCTTACAGCTTGCCTTAGAGATCATAGGGATACGCTTTTCCCTGAATCCCCAAACATTATACCTTACCTGCTGTCCTAGCTTTCACTATCCTGAGCATTTTGCTACACTGAGTTTGCTAAAACAGTAGCTTTTGGGTCTTTATTAACCACCCTCAGGACACAGGATCCTTTTCCTTGAGTTTTCAGAGCCAAGATCATTCCCTTTACACAACCAAGTTCATCAGAAAATAAGGTTTCTTCAAAATAATAGTAATGTTCTTTTTTTTAAATTTTAGTTTCTGGCATTTATATCTCCCACTGATACAGAAAGTGGTGTATAGCAATTCCTTTATAATGATCTCTCTCGTGATTTCCATATTGATCATTTATTAACTTCAAAACACATTTTTATTTATTAATTTTCAAGCAGAGAGACAGACAGATAGATGGATAGATAGATACACATGCACACAGAGAGAGAGAGAGAGAGAGAAGAGAGGGAAGAATGGGCACTCTAGGGCCTCCAGCTGCTGCAAATGTACTCCAGAAACATGTGCCACTTTGAATATGTTTTTACATGTGTACTGGGGAATCTAACCTGGGTCGTTAGGCTTTGCAGGCAAGCACCTTAACCATGAAGCCATCTCCTATAGTCCCACATTTATTAACTTTTATCTTCAACAATATGGTACATGATTGTGCATACATACAAGTTCAAGCATATTTTTTTCTTTTGCATATGTGTAGTATGTATGCTATGTATATATGTGTGTCTTATGTGCATATACATGTGCCCTGTGTACACATGTGCAGATACTATTGGAGATGTCATCCTCTAGCTCTCTGTCACCTTATTTCTTTGAGACAGAGTCTATCACTGAATGTGGAGCTCATGGTTTTTGGGTTGACTGGCTGACTAGTGAGCCCAGGAATGCACAGCTATGCTCAATATTTTACTTGGGTACTGGGGATTAAATTCAGGTTCTCACACTTGCCCAGCAAATGCTCTCACCCAGTGAGCCATCTCCTCAGTACCTCAAACATATTTCTTGAATGTTAAAAACAATAAAAGCAGAAGATCTAAAATCATAGTTATGAACTAAATCAAACATGAGTAGGGACATAAAATAATGAAAGTTACTTCAAAGTAGAAGGACTAATTTGGAAACAAGGGGTTCAGTGGAAAGGGATGGGGACAGGGCACAAGAGGGGGTAAATGGGATGGGATTCTGATACTATATGCTATATACATGTGTGAAAATTGTTAATTAAAATTTATGAAAAATGAAATAAATGGGAACAGATAGGTGCACCTAATAAGGAAACTTAGATTCATTTTTTTTTTTTTTTGAGGTAGAGTCTCACTTTAGTTCAGGCTCTCCTGGAATTCACTATGTAGTCTCAGGGTGGCCACAAACTCACTGTGATCCTCCTACCTCTGCCTCCCAAGTGCTGGGATTAAAGGTGTGCGCCACCACGCCTGGCTAGATGCGTTTTAATATAAGGCTCAAAATTGCACTAGACTTTGACTTCTAAAATTTGTCTTCTTTGTAAACAAAAATAAAACTTAAGGAAATTGTGTGTCTTTTTCTTTGTTCATCTTACTGTGCTTTTAGGTATAGAATTACAAAAGAAAAAGACACACAATGCAAATAGCTTCAAGAAATTCTTGTAGTTAAAAATGGCAGGCAGATGAAAGAAGAAATCAACTTTGTACTGAAGTTTCAATTGAATTGTATATGTCAACTAACTACAGTACTGAGTAAACTATAGGAATGTGGTTGTCAGAGAAAATATAATATGCGCAACAAAATTTGAATTTCAGATAAATAATTTTGTAGTACAAGTTATGTTATGTCACATATACAGCATGAAATATTTTGCATAGGACAAACTGGTATACAAATTAAATTTGCTAATATGAAATTGAATTGAATTAGACTTTTGAATTTTTGTTTACTAAGCCTACTGACCTCTCATAGGAAAGAATATATAGCATACATTTCCTAAATAACCAGTAATATCTTCTGCTTGAAATCTCCTCAGCGAAAACAAAACATCATGGAAAGCATTTAATATTTCCTTTATTGTCAGGAATTTGTTTTGGAGAAACCTAGAGACCATTTATTTTCCATACAGATGAACTGGGTTGTTTCAGCGGCCTGGGTAAAATATAAGATAAAATTTGCTTTTGTGTGTGTGTCACTTCAGAAGCATGTGCCACTTAGTGCATCTGGCTTTATGTGGATACTGGGCAATTTAACTCTGACCATTGAGTTTTGCAAGCAAGAGCCTTTAACTACTGAACCATATCTCTAGCCTAAGATGGTAAATTTTCATGCTGGTTGTTGTGGCAAGTACTTGCAATCACAACACTGGGAAGACAGAGACAGAGATACCTGGAGTTCACTGACCAGCTATTCTAGACTTCTTGGAAAGTTCCAGGTCAATAAGAGACCCTGTCTCAAAATACTAGGTGAATGGTACCTGAATAACCATACCCAAGGCTGTCCTCTGGCCTCTATACATGTGCCATACATACATGTGTGCCCACACACATACAAACATGTACATACACACACACAAAAGCAAATTTTATGTTATATTTTACCACCACTTTGAAAATGTGATTACAAAAGAGAGAGATAAAAGTAAAGAATGGAGATTAAAAGCACATACATATCATGTGTGTGACAAATAAGAAAGTAAGGAATTGAGAAAAAATTTTCCTCACAATTCCTGTCATCCTCCCAGAGGAAAGTCACTTTTGTAAAAAGCCACTCTGAGCCATTCTTCTCAGAAAAAGGCAGAGTGCTAACTTCAATAGGGGATTCTAAATGCAAATGGGCCTTTGTGACATACATACCACACAGAGTTTCACATCTCTTAAGTCCAAACCACAGTGCAAATGCTGATAAACAGGCAGCCAAGACAACCCAATCATCTGTATGGGGAATAAATGGTCCTGAGGTTTCTCTGAAACAAATTCCTGACAATGAAAGAAATATGTGTGCATGTTCAGGGTAGCTCAAGAGTTTTTATAATTTCAAGTAAGGGCTAATTTTGGAGAGACAAATGCCAATAATAAAGTTAATCCTTGATTTTCATTTTCTCCCAGTCTGGCAAACAGACCTTAGCTTTCCATCAAAAATTAGTAAATGTAAGCCAGCAGGGTAATGAGTTAATTCCCATTAAAGCTAGTTCAATGTTGCTCACTTTCTTCTGTTTTTTTTTTTTTTATGAATCCTTGTATTTCTTATTAAAATTCATTAAATGGGTTAACCCCTGCAGTTCCTTTAGATAATTTGTTTAAGCTATTTGAAGTAGGTAAAAGGGCAATTTCTCTTGATGAAACTGACCTAGGCTAAGAAATGACCTTTCTTTTAAGCAAGCATGACTCATGGTATTACAACATCATACCACTCTGCTTTGACCTAAGCAGAGCATTCAGTATGCCAAGAAAATCTCATTTTGGTTTCCATTTTTGGCTTTGAAAAAAAAAATAACCTTGTATGTGATAGGTTGAGGTTTCCTTTGAAATACTTTTAAAAATGATTATCTTAGACATAAAATTCATTTTAATAAACACTATAAAATTGTTTACAATAGCATTTCCCTCTGGTTTTGATTCTTATAAAAAGAACAATCTACTTCAAGTAATCTCAATGAATATCTGCAAAAGATAAGTCTGAAGATATTGTGTTCGATAAACTCAGTTACATCGAGGACAGATTCAAAATAAAGTTGGAAAATGAATACCTTAGATAGGAATGAAGCAATAGACCGGAAGAGGAAGAACTGTGTCAGAGAGGCTAACCCTCAGAGTGAGGTGTGTATTGCAGAAAATATGAGCAATTACAAGGGGCTTTCTACTATGTTCTGAGCAAGACCAAGGGCAAAGAGAGAAACTTCTCTGGGCTTTAAGCACACTATAAATAATTTACAAAAACAAACCGGGGAAGGATACAAATATTTCCAAAGAGGAAAATCCAGTTTTTAGAATTTTAATTAAAATGATGAATATACAACATTAGTGTGACAGTTAACACAGGATCTAGAATCACCTAAAAGACACATATGTAGGCAAATCTGTGAGGAAGTGTCTAAATAGATTAATTAGGTATGATCTGTCCTAACTCTGGGTGGCACGATTCTGTAAGCTTGGGTCCTAGACGATAAGAGTAGGGAAGGAGCTAAACATCATTGTTTATCTTTCTCTGCTTCTGATTTTGGATATAATGTGGCCAGCTACTTATAGTTCATGTCTTCATGTCTTCCCTACTATAATGGGCAGTATCCCTTGTGCGGAAAGCCAGGCTAAATCCTTGCTCCCTTAAGCTGTTTCTTTTCAGGTATTTGCTCACAGTAATAAGAAAAGAAATTAATATAGAAGTTTGGTACTGAGAAGTGATATCATTGCTGTGAAAACCTGACCATGTGGTTCATAGGCCTTTAGAATTATCAGGAGGAATTAGAGTTTGAAATGTAGGCTAGAAACACCCTATTGGTCTATAAGCAAAACTTATTGAGCCATTTTTAAGGGATGTGGAAGACCAGAATGTTGACAGAAATGCAAATAATGGAGGCCCAGCTTATAAGGTTTCAGAGGAGACCAAGGACTGTATTAGGAACTGGGCTACGGGTAGTTTATGTTATATTCTGGGAAACAGTCTGGGTGTATTCTGCTCATAGCCTCAGAACTTGAATGTGACTGAATAAAGATGACAGTGTTTTGCAAGGAAAAAAATTCTCAAGATAGGATAGCATTCAGGGTATGTCATGGTTATTGCTCACTGCTCTGGATCCAGGGATAGAGTGAAAGAGAGCAACAAGTGGAGCAAGAAGATATGAAAAATGTTTGACATAGAGAAGACTGTGAGTGAATTTAAAGATATAAACAAGGCAGGTTTGAAAGCAGGCATAATTGCTGAAGAGATAGAAATCTTGTGCTCTGTATTGTGCTCTGAGGTCAAGATCCCATCCATGGAAAGTTCCATCTTGTGAAAATGTATATTAATTGAAAGGAAATAATGTAAACTGGTAAGGAAGGTATTATATGATCTAGAGCAACTGCCTGGAGAAGTGTTTCTCAAGTTTGGACCAAGAGGCCCAGGCTCCACCATGGGCTGGCAACAGAACTTGGCTGTACTTGGTACTGGTTTTGCAGGACAGAAAGATGCAGGATTCAGGAGACATGGAATCTTGTGCCATAGTTCTAGAGAGCTGCTGGGGGTAAGCAATGTGTAACAGGGTTGGAGACCTGAAAGGCCATTTCATAAAACTTTGAGGGCAAACTGTAACTTAAATTGGAAATTCCAGGATGTTGGGGATACCAGGACTATGGGATGTTCATTAGGAAAGCTGGAGTCATGGAGTGGAGTGGATCAAACGGAGAGTTTATGTGTGATGTAGGTAACAGGGATTGAGGGGTGGAGCTACCCAAGCCCTTTGGATCCCAGATAATTCAATCATGAGCCTCAGATGCCAGGTAGGCTTGCAGGATTTAGTGTTTACTCTGTTGTGTTTCAGTCTTGCTTTGGTCTGATTGTTACTTGTTATGCCTCCATTAATCCAGTTTGAAATGGGGATACTTACTCTGAGACATTATATATGGGAAGTATGTAACTTGTTTAGTGATTTTATAGGCACTCTCAGCTAAGTAACTAATTTGAGTCTCAGAAGAAACTTTGGAGTTTTGAATGCATTTTGTTCATGTGTTAGCTATGAACCTATGGTGAAAAGGGGTAAAAGATAATAGTATGAAAATAATATGTTTGAATGTTAAATTGACAAGGAGTAGACTTGTGATGTTAATTATAAATCTGACAGGATCTAGAATCATTTAGGAGACAAATCTCTTGGCATATCTGTGAGAATGTATTCAGATTAGGTTAACTGAGGATGGAAAATCTACCCTAACTGTGGGCAGTACCATCCCATGAATTGGGGCCCTGGACTGAATAAAAAGGAGAAAACTAGCTGCATGCCAGCATTTATCTCTTTTTGCTTTCTGACTATGGATGCAGTATGACCAGCTGTCTCCTGCCTCCATACCTTTCTTACCATTATGGATAGTATCCCTTCAAACTATAAGGTGAAATAATCTTTTCCTCCTTTAAGTGTTTTTTTGGTTTTTTTTGGTCACTAATATAATCAATATTGCTTTTGAAATGCATCTGGAAATACCTTTAAGCATTTTAAGACAGTCTAAACATCTAAAATTGTACTCCAACACTAGATAAATATTTATAAAGTTGTATTTTAAAAGCATTGTAAATTTAATATAGCAAAAAGGAGATTGCTTGATGGTTAAGGCACTTGCTTGCAAAGCCTAAGGACCCAAGTTCGATTCTCCTGGTCCTATGTAAACCAGATGCACATGGTGGCATATACATCTGGAGTTCAATTGCAGTAGCTAGCAGGTCTGGTGTGCCCATTCTCCCTTTTCTTCTTTCTCTCTCCCTTTCTTCTCTCTATCTCAAATAAAAATTAATTTAAAAAATTTTTTAAAAAAAGCCCGGGCATTGTGGCACACACCTTTGATCCCAGCACTTGGGAGGCAGAGGTAGGAGGATCATCATGAGTTTGAGGCCACCCTGAGACTACATAGTGAATTCCAGGTCAGCCTGAGCTAGAGCGAGACCCTACCTCGAAAAAACAAAAACAAAAATAAAATGAAATAAAAAAAACAAGAAACCTTTGAGTTTTCCTATCAAGTGCCCACCTTGATCTTATTTGGGGCAATATGACCCTTCACATTAAGAAAGAAACAAATAATCGCTGAAGCAGTCCAAAAATGAACCCAACATGGCTCAGGGAAATTTTGCGGAAGAGGGGGCGGAAAGAATGTCAGAGCCACATGTTGGGTCATGATATGCAGAGACATTTAGCTTACCCATAACTGTGGGCTAACTCCACAATGCATGACCCGTATACCTCCACAAGGGGGGGCCAAGGGGAGGGGGTAGGTCACGGATGAGCCTAATTATGGTACCAAACTGACTGTATTTGCTGAATACAAAACTGACTAATAAAGAAAAAATAAATAAATAAATAGATAGATAACTAAATGAAAAGGTCTGGGGGTGTAGATATGCAGCTCAGTGGTAGAATACTTCCCTTACTTGGGCAAGACCCTGGCTTCCATTGGGATCCATCCTCAGCACCAAAATAAAAAAAAAAAAGTGTACAAAAACAAAAAGAAGGAAACAAATATATTTTCACACCTTTACCAAAACTCTTTATATTTATTAGGCCTTCAAATTTTAATATAGCAAAATTAATGGAAACACCTAAAACATAATTACATATGTAATTGTTAATCTTAATTCACTTAATTACCAGAAAAGCAATACAAAAGGAAGCAACATAGTTCAAAGTTGCTTTATGTTATAGTGAGTAGATTAAGAAAATAAGAACAAACTATAACTATAAAAATCAAATAATGGCTTACTTGTCTTTTTTAGCTTTTTAAATTATTTTTATTAACAACATATTTCATATGGACACATCATGTGGTACCATCCTTTCCCTCCTCCCTGCCCCCATTCCACTGGAGACCCACCTCAGTGGTGTTGCAGGTTTCTCTATGGGGTTGTGGTTTATGCACTGTGGGACCAGCAGTCGGTTATTTTTGGGGGGAGTGAATGCCTCTGGCCATGATATCTTGACATGTGTCTCTTAGGATCTTTCTGCCCCCTTTTCCACAAAATTCCCTCAGCCATGGTGGGTGAGTTTTAAGTCTGCTTCAGTGAGAAGCTCATAGGAGCCTCTGGTAGGTGTTGAGTATCCTCAGGGTCTGTCTCCTACACCCTGGCACTGATTATCTGGTTCAGCATGGAAGCAGCACTCATGCTCATCTCCCTAATTCCTCTGTGGCTTCAACTGGGGCTTGGCTGAAGTGTGAGGAGTAGTTTATCTCCTCAGGTCTCGCTACCCTCTGAAAACAGAAGAACAGATTCTCCAATGGAGAGTGAAGCCAGCATAATTTAAATGGGATAAACATTATTAATGTAAGGAGAATTTGATGTATGTAACTGTTCTTTTAGCCAAAGACTAGTAACAGCTTGACACAGGAGAGCATAATCTTTGTTTCCATAGAATTCTGATCTGGTTCCTAATTCCAGATATGGATTCCTTTACACTGAGCAGATCTCTTAGCCAAGCAGAAAGTTATTGGTTACCCACCAAGGCTGTGTGCTACTACTGTACTGGTGTGTACATCCTGCCAGGGTGTTTGCTTCTGAGTAGCTTAGACCTCTGGTTGCTCAGACCATTGTTGGCTACTCCCCCAGTAGCTCATACAGCACTTTTCAGCACTAGACAGGCTAATTGACTGGGGACTGCCTTTCTTCTGGATTGAAGCCAGGTCTCTCCATGCTCTATATCAGCAGCATATGGTGTCTTCAGCAATAGGGTTTTAGCTTTTGCCTCAGATGGGTAATCAAGCACTTTGACAGTAATCTGTCTCGATTTAGGGAGCCCATAGGTCTCTCTGATCAACAGCTCAATGAAGGTAGAAACTGATTTCTGGTTTTATTTTAAGCTGAGGCTTCATTCCACCCCCTCCAGGACCTTTCTATTCAGGTGCTCACTCTTTACTCCTTTGGAAGGTTTTTGTCTATCTCCAAGGTTAAAGTTTTCTATGGTACAAGCTCATTTTGGATTTAGTTTTGTGCTTGTTTTTACTCCCTCTCTTACCCCTTCCCCCAAGCCCTTCCATCCCTATTATTTGGGCCTTGAGTTGTCTATGAGTTATGTCAGCAACTCAAACAGTTCCAAGTTAGGCACATCAGTTAAGTGACAGCATGCTGAGTTTGTTTTCTGTGATTGTGTGAGTTTGCTGAGAAGAATCTGTTCCAAGTCTTTCCATTTTTCTACAAATTTCATTGTATCTTTTTGTCTTACTACCGAGCACAATCCCATTATGTAAGTGTACCACAACTTTGTTATCCATTAATTTAATGATGGGCACCTGGGTTGATTACAGTTCTTAGTTATAATGAATTGAACAGCGATAAACATGGTTGAGCAAATACCATGTAGTGATGCATAGAGCATTTAGGATAAATGCCCAGTAATGGAATAACTGGAACTGTTGGTATCTCTATATTTATGCTTTTCAAGAATCTCCATATTGATTTTCATAGTGGTTATACAAGTTTACATTCCCATCAACAGTGGATGAGGGTTCCTCTTTTCCCACATCCTCACCAACATTTGTTGTTGTTAGATTTTTTTAATGATTGCCATACTTACTGCACTAAGGGGGAATCTCATGGCTGTTTTAATTTGCATTTTCCTCATGGTTAGAGATGTTGAACATGTTCTTAAGTGTGTACTAGCCATTTATATTTCTTTCTCTGAGAACTCCCTGTTCAATTCTCTGCCCCATTTTGAGTGGGTTGTTTGATTTTTTTTTATTGAATATATCTTTATATAAGAATTATAATTGTACATTTAAAAATATTCTCAGTATAAAATTAAATAATTATGCAGTTACCAACAAAAAGAAATAAGAAAGAAAGCATATCACTTATAAAAAGAAAACATTAATTTTGAATCACATTTTTGGTGGTGTTAATTCACAATTGATTGTTTACTGTAATTTTGAGCCTGCAGAAATCTGGAGTATATTGCTGAGTAAAAGTGCTCACCTCATAAACTGGAAAGGAAGTTATAAGTAAAATAAAATAAAAACAAAAGGTTATGGTATACAATATATCATTTGAGCACTTGCTACAATGACCTAAGGACTTTCCATAGACCTAACCTCCATAATGTTCCAGTACTTTCCAATCGTGCTACCTAAGCCTTTCTCATTTGGGCCTTTACTGAACTCTCAAGATCTAAACTGGAGTAGTGAGAAAAAATGAATTGCATTTGTTCTACTGACATATTTCTACTCTTTTAAAAATATATATTCCAAGACTTCACATGACTGAGCAGCAGAGTCATTGAGAAATCAAGCTGGTGCTGAGCAACAAACCTTCTCCCTGCAGTCTAGCCAACTGAAAGCTGGAAAAAAATATCACTGTATGCTTATTGTTTAGTTATTTTAGTTCTTTGTAGATTCCAGATGTTAGGCTCCTGTCATTGGTATTAGCTCTGCCTATGGTATGTTTGTCTGTGCAAAACTTTTGTAGTTTCATGAGATCCTATTTGTTATTATTTAATTTCCTCAGCTACTGGGATTTTGTTCAGGAAGTCTTTCCCCACTCTGATTATCATGGAAAGTTCCTCCTATTTTTCTTCCAGTAGGAGAAGAGATTCAGGTCTCATATTGAGGTCTTTAATCCATTTGGGCTTGATTGTTTTTTATTTGTTTGTTTGTTTTTGTTTTTTGAGGTAGGGTCTCACTCTAGCTGAGACTGTCCTGGAATTCACTATGTAGTCTCAGGGTAGCCTCGAACTCACAGCAATCCTCCCACCTCTGTCTCCTGAGTGCTGGTATTAAAGTCATTAGCCACCATGCCCAGCTTGGACTTAATTTTTGTGTATGTAGAGATGAGTGGGTCTAGTTTCATTTTTCTACATATGGTTGTCCAATTTGTCTAGCACCATTTGTTGAATATGCTATCTTTTCTCCAATCTAATTTAATGGTATCTTTGTCAAAATCAAGCAGCTGTAGTTACTTGACCTAAGGTCTGAGTCTTCAATTCTGTTCCATTGGTCTATGTTTCTTTATTTTATGCCAGTACCATGCTATTTTTCTTATTATGGCTTCTTAAGATAGCTTTAGATCAGGTATGGTGATATGTCCAGAAGTGTCTTTTTTTTCCCTGGGGATACGTTTGGATATTCAAGGCCTGTTCCATTCCATATGAATTTTGAGATCTTTTTTTTATGTTTCTGTGAAGAATGATACTGGAATTTTTTATTGGAATTACACTAAATCTATATATTGGTTTTGGTAGAATTTCCATTTTCACAATATTAATTCTACCTATCCAGGAATATAGGAGGTCTTTCCTTATTTTTCAAGTCCTCCTTGATTTCTTTCCTGAATTTTTTATGTTTTCATTATATAGGTCTTTCACATTCTTGGTTAGTGTTAGTCCAGGGTATTTAATTATTTTGTTGCTATTGAAAATGGGACAGCCTCACTTATTTCTTTCTCTGTATATTTGTCCTTTGCATATAGGAAGGCTACTGATTTTGTGTATTGATTTTGTATCCTGACACTTTACTGAAGAAATGTTTAGAAGTTTTGAGATGGAGACTGTCTGGTCACATATGTATACGATCATATATTCTACAAATAGGGCTAAATTGACTTCTTTCTTTCCAATTTGTATCCATTTTATCTCTTTCTCCTGGCTTATCACTTGGGCTAGTAATTATAGTACTATGTTGAAAAGCAGTGGTGAGAGTGGGCATCCCGTCTTTTTCCCAATCTCAATGGTATCTCCTTAAGTCTTTCAACTTCAAGTATTATTTGGGCTTTAGGTGCTTTATATATAGCCTTTATTGTGTTGAGATATAAACCCTCCATGCCTGTTCTTTCCAGCATTTTGATGATGAAGTGGTATTAGATTTTGTCAAAGTTATTCTCTACATCAGTTGAGATGATCATGGCGTTCTTGTTGTTAAGTATATTTTTGTGGCATATTACACTGTCCAATTTCCATATGTTGAACCATCCCTATATCCCTGGGATGATGCCTATTTGATCAGGTGGATAACACTTTTGATATGTTGTGGAATTCAGTTTGTGAAGATTTTGTTAGGAACTTTGCATCAAAACTCATCAGGGATATAGGCCTATAGTTTTCTTTTCTTGCGTATCTTGTCTGGTGTTTGTGTCAGGATAATGCTAGCTTCAGAAAAGGAGTTGGGGGATATTCCTTGCTCTCCAGTTATGCAAAAAAGTTTGAGAAAAATTGGTTTCAGTTCTACAATGAAGGTTTGATAGATTTGGCTAAGAGGTATCTGGTCCTGGACTTTTCTTTTCGGGGAGGATTCTGATTACCATTTCAATCCCCACTGATGTGATAGGTTTGTTTAGGAGACTAATCTGCTCTGACTTTAGTTTTGGTAGGTGGTTTGTGGCTAGGAATCCATCCATTTTTTCCAGATTATGCAGCTTGTGGGGAGAGGTTTTGGAAGTATACCCTGATGATTCTTCCAATTTCATTATTGTCTGTTGTGACCACTCCTTTTTCATTTGTAATTTTGTTAATTTGAGACTTCTCTTTCATTGTTTGATCAAATTGAACAGGGGTACAATCTTGTTATTTTTTCAAAGAACCATCTCTTTGTTTCATTGATTTTTAAAATTGTTTTCTTAGTTTCCAATTTATTAATTTCTCCTCTGATCTTGATTATGTCATTCTGTCAGGAGCTGTTAGGGTTGGATTCTTCTTGTTTTCCAATGTGGACAGTTAGCTCATTAATTTGGGGTCACTCTGTCTTTGTTATGAAGGTATTTAGCACTATTAATTTCCCCTTAACTGCCTTCATTGTGACCTATAAGTTTGATAAGTTGTGTTTTCATTATCATTCAATTCTAGGAACTTTATGATTTCTTCCTTTTCTTTTAAAATTTCTTCCACAACCCAATCATTGTTTAAAACTGCACTCATTCTCCAGGAGCTGGTGGAGTTCCTGATGTGTCTCATTGTTAGTTTCTAGCTTTAAATCATTGTGATCTTATATGATGCACGAAGTTACTTCAATTTTCCTGATTTTTGGAGGCACACTTTATGGCCTAGCATATGGTCTTTTTTGGAGAAGGTTCTGTGGTCCACTGAGAACAATGTATATTCTGTAGAGTTGGGGTGGAAAGTTCTGTAGATGTCCATTAGTTCCAGTTGATCTATAGTATTGTTGAGCTCTATAATTTCCCTGTTGATTTATTGCTTGGATTATCTGTCTATTGATTATTGATTATAGTGGAGTATTTACTCTCCAACTATGATGGTGTTAGTGTTTATTTCTATTTTGTTGTCAAGTAGGTTTTGTTATATAAACTGTGGTGCACCTATGTTTGGCACATATAGATTTATGGTTGTGATGTTCTCATATTGGGTCATTCCCTTGGTGAATAAGAAATGTACTTTTTTGTCCTTTTTTATTACTTTTGATTTCAAGTCTATTTTATGAGATATTAATATAGCAACACCTGCTTGTTTATTTCCATTTGCATGGTATATCATTTTCCATCCTTTCACCCTGAGGAGGTATATCTTTAGTGTTTAGGTGGGTTTCTTGAAGGTAGCAGATAGAATTTTCCATTTTTTTAATCCACCCTGATAACTTGTGTCATTTATTAAAAAATATTTTTATTTTATTTATTTTAGAGAAAGAGGGAAGGAAGGAAGGTGGGAGGGAGAGAGAAAGAGAGTACGAGAGAGAGAGAGAGAGAGAATGGGCATACCAAGGCCTCCAGCCACAGCAAATGAACTCCAAATGCATGTGCCACCTTGTGTATCTGGCCTACATGGGTCCTGGGGAATCAAACTGAGGTCCTTTGGCTTTGCAGGCAAGTGCCTTAACTGCTAAGCCATCTCTCCAGCCCAACTTATGTCTTTTGATGGGTGAGTTAACACCATTAATATTTAAGGTTATTATTATGAGGTTTGAGTTAATCACTGCAACATGGCATATTTTATGGCATTTGGTGGTTTCTTGTGTTCTGTACTTCTTTGACCATGGCCTAGTTTTGGGTATTGTGATCTTCCTTTAGGCTCTTGAGATTGGTTGTTTGACTCTGCTGTGGGGAGTATTCCCTGAAGTATTCATTGTAGGTTTGGTTTTGTGTTCATATAATTACAGAGTTGACTTTCTTCATGGAAAGTTTTCCTTTCACCATCTATTATTTCTCTGGGTACAGTAGCTGGGGTTGGAAGTGATAGTTTTTATTTATTTATTTATTTGACAGAGAGAAAGAGGGAGAGAAAGAGTGTGAGAGAGAATGGGCATGCCAGGGCCTCCATCCTCTGCAAATGAATTCCATATGCATGCAACACCTTTTCCTTACATGGATCTTGGAGAATTGAACCTGATGGCTCCTTTGGCTTTGTAGGCAAGTACCTTAACTGCTAAGCCATTCTTCCATCCCTGAAGTCATAGTTTTTACATTTTGAAATATTCCATTCTAGGACATTCTGGCTTCCACCTTTTTCCATTGAGAGAAATATGAGGTAATTCTGATGGAATTGCCTTTGTATGTAGTGAGTTGTTTCTCTCTTGCTGCTTTTAGCACTTTCTCTTTGTTTTCATTGTTAAGAATTTTAACTATGATGTGCCTTGGAGAGTCTCTTCTTTGGTCCTGTCTGTTTGGTGTTTCATGGGCTTCTTGTATCTGGATGGGCCTCTTTTTTGAGAGATTGGAAAATTGCTCTTCAATAACTTTTTGAATATGTTCTCTATGGCTATGGCCTGGATTTCTTCTACTGGTTTACTCATGATCCGATGTTTGGTTGTTTCAGGGTATCCTGCAGTTCTGTTCATATGATTTTTTGAACTTAGCAAAGTTTTTGGCTTCATGATCAATTTCTTCTGTTATGTTTTACATCTCAGGGGTTCTGTCTTTCAAATGAGTAACTCTGTTAGTGAGAGGTTCCAAAGAGGTTTTTATAAGCTCTATTTGATTTTTGTTTCCTGTTTTGTTATTTTGCATTGTGTCCATCTCTTTTTTGAGTATGATTTCAGATTTCAGTTCAAGTTCTGATTTTCTTATTGCTTCCTAGAATTCATTCTTGCATTTGATCAAGTCTTCATTAAGCTTAATCAACTGGTTATTGAGATCTTCCATTTGTTAATTCACATTCAGTTCATTTATATCTCTTTTGAGCTGCTAACATTTTCTTTAAGTAAGATAAGTCTACTGTCAAAAGCTGAGTGCTCTAAGAGACAATTCTGTTCAATTTCATTGATCCAATTGTTGGTTTTTGATGGTTCACTTCCATTTCAGCAATTCTTCTGATCAGGGTCACATTGGTTGTTGTATTTTCATTTTGGGATTGAATTTCTATTGATTCCTCTATGATTTTATTGGAGGTTTCTCATCCTTGGTGGAGATCTCTCAGTTTTCTTTTCTTTTTTTTTTTTTTTTTGCATTGTGGTCTAGCCATCTTGGGGAAACATTTTATTCCATTGAAGGGGAAGCAAGTATTTGTCCTTGTTGGATCTTCAGTGGGTGTTTTGTTTTAAATGTGAACCAGATTGGTTTATGATTGGGTTATAACCGCAGATGTGCATATTATGGACATTGCAAGTATATCAGTGGTATCTGGAGGCCTGGGAGGCGGGGAACTGGAAGCTCTGGTCTACTCACTCCATTTGCACATAGTCTTTAGCACACAGGGATCACAGGCCAGATCCTACTGTGGCCAATGCACCCTCCAGCTGGGGGAATAGGGATTTGGGTACCCAGGGGACAGTCCCTCAGGAAGCCAGAACAAAAGCCTGCTTCCATAGATCACATGCAGGCACCAGGTTTCCCCAAGGCAGTGGCAGTGGTACAGGGACCAGGGAACTGGGAGGTGGGGAACAAACCAGGAGCTCTTGCCTACTCACTCTGCTTGCTCACCCTCCAGAGCAGGAGATCCAGGAGTTGGGACCCAGGGCCATTCAATCAGAAAGGCTGAGCAAGGGGCCTGCTTCTGTAGCAAGCTTACAGGGTCCAGGCAGTCCTAAGGCAGCAACTGGGGAAGAACAGTGACCAGGAAATTGGTGCACATACCCTCTGGAGCACGGAACCTAGGAATTGAGGACCCAGGGGCACTTCAATCAGAAAAGTGGAGCAAGAAGCCTGCTTCAGCAGAAAGCTCACAGGGTCCAGGAAGCCCCAAGAGAGCACCAGGGGAACCTACTCGGACCAGGATACTGATGTGGTTAACGGAGGGGTGGGAGGGGTGGACAGGGATATCTGACCTACTCACTCTTGCGTACCCTCTGGAGTGAGGATCTGAAAGATACTTTTAACAGTTTTTTCTTCTTTAGTTCCTTATTACCAAATACTATCCATTCCATATCTAAATTAAAGTTTGATTGCTTTTCTCCCTGTCCCTGGCTATCATTACGATCCACAAGTTGTTATCTCTTTCTTCAACTGAAGTAATGATAATTTTGATGATTTCATGAAAGTGATTGTGCTCAGAAACCCTTCAATACGTTTCTTCACTCTTGGGATAAAACACAAAACCTGACAGCCTTTCTATCTACATGTGGTGAATTGAGTCAGATGTCCCCATAAACTCATGTGTTCTGAATTCTAGGGCCTTGGGTGGCAATTGGAGAAGGGGACCCTTGTTAGAGGAGGTAAGTTGCTAGAGGCAGGTTTTGGGGTGTTATAGCCAGCTTTCTCCCTGTCAGAATCTAGTTAGCTTTCTTGCTGTTTTCTACCTGTTGTGGTAAGATGTTGATGTCTAGCCTGTGCTTTTGTCAGGCTTTCCCCTGCCAACATGAAGCTCCCCTTGAGACTGTAAACCAAAACAAACCCTTTCCTACCATCAGATGCTCTTGTTTAGGGGTTTGGTCCCAGAAATATGAAGGTAACTACATTACTCTAGGTACCTTATGGCTCTTTCTTTGATTACTGGACTTGGTTGAGTAAGCCAAACTTTTCAAACCACAAGATCTTTGTAAAAAGCTCCTTTATGTGCCCACCCTTTGTTAGTCTTCACATCACTACTTATGACTCATTTATGTGTCAGCTAATAATATTACTTTCTAAGGAAAGATGTCTCTGACTGTTCATCTTCAATAAAGTTTATTTAAGATATGTTTCTATTGCATCCTACATTATTCCTTTAAATGGCATTCATTACAAGTTTTGTATTTTAGAAAATGATCTGTAAGTAATTACATTTGTAAAATATTAGTTTAATGTCCAAATCCCTGAAAGAGTATAAATTCCACCAGGATAGAAGCCTATTTATTTTCTTCACAATGTAGTTCTAGTAATAAACAAATAGATGATACATGGTAGATACTCCAATAGACATATGTGAATGAAAAAAGTAATAGTAGGAAGACAAAGGATGAAGGACAGATGAATACTTAAGAGAAATGATAGTTTTATGGGAGCAGATGCGTGATCTAAAAAGGAAAGTAAAATTTATGAAGACTTGTAACTTGGGTACTTGGGTGAATGATGATGTTTTTGGCTGAGCTAAAGGGTACAGAACAGAAGCTTCTCTGAGTTTGGTGAGCTAGCTTCTGACAAAAAGTGAGTTTGAGAAGCTCTTGATGTTAGGGTTCAAGTGTAGCTTGAAGTCCACTTTGAAGTTTGAAAAAAGTGAGTTTGGGTTAAAATGCTAAAGTTCTGCAGTAGTTATACAGTGAAAATATACGGACTAGAGGTCTAATAGGTCAGGTTATACTGATATGGATTCAATAAAATTATGGAGTATTAAAGTGAAGTCTTCAGGTTTTGTCGTAAAATGAGTGAAGTGTTTGAATACAAGTGTTTGACAATAACAATGAGCCAAGAAAAGATAAGCAGTAAGTGGATATACTCATACAAAACAGACCGGAGGGTCAGTTGGTGGCCTCTATGGAAGCAGCTTAATTGCCAAGAATGATGCAGAAGTCAGGTTTTAGTGCATAAATGGATGGTGAAGAATTCGACCTGGGAAATCAGTGGCTATGGGATTGAAGAAACAAAGTTATAGTACAATGGTTGTGGCAGGATATGACCTCAGGAATGGGGGTAAGCAAGCTCACATTCAAGCCTCAAGGAACCTGAAAAAGAAAGGATTGAGGAAGAAAGAGAAGGTACTGAAATCCTGTCATGAGGAGTTGAGACAGGACAGGATCCAGAGTACTGGGAGAGGAAATAACTTTAATTGAGAGAGAAAGATCATCCCAGACCTTGCCAAGAATCTGGAACAGATCTATAGGGGTCAAGGGAAGGGAATCACAGGATATCTTCCCCATAAGGCATAGAGGAGGCTACATAGGAGAAATGACTCACAGATGTTGAATGTGGCAAGAACAGTAAGAGTTTGCAAGAGTGCTGGTTCTGAGAAATAGATAACAAGAAAAAAGTTTCTGAGACTTCTAGTGGAGAGGTTTAGTATACAGAACATGGTGGTAAACTGACATGGCTTCATTTCCACTCCATGCTTCACGTGCTGTGTGGCATCAGTTTATCCATTCATCCCCTTCTGTTCATCGAGACTACATCCAATCACAGCGAGCTATTAGGCTCTAAAGAAGATCCTATGTTTGCATGGAGGCACAAGCTGGGTGACTGACCAAGTCTTCTAACATTTCAAAGGTTAAGATTTCTTTTTCTCTTCTTTTCTTTTCATTTCGTTTTTCTTCCTTCTCTTCTCTTCTCTTCTCTTCTCTTCTCTTCTCTTCTTTTCTTTAATTTAGGGTCTCAACTAGCTAAGGCTACCTGAATTCACTCTTTAGTTCTACGCTGGCCTTGAACTCACTGCGATCCTCCCACCTTTTATCTATTTTAGGCTTTTTAAATGTTGCCTTTGGACTTCCGGTCAAGATGGCGGCATAGGAACCACGCCTAAGCAGCCTAGGGGAGAAAAAGCCAAAGAAAACCCAGCAAAATACACAAGGGAGGTGTATAAGAGATTAAAACAGCAGCGGAGAAGTAGGAGATATCCAGAGCCCACACGGGCAGGCCGAAGCAGCTCTGGCAGCGGCAGCACGGGACCCAGCAGGGGCAGCTCGGGATCCGGCAGCGGCAGCTCGGGACCCGGTAGCGGCGACTTGGGCTCCGGCAGCGGCAGCTCGGGACCCGGTAGCGGTGACTCGGGCTCTGGCAGCGGCAGCGGCAGCTCGGGCACCGGCAGTGGCGACTCGGGATCCAACAGCGGCGGCTCAGACCCCGGCAGCGGAAGCGGCGGTGGAAGCCGTGACTCCAGCTCCAAAAACACCATCAGCCGCTCCGGTACCGGCCACAGCGGCTTCAGGGCAGCGAATCCAGCAGCAGAGGCTCCAGCGGCTTCAGCGGCAGAGGCGGATCCCGCAGCGGCAGCACCAGTGGATCAGAGGCGGTGGACCCAGCAGCGGCAGCTCCAGCGGATCAGCGGGGGCAGACCCAGCAGCGGCATCTCCAGTGGCGGATCCAGCAGCAGTGGTCCCAGCAGCGGCAGCAGCGGGGATCCAGCATCAGGGGTGCCAATCTGCAGGGCCACAGTTGCCAGGCTTGGTTTGCCCCACAGGAAAAGCCAGTACCCAGTTCCAGAAAGCAGAACAGCGGCCCAACATCCCAGCCAGCAACTTGACTGAGACCAAAAGCATCCAAAGAGGTAACTGGGATTGAACCAGGGAAGGGTCTCACTTGGTCACAAGCTGACTTGGATCCCTCAACAGACCAGAAATCTTAACCTCTTTGTTGATAGAGGATCTGGTTTTTATAATACCTAATCTTGCATAAATGCTCGGTGCTGTTCTTGACTGAATGTGTATAGGGTGTAGTTAAATTTTAGAATATACCTGTATTTTATTCCACTCAACCTATTTGAATACTCCCATAGCAGGCAAACTTAACCCCTAGGACCACGTGTCTAGATACTCTGAGAGTGGTAAGAGCCACACCTAACATCTTAATCTCCTACATAGAAGATATACAATATCAGATCAATAGATACAGCAAAGGATACCCAGCTAACTGGAAAATCTAAGCAGTAACTTAATCCAAGATGCAAAAATATATACATTATAACACAAGAAACACCACAAACCAAGGCAATATAAATCCACCAAAAAGCATCAATGCATCAGAAATGACCTCTAGTGAAAACGAGTTAGAGGAAATGCCTGAGAAAGATTTCAAAAGAATGATTGTAAATATGTTCAATGAACTCAAAGAAGAAATCAAAGGAATCAGAGAAGATACAGGACACCAATTTAACGAAATAAAGAAATCAATACAAGACATAAATAAGGAAATAGAAATAATGAAGAAAAACCAGTCAGAATTACTAGCAATGAAGAACACAGTTAATGAAATAAAAAACTCTGTAGAAAATCTCACCAGTAGAATGGATGAAGGAGAGGACAGAATATCTAAGCTAGAAGACCAGGTGGCAGATCTAATACAATCCAACAAAGAGAAAGACACACTAATAGAAAAGTATGAATGGGAATTTCAAGATATTCGGGACACTATGAAAAGATCAAATATAAGAATTCAGGGTATAGTAGAAGGAGAAGAATTTCAATCCAAAGGTATAGTAGGCATCTTCAACAAAATCATAGAAGAAAACTTCCCCCAAATTGGGAAAGAGGTGCCAATGCAGATACAGGAAGCCTTTAGAACACCAGCCAGACAAAACCTGGAAAGAACCTCTCCTCGCCATATTATAATCAAACTACCAAACACACAATCCAAAGAAAAAATATTGAAAGCAGTTAGAGAGAAAAATCAAGTTACCTACAAAGGCAAGCCCATCAGGATCACAGCAGATTACTCAACACAAAGTTTCAAAGCCAGAAGGGCTTGGAGTGATGTATTCCAAATTCTGAAAGATAACAACTGTCAACCAAGGCTACTTTATCCTGCAAAACTATCCATTCAAATAGACGGAGAAATAAGGACATTCCATGACAAAAGCAGGCTAAAGGAGTATTTGAAGACAAAACCAGCTCTACATAAAATACTTGAAAGAATCCTCCATGCCGAAGAGAAAGAAAAACACACATATAAGGAACCTGGAAAACAACAAACAACACTCAAATACTAGTTAATATAAGAGAGCAAAGGTAGAACCAGAACCACAAAAAAAAAAGAAAAATGGCAAGCATAAATACACATCTTTCAATAATATCTCTTAATATCAATGGCCTCAATGCTCCAACCAAAAGACATAGATTTGCAGACTGGGTTAAAAAGCAGGACCCTACAATTTGTTGTCTCCAAGAAACTCACCTTTCTACAAAGGATGGACATTATCTTAGGGTGAAAGGTTGGAAAACGGTGTTTCAAGCAAATGGACCCAGAAAGCAAGCAGGGGTTGCTATCCTAATAGCTGACAAGGCAGACTTCACTCCAACATTAGTCAAGAAAGATAAGGAAGGTCACTTTATATTGATTAAGGGCACACTCCAACAGAAGGACCTTACAATCCTAAACATATATGCACCTAACAGGGGGCTCCCAAATTCATCAAACAAACACTGTTAGAACTAAGGTCACAGATAACACCAAACACAGTGGTAGTTGGTGACTTTAACACCCCACTCTCATCAATTGACAGGTCATCCCGGGAAAAAATAAACAGAGAGGTATCTGGACTAAATGAGGTCATAGAAGGAATGGACCTAACAGACATATACAGGACATTTCATCCAAATGCTGCAGAATATACATTCTTTTCAGCAGCACATGGATCATTCTCTAAAATAGACCATATATTAGGACACAAAGCAAATCTTAACAAATTCAGGAAAATTGAAATAATTCCTTGCATTCTATCTGACCACAATGGAATCAAACTACAAATCAATAGCAAGAAAGGATATAGAGCATACACAAAATCATGGAAACTAAACAATACATTACTAAATGATGAATGGGTCAATGAAGAAATCAAGAAGGAAATCAAAAAATTTATAGAGTCAAACACTAATGAGAACACAACATACCAAAATCTCTGGGACACAATGAAGGCAGTTCTAAGAGGTAAATTTATAGCTTTAAGTGCCTATATTAAGAAATTAGAAAGGTCGCAAATAAATGACCTAATGCTTCACCTTAAAGCCTTGGAAAAAGAAGAACAAGGCAAACCAAAAATCAGTAGACGGGAAGAAATAATAAAGATTAGGGCAGAAATTAATGAAATAGAAACCAAAAAAACAATACAAAGAATTAATGAAACAAAGAGCTGGTTCTTTGAAAGGATAAACAAGATTGATATACCCTTAGCAAATCTGACCAAAAGAAAGAGAGAAGAGACACAAATTAATAAAATTGGAGATGAAAAAGGTAACATCACGACAGATGCCAGAGAAATTCAAAAAATCATAGGGACATATTATAAAAACATATACTCCACAAAGTATGAAAATCTGAAAGAAATGGATGATTTCCTTGATTTATATGACCTACCTAAATTAAATCAAGATGAGATTAATCACTTAAATAGACCTATAACAAGCATGGAGATCCTAACAGTTATCAAAAATCTCCCAACTAAAAAAAGCCCAGGCCCAGATGGATTCACTGCTGAATTTTACCAGACCTTCAGGGAAGAGCTAACACCATTGCTTCTTAAGCTTTTCCATGAAATAGAAAAAGAAGGAATTCTACCAAACTCCTCCTATGAAGCCAGCATCACTCTGATACCAAAACCAGGCAAAGATAGAACAAAAAAGGAAAATTACAGACCAATCTCTCTCATGAACATAGATGCAAAAATTCTCAACAAAATATTGGCAAACAGAATACAAGAATACATTAGAAAGATCATTCACCCTGACCAAGTAGGCTTTATCCCAGAGATGCAGGGATGGTTCAACATACGCAAATCTATAAATGTTATACATTATATAAATCGGTTGAAGGACAAAAATCACATGATCATCTCATTAGACGCAGAGAAAGCATTCGACAAAATCCAACATCCCTTCATGATAAAAGTCCTACAGAGACTGGGAATAGAAGGAACATATCTCAATATAATAAAGGCTATTTATGATAAGCCTACAGCCAACATATTACTAAATGGGGAAAAACTGGATGCTTTTCCACTAAAATCAGGAACAAGACAAGGGTGTCAACTGTCCCCACTTTTATTTAATATAGTTCTGGAAGTCTTAGCCATAGCAATAAGGCAAGAGACATGCATAAAAGGTATACAAATCGGAAAGGAAGAGGTCAAGTTATCATTATTTGCAGATGACATGATTCTATATATAAAGGACCCTAAAGACTCTACTAGCAAACTGTTAGAGCTGATAAAAACCTACAGTCATGTAGCAGGATACAAAATAAATACACAGAAATCAGTAGCCTTCATATATGCTAACAACAAACACACAGAGGATGAGATCAGAGAATCACTCCCATTCACAATTGCATCAAAAAAAATAAAGTACCTTGGAATAAACCTTACTAAGGAAGCAAAGAATCTATACAATGACAACTTTAAAACACTCAAGCGAGAAATTGTAGAAGACACTAGGAAGTGGAAAAACATCCCTTGTTCCTGGATTGGAAGAATCAATATTGTGAAAATGTCAATCTTACCAAAAGCCATCTACACATTTAACACAATCCCCATCAAAATTCCAAAGGCATTCTTCATGGAAATAGAAAAAAACAATCCAAAAATTCATTTGGAATCACAAAAAACCTCGAATATCTAAAATAATACTGAGCAACAAAAATAAGGCTGGTGGTATCACCATACCTGATTTTAACCTATACTACAGAGCCATAGTAACAAAAACAGCATGGTACTGGCACAAAAGCAGACTCGTAGATCAATGGAACAGAATAGAGGACCCAAATGTAACCCCATGTAGTTATAGCCACCTGATATTTGATAAAAATGCCAAAAATACTCATTGGAGAAAAGACAGCCTCTTCAGCAAATGGTGTTGGGAAAACTGGATATATATCTGTAGAAGGATGAAAATAGATTCTTCTCTTTCTCCGTGTACAAGAATTAAGTCCAAATGGATTAAGGACCTTAACATCAGACCTGAAACTCTGAAACTGCTAGAGGAAAAAGTAGGGGAAACCCTTCAACATATCGGTCTTGGCAAAGACTTTCTGAATACAACCCCAATTGCTCAGGCAATAAAACCACAGATTAACCACTGGGACCTCATGAAAATACAAAGATTTTGCACTGCAAAGGACACGGTGAAGAAAGCAAAGAGGCAACCTACAGAATGGGAAAAAATCTTCACCAGCTATATATCTGATAGAGGATTAATATCTAGGATATACAAAGAACTCAAGAAGTTAAATAATAAGGAATCAAACAAACCAATCAAAAAATGGGAAATGGAGCTAAATAGAGAATTCTCAAAGGAAGAAATACGAATGGCATATACGCATCTAAAAAAATGTTCTACATCCCTAGTCATCAGGGAAATGCAGATTAAGACTACATTGAGATTCCATGTCACTCCTGTCAGATTGGCTACCATCATGAAAACAAATGATCATAAATGTTGGCGGGGATGTGGAAAAAGAGGAACCCTTCTACATTGTTGGTGGGAATGCAATCTGGTCCAGCCATTGTGGAAATCAGTGTGGAGGTTCCTAAAACAGCTAAAGATTGATCTACCATATGACCCAGCTATAGCACTCCTAGGCATATATCCTAAGGACTCATCTCATTTCCTTAGAAGTACGTGCTCAACCATGTTTATTGCTGCTCAATTTATAATAGCTGGGAAATGGAACCAGCCTAGATGTCCCTCAACTGATGAGTGGATAATGAAGATATGGCACATTTATACAATGGAGTTTTACTCAGCAGTAAAGAGAAATGAAGTTATGAAATTTGCAGAAAAGTGGATGGATCTGGAAAGAATTATACTAAGTGAGGTAACCCAGGCCCAGAAAGCCAAGCGCCACATGTTCTCCCTCATATGTGGATCTTAGCTAGAGATGATTGGGCTTCTGTGCGAGAAGGAAAAAACTCAGTAGCAGAGGCCAGTAAGTTAAAAAAGGAGATAGAAAGGGAAGAGAAAGAAAGGGAGGAGGGCTTTTATTAGGTTGGTATTGTATATATGTAAGTAGAAAGATTGAGATGGGGAGGGGATATGATGGAGAATGGAATTTCAAAGGGGAAAGCGGGGAGGGTAATACCATGGGATATTTTTTATAATCATGGAAAATATTAATAAAAATTGAGAGAAAAAAAAATGTTGCCTTTTAAGTTGCCTTCTTTGGTATTAATTCTGATTTATTTTGATTGGATTTGTGAATCTTTTTTAATAATTGTTTTCACCATTAGCATTCCCCACTAGGTTAAGCAAGAAAAATGACAGAAGACAAAATTAGGGATAAAATGGAACCATTATAACTGAGACCACAGCAACACAAAGAAACTTAGGGATTATTATGAAAAACTGTTTCCTAATAAATTGAGAAACCTAGGATAAATAGACAAATGTCTAGATACCTGTGATTTACTACAATTTAACCATGACAAAAATAAAAATAAATACAACAAATCCATTGACTATCAACCAAATGAATAATAACAACAAAAGAAAACCAAGAAGAAAAAAATTAGTTTGAATCAGTAATACGAAGTGTCCCAGCAAGAAAATGTCAGAACTAGATAGGTTCACCCCTGAATTTTACCAGACTTTTTAAAAAAGAAATAGTTCCACTTGTTTTCAAACTATTCCAAACAATTGAAAGGAAAGAAACTCTTTCTAGACTCTTCTATAGGTCTATCATTAATTATGCTGCTAGCAGAACTAGATAATGATACCCAACAAACAACTGGAAGAAGAAGGAGGAAGTAGCTAGCACACTGAATTAATCATATAAAAATTATTCATCACGATCAAGCTGGTTTCATCCAGGAAATATAAGAGTGGTTCCCCATAGGATTATCTCAATAGGTATGGAAAAAAATGTGATAAAATGCATCATCTCTTAATGATAAAGGCCGTGAACAAATCAAGAAGAGGATTTTTACCACAGCAAATCATAACTATGTATCCAAACTGCAGCCAATATTCCACTGACTATGGAAAAGCTGAGAACATTTTCTCTAAGATCATGAATAAGACAAGCTATGTCTATTTTTACTACTTTTTTTTATAGTAGCTGGAGTTTTAGCTAGAACAATTAGGCAAGAGAAAGAAAAACAAGGTATAAAATAGGAAGAGAAGAAGTCCAATTATCCTTACTTGCAAACAATAAGGTTCTGCATGTGATAAACTTAAAGACTTAATCAAAGACTATTAGAACTGGTGAGTTCAGTAACATGATAAAAACACACATACAGAACTTAGTAATTTTCCTATATACTAATAATGAATTTGCTGTTAAATCATGAACACAGTTTCATTCACAATAGATATAAAAGTGTTAAGTGTTGAAATACCTAGGAATAAACTCAACTGAGGGAGTGAAAGACCTTTACAATGAATGTTATATAACACTGAAGTCATTAGAACATGACAAAGACTTTCCATAGTCAGGAGCTAGAAGAATTAATGTTGTTAAAATATAACCTATGGAAACAAACAGAATCCATGTACTCCTCATCAAAACAGCAATGTCATTCTTTTTTTTTTTTTTTTTTTTTTTAGTAAACAAGAGAATTTATTTGGAAAATAGGATATAAAAGGCTTGATTCTAACATTGACTGACAATAGAAAAGGCAGGGATTCTGAAGATGGCTACAAACAAGAGAACCCAAGTTTCTTTCATGCAAATAAGCCCTAAGGTAAAAAGCATGAGAATGTTTACAGAACACACCACAACATATACTCTGTAAATTTATATAAGAAACTATACATAAATGGAAAAATAAATTAAGTAATTCACAAGAAATGTTTTACAGGTTATAATAGGCCATAATAACTTAGTTTATTTACATCACAGATTCAATGTAAAAGAGCTCAGACATGACAAAGCTGACAGGAATATTGCAATAGACAGAATAAGGCAGCATACACTGAAGTGGCATGTATGCATAAAACACACCCAAACCTTCACAGGATCCCCTCACTGGGATATCAAAACATCAAGTATGAACTGACCAATAACTGGGTAGAATGAAGGCAAATGACATTCACCTTCAGTTAAGGTGTTCAGTTAAGTTTCACTTGGTTTAAATGTACACAACATGTAAAAGCAACAAAACCATCTTACCCTCACCTCCTAGTGCCATTATATTTGAAATAAGGAGACTAGGGTATTGATGTTAAGGTATAATAAAATTATCATTTCTTTTTAAATGTAGTAAACTTAAAGGGGCCATTCAGACCAAAAAAAAGAAAACACCAATTTCAAAATGGCTTAGTACCTGTGTTAACTACTGACTGAGCAGAGCTGGTATACATCCATATGAAACTCAAGCAGGTAAAGCAAAACTAAAATAATCACTATTTTACATGATTTGCATATACTATACAAACTACATAAAAATTAAAATGCTTTAAAAGCTAACAAAAATTTAAGCACTACAAAGTATGAAAGGTATTTGGAAATACAGAAAACAAAAATATTCTAGGCTTGAATTAGTTTCCTATTTATACAAAAAAATTTATTCTCATTTGCTCATGCAAAATACATACACCAGTTCTTTCAAACATAAAATTAGTGGCAGTTGCAGCAAAAAGATGGTAAACCTGAAAAACAGCCTTTGACTACCAAATAAACTGGACTGTGAATAAAGATTTTTTGTTTATTTGTTTTGTTTTGTGGAGGTAGGGTCTTACTCTAGCTCAGGCTGACCTCAAATCCACTATGTAGTCTCAGGGTGGCCTTGAACTCCAAAATCCAAAATCCTCCTACCTCTGCCTCCAGAGTTCTGGAATTAAAGGCATGTGCCACTATGCCCAGCTTGATCCTTTTTCTTTTTTTAGTCATTCTTAATGGGAACAGAAAAAAAAAAACAATATTTCAGTAAGAAGTATAAAAAACTACATTGAATTCCAACCTAACTTGAGGCAGAATGCCAGTCATTAAGGAAATAACTACAAATGCTGATGCACACAAAAGGGAAGCTTAGTCCAACCTCTATGGAAATCAGTAAGAAGGTTCCTCAAAAAAGTAAAATTAGATCTACTATATGATTCAGCAATACAATTCCTGGATATTTATGCAAAGGACTTCAAGTCAACATATCACAGAGATAGTTGTATAACATTGTTACAGTAGTTAAGTTATGGAACCAATCTAGGCATCTAATAAACAAGGAATGGATAAGAAAAATGTGGCATACATACACAATGGAATATTTTTCAGCCATAAAGGAGAATTAAGCTATATTAGTTACTTTCTCATTGCTGTGAACAAATACTTGACCAAAAGCACCTTAAAGAATGGGAGGGTTTATTTTCACCTTACAGTTTTGAGGGTAAATTCCAGCTTGTCACACTATCACATATCAGCAAGCAGGAAGCAAAAGAGAATGAACAGGAAGTAGACCTGGGTTATAAAACCTCAAGGCCTTCTGTCAGTGACCCACTTCCTCTAGCAAGGTTCTACCTTACAAAGGCTCCTTATTCCAAAGTACCTACTAAACTCAGGAGCAAGTGTTAAAACACATGAGCCTGTGTGTGTGTGTGTGTGTGTGTGTGTGTGTGTGTGTGTGTGTGTATTGTGTCAGGGGGTACATCTTACATTCAGATCACAACAGAAGTTATGTTTTCTGAGGCAAAATGCATGCAACTGAACACAATCATAGTAAGCAAAGTTGTCCAGTCTTAGAAGACAAATACTGTATGTTTTCTGTCCTTTGTGGTTCCTAGATCTCATATTTTATGCACAAATTCATGTGTGCAAGTAATAAATTAAAGTAGAAGCAAAAATGTCTAAGAGAACAAAAGGTATTAACAGGAAGAAACAGGAGGGTAAAGGGAATAGAAAGGTGTGAGGATATATAATATAACATATAATATATGCCTGTAAGAAACTTAAAAAACACAATAAAAAGAACATGCCAAACTCAGAAAGACAAGCACTACAAACTATTTCTCATACGTAAAGCTAAAAGAAGGATGACCAGAAAGTAAAAAAATAAAACTTGAGTATGGGCAGAGAGTGAATGACTGAGGGAGGGGAGGAGGGAGAGAAATTACCATGAAGGGTAGGTGGATTTGGTCAGAGTGCACAATATACATGTATGGAAATAGCACACAAATGCTTACTCATATTCACGATTAATACATGTTAAATATTAACTAGAAATCTAGCTTGTCAAAGGCCTAAATCAAACCTATATATTTCAACAAAATCCCTGGATAATTATATGCACAGATAGTTGATTATTTGTAGATTTGATCTTGGCTTTTACCAGTTTCTCTTTAATTTCTTTATTCTTTTACTGACCACCACTAGAACAAAAGAGGGATATGCCCACCTTCTTTGTTTCTCTAAAAGGAGTATGTCAAAGCTCTAGTCACAACTCACTTCTTTCTCCCGCTTCTGGTTACTCTAACACTGCTGCTTCCTTCAAAGCCCTCACTATCTACCAGTATTCCTGTTAGAAATATGATTTGTGAGTAGTTTGTGTTGACACAACAATGAATGTTGCTGCTCCAAAAGTGGAGCGCACCCCCTCCCCAAGACCTCTCACCCAGTAATGTCCTTTGGTATGTGTTATTTACTGAGACTAATCAACAGCTTCATTTGCTGTGTGCTGCTGGATCCCCATGAACAGCCCTTGGGAGTGGGGGTAAGAAGACACAGAGTCAAGACACAGACTCTGGGAGTCAGGTGAGAGCTGAAAGCAGACTCCTTTACTGAGGAAAGCGGACATCTCTCTATACCCCTTCCCCGCTTCCCATTGGTCCTTTCGTTGTTTGGCATTGTGTTGTCCCTTTTTCATTGGCTCGTTTCCTGCATCAGCGGTGTGTCGGGGTGTTTAGGCACGGTTTAGGTTGGCTTACAGGGTAAATAGCATTCACGCATGTCCTGTAATCTCAGAGTCTTGTCCCAGGGGCCCCTGGTTATGCTTGTCCTACAGCTGAGGTCATTTCAAACCCACTAGTCTGCCCTTTTTGCGCATTAAGCATCACTTTTGTGTGGCTTTTCCATTTGAGAATGACTTCCCCATTTCTGTTTCGATGTTACATCTTCCATTATCTAAGAATTCCAAGCATACATTCTCAATTTCTCCTGTTTTTCTTTTCTTACTGCAAACCTCCACTGATCTTCAAAGCTAAAGCGTCCCTTCCTAAAGTGATTCATTTAAGTTCCTATTAGAATAATTCTATGTATCTACATCTTTTTTATTAAAAAAAACAAAACCTAAGTATTGGCAGAACTGACATTTGTCATTAACCAGCCTTGGATTGAAATTAATCTTTACTTGAAACTGTGGCTTCCCTGATATAAGTATCACTTAGGCACTGTTTGTGGAAATAGAGTACAACAGGCATCATAGGATTACCTTTCCCATGTATTTTCCAGTAACTTAAATAACAGCACAGAAATTAAGACATTCATTTGTTTGTACTATGGTGGGAATACTTTGTGCAACATTTCTCTCTCTCTCTCTCTCTCTCTCTCTGTGTGTGTGTGTGTGTCTGTCTCTCTCTCTCTGTCTCTCTCCACCTTTCCCTTATTTCTCATCCTCCATATTCTGCTGTACAACTTCTCAAGAAGGAGGAATGATGGGTCTGTTGGGTCTTCTGTGGAATAGGGAGTCATAGCCTGCCACTTAGATGGGCCATCTGAAGGATGCATCTTAAATCTTGCTGGTGAATCAATACTTTATATAACACAGACAACAGATGATCATGGATGCCATTTTAACCTTTTTAAAGCAGGCTATGATATAAGACCTAGAGTGACCTCAATATGCAGAAAATTAATGGAAGAAGCGAAGGGAAATGCCTGCTGAATAGATTATTACTGTGAGCCACTGGGGTTTAGCTCTCCTATGGATTTCTGAGAAATACTGGGAACACATCAGGAAGGCCGGGGCCTCTCCTCTGGGGTATCATGAAGTGATTATTTTTAAATATTTAATTAATTTATTTATTTATGAGAGAGTGAGAGAGGGAGAGAGAGAAAATATAGAATGAGCATTCTAGGGCCGTTAAGCCACTGCAAACTCCAGATGCATGCAAAACGTGTGCATCTGACCTACACAGGGTATGGAGAATTAAACTTAGGTCCTTAGGCTTTACAGGCAATTGCCTTAACCCCTAAGCTATCTCTCCAGCCCTCTTCTACATCCTTTTTTATTGTTCCTGTAGAAGATCAGAAAAGCAGCTGAGGTGTAGAGAGAGCTCTCAAGTAGAGAGAGATTGGTCCTTGAGGCAGGACTGCGTTATTCTGCCTCAGATGTCTACAGCTGTCTGTGAACTGGGTGAGCTGAGATCTAAGACATGCATACACAGTCCAGACCCAGAGACAGGTGCAGGCAAACCAGTCCTGTGATAGGAGGGAAACCTAAGTAAACACACACAATGTTTAAGTGAACAAGAGATTTATGTAGCATTAAAATGGGGATGGAAATGAGTTTCAATTCTCATGTCGACTCTGATCAACTAGCTGCCTGGAGTGCTGGGGAAAGGACTCTAACATGCTCAGTAGGAAATTACATCATTATGAATTAGCAACCTCAATCTTAAAAATGGAAGGAAAGTGAAGTGGCATGTGGGCTATGTGTTTGCCACTCTGCTTCAAAGAGGAGACTTTTATTAATAGAAGACCTGAGTGAACATATCTTTAATGAAATATAATCAATTCTTCCTCAGATCTGACCTTTTAAAATGCACAGCATGTGAAGTGTTTGGCTAATGGAAGGAGCTTCAAATTATTAATGTTAAAAACAAGACTGGGCTAGACTTCAGAGGCACAGCAGTTAAAATGGACAATAGCTTAGATACTCTGGTACACTTTCCTGGGAAGCATGCTATTTTTTTTCCTACTGACATATAAAAAGAGGAATAGTCATAGTTTTGGCTGAAAGTATAAAGGCATCAAAGACAAGACATCAGAAAAAGGCAAGATGCAATAATCTCCCTATCTAATCCTAGCATCAATGAGATTATCAATGCCTGGTCACACTATCAATGCTGAAACAAGAGTAATTCATATGTCAAAATGCTTCAATTAGGAAAATATTGCCACTTACCCTGGGACATAATTTGAATTATCAAAGTACAACAAATTTTATTTTAATAGGATCTTATATCATTACAATCCTAATTAATTTTAAGATTTGTATTTTTTAATTCCTAAATATTTCTCTACTTTCACACTGAGTCATCCACCATCAGGTCTTGACTGGCCGCTGCAGCTGACTTACCTGCCACCCAGTCAGGCCCTCCTCCATCTGTTCTTCACACTGTAATCCCTCTAAAATGCAAATATGATCATGTTGCTCTTTTACTTAAAGTAATGCTTGTAAATCTGAGATAAAAATCTTAGGGAACTTAATCTGGCCTGCCCCCATTGTCTAGCTTTATCTTGCTGTGGTAGTTGGCTTCCATCTGTTTATTCTCTTTCCTCCAGTGTCAGGGACCTGCTTTCAGTCTGCTGGACCCTCCCTAACAAATTTTGTTCAAATAACAGAAGCATATTGCATTGGAGATTTTGGTGACAGACATCGGAAGTCAAGGTATGGATCAGGTTGGTTCCTTTTGAGGCTTGCAAGGGAGCATGTGCTACAGGCATCACTTCTGCTTTGGGTGGCTTGCCAGTCATCTTTGCTATTTCTTGGCCTTTGTGGTCTAACCTATGTCTTTGCATTCATCTTCACATTGCATTCTCCTTGTGTGCATATCTGCCTTTCAATGTCCCCTCTTATCAGAACACTAGCTATAGTAGATTACGGGGCTCACTCTAGTCCAGGATGACCAATTACCTCTATTGTGACCCTATTTTTCCTATTCAGAGGTGCTGGGGTTAAAGAGTTGAATACATGAATTTGGAAACACAATTCAATTCAAAGCAAACCCTTACTTACATCAACCTGGAAATAACAGAAGACTCTTATAAGTTTTCATTTATCTCACAAATCCAGATGTTCCCTGATGGCAGGGATCTCATGTGTATTTTTATTTGTATTGGATTCTCCTCTAGTACATAGCTCATAGTATACAGGTGGCAATAATAATTGAATAAAATAAAAGAAATGTTACAATGTATTTTTACCAATAGATTTTTATCGCTTTCTTGGAAATGACTCACCATTAGTACCTTATAATTTAAATGAGTTTTGTTCTTCTTGTTATAGATTCCTTGAAATCCCATGAAGGGGGCACGAAGGGATTCCCACACATCTTACAAAAGAAATATAGGTTCCTATGGCATGCAAGGGGGAGGTGACATCACCAGCACTTGGCCTGCCACCTCTATGATTCCAAGTCTAGAGCTGTTTACCCACAGCATTCTATAAAAGTAATACTATAGGTGATTAGATAATTAGCAGACTAGTTCATGGCTATGATCTTGTCCTAACACCTTCCAGGTAAGTCTACAGACTTGCAGAACTTATTTGAGTCTTACTTATTGGGTTTGTATTCAATAGTGAAGGAGGATAGGAGAAAGACAGCCTTTTTATAGGCACTCTCAGTTAGGGATTGAGGCTCAAAGAGAACCAGGAGGTGCTAGCTCGCATGCTCTGGCTCAAGAATCTCTTGGAAAAAATATCTGATTGAGACTGATCCACAGTGCCCTGATCACAGTCTACTGTGCTACCTAGGTGGCTGACTAACCACCTAACTGGGCTGACCCTCAGGTTCATCCTTCAAATTCACCAGCCAATCGGGTCTTCCCTTTACATCTGAATCTGATGCTATAAAGGCTTTGGCCTTCTAGCTCCTCCCTCTTTTCTCTCTGGACAGGACCCTCAGTGTGTGTGTGTGTGTGTGTGTGTGTGTGTGTGTGTGTGTGTCCTTTTCACTCAGGCCACAGGGATGCACTTGAGTCTGGCTTCCCCCTCAGCCAGCCTGGCTGGGTGGATGTGGGAGAGCATTTTATTGTTTCTTGATCTAACCTTTTCTGCTTGCTTCTGCTTTGTAGTTTGAGATAACATCTCACTTTAATTACAAGTACAATCTTTCTCTGATCTCCAAATCTACCATGTGGGTGTTTTCCCCAGTTTTGGACTTGCTGCCTGTGTACTTGCTCTAAACTTGGGGTAACCATGAGTGTAACCCTCTTGATCACTCATTTGTCCTCTGAATTTCTCTTCTGTTTTAACACTCTCTCTCTTCAGGAAAGCACATGGTGGATATTCTTCCTGAGTATGTTCTTCCTGAGTCTTTATATATCCACTTTTCCCCCAAAGACCCTCAATTTCTCTCATGAGCCCCCAAATCCTGCACCAATAGTACAGTGAAGGCCAGCAGGAGTGACCACCTGTTGGCCAGAAGGCTGTGGTGTGGAGGAATAGTTACTGGGTACATCTTACCCTACTATGTATCTTTGAGACACCTCTCTAAGGGGGATCATTCCAAGGTGCTGTTTTGCTTAGGAAAGAAAGTTAACACTTTATTAGAGACCCCATCAAACCCCACCTGGACAGAACTATGGTGAGAAAGCAGACAGAAGCAGGTGCGTCCAGATGAGCTACAGGTATTCTGGCAAACTCCAAAGCCCTCTACAACCTGGAGTTTCCAACATGTAACTTGATAATCCTAGTTCACTGATGACAGAATGACTGAATCTCCAGGGCTCTCAGAAAAATATCATACATACTAGCTGTTCACAGCGTGTTGGAGCAGTAGGACACCTTTTACAGATGTTGACATGGCTAGGTGTTAAATCATCACAGAGCTTGTAACAACTTAACCACAAATATGGTTGGCTACCAGACGTAATATAATCTCTCAGAGAAAGGGTCTAATCACTGACTATGTGCACTAGGGCCTTTAAAATATTTTATTTATTTATATATTTGAGAGTGAGGTAGAAGAGAGAGAGGCAGAAGCAGATAGAGAGAGGATGGGCATGTCGGGGCCTCCTAGCTACTGCACAGAAACTCCAGACATATGTGCTACCATGTGCATCTGGCTTTATATGGGTACTGGGGAATTGAACCTGGGTCCTTTGGCTTTGCAGGCAAATGCCTTAACAACTAAGCCATCTTTCTTGCCCTTGTTTTGGTTTTAATTGAGGAAACACTGTGAGGAAGGGGGCCACACTCCAAATTAGCAAAACCCATTTACTATTAATAATTAGTGTTTAGTTATTTCCCAATAAGTATCTTTCACTTGGGTTCAGTTAAGTTGTTATATTATTTCTGAAAAATTTCCCAACATTTTCAATTTGCTTACAAAAAGGAGCAATAAATAATGGAGGAGATAGGTTTCCAACTCTATTACTATTTAGAGCCAAGTAGGGTTTCAAAATGTATGAGCCACCCTTTCTCCCTTGCACATAACAGATAAGTTATATTTGTGTCACAGGGACCTACTTACAGATTCTGTGGGTTTGGTTTGCTTTCTAAGGTTGCATTATCACCCTGGACTCATTGTCACTTTGGATTACACACACAGCCCCAGTGGGGACTGGATCTAGATTGTTTGTAATGGGATGGACAAATCAAGAACAATGCTGTACAGTCAGAGGCAGCTAATTAGAGCCCAACAGGCACCTCTCCTGGCTGGAACCTTGCTCATCAAGACCCTGGTGCTATAGCAAGGCAATGTTTCCTCCCTCATCTGTCCTCATACCTCCCACATGAAGGGGAACTGGAATATTATTTTCATTCTGTTGTGGATGAAGGTCATACTGTGCCCCTAACGGCTGCTCCTGCTGCTCTGACTAATAGTGACTAATGTTTCATTGAGGCGCTTGGAAACACTCAGCGGCTACTCTTTCAATGAGATCAGGGTTCATTCCCAAGTCCTTATTTGTTTCACTTTACTCTTGATCCCTTGGGTTCTCCTTCACTATTATGAATTTATTTTCTCTCTGCATGAGAATAATTTATAGTATTGTCTTTGTAATCCTGACTTCTGTAGTTATATATTCATCCTAAAGTGCCTCTCGCTTCTTATTCAATAATTTACTCACTATCCAACTAGTTAGTAATCATTAAATGAATATTTTTTTGCATGGATACTACAGGCCCAGCATGGTCTATTTGGTTAGTTTATAGACTTGAGCAAAGATTATAGTTTTTGTGCTAAATGCCTTAACATATGCTACCACAGTCAGCTTCATTTAGGCTTTTCCTCCTTGTCTAATCTTCTAAATCGGTCTCACCTTTTCCCTGAGGTCAAACCCAAGGGCACAGCTGCATCTACACTATGGGACTCACAAATTCATTTGATAATGAATGTAATCTCATTCCCTAAAAATGCTGCTGCTTTAGGAGCCCCTAAGACTATAAGTGGCCCTCGTTATTTCTAGTGATCCAAGCCACCAACCTGGGGTTCATTCCCAACTTGTTCTCTCCACATTCCATGGCTCATAGGTTTTCCCCCTTTGATGTCTCCTATACTGACATCTCCTCCCTTTTCAATCTTGTTCCTACTGTCTAATCCAAAATCTCAGAAATTTATACCTTCATGCCTATTGCTAGTCTAAATGACTTTGAAATAATGGCTCTTACTTTCTTCTATCCTTGATCCTCAGCCCAGTCTTTCTATTGCTGCAACTTTCCAAAGGCATGTACCTGAGCCACTTTCTTTTCTTCCACACTGCCTTCTCATTTGTTGCACAAGCCCCTTGCCAAATTAGATGCAACATAATCTGGCCCCGCCTATTTCTCCTGCACCATTTCTCACAAAGGCCCACCTGACAGCCCTTTCTCAGTCCCCAACACATCCAGAATATTTGAAGAACCTCTCCTTGCCAAGCCATACCCACTTATTCCATACCTATTCCCTTCTCATACATCTGCCTGTCAATAAATTACTTCTTTTTACTTCCTGCCCAAACATCACCTCCTCTATGAAATGGACTCATCACTTTATTTTTTCTAATGGAATTGGTTTATCTTGCTTGTGTCCTGCTGGTACCCTCACTGCACTCTACCACAGTATTGAGAACACACTGGGCAACTTGGGCTGAATAGATTATAAATATCTTTGATGTAGAGGTCATATCTCATTTGTCTCTGCATACTCAGTCCCTACCAAAGTGACAGCTATTTGCTTTTAAGCATTTAATGGGTGATTGCTGGACTAAATAAATATAAAAATATATAAAATAAATATATAAAATTTTCTTAAGATGTATTCTCTAGGTTGATATTTTGCCTCATTAAAAGCTACTTCAGAGCTAAGGAACTGGCTAAGAAGTTAAAGGAAATTGCTTTCAAAGCCTGCAGACCCAGGTTCAATTCCCCAGTACCCATGTAAAGCCAGATACACAAAGTGGTGCATGCATCTGGAGTTTGTTTGCAGTGGTAAGAGGCCCTGGCATGTCCTTTCTCTCTCACACACACACAAATAAATAAATACAATTTTTTGAGGTAAGGTCTCACTTTATCCCAGGCTGGCCTGGAATTCACTATGTAGTCTGAAGTTGGCCTTGAACTCAGGGCAATTCTCCTACCTCTGCCTCCCAAGTGCTGGGATTTAAAGGCATGTACCACCATGCCTGGCTAAATAAAAATCTTTTTAAAATTATTTCATTGTTACTATGAATACTGTAATTGCTTTCCCTTTAATAGAAGACAAGAACAGAGGATAAAACCAGTTTATATTTTAGCATAAGACATTTATATTGGCTTTAAGTAACATAACTGTGAGAGGGTAAAACAACAGGACTAGAATGCACTCTAGAGCACTGGCTCCATTCCCTTTCATTTATACCACATGAAAATCTTGAGCAGTTTAATGATAAACCATAAGATCACGTTGCAAATAAATGGCAGAGTGAAATCATTAACCCTGATCAGGAACCCTGCCCTGGTACATTAGGAAGTAACCTTTGTTGAGCTTTGTATGTATGGAAGGCATTGCTGTGGTTAACAGTCCATATTTACCCCAGGGTCATGGCAGAGAAGGGCAGCTTCATATTGTTCCTCCTGCCTCTCCAGAGCTGCCATCCCCATGCTAGGCACTCATTATGATGTGTTGCCTAGTCCCTTCTGCGATCTTCAGCATCTCATGGATTGCTTCACAAGCTTTTTTCAGTTTGTCAACTTTACTTCATGACTCTTCCTAAAAACCTGTCCTTTCTCATCAGTGGTACATCAGGTTTAAATTCCCAAGAAAGGTCAGCAAGACCTTAGTTTTCACTTTGCTAGTCTATAACTACTCTCTCCACAGCTTTCACATCAGGACAATGGTTTCTCACATGGCCTGCCTTCAGCCCTACTCCATCTGTTAATGTCCTCAAGAAGCTCCAGACACCTCATCCTCATGTGACACACATCCAAGGGTTCATTGTCTCAAATTATCTCAAGCTGTGAAATCTCAGAATGGTTCAGGGAAGGACATGAACTTCACTGGTTAGAGTGAAAAGACACTGACTTCAATGCCGTGAGAAGTCAGAGAAGCTGTAAACATGATCATAAGTTGAAATAAGACAGTACAGAGAGATTTACAGAAGACATTAAAGCAATGACCAATTTTATAATTATTAAGATTTAAGGGACTGGGAAGATAGCGCAGCAGTTACAGGTAACTACCTGTAACAAAGCCTGCTGGCCTGGTTTCAATTTTCCAGTACCCATATTGCCATATTCACAAAATAGCGCCTGTGTCTGGAGTTCATTTACAGTGGCAAGAGGCCCTGGTATATCCATACACTCTCTCTTTATAAAAACAAAAAAATTTAAGGAAGTTTGTGGTGTTTATATTATCCATATATCTTAGAAGATGTGGACAATAGAATATGATTATAAATGAGATATGATTTTAAATGTAAAATATGCAAAACATAGCCCTTTTGAAAGCCCTACACACACACACACACACACACACACACACACACACACATCCCTCCAGATCTTTAGAAGACAAAGGTTTTGTAGGTTGAATGTAAGTTCCTTGTATCCTTTTAGAGACATGTATCTGTCTGAAATATACCTCAGTGCTGGATAGGTATAGTCAAACACATGTGCTGTATGAGATGGAAGCATTAATGCTGACTTTTTTTTCTCTTCTGCAATTGTTTCAACTCATGTACATAAACTATAAGCAAATTTCGTAGCTACCCAGCTTAAATACCTTTATGGAGAGAAAGAACATGAAACCGATAAAAATGGAAAACTGTAAATAAGTCACATTTCCTGAATCCTTCATTCATTGAACATTTCACATGCCATTTTAAGCTTCAACTCCATGAGGTAGGTTCTTTAATAATTTTACAAATGAAGTAAGTAAAGGTTTATAGTGATGAAAAGTAATGTGTTCCTAGTTACACAGTTACCTAGTGGCAAAGCCAAGATTTTAAACCATGTTCATAATACAATTCTCTTAGCCACTATTTCTATTTTTGCCCCAAAAACACTGTATTTCAAAAGATGCCAGTTTGACATCTGAGTGCTATGGCTAAAATAATAATAATAATAATAATAATAATAATAGTGACATGAGGAGCACAAGCTGTGCCATGCATGCCTTGTAATGTAAGGGGCCTGTTCTGCTACAGGGAACCTCATGTGTTAACAATGTAAAGGAAGCTAAGGGGGAGTTTGTGGCCAAAACATGGATATTCCCCTAGCCACAAGGAAATTCAGGTCATTAACACTGGGTGAAAATGTTTGCAATAAAAATCAAACATCAAACAAAACCCATGAAACTCACTCAGGTTTGAAGAAATAATCAGAACTCATTGTGAAAGATGGTCATGAGGAAACATAAAACACCACAACTGCGAGCCCTAAATAACCTGACCATGGACAACCATGGAAGTAAAGCAGGCAAGCCTTTTCCTTCTCTCACTCCTACCCAGAAATCTCTGCTTGGCAGGTGTCATGCTCAGGCCTTTCATCTCTTTGGACTGTTCAGTGTATTTTAAAATACCTGAGTTTGAAAACATCCCCCCATCACACCATCCCTTTTCTTTCTTTCATTATTATTATGTTTTTTGAGAGAGAGGTAAAGAAAGAGAGACAGAGAGAGAGAGAGAGAGAGAGAGAGAGAGAGAGAGAAACACTGGGCACACCAGGGCCTTAGCTGCTACGAACTCCAGATGCAAGAGCCTCCTTGTTCACATGTGTGACATTGTGTGCTTGCATCACTGTGCATCTGACTACATGGGATTTGGAGATTCTAACATGAGTTCTTAGGCTTTGCAAGCAAGCACCTTATCCACTAAGCCATCTCTCCAGCCTAACCATTTCCTTTCTAAAGGAAGATCAGAGAAGCATTATACTTTGCTATCTCCTTCCCTTTTGTTTTTCACCTTCTAAAGATGTTCTCTACTTTCAAGAGTCTTCCATATTAGACAAAACATGATCTCACAGACTTTACCTGTAAGTCTGAAGAACCATCCAGAGACATCACTTTTCTGGGGTGCAGACTTGATATAGCAGACTTTCTTTACTCTTTTGTTTCTTTTTACCCAATGTAACTTTGCCACACATTCCATGAGTTGATGGTCTTACTTGTGCAACACCAGACCCCATAACATCTTGTGGTCTTGCCCTGGATCCACATTTCAAGACCTCCCTTCCTGACTCTGGGGTGACTGAACTGGGAAAAGACCCCTAGTCTCGGCCTGAGAACCATATCTCCATCCATCTGCATGTTCCTGGTTTTGGAGTTAGTAGCAAGCCACTGATGGAGAACTTTTGCCTAGAACTGCTGGCCCCCTCCTTTATTGGGTAAGAAATCTCCAGAGGTGTTTTTTTTCCATTCTTCTTTTTGATTTTCCTTTTTTCCTGGGTTTCCTGGTTTTGAGCGCTTTTCTGGGTACAAGAGGGAAACTGGACTCAGCATTAATTCCCCTGGATGAGGGATCCAGGGGCTTCCCTTGACCCTCCCTGGCTCCGTTCAGAGATTTCAAACTGAGGTCTGATTCTGGTTCACTTTTGGTTTGACATGACAGCATGTCTGTTTCTGGTTCAATTTAGGTTTGGCAGCCATGTGGAAGTGTCAGGAAAGCCTTATTGCTAGCAAGTTTGTGTTTAGTGTTGTGTTTGTTTGCCTTGTCCTTACCTTTGAAGATATGGGTCAAAATCATTCTGTTGAAAAATCTCCTTTAAAACTGGTTAAGCCAGGCATGGTGGTGCACTCCTTTAATCCCAACACTGGGGAGGCAGAGGTAGGAGGATCACCACAAGTTCAAGGCCACCCTGAGGCTACATACTGAATTCCAGGTCAGCCTGAACTAGAGTGACACCCTACCTTGAAAAACAAGTCTCCCTCCCCCCCCCCAAAAAAAAATGGCTAAAAAGCACTTTAAACATCTTAAGATAAAACACCATAGATAGGTAGGTAGGTAGGTAGGTAGGTAGATAGATAGATAGATAGATAGATAGATAGATAGATAGATAGAATAAAATGAACTAGGCCTATTATCCTAGCTACTTGGGAAGCTGAGACAGGAGGTTCCAATGTGATAGGCTGACTGCAAATTTTTAAACCATTGACTTTTAATCCCAGCACTCGGGAGGCAGAGGTAGGAGGATCACCCTGAGTTCGAGGCCACCCTGAGACTACATAGTTAATTCCAGGTCAGCCTGGACCAGAGTGAGACCCTACCTCAAAAAAAACAAAACAAAACAAAAAAAAACAAAAAAAAAAAGTACATAATTTTAATTTGAACTGTGCCTGATATTTCCTCTTTTGTTTGGGTTTTAAACAAATATGACATTGTTTATAGACACCTTTTGGTTTCTTTATTAATCCAAATAGTCCAACAAGTCTCTCCTAAATTTTTGGTTGACATTTGATTTATTTCATGTTTGTTTGTTTTTTTTGTTCTGCTTTGGTTTTTATCTTTAAAAGTCATATTTAACTAAAGCCTATGATGAGCTGAAATTTTATGTAAATAATGCCATACTTTGTCACAGGATATCATAAATATAATTACTGAGTTTATGTTCTAGGTCATCTTCAACTTGTATAGAAGATTATTAAAAATAACAAAGTTCTCTCTGAGGTGGTGACTCATAATTTGCCAGGTATTTCAAAAGATTGTAATGTCATGTTATTTAGATGGAGGAGGCAACTGGCCTGAGCTCTAGGCCAGCCTTCCTCAAGATAACAACAAAAATTTGCCTTAGTTACTCCTAATAAAAGCATTTCCAAATGTGTTAGAGGTATTGATAAAGATTATCCCCAAAATGGTCATCATGTTTTGCCTTGTATTCATAGAAAGTATATTTCATGGAATTTATTAATAGAAGCTATCTCAAATCAATGGGTTATATAAAATCTGAAAGTATATATACTGGTATTATAAAACAAGTCTAGTTGTCAGGTAGAGATATTTTTGTTGATCTAAATACTAAGGAAGGCTTTTTCTCTACAAATTTCCAATAATAAGATGGTTAACTCTTTCAAGTGAGACTACTTGCTTCTTTGTCAGTGGGCAATAAGATTAATCAATTTGGTGTAGTTCTTAATAGCCTTATTAGAAAGATGGTTAACTATGGGTTAAGATGAGATGATTAAAGAAACTGGGAAGGTATTTTTCAATGTCGGACATAGGATGCATGTTAAAAATGCTTTTTTTGTTGTTGGTGGTGGTTTTTTGAGGTAGGGTTTCACTTTAGCTCAGGCTGACCTGGAATTCACTATGTCATCTCAGGGTGGCCTCAAACTCACGAAGATCCTCCTACCTCTGCCTCCCAAGTGCTGGGATTAAAGGGATGCGCCACCACACCCAGCTCTAAAATGCTTTTTGAGTGGAACTTAGATCAGAATGTTAAAGTATGTGGATAAAGATGTGTGTATATGGAAAGGATGTAAAAGATCTAAAAAGACCAAATTTTTCCTAAAATTAATTTCCTTTTAGAAGGAACAGAAAGCTAATTTTCAGGCTAAAATATGTTGGGATTGCTTGCTTAAGCTTTAAGTTATGGGTAAAACAAAGCTGTTTTATTTTAATAAAAATTTCTATGGTACACAAAATTAAGATAAACTCATTGGATGTCAAATGGTGTTTTAGGGCTGTGTTAGAATTTAGCTGGCTGTTTTGGCTCAACTAAGACCAGATTCTGCTCTGTTGTATGTAAAGTAACTGTCTCATTTCTGGCATCTTAAGTCCAGTGCTTATAACAAAATTAACTCTTAAGACATATTCCCTACTTTAGGGTACAGCCTCATGCTCAAACAATGGTCCACATCTGAGAAAAATAATTTCAAGCTCTGGTTCTGTTTGCAATGTTCTCTGGGTAATTGGTACCCACACAGAAATCTGAACTAATTAACGATGTTTTCAAACACAGATGCTAAGACTTTATACTGTCTTACTTGTCCTTTTCTGATGATTTCTAGGTTAAATTAATTGGTTTGTTTGCTTGTAAATTAATTGATATTATTTTCAAAACTGGTAACAGGTCCTGCCTGTATTTATAGCTATTAGGTAGTTAAAGTGTAAGATGTGTCTACTTTATATGCCTCAGATATGACTTATGCTGCCACAGGACAACAAAATTTTAAAAGGTTAGACAAAATGATTTTAAGAAGCTCTTGTGCCGTTCTTTAACTAAGTAGATTTCAGTAATCAAATGTGCTCTCTGTCTACATAAAACCAGCCTGATGTAACTTCCTTTCTAAGTGTGTTAGTCACCTATGTAGAAGCCAAAGCCAATTGTAATAATCAGAGAAAAAAAGTACCAATATTTTGGCCTGTGCTCCCAGGTCATGAGGCCACTGGGGATTATGGGACATTTCTACACTGGCCCCCTGGTAAGTCACCTGTCTTGCTGAGCAAATAGGATAAAAAGACCCACACACCCTGTTTGACCCCATCCCCTTCAGCCTGGTGACAGCTTGGATCAAGAAACACCATATTGGGACATTGGAATGGCCCCCATCAGGTCATCCTAACCACTGCAATGACTGTGAAAGTAAAAGGGACAAAATAAAAGAGGATTAGACTTACTTTTTAAAAACAAGAGGGCTTATGTATGGCTTCAGATAAAATAATAATTGATTTCAATCTATGTTTAGTTGGTCTCCATGACGAACTTCCCTTATGTCTTCTATTGCTGTCCCCCTGATACTAGTATTCTTAGGTTTTACCATAGGACTGTACATTATTAATTCTCTCTCTCTCTCTCTCTCTCTCTCTCTCTCTATATATATATATATATATATATATATATATATATATATATGTATATAATTATATATATATGTATGTATATATATATATATATGTATGTATATAATTAGTAAACTTATGGTATTACAGACACAATATGCCCCTCCCCATCTGAAACTGAACAAACCCTAGATGTTTTCCCTCAGGAGTCAAAGGTTTAACTCAGTGCCATATCAGAGGGGGAAATGTGAAGAGAGCAAAATGCTATATTTCTCTACATTTCTTTATACCTAGCTTAGAGAAATAGAGAAGTCACTTCCTTGTAGGATACTCTGTTGATGGTAAACAAGCAGGAGGCTTTGGTAAGGGCAGGAAAACAAGAGGCTCCACTGGGATGAATAGCATTTCCTCGGGCCTGCATTGCTGAGCAAACTCCTTAAGATAAGCAAGACACACAGATAAGCAGATCACAGGCCTATCTTGCAGCTTCCTCTAACTGACCAATAGATCTGTTTACAAGTCCTTTGTTTTTCCCTTTGGTGGCTGTAATTGTCACATGTAAATTGTGATTTAATTCCCATCCTGTTTTTTTTTTTTTTTTTCCTAACAGCATGTGGTTATTTCCAATAAAAGCTGACATTCCAAAAAGTTCAGTGCTACACTCTGAGAATCTGGGGTGCAGATCTGGTGTACCAGACTTTTTTATTCTTTTCTTTCTTTTTTATCCAATAGAACTTTGCCTCACATTCCATGACTCAGTGGTCTTGCTTCTGTGACACCAGACCCCATAACAGCAGCAGGAACCCAAATATCTTTCTGAATCTAAAACTGGAAAGTACTAAATGTGTTTAAAATGATACTATTACATTCACCAGTACTATTGAGGCTATTCTGATTAAAGCCACTGCTTTTCCAGATGCTAGGATACTTTGAAAGTAAAATTGCTCCTACATCTTTTACTGCTTACAAAATCTCAATACAATTGACTTGAAGAAGCAATTGGTCTTCAGAACATTTTTTATTCTTTGGACTAAGATCATGCAAAGCCCAACTTCTGAGCAAAGACAAGTGTTAGTATAACAGTTTCTCATTCTTTAAAAAAAATTTTTTTTGTTTATTCTTATTTATTTGAGAGTGACAGAGAGAGAAAGAAGCAGAGGCGGGGGGGTGGGGTGGGGGGGGGGGAGAATGGACGTGCCAGAGCTTCCAGCCACTGCAAACAAACTCCAAACTTGTGTGCCCCCGTGTGCATCTGGCTAACGTGGGTCCTGGGGAATCGAGCCTCAAACCGGGGTCCTTAGGCTTCCCAGCAGGCACTTAACCATTAAGCCATCTCTCCAGCCCATTTCTCATTCTTAATTAGTTCAGAATACATAGATTTCTTTATAAGTTGAAGTTTAATTCATTTGATGTTTGTAGCTTTTGGCTTGCTCTGTTTCTTTTTGAGTTTGGGGTACAGGAGCTATAGACAGGGAAGTTTATACCAGAACAAAAAAAAGTCACATTTTTTTTCTGGAACAGTTAAATGAGACGTCTGGATGATATGTGAGTTAATAGATTGTGTGGGTTAAAAAGAAAGATTTCTACTTACTATTCTCCATAATCATTTATCTTTTAGAATGACTCATAAAAGTTATTGGCTTTATTTCACCACACAGATTTTTTTGGTAGAGTCTATCAGAAAAGAATAGGATAATTTCCTGTGTGACTTGCATTTCGATTCCCAAAGAGAAAAGCCCCCTGGAGAACAAGATCTCTGGAAATTCACCTCTACACATACACATTAGCATCAAGAAACTGAAGCTGCAGAGTATCCCCACTTGTACTGTAATCCCTTTTTGATTCCAGGAAGGATAGTGGGCTCCAAAAGAAGTTCATCATCGAATTCCTGCCCACCTCCACCTTACTCAGAACCAGTTCCTCAGGCTCAGTAGATATTCTGAAACAAATGAGTCACCAGCCTGTAATTCTGAGCATTGTTTCCCTGGAATGTCTGATGTGGATGGTTCACTATGACTAAGTCCTGGAGCTGTCTACTCACTGGAAATGAGGTGTCAGCCTGCTATATCTTTAAGATTAAATTATCATACCCTTATTTCCTGAGTTTCCAAGTTTTCATTCATTCATATTCATAGGCTGGCCTCTAAGCCCATCACTACACATTGTACCTCTATTCTGTCTGTTGAAGACTGCACATTTAATTTTCTGAGCATATATAGAAACTATAGATATTCATTGTATTATTATATATATGGCTCCACATGGTTACATCTCTGTAAACCTCAGAGGTCTAGAAATCTAGAGATCTTTTTGGTCACAACACCCAAAGCAGGATAGTTTGCATGTTGGCTGCAGAAGAGTGGCTTCAAAAGTAAGTCTATGTTTGGTGAGGAATAACCACAGAGAAGTCAGTTTCTTTGTGAACACCCTAATCCATGCAGTGTGCCAAGCAAGGGCTTTCATCTCACCATAATCTACTTCTCTCAGTATAATTTGCCTATTTCAAGGCAAGTTAAAATTCTTCTTTGGCCCTGTAAGTGCCCAATGGTAGATAACAATTTCTGCAAAAAAATTTAAAAAAACAAACTAGAATAACAACAAAAAACACCCATAACTATATTGTACACCACCACCAGGGAGGCATTTTTCTCTTGATTGTATAAGGCAAGATGATGTGTCTCAAACTACCTCTGGCAAAGGACTCTTTTCTAAAAGAAGAGAAATGCAATCCAACAGTTGTAAAAAATTATTTAAAAATTAAGAGATAAAAATATAAGCCCATATTTAAAAACTACTGGATTCAACAAAGAAAATTACTCATGTCAGTTTTCCATGAAAGCTATTACTGCATAATCTGAATTTCTTATGTATTTCTTTGGTGACAACAGGTTTTGAATTGCTATCAGTCCACAATCATGCTCTGAGAACAGTGATCCTTGCATTTAGCATGGAGAGTGACAGAGGAAGACACATGACCTTAACTTCTGGCTTCTACATATACATGGACACATATGTATGTGTACCTGCACACACATGTGCAGAGGTCCTGTCCTGGGTACCAGGCATTTTGACAGTTTGACTACTTGTCAGTAAACAATTGCAGATAGTGCACAAATGTATGCAATAACAAAAGGGTGAAGACTCTGTCAAATGAGACTTTGGTAAGGTAATTAATTGGGTATGAACAAAAATATAAGGCATCACTATTCTTATTGAAACTTCATCCCTGTTCCTTGAATCCAGTTTGGAGCAGGGTGTTTTCAACTGTATTAGTTACTTGTGCTATTGATAGTAAGCCAAAGTCCAACTTCAGTAAATTTCTCCTTGCCCTGAAATTCTTCTTGTTATTATTTTATTTTTTTCTGTTTTTATGAGGTAGGGTTTTGCTCTAGCCCAAGCTGACCTGGAATTCACTATATACTCTCAGACGGACCTCAAACTCACAGTGATCCTCCTACCTCTGCCTTCAAAGTGCAGAGATTAAAGGCATGCACAATCATACCTGACTACCCTGAAATTCTACTTCTTTTACCCTATTCTGTCCCCCTAGAGTGGTTAACTTTAAAGTCTGGAGGAAACTACTTAGCATAAGGACCCATGTTTGGATCTCCAGTTCCCATATGCAATGCTAGGCATGGCGGTACATGTAGTTCCAGCACTGGGAAGGTTGAGATTGAGAATCTTTGGGGCTTACTGGTTAGTTAGCCTAACTCATTTGGTGAGCTCTGGGTTCAGTGAGAGACCTTGACTGAAAGAGTAAGGTAGAGAGTGATAGAGGAAGACACCTGACCTTAACCTCTGGCCTGCACATACATGTGGACATATGTGTATGCCCACCTGTACACATATGTATCCACACACATAGGAATACACATAAAAATACACATCACACACAGACACAACACACACAAGCATGATGCTATTTTCCCCCAACTGTGCTCAATTACACTTTGCTCTGTAGCATCACTACCAGACACTGGTCTCCATCTCCTCCAAATCATTTGTAGAAAACATTCCAATGGCAGCAGAAAAGTTCTCTGTTTTGTGCACTTGTGAGAAAGGATTTATTTCCAAATGTTCTGCTTTCACAGGATTATTACAGGATTTATGTGACATCACATAATCTTCTGGTGCCAGTGACAAGGCCATATAAAGGGAGACATCTGGTGATGAGAACTTCACCCTGAAGCACAGGTCTACCATTTTCCCCATGACAAATGCTGAGCACTAATGGTTCCTCACTTTTTTTTTTTTTTTTTTTTTTTTTTGAGGATGAGGCTGAGGGCAAGTGGAGTGGGTTTTGATACTGGGGAAGCCCTGGTGTGCTTGGGTCCTGGAGTGACAACTCTAGTAAGATGAACAGCACTGCCAGCTGTAGATGGCTCTAACACATCTGTGTTACCTTAATTAATCACCAGACCATGATTCTGCAGCTCAAAAGAGCTACCTTCTATGCCACCCAATCTGAATACCCTATGATCATTTGATTTCAGTTATTTGTGTCTGTAGTTCCCTCCAACACTAGCTGGATTGCTGTTAAGTTGATTGTGAAAAAAAAAATAATCAAAAGAAAGAACAAAATAAGCTTGTATGTATGCAAATGTGTGTTTATTCCTTTATGAGGCTTAAAAATATAGCCTGAAGGAAAACAAATTGTTAGCAGTCTGAATGACACTTTTACCAGAATATGAATTTTGCTGGTTAATTATTTTAAAAGCCATGGGAACACAGAACTGAGTCTTCTGTAAATAAGATGTGAATGTTGTTAATTGCAGGGCCTGGAAAGGCATGACTAAGTGATAAGATTTTGTGTCAGACTTTAGTTTGATTATAGCATTTTGAGCGACAGCATCATTAAAAAGAGACTTAAGAAAGTTTAGGGCATAAATCTATTTAATGCTTCCATCCTTTTTTTTTTTTTGACAATTTTGGTATTTCTATTCTTGTACAGTTGGTATGAAAATAAAACTTCCTGAATATTCATTTAAAAAATAAGAATAAATTTTAAGATATTTTTCCTGAATCTGGTTCCATATTGCTGTCATTCTTCTTACAAAGTTTATCATATGTTGATGAAAGAACTATACTGTCCATCAGAGCATAGCTGGGCTCTCCTGCTGGACATGTGAAGCTGAAAGGATCTGGCCCTCTTTCATTTATCCCATATTATTTATTGTACTTTAATGTGAACTTCCAAGGAGGTTCCATTCTTCAGAGCACTCTAACTGGTTGAGAAGCCCACAGGCTTACAAGACAATTCAAGGTGGGACATCCTTATGATTTTCATTCTTTCCAACTTATCTTCAATCTCAGCTTCAGGTAATTAGTACTTTTCTTTGAGACAAGGACTAACTTTGTAGACCAAGCTGTCTTAGAACTCTTGATTCTTCTGCCTTAGCCTCCTGAGGTGCTGGATCTCAACTCTGTGCTATCATACTCTGCTCTCATTCTCAACATTAGCTAATTCTTTACCAAAATTTCCCTAACTTTTATTGTCATTCTTGTTAGGTTGACAGGCTCCCAAAGTGGAGTCACCATGTGGTGACAGAGATATAAGGAAGTAGGTTATCCACATTCCTCAAGAAACTGCCCAGCCATTATCTCTTCCTTGCTTAACAAATGGCCCAGATCTAGATTTCCTTCCCCCTTATCTTGTAAATCACCTAGTCACTATTCTGGTGTCATGCCTGCTATCTTGGATCTCCACTAAAGAAACCTTGTTTTTATTCAACTTTTCCCTTCCTCACCTTGCCCCAGATGAAGACCCCTACAAAGCCCACTATCTGGAATCTCACATTAGCTGTGCTCTGCTATTGAGAGTCAGTCCTAGCACTTGTGCATTTCCCAAATTAAAGCTTTCATCTTGACCTCAGAGTGGTTTCTGTGGTCTTGATCACTCCCAAACCTTACATCTGGTGCTCATGACTCAGAGGAGACTTCTAGGTGCCCTCTTGGGTGGCCAGACCTCCTTTCCCCTGACCAGACCACCAAGCTGCCATTTGACCCTCTGATGGCTCCAGACCATGTCTGCCTGGTACCGGCTTTCACATCCACCACAATTTGGCCTTGCTCTTCTTCCCTTCTCCATCTCCTCCTTCCTTCTTGGTAAGTGTCCCTCTGAGGTTGGCCTGCTCTTGGGTTTCATTCCTCCTCATTTAAGCTGTGCCTGGGACACCAGGCTATACCCCTCAGTTGTTTTGGGGCCCCACCCCAGGTTCAATAAAGACACACTCTCCAAACCTTGGGTCTCTCGCTCTCTGATCTACTGTACCCTAAGGGGTGCCTTTTGGTTTAGTTGCACCATCTTGGGACACTGTCCTCCTTCCTCTCCGTCCTAAGGTCTCATCTTTCACTGGGAGCTACTTTTGCCACTGGGGGCACAGTAACCCACCTTGCCCACTAACAGGCTAAAAAGCTGTTAGTTGCAACCTCTACAGCCCCTGCCTATGTGAGAGGTACAGACCTCTGTTCACCCTAATGGGCTAGGTCATATTGGTGTTCTGTGTAAACCCAGATGAAGCCCTGGTTCCTTTCTCTTGCCCTTGTTTTGCGTTTTCCCTGTCTCCTTAAGAACTTAAAGCCTCTACATCTCTTGGACCTTATCTTTCTTTGCAACTCTATTTGGCCACAATATAAGCTGGACAATGGGTCCAAATGCCCTGAGAATTGTACTTTTGATTTCCAAATTGTCTCTGATTTAAAAAACTTCTGCCAATGTATAGGAAAATTTTCACTCTGTGTGCACGGCCTTCTCTCTGCTCTACCTGCTCTTCTCATCAGGTCCTTCTAGCCACTTCGCCCCAGCAGCTCCTCTGGCTCTTCCAGCCCTCTCTGCCTCTCCTGATCCCGTACCTAGTAACAAGGTTTGATTTTAGTCTCTGGAGTTGAAAATAGAATAGAAATTTATAATGGGAATGCATAACTTCTGAATAAATAAATTAATGAATGAATGTGTGAAGGGGAAATGTTTGTCTAGAGTCTAAATGGAAAGTGCACTTGAAATGAATGTGTGTGTGTGTGTGTGTGTATGAGTATATACGGGGCTTACAGCCCTAAGGCTGCACAATGATTTCTGTTCTGAGCAGTACCATTTCATTGTGGGGGATGTTCTCCACTAAGCCCATTATACTACATGGCATAGCCAATTTTTAATGTTGAGTGTCCCTCAGAAGGAAAACTAAGAGTAATTAATATCATAGGCAAAAAAAAAAAAAAGAAAAAGAAAAAGAAAAAAGAAAAGAAAAAAGCAAGATTTGCCTAAGTCTTATGAGTTATAAAATGGCAAGATCAGAAAGCTGCCTTGTAGCCCCCAGGGAAGACCAAAACTCTCCCTGGAATTTAGGAAGACAAAAAAAAAAAGGCTCTTTCTTAGTTTCCCTGCCTTGCAGAGCCAGAGGGCTGCAAGCATAGGGCATCTCAGGATCTTGGCCTCAGCATAATAATGGGGGAATGCCAAGTCACTGTGAACAGATGGGGGGCTTCTTATAAGAAATTTTTAACTGTTTTTATGTTTACTTTATCTTTCTATGCTTCTATGGAACTACGAACAGACAACAGCCTCAAGACTTATATTTGAATTTAAATTTAAATTCGTAAGAAAATTTATAAAATTTCTAATAATGTTAGATTCTGCTTTCATATATTTTTTTAAAAAATGTGTTTCAGGAAAGTTATAAGAAACAAAGGTCCAAAAATCAATAGATGATAAAATCTATATGTTTACTCTGGGTAAATACTGTAAGTCAAATATGGTCTACTACTTCAAACAAGTTATTTCTTAAGGCCTTTTGAGGGAAAAAAAAAAACTTAAATGGTCATATTAAAAGTGTTATGGAAGAAAAAGATAACTAATATAAAGGAGTTAGAGAGAAGAGAGAGAGAGAGAGAAGCTGGAGAAGGTTCAACCATTTGGTCTGCCTTTTAGGATGTAGAATTTTATGGTACCATTGCCATTTGGGTCTAGATTTGTGCCCCCACCCCCTCCCTTACCCTCCCCTCCCTCCTACCCACCCTATTGTCTAGTCCTTGAGATGCTTGCTGGGTATGTCAGCATCTTGGATAGATTCAGGATAGGTGCTGTAGATGAGTGAGACTATGTGGCAATTATCTTTCTGTTATTGGGTAAGTTCACTGACAATGAACTGTTCCAGGTTCAACCATATTTCTTCAAATTTCATTGGGTCATTTTCCTCTTACTGTTGTGTAGAATTCCATTGTGTAGATATACCACATCTTAGTTATCCATTCTTCTGGTGATGGATATCTGGGTTGATTCCAGCTCTTAGCTATTATGAATTGAGCCACTATAAACATGGTTGAGCAAATCTCTCTGGACTGAGGTTTAAAGGTTTTAGGGTACATGCCCAGTAAGGGAATAACTGGGTCTATTGGTAACTCTACAGTCAGATTTTTTTTAGGAGTCTCTATATTGCTTTCCAAAGTGGTTGTACCATCTTACATTCCCACCAACAGTGGATGAGGGTTTCTATTTCTCCACATCCTCACCAGCATTTATTTTCATTTGATTTTTTGATGTTTGCTATCCTTACTGGAGAAAGGTGGGATCTCATAGTTGTTTTCTTAGTGGCCACTGACCTGTAACTCCCAGTACCAGCAGGTGGCTATCATCCATATGAGCTTTTGATCAGAGAGACCTACAAGGTTTCCTAAAAGAATGACAGATTTCTGTCAGAGTACTTGATGACCCACCAAAGGTTAGTGGTAAGACCCTACTGCTGAAGGCACCATATGCGGTTGACACATAAAATGGAATGACATAGCTGGAAGCTGTAAGAGAGTCATTCCCCAGACAGTCAGCACATCTAGTGCCAGAAGGTGCTACATGGGCGACTGGGGGAAAATGACCAATATCTGTCCAAGCAACTCATGGTCTAACCTACTTAGCAGCAAATAATCTGTTGTGATACTCACACAAGTAAATAGTGGCACACAGCCATGGTGGGAAACCAACTGCTCTTGATTTGGCTAGCTGATCTGTTCAGTGGAACATGACCCATAGCTGGAAGTGGGAAACAAGTCAGAACCATATCCAACATGAGCCCACTCTCCATTATCAAGCTACCACCAATCATAGGATACAACAGGGCCTACACCTATTAAATTCTCTATAAAAAAATAAGGGTTATCACATTTGTCTGGTGCTAACTTTACTCTCCATTGGAGAATCTGCTTCTCTTTTTCAGATAGATGCAGATCCTAAGGAGAGAACTACCCCAACATACCTCAAAAAGGCTCCAGCTGAAACTAAGAATAATTTGGGAAACAAACAAGGGTGCTGTTTCCTTGGTGAACTGGGTACCAGCACAAGGGTGAAAGAGATTGACACAGAGAACAATCAACTCCTACCAAATAAGATATCCAGAGACACAGAGGCTCCCAACTGAACTGAAGCAGACCCAAAATGAACCCAATGTGGCTCAGTGAAATTTTGCAGAAGAGGGGGTGGAAAGAATGTCAGCGCTACATGTTGGATCATGATATGCAGAGACATTTTCCTACCCATAGCTGTGGGCTAACTCCACAATTCACTGTTGAGGAGGGACCAGGGGGGAAGGGGTAGGACATGGATGAGCCTAACAATGGTACCAACTTGACTGTATTCACTGAATACAAAACTAATTTAAAAAATAATTAAATAATCTTATGGTAAGGACAGTGAAAGTTTTTGTTGGTAGATATAAGATGAAGATAAACTGGAGAGAAAACTTTAAATGTCTGATGAAAAACATTGTTACAGAGTGGTTACATAGATTGCAGAGGATGAAGGTATAAGTAAAGTGTGTAGATGAAGGTATGAGTAAGCTTAAATGGAAGGTTAAAGACAAAGTACTTGATCAGATTATAGACCTCTTGAGATGTAAAATGACTATTATCTTAGGGTTTACATCAGACTAACAAAGGAAGGCCCTGGCTGGTAGCAGGTTACTATGATATTCAAGCTATAAACTTAAAACTTGAACTTATTGATGTTAATCTGGTCATGATAATGGATGTGAAAGACTGAATTTAGAGTACCCAAGCAAGATAGCTAAGTTCCTATTTGTGAACCTTTTAACTAAATCTTAAGGTTAAAATTGACTCATTAGTATTTAATTCTCTCCTAAGGTTATTATATCTAAAACCCTGCCTCAAAATAAATCTCACAGAGAAATTATTTACTCCTTTTTCTCATTTTATAAGGTGAACAGACCACATTTGGAGACACTGAACAATATTTTTCTGTCATACACTTGAAAACTATTTACTGCATGGTGAGCAGTAAAAAAAAAAAAAAAAAAAAAAAAAAAAAAAAATTCTAAACAAAGTTATGTTGTGATTTAAGATCTAATTCCTCAATCCCTCCAACAATTAGCCTTAAAACTTTAGTTTTAATTTACATCATTACTGAACATGTTTTCCAAAGTATCACAGGCAGAATTATAGAGTTGGTTAAGGTTCAAGTAGTTATAGATTGGGTCATAAAATTTTGTGTATGTTTGAATTTCAGTATAGTTTGATGAAATTGATTTGGAAGAGATTAAAAATATTTATTTTTGGCTCAGCAGTTAAAGGTACTTATTTGCAAAGCTAGATGCACATAGTGGAGCGTACATTTGGAAATTGTTTGCAGTGGCAATTGGCCCTGGCAAGCCCTTTCCCTCTCTTTGCCATAACACTTATCTCTCTCTCTCTCTCTCTCTCTCTCTTTTTTTTTCATTAGATTATGGCAGTTTAATCCAGTTCCTCTATTCTTTGGGTATATTAAATACAGCCAAATTAATTTCAGAAACTGATTTATAGATTGGATGGGCATCTTCTTTAGCTTTAAAAGTGCTAAATATCCTCATTTAAAAATAAGTATATCTATATATTATGGAAAGGTATCCCACTTCTGATGAACTTTAAAAAATTATAAAATTTTTCATGTCTTCATATTTAAGCCAAAAATGTTACTACATAATATAGATTTCTTATTTATGCTAAATTCTGTCAGCAGATCTTTTGCTCATAGTTCAGTCTCTGTAGCTTCATGTTCCTTAAATATGTAAACTCTACTTTTTATTAATATCAGACTTTTCCTGATATCAGAATACTATAATTTGGTTTATATAAAGTCCATGATATTGTCTATCAGTACGCATACATCACCATGCCTGGCTAAAACACTGTAATTTAAAGATGGTTCTTGTCTTGTTCATGCTGTTTTTGCTAAATGATTATCACTGAGGTTATAATCTAAATCTTATAAAAAGTGACTTATTGTGATTTTGTTCTTATAAAAACTGATAAAGCTCCCCATGTCTTAGGAAAATCCATTATAATACAAGCAATGTTAATATAGTTTGTCTAAGCTTCATGTAACAGTCATAAATATTTCTGTAGCTAAACCTTAAATTTTTCAATGGTAAAAGGTACTTATTTAAGAAATTACTTTGTGTCTGTCATATTATCTCTACTGTAACTCAACAATGACCAAGGTTCATTTTATTCTTGAGCTATGCATTATCATTGTCAGTCAAGGTTTCACTTAATTAATTTTCTCATTTCTGGTATCTTAAGTTCATTGCTTGTAGAGATATTAATAATTAAGATATGTTTCCTGCCCTAGAAAAATAATCTTAAATTTCTGTTCTACTTCCAATTTGGGAGAAAATAGTACTTACATTGGTATACAGACTAGCCAAAGTTATTTTCAAACATAGATGCTAAGTTTTTGTACTGTCTTGTCTTTTCCAGGCATACAATTTCTAGATTAAATCAATTGTTTCATAGTTATTGATAAAATATTATTTTCAGGGCTACTAAAATGTTCTGCCTATACTTATAACTGACAGATACTTAAAAGATAGGATGTGCATGCTTTCTATGTTCCAAATACAGCTTATATCTTCACCTACAAACTAAATATTAATCAATATGATTTTAAACTATGTGCCATTCTCTAACAAGATAAGCTTTGCTAACCAGATACGTTCTGCACCTTTTAAACTAAATCAGTTCTGCTAATCAGATATGCACATTTTTTTCTTGATTAATAACCATATGTAGAAGCCAAAATCAGTTGGAAACATTGGAGTTAAAAGGATAACCAATATTTTGGTTCCTGCACCTGGGTCAGAAGGCCACAGGAGATGATGGGACAGCACTAACTTATGCTTCTGGTAAGTTACCAGTCTTCCTGATCAGAGATGACATGGAGACCCAGAGATGAATTGTGTCAGTGTGTCTGCAACAGGAGAATCACATTGGAGGGAAATCAGTCCTCCAGGCTTCCCAAAAGAGGGAGGGCCATTTGGTTGGCACAGCCTTGTCTTATCCTAGCAGATGACAATGTTGAGAGTCATAGAACTCACAGTTGCCTAAAATTCTCTACTACAACACCATTATTGACCTCCAAAATATACAGTTAATGCTGGCAGCCTACATGTTCTCAATCAGCCCATAAGAAAAAAATATAACTACAATATTTATAACCAGTGATTCAGACTAACAGGCTCCTCTGTCTGATGCTGACTTACAATACTAGACTCTAACATTAACTCATGCCTTCTTCCTCTGCCTGTCCCTGATTAACTTCACCTACTCTGACCCCAGATTTTCCCACTTGCCTTAGCTAAAATCAAAGCTATTCCTTGGGCCCTCTCCTTCCTTAGCCCTTACGCTATCTCATCCAGGGATAAGTACACTGCCAACCAAATGGTCACTCTCAAACTTAAACTCCCTTGTGTTCCTACTCTTCCCTGATCCCAAAATGCCCCTCTGCCTCCTCTGTCTTTCCCCAGGCCCTCTATCCCTCACCTCTGAATGCTCATGCCTTTACACCTGGCATTTTGATATCATAGCTGTTGACAAGTGTAACAAGTTCCTTTATTATCCCTTCTGTCTTCTCATGGGGTGTACAGAGCTCATCTCCCTTACCTTTTCTGTAACAGATGTAGGCCAGCAACTGTCCCCAAACCAGCTCAGTACAAGGATGGTACAACAGAAGTCTCTGTTTCATTCAGGACCAATCATAACCGCATGCTACATTGATGATAATGGAGGGTGCTCACTATCAATTTCACCACTCTGCCACCTCTAGCCACCATAGAACTACTTCCTCACCACCTGCCCTGAAGGGAGACTTATGGGCCATATTATCCAACCTGTCTCATAAGAACTCATTGACCCTACAGTCAGCATGAAGAAATTAACCTTTGTCTCTTATCATTAACAAAAGGATGGAATGTAACACTGGGGTGGGCTCTCAAAATGGAGTCACCATTTGGCAACAGAGCCATAAGGAAGTAGGTTATCCATATTCCTCAAGAAAACACCTGGCTATTATCCCTTCCTTGCTTAACAATACCTCAGGTCTAGATTTCCTGCCCCCTTATCTTGTAAGTTGCCTGGTCACTGTTCTGGTGTAACACCCTGGCTATCTTAGATCTCTACTAAAGAATACTTCTTTTTTAATTCAACTTTTCCCTTCCTCATCTTCCCCCAACTGAAGAGATCTATAAATCCCACTATCTGGTATCTCAGGTTGGCTGTGATCCACTCTTGAGAGTCATTCCTGGCAGCATGTGCTTGTCCCAAATAAAAACTTTCATCTTTGTCTCAGAGTGGTTTCCATGGTCTTGGTCACTCCTGGACCTTACAATTATATGGTTTTTTTCTTTGAGTCTGATTTATCCACCCCTTTTCAATCACTTGGTTATTTCAAATACAAAAACTAGGGTAGAGAACTGAATAGGGAGTTCTCAGAGGAAGAAATAAAAATGGCTAGCACACACATAAGAAAATGTTTAACATCCCTAACAATCAGGGAAATGCAAATTAAAACAACTGTGAGATTCCACCTTACTCTAGTAAGGATGACAAACATCAAAAAATCAAATGACAACAAATGTTGGTGAGGATGGGGAGAAAGAGGAATCCTCATTCATTGTTGGTGGGATTGTAAGCTTGCACAACCACTATGAAAATCAATATGGAGATTCCTGAGAAAGGTGAATATAGATATGCCAATGGACCCAGCTATTCCCTTACTGGACATTTACCCCAAATCCTCCATGCTTCACTATAGAGATAATTGTTCAACCATGTTTATAACTGCTCAAGTCATAAGAGCTAAGAACTGGAATCAACCCAGGTGTCCACCATTGGATAAATGGACAATGAAGTTGTGGGACATTTACACAATGGAATTCTACTCAGCAGTAAGAAAAAAAATTCTATGAAAAGATTTATAGATTTGAAGAAATCTGTAGAAAAACGGATGGACTCGGAACAAATCATACTCAGTGAACTCACACAATCACAGAAAGATAATCGCTGCATTGTTTCTCAATCTGCAGTTCCTAACCTGGATCAGCTGAAGTTGCTGACATACCTGATAGGTAACACGAGGTCCAGATGATAGTGGTGGAAGGATTTGGGGCCAGGGGAAGGGCGGGAAGGGCAACACAAAACTAAACCCAAAATGAACTGGTACCACAGAAACCTTTATACCTAAATATAGACTAAAGGATCGAAACCTCAAAAGTAGCATGCATGGGGGTAGCACCTGAAAAGAAGGGCCTGGAGAGGGTGGGATGAAGTCTAACCTTAATTTTTTTTAAAGCTCTGGCCTGTAATTCCCACTTCCAGAATTCAGTTGCTACACACAATGAGCTGTTGATTGGAGAGACCTATGAGGTCCCCAAAACAAGACAGACTTCTGTCAAAGCACTTGATTACCCTCCTGAGGTAAAAGGGAAGACCATATTGCTGAAAATACCACAGGCTGCCAGCACAGAACACGGAGTGACCTGGCTGGAATCCTGAAGAGAGCCAGTCCCCAGACAGCCCATCTAGTGCTGGAAAGCACTACATGAGTGACTGGGGAAAGTGGCCAACAATTGTCCAAGAAACCAAGGGTCTAAGCTACTCAGAAGCAAACACCCTGACAAGAAGTACATACAAGTGCAATATTGGCAAACGTCCTTTTTGGCTCAGCAATAGCTGACTGGCTAAGCAATCTTCTCAGTGGAAATGAATCCATATCTGGAAGTGGGAAACAGGTCAGAATCCTATGGAGACAAAAATTATGCTCTCAAATGTCAAACTCCCACTAGTCTGGGGCTAAAAGAGGTGCTTAATCCATGAAATTCTCCCTAAATTAACAAAGCTTATCCCATTTAACCTGTGCTAACTTCACTCTCCATTGTAGAATCTTTTTTTTTTTTTTTTTTTTTTTCAGAAGAAAGCCAGACCTGAGGAGGTAAACCACCCCTCACACTTCAGCTAAACCCCAGCTAAAACAACAGAGGAAATGAGCAGGAATGCAGCTTCCATTATTAGTCTGACAACCAGTGCCAGGGTGGAGACAAATGTTAAGGATACTCAACACCTACCAAAGCAGAGATCCAGAGGCTCCTAAGAGCTCATCACTGAAGCAGACTTAAAACACACCCAAAATAGAGAATTCTATGGAAGAGAAGGTGGAAAGATTGTAAGAGCCACAGGTTGAGACATTATGGCCAGAGACATTCCTTCCGCACAAAAAAATAACTGAATGAGGCAACCACAGTGCATAACCCACAACCCGAAGGGGAATACGTGTAACTCCACTGAGGAGGGCCCCCAATGGAAGGAGGGCAGGAATGAGGGAAAGGATGGTACCAACTCATTATGTATGCATACTAAATATGTCCATCATTAATTAAAGTTTTACAAAAGACAATAAAAGCTCCACCTTCTCAAAAAGGGGATGAATAAAATGAAGACAGCATGTTCTCTTTCATGTAAGACCATATGGAAGCTGTGCCCACAGGGGTCTTTTGCCTAATGTAAATCAACTGAGATTGGAATATGGCTCCTGCTCAATAGAACAGGTCTGGTAGTTTGAGATGCATGATCCCACTCACTTACATTTTGGGAGTTATTACTAAACTCTAAAGGTAAATAATAGTACAGATGAAGGAATGGGGATATTTACGAAGTTCCTCATTATTAACTGGGGTTTCTGTTCAAACCCTCAGTGCTCATCAAGATTATTGAGCACCTCCATTTGTGTGAGGCATTGTGCTAAGGGTTCAATGAGGATTTTTTTTTTTTTTTGCTTAATCCTCACAATAAGCATGCTCAATAACTACATTTTACAGCTAAGAAGACTGAGGCTTGTAGTTCTCAAGGAAGGTGGTAATAATCTCATAGGTGAAGTCAGGATTGAAGTGTGAACTCAGGGTCAGTGCTCTTAAGAACTACACTGGATCAGCTTGATACAATGAAACCAGGTCTTGGTACATTTTATTTCAATCTAGTAGACTAAGCTATGAATAAACTCTGTACATATGGACCAAACTTCATGTCAAAAATGCCAGAACTTGGGGCTTAGTGGTTAAGGCATTTGCCTGCAAAGCCAAATGATCTTGGTTCGATTCCCCAGGACCCACATAAGCCAGATACACAATGTGGCACATGCATCTGGAGTTTGTTTGCAGTGGCTGGAATCCCTGGTGCACCCATTCTCTCTCTCTCTCTCTCTCTCTCTCTCTCTCTCTCTCTCTCTTTCTCCCCCCCCAAATAAATAAATAAAATAAAAAAATATTTTTTAAAAATGCCAGAACTCTAATGTGGCATTGGGCTAAGGTGGGAGGAGACACCCATGATGTTAGGACCCTAGGCTTACCATGGTCAACTCTGAATAACTTTGCCAAGGAGAGATGAGATGTCATTACTTTCACAGGAATGTTTGTTTGGCAACCCACAAAACAGATGACCAAGAATAATGGACAACAGAAAAAGCCCTATGGGTGATTTCTTACCAAGACCACCAACCAAAATAAAATGGGGACAGAGGCAGTGGCCTCCATGACCTCACTGGAGAGAGTACCTGGATGCTGGTGGAAGTGGACAAAGATGTCAGATGCAAGATGAGAGAGCAGAACACCGAACCATTTTTGGCTAAGTGACCACATACAACTAATGAACTGGTATTGAAAACAATCATTTGAACATGCGTGTCTGCAGCAGACAGCTTCAGGTTTGCTGAGATGAACTTCCAAACCAGGCACAGGGGAAGTTCCATAATAGTAGAATGCTTAAAGGAGCAGGGGGAGAGAGAAAGAGAAAGCCACAAGCTCAACAGCCAAAAGCTACACAGCACACTTCTGGAACTCCAGGTGGAACTAGGCACTTTGCATATCTTCAGATTGGAATGTCAGATCCTACTGCCCAGTGACACCTTCTCCACTCAGGTGGCTACAGATCTAAACTACAAACTAATAAAATGCTGAATATATTGGGGGCCAACTATTCAAACTGCCACAGTGTCTAACATGCCTAAATGAACTGTTACTAAATGGCAAATGTTTAAATGAACATGTTCTCATTTTTGTCCTTTTGATTTCTCAAGTTAAAGAGCATCTTCAAATATGGCTTAGGTGAATGACACTGGAACTACTGAGACCAAATGCTGTGTTCATCTCTTCCTGCCTGATGACCTAAGGCAGATGAGTTCTCTCTGAGCTTGGGAGCATGTTTGGCATCATATTTAAGCACTTCCAGAAATTCAAAGTGGAGTACAATGCTACTCTCACAGTATTTCAACAGCAACTTAAAGTCTAATTATGTGTGGTATACAATCATTTTTACAGAATAAAACATTTTAAATGGACAGGAATGATAAGCACAATTTTTGGTCACTTCCTTTATTAATATGATCTTCTGTTAAAAATTAGCTATTGCAACATTTTACAAGAAGGAGACATAATTTTTTTTAAATCTTCTGTTACTTTTTAGTTTTATTTGAAAATCTGATCCAGGGGCTGGAGAGATTGCTTAGCAGATAAGGCACTTGCCTGCAAAGCCAAAGGATCCCAGTCTGACTCTCCAGATCCCAGATAAGCCAGATGCACAAGGGGGCACACACATCTGGAGTTCGTTTGCAGTGGCTGGATGCCCTGGAACACTCTCTCTCTCTCTCTCTCTCTCTCTCTCTCTCTCTCTCTCTCAAATAAATAAATAAAATATATTAAAAAATTCTGATCCAGAAGTTCCTTTCCCATAATGTAACCCTAAAATTAGTCTGTATAGTTATAAATGAATGCTTGGCCTGTGTGAATGTGGAGGGGAAGGAGTTTGGAAGAGAATAGCTCTAAATCAGGGACCACTGTTGAAAAGTAAAACAGAAAAAAAAATCTACATAGAATAAAAAGAAGGGAAAAGAATTCATATATTTTTAACATATGTTATTAGAAAATTAGAAGCTCTGAACAAATTTGCAAGGAAACACATGAATTTAATAGACTTTTTGACAGTAGCAAAATAATTACACACTAAGGTACAGATGTAGATGTAATGCTATACTGCTTATATCTTTTGCTAAAAGGGTGATGTGTAAGTTTAGGAGAAAATGTTAAAAGTAAATAATATTCTGCTTGCATTTATTTTTACATCTTTATTTTAATTAGGCTAGTAACAGAACACTACAATAAACTAATTCATGTTTCTCAGGGCATTTAAGGAAGGCTGTATGGAACAATATATAAGTTGTGGAATTCTGAGAAATTCTGAAGGGGAATGATGGCTTTACCAGTACTCTTACTTAACAGATTTTAGCCTGAAGAAATGAGCACTGTATTTACAGAGATTCCTGGGAGACTTGTGGGATGAAGCAGACCATGCAGGAAGAAATACCATCTAATGTAAATGCACCAGAATAAACAGGAGTTTCCCATAAAACATATAAAGTAAAAGATTTTTCAGGAAAGAAATAATTTGCAATGATGATAAGGAGGCATAAAACAATAGTTCTTTGTTGCTAGAAGAGTCTAAGTTCCATGAAATCAGGGACTTTTATTTTGTTCACTGCTATATCACAGAACTTCAAATAGTCCCTGAACCACACTTGCACGGGCACTTCAGTAAGTAAAAGTAGAACAAAAATACAGATTGGGGACTTCCAGCCAAGATGGCGACTGCCTAACTGTGTAGCACATCCCCAGGAAAGAAAGGCAAGAAATTAAGTGTTCAATGGGTCTTTTAGGGGAGAGAAATCTCCAATAGATTGCCAGTGGGAGGGCACAGAGTGGAAAAAACAGGGAATCGCTGATTTCCTCGCAGGTGGGTGGGTAGCCCACCCCTCCCACCAAGCAGCTGCCGTACCACAATACCAGCTTCAGGAAACTCCCACACTTAACTGTAGGAAAATGGTCCCAGGCCAACATACTTCCACTTGCCTCACTGCACAGGGCCGATGGCCCTGCTACCCCTGCCCACGAGTGACCTTGACCAGGCTACGCCTGCTGGCCCATTGGAGCTCAGGCTCCCTTGATCAATTTAAACAGCGCCCATGCCGCACCAATCCTGCTTGTGGAAGTTTAGTCTGCTCCGCCCACTTTCCCACTTACTGTTCCGACCACGGCACATTCACGTGTGCGAGGCCAGGCCAATTTCCAACTCCACACATGAGCTCAGACTGTGTCTGTCACTTACACTGGTTCAGGTGCCATCCCCTCCCAGTCTCCCACACCAGCCGACCACCATTGTTCTGTTGTGGGGGAGTGCAGACTGCTTCTGGGTCCCAGTGTTCCGCCACAATAGATTTTGGGCTGCTTCAGTGCTTGCTGCCTCTGTGTCCCTCCTAGCATAAGCACAGGCAGATTTGGCACATTATGGCATGAGAGCTCAGGCAAATTTGGCACCCTGGCCAGACAGGAACTCAGGCGGCTTTGGCAACCAATAGCCAAAGCCCAGGCTGCTTGGCAACAGCCTCAGCCTGCTTCAGATTCCCATTGTGCCAGAGCCCAGGCTGGTCCACCCACCTATGTGTCCATACACTGCGATGGGCAGACCACAGTGCATAAGAAACAACATGAGAAATCAAATGCAAGAAAATCCAGTTAGATCACCCAGTCCTACAATGAACAACTCCAATCAAAACATAGAAGAGCCGGGCGTGGTGACACACACCTTTAATCCCCGTACTTGGGAAGCAAATGTAGGAGGATCGCCGTGAGTTTGAGGCCACCCTGAGACTCCATAGTGAATTCCACGTTAGCCTGAGCTTGACTGAGCCTCTAACTTGAAAAAACTTTGAAAAAAACCGCAAAAAAAAAAAAAAAAGAAGAGTCACTAGGATCAGAACATGAAAATGAAGCTATGAGCAATGCAACCCTGACCAAGCTACTGGTAGAACTTTCAGAAAAACAACAAAAGACCAATAATCATGTGGATGCTGCCATCACTAGACTAGACCTAACAGTTAAGAAAATGGAAGGAGTTCAAAGACAGTTAAGAGATATGAAGGAGAGTGAAAAAAAAGAGGACCTCAAAAATCAGCTGGCGATACTAAATGAAATCATAAAGAAAGGCAAATATGAATTTCAAGAAGCATCAACAAAATCAGAAAATGATGTGAAAAGGGAGCTTGACAGAGGGATGGAAATCATACATAGAAAAGTAGTAGAAACTGCAAACCTAATTGAACAAGACCAAAACCCTCTAGAAGTTCTCAAGAATAGAGTCAGCCATGTGGAGGATAGAAACTCTGATCTGGAAGACAAGATGGAAGAAACAGAGAGTTCAAAAATTTCAATAAGTTCAAAAGTTTCTGTGAACAGAACACGAGAGAATTGTGGGATACACTTAAACATCCTGTTGCAGACAGCTTCAGGTTCACTGAGATGAACTTCCAGACCAGACACAGTTATGGAAGAAGGGATTTATTGAAGCTTACAGATCCAGGGGAAGTTCCATAATGGCAGAAGAAGCTGGCCTGCTTTCACAGGACCAAGCAGAGAGAGAGAAGCACAAGCTTAAAAGCCACACAGCACAGCACACTACAGGAACTCCTGCTAGGCACACTTTGCAATCTTTAGATTGAAATCTGAAACCCACCACCGCACCTTAAGATCCACACAATGACACTGCCTCCAACCAGGTGGATAAAGATGCAAACTACAAGCAAATAAACAACTGAATATAATGGGGGCCATCTATTCTATTCAAACCACCACACATCCTAATATTAGCATCATTGGAATACCAGAAGGAGAAGAAATTCAGACCAAAGGCATGGAGAACTTAGTTAACAAAATAATTGAAGAAAACTTCACCAGTCTATTAAAAGAAAGGCCCATCAAGATACAAGAAGCTAACAAAACTCCAAACAGACTGGACCAAAGGAGAAACTCTCCAAGACATATTGTCATTAAGACTCTAAACATTGACACCAAAGAGAAAATCCTAAAAGCAGCTAGGGAAAACGACATACCACTTTCAAAGGTAACCCCATCAGAATTACTCCAGACTTCTCAATGGAAACCCTGAAGGGCCTGGAATGAAACACTACAAAGTCTAAGAACCTATGGCTTCCAACCCAAACTACTCTACCCAGCAAAAGTATCCCTCATAATAGATGATGAAAGAAAAACTTTCCATGACAAATCTCAGCTTTACAAATACATGAACACAAAACAAAACCTACAGAGAGTATTTCAAGAAATTCTCTACAGAAAAGAAACAAATAATCAAACTCAAATGCCTACAAGAAGCAGATCACAATAACCAAACTCCAGGTAGGCACAAAAAACTTCAAAGTCCATGAAAACACCAACCCACATCTACCATCACAACATGGCAGGGATCAAATCATATCCCACAGTCACTACCCTAAATATTAATGGCTTTAACTCACCTATCAAGAGATACAAGCTAAAAGGATGGATCAAAAAATTAGACCCCCTCAATCTGTTATCTTCAGGAAACCCACCACACCACTAAAGACAGACACCTCCTCAGGGTGAAAGGGTGGAAAACAATATTCCAAGAACACAGAATTAGAAACAAGCAGGTGTAGCTATATTAATATCGGATAAAATAGACTTCAAACCAAAAATAGTCAAAAAGACAAAGAAGGCCACTTCCTATTGATCAAAGGAATGATCCATCAGGAGGATATTACAATCATAAATCTGTATGCACCAAACACAGGGGCACCACAGGACATAAAAAAAAAACCTACTTGATAGCAAAACAGAAATAACCACCACACCAACACAGTTGGGGACTTCAATACACCATTATCAGTAATAGACAGATCATCCAAACAGAAACTCAATAGGGAAGTAAGAGAGCTCAACAAAACCATGGATCACTTAGACCTAACGGACATCTACAGAACTTTCCATCCCAAATCCACAGACTACACATTCTTCTCAGCAGCCCATGGAACATTCTCTAAAATAGACCATATACTGACTGGGTCACAAAGCCTGCCTCCACATATTTAGGAAAATTGACATAATTCCTTGCATGATATCAGATCACAATGCTATATTGCTAGAAATTAACAACAAAAGACCCAGCAAGAATCCCAATGGCACCTGGAAACTGAACAGCACATTTTAAACAATAAATGGATAGTGGATGAAATTGCAAAATTTCTAGAATTGAATGACGACGAGAACACATACCAACACAATGAAGGTAGTCCTCTATCAGGACCCACAAAGCAAAAGCCTCTCCATTTTGCCTGGGCCTGTTCTTAAGTTTCTATTTTCCCAAGAAAACTGGTCCGTCCAGTTTGCAGTTAGGTATTTCTGGAATGTTGGTCAGCAGACTGTTTGCAGAACCTTATCTTTTACAAGAGGCCAGTTGGCAGTCAGGCCATTGAGGCAAGATTAGATAAGCACCTGGTTACATTTCCTCTAGGTTCCCTAACAATCCCACAGCCCTAAATCACGTCTGCCAGCTTACTCCCTCCTTTTTACCCCTATATAACCACTGTTTAAAAAATAAAACTTGAGACCTTGATCAGACCCTCCAACTGGTCTCCTTCTTTGTATCTGTCTTGTCTCTCATCCAGGTTAATTTCCCCTTGGGTCCTTGTTAAACTCCCTGCTGGCCAGGGCGAGTGGCGCCTGAACATGGGGTTTGAGGTACAAAGTGTGACCTGGATGTCGCTCGAGTTGATGGCCACCCCCCTCCCCCATTGGATTGCCACCTCACCGGTGAGTGAAGATCCGCATGCAGATCGCCGCAGGAGTGCCCGCCTATGATACAGATCCAGAAAGGTAAGAAGAGTGATACAATTATGGGACAAGCATTAAATAAGCATGAATTGTTGTTGAAGGGCTTAAAACTTCTCTCAAGACACGAGGAATATGGGTTAAGAAAAAAGATTTAGTGAAATTCTTTGTCTTTTTAGAAGATGTCTGTCCCTGGTTCCCCCAAGAAGGTAGTATAGATGAAAAGTGGTAGCACCGTGTTGGTGACTGCCTAAATGATTACTACTGCTCTTTTTGTCCTGAAAAGGTTCCAGTGCAGGCATTTTCTTATTGGAATCTCATAAATGATGTATTACAGGTCCGCCACTATCACTCTGATGTTTCAAAAGTAATTACAGATAGTGAGAAATTCCTTAAAAATAAATTCACCAGCAGTTAGACCTCACTCCATAAGAAGGATGTCCCAGAGAAATTCATTAAAAATAAATTCAACAGCAGACAGACCTCCCTCCATAAGAATGAAGTCCCAGAGAATCCCTGCCCCGGCTCTCTCTTCATGCTGTGCTCCAGGCCACCAACCCGCCCCTCCTCCCCAGGTTCTAATTGTCCCTCTATCACCATTCCTATGCCAGGAAATGCTGATGATCTGCCACCTAGTAACCCATCCCCGCCTAGTAAACCTCTCCCGTGATCTATCTGTCCAGTTCTGTCTGACTTAAAAATCACCGATCCTGATGATGACTCCTTTTCCCCTGAAAAAGAGGCTAAATTAGAGGATGAGCCTGCCAAATATCACACCCCTGATTGGCCCCCCAGGCACCTTTGGGTACATGGCCACCACCCTATAACATAAAACCTCCTTTTTGTGCTCCAGCACTTGACACACCCACCAATCTAGAAGAAATAACTCAACAAGCCACTATTAAACTTTACGGGAGGCACGGTCTCTTAAGATGCTCCTCAAAGCCAAGAAGGAAAGGTCACAACTGCTCAAGCAATTACACGATCTTGATTTAGAAATACACTCCCCCTTCACTCGCCCTGTTCAGAAAACTAAAACCAAAAGTAAAACTCTCCATGCCTTTCCTGTAACTCGCTCCAAAGTTAAACCTATCGAAGGAAAATCTAATGAGGCTGAGCCACAGGATCCAGAAAGCCCAGAAGAGGGGGAGGGAGAATCTGAAACAGAGGAACCTGCTGGGTCAGAAAGCACTGAGGATGAGGAAGGAAATGAGACTTTGCTCATTAAAGCCCAGTGATATCCCCGCCTTAAATTTAAACATATAAAAGAATTAAAAAAGGCAATTTCTTCATATGGTCCTTGTGATGGTTTGAATAGAATAGATGGCCCCCAATATACTAGTTGTTTGTTTGTAGTTTGAATCTGCAGCCACCTGGCTGGAGACAGTGCCATTGTGTGGATCTTAAGGTGTGGTGGTGGGTTTTAGATTTCAATCTAAAGATAAGCAAAGTGTACTGTGCTGTGGCTTTTGGCTTTTAGGCTTGTACTTCTCTCTCTCTGCTTGGTCCTGTGAAGGCAGGCCAGCTTCTTCTGCCATTTATGGAACTTCCCCTGGATCTGTAAGCTTTAATAAATATCCCTTCCTCCATAACTGTTTCTGGTCTGGAAGTTCATCTCAGTGAACCTGAAACTGTCTGATACAGAATTTGGTACCGAGGAGTGGGGTGTGATGTACCTGGCCATGTGCATGTTGATGTTTTGGAACCTTTGTTTTGGAGGAATAGGCATGGACTTGGTGCTTGCAACTGAAGATGTCTTCTGGAGTGGTAAGCCAAGTTTTATGGACTATTCTGATGACAGTCTGAGAATGATAAATGCAGACAGTATTGAACTTCGAGGCTTGGCTTATGAGCTTTCTAAGGGGAAGGAAAGACAGCAGAGGACTTTTTTTGGAACTGGGATAAGGGCTGGCTGTGTCCTGCTGCCCAGACCCAGAGTTTGATCAAGGTTAAATTTGTAATGGACTGATGTGCTTGGTTGAAGATATTGGACTGAGAGATTTAAGATTTTAAGCTGGAAAACTTTAAGCAAGTTAAATTTATTGGCACAGGGACTGGTTTTAGGTTACTGAACCTGCTATTGTCAAACACATTAGCAATCTTAAAGAAGATGGTCCAATTGCTTTACATTAAAACAAAGGAAAGGATGCCTGAGGAAGGACTATCATAGAAATGCAAACTGTTTTGGAAAGAGTTGACTGGAGAAGGAACCTGCTTTTCAAGGTTATGATTTATTTCATCTGTGAATTAAGAATATGGCTGTGTCCTGCACACCTGGTATTTGTTTCAGAAACATGAAAAATGTGAGGAATGGTCGTGAATTGTACATGCTTCCAGGAGCTGCCACTGAGATGTGGCATGAGGTAGGGCCTGATGCCCTGATAGGCTGAAAGAGCCTTTGGAAGATGTGAGGAGTGGTCATGAATTGCACACGGTTCCAGGAGCTGCTGCGGAGATGTGGCATGAGGCAAGGCATGATGCCCTGATAGGCTGAAAGAGCTTTTGGAAGATGGACTGTGGTTTGCATGAAGACCTGAAGATGTTTTGTATATACCAGGACTGTGCAAGGGCTACCATAGAGCGCATTGTTGGTCTGGGATGGAAGTGTTCCCCGGCTACTCTGCCCAGCTGGAGGGGTGGAATTGGAAAATCTGGAGACTGTTAGCCTCTGGATATATTGAACTTGAACTGCAGAAATTTGATGTTTGTTTGATGGTGGTTGAGTTTGCATTGTTTTAGTCTCTCCTCGCTATGCATTATACCAGTTGAAAATGTTTACTCTGTGCCTTTATATGTTAGAAATGTTTAACTTGTTTGATTTTACAGGTCTTCATATCTTAAATTGGTCAAGAGTGTGGGGACCTTTGAAATTGAACTGAGTACAATTCACAATGTGTGATAGTTATAAATCTATTGGGGACCAGGGGCGGAATGTGGTGGTTTGAATAGAATAGGTGGCCCCCAATATACTAGTTGTTGGTTTGTAGTTTGCATCTGCAGCCACCTGGCTGGAGTCAGTGCCATTGTGTAGATCTTAAGGTGTGGTGGTGGGTTTCAGATTTCAATCTAAATATATGCAAAGTGTGCTGTGCTGTGGCTTTTGGCTTTTAGGCTTGTACTTCTCTCTCTCTGCTTGGTCCTGTGAAGGCAGGCCAGCTTCTTCTGCCATTTATGCAACTTCCCCTGGATCTGTAAGCTTCAATAAATATCCCCTCCTCCATAACTCTCTCTGGTCTGGAAGTTCATCTCAGTGAAGCTGAAGCTGTCTGCGACAGTCCTCTTGCTCCTTTCACTATCTCGCTGTTAGAATCTCTAAGTGAGGACTTACCTACTGTTAGTGATTGGGTTATGTTAGCTAAAGCTACTTTAACTAGGGGCAATTTTCTTCTATGGAAAGCTGATTACATTGAGAGGTGCCAGGATGCTGCCCACCGTAATTTGGCTGCTGGTGGCTCCTCCAAATTCTGGACGCTAGATAAAATTCTGGGCAACTGCCCCTATGATACAAATGAACAACAAGCCAAATTTCCACCAGGATTACTTACACAAATTCGACACGCAACTCTTAAAGCCTGGAAGAGCCTTCACTCTAAAGGATCAGCTGTCACCTCTCTTGCTAAACACAGACAGGGTCCACAAGAGCCTTGTAGTGATTTTATCTTCCACCTTACAGAGGCCGCTGAATGCCTCATGGGAAAGGAGGAAACAGACAATGAATTTGTCAGACATCTTGCCTTTAAAAATGCTAACTCAGCCTGCCAAGTGGCTATATGCCCCCATCGCCATGGCAAAAATATTTCTGACTTTATCACACTCTGTGCTGATATAGACCCTACGTCCCAAAACATTGGATTAGCCATAGGAGTGGCCATTAAAGATTTTACCCAGGGGGACAAGCTCAGAACTTGTTTTAATTGCAAACAACCAGGTCATTTTTTCAGAGATTGCATGGCCCCTAAGGCTGAGCGGCTGCTCCCATCCTCTCTGTGCCCATGATGCAAGTGAGGCAAGCATTGGGCGTCCGAATGCCACTCCAAAACTGATATACAGGGTAATCCTCTACTGCAGGGGGAGGGAAACTTCTTACTGGGCCCACCCCAAGGCCCCAAGACCAATACCTGACAGAATCCTGGGGTTGTCAGGTTCATCCCTCAATCGGCCCAAAATGTAAAAAAACACTGCCCTCTCCCGGGCAACTGCTGGTAGTGCAGGATTGGACCTCTGTTCCACCTCCCAATCAATATTAACTCTGGAATTGGGAATGCAAATCCTCTCTACAGGAGTCTTTGGCCCTTCCCTCAGGACACTTTTGGCCTTATCTTGGGATGTGCCAGTTCAACCATTCAGGGCCTCTCCATTTCTCCAGGATTCATTGATAATGACTATACTGGGGAAATTGAACTCTTGGATACTGCCCTTCAGGGGCCTATTACCATTCTTCCTGGCCAATGGATTGCTCAGTTAATACTATTGCCCCTCAATGATAAGGCGCCTTGCCAGAAACAAAGAGAGGACCCCATGGGTTTTGGTCATCAGATATTTATTGGGCACAAGAGGTCACTCAAAGAAGACCCCTTCTTAAATTAAAGTTAAAAGGAAAAACCTTTGAAGGTCTTATAGACAGTGGTGCAGATGCCACAATTATTTCCAGTAAAGACTGGCCTGCATCTTGGCCTCTTGCCACTTCTATGACCCATCACAAAGGACAGGCCTCTAACCCCTTACAAAGTTCTGAAGTTATTCAGTGGGAGGATGAGGAGGGCAATCAAGGCACTGTTCAACCTTATGTGGTCACAGGCCTGCCCATTAATCTCTGGGGTTGAGACATCCTCTCTCAAATGAAACTCATTATGTGCAGCCCTAATGAGTTGGTAGCTCACCAAATGCTTAATCAAGGCTTCTGCCCAGGACAAGGATTGGGCAGACATTCTCAGGGAACAAAGGAGACAATCCCAGTTACTTATAAGACTGATTGTGCTGGAATAGGCTACGAAAGTTTATCCTAATGGCCATTGACATGTCTGTACCCCATGCAGATAAGATATCCTGGAAAACAACAAAACCTGTGTGGGTTGATCAATGGCCCTTAACTTCTGAAAAATTTGCAGCCACGATGTTAGTGCAGGAACAACTTGCTGCAGGCCATATTGAACCTACCACCTCTCCTTGGAATACTCCTATATTTGTTATAAAGAAAAATTCTGGAAAATGGAGATTGCTCCAGGACTTTAGAGAAATTAATAAGGCCATGATACCTATGGGAGCCCTACAACCAGGCCTCCCCACTCCAGTGGCAATTCCTGCAGGATATTGTAAAATCATTATTGACCTAAAGGATTGCTTTTTAACAATTCCCTTGCACCCTGAGGATTGTCAGCATTTTGCATTTAGTTTACCCGTCATAAATTTTAGAGGGCCTATGCTGAGATTCCAATGGAAAGTCTTGCCCCAAGGGATGGCCCACCACCCTACCCTGTGTCAAAAATTTGTGGCCCAAGTTATAGATCCATTTAGACATAGATGGCCTTCCTTGTACATCATTCATTATATGAATGACATTCTCTTGGCCTGACCTGATCCCACTGAACTCCTTACTTGCTCTCAAGAGCCTTCTAGGGCCCTTACCAGAGCTGCTCTTCAGATAGCTCCTGATAAAATTCAATTAAAGCCCCCTTACTTATTCTTATGCTTTGAACTTTTTCATAACAAAATTCTTTCACAAAAGATTCGACTTAGAACTGATCATCTAAAAACTTTAAATGATTTTCAAAAACTCATAGGAGATATCAATTGGCTCAGGCCTTATCACAAGCTAATTACTGGAGAACTTAAACCTTTGTTTGACATTCTCAAAGGAGACCCAGACCCTGCCTCCAGCCACTCGTTAACGGCCCCCTCCCTAGAGGCTCTGAAGATAGTGGAAGCTGCAATTCTGAGCCAAAGGGTCACCTTCATCTCTTATGAGAAGCCTCTTCTCCTGGTCATTTGTGCCACTGACTTTACACCCACAGGGGTGTTCTGGAAGGAGGGGCCCCTCTTCTGGGTCCATTTACCCACCTCGCCACCCAAAGTCCTTACCCTTACACCTCATGGCTGGCAGAATTAATAAAAATTGGACCTGATTGATCAGGGCTTCGATGTGCCAGTCAACTCCCCTCCTTTATGATCAGCATAGGATTCAGACCTATATATACTGGCTCACAATAAAGTGAGTATGATATCGGCACCAACATAGGTGTGAGGCAAAGCTCCGCAAGGGAAGGTCCCTTTTTGACCGCTTCTGAATTCCCTGAGAGAAAATACTGACTTGCATGGAGGTTGGTACCACACCTATTATAATCACATAGGCCCTGCCTTCCCTCCTCAAAAAGTACCAAGGGTCAAGATTGTTGGACAAAAAAATGACAGTCCATGGGAGGAGTCAGGTCAATACTCCCCCAGTTGGTTAAAGCCCACCGCTAAATAGCGGGCCTCCCCCTCTTTTGTATAAAAGAAAGGAGGAGATGTCAGGAGCCATAAAGCAAAAGCCTTCCTATATGCAAATGACAAATACACAGAGAAAGAAATAAGGGACATGGTCCATTTTCAATAGCAACAACAACAAAAAAATACAATACCTTTGAATAACGTTTACCAAGGAAGTGAAAGGTCTATACAACAAAAACATAAAAACACTCAAAAAAGAAATTGAGGAGGACTTGAGAAAATGGCAAGACTTCCCATGCTCCTGGATAGGCAGAATTAACATTGTGAAGATGGCAATACCACCAAAGGCAGTATACAGATTTAATGCCATTCCAATTAAAATCCCAACAGTGTTCTTCACAGAGATAGAAAAAAATGATCTCAAATTTCATATGGGAAGGCAGAAGGCCTCGTATATCCAAACATATCCTCAGCAAAAGAAATACCTCTGGAGGCATCACAATACCTGATCTAAAGCTATATCACAAAGCCATAGTAATAAAAATAGCATGGTACTGGCATAAAAACAGGAGTATAGACCAATGGAATAGACTTGAGGACCCAGACTTTGGGTCAAGCAACTATAGCTACTTGATATTCGACAAAGGCCCTAACAATATAGGCTGGAAAAAAGACAGCATCTTCAACAAATGGTGCTGGACAAACTGGATAACCATATGCAGGAAACTGAAACTTGATCCACATATTTCACCAAGTCCAGATGGATCAAAGACATCAATATGAGACCAGAAACTGGCATACTACTGGAAGAAAATATAGGAAGTACTTTCCATGATATAGGAATGGAAAAAGACTTCCTGAACAAAACCCCAGTAGCTCATGATCTTAAATAGCCACTCAACCAATGGGATCACATGAAGCTGAAGAGTTTCTTTACAGACAAGCATACAATAAGCAAAGCCAATAGATTACCCACAGAATGGGAGAAAATATTTGCGGGTTTTTGAACTGACAGAGGCCTAATCTCTAGAATCTACAAAGAACTCAAATATCTAAACAGTAAGAAGTCAAACACCCCACTCACAAAATGGGGCAAAGAGCTGAGCAGGCAGTTCACAGAGGAAGAAATACAAATGGCAAACACACACTTAAGAAAATGTTCATCATCAGAGAAATGCAAATTAAAACAACTATGAGATTTCACCTTTCCCCAGTAAGCATAGCAAACATCAAAAAATCAAATGAAAATAAATGATGGCGAGGAAGTGGAGATGTAGGAACACTCATCCACTGTTGGTGGGAATGTAGGATGGTACAACCACTTTGGAAAGCTATATGGAGACTCCTGAAAAAGCTGACTATAGAGATACCAACAGACCCAGTTATTCCCTTACTGGGCATCTATCCTAAAACCTTCAAACCACAGGCCAGAGAGATTTGCTCAACCATGTTTGTAGTGGCTCAATTTGTAATAGCTAAGAGCTGGAATCAACCCAGATGTCCATCACTAGAAGAATGGATAACTAAGATGTGGTATATCTACACAATGGAATTCTATACAGCAGTAAGAAAAATTGACACAGTGAAATTTGAAGAAAAATGGTTGAACCTGGAACAGATCATTCTCAGTGAACTTAATCACAGAAAAAAAATCACCACATAGTCTCACTCATCTACAGCACCTAACCTGAATCTACCCAAGGTGCCTTATATACCCAGCAAGCTTCTCATGGACTAGACAATAGGATGGGTGGGGAGGGAGGGGAGGGGAAGGGGGGTGTGAAACACAAATCTAGACCCAAATGGCAATGGTACCATAAAATTCTCCTTCCTAAAAGGCAGACCAAATGGCTGAACCTTCACCAGGCCCTTAGATGGAACACCTGACCCACAAGACACTGGAGAGGGTATGATGAAGACTGACCTGAATCTTCTGCAGCCTCTGTCTCTCACACCTTCTCTCTCTCTTCTCTATATCTGTTTTATATTAGTTGTCTTTTTCTTCTTTTTCTTAGTGGGCACTGACCTGTAACTCCCTGTACCTGCATGTGGATATCATCCACAATGAGCTTTTGATCAGAGACACCTACAACTTTTCCTAACAGAAAGACAGATTTCTGTCAGAGTACTTGATGACCCACCAAAGGTTAGTCATTAGACCCTACTGCTGGAGACACTTTATGTGGTTGACACATAAAATGGAATGGCATGGCTGGAAGCTGGAAGAGATTCAGTCCCCAGACAGTCACCGCATCTAGTGCCAGAAGGTGTTACATGGGCAACTAGGGGAAAATGACCAATATCTGTCCAAGCAACTCGTGGTCTAACCTACTTAGCAGCAAATAACCTGTTGTGATGCTCACACACGTGCAATAGTGGCATACAGCCATTGTTGGAAACCAAATTGTCTGGATTCAGCTTACTGATCCCCTCAGTGGAAAGGGACCCATAGCTGGAGCTGGGAAAGAAGTCAGAACCACATCGAAACATAAGCCCACTCTCCACTATCAAGCTACCACCAATCGTGGGCTACAAGAAGGCCTACACCTATTAAATTTTCTATAAAAAAGTGAGGGTTATCTCATTTGTCTGGTGCTAACTTACTCTCCATTGGAGAATCTGCTTCTCTTTTTCAGATAGATGTAGATCCTAAGGAAAGAGCCACCCCATCATACCTCAAAAGGGACCCGGCTGAAACTAATAATAATTGGCAGAACAAGCAAGGGTGCTGTTTTCTTGGTGAACCTGGCACCAGCACAAGGGTGAAGGAGATCAACAAAGAGAAAAATCAACTCCTACCAAATCAGACATCCAGAGACCCAGAGGCCCCCAACACCTGATCACTGAAGAAAACCGAAAATGAACCCAACATGGCTCAGGGAAACTTTGCAGAAGAGGAGATGGAAAGAATGTCAGAGCCACATGTTGGGTCAGGATATGCAGACATTAATCCTACCCATAACTGTGGGCTGAATCCAGAATGCATGACCCATATACCTCAACAAGGAGGGGCCAAGGGGAGGGGGTAGGTAATGGATGAGCCTAATAATGATACCAAATTGACTGCATTTGCTGAGTACAAAACTAATTAATAAAAATAAAATTAAAAAAATACCGATTGGTAAATTCTTGGTTTCCCATTGGAAATGGATGGTAAGACTCTTACTGAAGACAGTACATGCTTTGTTTGCAGGGTAGAGATATTAAAAAGAAACCAGGGCTGTAAGATTACTCCCTGCTGGCCTGACATGGTCACTGCATTCAATTCACAACAACTGTGGTTACCAAGACCAAACTGGATTGGTCATCTTCTGTTATGGATTGGTGAGGTGCTCAGGAGACCCCACCCATCTTTGAAGAGTTAGAGGCAGTTATGGTTGCTGGAAGAGTGTTTCCTTAGTGGCAGAGCCATTGGTATGTGACCCATTGTATGGTAAATAACCCCTCAGCCATGTTTATGTAAGCAATCCTAATTAAACACATTGGTTCATTAAGAAAGAAGACATGAAAGTAGATGTGGGACCAGTTAGGAAGTAGGGGTTCAACAGGGGTGGGAAAAGGATAAAAAGGATAATAGGGGTGAACATGATCAAAATGCATTAGGTATTAAATTGTCAAAAAAAAATCCAGGGGCTGGATCTATGGCTTAGCAGTTGAGGCACTTACTTGCCTTCAAAACCTAAGGACCCAAGTTTGAATCTCCAGAACCCATATAAGCCAGGTGCACATAGTGGCATATGTCTGGAGTTTGTTTGCAGTGGCTAGAGGCCCTGGAGTGTGCACGCTGTCTCTCTCTCTCCCTCTCTTTAAATAAATAAAATTATTTTTAAGAAATCCAGTATAGTAAATAAACTTATATACATATTAGAGAAAGAGAGAAAGAGGGAGCTTGGTATGGATGAGACTATTGAGGATTTTGATGTTAGATTAAAAATCTGTTCTTTGGGCTGGAGAGATGGCTTAGCGGTTAAGCGCTTGCCTGTGAAGCCTAAGGACCCTGGTTCGAGGCTCAATTCCCCAGGACCCACGTTAGCTAGATGCACAAGGGGGCGCACGCATCTGGAGTTCGTTTACAGAGGCTGGAAGCTCTGGCACGCCCATTCTCTCTCTCTCTCTCTCTCTCTCTCTCTCTCTCTCCCTCCTTCTCTCTGTTGCTCTCAAATAAATAAACAAACAAAAAAAATTTAAAAAAAAATCTGTTCTTTATGGAAGCTAAGGAGGACCACAGTTTATTAGAGGAGGGAGGGATGGGATAAAGCCATAGACATAGATAAGATCATATGGGAGGCCACAGTCATGATGGAAAGGTTATAGACTAAGATAATAAATATGTACAAGAAACAAAGACCATGAAAGCTCAGTTTTGAGAAGTAGAAAGGGAAATAGATTTCACTAATGGAGACTGCAAAGAAGCCAAGTACTAAGAAGCCAAGTACTAGGTGTCTGGTATATAAGAAGTCAAAGGAAGAACAATTCTGGAAGAAATGAGAAATACCTTTTGACACATAGCAAATTATTATTAACATTAGGAAGAGGATTTTTTTTCAGTGTATGATGGGAGCATAAGCCAGACAGCAGTAGGTTGGGAGGTGCAAAGCAGGTAAGAAAGTGCTGATGCTAAGTGAAACCTGTTCCTCCAAGAATAGCTATCTTAATTGACTCATGGAATGAGGTGGGATATGTATAGGTACATACACAGATAATCTTTCAAAAAAGAGAATGAAAGAAAGGAGAAACTATGGAGAGAACTATGACTAGAGTATAGTACAAAATCAGGGCAAATAAAATGAAAAGAGTGTAATGAAAAATCATTCTTAAAGGAATAGGCTAAATTTAGGCAAGGTACCCAAAACAAAAGGAAGTTATAAGACTGTCTGTGATTAGAAAGACACTGATGAAGTGGTACACTGAGTGAACAAGAGGGATTTCCTTCTAAGTCAATGTGAACTTAGTGTCTTTGAATAGAGAACCCAAAAACTTTTCCTTTGAAATCAGAGGAGAAGAAGAAAAGATGGGTGTGTTGGTTTATATTGTTAATTTGACCAGACCTAGAATAATTAGTACATTACATTAGCTTCTGGGCATGTCTGTGAGGGATTATCTTGATCAGATTAATTGTAGTGGAAATTGTGGGTGGCATTATTCCATGAGCTGGGGTCCTGGATTGTATAAAAAGGGGGTAGCTAGATAAGCACTAGCATTTAACACTCTCTTCTTCCTTATTATGGACTGACTATAATCAGCTGCATAAGCGCCTGCCACCATAACTTCTCTGCCATGATGGACTGTAACCTCGAACTATAAGACAACATAAACCTTTCCTTCTGCTCAGGTATTTTGTCCCAAAAATAACAGAGTAACTAACACAATGGGCTAAGTAGGAGGAAGAAGAGCTTAGAAGTACTTGGAAAGATGGCCTATTAGAATGGCTTCAGATAAATATTAATTAATATATGTTTTTGGTCATAAATATATTCATTTTATTTTGCTTTTCTTTGCATAGGAATGTAGATTTACATGTTAATTGACAAGTGAGATTTAATAGGTACTCAAATCACTTTAAATTTTTGCTATATATGTTTTAGATACTTTTATAGCACATGAAAAAAATATATCTAAAACATAATATTCAAACCAAATTTGTAGCCATTTAACTGAAATGGATTCATTCGTACCTAACTCAATACATTTTATTTGACATTTTAAGTGGAAGTGATACTTTAGTGCAACTTTTGGCATTCTACCAGCAGAAGATGTTTTGTAACATAAAACTGTTTTTGAACTAAAATGCGTTATAATGCTCATTAAAACACACTCTCCTAGAAATGTAAAACTGATTTATCTAATGCACTACAAAATTCTCTATAAATGCATCAACACTGTGAAATAATGTTAACCAGGAGGAAAGGCAAAATATAATATGTTTTCTTTACATATTAGGGCAATTAGCATAACTTTCTTGTATTCAGCAATATGAAAAAAGAAATCTGACTTAATAATGTTTCATAGCAAGAATAACACAATGATTTCATTTGTTTATTCAATATGTAAGCACTATGATTAAATGTTCTTCCTGGAAAAATTTTTGGAGTTTACCATTTGGAACTATCTTGCGCATAACTTTCATTGCACATATGCACTTAAATTTCTGCTCTCCTGCATTGGTTACAATGAGCACTCTAGAGAGAGAGCACAGTTTTGACATGTCTAGTGTAATTTTGAAAATGTAACTTATTACATCATTCTGGCAGATAAGTGTGTAGTTTTTTGTTGTTATTTATGTTTTAAGATTTATGAAATGAAGAGAATTTGGAGACATACTTGGCAAATTTATTATATAGTTACTTTTAGATTTGACTTTATAATATTTTCTTAAAACCTTAATGAAAATCTGCTAAGATAAGCAATTTTCTTCTCTACCCTATTTTAAAAATAACTTATATAAATTGACTTATAAGTTATATATTATATAACTAAGGTTGAATTTGACCATTTTCCCGTCTTTTCAGAATTATTGGCTAAACTTATTATTTCTTTTCTTTATTCTGACACTTTTTAAAATCTCAAATTCTGCCACTTATGTATTACATAAGGTTAGTTAACTGGTCTCTGAGGTCAAGAAAGTTAGTATTATGGATTAGAAGGGACCAGGACATAGGTTTATAGCATTCAGAGATAATTCTTTACAACTCTTTTCTCCTGGGGGTATCCACAAGTAACATATGCACAATTATAACTAAATAATTTTGTAACTCAGAACCCTAGAGGTTGGTTTTAGATGATGTGGACATTCACTTCTTTTGTTTAGAAACTAGAAGCTGGTATTCACAGGCCTGAAGTAACATGCTCAAAGTGACCATGCAAATTCACAGCAGGGATTAGAGTAGGGCCTTGGGAATCTTATTCCAGTTAAATGAGATTTTCATTATCAAATTCCAACAAGTCTATATGTATTCTTCTGAGGATATTATATAGCAAGGTTTATAGGCATGTAACTACCACAGTTAGTGGGGCAACTTATATGATTAACATGTTATAATCACTAGAGAAGTTCTGTAGCAAGAACTTACTTTGCCTATTGTCCCTAGTTTAGAACAACACTAACAAATTTGTGGGATAAAGTAAGAGAAGAAGAAAGGCAAATTGGGCAAAGGCTTTGTAGATGACCAAAGAGAACTGAATTTTCTAAGGTCCTTTAAAAAGTCTAGATAGAATAATATTAGTAGACAAATAGTTCTGTCCATTTCTGTACATGCAGCTGCATCACTTGATTCACACATGCAACTTCCTGACTTTGTTTTGTAACTTTCTCTTCCTAATGCCACAATGATAAAATAATTGAAAACATGTATGCCAAATTCTGAGGGAAAAGAAGTCATCAATAAGGTAATAAGTTGCTCTTAGGGGGAAATTAGCTATTTTCAATTGGGCATTTTAAAAACCAGCAGTTTTTCTGAGTTGGCATATCTGTATATCTCCACTAGACCAATTATTTCCATTTATACTGGTGACTGTGGTGAATACAAATCCTCACTTGTACTTTCTTTGCATTTAAAATGGCCTCAAACTAGCCAATTGTTTAAAACCAATATTGGGACTAAATCAGTAATTAACAGCTACCTCCTATTAAATGCATACTAGCTTTACAATCTGCAAACACTTCTGATATCCATTTTTGCCACTTATATTTAGTCATGGCCAAAAATATACCTTTAATCAAAGAAAATGATCAACCTCATTATTTAATTGTCATGGAGGGCAGAGCAGAGCAAGGTATTTTGTGGATTAAAGAAAAACTTTAATTTTTTTATGTTTATAGTACCTGAAGTTTAAGATAAGATAAATGTTACTTTTCTCCAAGGATCTCCTCATGAGGATGGATGTGTCTTCCCTCCTCCTAAGCCCTACCTACATGAAATATGAAAATTTTCAGTAGTTCTTTCCTGTGGAACAGGCCACGGAACATCCTCTACTAAGACTGGCAACAACAGTAATGCTAATTCTGTTGGTGATAAGTTGGTCTCACATGTACTGAAGGGAAGAAAATAAAGAATCCAGGATAAAGATAAAGTGGGAAAGTATAATCACCTTGGCCCAAGTATATGAAAAGTATACCCAAGTATGATAGCATCTGTCCAATTAGCCAGTCAAGTAAGAAAAAAGAATCAGTTTTATATTTTTCAGCTTACTTCAATAGTTAATTCAAAACATATGATCTTGTTAAAATTGTTTCTAGATTCTCAGTCTTATTTTACTGAGCACTTTACATCATTTTTATACCTTCCATATTGAAATATTCTTTCTCATAAAGCTATAGGAGGGCTGGAGGGATGGCTTAGCTGTTAAGGCGTTTGCCTACAAAGCCAAAGGACTCAGGTTCGATTCCCCAGGATCCATGTTAGCCAGATGCACAAAGGGGTGCAATGTTTCTGGAGTTCGTTTGCAGTGGCTGGAGGCCCTGGCATGTGTATACTCTCTCTCTCTCTGCCTCTTTTTCTCTCTCACATAAATAAATTATATATATATATATATATATATATATATATATATTAAAAAAATAAAGCTATAGGAGCCCTTATTTCTGCTTCCTCATTAGTTATGTTGTTTTTGTATTTGTTGGTCACTCTATTGACCTCTAAATGGGAGGCTGTCAGTCCTCAGCCCTCAGAATGCTTCTCATTTATTTATATACACTCCCTGAATACTCCCATTCCATCTCCAGGTTTACCTCTATATTGCAGCCATTTTTTTCTTTTTCTTTGCATAACTAAAAGGTATATCATGGTTCAGCAGTTACAGGTACTTGCTTACAAAGTGTGTAGGCCTGGGATCAATTCTCCAGGTCCCATGTAAAGCCAGACGCCCAAAGTGGCACAGGCATCTGGAATTCATTTGCAGAGACAAGAGACCCTGGAATGTCCATACTCTCTTTCTCTGTTAAAAATAAATAACCAAATATTAAAAAATAAAAGTTACCACAGGCTTGACATGCTCCAAACAGGACTCTTGATTCCCTTTCTAGCAGCCTATGGCTGTTGACATTCAACATACTCATCAAGTCAACAAAGGGCAGCTGTTCTAGGTGTGAATATCCAAACCTTGCAGTCTTCGTTATTCTTTACCTTCTCTACCTCATTCTACCCATCAACAAATTCTGTAGCTCTTCCTTTGAAAAATAGCCACAATCTATTTCCTAACACTTCCATTGCTCTCATTCTTCTTCAAGTGTTTCCATCTTTTTGGGTTGCTGTGGAGGTTGAGTGTGTTTACAGTGCCCTTGTGTTTCTGTGCTTACTCACTGCAGCTGGCATGAGCCTCTATCACATCACTCCTCTGCTCCCACAGGTTCCTATTTCACTGAAAACTGAATGCTAAAGTCCTTTCTACAGGACTATGTGATCTGCCTCCCTTCACTAGCTGTCACTGTGAGCTAACCAGCCATTTCATTCCATCCCTTTCCCGCTCAGCTGCAGCACATTATTCTCCTCACTTGTAGCTTGTGTGCATCAAGTACAGCCTTGGTTCAGGGCCTTTTACCTGTCTTCTATGCACTTTCTTGGATGTTAGTACAATAGCTTACTCCCTCCTTTTCTTTACATTTCTGTACAGATGTCTTTCCCTGGTCACTATCTCAAAAGAGAAATGTCTTCCTTATCTATTCCTCTCCTCTTTCTCAGTTTTTCTGCTTTTTCATCCCTACTATGCATTTCATTGTTTATTGTTTCATTTCTCCTAGGAGGTAATTATTTTGAGTCAGGGGTTTCATTTTGATGACTGCCCCATTTCCAACACCCTATACCATTGCTGGCACACAGTCAGCCCTCAACATGTACCTGTTAAATGAGTGAATAACTCATTTAACATTGCGCTGGGCTCTAGGACTGAGTTCTTGATGATGGAATACAGGAGAAGTGGTGTTTATACCTTCTGACACTGCTTGCTAATTCCTTTTCTTCCCTATGGCAATTTACTCTTTTCTGCTAATTTTTGCTGTATGCTGGCTAGGGAATGCCTGATGGTAGATACCAAAGTACTAGGACATGGAGATGACCAGGTAAAATTCTGATTCTCTGAGCTATTTATCACATGGAGGATTATCTAGGAGATATACCACCCCGTGTGTGTGTGTGTGTGTGTGTGTGTGTGTGTGTGTGTGTGTGTTTATTTATTGATATCTAGCAAAAAGTTGGATTATGTAATATTGGATGTGGAATATCAATTTTGATTTCTTTTTTGCCAAACTATTCTGGATTTGTAATATGCTGTGCTTTTCTCAGTCTCAGAAGTATTTCATATAGATTTTTGTTGCTAGTATTTAAATTTGTTTGCAATTTACATCTGTTCTGATGATGTGTTAATTCTTGTTTTTGTGGTTCTGGTGGCTTTGATTTCTAAGGGCTTCTATAAAAGTGTTTTTAACAAATTGGCTGCTTAAATATTGTTTTCCAAAATTCCAAATATGAAATTATTTGGGGAGTAAAAACTATAGTGTCTGAAACTTACTCTCAAATGATTCTGAAACAAATATACACACACCCACAAAACAAATATGGTAAAAAATTAACAGCAAATGTGTGTAAATCGTATATGGTGTACTTATCCTTTTTTCTGTGAATCTAAATTTATTTCTACATAAGAATCTATTTTAGAAAAAATACTATTAGTACTATTAACATATCAATACTTTATTTTCTTAAAGAGAGAGAGAAACAGAGAAAGAATTGGTGTGCCAGGCCCACAGCCACTGAAATTGAACTCAAGATGGCACCTAGCAGGCATGTGTGACCTTGTGCGTGCCTCACCTTTGTGTGTCTGGCTACATGGGATCTGGAGAGTTGAACATGGGTCTTTAGGCTTTGCAGTCAAGCGCCTTAATCATTAAGCCATAGTTCTTACAGAACTATTCTTAACATTTTCTCCACATAATTTAAAAATTTGAGATAAATTTTTTTTCCTCTTATGATGTTTAAAATTTTGTGTGTGGGTGTCTGTGTGTGTGGGGAGGGGTGTTTGTGTGTGTGGTATATTTGTATATATACACACATGTGGAGGTTGACACTGGGTATCTTCCTCAATCTTTTTTTTTTTTTTTTTTTTTTTTTGAGACAGAGTCTCTTCCTGAACCTGGAACCCACTGATATAGCTAGACTAGTTGGCCAGAAAGCCCCAGATCACCGTTTCTCTGCCTCTACAGCTCTGAGATTACAGGTGTGCTACTGTGCCTGATTGTTTTTTATGTGATCTGAACTGGGGTCCACATGCTTGTGAAGCAAACACTGAGCCATCTCCCCAACATTTATGGTTTGAAATTTTGAAGAATTTTCTACATAAATACAGTTCTTTTGTCTATATTTTAAAATCATTTTCCTCAAAGCTCTATGATATAGTCTATTATTCCTCTCAAACATCCTGAATTCTTTTTGTAAAAAAGAAAAAGTCCCTTATCTATCACTATTAATTATTACTTGTTAGCTTTAGATAGTAATATACCTACCTAATGAAAACTCTTAGGGATACATTTTATAAAAATTGAAAGAAAATGTTTGAAAACCTAGTCAGCTGAAGTTTATGAGAAGTAGGGGACTAATTTGTATTTTAATGCAGGTGAGAAGGGGGGGGGGATATGTGGAGAGTGGAGTTGTGAAGGAGGAAGCAAGGAGGAAGGAATTATCATGGTTGATTGGTTAAAATTATGGAAGTTGTCAATAATAAAAAATGAAGAAATTGTAAGGAGCCAAATAAAAAATATTTAAACAAAATGGCTTAGTGGTTAAGGCATTTGCCTGCAAAGCCAAAGGACCCAGGTTCGATTCCCCAGGACCCATGTTAGCCAGCAGCACAATGGGGCACACATGTCTGGAGTTTGTTTGCAGTGGCTGGAGGCCCTGGCATGCCCATTCTCTTTCTCTTTCTCCCCCTCTCTGACTCTCTCTATATATATATCCATCTTTCTCTGTCAAATAAATAAATAAAATAAAATAAAATAAACAAAAAAAGAAAAGAAAATGAGACAACATTCTACACCCATCCTCAACACAATGCAAGCTAACAGAATACCATGATCAGGTGGGGTTACTTCAGGAGCACAAAATTAGCACTACATCTAAAAGTCATATACAATTCTATATTAAAGGACAAAAGTACACTATAACTTCAGAAAACATGTTATGAAATAAAGATCCATTGATCACTAAAATTTTAATCAAACTAAGAATAGATGGGGACATTGCCAACTCAATAAAGTGTATAAAAATATCTACCCTAAATTATACTAAAGGATGTAAGCTTAATAGATTCCTCTCAATATTTGCAACCAAATAAGGATATCTTGCTTATGTCACTTTTATTTAGCATTATATTAGAAATATTAGCTGGTGTAATAAGTCAAAGAACATTAGGGGGACATTAGGGGAAGGCCAATTGGAAAGGAAGCAACAAAAGTGTGTTACTGGATATTATAACTATGTGAAAAATATTATGTAACATACAAAAGCCTAAAAAGAGAATCTAGCAATGTTGTATTGTATATTATCAAAAACAAAATCATTTGTGTTTCATACATATAAGCAACAAAAAATGAAAGTGAAGTTAATTAGTTACACCAAGAAAAAATAAACAAACAACTGAGGAATAAATTTAACAAAAGAAGTCCAAAGTCTGTACATTGAAGATTACAACCATTAACTATAGCAAATAAGGAAGGTCCAAACAAATGATGAGATATACATCATAATTATGAGTTGAAAGTATAACGGTAAGTTAGAAAATTGTTCTATAGATTCAATGTAGCACCATATCTCAACAGGTCTTTTATTTAACAAGTAATTAAAAAGTCAATCCAAAATTCTCTATTTCTATGCAAGTGCAAAGGACCTTAGACTAACAAAAACTGTTTTGTAAGGGGGAGAAAGTATTTGTATGGCTTATACTAACTGATTTAAAGACTTAACATAAAGCCACATTAAGCTAGGAAGTGTGTATTGATATAAAACAAGGCATAGCAACTAATAGAACCAAATAGAGTCTAGAAACAAACTTGTACATTTCTGCTAATTCTTTTTGTTTCAAGTGCCAAGGAAATTCAATGAGAAATAATCCCCCCACAAATAGTGCTAGAACAATTGGATATAAAGAAAAATATCTCAAATTGATTTATAGATCTAAATATAAATACAAAAATTTTAGAGCTTCCAGAAGAAAATTTTCTGAATTTGGCTTAAGTGAAGGTATAGCATCAAAAGGATGAGCCATGAAAAAAGGATAAATTTGACTTTACCAAAATTAAAAACATCTGTGCTTCAAAGGCACCAACAAGCAAATTAAATGATAAGCCACAGATCTGGAAAAAATATCTATCATCTATCATCACAAGGACTTGTACTCTGAATATATAAAGAGCTTTTAAATTTATGGTGACGAATAGAGCTAGGAAATCACATATGTTTACCACACATGTGTTCTTCATGTACCAGTGCCTCACAGTACTGCACCTTCTAACCCATTTATGCTGAAGCTTCTTGGTCACTTTAGACTCAGCAGGTATGTAAATGACTCATGTACCTGCTGTGGGATACCCACAAGTTAGAACACTACTGTCAGGGAGGTTGCAATGGTAACAATCACACAATCATGTCACACAGTCATGGACTTTTAAGTTCTTAGCCCTAAAATTGGTTTGTGGGGGAAATCAAGATGTAGCCTGCATCTTGTCCATTACATGCAGTTTTGGAGTGTTCATTTTAGTTGTGGTCTATTGCCTCCTGTTCTCAGTTCCACAGATGATCAAAGGTATAGGCACAGAAGTTAGTGCTGCAATGCATGCTGTGCTTGGCCTCTTTTCCTATCCCACAGAAGGCCTGGAGAAGAAGAAACTCCAGGACTCAGAGATCCTACAAACACCTTACTGTGTGCCATACCCCACTCAGAACACTCACCCGTGGCCTTGTTCCTTCACTTTCTTCCTGGGCTGTGGCAGGCAACATTACCCATAGTAGCGGGCAGTGTGTCCCATAGTACAGGAATAACTGTCCTGAACAACCCTACTCATACTTTGGAAAGATTCCTTTCTTTTATGTAGTAACACAGCTCCCAGTGATCATTAAGAAGATTACCATTACATTTGTGCTTGGAAGAGCTGACTAGTTTCTGCCTTCTGGCCTGGAATCCTATATATAACTCAAAGCACTGCTCCCATTAATAAAACATATTTCTTATATAAATCATTAGGCAACTAGATTATTCTGTACAACTGATGAACTGCTAAACTTTTTCAATAGCACATACTCGTAGCTGGGTGTTTAAGCTTTACCCTGCAAATTCCTATCATTATGCTGGTAGGACTGAAAATATTACCTTGGCTGCATTTCATATAAATTACATAAAAATACATCCTGAAGGGCTAGAGAGATGGCTTAGTGGTTAAGGTGTTTGCCAACAAAGCCAAAGAATCCTGGTTCCATTCTCTAGAACCCACATAAGCCAGATACACAAGGGGGTGCATGAGTCTGGATTTGCAGTGGCTGGAGACCCTGGCACGCCCATTATCTCTCCCTTCTCTCTCTTCTCTCTCCCCCCTCTGTCCCTCTTTCTCTCTCTCAAATAAATAAATAAAAATAAAATATATTTAAGAGGAAATCATCTTTATTTTAAAAAATACATCCTCAAAATTCAGAAACCTAGATTCCTAAATTCATGCTTTTGTTTCTGTCTCTGTTTTTCTTTCTTTTTTAAAATCACACTTTTACTCCAGCCTATAGAAACCATTTGAACAATATTATTATAAAGTTATATTAATTTCCCCACACATTTGTAATGCCACCCCAGCGTTTGTCTTACCTCCTCGATGGATAATCAGAGAAGTCTCACTTCCAATGGGGCAGTCCTTAAGTATATCCACTACTTCTGTATGGCTCAGATTTTGTACATTCTGCTGGTTGATCTCAACAATGAGGTCACCTTCACACAGCCCAGGACATCCCTGAATGTCAAGTATTTGTTTCACCCGTTGTCCTGTAGGACTGTCAGCAATAGTGAAGCCAAAGCCCTGGGCACCTTTCACAATGGTTAAGGTCATAAGTTCAGCTTGGGTGGCCCCAGATGAAGCCATAGACACATTGTCATCATGGATGGGTGGTGGATACGTGCCATCTAATTGACCATCAGCTGGCATAGAGTGCAAAGAATGAGGTGGTCGATCTGTAATATCTGGAACAGACTGTGAGGTCCGGGAAATGTATTCCAAATATGTTTCATAGTTGTGTCTTCCATTGACTGTCACTGGAGGTGGCCTTTCCAGTATTGCAAGGGGTGGCACCATGCTGTTAGCAGGATCCTCAGGATCAAAAGGCAAAGGGTAACCACGACACAACACCAGGTTGACACTCTGACCAATTGGAACAGACTGGAAAAGTTTGACAACATCTGCATGAGTATGTCCAAGAACACAAACTTCATTAATATAGACAATAACATCACCTGCAAAGAAAAAGAGAGAAAGAGATTGACAACATGAGGTAAGTTCAATTAACTTTGACATGGAGAAATGGAATTATTTATGAGACCAGTAAAAGAGGTTCTCTTATGCTCAGCAGTGAGAAATCAATTAGAATGATACTTAAATTCACTAGAGGTGACTCAAAGTTACAACAGGTCTGCCAACAAATATAATGGTCAAATGTTTAAAAAGAAGTGTATTTGGCTATTCTTGAAGTTCACAAGCAGCTTCATATTTAAAAAGACAGAGAGATTTGAGGAAAAGTTTAGAAGAATTCAAACTTGGAAGGAGCATTCATTTTCAGTGTTATTCAGATCACAGAATTTTCAAACTACTGAGGACTGAGAGTTTTAGATGAAAATGAAAGTCCTGAATTTGTGCATTTTGGCACTGCAGTTGTTCATTTGTAATACTGTTATGAGATAATAAAGGAGAAGTGCTTGGCACAATGTCTGACTCATGGTAAGACTCCAATAAATGTGGACCATTTGTAATGTCACTGTCGTTAAAGTAGTATGGAGAAGATTTGGGACCCTGGCATTCAAACAGCAAGTTGCTCTAGGCTCATCCTCTAATCTTAGAAAAGTTATTATTTCTGTAATAATATTGTCCTCTCTCCCTAATGAATTATCACACCTTTGTACAGGTTTACTGTCAGAAGCAAACTTAGGATCTTTGAAATGCCTCAAATAAATATTCATTAGAAAATATACTCATTAAAATGATTTTCCTCCTTAAAATGAAAAATGATAGAATTGTTTGAAAACTTTTAAGTCACGTATGAATGTCAGCATTAATTTGGAATTTTGAAAATTGAACTTGCAAATTAAAATTGTGCCTGACTATTCTGAGGAATCTATAGGGGAAAATGGCATAATTTTACAGATGATTATCAGATGAACAATTCAACAGGTATCACTTTATCAAGGTAATTCTGAACTGGGTAGTATAAATGAGCAGGGATATCACTGCAGCCTGAGAGTTCACAAATGATCTAAGATATATTTGTCCATTAAGACTGCAAACACCAAAAATGCAAAGTTAAATGCTTTTCTGACCATTCGCAGATGTAGAGTAGAAAATGAATTCTTTCATAAATACACAATTTGGTGAATAAAACAATCCTAAGTGAAGTACTTCAACCACATTTGCTGAAGAGTCACCTTTCACAAATACAAGCAGAGTTCCAAAGATATAGCCAAAGAAGCTGAACAGGTCTTGTCAACGGATCCAGGGTAGGCCTGATTCTAGAAAATGTCATAACCCGTAGGCTGGAACTTTACTTTCCATGATTTCTGAAAAGTGCATTGAACCCAGACTCAACTGAGTTTGGGGGCAGGGAGTGGGTGAGGGGCTTCCTTTTCTGTTCCTTAGATGGAACAACTTTTGTATCATTTTAAATTAATTTTAATTTTAAATTAATTTAATTTTAAATTAATTCTGTTTAATTATCTTCATTGCAAAATCCCAGACAAACGTCAGAGTCAGACAATTTTTTCTCCTTCTCTCGCTTTACCCCTTTTCCCCTTTTAGGTGCTGGACATTGGACTAAAGGTAGCTCACATGCTAGGCAAATACTCTACCACTGAGCTGCATCCCCAGCCCCTGTCTTTTCTAATACTAACTATAATTATATATTTCACAAATTTAAAAGGTTGAAAAATGAATACTTGTTTACTACCATCTAATATAGTGAGAAGGAAACTGTTCATATTAGTTTAAATGCCCTTGACACCTCTTCTACTTGTATTTTGACATCTGTACTTTTAGTTCAAATATGTCATAGTAACATAGTACTTTTTGCATGACTACATTACTATTTCTGAACATTTGTCCATTATCATCTTAATAGACACTGAGGTTCTTACAAGGTGTTGGTCACTTTAAATACTACTCTGTTCTGAAGCTATTTTCCAGGCATCTGTGTACAAATGGGGAGTTTTTCTGAAGTACATACCCTGGCATGGGATTGTTGGCCATAGACTCTGTATATTGCCAACTTTGTTAAAGAAGTAGGTCATACTGATTCACATTCCCACTGATAGTGTGCTGAAACTTTCATTGCTTCTCATCTAACACAATACTTGGTTCTCTAAGACTTAATTTCTACAATGGTTTTAATTTGCATTTCCAAGATTGTTAGTGAGGATAAGCATACATGTATTTATTGACCATATTGTTTTCCTCTAGGTTATATCTTATTTCCTTAATTTTCCATTTTAGTTGAGTTTTTTTATGGTTACCTTCACTCTCGATCCAAAATTTTTTGTACTTTTGGAAAGGTACCTGGCATAGTAGTGATCACATGGAATAAAGAGGCAGAAAATTGGACTTAGTGCCAGACCTGTCACTTTCTACTATCATGACTTACAAAAATTACCTGAAGTGCTCTGTGATTAGATCCTCCTGAATTCATGAAGAATCACCACCAATTTATATTTTTCTTGGACATAAATAATAAAATCATTTAGGTGAAATGGTTTGTAAGCTGTAAATCATTATGCAAAAGATAAGTTGTGGGGGGGATTGGAGAGATAGCTTGGTTGGTAGAGTGTTTACTGTACAAGCATGACGACCTAAGTTCAGATAGCTAACACCTACGTAAAGTGTTAGGAATGAAGGCACACGCTTGGAATCCTACTACTAAAGAGGAAGTTTTAGGAGGATCCTTGGGGCTTGCTGGCTTGATTGTATAGATCAATTAGAGAGCTCCAGATTTAGTGAGAGACCCTTTCTCAAAAAAGTAAGGTGAATGTTTTTGTCTTTCCTTCCTAATTATCACCACATAGTCTTTAATGTATTTATCAGATTGACGTGTCTGTAAATACTAGTGTGAGTGTTTTTCAACTGCTAGTAAATCAGTCTAAAGTTCTTACTGATTTTTAAACTAATTAAAAATTTTTCACCATAGTGCTGAGAAGAAGTGACAGAGGAGTGCTTAGCACTAAAGCATCTCTATCACACCCTCCAAGGCTCAGGTCCATTGTGGAAGAGGTAGTTGAAAGAATATAAGAGCCAAAGGAAGGGTAGGACTGCTTACAATGCCATTTTCCAGACAAATTGGCCTTGATATCCATGGGGACGCAGTGCCTAGTACTATTGACACAAGACCCTCATAATAGGAGGAAAAGATGGTGACTCTGCTCTTTCAGAATTTCATAGAAAAAAGAAAGCAAGGATAGTGTTCAAACCTGTCAAGATTCCCTTCCAGGCCTAAATAGCAGTTCTCTGAATCACAGTGCTATTTTTAATTTGAATGTGAATTGCTCTTTTTTCTAAAGAAAGAGCATTATTTGTGGTTCTTAGTAAGAATACCTTTAAAAATTTATGGATATTTCTCATTCAGATCAATCTTTTAAGTCATCAAGCAAACAAGTGATAAAGAATGTTATAATGTTGTCTTAACTGAGTTACACAAATTTCTGAATGTAAAAGATGAGAGGTCAGTTATTCTAAGCTCAAACTTTCTGAAAGTTGACAACATTTAACTGACTACTTTATGAAATATATCCCCACATAATGTGTCATATCCAAAAGCTACTATAGAGGATGATACATGCAAACACGCACTTGTTCAGATAGAACTGATTGGGTAAAATACTTATATATGGTTCTATATGAATGTCATTTATAGATTATAAAAGAAAAATGTGAGCCACCTGGTATTTGACATCTTACACTATCAAGCCAGATCAAGGGACAGACTGGGTTTAAGAGCACAGAAAGGGATGTTATTGAGAAAACTGGTTCTAGCTTAAAACTGCTTGTCTACTTAAGTGGAGAATTGTAAAGAAGTCACAATTTCAATTAAATTAAAGCATCTCTTCTTCCTAGAAGAGATGCCTCACAGAATGGGTCATTACTGTGAAAACACTTAATTTTACCAAGGAATTATTCCTCAGAAACTATAATGATGCACTTCATTAGAAAGTTAAGCACATTGTTTCATTAGTATATTGCCTGAGAGGTTACATTCCTTCCTCTATGGCCATTTATTTTAGGCCCTATTTAGGGCAAACAGTTTTAGGGCTTGTCTTCAGGCCTATTGCTCAGATTTGGTATGACTGATGACCATGGTGACGTCCCATACACCTGATTTGCAGTTTTGGGATTTTAATATGCAGATGAGAGTGAGGTTAATGAAAAAAGGTTTTAAAAATACTGTAGTACATGAAAAAATGTTCTAAAATAATTTTGTTCTTTTTTAGTCATGTAAATCAAAATACAGCAATGGATAACTTCAAGATACCTTATAATTTTGGGAAAACAGGGAACTTTTCTTGCTTTTAAATTTTTTATTAATTAGCTTGTATTCAGCAAATACAGTCAGTTTGGTACCATTATTAGGCTCATCCATGATCTATCCCCTCCCCATGGCGCATGCTTCTTGAGGTATATGGATCATGCATTCTGGAGTTAGCCCACAGTTATGGGTACGATAAATGTCTCTGCATATCGTGACCCAACATGTGGCTCTGACATTCTTTCCGCCCCCTCCTCCGCAAAATTTCCCTGAGCCATGTTGGGGTCATTTTTGGTCTGCTTCAGTGATGAGGTGTTGGGGGCCTCTGAGGCTCTAGCTCTCTGATTTGGTAGCAGTTGACTTTTTTCTGTGTTGATCTCCTTCACCCTTGTGCTGGTACTCGGTTCACCAGGAAAACAGCACCCTTGCTTGCTTCGCCAATTTTTCTTAGTTTCAGCTGGGGTCCATTTGAGGGTGGCTCTCTCCTTAGGATCTACATCTATCTGAAAAAGAGAAGCAGATTCTCCAACAGAGAGTAAGTTAGCACCAGCACAAATGAGATAACCCTTACTTTTTTTATAGAGAATTTAATAGGATAGGTATAGGGCTTCTTGTAGCCCACGATTGATGGTAGCTTAATAATGGAGAGTGGGCTTATGTTTGGATATGGTTCTGACTTGTATCCCAGCTCCAGCTATGGGTTCCATACCACTGAGGGGATCAGTTAGCCAAATCAAGAGAAGTCTGTTCCCAACCATAGCTGTGTGCCACTATTGCACTTGTGTGGGCATCACGACAGGTTATTTGCTGCTAAGTAGGTTAAACCATGAGTTGCTTGGACAGATATTGGTCATTTTCCCCCAGTCACCCTTGTAGCACCTTCTGGCACTAGATGCGGTGACTGTCTGCGGACTGACTCTCTTCCAGCTTCCAGCCATGCCATTCCATTTTACATGTGGACCACATAAGGTGTCTTCAGCAGTAGGGTCTTATCACTAACCTTTCGTGGGTCATCACATACTCGGACAGAAATCTGCCTGTCTTTTAGGAAACCTTATAGGCCTCTCTGATCAAAAGGTCATTGTGGATGATAGCCACATGCTGGTACTGGGAGTTACAGGTCAGTGCCCATTAAGAAAGGCAAGAAAAAGATAACTAATATACAAGAGTTAGAGAGAAGACGGTGGGAGAGGGAGGGAGAGAAGCTGTATAAGATGAAGGTCATTCTTCATCATACACTCTCCAGTGTCTTGTGGTTCAGGTGTTCCATCTAAGGGCCTGGTGAAGGTTCAGCCATTTGGTCTGCCTTTTAGGAAGTAGAATTTTATGGTACCATTGCCATTTGGGTCTAGATTTGTGTCCCCCCCACTCCGTTGCCCTCCCCATCCTCCCCACCAATCCTATTGTCTACTCCATCAGAAGCTTGCTGGGTATGTAAAGCATCTTGGGTAGATTCAGGTTAGGTGCTGTAGATGAGTGAGACTATGTGGTGATTTTTTTCCTGTGATTGGGTAAGTTCACTGAGAATGATCTGTTCCAGGTTCAACCATGATTTCTCAGATTTTATTGTGTCATTTTTTTCTTACTGCTGTATAGAATTCCATTGTGTAGATATACCACATCTTAGTTATCCATTCTTCTAGTGATGGACATCTGGGTTGATTCCAGCTCTTAGCTATTACAAATTGAGCCACTACAAACATGGTTGAGCAAATCTCTCTGGCCTGTGGTTTGAAGGTTTTAGGATAGATGCCCAGTAAGGGAATAACTAGGTCTGTTGGTATCTCTATAGTCAGCTTTTTCAGGAGTCTCCATATAGCTTTCCAAAGTGGTTGTACCATCCTACAGTCCCACCAACAGTGGATGAGTGTTCCTACATCTCCACTTCCTCGCCATCATTTATTTTCTTTTGATTTTTGATGTTTGCTATCCTTATTGGGGTAAGGTGGAATCTCATAGTTGTTTTAATTTGCATTCCTCTGATGATAAGGGATGATGAACATTTTCTTAAGTGTGTGTTTGCCATTTATATTTCTTCCTCTGTGAACTGCCTGTTCAGCTCTTTGCCCCATTTTGTGAGTGGGGTGTTTGAATTTTTACTGTATAGATTTTTGAATTCTTTGTAGATTCTAGAGATTAGGCCTCTGTCAGTTCAAAAACCCACAAATATTTTCTCCCATTCTGTGGGTAATCTATTGGCTTTGCTTATTGTATGCTTGTCTGTAAAGAAACTCTTCAGCTTCATGTGATCCCATTGGTTGACTGACTATGTAAGATCATGAGCTACTAGGGTTTTGTTCAGGAAGTCTTTTTCCATTCCTATATCATGGAAAGTACTTCCTATATTTTCTTCCAGTAGTATGCCAGTTTCTGGTCTCATATTGATGTCTTTGATCCATCTGGACTTGGTGAAATATGTGGATCAAGTTTCAGTTTCCTGCATATGGTTATCCAGTTTGTCCAGCACCATTTGTTGAAGATGCTGTCTTTTTTCTAGCCTATATTGTTAGAGCCTTTGTCAAATATCAAGCAGCTACAGTTGCTTAACCCAACGTCTGGGTCCTCAAGTCTATTCCACTGGTCAATATTCCTGTTTTAATGCCAGTACCATGCTGTTTTTCATACTATGGCTTTGTAATATGGCTTTAGATTAGGTATGGTGATGTCTTCAGAGGTATTATTATTATTATTATTATTATTATTATTATTATTTGCTGAGGATATGTTTGGATATACGAGGCCTTCTGCCTTTCCATATGAAATTTGAGATATTTTTTCTATCTCTGTGAAGAACACTGTTGGGATTTTAATTGGAATTGCATTAAATCTATATATTGCCTTTGGTAGGATTGCCGTCTTCACAATGTTAATTCTGCCTATCCAGGAGCATGGGAGGTCTTTCCATATTCTCAAGTCCTCCCCAGTTTCCTTTTTTGAGTGTTTTTATGTTTTCATTGTAGAGATCTTTCACTTCCTTGGTTAACGTTATTCCAAGGTATTTTTGTTGTAGTTGTTCCTATTGAAAATCGGACCATGTCCCTTATTTCTTTTTCTGTATCTGTCATTTGCATATATAAAGTCTACTGATTTTTGTGTATTGATTTTGTATCCTGCTACTTTGCTATAGGAGTTAATCACATTCAGGGGTTTTGGGATGGAGTCTCTCAGGTCTTTTACATATAGAATCATGTCATCAGTGAATAGAGCTAATTTAACTTCTTCCTTTCCCAATTGTATCCTTTTTCTTTCCTTCTTCTGTCTTGTTGCTTGAGCTAGAACTTCCAATACTATATTGAGAAGCAGAGGTGAGAGTGGACAACCCTGTCTTGTTCCTGATCTCAATGGGAATTCCTCCAATCTCTCTCCATTAAGTATTATTTGTGCCTTCATAGCTTTGTATATAGCCTTTATTAGGTTAAGATATGAACCAACCATGCCAATTCTCTCCAATGTTTTGATCATGAGGTGATGTTGTATCTTGTCAAAGGCCTTTTCTGCATCTATCGAAATGAACATATGGTTTTTATGTTTAACCTTGTTTATGTGGTGTATTACATTGACAGATTTCCATATGTTGAACCACCCCTGTATTCCTGGGATGAATCCCTCTTGGTCAAGGTGGATAATGCTTTTGATGTCTTGTTGGATTTGGTTTGTGAGGATTTTGTTGAGGATCTTTGCATCTAAGTTCATCAGGGAAATTGGCCGGTAGTTTTCTTTTCTTGTGACATCTCTGCCTGGTTTTGGAATTACGGTGATGCTAGCTTCATAAAAGGAGTTGGGTAGCTTTCCCTGTTCTCCAATTGTGTGGCACATTTTGAGGAAGATTGGTTTGAGTTCTTTCATGAAGGTTTGATAGAATTCAGCTGAGAAGCCATCTAGTCCTGGACTCTTCTTTTTGGGGAGGTTTTTTATTACTTTTTCAATCTCAATGAATGTGATGGGTTCATTGAGGAGATTAATCTGCTCTGTGTTGAGATTTTATAGATGGTAAGCATCCAGGAATTTATCCATCTCCTCCACATTATCCAGTTTTGTGGAGTAGAAGTTTTTGAAATAAGTCCTGATGAATCTCACAATTTCACTTATGTCCATTGTGATCTCTCTTTTTTCATTTTGAATTTGTTAATTTGAAGCTTCTCTTTTTTTTGCTTGATCAAATTGGCCAGGGGTTTGTCAATCTTATTTATTTTTTCAAAGAACCAGGTCTTTGTTTTGCCAATTGTCTTGATTGTTTTCTTAGATTCCAATTCATTAATTTCTGCTCTGATTTTAATTATTTCTTTCCTCTGGAGCCCTCTGGGTTGGATTTTTATTGTTTTTCTAGTGCATTTAGGTGGATGGTTAGGTTATTGATTTGGGATCTCTCTGTCTTTTTTATGAAGAATTGAGTGCTATGAATTTTCCCCTGAGGATCACCTTCATTGTGTCCCACAAGTTTTGGTACAATGTGGTCTCATTGTCATTGAATTCTAGAAATTTTGCAATTCCTTTTTTTATTTCATCCACTATACATTTACTGTTTAAAAGTGTGCTGTTCAGTTTCCAGGTGATGTTGGGATTCTTGGTGGGTCTTTTGTTGTTGATTTCTAGCAATATAGCTTAGTGATCTGATATCACGCAAGGAATTATGTCAATCTTCCTAAAAATGTGGAGGCAGGCTTTGTGACCCAGTATATGGTCTATTTTAGAGAATGTTCCATGTGCTGCTGAGAAGAATGTGTAGTCTGTGGATTTGGGATGGAAAGTTCTGTAGATGTCCATTAGGTCTAAGTGATCTATGGTTTTGTTCAGCTCTCTTACTTTCCTGTTGGAATCTGGGGCTACTTGGGGGGAGGGGGGAGCTACCCGCCTGCCCAGGAGGGAATCAGCTATTCCCTGTTTTTTCCCCCCTCTGTGCCCTCCCACTGGCAATCTATTGGAGACTGTTCTCCCCTAAAAGACCCAGTGAACCCTTAATGTCTTGCCTTTCTTTACCCAGGATCTGCCGGGCAGCTAGGCAGTTGCCATCTTGGCTGGAAGTCCCAACAGGGAACTTTTCATGAAGCATTTTTTGAAGTGGGATTACTTTTATACCAAGTTCCTCTACTCCACATTCTTTGAGTCATTGTGTCCTACAGAGTAGTTTTCAGCATCTCTCACCATTGCTCTTGGCTTTCAGCAACTACTACCTGGGATTAAGATAGAATAATTGACTTCCTACTCAAGTTTCTTTTCATAATCTACCATATTAATGTCAAATTACTCAATATCAAGACATAATGTTACTTTCTCACTTATTCTGTCTTATGCATCCAAAAAATCACCAAGTGAATCTGTTACTTTTACTACTCACAACTTCTAACATGGAGATCACCTTTTAGTTAATTTTGTGATTTCTGTATTCTACAGTACACTTTACTCCTATGGATAACTTTTAAAATATTTTATTGATTTATTGAGCGGGAAAGAGAAAGGCAGGCAGAGAGAATGGGTGCACCAGGGCCCCCTGACACTGCAAATGAACTCCAGATGCATGCACTACCTTGTGCATTTGGCTTACATGTGTACTAGGGTATTGGACCTGGGTCCTTTGGCTCCATAGGCAAGCATCTTAACGACTAAACCTTCTCTCCAACCCACTTCTATGGATAACCTTATCTCAATTAATTCACTGCTCACTTCATCAAAGATATCACCCACTGTTCCTCATCATATTGCAATCACTGTATGTTGTGACTTGCAAATTCACATCAGACCTTTTTACCTGTTCTAAGTTCTCTGCAGAATACACAGACTAGCACTACTATGTTGGAAATTCTTCACTTATTTAGATAGATTCTCACTGAAAGAAAAGATTTAGTCAGAGAAAAACTGGGAAAGATTTCATAACTAAACTTGTTACAGCCATATTACTGGTTAACTTTTTAAAACCAAATCATATAGATTTTTGATAAAAGAAAAACCTATTTCCATTCTACCAATTATACATACTCTACATTGAAATATTGATTCTTCCTCTCAGTTAAAGATATTTTTGCCAGGCATGGGCACACACCTTTAATTCCAGCATTTAGGAGGCAGAGATAGGAGGATTGCAGTAAATTTGAGGCCACCCTGAGACTACATAGTGAATTCCAGGTCAGCCTGGGCTAGAGTGAGACCCTATCTCAAAAAAAGAAGCAACAAAAAAATTTTAACTTTCTTTTCTGAAGCTTGTGTTAACTTTTAATACTGTATATTTTATTATAATATTCAATTCTAAAACATTATATTCATTTTTACTCTCACAATTCTTTTAAAAATATTTTCATTTATTTGTGAGAGAAAAGGAAAGAGAGAGAGATACAAAACAACTTCAGTTGCATGTACCATTTTGGGCATATAACTTTACATGAGTACTAGGAAATCAAACCTGGCTGGCAGGCTTTGCAAGCAAGTGCCTTTAACTGCTGAGACATCTCTCTAGCTGAGCCATCTCACCAGCTCTGTTTCACAATTATTACACACACAAAATAAAATTTGACATGGTCTTTGTGGCTATCCCAATAATCACCCCAAGTCAAATGGAAAGTAACTGCTGTTATGAAATTTATTCTCAAAATGAAGCACTGTGACAGACAGATACATAGAATTGAAGGTGAGTCTCCTTTGGCTGGTCTCTGAGCAAGTTATTTAACATGAGTTTTTTGACTGATGAGGAAATAATGATAGTGGTTATACTCATATTAGAGGGAAGAGATGCTCACTGACAGTGTTGTATAAACGGTAACATATCACCATAATTGTAGGTATAAAAAATACATACACCAAAGTTTGACAAATGGCTGGCAAAGATTGGAAAGTGAAAAGTCCCAAAAGAAAGAATAAATCTTAATTAATTTGAAGACACTTAGGAAGTTGTAAAATTCTGTCAAATTATTTGCCTATGTTCTCATTAAAAGTTGAAAAGAAAAATATTGCCATTTTGAATACATTGCTTCCCAGCAAAGAAGACTAGTGCTTCATAAAGAGTGCCTGGATTGCTCACTTCTGTCTGGAATATAAATGCACTGTGGTTAGGGCACAGCACTTAAACTAAACTGTGCAATAGTGGCATTGAGTAGAACTCAGATCATCCATACCTGTAGGTCTTGGCATCCTCTCAATCTTGTCACATAGTAAAAAATGCCAGAACATATACACCTCCCCTCCAAATAAATGAGACTATATAATTTTCTTCTAAGGTTTTTTGATGAATTTGCTACAAGGTCCTATGCCTCTTGCTGCTCAAAAGATTTTCCTAAATTGAACTTCTTTTGCTAAAAACAAAGACTATTTCTTGTGTTATAAAGGTATGCGTATCACTCTTTTGGAACAATTTGAAGCAGTTTTGAAAATTCAAGTGGTCTCTTTAAAGTGAAAGTTATAAAAGCATGTATCAAGCTGGGGAGAATTCTACCTTGCAGGTAGACTTTACCATGGTTCTGTGACTTCATACATTTATTCTGAAAACATAATCATTATACATACCCATTAATTCAGGTAGAACTATGAAAACAAATACTAGGTTATTATGGAAGATATTATAAAATATCATAAATGATAATTCAAATTAAAAGGAGGTGAAACAAGCTGAAATATTAAAATAAGGTCACTGTCTTAATAATATTTTATGTATGCCAAGGCCAATTGTGGCATAATGAGGAAAGTGATTATTTGGAAATTTGGAGGCTTATACTTTAATGAAAGTATGATAATAACTAGTGTTTATTTATAGGTCTTATTCTGCATTTATTCCTGGATTTATTCAGAAAATGTATATCTATCTATCTATCATCTATGTATCTATGTATCTATCTATCTATCTATCATCATCATCTATCATCTATCTATCTATCATTCATATGCCCATACATCCATCCACCTATCCATATATTTGATTACTACCATAAGGCAGACATGACTGTATATTGCATACACACTGGTCCAAGGTCTTCTGAGAGCCCTTCTAACTTGTTCAGAGGGAAACAGTAGCACATGTGAATCCTGATTGACAGACTGTGATGGTTCAAACTTGGAACTTTTGATTTCCTGTTTCAGTTTCTGCAGGACAATATTTTAAACAAGTATCAAAGAACCAACTGCTTATTGGGATTTATATATATATATATATATATATATATATATATATATATGTATATGTATAATCAAGGACTACATATCAAGGACTGCCAATTTAAAATCCTTCACATACATGGCAAAAGAGGACAAAACTTGGTTTGGCTGCATTGACATTATGGAATCAGGAGGAAGATATTTTCTCTCTGATTTAAGTGCAGAAAAAGGGAAAGTGATAAAATACCTTATAATATTAGATAAGTAGGACTTACTCCAGGGAGTATATACATCACTACCACTCCCTGTTAGATACTGCATACAAATTCTTATGCGGACAAATAATTTCATTACCATAGAAGTTTTTGGAAATACAAGACCATTTCACTACAGACAATGGGAGATTATTTTATCCTCATATAGCAGAGAAATGGCATAGAAAAAAACAATCTAATCCCTGGCTGTTTCCAGTGTTAAAATTACAGTACCTACTGAAGCTGATTGAATAAATTGAGAATTACCACTGTGGAATTAAAGTTGCTCTCTTCCTCTACAAACTTAAATATGATGGTTAATATTTCTATATGGTTGTAAGCAGACCCACTTATGTATCCATTAATATGGTTAGTTATGGGTTACAATAAATTTTCCATTCTAGCAAAATGTGGTTAATAACAGAGTTAGAATAACCCATGTTGCTTTTAAAGCTAAATCTAGCCGGGCGTGGTGGCACATGCCTTTAATCCCAGCACTCGGGAGGCAGAGGTAGGAGGATCGCCATGAGTTTGAGGCCACCCTGAGACTCCATAGTGAATTCCAGGTCAGCCTGGGCTAAAGTGAGACCCTACCTCGAAAAACCAAAAAAAAAAAAAAAAAAAAAAAAAACAAAAAAAAAAAAAAGCTAAATCTAGCATTATCTTGATAATTATGTCAATAGCAGTCTATTTTATATCAAGTTCCTGCAAGTCATAATAAATTACAAAAATTGTAACCATATTGTAAAAGATTAATCAAGTGAAAGATGAAAATTTTAGAAACACATTTAATTTCTTTTTGGTTTAGCTAATGCAAAACAGTCTTACTAAATCCATTCTACCAAATGTGTTTACACTAGAGATCAGAGACTGATGGCTTCACTGGCTATCAACACCAGCTATTATTATGTTCTAAGAATGATCACTGTGTACCAGCCAATCATTTTAGAGTTTTAATCTTATTTTAATTCTTGAAATAAGATGGTAGAGAATATATTCCCCCCATTTTATAGAACACTCAATCATGACTTAGAGAGACCACAGTGGCTAAGAGGTCAGCTTCCACATCTCTAGTGTGTTTAAAGTTATTCTCTGAATTGTTTTCCATGCGGGTGTTTAGTTATAGACCCTTATGAAACTGTAAGATTCATTTTATTACATTATTTTGCCTCTAACCTTAGACTATAGTTAATCATTTGGAATTTTGTTCACCTAGTTTTACATGTTTGACTTTCTGAATTGAATAAATATTTTTGTACAAGCATACAAGATAAGTTATCATAACATGACAGTCTTATTTTTATTCCCATGGAGAATCCACATGAAGAAATTATTCAGTGACAAATTACCTATATTTGAATCGGCTAGTAAACCTGCCAAATGCTAAGGCAGAAAAATAAGAACAAAATGAGAAGAAATGCTACTCCAACTAAAGAGGACTGCTCTTTCTGGGGCCATAAACATCTAATAAGTACAATAAACAATAAAATATACTTGAAGGGTTCTGGGGGAATGGCTCAGCAGTTAAAAGCACTGCTTGCCAAGAGGCCCTGGCATGCCCATCCTTTATCTCTCTCTTTCTTCTTCAAATAAATCAATGAAAATAAAAATTTACTTGAAGGTATTTTCTGAGATGATTAGGATTTGAAATTTTATCTGCCATGATTTTTAAAATGCAAAGATGTTATAAATGGGATTGCATGTAGAAGTTAACTGATAACAATGAACAACTAACTGATCTTAAATAATAAATTATCTTAAATGATTCTAACTAATATAAATATAGTTGGGACAATTAGTGTAATGGGTGGCTAGAAAGGCAGTCTTTTCCCTAGGTCTAGAACACATGAACCACATATCTCTATGTGCACAGTAACCAATTATGATTAATTAATAAGATTGCTGCCCATTTTCATTTTGAATTATACCTATGAAACTGACAGAGATAGCATAAATTCATATTTCCAACCACTAATTGTAGGTCTAAGAGAGAAATCTGAGGATTTTGTCAATGAATAACACAAAATGTCCTGGTTATCCGTGACCTCACAGGGCCTGACACTACCTACACAAGACCATCAAAATAGGAGGAAAAGATGATGATATCAAAATAAAAGAGAGACTGATGGAGAGGAGGAGGGGATATAATGGAGAGTCAAGTTTCAAAGGGGAAAGTGGGGGGAGGGAGGGAATTACCATGGGATATTGTTTACAATCATGGAAGTTGTTAATTATAAAAAAATTAAAAATTAAAAAATGCAGTGAGTAGATCATAAATATTTACTGTTACCACAAAACTCAATCTTTCAGTAATTCCTTCAGAATAAAATGCTTGGTTGGAATATTGGAAAAAATTGTTACATAAAATTTAGACTTGGTTTTGAAAGCACATGTATTACAAACTATGTCAAATCTTTTCTGCTGTCAAATATCTTTATATATTTTTTGGTTTAGTTTCATTTTTCCCTGTATATTTAACTGCAGCTACTTAAATTTGTTCACCTACTAAACATGTAACTGTAATTTAAAATCTGACAATGTCTCTATTTAGATTATAGAGAAAGAAAAGAGCTAGTAGACAGACTTTTACCAAAGTCTAGGAAATGCTAGAATAAACTACAGTATTTTTTCTTTTCATTTCTTATATGCTACAAGCTATAGGAATGTTTAAAATACTAAACTGGTTACATATGAGGATGGCTATATCCTTAGTGTATATCAAATTTCATGGCAGAGAAAAATATAAATTATGACATACACTTGTAGATTCTAGTAGAATATGGAGGAATCTTGGCAACATAATGGGGTAGATATATAAATATAAAGTTTGGAATCACCAGTATAGGGATATAGGTCCTAAGCTTTCATTTCAGGCTTACTTTGTTATTTCTTAAGATGACTTAATCTCAGATTTATTAAGTTCTTCAAACTTTACTAAACAACAAGAGTTCTTAATTAGCTTCTATTAAGCCAGTATAGTCCACACTAGATTGATGTATTTTTTAGAAAGTCTTTAATGTTTCAATATCCATTCAGTAGTTTATGGTGTTTCCCAGCAAATACAAAGAGAAGCAAGATATAGTCTTTGATAGCAAAAACACCAAAAGTATGATCTAGCAAAGAAAGCTAGCATACATGTACCATGATTAAATGCATTATTTCCATTAAGTATTTCAGTGAAATGTTAAAAGTAACCAGTGCTCACAAAAGTACCAAGAAGAGACTTCCAGTCAAGATGGCGAGCACTGAACTGCACTGCACATCCCTGGGAAAGAAAGGCAAGGCATTAAGGGTTCTCTGGATCTTTTAGGGGAGCAATCTCTAATAGATTGCCAGTGGGAGGGCATGGAGGGGGAAAAAAGGGGAATCGCTGATTCCCTTGCTCCCTGGTAGCCCACCAGTCCCTCAATCCTCCCAAGCAGACCCAGGACGTACCCACAGTCCCAGCTTCAGGATACTCCCACACTTACTATAGGAAAGGGGATCCAGTCCAGCATAGTTCCACTTGCCTCACTGCACAGGGGCAATTGCCCTGCTACCCCTGCCCATCCATGACCATGGGCAGGCTCCGCCCACTGGCCCACTCGAGTTCAGGCTCCATCAGTCCATCTTTCCACCACACCCGCGCTGGCCATCTCCACTTCTGCAAGCTTAGCCTGCTCTGCCCATTTGCCCACTTACTGCTCAGGCCGCTGCCCATCCACACAAGCTCAGGCCCATTCTACTGGTACAGGCAAATTCAGGCTCACTCTGCCTGTCCTCCCATACCAGCTTAGTGCTTCAACATCACTCAGAGTGCGAGCTCAGGCTGTTTCTGTGCATCACCAAGTGACAGCTCAGCCTATTTTGGCACTTCTGCCATGCAGGAGCTCATGCTGCTTTGGCATTCTGCCAAGTGAAAGCTCAGACTGCTTTGGCATCTGACCTCAGGCTGCTTCAGCTTTCTGCTGTGCATGAGCTCAGGCTGATCCACTCACCATGTGTTAGCTCAGGACCACTCTGCTCATCTGCTTGCCTGCCCCAGCTAGTTCAGGCCAGCTCTGCCAAGTGGCACCACTTCCCCCACCCATGAGACCACAGTTCTACTCTCCCTGCCCATACATTGTGATGGGCAGACCACAGTATGAAAGAAAGAACATGAAAAGTCAAATGCAAGTAAATCCAGTAAGATCACCCAGTCCTACAATGAACATCTCTAATCAAAACATAGAAGATGCCAGGTGTGGTGGCACATGCCTTTAATCCCATCACTCAGGAGTCAGAGGTAGGAGGATTGCCATGAGTTCAAGGCCACCATAAGACAACAGAGTTAATTCCTGGTCAGCCTGGACAAGAGTGAGACCTACCTCAAAAAACCAAAAACCAAACAACAACAACAACAACAAAAAAAAAAGCATAGAAGAGACATTAGGATCAGAACACCAAAATAAAGCTATGAGCAATGCAACCCTGACCAAGCTACTGGTAGAACTTGCAGAAAAGCAACAAAGAACCAGTAATTGTGTGGATGCTGCCATCACTAGACTAGACCGAATAGACAAGAAAATGGAAGGAATTCAAAGACAGTTAAGAGATATGAAGGAGAATGAAAAAAAGAGGACCTCAAAAATCAGATGACAATGCTAAATGAAGACATGAAGAAATGCAAGGATGAATTACAAGAAGCATTCAGAAAATGATGTGAAAAGGGAGCTTGACAGAGGGATAGAAACTATACATAGAAAAGTCATAGAAAATGCAAACCTAATTGAACAAGTCCAAAACTCTCTAGAAGCTCTCAAGAACGGAGTCAGCCATGTGGAGGACAGAAACTCCGATCTGGAAGACAAGACAGAAGAAACAGTCCAAGAGCTCAAAACTTTCAATAAATTCAAAAATTTCTGTGAACAGAACATGAGGGAACTGTGGGATACCCTTAAAAGTCCTAATATCCAGATCATGGGAATACCAGAAGTGGAAGAAATTCATACCAAAGGCATGGAGAACTTACTTTAAAAAGTAATGAAAGAAAACTTTCCCAATCTCTCAGAAGATAGACCTACCATGAATCCCATCAGCTCCTGGAAACTGAAGAGCACACTTTTAAACAATAAATGGGTAGTGAAGAAAATAAAAAAATGAAATTGCAAAATTTCTAGAAATGAATGACGATGAGAACACATCATACCAAAACATATGGGAAACAATGAAGGTGGTCCTCAGGAGCAAATTCATAGCATTAAATGCCTTCATAACAAAGACAGAGAGATCCCAAATCAATAACCTAACCATCCACCTAAAGGTACTGGAAAAGCAAGAAAAGTGCAACCCAAAAACTCCAGAAGGAAAGAAAGAATTAAGATCAGAACAGAAATTAATGAATTGGAAATTAAGAAAACAAGAAAATTGACAAAACAAAGAGCTGGTTCTTTGAAAAAATAAACAAGATTGACAAACCGCTGGCCAATTTGATCAAGCAAAAAAAAAAAAAAAAAAAAAAAAAAAAAAAGAGAGAGACACTTCAAATTAACAAAATTCAGAATGTAAAAGGAGAGATCACAATGGACATAAGTGAAATTGGGAGAATCATGTGAACTTATTTCAAAAACCTCTACTCCACAAAACTGGATAATATGGAGGAAATGGATAAATTCCTGGACACGTACCATCTATCAAAGCTAAACTCTTCAAGATTGAAAGAGCAATAAAAATATGTCCCCAAAAAGAAGAGTCCAGGACCAGATGGCTTCTCAGCTGAATTCTAACAAACCTTCATGGAAGAACTCAAACCAATCTTTCTCAAACTGTGCCACACAATTGGAGAATAGGGAAAGGTACCCAACTCCTTTTATGGAGCTAATATCACCCTAATTCCAAAACCAGGCAGAAATGCCACAAGAAAAGAAAACTACCGGCCTATTTCCCTGATGAATTTAGATGCAAAGATCCTGAAGAAAATGCTTGCAAACCAAATCCAGCAACACATCAAAAGCATTACCCACCTTGATCAAGTGGGATTCATCCCAGGAACACAAGGGTGGTTCAACATATGGAAATCTGTCAATGTAATGCATCATATAAACAAGATTAAACACAAAAACCACATGATCATTTTGATAGATGCAGAAAAGGACTTTCAAAATACAACATCACTTCATGATCAAAACATTGGAGAGAATTGGCAGGGTGGTTCATATCTTAATATAATAAAGGCAATATACAAAGCTCCTGAGGCCCAAATAATACTTAATGGAGAGAGACTGGAGGAATTCCCATTGAGATCTGGAACAAGACAGGGTTGTCCACTCTAACCTCTGCTCTGCAATATAGTACTGCAAGTCCTAGCTCAAGCAATAAGACAGGAGAAAGAAATAAAAGGGATACAATTTGCAAAGGAAGAAGTTAAGTGAGTTCTATTCGCTGATGACATGATTCTGTACATAAGAGATGTGAGAGACTCCATCCCAAAACCCTTGCAGGTGATCAACTCCTTTACAAAGTAGCAGGATACAAAATCAATACACAAAAATCAGTAGCCTTTCTATATGGAAATGACAAAGATACAGAGAAATAAATAATGGACATGGTCCCATTTTCAATAGCAAAAACAAAAACAATAAAGTAAAATACCTTGGAATAATGTTAACCAAGGAAGTGAAAGATCTATACAATGAAAACATAAAAACACTCAAAAAAGAAATTGAGGAGAACTTGAGAAAATGGAAAAACCTCCCATGCTCAGGATAGGCAGAATTAACATTGTGAAGATAGCAATCATACCAAAGGCAATATACAGATTTAATGCAATTCCAACATTGTTCTTCACAGAGATAGAAAAAATGATCTCAAATTTCAAATAGAAAAGCAGAAGGCCTTGGATAACCAAGCATATCCTCTACAAAAGAAATACCTCTGGAGGCATCATGATACCTGATCTAAAGCTATATTACAAAGCCATAGTAGTAAAAACAGCATGGTCCTGGCATAGAAACAGGAGTATAGACCAATGGAATAGAATTGAGGACCCAGACTTCGGGTCAAGCAACTACAGCTACTTGATATTTGACAACAGCCCTAACAATATAGGCTGGAAAAAACACAGCATCTTCAGCAAATGGTGCTGGACAAACTGGATAACGATATGCAGGAATTTGAAACTTGATCCATACATCTCGCCATGCACAACAGTCAAGAGCAAATGGATTAAAGACCTCAATATAAGACCAGTAACTCAGCTACTCCTGGAAAAATGTAGAGGAGGAACTTTCCATGATATAGTGATGGAAAAAGACTTCCTGAAAAAAAAAAAACCCAGTAGCACAGGATCTTAAACAGTCATTCAACCAATTGAATCACATGAAGCTGGAGAGTTTCTTCACAGACAGGCATACAATAAGCAAAGCCATCAGATTACTTGCAGGATGTGAGAAAATATTTGCTGAATATCCATCTGACAGAGGCATAATCTCTAGAATCTACAAATAACTCAAAAACCTAAACAATACAAAGTCAAACAACCCACTCACAAAATGGGGCAAAGAGCTGAACAAGCAGTAAACAGGGGAAGAAATACAAATGGCAAACACACACTTAATAAAATTTTCATCATCCCTAATCATCAGGGAAATGCAAATTAAAAGAACCACAAGATTTTTTCCTTACCCCAGTAAGGATAGCAAACATCAACAAGTCAAATGAAAATAAATGCTGGCGAGGATGTGGAGAAACAGGAGCCCTCTTCCACTGTTGGTGGGAATGCAAGATGGTACTACCACTTTGGAAAGCAATATGGAGACTCCTAAAAAAGCTGACTAGAGAGTTACCAACCGACCCATTTATTCCCTTACTGGGCATGTACCCTAAAACCTTTAGAACTCAGTCCAGAGAGATTTGCTCAACCATGTTTATAGTGGCTCAATTCATAATACCTAAGAGCTGGAGTCAATCTAGATATCCATCACTAGAAGAATGGATAACTAAGATGTGGTATATCTACACAATGGAATTATACACAGCAGTAAGAAAAATGATACAATGAAATTTGACGAAAAATGGTTGAACCTGGAACAGTTCATTCTCAGTAAACTTACCCAATCACAGAAAGATAACCACCTCATAGTTTCACTCATCTACAGCACCTAACTTGAATCTACCCAAGATGCCCATATACCCAGCAAGCATTTCAGGTCTGGACAATAGGATGTGTGGGGAGGGAGGGGAGGGTAACAGAGGTGGTGAGGGACACAAATCTAGACCCAAATGGCAATGGTATAAAATTCTGCATTCTAAAAGGCAGACCAAATGGTTGAACCTTCAACAGGCGCTTACAGGGAACACCTGAGTCACAAGGCACTGGAGAGGGTATGATGAAGACTGACCTTAATCTTCTACAGCTTTTCTCTCTCTTCTCTCCTTCTCTCTAAGTCTTTTATATTAATTATCTTTTTCTTCCTTCTCTTAGTGGGCACTGACTCCCAGTACCAGCAGGTGGCTATCATCCACAATGAGATTTTGATCAGAGAGACCTTACCCCTTACCTTACCCTCTTTTTGATGTTTCATAAAAGAAAGACAGATTTCTGTCAGAGTACTTGATGACCCACCAAAGGTTAGTGGTAAGACCCTATTGCTAAAGACACCATATGTGGTTGACACGTAAAATGGAATGACATGGCTGGAAGCTGGAAGAGAGTCAGTCCCCAGATAGTCAGCACGTATAGTGCCAGAAGTTGCCATGGGCGAATGGGATAAAATGACCAATATCTGTCCAAGCAACTCATTGTCTCACCTACTTAGCAGCAAATAACCGGTCGAGATGCTTACATAAGTGCAATAGTGGTACACATCCATGGTGGGAAACCAAGTGCTCTTGATTTGGCTAACTGATCCCCTCAGTGGTACGGAACCCATAGCTGGAGCTGGGAAACAAGTCAGCACCATATCGAAACATGAGCCCACTCTCCATTATCAAGCTACCACCAATCCTGGGCTACAAGAGGGCCTACACCTATTAAATTGTCTATAAAAAAAATATGGTTTATCCCATTTGTCTGGTGCGAACTTTACTCTCCATTGGAGAATCTGCCTCTCTTTTTCAGATAGATGCAGATCTCAAGGACAGAACTACCCCATCATACCACAAAAGGGCCCCAGCTGAAACTAAGAATAACTGGCAAAACAAGCAAGGGTGCTGTTTTCTTGGTGAACCTGGCACCAGCACAAGGGGGAAGGAGATCAACACAGAGAAAAATCAACTCCTACCAAATCAGAGAGCCAGAGCCTCAGAGGCCCTCAACACCTCATCCCTGAAGCAGACCCAAAATGAACCCAACATGGCTCAAGGAAATTTTGCGGAAGAGGGGGTCGAAAGAATATCAGAGCCACCCGTTGGGTCATGATACCCAGAGACATTTGTCCTACCCATAACTGTGTACTAACTCCACAATGCCATATACCTCATCAAGGAAGGGCCACGGGGAGGGGGTTGGACATGGATGAGCCTAATATTGATACCAACTTGACTGTATTCACTGAGTACAAAACTAATTAATAAAATAAAAATAGAGAAAGTGAATGAAAAATATTTAAAAAGTACCAAGAAATTAAATTTAAAACATATAATTCTTTATCTCTTCTCTTTGGAGTAATGGAAAAGATAACTAATGTTATGTCTCATCCATCTACCGGGCATCACGTTCAGCAATGACATGGAATAGTGGCTCCTAAATATTCACTGAATCCCAATGATTAGCAGCCAGAGAACATTTAAAGAAAGCATGAGTTATCCAAGCAGAGCTTTCCAAAGGTGAGGCATGTTTTAGAGAAAGGCAAGGACTATGGAGGAAGAAGCCAATGTAGGACACAGGAAAGTGGAACTGTGGGAGATAGCCATAATTGCAGCACCAGAGAATGATGATGTTTAAAGTGAAGCTGATCACAGTTTGCAGAGTGGCAAGAACTAGACATTATATGGAAGTGATTGCTGAGTTCAGCAAGTGGATGTACTCCAGGGAGATTTCCAAACTTAACAGCTAGTAATCTATTGAGGATAGAGAAAATAATAGAGATAATTTCCTGCAGTAGTGACAGAATAGACTGTTGTGCTTGAAGAGTTCTGATAGGAAAAAGAAGGAAATGAGTAGAAAAGTAACTGAAAGGGACAGGCAGATAGGAAAGAGGAGGAAGAAGTTGGTGGAGGAAATGTATATATATATATATATATATATATATATATATATATATATATATATGGAACTACTGCTTGTAGAAAAGAAACCTCTTGTGGTGTTTTTGCACAGGGGACTTCAGCAATGCAGCTTTTGTGAGTTGTTATCAACACATGGTTAAAGGTTGTCAGTAATACAATGCCCCAATCATCCAGGCTCCTATGAGTATCCCCAATGAGTTCATTGGTTCTGGACTTAGACAGAATTCTTTCTTTCCCTGTATATCTGAAGTGAATAAAAATAGAATCCCCAGAAAGAGTATTGCAATAGGATATGTACAATTGAGTAGGCCTTATTGAGTCAGTACAATGACAGAACAGGTTTTCTGAGAATGAAGAAACTCTGCCTCTAGACGGAAGCCTCAATGCTACCCAGGACTTTCCAAGTCACTGGCCTATCTTTCAGCTTTCAAATATGTGAGCTCCAGCATTCAAGGTAGCCAATTCCTACTGGTGCCATACTTTTGAGAAATACTGACTGATAGAGTGACCAAACAAACTTTACTCCCTTCACCAACTATTTTCAGAAATATACAGGTTATTTATTCAAAGTTATTTACTTATTAAACAGTAATGAGGTTACAATGAGGATTATGGGAGTAGTCATGAATGCAGCTGGCAGTATGTGAAGGGGAATGTGAGGAGGAAGTTTAACATATCCAGATTGGTTTCAGCTTCTGGATTATACTGACTGACTTTTACTTATTTGGCACAGTATAAACCTTGCACCGGGTCACAGCCTTCAGATTAATAACACATCTATAGCTCTGAAGTTGTATTCACTATTGACTGTATTTGGTACATGCGATCTCCCAGTTAAACACATAGAAGCATAGCTTATGTCTTCATAATTTACATTAGTTATAGTCTAAAAAGAAAAGTAAACATCATTCCAAGAAGATACATTAGTGAGTCTCTGTAGGTCTACTTCTTTGTAGGTAGTTGTGGTATATCATGGTGTGCACTAATAATGTGTGTACGTATTTTAATTTGTTAAATTTCCCTTCTCTCTGTATGATAGTTTACTTATGTGTTACATGTTATGAATTTATCACTTTGTGGCACAGAGGCATTTATTTAATGTGTTTAATGTGTTAAACACCTGGTTATCTGGATGTGATGGACAAAACCCATTAATTTGTGAGCTTTTAAAATTCTGTTTACTTACTTACAAGAAGAGAGAGAGAGAGAGAGAGAGAGTAGGAAGAGAGAGAGAATAGGTTTGCAAGGGCTTTTTGCCACAGCAAATAAACTCCAGAGTCATGTGCCATCTTTGTGCATCTGGCTTTATGTAGGAACTGAGGAACTGAACCTGGGCCATCAGGCTTTACAGGGAAGTACCTCTAAGCACTGAGCCCTACCTCTAGCCCATTTGTGATTTTTAGCCTTTAGATAAAGTTATAGTTTCATCAGACTGTCCAATTTGTGCATTATTCACAAACTAAGTAAATATGCATTGACTTTTAAATTATCAATTTAGCTAAGACTGATTAATTTGCTAAAACAGAATTATTAATTTTAAGCAAATTGTATAAATTATAGATGACCACGAAATACAGAAAAGTCCCTTTGGAAGATTCATGTGCTCTATAATGGATTCAGACCAATGGTTTACTCATGTGTCAGTACAGGTATATGTGCATGTGTGTAGAGGCCAGAGGTTGATGTTGGGTGTTTTCAATTGCTCTTCCCTTTACTTACTGAGGAAAGGTCTCCCATTGAACCTCAAACAGCCATTTTGACTAGTCAGCCAGTTTACCTCGGGGTCCTGACTCTGCTTCCTGAATGGTAGGATTCTAGGCTGCCACATCCCATCTGTCATGTAACTGGGTGGCAATGATTCTACACTCTGGGCCTCATGCTTGTATAGCAAACTCTTTATCCACTGAACCATCTACCCAGTCCCTAGATCATGGTTTATAAAATAATTTCCTAGCTACTGTCTTTCACAAAATCTTAAAGGTATTGTTTTTCAAGACTTAAAGTATCCTTTCAAAGAAACACAATATTTAAAAGATCATTTGTTTTTGATGTAAAAAAACTAATAAAACATTTAAACACAGTGGTTAGCCAACAGTACCACCAGTGTTTCATAATTTATGAGTTATATTTAACTTATTTAGGTTAACACAGAATGTGTTCCACATAGCATGAGACTAACCTTGTTTCTTGACAAATTCTATCATAATGTATGTAGAGCTAAGTCCATTGGAGCCACTCTTTTTAAAGATGACTTGTTACTATCCTGTTGAAAACAATTAACAGGCTGCCACACACAATAACATGTCCTGTCTCCTGAGATTCTTTATTGAAGAAGGTCCAGAAAAGGAAGTGGCTTCAAACTCTGACTCATGAGGCTCTTTGAAAACTTTCACTCTGTACTGAAATTGTAAACTATTCAATTATTATGATAACCCATTGGGTAAGGAATAGTATTATTGGTATAATTTTTTGATAATTTTCATACATATTGTATTTTGATCATAATCTTATCCTGTTACCTTCTCTTATTGCCTTTCCTATCCTTCTTAGGGATAGTGTTTTAAAAGTTAATTTGTCCTTTGTTAGGAGAATATCATTTCATTGAAGAGATGAAATCATTGACATTCATAGCAACTAAAAAACAATGAAGCCCTGTCTTCTAATTCTCAGTATTTTAAGTTTACTGTCTTCATCAAAGTCATGGTGAGAATTCTTTGAGAAAAGTAAAAGAATGGGAGAAATCCTAGACCATGAAAGCTAACCACATGGCCCACTTTTAAAAAGGAGGAAATGTTTCTAGAAACCATACCAGCAATCAACTATGGTTTAGGAGTACTACCAGTCTGATGGCTCCTTCAGGTGTCCTGTGTGAGTAGAGACTTATACTTTTCATTTTTTTTAATATTTATTCATTTATATTTTTTATTTCTATTAGATATGGACATATTGAGTAGGTAAACAACACATGTGGGTGCCATACTTTCCCTCCTCCCTGCCCCTTTTTTGAAGAGGCCTTCCTCATTGAGAATGCAGGATACCTCCATGGGGATTGTGGATCATGAATTATGAGAGGGGAGCAGCAATGTCTCTGTACAAAATATTCCAACTTATGGCTCTAGCAATCTTTCCGCCCCATCTTCCATAACATTCCCTGGGCCTTGCTAGGAGCATTTGAAGTCTACTTTAGTGATGGGCACTTAGGAGCCTCTGGATCTCTGGCTTGGTAGGTGTTGAGTGTCCTCAGTGTCTGTCTCCTTCACCCCTGTGCTGATATCAGATTCACTAAGAAAGCAGCACTCTTGCTCATGTCCTCAATTCCTCCTTGGTTTCAGCTGGGGCCCAGGAGGAGTGTATTGCGTCATTTATCTCCTCAGGACTAGCTCATATCTGAAAAACAGAAGCAGTTTCTCCAATGGAGAGAGTGAACTCAGCACCTGTTAAAGGGGATAACCATTATTAATTTACAGAGAATTTAAAGGGGGTAGACCCTCTTATAGTCTAAGGTTATTGGGAGCTTGACAATGTAAAGAAGAATCATTATCTGGATATGATTCTGACTTGTTTCCCAGCTCCAGATATGGGCTCCTTTCCACTCAGCAGATCTGTTAGCCAATCCAAGAGCAATTGGTTACCCACCATGGATGTGTGCCACTTTTGCACTTGTGTGAGCAACACATCAGATTGCTTCTGAATTACTTAGATTTTGAGTTGCTTGGACAGATATTAGCCACTTTCCCCCGGTAGCTCATGTAGCACCTTACTGCACTAGATGGGCTAATTGTCTGGGGATTGGCTCTTTTCTAGATTCAAACCAGGTCTCTCCATGGTCCGTGATGACAGCATATGGTGTCTTCAACAATAGGGTCTTAATATTAACCTTTGGTGGGTAATCAAGTGCTCTGACTGAAGTCTGACTTGTTTGTTTTGGGAGATCTGGTAGGTGTCTGACCAACGGTTCATTGTACATGTAGACCACATCCTGGTACAGGGAATTACAGGCACATGCCAAAGAAAAAGAAAAAAGAAAAAGACAGAGAAGAAAGAGAAACAGGAGAATTTTGAGGTTAAGTTTCATCTCACCCTCTCCAGGCCCCTTTAACTCAGGTGCTCCCCCTAAGGCCCTCTTGAGGGTTCCAGCTTTTAGTCTGACTTCCAGTATATAGGATTCTATAGTACCAGTTTAATTTGGGTTCAGTTTTGTGTGCCCCCACCCTTCTCCTTCACCAAGCCCTACCCTCCCTTTTGTCCAAGCCTCAAGATGCTATTCAGGTATGTCAGCCACTTAGGATGATCCAGGTTAGGAACCAAAGATGAGTGAGACCATGTGAAGGTTTTCTTTCTGTGATTGTGTGAGTTCACTTAGAATGATTAGTTCCAAGTTCACTCATTTTTCTACAAATTTCATTACGTCCTTTGTTCTTACTGCTGAGTAGAATTCCATTGTGTAGATATACCACATCATAACCAGGCACGGTGGTGCACACCTTTAATCCAAGCCCTTGGGATGCAGAGGGAGGAGGATCACCATGAGTTCAAGGCCACCCTGAGACTACATAGTAAATTCCAGGTCAGCCTGGGCTACCATGAGACCCTACCTTGGAAAAAGAAAAAGATACACCATATCATGGTTATCCATTCATCCAATGATGGGCATCTGGGTTGATTGTAGATTTTAGCTATTATGAATTGATCAGCTATAAACATGATTGAGCAAATATCTCTAAAATGAGATGGTAAGTTTTAGGGTAAATACCCAGTCAAGGAATAACAGGGTCTCTTGGTAACTCTATATTCATCCTTTTCCGGGGTCTCCATATTGATTTCCATAGTGGTTGTTTTCCTTTTTTTTTTTTTTTTTTTCACATCCTCACCAACATTTGTTTGCATTTGATTTTTTAATGTTTGGTATACTTATTGGGGTGAGGTGGAATCTGATAGTTGTTTTAATTTGCATTTCCCTGATAGTTAGGGATGCTGGACATTTTCTTACTTGTGTGTTAGCCCTTTGTAATTTTTTCTCAAGAAATCCTTATTTAGTTCTGTGTCCCAATTATGGAGTGGGTTGTTTGATTTTTTTTATTGTATAGTTTTTTGAGTTCTTTGTAAATTCTAGATATTAAGCATCTGTCAGTGGTATAGCTGGCAATGATTTTCTCCAATTCAGTGGGTAATCTATTGGCTCTGCTTATGGTATGTTTGTCTGTGCAAAAGTCTCATGAGATCCCATTGGTTGAGTACTTGTTTAATTTCCTGGGCTACTGGCATTTTGTTCAGGAAGTCTTTCTCCCAGTCCCATATTGTGGAGAGTGCCTCCTATTGTTTCTTCCAGTAGTTGATGACTTTCAGGTCTTACGTTGAGGTCTCTAATCCATTTGAACTTGATTTTTATGAATGGTGAAATGAATGGGACTAATTTCATTTTTCTACATCTGATTATCCAATTTGTCCAAAACTACTTGTTGAATATGCTGTCTTTTTTTGCCAATCTACATTATTGGCACCTTTGTAGGTGTAGCAGCTGTAGTTACTTGACCTAAGGTCTAGGTCTTCAATTCTGTTCCATTTGTCCATGTTTCTGTTTTTATTCCAGTACCATGCTGTTTTTGTCACTATGACTTTGTAACATAGCTTTAGATTGGGTAAGGTGATACTGACAGAGCTGTTTGATTTTGGTGAGGATATGTTTAGATATCTGAGGCCTGTTGCCATTCAATATGAAATTTGATATCATTTTTACAATCTCTGTTAGGAATGATGTTGGTATTTTTATTAGTATTGTGTTAAAACTGTATATTGCTTTTGGTAGAATTATCATTTTCACAATATTATTTCTACCTCTCCAGGAGCATGGGACGTTTTTCCATCTTCTCAAGTCCTCCTCTTTTTCTTTCTTAAGTGTTTTTATGTTTTCATTATATAGATCTTTGACATCCTTGGGTAGTATTTAATTTTTTTGTTGCTATTGAAAATGGGATAGCCTCACTGATTTCTTTCTCTGTATATTTGTCCTTTGTATATACAGAAAAGCTGCTAATTTTTGTGCATTGAATTTGTACCCTGTCACTTTGCTAAAGGAATTTATCACATGCAGAATTTTTGAGATAGATACTTTCCAGTCACTTATATACAGGATCATGTCATCTTCAAATAGGGCTAACTTGACTTCTTCCTTTGCAATTTGAATCCCTTTTATTTCTGTATCCTGGGTTATTGCTTTTGCTAGTACTTCTACTACTATGTTGAAGAGCAGTACTGAGAATGGGCACCACTGTCTTGTTCCCGATCACAGTAGGAATTCCTTGACTTTTTCCACATTAAGTATTATTTGGGCTTTAGGAGCTTTATATATATCCTCTATTGTGTTGAGTTATAAACCTCCATGCCTAGTCTTTGCAGTATTTTGATCATGAAGTGGTGTTGTATTTTGTCAAAGGCCTTCTCTGCATCAATTGAGATGATCATGCGGTTCTTGTGATTCAGTTTATTTATGTGGTGTATTACATTGACCAATTGCCATGTGTTAAACCATCCTTGTACCCCTGGGATGAGGCTTACTTGAGAGCAACAGACAGAGCAAGAAAGAGGCAGAGAGAGAGACACAGAGAGAATGGGCATGCCAGGGCCTCCAGCCACTGCAAACGAACTGCAGACACATGCGCCCCCTTGTGCATCTGGCTAACATGGGTCCTGGAGAATCGAGCCTCAAACCAGGGTCCTTAGGCTTCATGTGCAAGCACTTAACCACTAAGCCATCTCTCCAGCCTGGATAATGCTTTTGATGTGTTGTTTAATTTGGTTTGCAAGAATTTTGTTGAGGGTCTTTGCATCTATGTTCATTTGGGATATAGGCCTATAATTTTCTTTCCTTGTTGCATCTCTGTCTAGTTTTTGTATTAGGGTGATGCTAGCTTCATAAAAGGAGTTGGGGAGGATTCCCTGGTCTCTGATTATATGGAACAGTTTGACAAAAATTGGCTTCAGAATTCAGCTGAGAAGCCATCCTGTCCTGGGCTTTTCTTTTGGGGGAGGTTTTTGATTACCTTTTCTATATCCATAGATATGATAGGTTTACTTAGCAGATTAATCTGCTCTGAGTTTAGTTTTGGTAGGTGGTATGTGCCTAGGAATTCATCCATTTCTTCCAGATTATTAAATTTTGTGGAGCAGAGGTTTTGGAAGTATAACCTCATGATTCTTCCAATTTATTGATGTCTGTTATGATCTCTTCTTTTTCATTTCTGATATTCTTTTTTTTTTTTTTTTTTTTTTTTTGGTTTTTCGAGGTAGGGTCTCACTCTAGCCCAGGCTGACCTGGAATTCATTATGGAGTCTCAGGGTGGCCTCGAACTCACGGCGATCCTCCTACCTCTGCCTCCCGAGTGCTGGGATTAAAGGCGTGCGCCACCACGCCCGGCCATTTCTGATATTCTTAATTTGAGACATCTCTGTCTCTCGCTCTCTCTCTCTGTTTTATTTATTTATTTATTTTTTGCTTGATCAATCTGGCCATGGGTTTGTCAATCTTTTTTATTTATTTATTTTTTTGAAGAACCAACTCTTCATTTCATTGATTTTTTTTAAATTGTTTTCTTAGTTCCCAATTCATTAATTTCTGCTGTAACCTTGATTATTTTTTTCCATCTGGAGCTCTTTGGGTTGGTTTCTTCTTGTTTTTCAGTGCCTTTAGGTGAACAGTCAGTTTATTAATTTGGGATCTCTCTGTCTTTCTAATGAAGGTATTTAGGGCTATGAATTTTCTCCTTATGTCTGTCTTCTTTGTGTCCCATAAGTTTTGTTAGGTTGTGTTTACATTATCATTCAATTCTAGGAATTTTACAATTTCTTTTGATATCTTCCATGACACATTCGTTGTTTAAAAGTGTGTTGTTTAGTCTCCAGGAGCTGGTCAAGTTCTTGATTTGTCTCTTGTTAATTTCTTGCTTTAAAGCATTGTGGTCTGGATGATGCAGGAATTTACTTCAATTTTCCTGACTTTATCAAGGCATGCTTTATAACCTAATATATGGTTAATTTTGGTGAACAATGTGTATTATGTAGACCTGGTTTAGAAAATTCTGTAGATATCAGTTAGGTATAGTTGATCTATGATGTTGTTGAGCTTTATTATTCCCCTGTTGATATTCTGCTTGGAAGATCTATCTGTTGATAATACTGGAGTATTAAAGCCCAACTATGATGGTATCAATGTTTATTTCTGTTTTATTGTCAAGTAGATTTTGTTTTACAAACTGTGGGGCTCTTGTGTTTGGTGAATGTATATTTATGGTTGTGATGTGCTCATGTTGGATCATTCCCCTGATGAGTAAGAAGTGGCCTTCTTTGTCCTTTTAGATAATTTTTGGTTTGAACTCTATTTTATCAGATATTAATATAGCAACACCCACTTGTTTTTTTTTTTTTTTCATTTCCATTTGCTCTGAATATCATTTCCACCCTTTTACCCTGAGGAGTTGTGTATCTTTAGTGGTGAGGTGAGTTTCTTGAAGGCAGCAGATAGAAAGGTCTGATTTTTTGATCCATCCTGATAATCTGTGTCTTTTGATGGGTGGGTAAGACCATTAATGTTTAATGTTATTGCTTTGAGGTTTGAATTAATCCTTACCATGATGAGGTGTTTTATGGGGTTTGCTGTTTTCTTGTGTTTTGTACTATTTTGAGCCTAGTCTATTTTGGTCATTGTGATCTTCTTGTTGGCTCCTGAGAATGGTTGTTTGACTGTTCTGTGTGGAGTATTCCCTCAAGTATTCTCTCTGTAGGTTTGGCTTTGTGTTTATAAAGTTGACTCTTTTTCTTTTTTCTTTTTTTTTTTTTTTTTTTTTTTTTGAATATTTTTTCTGGGTAGAGTAGCTTGTGTTGGAAGCCATAGTTTTTCAGACTTTGAAGTGTTCCATTCCAGGCCCTTGTGGCTTTCAGGATTTCCAGTGAGAAATCTTACATAATTCTGTATGTTGTGAATTGTTTCTCTCTTTCTGCTTTTAACACTCTCTCTTTGTTTTCATGGTTAAGGTTTTTAACTATGATGTGTCCTGGAGAGTTTCTTCTTTGGTCATGTCTGTTTGGTGTTCTTGTGGCCAAGAGATCTGGATGGTCCTCTCTTTTGAGGGATTCAAAAATTTTTCTTGAATAATTTTGTTGAATATGCCTCTGGCCTGGATTTCCTCTGGTATATCCATTGTCCAGATGTTTGGTCATTTTAGGGTGCCTCATAGTTCCCTTGTATTCACTTGATTTTTTGAACTTAGCAAAGTTTTTAGCCTCCTGATCAATTTCTTCTGTCTTGTCTTCCAGGTCAAAGGTTCTGTATTCCACATGAGTAACTCTGTTGGTTCTAGAATTTTAATTTATAATTTCTATTTGATTTTTCTTTTCTGTTGTGTTATTTTGCATCATCCCCATCTCTTTTTTGAGGTACAATTTCAGTTTAAGCTCTCATTTTCTTGATGCTTCCTAGAATTCATGCTTGCATTTTTTCTATCTTTTTTTTTGTTTTGCTTTGGTTTTGGTTTTTAAAAATATTATTGAGAGAGAATGGGCACATCAGGGCCTCCAGCCACTGCAAATGAACTCCAGATGCATGAGCTCCCTTGTGCATCTGGCTCACGTGGGTCCTGGGGAATTGAACTGAGGTCCTTTGGCTCTGCAGGCAAACGACTTAACTGCTAAGCTATCTCTCCAGACCCCCATGCTTAAATTTGATCAAGTCTTTATTAGGTTTCATCAAGTGGTTGTTGAGATATTCCATTTCTTTATTTACCTTCAATTTATTAATATCTCTTTGGAGGGTTCTAAGTTTTCTTCAATCAAGTTAAGCCTACTGTCAAATGCTAAACACTCTAGGATATGATTCTGTTCAATTTCATTGATATGATTGTTGGTTCTTTGATGGTTTGCTTCCAGTTGAGCAATTTTTTTTTTCATCAGGGTCTTATTGCTTGTTGTGTTTTCATTTGGGGAATGAATTTCTGCTGATTTTTCTATGATTTCATTGGAGGCTTGCTCTGTAGGACTAGACATCCTTGGTGGATCTTTCAGTTTTTTGACTTTTGTTGGCTACTTGGCATTGTTGTTACCCATTTTGGGAAGACTATTTATTTTATTGAGGAGCAAGCATGCTTTTGTCCTTTGGTCAGTGCACTCTCTGACTCAGCTGAACAGGGATGTTGGTACCCAGTGGTCAGTCAGGATACCAGAGCAAAAATCTTGATTCCACAGCTCACAAAGGGACCAGACCTCCCCAAGCAAGGCACAATGGGACCTACCAGGACCACGGGACTGAAAGAGAGCTGGGGAATAGGGATCTGGCCTACATACTCTGTGATATGCCCTCCAACATATAGATTGCCTGAGAGAACTTGGACAAGGGAACTGGGTGGAGCCAGGAAGGAGGAGGCTGGCCTACTCATTCCACACTGCATGGCCTGCCTGTGCACTGTCTATGCAGTGAACCCAGACCATGGAGGTGGGAGGAGCCCAGAGAAAAAAGGGGTCTGGCCTCCTCTTTCCACACATTGTCCTGTTTTTCCAGTTTTTAATCTTTCCATGACAATAGTTAATTGTCTCTCCAGTAAGTAACAGCTCCTATCACTTGATCCAAAACAGCAAGAATTTTCATTGCATTGTGTCTCTCCTCTGTGAAACTGTAACTACAGCTTGAATGTGAGAGAGTGCCCTGGACACACACACACCCACACACCCACACACACACCCCTCTCTCAACCCATGACTGATTTTCTCCCCACTCAAAGGAATCTACCAGAGAAGGTGGGTTAGACTCTGGAGCGCTCACATCTATCAATTTGGTTTTATTAGCTCTTGCCTGGTTGCTTCTTCCATTCTTGGCTATAGCTATGGTGCCCTGAGGGTTATTTAATTTAAGATACTATTCACCTGGTTGTCTGATATTGAGCTTGGATTCTTGAGCTGACTTAATGTTCTTATTTTTTAGGGGTGGGAGGATTGGTCTCACTCTAGCCCAGGCTGATCTGAAATTAACTATGTAGTATCAGAGTAGCCTCAAACTCATGGAAATCCTCTACCTTTGCCTCCAGAGTGTTGGGATTAAAGGCATATGCCAAAATCCTCAGCCTAAATGTACTTTTAAAATATTGGTTTCCTAGTTATTTTTGGATATTGGAAACTAAAATTCAGGCAGTTCTACTTTAAAATAATTTAGAGAACCGTGATGTCCAATCTAGGCTATTCTAACTCTGGGAATTTTAAATCATGCATCTTTACTTCTGTGTTCACTCATTTCTGCTCCACCCCACTGTGAGCAGTGTTTGGGCTGAGAGAAAGAGAGAAGCTAATATTGTGTTCAGAATCTTGTACTTCCTGTCTAAAGAGGTTGGCCACATTGATTTGGCAGGAAGTCAATGCAGTGTATTTATCAGTCTCTAGCTAACTTCTGAAGTATTGCATTCCCTTTCTATACCCTTCCCCCAGTTGATTCACATGTAGGCTTTCTGGCAACAAGGAAGAACATTACTTAGCTATGGGGTGGAGTAGTAGCTCAGAATGTTGGTTCTAATTAAGCCGCAGTTGCGTTTCTGTTTTCAGTAGATGCTTGGCTGCTTGTCATCAAAATGAGAGCAGATTCAACCAAGGTGGGGTGTCTAGTCACCACAGGACTTTGATTATGCAGTACAAGAATCTCCCTCCTTCTTCCAGAATCTGTTAATATCTGAGCTCATGACCAGGAATTTCTCTAGGTAAAATAATGTTTTGAATTACATTCCAGAAATAAATGCAGAATACACATGCTAAGAATAAAATGGTTTACAATTTTAAAAATCACACTTCACAGCTGAAATTATGATTGTTATGGACAGAATTTGGAGGGTATATAAGTGTTGGCCAGCTGGCCAGGGATACTCCATGTGGTTTAATAGCCTTCAGGTAACTCTGACTACTTACAAGGCAGCTCTTATGAGCCAGGACAAAAGGAACATACTGAAAGCACTGTTTCTAGAAAAGATTCAAACAGCAAAGCTTCTACTCCAACAAATACCAAAACCTCACCAATCAGAAATTGTTAGCAGACTGAATGAATGAGACATCTAAAGAAACCTTGACCTATTTTTAGAACTCATTTGTACTTAGACCTTTGGTAAGAAAGTTAAATAATTTTAGTGAATTATTTTACCTCTCTGAATCTCTTTCAAATTTTTGAATGCCTACGTGTCTTTTTGCCAGTCACTTTACTGGAACTGTGTTTAATAAAAGTAGACAATGCTTATTTTACCGTTGCTGTGTGCTAGACATTGTGCAAAATGCTTAACATGAGTTATCTCATTTAGCCCTCACAGGAATTCTATGGTGATACCCTTTATCTTGTCATTGTTTTGTCCTGGCTTGGGAGATGGGGAACCTGAACCTGGAAAGCCTAGTTATTAATTTGCCTGTGGTCACCAGAGCCTGCAATGCCAGCTATCAAATCAAACTACCTCCCTCTTTTTCTTTAAACTGAGCAGAGCTTGTTGAATATGCATTTGGAACACCTGGGGAACTTGTTAAACTGTGGTCTCTGATGAGGATCTCTCTGCGGAGATGGGGGGAGTACAGGATTCTACTCATCTGACAAACTTTCAGAAGACACCAAAGCCATTGGTGCTGGGTCATCTAATAGGACTCTGGGCCTTCAGTTCACATGCTGACTGGCACATTAGAAGTACACAGGTAGCTCTCAAAATTTTCTATATCAAGGTCTCATTATACATCAGTTCAATCAAAATTTAGGGGAATGTAACTCGGGCATGAATTCGAGGGAGTGGGGGCTTGGGAGATGGCTCAGCTGTTAAAAGTGCTGGCTGTGCAAAATTAAAACCAGTTTGGGTTGTCAGAATCCATGCAAAGCTGGATGTGCATGAGAATGTTAGCCCATTGGCCCTATAGTAAAAGCGAGTCAGGAGAATCCTGTAGTCGGCAGGCCAGTCAGTCTGGCATTGTCAGTGGCCTACACACCAAGGTTGTCCTCTGCCTTATATACATGTACTATGGTATACATGTTCCCATCTATACACACATGGCATATGTACACATATAACACACACACACACACACCAACAATGTGCGTATCTAGGTTCCATCTCATATCAGTTCAATCAAAATTTCAGGAGTTGGAACTCAAGCATGATTTTTTTCTTAAGTAATTTTAATATTCTAGTACATTAGAAACCAGTTTAGTAGCTGAGTATCAGCACTAAAAATAGAATAACAATATATTGCATTAGTAAGTAGAGTCTTATTCTGTAGTTATTTTGTGTGTCTTGATTTTTTTAAAGAAAGGATGCTCACTGTGAGGATCAAAGTGGAGCACTGTGTAGTGAGCTCTGAATCCTTATTATAACTATTTTTACTGGTTAAATAATTAGATATATTCAAATTTAGAAAATTTAAGCAGTACCAATTGCATAAGTATAGTGCTTGTAATAGCCACAATGCCAGTATCCAGCAGAAAGGTAGGGCTGAGTAAAACAGAATATCTCACACAATCATTCAAACTAATGGCTATAAGCATTACAGAAAAATTTGGAAAATGCTTATAATACAATGTTGAAAGAAGATATAAAATTACAAGCACAGTATGATTATGGAAATTATAAAATAATTGTAAAGGAATACATTACAATTCTGGGAGAGAATGTGTTTGGTGGGTATTGTAGGTGATTCTTCTCATCTTTTCTCTTTATATAGTATTTAAGTGCCAAAATTAAACTTAATATAATAAATTGTATGTAAAAAAGAGTAATTAACAAAAAGTATGGAAAAATTCAAGCATATTCATCACAAAGTAACTAAGATTCTTCCTTTCAATAAAGTTATCTTTTTTTTCCATTCAAAATAAAGTTCTTCAGGGGTGTATGAACTTGGATGACAAAAAATTACATCTTTCTTTTCAATTATTTCTAATAGCCCCATAGGATTTCCTTCACTTACAAATATTTGCCACAAACAATAGCATTCAAGGTGAAGGATATATAGTTGTACCACAGTTTTTACTACAAGCAACTACTAGTTCCTCTTTAATGTTAATGTTATTGATAATGACCAAATTTAAACAGGGATCATTTAAAACAACTCTCCTACTTTTGTAATTACTATACCACCAATATAAAATATTTTAACTATATATAATATAATTATTTTCCTATGTCATCCTATGAGTTTATTTTATGCATTTAAGAACATCATTTTGTCAAGTGTGGTGGTTCATGCCTTTAATTCCAGCACTTGGAAGGCCAAGACTGCTATGAGCTTTGAAACCACCCGAGATTACATAGGCAATTACAGGTTGGCCTGAGATAGAGCAAGACCTTACCTCAAAAAACCAAGAAACAACAACAAAAAAAAAAAAGAAAGAAAGAACATTATTTTAAGAAGTCCCCAGGATTCACAAGGCCTGAAAAGACTTTCATGGACCCCAAAGTTTAGGGACCTGATTGAAAAAAAAAAGAAGGGTGAAAGTATAACTATAAGGAAACTGACATTTTATGATGTCCCCATATGTGAATTTTTACATAAGTGATAAGACACTTAGAGGTCATTTCAATAGTCCATGGCAACAGGTAATATCTAAGCCCATTCATAGGTAGAAGTCAATAATCAATGTTGATAAAAGATACCTAAAATGGGTATGAAGTTGATAATCATAATCTATTTTCTATGTTTTCCATATTAAAAGTGTGATATATATTAGACTATAATTTAGCATCAGTAGAGTCATTAATTCCCCAGGGAACATGGTGGAAACATTATATATAGAAATTCTTTAAACCTGAAAGCTACTGCATTATAAACTCACTCTGATATGTCACTATAGATTTTCTTTGGTAACAATAATTCTCTAAAGTCTCTTTTCCCACAGATCTCTAGAACCCCACATGAAAGGGTTGTAATAAGGTCTTTAACAAACATATCCTCCAAATCCTGTCATTTATGAAGCACTGAGTCAGAAATTTTTCATCTTAACTTTTAATCATCACTTGCCTTCTTTTTCAAGCCCAACTTAAATTTTTTATCTTAACTCCCACAATTTTCCTATGAATACGTAAATGCTTGGTAAATGGTGATGCACTCTGCAAATGTTAGTGGGTTTTATTCTAATCAGCACTAATTCCCATGGAGCTCTGGCCTACTCTGATAGTTTTAAATGTTCTCTCAAGATTCAAGAGGAAAGATCCCTCTGCCGATCCAACGTTTTTACTTTGACGTCCAATAGCTATCTTCAAATTTATCATCTACAAAACTAATTAATCCCTCCCTAGTTAATTCCTCTCATGTCCCCTTCCAGATCTGCTCATTTTATAGTTTCCCTTCATTCCAGTCAAGGGCAACTCCAATACATAGTTTTTCTGGCTTAAACCTTGGATTCCTTCTGACTTAACATTTCCCTCTTATCCCAACTACATTAACAAATTCTGCCAACTCTGCCTTAAGAAGCCATGCCAGGTCTTGCACTCCCACTGCTCCATGCCAGCCACATGCCTTGGATTCTCAGTTCCTATTTGCCCATGTATCTCTGCTTCTCTGCAGTGCATTCTCCACACTGGAGCCTGGTGTGTAACTACCTGATACAGACAAAAACAATGCAAAAAAAGATAACCCTATTACTATTATACAGCTTCCCATGTCACTCAGAACCAACCCAGAGCTTGGGTCATCTTTTTGGCATTATTTTATTCCACTTTCCACCTGTGCTGATGTCAAGCCAGTCACAGATGCTCCTGCCTTTGCCCTGGCCCTGCCTGACAAACTCCTCTCTTTGGGAACTATGTGGCTTGCTTCTTAGTTTTACTCAGGCTTTTATTCAAATGTTTAAAAAGGACACTTCCTGCCCTCTCTGTAAAACAGCAACATATAATTTGCTTAACCACCTTAACCCCTGTTGTTTCTCATCTTATTTCTTCACTGCACAATTTTTTCTTGAACATGTATTGTACTTTGCTGTTGCTGAGAGTATAGCAGTGAACAAAGTAGGCAAAAGTTCCTTCTTTAAAGGTGTTACTTTCTGCTGGGGAGAAAGAAAAGCAGCAAGCAAATAAATCAGCATACCAGGCAATGTTAAAAATAAAAATAAAGTTGAAAAGGAGGACTGGCTATGCTGGAGAAGAATTATGGCTGCTCCACCCCATCATACCTCAAAAGGGCCCCGGCTGAAAATAAGAAAAATTGGAGAAACAAGCAAGGGGGCTGTTTTCCTGATGAACTGGATATGAGCACAAGGGGGAAGAAGATCAGCACAGAGAAAAATCAACTCCTAACAAATCAGAGAGCCAGAGCCTCAGAGACCCCCAACACCTCATCACTGAAGCAGACCTAAAATGAACCCAACATGGCTCAGGGAAATTCTGCGGAAGAGGGGGCGGAAAGAATGTCAGAGCCACATGTTGGGTCATGATATGCAGAGACATTTAGCTTACCCATAACTGTGGGCTAACTCCACAATGCATGACCCGTATACCTCAACAAGGAGGGGCCAAGGGGAGGGGGTAGGTCACGGATGAGCCTAATAATGGTACCAAACTGACTGTATTTGCTGAATACAAAACTGACTAATAAAGAAAAGAAAAAAAAAATTATGGCTGCTGATTTAGTAGGGAAGGCATCCCCAACGGGAGACAATTTGATCAGAGGTCTTATGGTGAGAAAAGTAAGCCTGTGAACATGTTGAAAACCATCATTCAGGCAGAGGAAAAAGCAAACACAAATCCCAAGGCTAGATCACAGTTGGTGAGGTCCAAGAATACTTAAGAGACCAGTGTGGGTAGGTGGCAGGAGCACTCTTCACCACCTGATCTCATATTAAACATATTTATTTTTTAAGATGACCTTTTCCATCAGAATGCTGGCTCTGTAAGTGCAAATTCCTGAATAATAAAAAAAAACAGAACTAAACACTATTTTAACTGAGAACACAAGTTGAGCCTTTTTCACAGTGGTGATTCAACAATCATCAAAATTTTCATTGGATGAATTGTCACGTACTGTTCATACACAACCCCTTTAGTGGGCCCATGCTTCTTAGTCTTTCTTATCGTATTGCTTTTCACCATCTGGAAAGTAACTCTACCTCAAAAAAAAAAAAAAAAAAAAAAAAAAACTGTAAATTTTGCCTGGTTGGCTGTCAGCTAAATGTCATTTTCTTTCATCTCTGCAGAAAGATGACTGCATGCATTGCTACTAGCAGAAAGACCCAGAGGGTGAGGAACATGTCTTATTCTCTAGTTGGAGCAATGCCTGTGCAGTACTTCCTAAGCATGTGCATGTGGTCTGGAAATGATGAGACAAATGACTATCTCTTGGAAGAAGTGAGCTGCCTCATGATTTACACATCAAAGTTGCTAGTATGGAGTCTAGGGAGATGGCTCAGTGGATAAGCACTTGCCGACAAATATGAAAACTGGTGTTTGGATTCTTAGCACCACATAAAAGCTACAAGTGGTAGCATATGTCTATAATTCCAACTAAGGGAGGGGTGTGGCAGAGACAGAAGAACTGGAAGCTGGAGGGCCAGCTAGCCTGGTGAACAATCAAAGAGATCCTGTCTTAAACAAGAGGAAAGGTGAGGACTAACACTTGAAGTTGTCCTCTGACATCCACATGTTCACTGTGTTACATGTGTGTCCATACTCACACACATGCATATATATATACACACAAATAAAAAATAAAGAATTGCTACTATGTTCTAAGGCAGTTGACAGAAGACTCAAGATTTTCAGAATTTGGTCAGCATTTTACCTTTTGGAAACTCATGAGTATCTGTAAAATCTGAGCTGCAAGGTTGAACTCAGTGGACACTTGGACCCCAGCACTGGAGGTGGGGTAGCTGAGCTCCAACCTCCCTTAGAAGGATCAGTCAGAGCCCAGAATCTTGAGAAAGGGATGCTTCTGCCATTTTTCATAAAATTATAGATATCAGAGGGGAACTGCTTCCCTCTTCCCTTTCTTCCTCATTTGGCTCATGGACTCATCTCCATTAGTAATACAGTCATTCCTAAAGTAGCAGAGTTCTGAGTTTAAAGTTAAAATGTGATGTGGGAGTTTGAATATATGGCTCCCAATATATTCAGGTGTTTTATTAAGGCTTGTGACTTGGATTTCCAGCTGTCTGGCTGGAAGAGGTGTCATGGTGGATGGATCTTGAGGTCCAGACCTAAGGTGTGTTTGGGGCTGGATCTGATTCCTAGCCCAAAGGTATGCAGATAAGTCAGTGTTCTGCCTCAGTCCCTGCTCTTTTGCTTCTGGTTTTGTGCTTGCTTGTGGTGCTGGCTGATGGTAGTTTCTTTCTGCTTGGATCTGTGAAAGGGGCCCAGCTTCTTCTGGCATCAATGGGATTTCTCCTGGTTATGTGAGCTTCAAATAAATCCTTTTCTCCTACAAACTTTGTCTGGTTTGGATGTTCATCCCTACAATGTGGAGCTGACTACAACACCTGGCTTTAAATCTAATCCTTTATAAATAAGAGCAACATAAAGGCGGAATGGATTCCAATAACAAGGAATGTGATGTAACGTCTGTTAACTATTCTTCACTGTGAATAACCTAGCCTTTCAGACAACTGACATTTGTTCAAATGAGGCAGGAAAAAAATATACTTTGGACAAATTTAATCAGAAAGTGTGAAAGTACTCATGATATAAGTGGACTGGCAACAAAAAGAAGACCATGTGTGTTTGTTGAAGTGAACATAATTTAAGTATTCCACTCCACTGTTACCAAAGACTGGAAAGTCATCTGCCACTGAGAGGCTAATTATAAGGTCTTTCTAAGGACTAGCCAGTGTTGATTGAATTCTCTTTTATTTCCACATCCAACCCTTGCTTTCCCTGTAATCACTAGCAATGTGGATGATAAACTTACATAATGTAGTAGAAAAATGGCTTATATGATGTACTTTTCCTAGAGGCTGGCATATGAAATAACAGCATTTTGGTAAGTTTAAATTTTATTGTTCCTCCAATTTAAATCCATTCTAACTTGGCCACTGCTTTGCTACTTGACACTTTTTTTTTTTTGTCTACATCCTAATGACAGATATAATGCTGTCTAGAGTGTTTTTGTCTTTGAAACTGTTATCAAGTCATTTAAATAAAATACATACTGCCAAATATTAATGGTGCTTATTAGTAAAATGTTATGATTCAGAAGATCCCCATGATATAAAATTATGGCCTTATGTACTAATTTTGCTAAATTATACTTAATATAGGGGAATTTTTGGAAAATGGGAGTGCTGGGCTATGAATTTGGTACATATCCACTATGCCCCAATACTATTTCACATTGGTCATTCATTCTGTCCTGACATAATTTATTTTTGGGTCTTGAAAGCCATAATGTTTTTAATCATAATGTTTACACAATCCTAGCAGATACATAGCCAAGTAATTTGCAATTGAGACATTTATGAATACTTATACCAAAGAGTTAAAAATTCTATTTATAATAGTCAAATAAATAGAGACATGTATGCACAATTCAAGTTTAAATGATTTGCTGATGCTGACATTGTTTTAAGGATATATATTTAAGAAAAAATAATCATTTAATTTTCACACTTCCTATAATCAGGCAATAATTAAACTATCTGAATATTAACTTCACATTAAGAAAAGAACATTTGAATACCATGGTTCATTTTTGTTAATTCATGTAATTTGAGACTTACATTCAAGTGAACACTTAAAAAAATTTTTTTTGTTCATTTTTATTTATTTATTTGAGGGTGACAGAGAGAAAGAGTCAGAGAGAGAGAGAGAGAGAGAGAGAGAATGGGCGTGCCATGGCTTCCAGCCACTGCAAACGAACTCCAGATGCGTGCGCCCCCTTGTGCATCTGGCTAACGTGGGTCCTGGAGAATCGAGCCTCAAACCAGGTCCTTAGGCTACACAGGCAAGAGCTTAACTGCTAAGCCATCTCTCCAGCCCTCAAGGGAACACTTTTTAAATAAAGGCTTTTATTTTGTATTTTTTAACCTATATTGTTATACAAGTTGTTAATTTTGAAATCATTAGAAAAATGAATTGTTACTGACCCTATGATTAGTGCATTTAAATACAGATGCTGGCAGGTTCTTTTGATACTAATTTTACACACACACTCACACACACACATGTATGTGACATTATATATATTATATATGTATACATTTGAAACAGGGTCTCAAGTAGCTCATACAAACCTCAGATTTCTAACATTTCTGTCTCTTCCTCCTCAGTTCTGGGATTACAAGTGTGCACTATCAAGCCTGGTGGCTGGATAATGTTAATTGCTTCTTGGAAAATATGCTTTCTTGTCAGTAGTGACAATGCAGATCATGTGGTTAGTTGTAGTTATTATTTTTTTTTTGCAGAATTCACATTATAGTATCTGTGGCATGCATATGAAACATACATGACATTTCCCTATATATCTAGAGAGACTATGTATCACTATAGTGTCAAAAACATTATTACCTGATAACAAAGTGTGACGTGCTGATATTTTACACGAAGGAGAGAGAGATCAAATTTTGGCTAAGCATTTGGGAGAAAACTTCATGGCTGGACATAAGATTTGAAAGGAAACTTAAACAAGGTAACATGGGAGAGAAAATATTCCTCTAGATTTGCCAAGAGTTGATGACCTAAGTGATAGGTATGTGGGAAGTACCATTTCCTCAATTTTTGTAATGATTAAAGATTTCCCTGTTAAATACTTCATAAATCCTTAAAGGAATGGCAAGAAAAGGGAAAGGAAGAGGAATCTTTGAAGAGCATGACCCAGGCTCGCCAAAATAGTAAAATCTTCTGATGGTCATACCTTAAAATCAGTTAGACATATGTAGTCCTACATCAAAGTAAAGATCAAAGGTGAGTTGGTAAAGTTATAAATAATGGTCACTGCCAATAATGCATGGCTTACTGTGTGATAGGGATTGGGCCAGGTACTTTCTAAATGCTGACTTGTTTGATTTTCATATCAAATAATATTAATAACTTGCTCATGAGAAAAGCAAGGCACACAAGTTAAATAATTCACCTTATCTAAATAGGTAATAAATTGTGAAGATGAAGTGACATGAGAATGTATGAGTATTCTTCAGGAATCAAAAACAACAAAGAAAAAGAGAAAGGTGAATGAGAGGCAATTTCCATGGTCAGTAGGAAAAAGCAAATGAATGAAATCAGAATCCAGAAACAATGGGAGATTAAAAAAGAGGGTCAGTCAATAAAGGGGGAAGGGATCAAAGTCTGTACAGAAATGAAAAAAGCCTAAACTTAAAGTCACAGACACTGGCTGGTAAATCCAAGGTCCAGAATTGGGTTATACCCCACAGTGAAGTCATAGATGGGGGAGACACATGAGGTACCAAAAACAATGTAGGCCACTGCCAAAACACTTGATTACCTGCCAGAGCTAATGGATAAGATCCTATTGCTGATGACACCATAGGCTGTAGTCAGAAGACATAGGAATATCATGCTGGAACTGAAAGAGAAACTAGCTCCCTCCCTGGTAGCCCTCATAGTGCTGGAGTGCCCTATTGTAGCTGCTGGAAGGCAGTGGTCACCAACAGCATGAATATAAACAGAGGACCTTGCAGATTAGAAAATTAACCAGCTGTACAAGAAGTACGCAGTTGTACAATAATGGCAGGCAGCCTCTGCAGATAACCAACTGTTCCATTATTGGACATGAGGCCAGCACAGTGGGAGGAAACTCATATCTGGTACCAGAAACCCGGTCAGAATCCCATGGACAGGAAGAATGCATTGGCACACCAAAAATCTCCAAAACAACTTTGTATACCCCCTTAAATCCGAACTGCTCACAGGTATGTTTGGAGAATCTGTTTTGTTTTACAGATACCAGAAAAAAACATAGGAGAACCTAGATCCATTGATAAGAAAAGAAGACAGAAGATTGCCCACCATGAGATTTGCTATCTCTACCACATCTGCTAGGGCCTAGGAGAAATTGCAGAGGAAGAGCAATATCAGGAATAGAGCTCTTACTGCTATCCTGACAACCAGCTCCAGGGTGACAGTGACAGATGTCATTTAAGAAGAAGATTAACCAAAACCTATTAAAGCAGAAATACAGAGGCTACAAAGAACTCAAAACTAAATCAGACTACCAACAGGCCTGCCATGTCTCAGGGAACATTGTGGAAGTCAGGGCAGAAAGATTATAAGAGCCACGGTATGGGTAGGAATACCTGAGGCATGGTACCCCCACTATCTATATGGGCTGAGTGAGGCCTTTATGATCCCACAGTGATTACCATAACTCCAGTGACTAAAGCCCCAGGGTAATGGGAGTTGGGGTGAGGGGATAAAAGTGTATAACTTGTATATACATATAAAATTTTTAAAAAAGAAGGTCAGCTGGGAAATGTCATAGAACCAGTAGGGGTAGTTTCAAGAAAAGTGTAGTATACCATGTTAAAATCTTTAGAGTACAAGGATAGACTCAAACCTCTATACCTGTCAGCACTGGTGAAACAATAACTTGGGAAAATAGTGGTTTCAGAAAGCAGATATTATGGAATCAAAAGTTATAAGGAGCCGGCGCGGTGGTGCACACCTTTCATCCCAGCACTCGGGAGGCACAGGTAGGTGGATTGCTGTGAGTTCAAGGCCACCCTGAGACTACATAGTGAATTCCAGGTCATCCTGGGCCAGAGTGAGACCCTACCTCAAAAAAAAAAAAAAAAAAAGATTTGTAAGGAGAAGGAAGTAGTAGGTACAACAAAGTTTTGATATTTGCTTATAAGAGAGAGTAATAGAATTATCAATAATATTCGAAGGCATAAAGGATAACTAAAGTTTGTCACAACTTCAACTGATGATGAGCCTTGATGTTGACCTAAGAAGGAAGCAAAGCTGAGGACACAACATTTTTCTTGATTCTAATATCTGATCAAGAGTGGTAGGATCAATAGAGAAAGGATAACTTTGTAAGTGCTTAAATGCTGATAAATGTTGAGACTTTGTTTTTCTCTTTTTAGTTTTGAAAAGTTAATGTGCAAGTTCATAACATGTTCACAAATTCTTAACTTGTTAAAGAAAAAAAGAGGCCTAATAATTCAGATAATCATATATGATATAAAGCACAATGGGAGCTGTTGAAAAAATGGTTACCCACAGCATGAATACATGAGGACCCAACAGATTATGAAATCAGCCAGCTGGAAAAGAAGTACACACTTGTGCAATAGGGGCACACAGCCTCTGTGGGTAACTATATGTTCTTTGATTACACATGAAACCTGCTCAGTGGGAGGGAAGTCATACCTGGTACTCGAAACCAAGTCAGATTCCCATAGTCAGAAAACTCATACTTCAGAGAGAAGCCCCCACTATTCTCTGGAGAACAAGAGATGACTTGCACACCAAAAATCTCTCAAATAACTTTTCATATTCCCTTTAACGAAAGTTGCTCTCTCTTAGTGGGAGAATCTGCTTTAAATGGAGGAGAGTAGAGATCCATCCATAAGACATGAAGATAACCAACTGCCTACCACAAGGCTTGCTTCCTCTTCCACATCTTCAAGGGCCCAGGAGAACTTGCAGTGGAAGCCACACGATGAACACTTCTCTTATTGCTAATCTGAAAACCAGCTCCAGGGTAATGGTGGCAGACATGGTGATCCAGCAAAACTTACCAAAGCAGAAATCCAGAGGCTACAAAGAACTCAGCACTAAATCAGACTGCCAACAGGCCTGCCATAGTTCAGGGAATATTGCAGAAGAGGGGACGGAAAGATTGTAAGAGCCACAGAGTGTGTGGGAACAGCCTGAGGCATGGTCCCCCCACTATCACATTGGGATGGACTGAGGTCTTCATGACCCCACTGAGGCCTTCATAACCTCACAGAGGAGGTCCCCAGGGAAACAGGAACAGAGGGGAGGAACCAAAATAATAAAATCGGTAAATATATATATATATATATATATATATATATATATATATATATATCTTAAAATTATTCAGTCATAGAGGGCAAATTACATTAGGAATATTTTAGTTGAGTACTGGTTATAAAAATAAGAAAAAAAACTTAAAAGTCAGGCGTAGTGGCACATGCCTTTAATCCCAGCACTCAGGAGGCAGAAGTAGGAAGATCACCATTAGTATGAGACCACCCTGAGACTACATAGTGAATTCCAGTTCAGCCTGGACTAGAGTGAAACCCTATGTTGAAAAACAAAACAACAACAACAACAAAAAATCAAATGTCTTTAGTCTGTGGTTTGAAGGTTTTAGGGTAGATGCCCAGTAAGGGAATAACTGGGTCTGTTGGTATCTCTATACTCAGCTTTTTCAGAAGTCTCCATATTGCTTTCCAAAGTGGTTGTACCATCCTACATTCCCACCAACAGTGGATGAGTGTTCCTACTTCTCCACATCCTCGCCAGCATTTATTTTTATTTGATTTTTTGATGCTTGCTATCCTTATTGGGGTAAGGTGGAATCTCACAGTTGTTTTAATTTGCATTTCTCTGATGATTAGGGATGATGAACATTTTCTTAAGTGTATGTTTGCCATTTCTATTTCTTCCTCTGTGAACTGCCTGTTCAGCTCTTTGCCCCATCTTGTGAGTGGGGTGTTTGACTTCTTACTGTTTCGATTTTTGAGTTCTTTGTAGATTCTAGAGATTAGTCCTCTATCAGTTGGATAACCCACAAATATTTTCTCCCATTCTGTGGGTAATCTATTGGCTTTGCTAATTGTATGCTTGTCTGTAAAGAAACTCCTCAGCTTCATGTGGTCCCATTGGTTGAGTGATGGTTTAAGTTCATGAGCTACTGGGGTTTTGTTCAGGAAGTCTTTTTCCATTCCTATATCATGGAATGTACTTCCTAAATTTTCTTCCAGTAGTATTCGAGTTTCTGGTCTTATATTGAGATCTTTGATCTATTTGGACTTGAGTGTAGTGCATGGTGAAATGTGTGGGTCAAGTTTTAGTTTCCTGCATATGGTTATCCAGTTTGTCCAGCACCATTTGTTGAAGATGCTGTCTTTTTTCCAGCGTATATTGTTTGGGCCTTTATCAAATATCAAGTAGCTATAGTTGCTTGACCCAAAGTCCGGGTCCTCAAGTCTATTCCATTGATCTATAGTCCTGTTTTTATGCCAGTACCATGCTGTTTTTATTACTATGGCTTTGTAATATAGCTTTAGATCAGGTATGGTGATGCCTCCAGAGGTATTTCTTTTGCAGAGGATATGTTTGGAAATGCGAGCTGGAATCAACCCAGATGTCCATCACTAGAAGAATGGATAACTAAGATGTGGTATATGTACACAATGGAATTCTATACAGCAGTAAGAAAAAATGACACAATGAAATTTGAGGAAAAATGGTTGAACCTGGAACAGATCATTCTCAGTGAACTTACCCAATCACAGAAAAAAAATCGCCACATAGTCTCACTCATCTACAGCACCTAACCTGAATCTACCGAAGATACCTTACATACCCAGCAAGCATCTCCTAGATTAGACACTAGGATGGAAGGGGAGGGAGGGGAGGGCATCAAAGGGGTGGGAAACACAAATCTAGACCCAAACGGCAATGGTACCATAATCTTCTACTTACTAAAAGATAGACCAAATGGCTGATCCTTCACCAGGCCCTTACAGGGAACACCTGAACCACAAGACACTGGAAAGGGTAAGATTAAGACTAACCTTAGTCTCCTACATCTTACCTCCCTCACTTCCCCTCTCCCTGTCTCTCTCTCTCTTATCTCTAACTCTTGTATATTAGTTATCTTTTTCCTCATTTTCTTAGTGGGCACTGACCTGTAACTCCCAGAACCAGCATGGGGCTATCATCCACAATGAGCTTTTGATCAGAGAGACCTACAAGGTTTCCTAAAAGACAGACAGATTTCTGTCAGACTACTTGATGACCCACCAAAGGTTAGTGGTAAGACCCTACTGCTGAAGATACCTTATGTGATTGACATGCAAATTAGAATGGCATGGCTGGAAGTTGGATGAGAGTCAGTCCCCAGACAGTCAGCGCATCTAGTGCCAGAAGGTGCTACATGGGCGACTGGGGGAAATTGACCAATATCTATCGAAGCAACGCATGGTCTAACCTACTTAGCAGCAAATAACTTATTGTGATGCCCACACAAGTGCAGTGGTGGCACACAGCCATGGTGGGGAACCAACTGCTCTCAATTTGGCTAACTGATCCCCTCACTGGTATGGGACCCATAGCTGGAGCTGGGAAACAAGTCAGAACCATATCCAAACATAAGCCCACTCTCCAGTATCAACCTACTATCAATTGTGGGCTACAAGAGGGCCTACACCTATTAAATTCTCTATAAAAAAAAAAAAGTAAGGGTTATCTCATTTGTCCTGGTGCTAACTTACTCTCCGTTGGAGAATCTGCTTCTCTTTTTCAGATAGATGTAGACCCTAAGGAGAGAGCCACCCCATCATACCTCAAAAGGGCTCCGGCTGAAACTAAGAAAACTTCGAGAAACAAGCAAGGGGGCTGTTTTTCCTGATGAACCGGACACCAGCACAAGGGGGAAGGAGATCAGCATAGAGAAAAATCAACTCCTACCAAATCAGAGAGCCAGAGCCTCAGAGGCCCTCAACACCTCATCACTGAAGCAGACCAAAAATGAACCCAACATGGCTCAGGGAAATTTTGCGGAAGAGGGGGCGGAAAGAATGTCAGAGTCACATGTTGGGTCATGATATGCAGAGACATTTAGCTTACCCATAACTGTGGGCTAACTCCACAATGCATGACCCGTATACCTCAACAAGGAGGGGCCAAGGGGAGGGGGTAGGTCACGGATGAGCCTAATAATGGTACCAAACTGACTGTATTTGCTGAATACAGAACTGACTAATAAAAAAAAAAAATCAAATGAAAAATTTCAACCCATATTTAAAAAAAGGATACTAAGAGAAATACAATATTAAAACCTATTTCACTATATAAGAATAAAAAACAGAAAGGACATAGATTTCTTTTTGGTATATAGAAATAGATACTTTGCCCCACCCCACCCCAATACTTCAAGAATAAATCATTAGGCTTACAGTTAAGATGGCAGAATAGGAACCATGCTAAAAACGGGAACACAGAAGCAGGATTTCACACAATAATCTTTTCTCCCAAAGCGTGAAGATGACAAACAGCACTGAGGAGAGTCAAGAACCACCAGCATAACAAAAAAAGATAGCTGACTGCCCACCACAAGATTTCCCATGTCTACCACACTGGCTGGGGCCCAGAAGACACTGCAGAGGAAGCAGCCACAATAATTCTGCTTTACTGCTTGCTCAACAGCCAGGGCCAGGAGATGGTAACAATGTGGTTAATCAAAACCCATCAAAACAGAAATCCATTGGCCACAGAGAATTCAAAACTAAATCAGACTGCTACCAGGCTCAGGGAACACTACAGAAGAGGGTCCTGAAATATTATAAGAGCCACAGAGTAGGTAAGAACAGAATGAGGCACAGGCTCTCCCTTCTGTGCCACCGAGAATGACTGGGGCCTTCATGTGAATACCATAGTGAATTCCAGCAACCCTACTGAGTAAGGCCTTCAGGAAAAGGGGGTGGAGACAAGGGGATATAGAGTATATTCATCTATAAAATAAAAATTAAAAAAAACTGAAATAAATGAATGAAAAAAGAAAAATCATCAGCATTAGGAAGAATCTAGGCCTATATTAATATACAATGGCCAGTAAGATATTGCTTACTTTTAAGGATTTAAAAATATATCCATCTATATATGCTCACGAATACTTCTTTGGTAGAGACGGAAAAAATAAACATTGTATTTAAGACCAAAAATGATTACAGGGGGCTGGAGAGATGGCTTAGTGGTTAAGCGCTTGCCTATGAAGCCTAAGGACCCCGGTTCGAGGCTCAACTCCCCAGGACCCACGTTAGCCAGATGCACAAGGGGCTGCACGAGTCTGGAGTTCGTTTGCAGTGGCTGGAGGCCCTGGCATGCCCATTCTCTCTGTATCTCTCTCTCTGCCTATTTCTTGCTCTGTCTGTCACTCTCAAATAAATAAATAAATAAAATAAAAAAAAATAAAATAAAATGATTACAGGAAGCAAGTCATAGGCTCGGAGAAATAAGTTAAAGTTATGATTTCCCAGGAGATATGAGTTAAAATGGAGACATGAATTAACTTATACTAAGTTAATCTACTACTAAGATAGTACTCAGGTTGAAAGACCTATCATTTTCTACTTGTTGCAGAAAATTAATTGCACTTAAAAGTTTCCACACTGTTAGAAATATAATTGAACATATAGTGCTTGGAGTACAACAAGATTTGGCTGATAAATGTGTAATATTCAAGTAACACTGTAATGTACTCACACTGTTTTGAATAGTGTTAGCTAAATAAAAGAGCTGGATAGCTTAGGAGCCCATTATACTACACTTGCAGAATAAAATACTATCGCTATAGACATTTTGTGTGATAGGATGCATTTTATAATGACATGTTAATATGATGTAATGTAGAGTGAATATTTATTGATTTTTTTTACAACTTCCATGGTTATAGGATGATATTTTACAACTCCGGAGAAGAGGTTAAAGGAAAACAAGTTATATTATAGGAACAAAGGGATGACTCATGTGGGAATTTCATTCTCCTCTAAAAGTAATTTATTTCTTTTCATTGACTTAGGACTCACCTGTCAGTACAATAAATACATTGGAAGTAGTCACTCCAATTTGTGTGGGGGTGATGGAGACAAGTGGCAGAATGGACATAGAAGGGTAGTAGTTCATAGGACTGAGAATTTGCCAAGAAAGGAAGAGTATAGAGAAAAAGAGGCTGAGTATGAAGAGGACCTCAGCTATCATTAAAAAGCCCACCAGTTAGCCTTGGCAGCAAGGATCCTTAACGCCAGACATTTAGAATCAACTATGTTAGTAACTCTGCTAATAGTCTATCAGCGCTCACAAGGGGCACAGACACACATGGCTTCTTGACCTTGATCTGACTTGACTGTTTTCACTTGGTTGTTTTTGCTTGGTAACTTTAGTCACCATTCTTTACTCAATCAATGATAGTAATTATGTAGCATGGCCAAGTCACACTCCTAGATAATAAAATACTTCATGTTGTGACTTACAGTCTTTTTGCTATGTAGGTGGTACATAGATATTGATTACAAATAATAAATTTGGTCAACTATGCCTTTGTTAGCACTTGTGCATCGACTCTGTTAATTGTGTTCAGTTGACTGAGTCTGTTCCTATTAGAAGATAAGACATTGGCCCATAGTTAGTTGTTGGGTATACCTCTTTGTCATGGATGGATTTTATCAAGTTAACTGATGTGGTTAGGCTATAGGAAGACCATAGTTTTATGTAGTTTAGGTGAATATTTGTGTGATGTTTTTCACAGCACACCATTTATCCGACTTTTGAGCTAATGAAGACCCGAGTCACAATCTATCATTGTATTTCTGGACAGAAAGTATATAAGTAAAAAGTCAGTATAACAAGTTTCCAACTGTTCTAATTACCATCACATATTGGCATTAAGTGTACTGTACTTTGATTTCATGCAACTTAGATAATTCAGTAGGAAGTCTAGGATTAAGTGAAAGATATCATTTGGACTCTGGCTTTCTAAGGGCTAGAGCTAGAAATAACTCATGTCCAAAGCAAATCACACTAACTGACATGTACTTGGTAGAGTTGCATGTTTTGCTACTTTTCTTGAGATAAGAGTTGCTGATAAGGTCATATATCCTGTAATTTTCTTCCATTTCTTGCAACTACTCCTGTCTATAGAATTTAGTAATGCTATTCATACGTGGTTTTCCTTGGAAGATTTCAAACTTTGATGAAGGGCATTCTCACTAGTACACTGAGCTCAACTGAATCACACATCTTCTTGCTCAGTAATTATAGGCCTAGAGAAGATTGGACATTATGCCAATAACTTGTTTTAAAATTATATCATTCTCAGGCAATTAGCTCAAACTTTTATATTCAAAATTGCAAACTGTTCAAATAAGGAATAAATGTATGTATATATATATATATATATATATATATATATATATATATATATATATATATCTTAAGGAATTAAGAAATTAAGTCTTCATAATTTGAGTCTTCTCTGCTCTATTTAAAGATCAGTTCTGTATTCATTCATTTTCATTTCAGTAATTTTCTGTATTTGGAATTATTTGACAGCCATTTACCCATTTACTAGAAGAAGTTGTGGTGACCTTTCTCTCCCTTTCTTTTTCATCCTTTCTTCTTAATACTGATTTTGCTTTACTTCAACAATTTCCTATACTTTATTTGGCTTACTCTGAAACATATTATTTTTTAGATGTTCCATCATGGAACATTTGTAATTTTCTCCACCAGAGAAGATATTTTGTCACACCAAGAGTCTCTAGGTTTGAGTACTTTTACAAATATTCCCCAGGATATCTACTGAGAAATGTCATTCATGTCTTCCTGTGCTATGAGTGAAAAAGTGTCGGGAGCCATAAAGCAAAAGCCTCTCCATTTTGCCTGGGCCTGTTCTTAAGTTGACTCATTCCCCAGAAAGCTGGTCCATCCAGCTTGCAGTTAGGAATGTGGTCTGCAGAATCTTATCGTTTGCAAAAGGCCAATTTATGATCAGGATGTCAAGACGTTAAGGCAAGATTAGGAAAACACCCGGATACATCTCCTCTAGGTTCCCTAAGATTAGATAAACACCCAGTTTCACCTCCTCTTAGTTTTCTAACAATTCTGGCCCTAAATCACGTCAGGCAGCTTACTTCCCCCTTTTCTTCCCCTATATAACCACTGTGTAAAAAATAAAGCTAGAGACCTTGACAACTCTTTGCTTGGTCTCGTTCCTTCTTTCTCACCCATCTTTTCACAGGCCTGGTCCCCCTCATGCTCCCTGAATAACTGAGTCCTGCTGGGTGGGACAAGTGGCGCCCAACGTGTGGGGCTCGAGGTACGGACCATTCGCCGGACGGACCATACATTTCAGCATCCCGGGACATCATCGCTGATCACGGCTTCGATTTGAGAACGTCTTCACCGCTCATGAAGTGACGGATCTCTGGTGAGTAGCTTCATCCGTCCCATCAAAGATGGGTCATTCTACTTCTAAAGAGACACTCTTTATTAAGGATATTAAGGCCTCTCTCAGGGAAAGAGGAATTAGAGTATCAAAAAAGGAATTGTCACAGTTTTTCATGTTTATTTCTGATGTCTGTCCATGGATTGTTATTAATGGTCCTAGTATTCACCCATATACTTGGGCAAAAGTAGGTCGAGAAGTTAACGAATTGTTACATAAGGAGGGTCCTGACGCTGTCCCTCACCATGTTTCACTTATTGAAATGTTATTAATAGCCTTCTGCATGGCCCTCATTCTACCAAAATTTTGTTGTCTGCAGAAGAATTTCTAAAACCTCTTTCTCACGCTGCTTCTGATATCTCCCTCAAATCAAAAGATAAAAATCCCTCTGCACCTGCTGAACCTCTCGCTGACTCTCCTTTCACAGAACTACAATCTGCCACATTAGCTTCTGTCTCTGACCTCCGTAGGGCACTTCAGGATAAAAAACTTCAGCTGCAGCTTCTCCAGGAACTTGATTCTGTCACAAAAGAACTTGCTGCCTTTTCTAATCCTTCCTCTGACAGCCATAGGTGCAAAACAGAAGCAGACCCACACACCCGCAATACTGGCCTTCTTGCTTTTCCTGTTATAGTGCACTGAATTTAATGAAAAGTGCTCTGACTTTGCTCACCATAATTTACAAAAGGCTGTTTCTAAAAATTGGACAAAACAAAAATTGTTGGGGGAACATCCCTACGATTCCAACAAATGGCAAGCACGCTACCCCCCTGGACTTTTAGCCCCAATACAACAGGCAGGCCTCGCCGCCTGGCGGCACCTCCCTCTTAAAGGGGCCGCCACCGCCTCCCTGGCTAATATTAGACAGGGTCCAAAAGAGCCTTACAGAGACTTTATTAGTAGACTTAATGAAACTGCTGAGCACCTTTTTGGTGTTGGGGAAACCAACAGCCCCTTTATCAAACACCTGGCCTTTGAGAATGCTAATCCTGCTTGTCAGTCTATTCTCCACTCTCACAAGCAGGAGACCATATCTGATTATATCAAGTTATGTGCAGGCGTGGGCTCCTCCCACGCCATGGGCTTAGCAATTGGAGCTGCTCTCTGTTCTGCTGGTCTCACTCAGGGTACGAAAACATGTTATAATTGTAAACAACCTGGACACTTCTCTCGTGAATGCACCGCTCCTAAACAGCTCTCTGCTTCTTTCACAAATGAATATGGTTCTTTGTAGCCCCAATAGTGTTGTCACTTCCCAAATGCTTAGTCAGGGTTTTATTCCAGGGAAAGGACTTAGAAAAAATTTACAAGGCATAACAGAGCCCATTTCTCCTCCCCAGAAACTCGATCGCTCTGGCCTTGGGTATGCCCCTGAGTCTTCTTTTCCCTAGTGGCCGTTGCCATCCCTGCACCCCATGCTGATAAAATTACTTGGAAAACCCAAAGCCCTGTATTGGTTGACCAATGGCCACTTTCACATGAGAAAACAGAGGCTGCAATGTTGTTAGTGCAGGAACAACTTGCCGCTGGCCACATCGAGCCTTCTACCGCCCCCTGGAACTCCCCTATTTTTGTCATTCGGAAAAAAAAATCTGGCAAATGGCACTTGCTACAGGACCTGAGAGCTGTTAATAAAGCCATGGTCCCCATGGGGGCACTCCAACCAGGACTTCCTTCCCCGGTAGCTATTCCCTATGGTTCCTTCAAAATAGTTATTGATCTAAAGGATTGCTTTTTACCATCCCTCTACACCCTGAGGATAGGCCCTGCTTTGCCTTCAGTGTCCCGCAAGTAAATTTTCGTGGCCCTATGCCTCGCTTTCAATGGAAGGTTTTACCCCAAGGTATGGCTAACAGCCCCACCCTCTGTCAAAAGTTTGTGGCCATGGCCATTGACCCCCTCAGGGAGACTTATCCCTCTGTCTACATTCTTCATTACATGGATGGCAGTCTTTTAGCTGCCTGTGACCAGAACCTGCTTTTCTCCTGCCTCCAGCACCTACTGTCCAATTTGCAATCATATGGGCCTTGTTGGCTCCCAGAACGTCTAGTTCATCAATGGACACCACCCTCACCCCTTAAAAATTCACCCTCTCCCAGGGAAGGCTCCCCGCCCCCTTGAGGTTTTGTCCTTTCCTTTTCAGGACTATGGCTGCCCCTGCCTTCGTTGGCCTCTTACTCCTGGCATCTGGATTGATCACCACTGACCATCGACCCATGAATTTCACCTGGACCATGCTCAGTGAAGTCAGTGATGTGAACTGGGCCCACTCTATGGTTTCTCAGACATCCCCGGGCCGACTTTGGAAGTGGATGTCTGCAAATTAGCACTAGGAGCTGATTGGGGAACACCTGATTCCTTCATCCCACAACTTAAAGCACTCGAGTTACAGGACTCTAGCACAGACCCAGGATGCAGCACTACTGTAAGGAGGGCTGCCCTTGCCTTGTCTAAAGGATTCTATGTCTGCCCTGGGAATCATCGAGACCGTGCTTTTGCTAGGACATGTGGGTTTGACTCGGACTTCTTTTGTAAAGCCTGGGGTTATGAAACCACCAGTGACACCTATTGGAAGCCTTCCTCTTCATGGGACTTTATTGAGGTAAAAAGAAAAAATCCAGTAAGACAAGTGTACACTGATGTAAGTTCACGCCCTCTTAATCAATATTGTGGGCCTGACTCCGTTCGCCTAGGCTGGTGCAATCCCTTAATCATAAATTTTAATGATAAAGGCAAAAAACAAAACTGGCTAAATAATAGAGGATATCAATGGGGGCTCCGGATTTATAAAGATGGTAAAGATTTTGGATTAACATTTAAAATTAAGTTGATCAAAACTTTCCCTAATACACAAAAATCTGGTATAGGACCCAACCCTAAAATACACCAAAACCATGACAAGACTCGGGTTCCGCATAAAAACCCACACTTTGTCTCTTTTGCGATGGAGTCCCCCGGAGAAACAAGGCCTAACTCTTAGCAAAATATCGGGCCTAGGTGTATGCCTTCTTGGACCTAATATGTTACCTCCGTGGATTTTAGAAGGAGTCTGCAACCAGACTATCACAGTCAATCATTCCTTCTTATATATTTCTACACCCCAAAATACCTACCTTGCCTGTTCCTCAGGATTAACTACTTTCATAACCACTCGAGCCTTCCTTAACAACAAGGATTACTGTGTCGAGGTCTCCCTCCTTCCTCATTTGACTATTCATCAAACTGATGATTTTTTAAGATTTTGGGACAGAGATACTGCTTCTCCCTCTAGAATCAAAAGAGAACCAATTTCAGCTATAACACTGGCAGTTGTCCTTGGGTTAGGTGCCACCGGAGCAGGAACAGGTATCGCTTCCCTAGTTACATGTAACCAACAATATGCTCAACTTAGTGCTGCAATTGATAAAGACCTTCAGGAATTACAGTCAGGCCTTCAAAACCTTAAAGACTCGGTTTCTTCTCTTTAGGAAGTGGTCTTACAAAATAGGCGAGGGTTAGACCTCCTCTGTTTGCAACAGGGAGGTCTATGTGCCGCCCTCAAAGAAGAATGTTGCTTTTATTCAGATAAAACAGGATTAGTGGAAGACAGCCTAAAAAGAGTTAGAGACAGCTTAGAAAAACGCAAAAGGGAAAGAGAACAACAAGAATCCTGGTATAAAAATTGGTTTTCCGCCTCCCCGTGGCTATCTACCCTACTCCCCAGTTTATTAGGGCCCTTCATAGGACTTATTCTACTCATTTCCTTTGGCCCCTGGGCCTTTCAAAAACTAACTCGCTTTGTCAAGTCACAGGTGGATTCCGCCCTTGCCAAGAATCCTGTCTCCGTCCACTACCATCGCTTGGAACTTCACGAAGAAGACTCTTGTGAACCTCCCCTAGATGACCCTCAGGGCGCTCCTAAATTAGATTTCTCAGTCCTGGCCACAGAGCATAGTTCCTCCTGGTTTGGCAAATTGCTCAAATGATAAAACAAAACAGTGTTCTCAAATCTTTGGGTGTTTTGGCCATTCTCCTTGCTCAGTTATCCGGTTCATGGGTCCTTTCCTTCCTTTACTCCTTAAACTCGCATATATGATTCCCTCCTAAAAAGGATCTGCTTAGGCGCCAGACCTATGCATACTGACTCACCTCAGTGAGTACAGTATGGGCACCGACATGGGTGCGAGGCAAAGCACCACAAGGGAAGGTCCCCAATCTGACCATTTCTGGATTCCCTGAGAGTAACACCTGATTTGCAAGGAGGTTGGTACCATAGTACATGTCATCACAATGTCGGCCCTGCCTCCCCTCCCCAAAAGGTACCAAGGGCCCAAATTGTGGGTAGTTCAAGGCCCACGGGAGGAATCAGGTCCCCGCTCCCCCAGTCGGTTATAAGCCCACCAGGGTATCCTGGTCCATTGGAATCAATAATACAAAAAATGGGGAAATGTTGGAGACCGAGACCGAAACTGCAGCTTGTGAAAATGACCATTACAGGAACACTGTGACCTTTTGTTGGTTAAAGCCCACCGCTGAAAAGCAGGCCTCCCCCCTCTTTTGTATAAAAGAAGGGAGGAGATGTTGGGAGCCATAAAGCAAAAGCCTCTCCATTTTGCCTGGGCCTGTTCTTAAGTTGACTCATTCCCCAGAAAGCTGGTCCATCCAGCTTGCAGTTAGGAATGTGGTCTGCAGAATCTTATCGTTTGCAAAAGGCCAATTTATGATCAGGATGTCAAGACGTTAAGGCAAGATTAGGAAAACACCCGGATACATCTCCTCTAGGTTCCCTAAGATTAGATAAACACCTAGTTTCACCTCCTCTTAAGTTTCCTAACAATTCTGGCCCTAAATCACGTCAGGCAGCTTACTCCCCCCTTTTCTTCCCCTCTATAACCACTGTGTAAAAAATAAAGTTAGAGACCTTGACAACTCTTTGCTTGGTCTCGTTCCTTCTTTCTCACCCATCTTTTCACAGGCCTGGTCCCCCTCGTGCTCCCCGAATAAGTGAGTCCTGCTGGACGGGACAAAAAAGGATGATCTGTAATACTTGGTTGCCTTGTTTGCAAAGCTTCTTTTCATCCTTTCCACTATTAATCTAGAAGGAAGTGCTTCAGATATATAGGGTCACTATGATTTTTTTCAAAGTGCATTGCAAGCAATGAACAAAGGCTTATATATTTCTTTCACTTTCATAAAATTTTAGTCCTATAATGAAACTGGGTTTTAAAAAGTTAGAATTGATCATTTATACTGCCTATGAGTGCTGAAACAAACACAGTGAATTTCTGCCCTTTCTTCTTTACATTGATAGGATTATAGAAGAAGAAATTTAAATGTCTTTAAGTTGATTTTGAAAGAAACTCCAAGTGGTGTTAGTTTTTAAATTTTTTTTTAAAAGATGCTTTGCTTAGCTTGCTGGGAAAATAACTAAGTGAGCCTTTATTTATACATCTCAAAGTAAAATTGCTCAATGAATGTTCTGCTACTAGCTTATCAACAAACTCTTCTAGATCTTACCCAAGACTGGAAGTGTCTATCTGTCTTTACATTGGTAGATATTAACATTTGAACTACATAAAGCTCCAAGAGAAGCCATAGCAAATTTGACAGTGATGCAAGGAAGATTCAATGACCATGAAGAAAATGTGACACTTTCTATTAAATGATTTAAGTTGTATTTGTTATATTTCCAGAATGAGTAGATACTGCTACATCCCTATGGTTTTATAAAACATATAGAGCAACAGATGAGCTATCAGGAATTCTAGCTACAGAATTGATAATGTTTGAATTCTACCACTTAGCCAAGTCTTTCATTTTTTGAGGCAACTCTCACTTTATAGCCCATGTTGGCCTGGAACTCACTATATAGCCCAAGCTGGCCATGACTTGAAGTAATCCTCTGGTTTAGCCTTCCAGTTGTTAAGATTACAAGCATGAGTCACCACGCCTGGATTCAAGTGTTTTCTTTGTTTGTAAATTGAATGAATAACTGCTTTCCCTACTTTTGTTTCACCCATCATTCTCCAAGGAGTTCTAAGTCAGCTCTCTTTAAATAATTTTCAGACACTTGTCAAAGTTCTGCTTATGAATTACTTGCTTTAATTCTTTTCAAATTGCATAATGTTATCATGTTTCCTTTCGTTTTTCTCTATAAACTTTCAGCTTTTTTAGAACTTAACTGTGTGTGTAAACAATGACTAGATGTCAATGTTTTCCCCTCTTAGATGTACTCAGGATAACTTTCTATTCCTCAGGTTGGTGGTTTAGCAATTACACTACCCTGAAGAGAACTCTGAACACTGCACGAAAAAACCATTCATCCTTCTTATATTTTTCTTACCCTCTGTAGAGGAATTTTCACTGTGGTGAGCTACAAGGGAAAATATGGATGATTAAATATCAGAGTTTATTGTTGCTATATTAAACAAAGAATTAGCCACTGGCCTCCACAAAATGATTCCTTAATCTAATTAGACAGACTGACCATAAGCACAGTAAATTAGTGAAGATACCAGCATATTAAAATATGTAAGGCTGCAACATGATCAAAAACAATAACTTTAAAGCATTTTGAATTTAAACATATTTTTATAGCCACTTTGTTGATTAACCTGCACGATGACTCGAGAGGTGTATGGAACAAGAGTATAAAATACATACTTGAGTCCTAAAAATTACCTGAGTACAATATATGGTCTCAGTATCAAACTCTAAGTAACCTTCCTTTTCTTTTCTTTTCTTTTCCTTTGTTCTCTTCTCTTCTCTTCTCTTCTCTTCTCTTCTCTTCTCTTCTCTTCTCTTTTCTTTTTGTGTTTTTGTACTTTTCCCAATACAAACCAAGGAACTCTTTGCTTATTTTAATATCTCACTTGTGGGAGTAAAGGGATTTCATGCTTTTTTTTTCCTTCAGACAAAAGAGATAGACTATATTTGGATTGGTATAAACATTTCAAAGATGTTTCTGTACTCTAAATAAGAAAGCATTAAACCTCTCAGGACTATTTCCTAGGAAATATTTCACCCTTTTACTTGTTGTAAGTTCTTAATGAAGATCCTAAACGAGGGTCCAAAAGTGCTACCTCGAGGAGCTGATTTGGCATCAGAACCCTCAGACACTTGCTCTGAAGTTTTGCTTCATTTGTAGCTTGGGAGGCATCTCCCTGGCCTCTCAATAATATATTATAAAATGATTACTTCATAGGGATTTTTTTCTGAGAAGCTTTGATAACTTTTTCAATTATCTTTCTTTCTTTTTTTTTTTTTTTTTTTTTTTTTTTTTTTTTGCCTCTTACTGATCCCCTCCTGTTGGGTTCCTGTAAAACTTTAATGCTCAGCTCAGAATACACATGGAGCTGCATTGCAACTCAGTACATACATGGAGCAACTCCAAATACACATGGAACAGTCCTCTCAGCTCCGAATAAACACGGAGAAGCCCTGTCAGCTCAGAATACACATGGAGTAGTCCTGTAAGCCACTAATAAACATGGAGCCATCCTGTCAGCTCCCAATACACATGCAGCAGTCCTGTCAGCTCCCAAGACACATGGAGCAGTCCTGTCAGCTGAGAATACACATGGAGAAGTCCTGTCAGCTCCGAATACACATGTAGCAGTCCTGTTAGGTCCGAATACACATGGAGCAGCCCTGTGGGCTCTCGATACTTATGGAACAACCCCATGGGCTCTGAATACTCATGGAGCCCTCTGTCAGCCACAGTTTCGACCTTGTATACACATGAGGTCTTGGAATGACTCTATAGTTGAACAGGCTCTATCCCAGCATGATTTCTTACCCCCTTCCCTCCCCAGAATCTACCTTGGCCATTGTCTGGTGGCTCTATCCATCTTCTCTTTCAAGTCTGGTCAGGAGCTCGGATGCCATGGGAGGGAAGAGCTCTGATCTGACTTTGGCCCTGGAAACCATCAGGGAGTGTGCTTTCCAAGTCACTCAGAGACTGCATCCCTCACAGCAGCTTGGATGCCCATGCCAGTGGCTCAAAGGACCAGGAGTTTGTATGCAAGACCCTTGTGACTCAGTTTCCTGGCCAATCAACACCAGCTATGTCATAGGAAGTAATGAATCAATGAGAATAATCATGCAAAATCCACTTCAAAGAGGGAGAGAGCCTTTATCCATGGGTCACTTCTGCTGGCCAGTGCCAAAAACCTGGCAAAGGCCTTGAACTCAGATTATGCTGGGCTTATATATCCTTTACAATCCTTTGTCCAAATTCTCCCGTGCTTACAGAGGGGAGAGATTTACATCCATAAGTGTAGTGTTCCAGTTATTATCTTTCAATGACAAAAGACACCCACTAACTGAAGTGGGCTGAGTCTGTAGCCTAATGGTAGAGCACTTGCCTAGCCTACCTGAAACTTTGGTTTCAATCTCCAGTGCTGAAAACTACATACATAAATACAAATGAAAAATGAAAAATAATTTTAGATATATTTTTGGTGGTCACCTTTGATATCATTGGTGGCCAAATGCATAAAAATACTGAGGCATGTAGCAAAGAAAAATAACTCAAGCTAGTATAAAATTTTTATATATTCTGTTCAATGATCTGGAAAATTTATTTTAACTAACCAGTGTAAAAAAAGGAGTATATTAGTTAGTAAAAAGGGAATGAACTTTTTCTTATGTTAAAATTCCTTCATCATTATTTCTCTTCATTAATGGAACAGAATAGAAAGTGTCATACAGAATAAAACACACATACACACTTTAGTTGTGTGGAATCTCAAGATAAAGGAAGAAATGGCAAGCAGACAAGGAGTATCCTGCTATCATACCATGGAAATAGGATACTCTGGGTCATATGGTCAACTTCCAACTCCATGAGTAATATCTGAAAGACAATTCAGGTTCTGATAAAATCCACAGTTCTGAAGAGATGAACATTATTTTCTGGAAGGTGGCACAACATAGTGAATAACAAAAGGATCTCAGCCTGACCACATACTGATGGTGTGACCTTGAACTACCACCTTTTTTTTTTTTTTGAACTTCAGTCTTTTATTTGTAAAATAGGTTTATACTTATCTTTCAGGGTTGTTGTAAGGATTAAATAAAATCCTATGTGCTGAGGTTTTGGCCCTAAAACATTCAGTGAATGAATATTATTCTTTGTTATTCAGTTGGAGAGAAGCTTTGTCATTAGGCTATTTCTAACAACAAATCAAAATCTATCTCCTAATAGCCTTCACTATTTGTGGTTATTCTCTCATCTGGAAAAACCCAGAAGGATGGACAAAAAACACAGTTTCTCTTCTCTCCTTGACACCTATTCAGGTTGGAAGTACTCTATATTCTTTTCTCTATATCATAAACTTTAATGTATGCTCTTATTCTGTTCTTTCATGTCCCAAGATTATTAACAATATAGACTTTGCTGGCAATAGAAACATAAATCCTATCACTGCCATTTTTTTCCTGAAAAAGAATCCAAATATTAATCATGAAACACTCAGCAAGGAAAATATAACTATGGGATAGAGAACTGATTTTCCTTTGATGGGTTTATAGATGCTGAATGTAACATAAACCTTATGTAAGTCTTACTCATATGCTATATAAACTTGCCTTATTCCTGATGACTTAAAACATTCTATTTAACTTGATCTAATATCGTCACCTTCTGTATTAATATCAGTATAGTCCACCTGGTTATTTAAACTTGAAACTCAAACAAGCAAACACATTTGACTCTTTATTCTCCCATTTCTTCTACTCAAACACAAATCTTTTCATTTGCCTTTTCTTACCTATGCTTGTTAGAACTGAGGCTTCCAATAGGTCTCTGGCACACAGCCAACTGGTAGCCAAGGAATCCCAGCATGAATGCTGGAACTTCATTCTGATCCTGCCTTCTTACTGCCCCTGCTTCTTCCCATGAGCCAAGAACAAACAGAAGCTGCAAGCCAAGCATTTTATCCACAGATGGAACCAGAAAGGATAGTTCTAGAGAGGAAAAGGAAAGCCATCCTGCAATTCTTAACTCCTATCTACAAATCCCAGATGAATGTACCACTTTGTGCATCTGGCTTAATATGGGTACTGGAGAATTGAACCTGAGCGCTTAGGTCTCACAGGCAAGTGCTTTATCCACTGAACCATCTCTCCAGCCCTATTTCCACCATTATTTTTTTGACTGGTCTGGTCAATAGCATTTTGATTATTGTTCACCAGCTGTTATGTCCTTTCCATATAATAAGATGCCAGCCTTTTGTCTCAATTCCTATTTTTACCTTCCTTCTCTATTGCTTCTCAGTCTTGAAGCCTAATGGACAATCTATCATTTCTTATAGCTCCTGGTTTTGACTGCAGTCTTGCATAGAGCTTTCAGTTTCCATCTTAGAAGGTCAGCCTACCTACTGTAGCTCCTTGCTCTGACATACATCATATATGCCTGTTGAATGGATGTCTGCACTTTTGCATAAAATATTCTCTCTATCTGTGATGCCTGAGAAATTCTTAATCTCTTTTCTGGTTTTTACTTGACTCGCATTTCTGTGAAATCTTCCCTGCCTGCTCTCCATGTCCCTCCTTTTATGAAAGTCTCAAACTTGAATTAATCTCCTTTCCTTCTTCTTCCTTCTTGGGTTTGAGCTAAAGCCCTGACAGCTTTGAGTCGAGGAGTTATGATCTCTTAATCACTTCTTTCCTCCCTCACTTTATCACGTGTATTTCTCCTGAGTAGTGCACTGGGAAAAGAGAGTAAAGTGTTCTTTTATTTAGCAGGCTGTCATTGCATTCATTTTCTACATTGGTCTTGGCTGCTTGACTAGTAGTACTGAGTGACTGTGTAGGTGGCAGGTACTGGTGGCTGGTTCTCTTGAGGACAGATCTGTGCATTCATCCTTGAACCAGTTGGCCTTTTTCACCTCTGTCAGCTCATGCCATGTTGGGGCACTGCCCAGCCTGTAGTGACTGGGTTTTCCTTGCCCAGCAGGCAGCTCTTGAGTGGCATATGGAAGAGAGCTGACATAAACAGGCACTACTCCCCATGGTCACTTTAGCCATAGAAGGCTTACAGAGCATGGGATTGCTAAATACTAAACCCCAGTGGCTTCATTGCCATGACTTTTCTCTAAGCCACATTTCCTTCTGGTTAACTTCTTTCCTAATCTGACTGCCAAAGAAATCAAGTCCACTGCCTGAGCAGTTGTCCAATTTGGAAACCAAATGTTCATATCCCTTTCTTCCAGGAAATACCAATCTTAATGAGTCACTTTCCTACTCACTTGGATTGAAATGTGGGTGGGGTGAAACCCCTTTCTCATGAGGATGGCTGTATTTCCCTGTCAGCACAAACACCACTTTGCACTCAAGAAAAACCTATCCTGAACTCTTTTCCCTCTTCTCTATAGTTTCTGTTGGTGTAGTCTGGAGTGGGAGTAGAGGTGCTTGATGGTTCCACGGTAGTTCTGAGGGATATCTGTGGGCCACAAAGTCAAGACTGTGAAAAATATCACTTGACATCACGTTATAAAGTTTTCTGAATCAATGAGTGAGACAATATATGTATCTATTTTGAATAAGTTACTGTAGATAGGAATACTGATGTTGGACAATAAGGTGTGTCAGAAAATTTTGAATCAGAACAAGCTTGGTCAGGATAAAAAGGAGGTGCAAGCCCTGCACTTCTCATTCAGGGTTTATGGCCCTCCTTGTATGACCTTAGCCTCAGCAAGCCAGGCCTGCATGACATTACTTAGTGTCATGGTTTAAATATAAAATGTCCCCCATAGATTTGTGTTTAAATACTTAATATCCAGTTTATGGCACAGTATGCGGAGGACATGGAACCTTTAGGAAGGAGAGACTTTCTGGAGGAAGCATGTGGTTAGGGGGTGGGCCTTGAGTTGTTACATTCCAGCCCTGCTTACCTTGCTCTCTCTACTTCCTCCCTGTTGAGGTGATGATATAATGCTAGCTGTCTGCTCCTGTTAGGCTTTTCCCACCACGATGGACACTTCCCCTTGAAATTGCAAGCCACAATAAACCCTTTCCTTCCCAAAGCTGCACTGCTCAGCTATTTTCTTTCCTCAATGAAAAAGTAACTGATACAATTAGTATTGCCACTGCTCACATCAGTAAGAGACCAGGGAATTGTGTTTTTCAGAATTTGCCATTCTGAACAGAGAACAAAATGTTATTTTTGCCAGAGGCACAGAATCTTGTTCTGCTCTTATGTAAACTCACCATAAGCCAATCCCAGAAACTGCCTCTATTTGCCTCTGGGCAAAATTTCTCTTTTTCATTAAAAAAGTTACCTTTTCCCTAGGAAATGGAAGGTGATTATTTTTTTTCCAAGAAAAAAAAATGACCATTGCATTTTGTTAAGAGAAGAAAAGAACATCTCAAGGACTGAGCCATGATGAAAAGTAATGAATATTATTCCACATATGTTACTTTCTACCTGAGATTTTTCTTTGTCAATTCTGAAATTATACCTGTCATTGTAATGGAGCCTCTAGGCAAATGCCATGACAAAAAACATCCCAGTATCTTGTTTTCCAGGGTGGGCACTTGTGTCCCAGGTATTGCTGTTCCCGGTTTCAACACACTCACAGACACACACACACACACACACACACACACACACACACCCTCATTGCCTTCATAGTTCAAAGCCATAAAATCCTTTAGGTTCATTTTAGCATCACAATCTTGTACAGATCCATGAGGGACGTTTCCAAGAAATGCAAGTTTTGCTGTGTAGTTTACTTTTCACTAACTTTAAAAGTTAAATACTTCATATTAAATTTACATATGTGGGCAAGAAAAGTCTGTTTTTCCATGCCAAATATATCTATTCTCTTATGAGACATAGGAGAAAATATGTGCAGTATTCTTTTTTATCTAGTCAGATGAAAAAGCAGGAAAGGTAGAGGAGTGACAGTGTCTAGATGCTTTAAAGCAAGGTGAAAACCTAAACATGATAATGAGGAGAGATAGCCATAATGAATGGCCATGGAAGAATTTTTACTTTTTGGGCAATAGTTCTTCTCATTAAGAAATGCAAAGTTCACCTTCACAGCGCTGAATTTTTTTAACAAAATGGCAAATTAGATGATGACACTTAAGATTTACCATGTGTACACTTGTCACTTCATGCAAATCCTCAGCTGGACCATGTGAGAGGCACATTAATTACATTGGATACAGGAATAATGTTTCTGCAGCTGTAGCAGTTGGGATATTTGCAGACTCAATCATACTTTATCTCTAGTTTCTCTGGCAGCTTGCAAAAGCCAGCAGATATACACTTATAAACAAAGGTCTGCATGGTAATTTATCACAGCAAGGTCTCTTTATTTAGAATGTTAAGAGATTTACAATTATGAACTGAAATGTAAGACTTAGCTGAAAAAAATGACAGACATGTTTCTTCCTTCTTCACACTGCACATATCACTCAGTGGTGATATACATGCATGTCTTTCTATACTATTAAACTACTTATTGAGCTCTTACAGAAGTCTGCTTAAGTAGCTGGAGGAAGATGCATTCACATTTTAGGTAGATATTTAATTCAGGGAGTATTATTTATTATAATAGACATATATGCTTTCTGTTTTCTATCATTTGACATTTTGTTTGCTATAATTCAAGGTTGACTTATTTTTTTAGTGGATTATTGTATCAAAAGTAAGAGACTAGACCTGAGGCAATAGCTCATTTGGTAAAGTCCTTATCACACAAGCATGAGAATGTGAATTCAATCCGCAGAATTCATCAGGCATATGCTTGTAATTCTAGCATTGGGGTAGGGTGGAGATAGATCCTTGGGCTTTCTGGCCTGTGAATCTAGCCTACTTGATGAGTTTTTGGTCAGTGAGAAACTGTGACTCAAACTATGACTCAAATAAAAAAAGGAGGTGGACAGCACCAGAGGAATAATATCTAAGGCTGTTTTCTGGCATTAACATACAGTATACACACAGACACACACACACACACAGACACACACACACACACACCACAAGGAAGCATAAAAAATAAAGGTTAGGTTCTGACTTTTTCCAAACTGTGTGTAGGAAACAGGGATTAGAATCCTATGACATACCAAAAGTTGCAAGTGGTTTAGTAGTCAGTGGTACATAAACAAAGACTTAGAATGTTCCTATTTCACCTGCTAGCCAGTTTCCACAAAGATGTCATATCAGCACAATTATGAAATATAATGTGGCACTTTCTTTAATTATAAAATAATTTAAAGAAGAAAACACCATTAAAATGTTTTATGTAGAACTGTTTTGCTTCCCAGATTGTAAGTGTGACCATCTTATTATGTTCACAGATCTTTTCATACATTCATCACTCCAGGATCTTTCAGGATCACAAGAGTGAACATCTTAGGATATTCGTGGATCTTTTCATATATCCATCACACCCAGAGCACCATAGTTTCCTTCAATTTTTTTGAAAGATAACCTTATTATTAATGGCTACTATTTTCTTGACATTCCTTGTACTATATCCTATCTATGTATTTTATATATAGTAACTCAATTTCACGGATATGTGGGTAAAGAAGGCTAAGTAAAACTGGAACAATAATACCTAAAGAAGACATAATAATAATTTATGTTTATTGTAGTAGATTTTATATATCTCCTGTCATAAAATGAATGTAATATGGATGGAGAAATTCATTAACAAGGCTTTGAGGATTTATTAAAGATCAAATCATACATTGGTCCCTGCCTCAGGGAGCTTATGCTCAAGAGGGGGATAGAGATGAAGTAACAAGAATTACAATTCAGCTTGGAGACTCAGGAATAAAAATAAGCACTTTTACAAAAGCAGATTGCTGTTAGATTAATCACAGGCTTAGCTCCACTAGTTTAGGAGAGAGAAGTAGAACCTGAATAAATTTTACAGTGTCTATAAAAGGATAGCTTGGGGGTTGGAGGAATGGCTCAGCGGTTAATGCACTTGACTGCAAAGCCAAAGGACTCAGGTTTGATTCTCCAGGACCCATGTAAGCAAGATGCACAAGGGGGCACATGCACCTGGAGTTTGTTTGCAGCAGCTGGACACCCTGGCGTGCCCATTCTCTCTCTCTCCTTGCCTCACTCTCTCTCTTTCAAATAAATAAATAAAATAAAATAAAATAAAATAAGGAACCCAAGTCCTTCAGATAGCTTAAAAAATAGCTTGGGATGTAGCTCAGTTGGTAAAGTGCTTGCCTAACATACACAAGGCCCATAGTTTGGTGCCAATACCATAAGAACAAACAAACAAAAAAAAAAACAAAACAGGGCATGGTGGTAGAGCCTAGGTAACATAAGACTCTATCTCAAAAAATGGATATAGAAATATTGCCTCAGTTTCCATCACTGTAGTTCATTCATAATCAAGAATTGGTGATTCGGCTGGGCATGGTGGCACACACCTTTAATCCCAGTACTCAGGAGGCAGAGGTAGGAGGATCACTTTGAGTTCGAGGCCACCCTGAGACTACCAAGTGAATTCTAGGTCAGCCTTGGCTAGAGCAAGAGCCTACCTCGAAAATAAATAATAATAATAATAATCATAATCATAATCATAATAAAAGAATTGGTGATTCTGGATCAAACATGCAGAAAGTTAGATTAGAGGACTGGAGAGATTGCACAGTGGTTAAGGTGCTTCCCTGCAAAGATTAATGATCTAGGTTCAATTCCCCAGGACCCATGTAAAGCCAGATGCATGAAGTGGTGCATGCATCTTGAGTTTATTTGCAGCAGCCAGAGTCCCTGGCCAACTATTATCATTCTCTCCCTCTCTTCTTGTAAATAAATAAAAAATATATTTTAAAAAATGAGAGAGGGTTGGAGAGATGGCTTAGCAGTTAAGCACTTGCCTGTGAAGCCTAAGGACCACGGTTTGGGGCTCAATTCCTGAGGACCCACGTTAGCCAGATGCACAAGGGGGCGCACGCATCTGGAGTTCGTTTGCAGTGGCCGGAGGCCCTGGCGCGCCCGTTCTCCCCCCCCCCTCTCTCTTTCTCCCCCTCTTTCTCTGTCTGTTGCTCTCAAATAAATAAAAAAAAGATGAGAGAACTTTTAAGTGTATTTAGTTAATATCTTTACTTCAGACCTGTCTATATAAATCTAGAAACCTTACACTAAAATACCCACATTTTAGATGACTTAGCTTTTAAGGTGCTTGCCTGAAAAGCCTAAGGACCCATGTTTGACTCTCTAGGTCCCACATAAGCCAGATGCACAAAGGTGAGGCAAGGGCAAAATTGCACATGCCCACTAGGTGATGCAAGCATCTGGAGTTTGATTGCAGTGCCTGAGGCCCTGGCACACCAATTCTCTCTCACACGTGCACTCTCTGTCCCTAAACAAATAAATAAATAAAAACAATTTAAAAGATACTGTTAGCACTAAAGTCTTCTGGCCATTTCCATTAAATTTAAATAATAAACTTTAAGATTTTTGAGAATTCAATTTTATACCAAATAAGGGTACTCAAATATAATATCTCTGGTATTGTAATGTCTAGCACCATCCTGAGCCGTGTGCTCTTAGGTTACCTTCTGCTTTAGCTTTTAGGAGTTGGGCATGGGAAACAAGTGAATGTATACTATAAATAAATACAGGGTTTTATGGAGAATAATTTAAAAATTGTGATTAGAGTACATTTCAATGCACTGACTTCTATAATCTTAACAAACAAAATTATAATGAACATAATATTCATCACTGTCAGATTTATCCAAATGGATTTGTAGCATGGAAAAATAACCCTTTAAAGTAACTATATCTGTATTCAAACAGTGACAAAGCTCTTGATCCTGGTGTAGAAGCAAGAACCAGAATATGACTTTATAGTCTTCTCTTCTCAAATAAGTTTTTATTTAGGCTGTGCTGTTGAATGAAGAGAGCATGAAGAAGGCACTAAAAGATGAAGGAAAAAACACAAAACATGAAAAAGACCTAGGAGCCACAGATGCATTTAGATTACAAAGGCCTTTTTTTTATAAAACTAAATGAGTTCTTGATGAAGTATTATATGATTTAAGAATTAGTGTACCATTTTTTTAAATAAAAATCTCTCAAGTAGGTTTTCAATACTTTACAAGTACTTTGTCACTGTGACATCTGTATCACATTTAGATTATCCTAAAAGGAGGAGAGTGGACAGAAATCATTCTGAGCACCTTTCATCTAAGTGCAAAATGTCTTGTAATTGATATGAAATATATCACAACAGGAGGTCTATTAGTTATTTGAATAAACAAAAGTAGCATTTTGAAAGGTAGGTATGCTTAGAAAGAATCAAGAGGAAATAAACTGATAGGCTAAAACAACACAGTTATTTCTTCTCCAGTGGAGCTAACTGGAAATTCACTACTACCATCAGGACTTTATGGAAACCAAAATGTTTTTGTATCACATAACTGTCTAAACAGGCAAAAATTATATTATATCAAAGTATTTTTAAAAGAAAATGACCATGAGTTGCTTGTGCAGATATTGGTCATTTTCGCCCACTCGCCCTTGTAGCACCTTCTGGCACTAGACGTGCTGACTGTCTGGGAACTGACTCTCTTCCAACTTCCAGCCATGCCATTCTATTTTGCATGTCAACCACATAAGGTGTCTTCAGCAGTAGGGTCTTACCACTCACCTTTGGTGGGTCATCAAGTACTCTGACAGAAATCTGTCTGTCTTTTAGGAAACCTTGTAGGTCTTTCTGATCAAAAGCTCATTGTGGATGATAGCCCCATGCTGGTACTGGGAGTTACAGGTCAGTGCCCAATAAGAAAATGAGGAAAAAGATAACTAATATACAAGAGTTAGAGAGAAGAGAGAGAGGGAGGGAGAGGGATAGGGAGAAGGAAGGAGGGAAGATGTAGAAGATTAAGGTAAGTCGTGATCCTCCCCTCTGCAGTGTCTTGTGGTTCAGGTGTTCCCTGTAAGGGGCTACAAGAGGGCCTACACCTATTAAATTCTCTATGAAAAAAGTAACGGTTATCTCTTTTGTCCTGGTGCTAACTTACTCTCCATTGGAGAATCTGCTTCTCTTTTTCAGATAGATGTAGATCCTAAGGAGAGAGCCAGCCCATCATACCTCCAAAGGGCCCCCGCTGAAACTAAGAAAAAATGGTGAAACAAGCAAGGGTGCTGTTTTCCTGATGAACCAGATACCAGCACAAGGGGGAAGGAGATCAACACAGAGAAAAATCAACTCCTACCAAATCAGAGAGCCAGAGCCTCAGAGGCCCCCAACACCTCATCACTGAAACAGACCAAAAATGAACCCAACATGGCTCAGGGAAATGGAAAGAATGTCAGAGCCACATGTTGGGTCATGATATGCAGAGACATTTATCTTACACATAACTGTGGGCTAACTCCACAATGCATGACCCATATACCTCAACAAGGAGGGGCCAAGGGGAAGGGGTAGGTCACGGATGAGCCTAATAATGGTACCAAGCTGACTGTATTTACTGAATACAAAACTAACTAATAAAGAAAAAAAAGAATAAATAAATAAAAGAAAATGATGTAACAGAAATCAGAGTCTAAAAAGCTTACTAGATTAAAAATAATTATTTTGAATTGTTATAACCACCTCCCTTATTTTTATTAGAAAGAAACAGCTATAGACCTGGTGATTTCACTGCCCATCACAACACCCCCCCACACACACACACTTTTTTGTTTTTGGTTTTTCAAGGTGGAATATCACTGTAGCCCAGGTTCTCCTGGAATTCACTAGTCAAAGGCTGCCCTCAAACTCACAGCCATCATCCTATCTTTGCCTCCCATGTGCTGGGATTAAAGATGTGTGCCACCATGCCTTATTCCACAATCCTTTCAAACAGTGCTACCAGCCAGGGATAAAGTGTTCTAGCACATGAGCCTATGGGGGAAATTTTACATTTATAATAAAATAGACTGTGGTAGATAAGATTACTATTTTTTGATATATTTTCTATCAACAACTGAAATCTAGATGCCCTTCCCTTGAATCTGGGCTGATCTGTGAATCTCTCTGCTCAAGAGAATGAGGTGGGTTCATGGTGTACAATTTAAGGCACATGAAAGCTTTCCACTTTGCTCTTTTAGAACTCTAAGATACCATAAAATCATGAAATCATCTTCTTGTTAGAACCACACAGAAAGAGATAACTGACCAGATCTCAAGTACCACAACCCTCCCAGCTGAGTCACCAACTTATGAACAAAGCCAAATTATACATCCAAGCCCCAGGAGAGTTCCCATGTGACTACAGTTGTGTGAATCCTGAAATGAGACAGTTGATGTCTGGTGAGTTTGGAGAATCATAAGCAATCTATTGTTCTTTTATATCACTGAGTGCTGGTATGACTTATGATGAGCTATAAAAATTTAAACAATCGTAGCCCATGATTGATGGTAGCTTGATATTGGTGAGTGGGCTTCTGTTTGGATATGGTTCTGACTTGTTTCCCAGCTCCACATGAGGACCTACACCTATTAAATTCTCTATGAAAAAAGTAACGGTTATCTCTTTTGTCCTGGTGTTAACTTACTCTCCATTGGAGAATCTGCTTCTCTTTTTCAGATAGATGTAGATCCTAAGGAGAGAGCCACCCCATCATACCTCCAAAGGGCCCCGGATGAAACTAAGAGAAATTGGTGAAACAAGCAAGGGTGCTGTTTTCCTGATGAACCAGATGCCAGCACAAGGGGGAAGGAGATCAGCACAGAGAAAAATTAACTCCTACCAAATCAGAGAGCCAGAGCCTCAGAGGCCCCCAACACCTCATCACTGTAGCAGACCAAAAATGAACCCAACATGGCTCAGGGAAACTTTGCAGAAGAGGGGGTGGAAAGAATGTCAGAGCCACATGTTGGGCCATGATATGCAGAGACATTTATCTTATACATAACTGTGGGCTAACTCCACAATGCATGACCCATATACCTCAACAAGAGGGGGCCAAGAGGAGGGGGTAGGTCATGGATGAGCCTAATAATGGTACCAAACTGACTGTATTTGCTGAATACAAAACTAACTAATAAAGAATAAAAGGAAAAAAATTTAAACAATTACTTTAAGAAGGGTTGAAAACATACATTTCTTTGACCAGTTAATTTGCTTCTATCAATTGACAAAACTGATAAAACTTCATGAATGACTTGCACTACTTAAATGAGACTACATAGCTATATAAGCATATAGTGATAAAACAATGGCTGCTTCAATAAGATCTTCAGAAGGTCAGTAAGAGGACACTGATAGGAACAGACCACCATAGTGTGTACCTATTATGGATATTAGCTAATTAGAAAGTGCTGAGAAATAATATGCAGAAGACATTTTCAAATAACACCTTAAGCTTTCTCATAATTCTTTTTTGGGGAATGTCCAATGAATACCTTGAGAACTATATTGAATTACTAATAAGAACAGTTAGGCATGTTTATTGCTGCTCAATTCACAATATCTTGGAAATGGAACCAGCCTAGATGTCCCTCAATTGATGAGTGGATAATGAAGACATTGCACATTTATACAATGGAGTTCTACTCAGCGGTAAAGAAAACATGCAGTTATGAAATTTGCAGGAAAATGGATGGATCTGGAAAGGATTATACTAAGTGAGATAACCAAGGCCCAGAAAGCCAAACACAGCATGTTCTCTGTTGTATGTGGTTCCTAGCTACAGATGATTGGACTTCTGTGTGAGTAGGAAGAAAACTCAGTAGCAAAGGCCAGTAAGCTAGAAAAGAGATATAAAGGGAAGAGAAAGGAAGGGAGGGGGTACTTAATAAAATAGTATTGTATATATGTAAGTAGAAAAATATATTAATGGGGGTGAAAAGGCCCAAGTGAGGTTAGGGGAAGAGACTGAGTAAAGGAAAGGTGGAAGGAGGGCTATTCAAAATCTAAGATGATATAAATAAACCATATGGAAACCTACTTTTTTGTACAATGGAACATTCAGGACCCATAGATTGTTACTAGAAAATTTTCAGTGCCAAGGATGGGATATGTTCCAGTGAGGTGCTGGCCAGGGTGGTCCCTGATGCCCCAAAACATTATAGGCCATTGTTGAGGCCCTTGGTTTCCCACCAGGAATAGATGGTAAGACCCTTTTGCTGAAGACTCCACATAATTGGGCTGCAAGGTCACTGAGAAATCCTGCTAGAACTGAGCTGATAACCTCCTACATGTAGACCAGCTGACAGAAAGCTGGAAGAAGCCATTCTGCATGCCGTTCAATGGCAGAGAGAGAAATCACCAGTGAAAATACTCAACAGTGGACACTGCAAGCCTTATATTTTACCATTCAGGCCAAAAGAGCGAACTGGTTCAATAGTGGCATGTGTGTCATGGTGGAAACAAACTGCCCTCTAATTGGCCCAGAGGCCCACTCCATGGGTATGAATACATCCCTGAGACTGAAAACCTACAACAGGGGTAGTCATGAGCCCTAGGGGTGTAATGTCTGCTGCTGTCTGGCTAAATGTCTATACTATGCTCATCAAACTGCCCAGTAAGCACTTTTCTTAATGTTCATACCCATATTATAGTGATACTCTCACTTTTACTAGAGAACCTTCTCTTTTCAGATGGCAGTGGCCTTGGGATGACTCAGAAAGCATCATGATGCTGGGAAGAAGTGACAGAGGAGTGCTTAGCCCTGCAATATCTCTATCACACCTTCCAAGGCTCAGGGTACATTGCAGAAGAGGTGGCAGAAAGAATGCAAGAGCCAAAGGAAGGGTAGGACTCCTTACAATGTGCTCCTCCTGACACAAAATGGCCCAAATAATCCATGACCTCACACTACCTACACAAGAATGTCATAATAGGAGGAAAAGATCAAGACATCAAAATAAAAAAGAGACTGATTGAGAGGGGGAGTGGATATGATGGAGAATGGAGTGTCAAAAGGGAAACTGGGGCATTACCATGGGATGGGATATTGTTTACAATCATGGAAGTTGTTAATAAAAAATAAAGCAACAACAACAACAACACTATGTGGAGCCTAGTGGGAAACCAGTGGATGACCTCTGACCTGGGAATAAATACTATGATGAGGGGCACTGACTATCCAATGAGAACAGAGCCATAAACTACCTACATGGCACTCATGGTCTCTGGTAAACTATTGTTCCTCTTAAGGCAAATATTTCCAATAATAGAGATGGAGTATCTCCAAATAGTATTGGTACTATAGAGTGAGAAAGTGCTCAGTTCATTGTTCTGAAGTGATTTCTGGAAGTTAATTTATACATTTGATATGAAAGCAAAAATTTTTAATTGGAGCCTAGTTGTCCACTTAGTTTTTATCTATTAGGCAGTTTCCCATAGAAAAGTACTCCAAAATATTCATAAGCATGCCTTTAAAGCAATTCTGAGTGTGAACTACATAGAGCAAGGGTGAGGATCTGCTTGAAGTGACTATAAGTTCTATAATAGAAGGGAAAGGGCGTTTCTTAAGTGTGTGGCCTGAAAAGTAGGAAGGGGCAAGAACACAAATATTGATCAATGGAACAGAATTGAAGACCTGAATCTTAGGTCAAGTAGCTACAGCTAATTGATCTTTACAAAGGCGCAAATACATAGACTAAAGACAGCATCTTCAACAAATTGTGTTGGACAAATTGGATAAACACATGTAGAAAGATGAAACTAGATCCACTCATCTCACCATACACAAAAATCAACACCAAATGGATTAAATACCTCAATGTAAAACCTGAAACTGTTCAATTATTGGAAGAAAAAATAGGAGGAACTCTCTATGATATACGACTGGGGAAGGACTTCCTGAACAATAATACAGTAACCCAAGAAATTAAACAATATCTCAACAAACACAAAACTAAACTCAAAATAAACTGGTACCATAGAAACCTTTCTCTTTGCAGGTAGACTAAAAGATATAACCCTCAACAGGAGTATAAAGGGAGCACTTGAAAAGAAGGGCCCTGGAGAGGTTGGGAGACAGATGCTGTGGATACTCAACACATACTAAAGTAGAAGTCCAGAGGCTCCTAAGAGTTCATTCCCAAAGTAGACTTAAAACACACTAACCAAAGCTCAGGGAATTTTTTCAGAGGAAGGGGTGGAAAGATTGTAAGAGTCATAGGTTGGGAAGTTATGCCCAGAGGCACTGCCTCCCTCTGATAACTTACTGCTGCTCCAACACTGCATAACCCAGAACTCCATGGGGAATACCAGCAACCCCACTGAGGAGGACTCCCTATGGAATGGTGGCAGGGAGGAGAAAAACATTGTGCCAACACATGATGTTTCCATACAAAATATGTTCTTAATAAAGCATAAAACAATAAAAGAACTATTTTATACACAATAATATTTTGATTTTTTTGCCATTGGTTTGACATAATTTTAAGTATATAAATGCACACTCCCAAATACTACTTACTAACATTTGGGATTAGAAACTCTATGCACATAAGTATCTGCATTAAAAAATCCAAAAATTCATTTGGAAGTACAAAAAAAATCTCTAATATCTAAAACAATATTGAGCAACAAAAATAAGGCTGGTGGTATCACCATACCTGATTTTAACCTATACCACAGAGCCATAGTAAGAAAACAGCATGTTACTGGCACAAAAACAGACATGTACATCAATGGAACAGAATAGAGGACCCAGATGTAAGTCCAGGTAGCTATAGCCACCTGATATTCAACAAAAATGCCAAAAATACTCATTGGAGAAAAGACAGCCTTTTCAGCAAATGGTGCTGGGAAAACTGGATATGTATCTGTAGAAGGATGAAAATACATTCTTCTCTCTCTCCATGCACAAGAATTAAGTTCAAATGGATTAAAGACCTTAACATCAGACCTGGAACTCGGAAACTGCTAGAGGAAAAAGTAGGGGAAACCCTTCAACATATTGGCCTTGGCAAACACTTTCTGAATATAACCCCAATTGCTCAGGCAATAAAACCAGATTAACTGCCAGGACCTCATGAAATTACAAAGCTTTTGTACAGCAAAGGACACTGTGAATAAAGCAAAGAGGCAACCTACAGAATGGGAGAAAATCTTTGTCAGCTGTACATCTGACAGAGGATTAATATCCAGGATATACAAAGAACTAAAAGAACTAAATAATAAGAAAACAAACAACCCAATTAAAAAATGGGCTATGGAACTAAATAGAGAGATCTTAAAAGAAGAAATACAGATGGCACATAAACACCTAAAAAATGTTCTACATCCCTAGCCATAAGGGAAATGCAGATTAAAACTACATTGAGATTCCATCTCACTCCTGTCAGATTGGCTGCCACCATAAAAACTAATGAATATAAATGCTGGTGAGGATGCAGAAAAAGAAGAAATCTTCTATACTGTTGATGGGAATGCAATCTGTTCCAGCCATTGTGGAAATCAGTGTGGAGGTTCCTGAGGCAGCTAAAAATAGATCTACCATATGACCTAGCTTTTGCATTCCTAGGCATATATACTAAGGACTTGTCTCACTACCTTAGAGATACTTGCTCAACCATTTTTATTGCCACTCTATTCACAATAGCTAGGAAAGGGAACCGGCCTAGATGTCCCTCAACTGATGAGTGGATAATGAAGATATGGCACGTTTATACAATGAAGTTTTACTCAGTGGTAAAGAAAAATGATGTTATTACATTTGCAAGAAAATGGATGGATCTGGAAAGGATTATACTAAGTGAGGTAACCCAGGCTCAGAAAGCCAAACCTAGCCTGTTCTTTCTCATATGTGGATCCTAGCTACAGATGATTGGACTTCTGTGTGAGTAGGAAGAAAACTCAGTAGCAAAGAGGACAGTAAGCTAGAAAGGAGATAAAAGGGGAATAAAAAGGAAGGGAGGGGACTTAATAGGATGGTATTGTATATATGTAAGTAGAAGAACAGATTAATGGGAGTGAGAAGGCCTAAGTGAGGTCAGGGGAAGAGATTGAATAAAGGAAAGATGGAGGGAGGTACTAATCAAAATCTAAGAGGATATAAATAAATTATATGGAAACCTACTTTTTTGTACAATGGAACACTCAGGAGCCGTAGATTGTTACCAGAAAATTTTCAGTACCAAGGGTGGGATAACTTCCAGTGAGTTGTTGGCCAGGGAGGTCCCTGATGCCCCCAAAACATTATAGGCCATTGTTGAAGCCCTTGCTTTCCAAACAGGAAAAGATGGTAAGACCCTATTGCTGAAGATTCCACATACCTGGGCTGCAAGTTCACTGACAGAGCCTGCTGGAATGGAGCTGAAAGACTCCTCCATGTAGAGCAGCTGATAGAAAGCTGGAAAAAGTCACACTGCATGTGGCTCAATGGGAGAGAGAGAAATCACGAGTGATGATACTCCACAGTGGACACTACAAGCCTTATATTTGGCCAACCAGGCCCAATGAGCCAATGCATGCAATAGTGGCACATCTGTTATGGGGGAAACCAACTGCCCTCTAATTTGACTGGAAGCTAGGTCTGCAATATCTCTGTCATGCCTTCCAAGGCTCAGGGTCCACTGTAGAAGAGGTGGCACAAAGAATGTAAGAGCCAAAGAACTCCTTACAACATGCTCCTCCAGACACAAAATGGTCTGGATATCCATTATCTCCCAGCTCCTGACAGTACCTACACAAGACCATACAATAGGAGGAAAAGATGATGGCATCAAAGTAAAAGAGAGGCTGATTGAGAGGGGAAGGGGATATAATGGAGAGTGGAGTTTCAAAGGGGAAAGTGGGGGGAGGGAGGGAATTACCATGGGATATTATTTACAATCATGGAAGTTGTTAATTATAAAAATAAATAAATAAGTAAAGAGATTGTGATAAAGTTAGTTTTACTTGATTTCATTTATAAATGCAGACATTGAGTAACATCTAGCACAACTGATGTACTCAAAAGAAATGCTCATAGCAAAGAACTCTAGGATGGCTATATCCTTCAGGGTGATTTCTTGTGATCTTATTTATAGAATAGGTAAACATTTTACAAGGACAACAGATTGCGCTAAACATACTGTACTTTATAATTCTACTTCTCTCTTAGGGAGAAGTTTATAGATAGGTCAGCTTTCCTACCCTTTTTACACTGAAAATCATCAACCTTGATTCAAATCATCCTGGGGGAGAACACATAATGAAGAAAGCTTTTTACCACAAGGATGTTAGATAAATATTTCTCAGACTGTGGTTTCTATGTAAGACATCATATATCAAATTTGATAATTAAGATACTTTAGGAATGGAAACAGAGTCCCTGGCGTCTGACTACTGAGGTGAGAGGAATATTTAATAATCAGAAGTTAGATGGTTTCTGGGCATCATGGTAATTTTTTTTTCTGGGAAACCTTCTGGAACATTATGAACTGCTGGGAATTGGCTCAATTAGCTGTCAAAAAGCAGCCATAGGCACAATGCCCTCATTTCCTCATGTCCTCTATCCCTTTCCCAGGAGCCAGTTCCAACTAGAAAGAATACTCTACTACTGTTGTTCCAATGCAGGACTCTAGATCAACTTTCTTGGTATAGTAGATGTTTTATTGTGTAACACAAACTACTGACATCGATTTCCATAGATTGGAGATCACCTAAAGGCTAAACAAGTTAATTAAAATGTTTTCATGCATGCCTCAATGTCAAATGAATCTGCTGACTTTTTAAATACAATGATTTCTCTTTTATGGTTATAGTATTTATTTTTGTTAATTCTTTAAGTTTATTCATTATATGAAGTCATTAAAAATTGAGAATATCTTGGCTCCTAATATGTACTTACTTATATCATTTCATCCAGCAACTGGAGAATGAGCATTGCTACAGTGGTGTTACCATATCCACGATCATTGACTAGATTGTATAATTAAAAACACAATTCATAATTTAGCTAATCCAAATGCCATTTCTTCACTTGTAAATGTATCCATCCATCCAACCATATGTATAAGAACTTATACCTACTTATGATATATCTCAGTGGCAGAGCACTTGCCTAACATTTACATGGCTCTGGGTTCAATTCTCAGTATAAGATATGCTTAGCAATATTTTAGGTTTCAAGAATACAAGTCTATAGAACAACAGTCATAACTGGTTGAAAATTTATATAAGGATGGCCTTGGTAAAGATATATATATATATATACACACACACACATATATATATGTTGATTTCTTTATATATTGTTGATTTTTCAATTTTAGGATATATGACTATATACTACTCTTTGATGTTTGCAATAAATTTAACTATTTAATATTTCTCAGTTGTGATTATCATTGTACCACAAACATCCACATAAGAGGACACACTAGCATTAATTGTGATAGTATAGAAACATTTTTCAGTCTTTCCTACTACTGTCCATTTGCACATTGATGTTTTCTAACAGCCTTCCTCAAGTATTTAACTAAGAAATGTCTATTTGTCATTTAAAACTCTACATACTTTTTAAGTTTTTATTAAGTCTTTAATATGTCTTTTCATTATTCTATGTATACAAATATCTATTAACATATCACTCATTATTTCCACAGTAAAAACTTTGTGAGGACAGAAATATTTGACCTGTCAGTTTTTGCAACCTTATTAATTATTAAAATGTCTGGCACATACAGACATTCAGTAAATATTTGCTAAACTGAAGAGCTATTTTCTTTTCTTTTTTCTTTTTTTTTTTTTTTTGGTTTTTCGAGGTAGGGTCTCACTCTAGCCCAGGCTGACGTGGACTTCACTATGGAGTCTCAGGGTGGCCTTGAACTCACAGCGATCCTCCTACCTCTGCCTCCCGAGTGCTGGGATTAAAGGCATGCGCCACCATACCCGGCTAATGAAAAGCTATTTTCTTTCTTGGTTGTATGACACAGAAATGTGTTTACATTTAGTGTTAAATTTCCTTGTACTTTAGAAGTATGCATTAAAATTTTTGGAATAATTAAAAGTCATTATATTTTCTTTTATTAAACTGATAAAGGAAATTACTATCCCACTAAAATCCTAATAAAACTATATAGTCAGCAATATTCTTCAAAATTTTTCTATTGCTTACTCTCCTAATTTGTTGACTATGCCAACATTGGAGTATTGTAGCCTTATCATATTATTATCATGGCCTCTCCTATATTACCTAAAGCCCCTTCTATATGTACATTATATAAAAGCCAAACCACTGTTACTGTCATCTTTGCAGCCCTAGTGTACTGTAACAGCTGCAAGGTAAGGCCTAAACAAGTATATGTTAAGTACACAGAGATCCACGCAGCAGATAGTGAACAGACTCAAGTCTCTGCTTCTTTTCTCTCCATTATGAACTAAATGTGACTTTCTTCTTTTATTTTTTTTTTTGGTGGTTTTTCTTTTGGTTTTTCAAGGTAGGGTCTCACTCTGGCCCAGGCTGACCTGGAATTCACTATGTAGTCTCAGGGTGGCCTCGAACTCACGGTGATCCTCCTACCTCTGCCTCCCGAGTGCTGGGATTAAAGGCGTGCGCCACCACACCCGGCGAAAGGTGACTTTCTTAAATGGACACAACAGCTAAAGTTTGAATAAACTTTTGATTCTGTTGTTGAATAAGACTTATTCTACATGGGTGAGGCAATTGAATAAAACAAATAAAGGAAAAAGGTTATCCACAAATATTTTGTCTTTTCAGTGTAGCCTTCTAATTTTGTCACACTGGATCATAAAAAAGTAACTAGATATTTTCATCATGGAAAAAATGGGTTTGTCAAATATTTTACTGAAGTTTCAAAAGCTCTGAGCATCATTTCCCCCTCTGCTAAAATGGTATTCATGCCATCATTTCCTTCTGCCCTAAGGGTATTCCATTTTAAAATGAGACATTTGTTGTTCATGATATTTTCAGCAACATGAAAGTGTATATGCCTTAAAGAATACCACTTGAAGAAGACCAGTCTTCAACCCTCTCATTCTTCTATTAAATTATGACCATATATTTTTATAGTGGCTATGTTTGCAAAATGTATTGATTCATGTTTCAAACTTCATCTTGAAGATGTTGTATTCTAAGGTCATGTAGCACCTATAATACATGTTATTACTTACTAGTGAAAAATATACTCAAAAGGGGATTGTGAATAAGATATGTATAAAGACACAATAATAATATAACATTCAAGATTTTTAAATGAAAATTAGCATTGCCAGATGTCTAGTTATATTCTTCATACACAACCATCTCTGACATATAGTAGAGAAATTTTAAATACACAGGTCATAATAATAACAGACTTCTTCCAAAGTAATCCTCTCAGTCATACATCTATCTACCTGGAGCCACTCACTTCAGAATGTTGACACCATAAACTATGTCAATGTGAAAAATTCAAAATAGTAACAGATTATATCTCTGATGGTATAATAACAATACTTTTAATACTGCCTCAAAGGCATTTAAAACATAACACTATAAAATTCCTGAATCACCATTTTTTGTACACAAGACCAAATTTAGTTTCTTCATTTTTTTCCCCACATGTGTAAGTTATGCACAAGGTAGGACAATATACAACTGGAATAAGACCTACTTCATTATTTCTTCTACTTTGTAAACTGTTCATATTTTTACATTTCCCTGCTCTTAACAATTAGCTTCTGTATTTCCATGTGCAATTAATTTCAATTATAATTTAGATGGCCATCCAAGTAACTCTATATGAAATCAATTTATGAAGGCTAGAAGAAAGCACATATTAAAACATTGTATAGGGACATATAAAGATTAATGTCATTTAAAACTTCTCTCTATGCTTGGAAATGTATAATAAATATCTAACCTGGGCAATTTAGCATAAGAGTATTGAAAGATTAGTAATTAAAATTATTGGTGACAGAATATGTTAGAAAAGTGAACTGTTAGTCACATCCTCAAGAAGCAGCTCTATGAATAAGTCAGAAAAGTGTCACTTTCAAAAGCCTGTTGGAACCAGCAAACAGAAGGGCAGTCTGAAAAATGAGATTAAAAAACAAACAAATGAACAAACAAAAAAAACCCACAACAGTTCCTCCAATTTATTTCCAACCTTCTTCAACTCAGTGATCTTATACTAGTAGAAAATATATAATTTGTTATTTTATTTTAGTGACATGACCTTTGACTTCAAAATTAAAAATCACAAAAGTAGCCACATATATTTGTGTATGAAAAAGCCATACTGCAAAATAAGTCTCACAAACACCCAGCAGCTTACCTGTTTCCATCTTGCCATCCTGCGCAGCAGGCCCATCTGGGATTACACTTTTCACCTGCAGAAACTCATCGGGCTCATCTCCACCAATGATGGTAAATCCAAAACCCATGTTGCTCTTTTTTAGGGTGGTGCTGAGGAATGTTCCCTTCAACTGGGATGCATCCCGTGTGAATAGTGGCTTTTCTATATTGGCCAATATAAGTTAAAAAAGAAAAAGTATGTTTAAGACAAGTTCTCAGAAAAGAGACAGCCAGCCAGTGAGCAGCAATCTCAGGGATGGATGGATGTGTGGGACTTATACAACAGATGCAAGCAGGTGGTGACTGTGAGATGAGCAGGCTGATTAGAGCTTTCTACAAACACAGAGCAGTCCCAAGCATCCAGGGAATCATGAAAAGGTGGTTTGGTTGGGAGGATGATCTGTCCAGTCACTATTTCCTTTCATTAAATTAGCTTTCTTGAGCTTAAAATGAAGGGGGGCTGTTATCAAGAGGCTGTGAATAAAGCTTTCAAATAAGGAGGACAGGAGCTCAAATCATCCAATCACAGCCTTTTATGATGACTATGTTGGTCTGGTCGCTAAGAACTTTCCCAGGGATGAGGCACATGAGTTTGCCTAGGCTTACACAAAACTGTGAAGGGATGGGGTAGGTATTAAAATGGACTTTGTTGTAAAGTGAACAACAGCACATTTAACCATGTGCGAGCTGATTAATAGAAATGCAGTGGAATGTGACTCTATTTAAAAGTCCAAATTGCTTGGAAAAAGAGCACCTGGATGTGGGACTGGGTTAATTTTTGCTTATATCCCTATATTGTGAGATGTGATAGATACAACCAATAAGTTTCTACTGGCAGAGAATGTTTAGTATACTCTAAAATGTGAGCAAACAGCAAGCCAATATTTGTAGATATAATTATGAATGTAAAGGTGACATCTTTAAACGATATGGTGACACATTCAAGTCATCTGCCTATGTAATCTGAATAAAATTTGAACCCACTTATATAATGGTTTTTTTTCAACTATGTCCTGGAACAATACATTTTAAGCATACTACATGCTTTAAAATCAATGATCATGTTAGGAAAAAGAATGAATATATTTTAAAATCTCACTTTAGATTTTTTAAAATTATTTTTGTGATAGAGTTTTGTTCTGTAATACAGGGTGTCCTCAAATTCTTGATACTTATGTCTCAGCCTTGCAAGTGCTAGGATTACAAGCATACTGAGTATTTAATGTACTTTTATAATAGCCAAATTGTAAGTGGTAACTCAGTTATATATTTTATATGATACTTTTATTGTTACAGTTTGGGTTTTGTGGAACACAAAACTGTAAAACCTAGTCATCACAGTGGAGTTTTACTTTATCTGCCCACTTACATATCACATACATCTTTTAAAAATACAAATAAAAAATCATCCATATAGCGTCTTCTCTCCTATGTTCATCAAAGTATTGCTTACAACTACAGACTACCTTCACAGTAGACCTTTACATTCATTTTGGGGTGCTACAGGGTTGTGCTGTTAACCTTATATTAGCAAGGGAGTGTAGGCCCCCTATGACAAAGCCTCTTTGGTGCTTGTTTTAATGGGTAGTAGCCCAAGAGAGGTGATAAGTGTGCAGCCACTCATTGCAGTAGGTGGCTCACAGGTTTAGTGAGGTCCACAAGTAGCCCTGGGACATACCGAATGGCCAGGGCCTCCCCCTGTGGTCATGTTGATAGTAAGACAAGTCATTCACACTGCGGGACCTCTCCAGGACAGCTCGGGGGTAGATGGACTTGGGCCTAGGTAATGTCGATGAGGAACTGCCTACCGTCAGAAAGGACAAGCTTCATTCTTATGCTTGGTCTTCAGAGGACAAACTTACAAGTCTATGACTCTCTAGAGTTCACAGGTCCAATGTCAAAACCCACTAATCTCCACCTGGCAACATGTAAATTCCTCTAAGGTGCTGCCTGGGGGCTTTAACATAATCTGGGATTGTTGAATGCATTAGTTTAGAAATAATGAAAATACCCAGCTCAAGCTGCTATAAGGGTCTGAGGAAACCAAATCAATTATGTACATCCTCCTCAACAACAGGCAAATTTGGAAGAGCAAACATTTTAGTCAGACAGCATTCCCCTCACAACACTGCATGCTGACATAGTACATACTGTACCTCGGAAACCTGGGGCCTGCAGGGGCTTTGTTCCAAATTCTGTGTGGGGCATGTTATGCTGTTGCAGCTTCCTTTTCGCTTCTAGAACAGGGTTTTCAAACTGTGTTCTTCTATTTATGTGGCTAAAAGAGAAAATTTCAAATTAGGATAACAGCAGGACTAAGTCAATTAGGAGAACATATGTATGGACCTATGGAGAGCAGATGAGAAAGGAGCTTCATCTGATTACAGGCAAATGCCTCACCCAGCAAGCAGCAGCTCTGATGGGTCTGGCCTGTGCATGGCACACAATTCTGTGACCAGTGCAAAGCTCTCTATGGCTCTATCAAAGGTTGTCCTATTTATAGTAGGCCTGAGTATGCTAAGCAACCAGAACAGGTGCTTGTTTTCTGGTCTGCTCTGTTCATCTGAGATGAGTTTTCTGTCTTAAAATAAATGGCTGACATATAAAACAGTGTCAAGGAAAACAATACCTATGTTGTGCAAAGTCCCCATACCAACAGTAATGAAGTGAATCACTGAGTGTAGCAACCTTAGTCTCTTTAACAGTCAGACCTGACTGCCAGGGCAGGGACCCAGATGATTGTTGTGGAAGTGAAAGAATTCATATATAGAATATAAGATTCCTACTAGAATCCATGCATATAGCACACCAGTACTCTGCATAGACTAATCAAAGCAAACATAAAAAGTAATAATCACTGAAGACAGCATAAACTACAGCTTCCTCCTAAATTAAATAAGATCCCTACACTGTGATGGGGAGACCACAGTGCAAAAGGAATAACATGCAAAATCAAATGCAAGAAAATCCAACCAGGTTGCCCAGTCTCACAATGGATGTCTCTAATCAAAACATAGAAGATACATCAGGATCAGAATCCTAAAATGAAGACAGAAGCTATGCAACCATGGCCAAACAATTAGCAAAACTTGCAGAAAATCAACAAAGGTCAAACAATTGCATGAATGCTGTCCTCATTAGATAAGATCTAATAGAAAGAACCATGAAGGGTTTCAAAGATAGTTAAATGATCTAAAGAAGAGGGAAATAAAAGATGACCTCAATAGCCACCTGGCTAAGCACAATGAAGACATAAAGAAATGCAAGGATGAATTCCAAGAAGCATTAAGAAAATCAGAAAATGACATAAAAGGGAATTCAGCAGAAGAATGGAAATTATACATAAAAAAAGCAGTAAAAAAAATACAAACCAACAAGCCCAAAACTCTATAGAAGCTCTCAAGAATAGAGTCAGCCATATGGAAGTTAGAAACTCAGAACTGGAAGACAAAACAGAAGAAACAGTTCACAAGTCCAAAAGTTTCAATAAGTTCAAATATTTTTTGTGAACACAACATGAGGGAACTGTGGGGTAGCCTTAAATGTCCCAACATTTGGATCATGGAAATACCAGAAGGGGAAGAAATTCAGACCAAAGGCATGGAGAATTTATTCAACAAAATTATCAAAGAAAACTTTCCCACCCTCTCAAAAGAAAGTTCCATCAAGTTATAAGAAGCTAACAGAACTCCAAACAGACTGGTCCAAAGGAGAAATTCTCCAAGACATATGCTCATTAAGACTCTAAACATCGATAACAAAGAGGAAGTCCTAAAAGAAGCTAGGGATATTAAATATTACATATAAAGGTAACCCCATCAAAATTTGTCAGATTTCTCAATGGAAACCCTGAAAGCCAGAAGGGTCTGGAATGGAACATTGCAAAGTCTAAGTGGCTTCCTTCCCAAACTACTCTGCCCAGAAAAAGTATCCCTCATAATAGATAGTGAAAGATAAAAGTCAGCTTTACAACTATATGAACACAAAGACAAAACTACAGAAACTACTTCAGGGAATTCTCTATAAAATAGTCAAATAACTAACCACAAGTGTCTGCAAGAAGCAGATCACAATAACCAAACTCAGAGAGGGGACAAAATCCTACAAAGTCCAAGAAAACACCAAACCACATAAATCACCATAATATGCCAGGGATTGAACCAAATATCACATTTATTACTGTATATATGTTAATGGCCTTAATTCACCGATCAAGAGACATAAAGTGACCACATGGTTCTTAGTTCCTTGCGCTGTCAGTGTGTGGTTGGGCACTGTGGTCTGGAGCAAGTAGGCTGGACCCATTTCTGCCCACTCCCACTGCCTGGGTCTGAGTTCCTTGCATGGTCAGTGTGTGGGCAGGCACGGTGGTCTGAAGTGAGTAGGCCAGACCAATTTCTGCCCCCTCACACAGACAGGGTCTGAGTTCCTTGCGTAATCAGTGTGTGGGTGGGTGCAGCAGTCTGGAGCAAGTAGGCAGGACCCATTTCTGTGTCCTTCCACTTCCTGGGTCTAAGTTCCCTAATTAGTCAGTGTGTGGATGGGTATGGAGGCCTGGAGTGAATAAGCTGGACACAAATCTGGGTTCTTACCACCTCCTCTTGGGTCTGAGTTCCTTGTGTGGTCAATGTGTGGGTGGGTGTGGTGGTCTGGAGTGAGTAGGCCTGACCCACTTCTTGTCACCTCCTACCAGCCAGGTCTGAGTTCCTTGTACAGTCAGTGTGCGGGCAGGTACAGTGGTCTGGAGTGAGTAGGCCAAACACATTTTTGGTCCCCACCCACAGACCAGGTCTGAGTTCTTTGCACATCAATATGTGGAAGGCCACAGCCCTCAGGAGTGAGTAGACCAGAACCCTGTATCTGGGCTCCTTCCACCTCTCCAGTCTAGGATGCCTGCACTGGTCCATGTCCTGGAGGGCTCAGCACAAAGCAGGCCAGATCCCTGTTCCCTTATTCCTTCTAGTCCCCTGGTCCTCATAGGTGTCCTGGTAGGTCCCATTGTGCCTTGCTTGGGGAGGCCTGGCCCCTGTGTGAGCTGTGGAATCAGGCCTTTTACTCTGGTATCTTGACTGGCCACTAAGTACCAACATCACCTGAGTCAGAGGGTGATTGGGCCAAAGGACATAAACTCACTTCCTCCTCAATAAAAAAAAGAGTCTTCCTAAAATGGATAGACAACAATACAAAAACACCAATGAAAGTCAGAAAACAGAGAGATCACCAACAAGGATGCCTAGTCCTACTATGGAAGCCTCCAATGAAATCATAGAGAAATCAACAGGAACTTATTCCCAAAATGAAAACATGACAACCAATGAGACCATGATAAAAAACAAATTGCTGAACTTGAAATAAGCTATCAAAGAACCAATAATTGTATCAATGAAATTGAACAGAATCATCTCCTAGAGCATTCAAATGTTGACAGTAGGCTTAATTTGATGGAAGAAAACATTACAACCCTCTAAAGAGGGATGAATAAATTGAAGGTAAGTCAAGAAATGGAAGAGCCAACAACCGGTTGATTAAGCTCAATGAAGAATTGATCAAATGCAAGAATGAGCTACAAGAAGCATCAAGAAAATGAGAATTTGAATTGAAATCACACCTCAAAACAGAGATGGACATTATGCAAAACAACAGAACAGAAAACAAAACTCAAATAGAATTTATGAAAACCTCTTTAGAACCACTCACCAACAGAGTTACTCATGTGGAAGACAGAACCTCTGACCTGGAAGACAGGACAGAAAAAACTGCTCAGGAGGCCAAGAGCTTGGCTAAGTTCAAGAAATCAGGTGAAGAATATGAGAGAACTGCATGACACTTTAAAATGACCAAACATCTGGATCATGGGCATACTAGAAGGAGAGGAAATCCAGACCACTGGCATAGAAAACACACTCAGCAAAATTATTAAAGAAAATTTTCCAGATCTTGCAAAACAGATGCCCATCCAGATACAAGAAGCCCACAGAACACCAAACAGGCAAGACCAAAGAAAAAACTCTCCAAGACATATCATAGTTAAAACCCTTAACAATAAAAACAAAAAGAGTGTTAAAAGCAGAAAGAGTGAAGCAATTCACAACATACAAGGGCAATCTCATTAGAATAACATCAGATTTCTCAATAGAAACCCTGAAAGCCAGGGCATAGAATGGAACACTTCAAAGTTTGCAAAACTATGGCTTCCAACCCAAGCTACTTTACCCAGAACAAGTATCCCTCATAATAGATGGTGAAAGAAAAACTTTCAATGAAAACAGTCAACCCTATAATTATATGAACACAAAGTGAAACATACAAAAAATACTTGAGCGAATACTCCACGACCAGTTAAACAACCAATCTCAGTAGCCAACAGGAAAAAGATCACAATAACCAAAATGGATCAGGCTGAAAACAGTACATAACATAAGGAAGCACCCAACCCCCCAAAAACACCTCATCATGGCAGGGATTAATTCAAATATCACTGTAAATCCTTAAATATTAGTGCTCTCAACTCACCCCCAAAAATACACAGGCTATCAGGATGGATCAAAAAACTGGACCCTTCTATCTGCTGTGTTCAAGAAACCCACCTCACCACTAATGAAAGTCACTTCATCAAGGTGAAAGGTTGGAAAATGATAGTCTAAGCAAATGGAAATAAAAAACAAGGGGTGATGCTATATTAATATTTGATAAAATAGACTTCAAACAAAAAGTAATCAAAAAGGATAAAGAATACCACTTCTTGCTCATCAAGGGAATGATTGAACACAAGCATATCACAATCATAAATACGTATGCCCCAAACACAGGGGTACCACAGTTTATAAAACAAATCTACTTGACAATAAAACAGAAATAAACACCAACACCATCATAATTGGAGACTTCAATACTCCACTATCATCAATAGACAGATCATCCAAGCAGAAAACCAACAGGGAAATAATAGAGCTCAACAACATCATAGATAAACTACACTTAAAGGATATCTACAGAACTTTCCACTCCAACTCTACAGAACACACATTCTTTTCAGCAGCTCATGGAACCTTCTCCAAAATTGACCATATATTAGGACATAAAACATGCCTTCATAAAGTCAGGAAAATTGAAGTAATTTTCTGCACCATGTCAGACCACAATGTTTTAAAGCTAGAAATTAACAAGAGACACATCAAGAACGCCACCAACTCCTGGAGACTAAACACCACACTTTTATACAACGAATGTGTCATGGAAGAAATCAAAAAAGACATTGTAAAATCCCTAGATTTGAATGGTAATGGAAACACAACCTACCCAAACTTATGGGACTCAATGCAGGCAGTCATAAGGGGAAAATTCATAGGGCTAAATGCCTTCATTACAAAGACAGAGAGATCACAAATTAATAACCTGACTGTCCACCTAAAGGCACTGGAAAATCAAGAAGAAAACAACCCAACAAGCTCTAGATGGAAAGAAATAATCAAGCTTAGAGCAGAAGTTAATGAATTGGAAACTAAAGAAACATTTTTTAAAAATCAATGAAATGAAGAGCTGGTTCTTTGACAAAATAAGCAAGATTGACAAACCCCTGGCCAAAGAGATCAAGCACAAAAAGAGAAGTCTCAAATTATCAAAATCAGAAATGAAAAAGGAGAGATCATTACAGACATGGATGAAATTGGAAGGATCATCAAGTGCATACTTGATAAACCTCTACTCCACAAAATTAAATAATCTGGAAGAAATGGATGAATTCCTAGACACATACTACCTACCAAAACTAAACTCAGAGCAAATTAATATCCCAAACAAATGTATCACATCCATGGATATTAAAAAGGTAATCAAAAACCTCCCCCAAAAGAAAAGTCCAGGACTGGATGGCTTCTCAGCTGAATTGTATCAAAGCTTCATAGAAGTACTGAACCAATTTTTCTCAAATTATTCCACATAAGTGGAGACCAAGGAATCCTCCCTGACTTGTTTTATGAAGCTAGCATCACCCTAATGCTAAAACCCGACAGAGGTACAACAAGGAAAGAAAATTATAGGCCTATATCTGCAATGAACTTAGATACAAACATCCTAAACAAAATTCTTGCAAACCAAATTCAACAACACATAAAAAGCATTATACAACTTGATCAAGTAGGCTTCATCCCAGGGATTCAGGAATGGCTCAACATACAGAAAATGCTCAACATAATACACCACATAATAAACTGAAATGTAAGAGCCACATGATCTCTTAATTGATGCAGAGAAGGCCTTTGACAAAATACAACACCACATCATGATCAAGACACTGGAAAGAGTAGGTACAGGGGGTTTATATTTCAACACAATAAAGGCTATATAGAAAGCTCCTAAAGCCCAAATAATTCTTAATGGAGATAAACTCACAGAGTTCCCACTGAGATGGGAACAAGACAGGGGTGCCCACACTCTCACCACTGCTTTTCAGCATAGTACTAGAAGTACTAGCAAAAGCAATAACCCAGGAGACAGAAATAAGGGATTCAAATTGTAAAGGAAGAAGTCAAGTTAGCCCTATTTGAAGATGACATGATCCTGTATATAAGTGACTGGAAAGTCTCCATCACAAAATGTCTAGAGTTGATAAATTCCTTCAGCAAAGTGGCAGGATACAAAATCAATGCACAAAAATCAGTAGCTTTTCTATATATGCAAAGGACAAATATGTAGAGAAAGAAATCAGTGAGGTTGTCCCATTTTCAATAGCAACAAAAAATTAAATACTACCCAAGGATGTGAAAGATCTATATAATGAAAACATAATAGCACTCAAGAAAGAAAAAGAGGAGGACTTGAGAAGCTGGAAAATCCTCCCATGCTCCTGGATAGGTAGAATTAATATTGAATTAATATTGTGAAAGTGGTAATTCTACCAAAAGCAATATACAGATTTAACACAATACAAATAAAAATAACAGCATCATTCCTCATAGATTGAAAAAATGATCTCAAAATTCATATGGAATGGCAACAGGCATTGGATATCCAAACATATCCTCACCAAAAACAAATGCCTCTGTCAGTATCACATTGGTATACCCAATCTAAAGCTATGTTACAAAGCCATACTAACAAAAACAGCATGGTACTGGAATAAGGACAGAAACATGGACAAATGGAACAGATTGAAGACCTAGACCTTAGGTCAAGTAACTACAGCTGCTACACCTACAAAGGTGCCAATAATGTAGATTGGCAAAAAAAGACAGCATATTCAACAAGTAGTTTTGGACAAATTGGATAATCAGATGTAGAAAAATGAAATTAGTCCCATTCATTTCACCATTCATAAAAATCAAGTTCAAATGGATTAGAGACCTCAACGTAAGACCTGAAAGTCATCAACTACTGGAAGAAACAATAGGAGGCACTCTCCACAATATGGGACTGGGAGAAAGACTTCCTGAACAAAATGCCAGTAGCCCAGGAAATTAAACAAGTACTCAACCAATGGTATCTCATGAGACTAAAAAGCTTTTGCCCAGAAAAACATACCATAAGCAGAGCCAATAGATTACCCACTGAATTGGAGAAAATCATTGCCAGCTATACTGCTGACAGAAGCCTAATAGCTAGAATCTACAAAGAACTCAAAAAACTAAACAATAAAAAAATCAAACAACTGATTCCAAAATTGGAACAGAGAACTAAACATGGAGTTCTCAATGGAAGAATTACAAATGGCTAACACACAATTAAGAAAATGTTCAACATACCTAACCATTAAGGTAATGCAAATTAAAACTACTATGAGATTCCACCTTACCCCAGCAAAGTTTGAAAACTCAAATGAGGGCTGGGGAGATGGCTTAGCAGTTAAGGCAGTTGCTTGTGAAGCCTAAGGACCCAGGTTCAATTTTCCAGGTTCCATGTTAGCCAGATCCACATTATGGCCCATACTTCTGGAGTTTGTATTCAGTAGCTAGAGGCCCTGGTGTGCTCATTCTCTCTCCCTCTGTCCCTCTTTATCTATAAATTAAAAGAAAACAATGTTTGGTGAGGCTGTGGAGAAATAGGAACCCTCATTTACTATTGGTGGGAATGAATTTAAGCTGGTACAACTACAGTGGAAATCAGTTTGGAGTCTCCTGAAAAGAATGAATATAGAGTTACCATCAGACCCTGTTATTCCCTTGCTGGGAATTTCCCCTAAAAGCTCTACATCTCAGTCCAGATATACTTGCTTAACCATGTTTATAGCCACTCAATTCATAATTGCTAAAAACTGGAATCAGTCCAGGTACCTATCATTAGATAAATGGATAACCAAGATGTGATTATATACATATATATATATATATATATATATATATATATATATATATATATATATATATTTCCCCCACTGGAATTCCACTCAGCAGTAAGAAAAAGGGACATATTGCAATTTGTAGAGAAATGGCACTTCATGAACTACCAGGGTACATGGCCAACATCTTTCCAAGCAACTCCCAGTATCAACATGAGGTTAACATTCACAATGAGCTATTGATCTGAGAGACCTACAAGGTTTCCCAAAAGTAGCCAGATTTCTGTCAGAGTACTTGATGACCCACCAAAGGTTAGTGGTAAGACTCTACTGTTGAACACACCATATGCTTTTGATATGGAACATGGAGTGTCCTGGATGGAATCTGGAAGAGAGTCAGTCCCCAGACAGTTAGCTTGTCTTTTGCCAGAAGGTGCTACATGAGTGATTAGGGGAAAATTACCAACATCTGTCCAAGCAACTTGTGGTCTAACCTACTCAGCAGCAAATAACCTGACATGATACCCAAGTGCAATAGTGGCACACAGCCTTGGCAGGTAACCAATTGCTCTTGATTTGGCTAAGAGATCTGCTCTGTGGAATGGAACCCAAAGCTGGTTCTGGGAAACAAGTCAGAACCATATTCAAAAATCTTGGGCTACAAGAGGAAAGAATCAGCCCATCACACCTCACCAGGGCCCCAGCTGAAACTGTAGGGTAATTGGGGAAATGAGCAAAAGTGCTGCTTCCTTGCGGAACCTGGTACCAGTACAAGGGTGAAATAGAGAGACACAGAGAGCACTCACCTCCTACCAAACCAGATATCCAGGGACACAGAGACTCCCAAGACCTCATCATTGATGTTGACCTAAAATGAACCCATAATGGCTCAGGGAAATTCATGGCAGAGGGGACGGAAAGATTGTTAGAGCCACGTATTGGGACATTATGCACAGAGACATTACCTCTTACTCATAACTGATGGCTAACCCCATAATTCATGACCCACATTCCCCAAGGAGGAGGGTTCCTGAAGAGGAGGTGGACAGGGAGGAGGGCAATGATGGTACCAACGTGGCTGTATACACACTGTGTACATAACTAGTAATCATAAAAAAAGCTTAAAAACAGAATTTCTTAATATAGGCACTTAATGCTATAAATTTCCTTCTTAGGACTGCCTTCATTATTTCTCCAAGGTTTTGGTATGTTGTGCTCTCATTATCATTTGATCCTATGAATTTTTTGATTTCCTTCTTGATTTCTTCATTGACTCATTCATCATTTCATAGTGCATTGTTTAGTTTCCATGATTTTGTGTACGCTCTATAGCTTTTCTTGCTGTTGATTTGTAGTATGATCCCATTGTGATCAGATAGAGTACAAGAATTATTTCAATTTTCCTGTATTTGTTAAGGTTTGCTTTCAGAAAATGTTCCATGAGCTGATGAAAAGAGTGTATATTTTGCAGCATTTGGATGAAATGTTTTGTAATATATCTGTTAAGTTCATATGTTCTATACTCTCTTCAAAAATCAGAGAATCTTTCAACATATTCCAATCATGCGGGGGGAACATCCTATTTTGGTGGTACAATATTTGTATGACAGAAGCTGATAACTGAAGTACTAACTTGTGTCCCAGTGTACTCAGATGATAAAACCTCCTCAGTAAGATGAAATGCTGGAGTATAAGGGAACCTGCCACTCTACGTGGAGCCTGGGAAGGCTGACTACGCTTTGTCCTTGCATTCTAGATGTGCCCCCTCCTCAATCAGCTTGCTTCTTTGGGAGCTTCTTGAGTGCCAATGAAAAAATGGTCGAACTTGGAACAGATCATTCTCAGTGAAGTCACCCAACTACAGAAAGACAATCGTCACATGGTCTCACTCATCTGTGAATGGCAATAAATGTTACTATCTTGCCAAACAAAAAGTAGAAATTAAAAGAAAATATAGTTAAATTTTTAAGTATGCTTTGAGTAAAGCTGAGAAGTAGCCATAATGAATAAGGAGGTTTTATACAAAAAAAAAAAAATCCAGGTTCATCCATGTTAAGACAAAGTTCTGAAAAGATTCCTTGACCTAAAAGAGACCTTAGCAATCAATTAAACCCAAACCACTTATTTAGCAGACCAAAGCCAGGGAGGTTAAATGGAACTTTGTACCAAGTTGTGAATTTAAAACCATGGATGTAAGAGCAGGAAAATTACTAATATCATGGTCCATGACACATAAAACGAACTTTGAAAAATAGCTGCATACTAATGAATACATACTAATACATATAGTTCTCATATGGGGGTAAAGTACCATTACATAGTACCTAGCAAAAGTATCACTGCCTGCTTTATTTAATTATAGTAAGCCCTAGAAATAGCATCAATTTTCTGCTTCCTCATTTTGACCAAGTTTTCTTATGCCTCTTCAAAAATTGGCATCTCTCCAAGCAGAAAGGAAGCTATTAAAGGCCAAAAGGATCCAAGTGCCAGACAACTATAACTCCAGAAAGGAGTCTTTTCTTACATCAAAGAAAAACCCCTAGCAGTGTTCTTTTAGCATGCAAGTATGTAAACATGACACCATACTGAGGATATCTTTTTTTTTTTTTTCTTTTCAGGATAATCTTGACTGTGCAATCTTTACTTCATGTGCTAACTTTAGAGCTTAACCCCAGAGTGAGAAATGATTCAAAAGTCTGTCATGATACAGGCTGTTAGCAAGACAACCTAGAGATCAGTCAAAAGAAACATGGCTCATGAAATCTAGAGATTGGAGAATCAATACTCTACAAGGGCTATTTCACAAAAAAATAGAATAGTTAATTTTAAAATAGTTATTTATAAAATGTTGCCTTGGCAAGAGGTGAAGAGAATTATCCAGTGAAAGATGCTGGCAGCAACCTCTCTGTGGCTTCAGTAGTAAGCTACCTGAGCCACGGACCCTCCTTCAGCAGGAAGAGTAGCACATCTCATGGGACTCTAGCTCTTCTCTGTATAGAAACGTCACTTCCCACGCAGCTTGCATCTACCTGGAAAGGTTGACTGCAACTTCTGTGAGCAACAGCCCCCATGTACAGATTGTCCTCTCTGCCTTTTCTTACAAGGTTAACTTCAAATTCTTATGGTCTGATGGAAAAAGTAGGAAACAGAAGGAAACATGCAGAATGCAACTCACATAATGCATCTAATTAAGAGCACCCCTGTTCTCACTTTCCAGAAAGAGGAGGACTCAGGCTCTGAACTGTTCACACTGCTACCTCTTCAGGAAGTGTTCCTTGCCCTGGTGCTATCCATTGTTGACAGCAATGTTGGGCTGTTTGCTTGTGTGTACACTCTCCAGTATTGCTTAAACAAGGGCCTGATTTAATTTCTTATGTTCATAAAAAATGCGTAAAGATAAATAAAAACAAACCATAAAACTTGTTTGGTGTAATTATCATTGTGATATATTATGAAAAACTAAGATTCAAGAGTAACATGTCCTTACCTTTAACTACTGACTTTAGGAAAAAGACCAACTTATTAAAGTTGTCAAAACTATGGAAAATACCGTATTTATAATAATCTGTGACAAAGACCAATAATTCAATATTACATGTAGGATCTATTTGTAATGCAACTGATACAAACCTTTGTGTACCTAAAACATTCTTTGGACTCTGAAGATTTAAACAAGCTGGCATATAAGATTGAGTAGTTGCTAATTAATAAAAGAGTATATAATTACACAGTCAAAACTTCTTCTCTCTAGTTGCGTGGACATTTTGGTGTGGGTGAGGGTGACTAGGATCCAGAGCAAAGCCAAACCTTATTAGAAGACGCATGCAATGATGAGGTGTCTCATGGGATGGAACCTGACTTCTAAATTCATGGAGGAGGTAGGTGAGTAACATGTAGATTGTGAATAGATGGTAGTGATTACAGGTGAAATGGGTTATAAGCCTTCTTTTTAAAACATATTTTATTTATTTGAGATACAGACACAGAGAAAAAGAGGGAGAGAAAGAGAGAGAGAGAGAGAGAGAGAGAGAGAGCACATGGGTATGCTAGGGCCTCTGCCATTGCAAATGAACTAAAGACACATGTGCCACTTTGTGTATTTTGCTTTACATGTATACAGAGGACTTGAACGTGGGCTGTCAGGCTTTGCAAACAAGCACCTTTAATTGCTAAGGCAAATCTCTAGCCCTCTTTTTAAAAAAAAATAAAATATATTTATTTATTTGAGAGTAAGGGAGTGAATGAGCATGCCAGGGTCTCCAGCCACAGCAAAAAAACTCCAGTCACATGTGCCACCTTGTGCATCTCTCTTACATGGGTCCCAGGGACTAGAACATTTGTCCTTTGGCTTTGCAGGCAAGCACCTTAAATACTAAGCCATTTCTCCCGGCCCTCTTTGTTATTTTTTTTTTAAGGATGATGATATAAAACTGTTTGAGGAACACTGGCTTGGAGAGGGACAGGGGATCATAGCTTTTCAACTGATCTGCAGTTGATTGGTTGCATTAGGAAAGTCAGTCAATAGCCAGTTGGGACTTACAGAATGTGTATGAGCAATACTAAGAAAAGATATAGGGGTCTGGAGAGATGGCTTAGCAGTTACAGTGCTTGTCTGCAAAGCTAAAGGACACAGGCTTGATTCCCTAGGACCCACATAAGCCAGGTGCAAAAAGTGGTGCATGTGTCTGAAGTTCATTTGCAGTGGCTGAAGGCCCTGGTGTGCCCATTCTCTCTCTCTCTCTCTCTCTCTCTCTCTCTCCCTCTCTCTCCCTCTCTCAAATAAATGAATAGGATGTGAGGGCGATCTGGCTGCGACATCTGTCACCCCATTAATTGCCAGGGTTAATCAGCTGATCTGGCTGGCTAGGCGGGTGTCCCCTTCCTCCCTCACTGCTCCATGTGTGTCCCTCCTGGAGCTGTGCGCACAGTCAAAGAGGACGACCTTCTCCAGACAGAGGAGGACCGGTCTTCTGTCAAGGGTGTACTAGTGGCTGCACTCTCCTGCTAGAACCTACAAACAAGCTCTCAAATAAATAAATAAAAATAAAATACTTAAGAAAAAGAAAAGCCAGGTGTGGTGGCACATGCCTTTAATCCCAGCACAAGGGAGGCAGAGACAGGAGGATCGCCATGAGTTCAAGGCCACCCTGAGACTACATAGTGAATTCCAGGTCAGCCTGAGCTAGAGTGAAACCCTACCTCAAAAAAAAAAATAAATAAATAGAAAAGAAAAAAGGAAGAAAGAAAGAAAGAAAGAGAAAAAGAAAAAGAAAAGACATAGGGATCAACCATACCTAATGAGAAGTGATCATGTAGTACACAGAGAACCTTTGAGGAATAGGTGCTATGTCACTATTTATTAGGAACTCATATCTCATGAGACCTGTCTACCTTCTACAGGTTGAATGTATTGACAGCCAAGCTATAAAATGGGCACAGGTCAGCTGAGGGAAGCAAAAAAGATAAATAAGGTCATGAAATTATGGGAAGAACGAAGGAAAGTAGAAAGAGGGAAAAAAGCTGATTATCATTTGGTTAAATAAAGAGTACTAATTGTCTGCATGTGGGGTGTATATGTATAAACATAAACACACACACACATATTTATACACATATGTGTTCACATACATATATAGTGAAATATTCTCTTTCTCACATATATATTTATAAGTACTAACATATAGATATAAAAATTTCTATTACCAGGTATGTATCATTGTTTCTTTCCTTGTCTTGAAGTTTACCTGTTCATATTGGTTCATACATACAGGAAAGTATTTTATAAACTAAAACCCAGAAATTAAAAAAAACTTATAAAAACAGCTTCTCTAATCAGGACCATCCTGTTCTACAAGAAATGACGATAGCTTCAGCCTTATTGACTGTTGCAGTTAGGTTCATATTTCTGGTAGAAATCACCCAACCACACCTTGTGGGAATAAAGAGATTTATTTTGGCTTACAGGCTAGAGGGGCAAGCTCCATGATGGCAGGGAAAACTATGGCATGAGCAGAGGGTGGACATCATCCCCTGGACAACATAAGGTGAACAATAGCAACAGAAGAGTGTGCCAAACACTTGCATGGGGAAACTGGCTATAATACCGATAAGCCCAAAAACAACAATACACTGCCTCCATTTCTAAAACTCCATCAGCTGGGAACCTAGCATTCAGAACACCTAAGTTTATGGGGGGCACCTAAATCAAACCACCACATTCCACACCTGGCCCCCATATACTGATAACCATACATGATATAAAACACAATGCATTCAGTCCAGCTTTAAAAGTCCCCATAGTTTTTACCAGTTCCAATGATAGTCCATCACCATAGTACAAGATCTTTTAACTGAGCCATAATATAAAAAATGACCTCAAAAAACCCATAATGGCACAGAATTAACATTCACACTGCAAAAGATGACATTGGGCATAGCAAAGAAATGCTCAAGCAATATATGATTTAAACAGAGCAAACACCAAACTCTGTAGCTCCATGTCCAACAATTCTAGCCAGTGACAAGTCTCCAAGTCTGATAATTCTAACTAGCAACAAGTCTCTGGAGTTTCAGTTCTGCCCCTCCAGCTATGCTACTCACAGTCCTGGAAAACTTCATCAGGGCTGGCAGCTTACCTTAGCAGCCATCTCGTGGTCCTGGTATCTCCACTGGGTCTCCACTGCAATCCACATTTCATCCTCATGGCCCCTTGGAGTCTCCATGCAGGCATCCAGCACACCTGTTGACACTGCCCACAGCCATTTCCAAAACATAAGACCCTATTGCAAATGCAATGACTCTCTTTCCTGCATTTCTTATATTCTATAATACCAGGTGGGGTGCCAATTTGTTAATGGGGGGGGTAAAGAGACTTTGAAGAACAGGACACTCCTTCAGCACACAGGCCCCTTCAAAAGAGTCTACATTCTTCCTCTTGCCCCAGTGCAGGTCAGCTAGCCAATCTCAAAGGTTGTAATCTCTCAATTTTAGCTGAATGGGCAGCAGTTCACCCAAAGATTTTTGTTTTTTTCTGTGCCATATTCTTCTACTCACACCAGTTCATTTCTATGCAAAGCAACCCTGCATAACTTCTCAGGACACAGGCATAACAGCAGGCTTCTCATACAAACTGCTAGCCCAGTCCAAGCAAAGTCCTTTCTCACCCTCATAAGCCAGACCTCACAGTCCATAGTTCTTACTGCATTGAGGTCTTTCAACTCTGACCAAAATAGTCCATCAAGCTGTACTTACAGCACTACAAGGCATCTCTCAGTCCAGGGTTTCAAATCCTTCCACATTTCTCTTGAAAATCAGCTCCAAAAGGCCAAAGCCACACAGTCAGGTGTCTAGCAGCAATCACAATCCTTGGTAGCACTGTACTGTTGCAGTCAGGTTCGCATTGCTGGTAAAAATCACCTAACCAAGAGCAGCTTGTGGAAAAAAAGACCCCAACACCTCATCACTGAAGCAGACCAAAAATGAACCCAAGATGGCTCAGGGAAATTTTGCAGAAGAGCGGGTGGAAAGAATGTCAGAGCCACATTTTGGGTCATGATATGCAGAGACATTTATCTTACCCATAACTGTGGGCTAGCTCCACAATTCATGACCCATATACCTCAACAAGGAGGGGCCAAGGGGAGGGGATAGGTCACGGATGAGCCTAATAATGGTACCAAACTGACTGTATTTGCTGAATACAAAACTAATTAATAAAGGAAAAAAAAAAAGAAAAGAAAAAAAGAGGTTTATTTTGGCTTACAGACTTGAGGGGGAAGCTCCATGATGGCAGGGGGAAACAATGGCATGAGCCCAACATAAGGTGAACAATAGCAACAGGGGAGTGTACCAAAAACTGGCACCAACAATACACTGCCTCCAAAAGGCATTAATTACCAAAACTCCGTTAGCTGGGAACCTAGCATTCAGAACCTAAGTTTATGGGTGACACCTGAATCAAACCACCACACTGACCCTATGTCCTTGAAGCATTCCACTCCTTAGAGATATGTTTTTTTATTTGTAAATGTAACAACTATCATCCAGATAATGAATTTTATGGCATATTAAAGTTAAGCTAGTACTTTATACATTGCTATTTCTATTATTACCATTATTCCAAATTCCCTTTTTTCAGATGGCATATACTCTACATAATTATGAGAAAATAGCTTGCTTATACACTGTCCTAGAACCTCAAGCCATTTTCAGAGCAGCACTGTCCTCTTACAGTCTGTCCTTTCCAATTTCAATAGGTTTGTAGATATGAATTATCAATAATGGTGATGAGATTTAGTAATATGTTTCTTTCACAATCAAAATGTTATGAAGTATTGTTCATGTTTTGGAGTATATCATAATCACAAAATTACTAGAAAACTATGTAATGCTAAAAAGGAGAAGGCATGGATATTATTGGGAAATGCAAGATTACAAAACAACATTCATTGAATACTTAGTATACATTTGCTTCATGTGCTAAATCCTAAGTATGAAATGGCACTGCCTAGGCTAAAATTCTTTCCTGTTCTTTAGTAATTTGTAAAAAAAAATACCTGTATGTTAGTTGCCTGATCTGTAAAATGGGGTGTTGATACAGACTCCATACAGTTTGGAGGTGGATGAAATCATCTGGTCTCCTATAAGGACTACTCAGCGAGTAGTAAGTGCCCCATAAACATTCTTCCCTTCTTTCTGTTCTTTCTTCCCCTCTCCCTTCCCCAATTTCTTCCTGGTCTACCACCTGCCTACCCTAGATCTCACAGTAGCAGGGCAAGCATGCCCAGACACATGGACACCAAGTGAGAATGACTGATACATTCAGATGCTGGTCACAAGCTCTAGAGCTGACCTCTGCATTACCATCAGGCCACCTCACTGGCATCATCACTCCAGCATCTCCTATCGCATGTTTAAATTGTGGAAGGCACTTCTTCGTTAAATAGCTATTTAAATGCATCAAAAGGTATTCTGGGTTTTAAAGTGAACAAAACAATCTGAAAAGTTTCTCTCTGCATCTGACCCACCCCACCAAGCAACATTTTAAAAAGATGTTCTTTTATGTTTATTTCTAATTACAAATGTTTTTACATGTGTGTTGACTTTTAAAAAATTCTAAAAAAAAAGACAGACTTCTGTCAGAGCTCTTGATTACCCACCAAAGGTTAATGGTAAGACCGTATTGCCAAAAACACCATATGCTATTGGTACAGAACATGGAGAGACCTGGCTGAAATCTGGAAGAGAGTCAGTCCCCAGACAGTTAGCTTGTCTAGTGCCAGAAGGTGCTACATAAGTGAATGGGGGAAAATGGCCAACATCTGTCCAAGCAACTTGTGGGCTAAGCTACTCAACAGCAAACAACCTGACCTGATGCTCACCCATGGTGGGTAACCAACTTCTGTTGAATTGACTAATGGACCCTCTCAATGGAATGGAATCCATTGATGGAACTGGGAAACAAGTCAGAATCATATCCAAAAAAAAAAAAAAAAAAAAAAAACTAGTTCACTCTCTAATATCAAGCTTCCATCAATCTTGGGCTACAAGAGGGCCTACACCTATTAAAGTCTCTCTAAAATAATAAGGGTTATCCCATTTACCCAGTTCCGACTTCACTCTCTCTTGGAGAATCTGCTTCTCTTTTTCAAATGGATGCAGAAATTGAGGAGAAAATCAGCCCATTGCACCTCACCAGGGCCCCAGATGAAAGCCTAGAGTAATTGGGGAAATGAGCAAGAGTGCTGCTTTCTTGGTAAACCTGGTACCAACACAAGGGTGAAGGAGATAGACACAGAGAACACTCAAGTCCTTCCAAACCAGATATCCAGAGACCCAGAGGCTCCCTAGACCTCCTCACTGATGTAGAACTAAAATGAATCCAACATGGGTCAGGGAAATTCACGGAAGAGGTGGCAGAAAGATAGTTAGAGCCCAATAAGTCAGGATGTTATGCAGAGACATTGCCTCTTCACCATAACTGATGGCTGCCTCTGCAATGCACAACCCATAATCCCCAACAAGGAGGGTCCCTTCGGAGGGGGGAGGATAGGGAGGAGGCTAATGATGGTACCAACATGTGCTGTTTACATACTAAGTATGTACATAACTAATAAAAATGAAAAAAATAATTCTAAAGTTAGGAACATTTTTCTTAGGAAATGTGGAAAACTACTGGATGGCCTGAAAGAAGAGAAAGATTCTTGTGATAGGATATTGAATCACAATCCTCTCAACCTCTTTCCATTTTGCTACATTATGAAGAAAGTCACTATTAATCAGGAAACAAACATAATTTTGCTTTTACATTAAATGTTCCATTGAAGATATTATGCAAGTATTTCCATGCTTTCTGGAATTAAACACAAGTAATGTTTTATAGTAGCAGATGTGTGACATCAAGTGAAAGACTTATAAAACCGTTACATGAAGATTATATCTGCCAGCCCTCACTATCATTGTAACTGTAGTTCTGTTGTCTGCTTCCCTTTTTGTGCCAAAGGAGGCAGCTTTGCATGAAAGCTGTTCCAGGAAATCATGTCTTGTGGACCAGCTAGCTAAGCAAATTGTGGAACTGCCATTCAAACCAACATGTACCCAGCAGACATAATTTCACAAAAGAGTAGAAAAAGCTGCATTTGTACAAAATCCACAGCTGTTCAACTTTACATCTTGCACTTTTATTATTTTTTATATTTTATTATTTTTTTAAATTAATGGTGACAGTTACATTTCTAGTTAGCAGTGTTAGGAATAATACAATGCTAAGTGCCTTACTGACATGGATTTGGTATTTGTCAGAAAAAAAATGGGCTAAATTCTTTTGGCTAGTATATAGAATAAAATTTAATCTATCTATCTAACCTAGCGATAGAATAAGAAAATATGTTCTGAGTAGAGCCCACTGTCCTCTAACATACAGAGCAGTATAGCTATATCTTCTGCAATCCTCATGATAAGGTCTGCACACAAAGAATTTATCTCATTTCTTGTGTTTGGCCCTGATGGGATGATGCCCAGGGCCACTATGCAGTAGCAGGCATGGACCTAATGGCCCATATGACTAAGAGCTCATTTCTTTGGGTTATATAGGCAGCATGAGCTCTCAGTCTTAGGTATCTATCTGAATGTGCAACTGTCCTATAGGACAATTTGGGGAAGAGATGATACATGTGAGATCTATGAGAGGCATTATAAGCAAGAACATTGAGACTAGGCTGTACAGTCAGACTTCCAAAGCTCACATTTCAGCCCTTTCTTTCAATCATGTGAAATCCTGTGTAAATTACTTAATTTTTAAGCCAGGGTTTCTTCATCTTTAAATGCAAGACAATTTGCTCCATCCTTGCTATTGAAGATTATAAATGTAGCCAAGACTGCTGAGAAGCCCGGTTCACAGCACATTTTAAAATACAATATATGTTAACTATTTTGATGGGACTATAAGAACAGTTTTTGTTCTGGTTCTTTAAATATATTATAGTCACAATTATTAAGATATATATTCTGAATTTTGCCAACAGTTAAAAAAACCTCTAAGGATCAAAATCACCAAATGGTTCCTGTTTGTGTATTTGTTTGCATAACTTTCATAAGCAGGTCTACTATTCAGAACATATATCATATAAAAATGATAGTATAATAAATATAACATACACAATTGAAACAAACAACATAAATAAAATACCTCACAAATTGTGATGAGAGATTTTTTTCAAGCAATGCATATATATAGAGTAAATTGAGATGGTTTAAATAATTGAAGTTTTTCTTCTAAAAGGATCTTTCAGAGAAATATTTGTTAGTATTCTGTTTAACATTGGCTTTTTTTGTTTATTTGCCTCAGTTTATTTATTTATTTTTTGCTTAGCCTGATATGTTCATACATACAATTATTAATACCAGTATACTCTCTGGAATACTATAATGAGGATGAGGTCATGACAAATAGCACAGCTGGCAACAACCTAAAGGAAGTTAAACTAATTTGGCTCACCATGACCTGTGCCAAGTCACATCACAATCACTTGAAATATTACATTGTGAAGCATGTTGGTCTGATCTAATTAGATAAATATGATTGAATTTTGAATAATTTTCTGACTGCAACTGTGACATGTGGAAAAGCCAGATTATCATGATTTACAAACAAGTACCTCTAACCGATGAGCCACCTCACCAGCCCTAATACAATATTTAATGACTGGAGTATACCAGTGACAGATCTCTACATGAAGATTGAGTAGGATGGTGGCATAGAATTCTGATGTGAGTGTGTTCACATCTATGATGTAAGATTAAGGCAGAGAACAAAGGTTTGTGGTACTGTTTCCACAATGGAAGTCAGCTTGAAAAAAGCTGAGGACACGAAGAAATAAGATGAAGAATCACAACAGGGGACTGGAGAGATTGCTCAGTGGTTAAGGCACTTTTGTCAAAGCCAAAGAACCCATGTTTGATTCCCTAGTATCCACGTAAACACAGATATATAAGGTGGTTCTTGAGTCTGGAGTTCATTTGCAGTGGCTACAGGCCCTAGTGCATCCATTCTCCCTGTGTCTCTTCTCTCTCAAATAAATAAATTAGAATTTTTAAAAAAATTAAGATTAGGAATCAGCAAAATGGATCATGCAGATCAGATCTGGCTACCTACCTGCTTCTATAAACAACATGATATTGGAGTAGAGTCTCACCAACTCATGTGTGTGCTGTCTATGGTGGAGTGAAGGCTAAGACAGAGTTATTGTGTAGACTCCCAAACTTTCTGCTATCTATGCCTTTATGGAGTTTGTTAACAATGGAACTAGGAGAGGGGCTTTGTTCAATGATTCCACAAGGACATATATTAATGATGTAATATGTCATATATCTCAGTTCTGTTTCCTTATATGGAAATGTTTTGACTTTTACAAGTGTGGAAGGCTAGGTATGTAGCTCGGTGGTAAGAGTGCTTGCCTACTACCTATAAGGCCTTTGGTTTAATACCCAGCATGGCAGGCAGGCAGGTAAACAAACAACACATAAGCTAGGACTTATGGCATTTAATGTCAAATTTGTTCAGGAACTACAGCTTTATTACTATTAACACACATGAGTATTTTAATTGGTTGGCAACTTAGTGGTACTCACAATTCTTTTATTTTCAAATGACTCCTTTGCTGTTTCAGAGACATCGTTATATTTTTATCTTACTTAAGGGTCTATATGACATTAGAGGTTACACACTATGTTAGATGATTGATTGTTCAAGGTAAATGAATTAAATTCACCTTGACTGTGAATGGAAATGACTGACTGAGGTGCCAAACTTGAGACTTCTCCAAATGAAATTGTGGGTTAAACTATTTGAGACAAGAGCTAATGTGGGAAAGATTCAAGGTCAGAGAATACACAGATATAGTGTATCCCTGCATCTCTAGTGCAAAGAAGGGCTTGACATCTAATAAAGGCTCAATAACTGTTTGAATACTGTTATAAAAACAATTTAGTAAAAAAAAGCCATTAATCTATAACCCATGGAAATTATTACTGATATAGTGATTATACTTGGAGAAAACAGAGTTGGATTTATATAAACAATGTGAAAGTTATTTGTGTGCAACCTTTGCTTTTTGTGGATAGTGTACTTCCCATAAGGCATACACAGATTTTGCTATTCACTCAAACCAACTTCAGGAGCATTACATTATAGGAGTTAAACATTTTCTATTACCAAGTGGAGTTATGGAAAATGAATTATACAATTTACTTTAAATATTGTAAACATTTTATTTGCCTAAGAAAAATGTGTGTATGGTTTAATGCTTAGCAGATTCTTTTTTTTAATTTTTTATTTTTGCTTTTTCGAGGTAGGGTCTCACTCTAGCCCAGGCTGACCTGGACTTCACTATGGAGTCTAAGGGTGGCCTCGAACTCTCAGCGATGCTCCTACCTCTGCCTCCCAAGTGCTGGGATTAAAGGCGTGCGCCACCACGCCTGGCTCAGCAGATTCTTTATTCTAAATTAAATGATAGGAAAAGTTCATACTCTGATAAAAGACATTAATGCAATGCAACCTTCAGTATGTAAAAAAAAACTTCACTTTGCTGAAAGAACACTGTTGATTTGAAATAGAATTGAGAAAACATCTTAATTTTATGTTATACTTCAACTAGAAAGCATGGCTGATTCATTTGATCAACTTTGAAATCTGATTTAATAGAACGTCTCTTTTGTATAGTCAGCTCTCAACATTTTTATTGTGAAATAAAAGGTATTCACTTTGATAGTTTTACTTATCATTCATTTACAGAACAGTGTGAATTATGCTTTTGCAATTGGTGCTTCAGAATCATGAGTCAAGAGAAAGGAATGATAAATTAGCTAGCTGGAGAATCAAAAAGCAGCTAGCCAATGCTTCAATAGCTTATGAGACTACTTCAAAGTAAGATGACAGTGAATCCAAGGGGCTGTTAGCCTCACATGCTAAATAAATGAAATACACAATTTCATAATGCATTAATAATAAGTTAATATCACACTTAGAGACTTACTCAACATAATAAGTGCCATATATGGGATCATCGATTTTTTCCCAGCCATATGGAAGCTCTGAAAAATAAAAAGTTATTTGTTTCAGTAAATAAAGGAGAGATATCACAATTTTCTAATAAAAGTAATATAAATTAATTGTTCATACAGTGAACAAAGGTCTATTAAAGCAGAATAAAATGAGGATAGCATTCTGAGTTAGCACCAAATTTCAGACACATATTGTGAGAACTATAAGAAGCACTGACTTGAAAATTGGCAGTTAAAGCACAGAGCTCTCTTCACCGCAGATTTACTGCTGGATTGAGCTGCTTTGTTCATGCCAAGCAGTGGGCATGCCCCATCATCACAGCATCCCCATACAGTGCAACACATACAACAAATCACTTTTCTTAAGGCACATATAGCTCTCATTTATTTGTAATGTTAGAGGATCAGTTCAGGATAGAGATAATATTTTCAAACTATATTTCTGTGAACAAAAATTGGTTCTGATGATTGAAACAAAGACATTGCAAATTCTTTTTTAAAATACATTTTTATTTTTATTTATTTATTTGACACAGGAAGAGTGAGAGATAGAGAGAGACAGACAGAGAGACAGACAGAGAAACAGAGAAAGAGGGAGAGAGAGAGAGAGAATGGGCATGCCAGGGTCTCCAGCCACTGTAAATGAACTCCAGACACATGCACCCCTTGTGCATCTGGCTAACGTGGGTCCTGGGGAATCAAACCTGGGTCCTTTGGCTTTGCAGGCAAATGCCTTAACTGCTAAGTCATCCCTCCAGTCCAGACATTGCAAATTCTCAATTGATACCTCACTATTGTAATGGTGAGCTTGCTGTTTACTCCACATGGGCCAGAGTTTAAATGCTTTCTGGGTATATTTTAAAGGAAAGTATAAAATTCTGGACATATGTTCCTTGACAATATAGTTCCTATTTCCCATTCTCCATGGTGAATTGTAATACACACACACACAGTGACAGAGAATGAGAGAGAGAGAGAGAGAGAGAGAGAGAGAGAGAGAGAGAGAGCTATAAACAATACTATAAATGCTACTATAGGCAAATCTTGCTCCTGGGGAAAAAAAAAAGAAAAAAGCTCTGCTTCCATTCTACTGTTTCCAAATACGTGCCACCTTTATAATGAACTCAGATAAATACAAATAATGTTGTTTTTTTTCTTGACAGACATTAGTTATATACCTAATATGAAAAGTAATTTATATGTTGGTATGCTTAAATACCATATTTAAATACCATATTTAAAGTTAACTTGAGTTTTATTATTAGAGGCATAACCTATATTTTTATGGACAAAGTATAAAAATTGAAAGAAAATTAGAATTACTTTCCACCTTGCCAGACAGAAATAACTACTGGTAAAATTTTGGTGAATGCCTTTCAGATAATTTCCTATGCTTATGCAAATGATTTTTAATTAAAATGGCTCTTTTTTTTTAGTCTGATACTTGTTAAAATATCAAGAGCATCTTCCCATGTGACTGCAGTTACTGTTTTCAACATTGTACAGTACTAGTTTGCCATATGGCTAAAGTCTGTAATCTAGTCTTTTACTATTGCTCATTGGTGACTTTCTATTATATGAAACAACTGTGCCAGACACCCTACAACCTAACTCTTTTATTATTTTCCTAGCAATTTTCCAGAAATGATAGATCCATACAGGTAGAGTTTTCAGTTAAAGCAAATGTCCTTTCATGGTTCTTGATAGATATTGTGAGCATGTCATTGTCCAATTTCCAAAAAGAGGATGGATGTACAGTCACTGGGAGCATATGAGTAATTTTACTGTTCTATGTCATTAAATGCAGATCCACAGCTCCTCATCCAAATCTTTTAGAGATATGCAGGTTTTAGAATTTAGAACTTGTCTGAGCTTAAAAACCTATCAGGATACAATTGCTTTCTGTTCTGTAACACTCAAAGCAGTCTCAGGGAAGCATTTTTTAAGTGGAGACATAAGGATTTCCTAGCCAAACTTGATTCATACTAAACGGACAATTAAGGAAATCAATCTCCGGTTGTTTTTCATTGAATCCCTCAAGCTAGGGCCAGTGGCGGGGGGGCGGGGGGGATTTGGCTATAAAGAATCATGCATTTCTGGTTTAGAGAGAGATGACCCTGTGGATAAAGTGCTTGGTGTGTACACATGAGGACTTGTTTGGATTCCCAGCATTTACATATATACCAGGGATTGTATTGCTGGGCTATAATCGCAGTACTGAGGGAGATGGGGATAAAGATTCTCCCAGGCTTGCTGGCTATGTTGACTAATTAAAATGGTGAGCTCCAGGTTTGCTGAGAGGCCCTGTTTCAAAAAAGGTGGCAAGTCATTAAAAATGATACCCAATTTAATCTCTGGACTCCACATACATATGCAATCCCCCCAAACATATATATACACACCACACACAAAAATATAGGCAAAAATTGATTCACTTGATAATACCTGCTGAGTTCAGTAAAAGAGAATACAAATACAGACAGGATGGGTATTACATGCATGGCTATCAACATGGACATAATTTACTACAGATACTCCCACTTATCACCATGCGTCTTCCTCAGAATGTAGGACAATATGGTTTCCTATTTCCAAGATGTGATCTGTTTGCATACTTGTTTCAAATTTCCAAAGTGAGCTATTTATGAATCCACATGGAAATAAAATTATATGCTACAAACACTTATACTTTAAAATAATCTGTTTGTAGGTTTTAGTTTATTCCCTAAGATAAAATAATAGAGCATAACTCTTATTCTCTATTAATAAGAACTGACAGTTGTTTCATTTTAAATATTTTCAAGGAATTGACAGAATTATTTTACAAGAAAAATAATGAACATATACATGTTTTCATTTGTGTAAGGAGTAGAACAGATACAAAAATATAAAAGCAATATTTAAAAATATGTTTGTATATATAAATATGTGTGCTTATATATGTTTATATGAGTTCACCTAATGATATATGTCATAAGAATGAATTTTAAATTTATCTTAGGTCTGCAAAAATGGCTTAGTGGTTAAAACACTTGCATGTGAAGCCCAAGGGTTCAGGTTTGATTCTCCAGTCACAAGTAAGCCAGATGCACAAGATGGTGCATATGTCTGAAGTTTGCTTGTTGTGGCTAGAGGCCCTAGTGTGCCCATTTTCTCTCTATCTGACTATTTCTGTCACTCTCTCTCTAATCAGTAAATAAACTATTTTTTAAAATTATTTTAATTGATAATAAAACATGAATTATTCATATTTAAGTAGGGTGCTATGTTCAATACATATACATTTGCATAAGGCTTATATCAGGTTAAACATATGTATATCCCCAACATTTATTGTTTCTTTATGGTGAAAATGTCCAAAATCTTCCCTTGTAGCATTTACAAATACAAAAATACACAGTAAATGATTGTTAGCTAGTCACCCTACTATGCAATGGTACACCAGAACTTTTCATTTCCATCTGAATGCAACTTGGCAGTATTTTGATTTTACTTCTAAAAGGCAAACATTGATCTAGGCTAGTGTGTTAGTGAAAAACATCACAATATTCATGTTTTTCTTCACATGAAAAAAAGAAGCAGAAATAAGAATTATCTTTCATATTGAAAAACAAGTTACTTGAAGTTGAATTAGTGTTAAAATCCAACTTCTTTAAATTAAACTGAAAAGTAAGAGTGAGAATTTGCAATATGGCATTATTTGCCCAACCAGGAGAACACATGCTAAGAGCTCTTGGGGTACTAGACTAGCTGGAATATTGACTTCAATATCACCTGCTTGGTCTGCAGATGATTAAGGAAACACTGATGAAATACATGCACTACACAAAACAGAGAAAGATAAAGCTTGGAACTACATTAAGAACTGCATTAATTGAGATTTTCTTCAGGCAATGGAGTTATGGGGCCTGTGATTAGATATACTAATCCAGGCAAAGGATGTGCAAATGTCTAGATCAACTTGTGATTTGTCTTATCAGTTTTGAAAAATTGGAAGAGAATCAAAAGATTAAATGGATATCTATTGCTACTTGATTTCTGTCATAGTCATCATTTTTATTAAAAGATAAATAAAAAACAGATATTGCTATTTAGTTTTTAATTATGTCCATTTCCATTATGAAAAACAAATATCTATGCTATATTATAAAATCAAAATCTTTCATAATTCACATGGTGTTGTGCCAAGACCCCTGACTAGGAGCCAAGACCCCCAGTCACCCAGGAGTCACCCAGAGAACCGCCACAAAAGCCGAGACACTCGAATGTAAAACCAACAGGTTTCTTTATTGCAAGCCTAGGCCTGGGCTCCGACCACACAGTCTGGCACAGCGGCAGTGAGGAGGAGAGCCCCTTTCTTTTGGGGGAAGGGGTTCATGTAGGAATTCGAACAAAGAAGTAGGGGATAGATACATGATTGGTTGACTTAAACAGTTCTGATTAGTTTGGGTTTTCGGTGGGTGTTGGAGACTTGGGCAGAAACCTTGGTATGCGGAAACACCCTTCATGGAGACATTGTAACCTTTACTCACCTATACTTACTGGCAAAACATCCGGAACTGTAAGCTTCACTGGTCATTCCGAGAAAAACCACAGAATGTTCTGGGAACTTACACAAGACCTGGTCCCCCGCCCGATACCCCCTCTTACTTCCTCCTTTTTGCTATGCTTAAAAACTGGTGTTTGGAGATTAATAAACAGACCTTGACAACTATTTGCTTGGTCTCGTTCTTTCTTTCTCACCCATCTTTTCACAGGCCTGGTCCCCCTCGCGCTCCCCGAATAACTGAGTCCTGCTGGACGGGACAAGTGGCGCCCAACGTGGGGCCCGAGGTACGGATCATCCGCCGGATGGAAAACACATTCCAACATCCCGGGATATCATCACCAGTCGCGGCTTTGATTTGGGAATGTCCTCACCGCTCATGAAGTGACGGCTCCCTGGTGAGTATCTTCCTCCGTCCCATCAAAGATGGGTCAATCTATTTCCAAAGAGGCACTCTTTATTAAGGATATTAAAGCCTCTCTCAGGGAAAGAGGAATTAGAGTATCAAAAAAGGAATTGTCACAATTTTTCATGCTCATTTCTGATGTCTGTCCATGGATTGTCATCAATGGTCCTAGTATTCACCCATATACTTGGGCAAAAGTAGGTCAAGAACTTAATGAATTGCTACATAAGGAGGGTCCTGACGCTGTCTCTCACCATGCTTTCACTTATTGAAATGTTATCAATAGCCTTCTGCATGGCTCTCATTCTACCAAAATTCTGTTGTCTGCAGAAGAATTTCTCAAACCTCTTTCTCACGCTGTTTCTGATATCTCCCTCAAATCAAAAGATAAACATCCCTCCTCACCTTGCCCATCTGTCTCGATCTCAATACCTCCTGAAGCAGACTCCAGGGCTCCCTGTCCCATATATCCTTCTCTGCCAGATATAAATCAAAAGTCTGAACCTTCTGTTCTTCCGTCTGTTAAAGACCCACTAACTCTTCCTGTTTTTAAGGCTAAACCCCCTGACCATTTGACCCCCTCTGAGGAGAGTGATCTCGAGGAAGCTGCCGCACCCTACCATAATTCTGATTGGCCCCCTCCTCATAATACCTTCACAGCCCATGCTGGCTCCTCTCACCCTCCTCCATATCCGACCCTGCCAATGCCGCCCCCTCCTTCACTTGCTACTTCTACTATGCCTTTATTACAAGCTAAAGAATGGCTAACCAAACAAATTAAAGACCTAAAAGACATTTTAACATTACAACAAGAATATTCTGATCTCTCTAGAGATCTTGCGTCCCTTCAAGTTGCTGTTAAACAAACTGTCTTCGGCTCCCCTGGCATGCACACACCCTCTTGTGGCGTTTCTTCACCTAAGACTCTTAAATCCAAAAAATCCCCTAAACCACCTGTTCCCTTAACATTTCCTGTTCTAACCCGTCGTGCTGCTAACTCTAATCCTTCTACTGATGACCATCCCCCTCATTCTACTACTGAGGGAGGGGAAACAGGCAATGATTCAGGTGATGAGTCTGAGATAGAAAATAATACTGATGAAGAAAATTTAGACAAATATTTAAATGAGGCTGACATTGAAAACCCCAATACAACAAGATTTAAAAAACTTAAATTTAGATCTCTTAAAGAACTCAATAAGGCAGTCTGCGACTATGGTCCTACTGCCCCTTTCACCCTCTCTGTGCTAGAGGCCCTTTCAGGAGGAGGTCATCTTACCCCCTCAGAGTGGTACCACATAACCCAGGCGGTCCTCTCACGTGGACAATATTTGGCCTGGAGGGCAGAATTCCTAGATCGATGTCAAGCCCTGGCCACTCAAAATCAAAAAAGAACATCCACCGCGAGTTGGAGCCTTGATAAGCTTTCTGGCCAAGGCAGATATCTCTCCGAGTGGCGACAGGTCCAAGTCCCTACAGGAATTTTATCACAAACAGCTGAGTCTGCCATGGGTGCCTGGCGTGCAGTTTCCTCTAAAGGGTCAATGACCATGCCCCTAACTAAAATAATTCAAGGCTCTCATGAACCTTATAATGAATTTGTGGGGTGCCTTCTAGAAACAGCAGAAAGAGTTCTTGGGGTAGAAGAAAGTAACGACCGCTTTTTAAAACAACTGGCCTATGAAAATGCTAACTCGACCTGCCGCTCCATCCTCAGAGGAAAACTTAAAAACAGCACTCTTGATGATATGATCAGACTATGCAATAATGCAAACCCTTTTGCTCATAAACTTTCCCAGGGCTTCCCAGGCATTTTCCCAGGGGGTCACTATGGCCATAGGTGCTTTCATGCATTCCATGAGCGGACAAAAGACCTGTTTTAAATGTAATCAACTAGGACATTTTGCTAAACAGTGCCCTCAGACTTCCGCAAATCAGGGCCAGAATCCTCTTGAACAAAAGCCATCAGGTCCTGCAAATAGGCCCCCCGTCCTGGCTACTGTTTGCCCTAGATGCAAGCAGGGCAAACATTGGGCTAATCAATGTAGATCTACGACTGATGCCTCAGGCAACCCTCTGCCCCCACTGCAGGGAAACGGATGGAGGGGCCAGCCCCGGGCCCCACAACCCATCCAATTCCAACCAGCATCGGGGCCCAACCTAGATGCACAGATTCCCCCTCATACTTCCCCCGCCTCTACCGAGCAACCTGCTGTAGCGCAGGATTGGACCTGTGTACCACCACCCACTCAATACTAAAACCTGAGGATGGAATTCAAGTTTTGCCCATGGGTATCTTTGGTCCACCCCCTGCTAATACTTGTTATTTGATCATAGGTTGCGCCTCTTCCACCCTCAAGGGTCTGATTGTACACCCTGCCTTAGTGGATAATGACTATTTGGGAGAAATTAAAATTCTAGTCAGCTCCTCCTTGGGAACTATTTCCCTTACTCCAGGTCAAAGGCTTGCTCAAGCACTCCCACTCCCCCTTGACACTCAGGCGCCGACCATCTCTCATAGAGATCGTGGTGCCTCCAGCCCTGGGTCCTCTGACATATATTGGATACAAATGTTGTCCCAGGAACGCCCTACATTAAAACGTAAGTTAGAGGGCAAATGGTTTGAGGGCATCCTTGATACAGGAGCAGATGCCACAGTCCTGTCGCTTAATTCTTGGCCCTCAACATGGCCTACCCAAGCTTCTATCACTCATTTACAAGGGATAGGCCAATCCAGACACCCCCTACAAAGTTCAAGGATCTTACATTGGGAAGATGCAGAGGGTAATGTAGGAACTGTTCAACCTTTTGTAGTCCCCCATCTCCCTGTCAACCTTTGGGGAAGAGACATTCTCTCTCAAATGAAAATTATTATGTGTAGTCCCAATAAAACAGTTACCCAACAGATGCTCTCACAGGGATTTCTACCAGGTCGGGGACTAGGTAAACAAAACCAAGGCATACTCACTCCTATTCAGGTTCAACCAAAAACGGATCGTTCCAGCCTTGGGTATCTGTCAGAGCCACAAAATTTTTCATAGAGGCCATTGCTCCTCCTGCACTTGAGGCAGACAAGATTACCTGGAAAAATGATGACCCTGTCTGGATCGATCAATGGCCTCTCCCTTCCCATAAGTTGTCTGCAGCCATTCAGATGGTGCAGGAACAATTAGCTGCAGGACACATTGAACCTTCGGTTTCCCCTTGGAATACTCCAATATTCGTCATCCAGAAAAACTCGGGGAAATGGAGATTACTACAAGATCTCCATGCCATAAATAAGACCATGGTCCCTATGGGGGCTTTGCAACCTGGACTGCCCTCTCCTATTGCCATCCTCTGTCATTTTTCAAAAATTGTTATCGATCTTAAGGACTGCTTTTTTACTATCCCTCTTCATACTGATGATTGCAAATGCTTTGCCTTCAGTCTTCCCATTACCAATTTTGTTGGCCCCTCGCCCCGCTTCCAATGGAGGGTCCTACCCCAAGGGATGACAAATAGCCCTACCTTGTGCCAAAATTATGTTGGCCGGGCTGTAGATCCGTTCAGGGTCCACCATCCTGACTTGTATATCATTCATTATATGGATGATATTCTTTTGGCAGGACCCAGTGAATCTAACCTTCATTCGATTGCTCAACAATTAATAATGGCCCTTCAACACCAGGGCCTACAAATATCTCCTGAAAAAGTTCAAATACAGCCCCCTCATCTCTTTTTGGGGTTTGAGTTATTCCCTAACCATATAATATCCCAAAAATTACAGATAAGAAGAGACTCTCTCTCTACACTTAATGATTTTCAGAAGTTACTAGAGACATCAATTGGCTATGTCCTTATCTAAAACTCACCACTGGAGAACTTAAACCCCTCTTTGACATTTTAAAAGGGGATTCTGACCCCCTATCTTCATGTACTCTTACTCCCGAGGGTGCTTCAGCCCTGGCCCTGGTAGAAAAGGCTATCCAACAACAACATATTACCTATTTTTCTCCCAGTAAGCCTCTATACTATATCATTTTCCCTACACCCTTTTCTCCTACAGGGCTTTTTTTGGCAAAACAAGCCCTTATACTGGGCCCATTTGCCTGCATCTCCCCCAAAAGTTTTGCCTACCTACCCATCCTTAATTTCTCAACTAATAAAAATTGGCAGGGAACAATCTTTAAAAATTTTTGGTAAGGACCCAGACACCTTAATCCTCCCATATACTCCCCCCCAATTACAATGGCTTGCTCAAAACGATGATGATTGGGCTGTTAGTTGTGTGTCCTTCCGGGGAAACATTGATAATCATTACCCTTCTGATCACTTAATACAATTTCTTTATAAAACACCAATCATATTCCCTAAAAGAACAAAGATGAGCCCCATAGTAGGGGCAACATTGGTCTTTACTGATGGCTCTTCCTCAGGTATAGCCACTTATTCTATAAACCATCAGCTCTCCCGATTTCATACCTCCTTTTCTTCTGCTCAGCTCGTTGAACTAGCAGCCATCATTAGGGTTTTTCAAGTGCTTTCATGTGAAGCCTTTAATCTCTATACAGACAGTTCCTATGTTGCCCTCTCTGTTCCATGTCTGGAGACTGTTCCCTACATCCGCCCTACTACTAATGCAGCCCCCTTATTCACTACCCTTCAAAGTTTGATTATTCAACGCAATCACCCTTTTTTTATTGGTCACATTCGTGCACATTCTGGACTAGCCGGACCATTGACACAAGGTAATGAGGCTGTAGATCAAGCCACCCAACCCACTGCTGTTCTTCAGGCTAACTTCTGTTCCCAGACAGATGCCTTAACTATGGCCAGACAAGCTCATGCCTTACATCATCTTAACTCACAAACCTTATGCCTCCAATTTTCCATTACCCGGGAACAGGCTAGGGGGATAGTCCATAGCTGTAGGGGCTGTCTCTCTTACTTGCCTGAACCACACCTAGGAGTTAATCCAAGGGGACTGCTCCCTGGTGAGATGTGGCAAATGGATGTCACTCATTTGCCTTCCTTTGGAAAATTAAAATATATACATGTCTCCATAGATACTTTCAGTGGCTTTATATATGCCACTCTCCAAACAGGAGAAGCCACTAAACACATCATTAACCATGTGCTTGCTTGCTTAGTCGCTATGCCCCATCCTAAGATCATTAAGACAGATAATGGCCCTGGTTATACCAGCATAGGATTCAAACAGTTTTGCTCACATATGAATATAAAACATATTACTGGGATACCTTACAATCCCCAGGGGCAAGGTATTGTTGAAAGAGCACACCAAACCCTCAAACATATGATTTCCAAATTACAACTTGGAGGAGGTAAACACAGGTAGACACAGCCTTCACTTCTAAATCTGTTTCTGTGCACTATCACCGCCTACAGACACAAGAAACTGATTGTTCCACTTATAGGGATCTCCACGAACCCCCTCCAACCAGACTTGATTTCTCAGTGCTTAAGCGTCCCCCATGGTATAAAAGACTATGGGATCTACAAAACAAAAACCACTAGCCGTTTTTCTGCCCAGGTTTTTCTGCCCAGGTTTTTCTGCCCTGGTTGCCTACTGTTTCAAAATTTTCCCACAATTTGGACTTTATGACTCCCTCCTATAAAGGAGCTGCTTAGGTGCCAGACCTATGCATACTGACTCACCCCAATAAGTATAGTATGGGCACCGACATGGGTGCGAGGCAAAGCACCGCAAGGGAAGGTCCCCAATCTGACCATTTCTGGATTCCCTGAGAGTAACACCTGACTTGCAAGGAGGTTGGTTCCATAATATATGTCATCACAATGTTGGCCCTGCCTCCCCTCCCCAAAAGGTACCAAGGGCCCAAATTGTGGGTGGTTCAAAGCCCACAGGAGGAGTCAGGTCTCTGCTCCCCCAGTCAGTTATAAGCCCACCATGATATCATGGACTGCTGGAGTCAATAAAACTAAAAAGGGGGAGAGTTGGGCAGAAACCTTGGTATGCGGAAACACCCTTCATGGAGACATTGTAACCTTTACTCACCTATACTTACTGGCAAAACATCTGGAACTGTAAGCTTCACTGGTCATTCCGAGAAAAACCACAGAATGTTCTGGGAACTTACACAAGACCTGGTCCCCCGCCCGATACCCCCTCTTACTTCCTCCTTTTTGCTATGCTTAAAAACTGGTGTTTGGAGATTAATAAACAGACCTTGACAACTATTTGCTTGGTCTTGTTCCTTCTTTCTCACCCATCTTTTCACAGGCCTGGTCCCCCTCGCGCTCCCCGAATAACTGAGTCCTGCTGGATGGGACAGGTGGGCAAAGTTGGGGGCAGGAGCTAGGGGCATTCCAGGCAGATGAGGTACTCTCCATTGTGATCAGCTAAGCAAACAGTGGTACTTTATGACTTTTGAAATGATAGGTTTATCTACGCAGGTAGTGGAGGCCAGAGGCCCCCCCCCCCCCAGCAGTGGGGTGTTTCTGGAAGGCCCTTGAAGTGGAGATTCCTCAGTTTCTTATCTAAGCAGATGGTAAAAGCAGTGGAGTGTTTCTGGAATGTCCTTGAAATGGAGATTCCCCAGAAACTTTAGGGGGAACAGCAGCAATTGGGCAAGCAAGCAAAGTTTACAGAAGCAAAGGTCAGCACATTAGCCAGCTAGTTCTCTATATAAGTCAGGCCTGTGCCTTTTTACTTAAAATGGTTATATTTGGTCGCTCAGTGTGACATTTGAAGAAATCCAAGGACAGACTACTTTATGGAAATGAGACTCACATACTAGAGATCTGAAAGAAACCTAGAATATATTTCATAGTATATTACAAATACCACTTTTGTCTGTTTGTTTTTTTGCATGTCTTTTGCACGTTGTTCTTGATGTACTGATGACTCTTTCACTACACTCTTTTTCTTCACTTGCATATTTTTTCCATTTCATGTGTTTATTGATTAAGTCTGCTTGGTCATCTTGTATATATCTGGGAATAGCCATAACTTACCTGGCTCCATGTGATTTTTTTATCTTTAGTTCTGCTATCACTGCTCTGGTCTCCATTTCCCAATTCTGATTTCCATTCCCCAAACAAAGTTACTGACCTAGTTGATTTTCTTCTTAGTAGATTAGAGTTTGCATTTCTATGATAGTCTTTCCTCAGGCATCCTCCCCATTGTTTTAATGTAAAGCAGTTGGGCCATCTTCCTTAAGATTGCTAATGTGTTGACAATAGCACTTCAGTAACCCAAAACCAATCTCAGTGCCTATAATTTTAACTTGCTTGAGCCTTTCCAGTTTAAAAAATTTTAAATTTCTCAGTCCAATTATCTTCAGCCAAGCACATCAGTCCATCACAAATTTAACCTTGATCAAAATCTCTGGGTAGCAGGATACAGCCAGCCTTTATGCCAGTAGTCCAGTTCCAACGAAGTCCTCTGCAGTCTTTCCTTCCTCTTAGAAACGTCATAAGGCAAGCTTCGAAGTTCAATACTGTATACACTTAGCATTCTCAAACTCTCATCAGAATAGTCCATAAAACTTGGCTTACCACTCCAGAAAGCATCTTCAGTTGCAAGCGCCAACTCTATGCTCATTCCTCCAAAACAAAAGTTTCAAAAGATCAACATCCACATGGTCAGGTTCATGTCAGCCCACCCTTCAATGTCAATTTCTGTAGCAGACAGCTTCAAGTTCACTGAGATGAACTTCCAGACCAGGCCCAGTTATGGAGGAAGGGATTTATTGAAGCTTGCCAATCCAGGGGGAAGTTCCATAATGGCAGAAGAAGCTGGCCTGCTTTCATAGGACCAAACACAGAGAGAAGCACAAGCCAAAAGCCACATAGCAGAGTACACTTCAGGAACTCCAGGTAGGCACACTTCATATCTTTAGATTGAAATCTCAAACCCACTCCCACATCTTAAGATTCACCCAGTGATATCTCCACCAGCCAGGTGACTACAAATGTAAACTGCAAACTAATAAAACACTAAATATATTGGGGCCATCTGTTCATACTACCATATTTCTAAGTACCCATGTTTGACTCTCCAAATCCCACATAAGCCAGATGCACAAAATAACTCAAGCAAGCAAGGTCCCATGTGCACACAAGGTAGCACACACATATGGAGTTTGATTGCAGTGGCTGGAGACCCTGGCATGCCAATTATGTCTCTCTGTCTCTCTCTCTCACTCGCTCTGTCACATAAAGAAAGGCAAGTCTGTTGGTGTTGACTCACAAGAAAATCAGCAAATCAGATATTACTAGCAGCAGATTGCAAAGGTAAGACATATATTTCAAAGTAAAAGTGTCAAGAGGGTAACAATTACAAATAAGAACATAAAGAATAATTTGTACAAATTTATGCTAACAAAACAAAAAAAAATGTAAACTAAATGGTTAATTTTTTAGATGAAGTTACAAAAAAGAGCTAGTACCACAGGAGCTCTAAAGCTTTAAGGTAAATATATTTTCATTTTACCATACTAAATTCTAAATGGAAAAGAAACACCCTGGAGTGTTAAGGATAAATTTCTTTATAACCTGAATATAAGGAAAGACCTCATCCGAATTACAACTCAAATTTTAAACATTTTTTACAAAAAAGAAAAAAAAGTCACTTGTATAGCTCAATATACCACAAATAATGTTAGGAAACAAATGTTGAACTTGCAAAAAATACTTATATTATGTTTCAAATATTTACCTTTATCAATATAGCATGACAAATGTCTATTACTTTTAATAAAGAATTTTCTGGCCTGGGGAGATGGATAAGTAGGTAGGAGCATATCTCAACCAAACATGAGGACCTTCGGAGGTCTCAAAGACCACTGGAATTTGATTTCTAGGATCTAAATATTTGTGTGTGTGTGTGTGTGTGTGTGTGTGTGTGTGTGTGTTTCGGTTTGGTGGGCAGGGCCACACATATCTGTAACTCCCATCCCCATAGGGAAACACAGAACAGGGAATTTCCAGTGTTCATGAAAAAAATGACAAGTTGTAGGATTAGTAAGACTCTGGCTCAAGTTACAAGGGAAAAAGAGTAATGGAGGGGGATACCCAACATTCTCCTCTAGCCACCATAGCCAAGCCCATTCCATCATAAGTGTGTTCATGGAATGCTGCATGGGCCCATATATATGCAAACACTACATATACCATATCATATCCACATACACTTACCACAGAATACACACACACACACACACACACACACACACACACACCACAGTACACACAAAATATAACACTATAATTTTTGTTAAATCAAAGAAAAGATTAAGATTACAAAATACCTAACAGAAGAAAGCATGCCAGTCAGTCTAATGTTACAGAGGAGAAAACAAACATCAAACACAGTTTCTCCTGTTCTACTCACTTAATATAGGCCACTTCCCACATCAGATGTGTGTGAGTTTTTCCCATACAAACCAGACAAGGAAAGGATTCTATAGCAGTGTACTCTGTCAGGAGCTGTAGCTGTTCCTTGACCTCTTTTCTTGAGACTTCAGACACAGAGGCATTATCGTACAGCCTTGGTGAAGTTGACTTTAGACACAGAGGCATTATCATATGGCCTTGGTGAAGTTGACTTTAGACATGTAGGCATTGTCGAGAAAGTTTTATTTTCTGTATATAAGCTTGTGTCTGCCTGAATAAACTTGACCCTTGATCAGAACTTGTCTTGGCTCCATTCCTTGTGTTCTTGTCTCAGATCCATTCCCACTCCCTCCTTCAGGGTCTGTTCGACTCTCGTGCTGCAGGTCGGCACAGCATGGCACCCGGCACAGGGACCTGAATACGAGGGGCTTCAGTGAGGAACACCAACATAAACCCCGGATCCGTGGAAGAAAGTGAAACTAAAAAGAGGACTGTAATCACCTGCTCAGTCGTCTGGAATAAGGTAAGTTGGCGCAATTACGGGACAAAGAATAAAAAGAAGCTAATTGCCATAGTAAAAGATATTTTAAAAGCACAAGGAATTGGGATTGCTTCAAGTTCTTTAAGCAAATTTTTTGATTTTATTAATAAAATGAGCCCTTGGTTTATAGAGCAGGGAAATGTTGATTCGGATGCTTGGGATAAGGTAGGCAAAGAATTAAATGTCTTTTTACAAACTCATGCTCCCAATAAGGTTCCCGTAATTGCTTTTTCCTTATAGTCTTTGATAAAGGATGACTTGTATTCAGGTACAAAAGATAGTTTAGTGAAGCAAATGTTAGATCACACTTAAGATGTCATTGAAGAAATTAGAAGTCAAAGTTCTGGAAAAGGGACACCTGTAACTCACAAAGAATTGAATAAAGAATTGCAGTCTTTAAAAGTTTCTAAGGAAGATAGTGATGAGGAAGAGGAGGAATTAGAGACAGAAGAAGCAGCAGAATTATAGGAAGAGGCCACTAATTGTCATGCAGATTGGGACCCACTGTGTCCCTCCGCCCCCATGCCCTCCACACAAGTATATGTAGCAGAATTAAAAAATGAGGAGGCAACTGACCTGACTTCTAAGCCAGCCTGCCTCAAAATAACAACAAAATTTGCCTTAGTTACTCCTAATAAAATCATTTCCAAGTGTGTTATTGGTATTAATGACATAAAATTGTATTAAGACGACTTTCTTGTTAGTAATAGGATTAATCAATTTGGTATAATTTTTTTAATAGCCTTATAAGAAAGATGGTTAATGATGGGGTGAGAAGAATTGATTAAAGAAAATGGGAAGAAATTTTTCAATGTTGGGACATAGAATGCTCATTAAAAATGCTTTTTGAGTGGTACGTAGATCAAAATGTTAAAGTATGTAAATAAAGGTGTGTGGATGTAAAAGAGAAATTTTCAGGCTAAACCTAAACATCATGCCTAAAGTTTTTCAACTGTTTACAACTCTTAAGGAACAAAAGAACTAATTTTCAGGCTAAAATATGTTGGGATAGCTTACTTAAGCTTTATCAAATTAAAGTCATGGGTAAAACATAAAATTATTTTATGTTAATAAAAATTTCTACAGTGGTCCTCATCTGAGAAAAAAAAAATATTCAAGATCCATGGTTCTGTTTCCAATGTTCTCTGGGTAATTTGTACCCACACAGGTATCTGAACTAATCAAAGATATTTTCACACAGGTGCTAAGACTTTATACTGTTTTTCTTGTCCTTTTCTGACAATTTCTAGGTTAAATTAGTTAATTTGTAAACCAATTGGTACTGTTTTCAAGACTGGTAACAGGTTCTGCCTATATTTATAAACGTTAGATATTTAAAATATAAAATGTGCCTACTTTTTATACCTCAGATATAAGGCTTATTGTGCCACAGTACTTTTATTCTTTCTCCCAATATTCTCTTCCAAGACTACCTTCCTACACTCCAGGGACCATTAAAATAGTTCCCCTCTCTGGGAGAGGCTCTCTAACTGCAACAACAAGCCCCACTTCATGTCCCATTCAGCAGGAAATAGTAAATGATCTGATGTCTTCAACCCAGTCCCCTAAAGCAGTTAGAGTGTCTTCTCAGGAGAGGGAGAGATAAAAGAGGATTAGATCTACTCTTCCTACAACAAGGAAGACTATGCCAAGCCCTGGGAGAACAATGCTGTTTTTATACCAACAATTCAGGTATTGTTAAAGATAGCTTAGTCATTGTCTGCAAGAAACTAGAGGAAAAGGCTAAAGCTAGACAGCAAAATCAAAATTGATATGAATTTATGTTTGATTGGTCCCCATGGCTAACAACCTTGCTTTCAGCCCTAGCTGGACCCCTGATTCTATTATTGTTGTTACTAACCCTTGGACACTGCATAATCAATAAACTAATCTCTTTTGTCAGGGAATGAATTAATACAGTACAATTCATGGTGCTAAGTACCCAGTACCATCCTTTACAACCTCTCCCCTAATAAGGACCCAAGATTGGGTCCTCCTAAGTTACAAGTAGAGGGAGGAATGAAGGACTCAGAAACATCAATAGGCCTAAGTTTCTGCTTCCCAGCAAGGTCAGTTTCTTGATAAGGGGGAATAGACTGTCTGCACCATGCGTTCCTGTGGTCATAGATAAAGTTTGCTTAAAATAAGTTTGTTTAAATTTCCTCAAATACACATAGCCAATTACAATAAAGGCTACCTAATCTGCTTGGAATCCCCCTAGCCCCTGCCCACCAGCATCCTAAGCCTATCAGAAAAATACAAGTGCAGTTACTGCTTAAATCAACCAATCATGTAACTATTCCCCTACTTCTCCCTACTTCTTTGTTCAGATCCCTATAAAATGCCTGCCCCCCCAACCCCCCACTGCTTAGAGCTCTTGTAGGGATCCACTGTACTGGTGAAGTCAAGAGTCCAAGCTTAAGCCCGAAATAAAGCTCTTTGCTGTTGCATATGAAAAAAAAAATTATTCTGGTTTCATTTGTGCTTTGGCTCAAACGGGAGAAGCTACTAAACATGTTATTGCTCATTGTCTTCATTCTTTTAATATTTTAGGAGTCCCTAAACAACTGAAAACAGATAATGGTCCAGGACATACAAGTGTAGGATTTAAGCACTTTTGTTCTTCTTTTAATATTGATGTTACTGGAATTCCTTATAACCCCCAAGGGCAAGGTATCATTGAACGAGCAAATGAAACATTAAAAACCTGGTTACAGGGCTGGAGAAATGGCTTAGTGGCTAAGCACTTGCCTGTGAAGCCTGCGGACCTCAGTTCAAGGCCTGATTCCCCAGGACCCATGTAAGCCAGATGCACAAGTTGGCACATGCATCTGGAGTTTGTTTGCAGTGGCTAGAGGCCCTGGTGTGCCCATTCTCTCTCTCTCTCTGCCTCTTTCTTTCTCTATAGCTCTCAAATAAATAAATAAAAATAAAATCCTGGTTACAAAAAACTAAAAAGGGGGAAATGACACAGGGATCAATAACAAGATGGTTAAATCATACTTTATTTATTTTAAATTTTTTACTTTTCTGCTGCTGACCATTTTTGGCATGCACAAACCAAGACTAATTATGGTAAAGTAATGTGGAAAGATCCATTGACTAACAAATGGAGTGGACCCGGACCTGTATTAATATGAGGACGAGGATCTGTTTGTATTTTTTCACAGAAAGAAAATGGAGCCAGATGGTTGCCAGAACATTTGGTCCGGTACGCAGGCCACAAGATCAAACAAGAGGACACTGCTGATCCTGATGATATAGTGTCATCTACATCTTGCTTACAGTGAAGTCTACTGGACTGTCCTCAGGATTGTGGTGGTCAGACAATGGGCATCAGCAAACTTACGTGTGGAAAATTGCTGCTGCTATGGGAGGTATCAAGGTTAGATCTGCCAGCAATAATTCAAATAGTCTTCCGAAGGGAACTGTTATGGCCTGTGTTACACCACCTTATGCCCTGATGTTAGGAAATGTTAATATTGCTTGGTATCACGGGTCTGAATGGATGTTTAAGGTTACCTGTGATAATTGAAGTCTGTCCAATTGTATTTCTCATGATTCTGAAACTGTAATGATTGTCAAATAACCTGCATTTGTTATGATTCCTGTTAATCTTTCAAAGCCTTGGTATTCTGACAAGGGTATTCAAATTGTAGAGGAGGTTAAAAATAGTTTAAGTAGACAAAAGAGAGTTGTAGGTTTAATTATTGCTGGGATTGTTGCATTTATTACATTATTAGCTTCTATTACTACTGCTGCTGTTGCTCTTACACAAGAAGTTCATACTGTACACTTTGTTAATAATCTAGCTAAGAATGTTCCTGTGGCTTTGGGAACTCAAGTAACCATAGACAAGAAGTTAGAAGAAAAAATAGATGCTTTGTTTGATGTAGTTACCTATTTGGGAGAGCAAATTCAAGGAATAAAGATTAGAGCTCGATTGGAATGCCATGCAGATTACCAATGGATCTGCATCACCTCTAAAACTTACAATGCTAGTTATGAAAATTGGGGAAAGGTCAAATTGCACTTGGAAGGAATTTGGCACCATGATAACATTTCATTAGATTTGGTTAGTTTACATTCAGAAATTCTAGCTATACAGAACAGTCATCTTGATTTTGATGCCACTAAGGCTGCTAATGATTTACTTACTGCAATTAAGTCTGTGTTGCCTGGTTGGAACTCTCTAAGTTCCTGGATAGGCAGCTTTGCAGCTGTGGGAGTTTGCCTTCTGCTTCTCTTATGCCTATTGCCTATTTTCTTCAAGTGTCTAATGAAGTCTATTGTGAATGTTCATGCAGAGGTCAGAGGTATGCACTATACAGCATGTCCCTGGCTCCCTCAGACTTTATCCTAATCCTCCCTGAATTTTATCCAACTGGTAGCCAGAGATGGGTAAGGTCAGGGAAGGAGGCATCCAACCTAAGACAGGGCACGTATTGAAGGATAATACGTTTGCCCTATGATGGGTAAGGATGTTCTTCTGCCTCTGACAACCTAAGACAGGCACAGTCGCTTCTTTTAATAAATAAAGAAGGGGGAGATGTCGGGAGCTGTAGCTGTTCCTTGACCTCTTTTCTTGAGACTTCAGACACAGAGGCATTATCATACGGCCTTGGTGAAGTTGACTTTAGGCACAGAGGCATTATCATACGGCCTTGGTGAAGTTGACTTTAAACACGTAGGCATTGTCAAGAAAGTTTTATTTTCTGTATATAAGCTTGTGTCTGCCTGAATAAACTTGAGCCTTGATCAGAACTTGTCTTGGCTCCATTCCTTGTGTTCTTGTTTCGGATCCATTCCCACTCCCTCCTTCGGGGTCTGTTCGACTCTCATGCTGTAAGTCGGTACAGTACTCTGCCTGGCTGGCCTCTAATTCAATTTTATTTTGACACTGTATCTCTGGAAATCCTGTGCAATCCCACAGTCCCAGGCTCAACAATGAAGCTTGCCTCCCTCTGAGGAATTTCAAGACCTAGGTTATTTTATCTATGCCTTTTACCTCCAGGTAAAAACTGGGGTTGCCACAGTTCTTACCTCAGGTTTGCATAATTAGCTAGAGTGGCTCATAGAACTCAGGGAAACACTTCTGTGTTTGTTGGTCGATTGTACATGATATCACAGATGAAGAGATGCAGCTAGTGAGGCAAGTGGGAAGGGAAGCAGATTTCATGCCCTCCCTGGGTCTGCTATTCAGCTGCTGGTAAACCCGTACAACCTTTACTTGGGGAATCAGTAGTGCCTAATTCATCAGACACATTTTACTTGGACTCCACAAGTTCTTTTCTAAGAAATTTCTCTCAAGTTTCTTCTTCAACAATAAGACATCAAAAATACAGGGTTATTCATTCTAGTGCTACTTTATAGGAACTCTGGAAACAACCAGAGAAGACTGGGTGAATAAACATTCTGTGTGCTGAAGTGCAGTTCTATATAGCTGTAAAATTTGTAAAGAAAACCTCTATAGTCTGACATAGACTTACTATTGAGCTATATTGCTAAACAGAAACATTGATGCTCATTTTCAAAAGAAGAAATATAAGAATAGCTAGGAGCCAAAAGAGTTCCTTACATCAAACAGGTGTTGTGAGCAGTAGAGGAAGGATAGACTATTTGAAGTGTGTGTTTCTGTATTTATTATTAATGTTCATATTTTCTTACTCCTAAACAATTCAATTAAAATTATTTAAACGTTACCTTAAAATTGAACAATAAAGCCAGTGAGCTCAATGGCATATAAAATTGCTAACCAAGAGAAAAAAATTAAGTCAACCATCAAAGAAAAGAAATTACAGATTCTAGGAAAATCTTTATGTTATATAGAGGCCCAGGGGGCAAATAAATTGAAAAAATAGCAGTGTGATTTAAAAGAGGAAGAGCTACACTTAAAATGCTCTACAGTTCTTTACTCTTCTGAGTGAGTATCAGGGTGCTGGCTTCTAGAGCTTGGAGTCAATTTATGATAATTCTTATGCCCTATGTACTAAGAAAGTCTGGGTCTAGAGTTTAGGATCCTCATGAAAAGAGTTGCAGAAATAAAGCTTAAAGATCCCAGCATGGAGAAAACACTAATTTCAGCGACTTAGACCTAAGGCTAGGCTGGAACTTATTGTTTCAGATGGGAAGGGGCCCTGGAATAAAATTAATGACAGCCCCCCAACCACCCTAGTGATATCAGTTCTTACATTGTCATACAGAGCTGCTATATGAGGCTACCGTGAAAAGAACCTTCAGGCCTCATAGAGGCTGCCAATGTAGATATCCCTCATTCTGAGAACAGATCATTCTATTTTAGACTATCAGCATAGAATCCCAAAGCTGCTGCAGATCCCATAACTGGTCCATAAAGTGTTATGCATATGTATAATGAAGGCATTGCTGCATGAGATGGTCAAAAGATGGAGGTTGAAAACAGCTCTAGAAAAGGCTCATGTGTATGTATATTTGTGTGTGTGCATGTGTGTGTGAGAGAGAGAGAGAAAGAGAGAGAGATGCATATGTATGTTCATATATGTGTGGGGTGTGCATGCATGTGTGCGTGCACATGCATGTGGAGACTAGAGGTCAACAGTAGATGTCTTAATCATTATCCACCTTACTTTTTGAGATGGGCTCTCTCACTGAACCTAGAACTCAGTAACTGGACTAGACAAGGTAGCCAGCAAAACCTAGAGATCAACCCTATCTCTGCTTCCCTAACCCTGGGATTATAGGTACCACCATGCTTGACATTTTCTTTAGTCTTGGATCCTGATACTTGCACAAGTATTTTATCCACTGAGTCATCTCCTCAACTACTCTACTAGGTCAGTCCTGGGCCAAAGGCTTCTAAGAGGGGAAGACATCAGGTTGATAGTGGAAGCCTTCTGTCTTTTTAGATTATTACGTTCCCTCTATTGGGAAGCTAGTCTATTCAATAGGCTGCTAAGTGGATGATGCAACAGCAAGAGGGAGGTCAGAAAAATGCAAGGACTGAATGCTGGAAATGCAGCCATAATCAATTTCCTATTTAATTATCCTGTGGAAACTTATAATGACAGTTTTAGAAATTGACCCACTATCTTCTAACAAGTTATGTTAGGTAACAAGAAAAATTGCCTTTGTTCCTAACTTTGCATTATTAAAAGAAAGGCCTTAAGGTTTAGTGGAAACAATGGAGGGTTTGTTTTGCCATACTGTGGTCCTAATGGTGACCACCATTGATGCTTTGCTTTAATGACCTCCAAATGATTGACTTTTTGTAGTGTACACCATTATTTTATACTTCAGTGTTCTAATACATGCTAGTGTAAATAAAGTTTGTCATTCATTACTGATAACAATAGCATTGCTTAATATATCCTCATAAGAGTTCATGAGACTATATTTTTCCATTTAGGAAATATTTTATTTTTTTAACCTGACAAAACTAGTACATATTATTAAGGGATGCTACTGGGTGTTTCAACCAATTGATATGCATAATGTTTAGATCAAGGTGAACCTGTCTCCTCAAACAGGATCACTTCTTCATGGAGAAAACATTAAAAATCTTATTGTCTGCCTTTGTATTACCACTATCTGTAGTCACCTCCTTTGCTATAGAACAACAATTCTTTAGTATGATATAGCACTCAGTCATAAACCTGTCCCCATCCCTTCCTCTAGCCTAGTCTCCCAGGCCTCTGGTAACAACTATTCTAATCTCAACTTTTATGAAACCAACCCTTTTAAAATTCTATGGGAAGTACCTATAGATAATCCACTTGGAGTTAAGCATAGTACTATGCATTGAGGGTGCTGTGACAAGTTCCAGCATTCACAAATTGGATGGTTTCAGGCAAAGCTAACCATTAAGCAAGTATTTTCACAAATTATTAATGTTATACTTTATGTTATATGCTACCAGGAGAAACAGAGGTAGGTTGTATTTTAAGTAAACCTTCAGGTAATATTTGAAGAGATTAGAATTGCAAACAAACATTCTTGAGCATAATTCATTAAAATGGATTTAAATATTCCTAATAATTAGTCAGTAATGACTTTCCAATAGAATATTCTGGGATGAATTAACACAATGCATATAATTTTTCTAGTGGAACAAATCTTTTTAAGTTTAAGTTTAATAAATATATATATTTAATAATAAATAATATGTAATATATGATAAAATACATATATTAAATTATATTTTAAAAACCTATTCCTAAAATTTCTGAAGATAATCAAATACTTAACATCAATATAGTAAGGACATGTAAATAGAAATTTAAAATGTATCTTTATTTATTAGATGAGCTGTATTCTACTTAGGAATATGCCTATTTAATATATAGCCCCAGAGCACTATGAAATTAAAATGCAACTTACACTAGTGAAATGAATCAAACTGAGCTAAATCAAGGGTTGTAATCTAAAATTTGCAGTTAAAATTAGCAAAGTGGTGCCATCGAAAGCATCTCCCACAACACAGGGCATAAGCAGCCCCTTGACAATGTTACATGTCACTAAGTGGTAACAGCAAGGTTGCATTTGCCATGAAACTCACAAATCCTAAGAGAGGCCTGTGTGCTTTGTAAATTAGCAAGCTGAACACGTGTCTAATTGGGGTGGTGTGGGGTTGTCATGGATCCAGACTTTGTGTGCCTCTCTGTTGGAACTAAAAATCATTACGTACCCACTTTTTAAAGGATACTTGAAACAAATATATATATATATATATATATATATATACTAAAATTGTAATTACCAGCATCATTTGGGAGGTGAAGGAAAGAGCTTCTCCATTTTCAGATGGATCTGTGGAATGCTTTTAAACACCAACAGGATGCACAGTTGGCCAAACTCATGGGCTTGTTTTAATGCTTATTGCAGGCAGATATAACATATAATTTTCAGCAGCTTCCACCACAGAGAGATCACAGTGTCAAAGGTAATGAGAGCTGAAAGATAAGCTAGGGAGATACTTTCTCCGTGGTATGAACAGGAGGCTATTTATTGTGGTGCTTAACAATGGAATTTCTGATTCACTATTTGGCATTAATCTAAAACACTACTGGTGCACATTAAAATTTAATGTCAGCAATGCCCAGATCCAGTGACAAAACTGTATTTATATAGCTAGATGTGTGTGTGTGTGTGTATGTGTGTGTATGTGTAGAGAATGTTCAAATATTGTTACCAAAGTAATTTTCAGATTATTTTAGTTGGATTCCTGCATGAATCTTGGAACCATAATTCTCCCATCTGGGCAGTACAGTATGGCACACATGGACTTTAATGGATGTTGGAGTCTTTAAATTGGAAGTGTTGATGCTGGAAATGTTTCAAGGACACCTTTCATTGTATCATAATTAATGTTGAATCTCGTCACATCAGCTTTATGACAAGCAACAAATTTTACATTAATGTACAGTCCATTTGCATCTCTCTCCATATGAACATCCACTATTATTTTTCTCAGAGTGAAGTTGCACAATCTTAGTACCAATCACAATATTCTGATTGCCCCATCCCCATCTACTCAGAGCAGTAACTTCTGACACAAAATACCTGACACACACACAGAGGGCAGAATCTCAAAGATCTGGCTACGGTGATTCCCATGAATTCATACTTCTTCAGCTGTCTCACTTGTGCAGTATCCTCAGAAAGATTAGATTAGATATCAGCAATAAAGAAATGCATTCTTTTCCAAAGAAAATAAACTCCTTTTTGAAAAAAAATATGAACCACAGTAGTGAGCTAAGCTAGAGCAATGTGGAAAGTCAGGGGATTTAGAATTACAGTCCTTAGCATCAGTGCTCTGTTTCATGGATAGAAAGAAACAAAGGAACACAGAGAAAGCTGCAGGAGGGCTTTCATAATGCTCTTCTCAGTAAGTAAATCTATAAAATACAAAGGAACTCAGAATATAAATCAATGTCTGCTATGCTTGCAAGATGTTTAGTGGTTGAAAACACTGGGGAAATTTTTGGCAAACACCTCACCTCACCTCACCAGTATACTACCCAGATAGATCTATCAGAGTCCACGTGGGTGGTATACTTTGCCACAAAAAGAGCGAGGCAATTCCACAATTTAGGCTGTCCTGTGGGCTTGTCTAGTGTATATGCCAGGCTTTAGGAGGTGCTACAAACCCAAGTAGAGATGTAATTTGTAATTTTGGTAAGTGGACTTTACACATATCATTTTGAACTATCACAATGCCATGTGGCATAACGCTCCACTACTTTGGGAAACTCTCATGTCACACCTCAAACTTTAACCACAGTGGTACTAGACAGGAAAAGCAAATATACAGAGTTTGAGAAGGCCGTATGGTCTAACATATAGAAGCACATAAATTTTGGTTTGTCAAAATATTTTGGAGCAAAAGCCATTGATTTGTATAAGGATATAACAAACTTAATCTATACTAATTTATGTGCTTACTAGGTTAAAGTCTGAGGCTATGATTTAAATTTGGTTCCAGATCCTCCCAAGTGTGCACTTTTGGGGTCAACTTTGGCATACACAGGGCAGGCATATATATATATTTTTTTTTACAAATACATTAACATACTTTTTATACTTACTTGAATGTGACCTTTTTTTTTTTTTTACTCTGGCAATCATTTACTTGAGGAGAGTTAGGACTGCTTAGGTGGGGAGTGTAAAGAGGAAAACCAAAAATTAGTGTGTGACATCCAAGCCCCTTGCTAAGGGTAATGCTTATAGGTATAAAGCTCTGACAAAGAGGATGCAGGGTGTTGAGTCTTTACAGTTCCAGGCAAAGGGCAAGACCAATAAATTGAGCAAATGTCAGACTGCAGGTGATTCCAGTCAAGACAGAAGACAGCAGGTAGAGTTAGAGTCTAGAGTCACATTCATTGTCATTACCTACTCATCCTGTGCTTGGAAACATGGTGTAGGAAAGGGGCAATAAGGTAAGATAAATACCCATTGGGAAAACCTGACAGAGAATCTGAACTGTGCTCCTCATTTCTTTTCTTTCTTTCTTTCTTTCTTTCTTTCTTTCTTTCTTTCTTTCTTTCTTTCTTTCTTTTTTGTTTTTTGTAATTTGGAATATGTATGTGTGTGTGGTGTGTTTGCATGTGTATGTTTGTATTTGTGCATGTATATGTGGGATACAGGTGTGTATGGGTGTATGTGCATGTGGAATCCAGAGGTTGATGACAGGTATCTCTTCAATTGATTTCTATCTTGTTTACTGAGACAGAGTCTCAGACCAAACACAGCTTCTAGTTGAGCTAGACATCTTACCCCAGTGATCTGCCTATCACTATTTCTTGAGCACTGGAATTACAAGTGCACACTGTCATCCCTGGCATTTATGTTGGCGCTGGGGACCTGGACTCAGATCCTTATGCATATACAGCAAGTGCTTTATTGCCTGAGCCATTGCCTCAGCCCCACAGCTTCTTCCTTTTAATGTTTTAAATTAAAAGCAACAGACAAATCTTTAATGCTAAGCTTCCTCAGCCACTATTAACATCAATGCAGACTGATAAGCAAGATGAAGTGAGATATAAGATGAAAATAATCTTTTCATATGTTTGAGTTGTACTTTGTAAATAGCAATTTGGGTACATACATATTAAATAAAACCAGGTGAAATATAGAAACATGAAATTCAGTCCAGAGGAAAATTATTAAGCAAAATGAGTCTTTTCATTTTTTTTTTTCCCTGTGGATACATGGATTGGGATGTTAGAAAAAAGAAACTGACAAGTGTTTGACCTTGGAAAGGGGACAATGGGCTGGAAATATGAAGAAGACACTGTCTGACAAAAAAGGAGACAAGTGGACTCTAAAAAGAAAACACTTTGAAGTGAATGAAATTATGCCTCACTGTGACTTCCCACTTAGCATACATATATAAGAATCTTATAAAACATGTTATACATTGTCTTTAGAAAAAAGAAAAGCAACAACCAGTAAAATATTTCTTCATTTTACACAACAGAATCATACCAATTCTGCAAATATGGGTTTTGTAGTGACAACTGTAATAAAGATAATAATGAAGGCAAGTGTGGTTGTGAACATCTGTTATCTCAGCACTTGGCGGGTTTAAATAGGAGGATCATGGGCTATATATCAAGACCTTATCACAAAAAGTAAAATTAGCTAACCATGATATTTTCATTAGAATATTTACTTAGTTTAAATAGGTAACATTTTTCTTCTAGAATTTTGTTTGTTTTGAGACAGGCAAAGCTGTTCTCAAATTCATGGCTATTATCCTAGCCTCAGCCTCCCAGGTGCTAGGGTTATTACACATGCAAAACCACACTCAGCTAGACAAATTTCAAATGATTAAAAGACTTATTTTGCTAAAAGGTTGGTTAATTATTGTCAGTCAGAAATAATACTTCAAAGTAAAAGATAAAAATCTATGTTTTAGTATTACTGCAGTGAAAATGGTATTTGCTTTTCATTTGGAAGATAAATAATGAGAAATCTGAAAGTAACTGTACCAGTGTGAACATACTGAAATATTTTCCTGGGGCTTGGGGGGTGGGGAGACGGTACAGTGGGTAACAGCACTTGCTGTACAAGTCTACCAGTGTTTGGATTCCCAGAATCCATGTAAAATCCAGATGCAATGGTACAGGCATCTGAATGGGAGTCAGAGTCAGGAGAATCCTGAAGCTCATGGGCCAAGAGAGACCCTGTTTCAAACAAAGAGAAAGGTGAAGACTGACACCCTGAGGCCATCCTCTGACCTCCACAAGAGTGCCATGGCATGTGGTTGTCCCTATAGACACTTAACCACTGCCCGCACACATTCTCTCTCTCTCTCTATATCTCTCTCTCTCTATCTCTCTATCTTCAGCAACCCAAAACAGATACAAATTAGATAGTTCCAAATTCATTCTTCCACTGTGAAAAGTGAAAAATAGCAAACTTGGTAGGACCAACTGCTATAGGACAGACTGGAAAGTACTCCTGACCATCTACTTTCTGTCTCCCTCATGGGTGAGAGACTTGAAGACAAGAAGCATGTCTTATTCATAATCTACCATTAGTTTTCAGTGCAGGTATTTTTTTTTAAAGGACTCAAGTATCCCTGTGGCACTGTGAAAAAGAAAATATCTTACATCTTCTTAGTCTCCATAACTTCACATGGTTGGGTGGCACAAAGTCTGTGAACTCCTATGTCTTTAATACCTCAGTTGTCATGTTCCATATAAATTAATTGTTTGTGCTGAGTTATTTTTATAGTTTTGGGGATCCATATTTCAGGCATTTCCATGTGTACTGAATTGTAAAAAAGGGGGAGTATAAAATGTTGACATTGATCATATTATATAATGCTAAATTTCTGCTTGTTACTTCTCTAATATTTGTGTTTGCAAAGCACATATGCATTAAAGAAAATGTTCAATAAAAACTATGAAAAATGGCATTTAAGGTTTAATTACATTAGTTTTGGTAACATATATTTTAATAGTGTTTATTTCCTCATGTTGATCAGATTAAGAATACTATATTTTATTACATTTTACCAAACCACAGATTCTATAATAACACTGTGAAAGCTTTTAGAGTTTCACAATTTGATTTCATGAACACTATAATACTGTCAATTTTCAAACTTGTTCTTGTATATTTGAGACAAATAATCCTTTACTATTAAGACAGAACCCAAATCTTGCCAACTTTTTGAGGGGTAGCATATTTGAATCTCCACTAGACACAGAATTTATCTAACCTGAAGGTGCCTGATATTACATTTTCAGCAAAATTCATGCAAATTATAAAGTACTTAAGAGAATAACAGCAGTAGAGAATTTCAGATAGCATTTGGTTCATTTCCATCTTTTTTTGTCATGCTATATATCATTGTGGAGAAAGATACAGAACAAATTTTAATTTTATTCATTGATAAATCCTTATTTCAACATGATAAAATACATTATTACTTTATTCAACATTAATTGAATGCTGTAGTAAGAACTATGGACTTAACGGGTTTTTTTTAATTTATCAGAGGTTCAATGTATAGTTATTGGGAGACACATGTAAACAAGAAAGGCTGAATAAGTTGGGCATGTTATGCCAAAAATGTACACAGGCACTTAAATGAAGGCATTGTAAATTATATAAGGGGTAGAGCAGACAGTAGCTGTTTTACAGATAAACACTCCTGGACTAGATTTAGGAAATATAAGTCAATAATTACCAAAACCTCATTAATGGAGTGCATTTTTAAAATTTATTAATTTTTTTAATTAATTAGTTTTGTACTCAGTGAATACAGTCAAGTTGGTACCATAGTTAGGCTCATCCATGTACTACCCCCTCCCACTGGCTCCTCCTTGTGGAGGTATATGGGTCATGCATTGCGGAATTAGCCCACAGTTATGGGTAGGAGAAATGTCTCTGCATATCATGACCAAACATGTGGCTCTGACATTCTTTCCGCCCCCTCTTCTGCAAAATTTCCCAGAGGCCCCAACACCTCATCACTGAAGCAGACCACAAATGAACTCAACATGCAGTGCATTTTTAAAAAGATATTTAACTTTAATCATTGCTATTTATATTTCTATCACAACATCTACAATATGCTCTTTTGAAATTTTCATGACCCTTCCAACCTTCCCTTTACTAGCTACCACCATAAAAGTATTAAAATTACCCGTGGTTTAAGTAACATATTGATACTATGTATCAGGCATGGCTACTTTGAATTACCATTCCAATAGAGTCAATACATCTAATATTTATAAAAAGTTTTTGAGAGAGGTTATTTTTCTAATGACATAATTTGAATTTCATTTTAGAGTTTTGGCCAAGTAGGAGATGGCAATGCCAGAATCCCCTTAAAGAAGCTTCCAGGGCTATTCTTTCTTAGGATTTCCAATGATCTAAATGTCAGAAACAAAATGTGGAGGTCCATGTGAAGAAAAGACCATCTGTCCTCAATAGCTGCGAAGAATCCACCCTTTGTGAGGAATAGACTACAAATGACTTTCCACAAGGATCTCCAGTGATGCTCTAAGTTCAACATTTCCATATTTTTTGTATTGGAATCCTTGAACAATAGGCATAGTAACTTATCTGCCTTGGTCATACAGGAAAACTTCAATATACAGTAAGTATCTCAGCTAAAAATCAAGTTACTAAGCCATGGGTTTCAAGTTCAGCATTTCTGCAACGACACATTTTATTTATGAGGGTAATCAGAGAGAAATACTTAAAGCCTTTAAAAATTCCTCCAGCATTCCAATGACAAAGAAATATGGGTATACTTGGGAACCTATTTCATTTTATTTGAATTATAATGCCATCTGCCAGAGCTCTCTGAAAAGTACTGTTTCTGGTTGCATCAGACAGGAACTTTATGTGAAAAATGGGAATTTTTTTTCTAAGTCTACAAAAGACACATTTTGTTTGTACTCACAAAGGCATTTTTCATATTGACTGAATAATTAATATTTCATTCTGTAACCATGACTCAATTATCGGATTCCTAAATGAGTTTTGCTGGGGTCCAGCCTCAGCAGGGCTGTAGAACTTAAAGGGGATATGTGGAATTGGTGATGTGAGAAAATGATTTGGACCAGTAGTTCAGGTGAAGCACACTGGATGCAGAGCAAGAGCACTGCTTTTTTTAATTTATATGTTCAAAATTGGCAAGCAGTAGCACAAAAGTGAATACACAAGGAGGAACAAAACTTACATGATCATTTTTCTAAGATTTATTACACAATGTTCTTCTTTCCCTTTGATTTCCCCCATCCCCAGTCAGCACATAATGATAACATCTTAAGCAACAAAAGGAAAATAACATATACTACTAATATTTTACCAAGACTCAAGGAAATTGGCATACAATCATGACCACCACACTTTGTGGTTAAAAAAAAAAGGTGCCAGTCAGAAATTATGAATAGTTCTTTCACCTTATTGTGCCACCCAGTCCATGCACAAGATTACTTTCCCTCCTGAAGAACAATATATTTGTCTATTTTTTATCCAAAAATGATGTAACTGTCTTTCCAACACCTTTAATTGTTACTCTGTTTTACAGTGTGGACCTGATCTGGAAAGCCTCTCCATAAAGGGGAGATCTTGAAATCTCATACTTTTCCATTTTTCCATGTCATCCTAATACCCTCTACATATGCCTCTGTATATGGAAGAGGAGCATCTATACAACCCAGTATTGCAGTGGCCCACCTTGGGGAGGCTGCCCTTGTCTCACACTAACTTTAAAAGTCACATAATTTTGTTTGCTCTCATGCATGGGATCCATCTGACTTCTACTTGTTAACTTATTTGGCTTTATTATTAAAGTTTCTATAGGCTCAGGGAATGTTTCCAACATTTTCTCTAACCATCTACTGACCAGTGTTTTTTCTTATACTTAGCATTTCTTGGGAACCAGCAACAGCACAAACATTAGTGGGTGATGTCTGTGAAATCTGTGTTTGTGAAGTCTACAAGTTTAGACTAGTTGTGGTCTCAGAGTTTGAGAATTGTTTAAACATTTTTGTCTCAAAGAATTCTTCAGAAAGTATACTTTCCTGTTCAGGCTTGGGTAACTGTATGAAAGCTTCTGAGGTAAATTCCCCCATAATTACCAAGAAGGGGAATGTAAAATCAAAAACAAGCAGTAATAAGCATAATAATTCTAAAATTTCCAAGGAAAATATAGCAATAGTGCAAACTGTCAGGCAACAGGCAGCCCAGGAGGTTGTTGAAAGATTTGTTGGCCCTAACAAAGAATGTCTCTGATGCTACAGCCATGCTGAATGGTGTCCCATCAGCATCACACTCTAGAGCTAACTGTTGCTGCCATTTGGCCACCACCAGAATTTCATTTCTTTTTAGTTTTAAGCTTGCTATCATTCTCTTTATAAAGATGATATTACTAACATCACCTGGGCCTTCATTTAGTCATTTCTAGTAATGTGTCATCCTTACTTAGTTCCCCTTGTGATATGAAACTTGTATTCTTCGTGAAACAATGGAAAGAGCTTACTTCAAGTTAGTAGCGCTTTTAGAAGAGAAGAAAACTAGCTAATTCAGAAACATTGGTTTTAGATTTTCAATGCCTTAGAAATATGTAATGATGACTGGGCAGAAAGATAATTGCTCAGCTGACTAAAAGAATATTCTTTCTATGCACAATGTGCTAGTTGGGACAGAAAGGATACAGTAGAAAATATGTTTGTCCCTTTGATCTATACAAAGAGGAAAACAAAATCTCCAGGCAGAAATAGTGGTTCATCTATGAGGCATATATTAGTGTTGTATCAGCACTTAATATCATAAAATATCACAGTAATGATAGAAGTCAGAAATTAACTAGGCAGTAAGGGTAGCAGGACCCCAAAAGTGAATGGATTTCTATTCCTTTACTAAAAGCAGAAAATGTCAATAAGCTCACAAAAACCTGAATGATACCCCCCTCCAGGAAAGATATCTAGATTAAGCTTGCCTCCTTCCTAGAAGACAGAAACTCTGATCCTTACTTAAGAATATTGGCAAAGCTATAAAATCTGGTCTTTGTCAATAGCAAACTGCTGACCTGGTCTTCCAAAGGTAGCCATTCCCCATATAAAAATCCAGATCTGGTATGGAAAGATGGATTAGTGGTCAAGATCCTTGCCTGAAATCCAAAGGATCAAGGTTCAACTCTCCTGGATCCAGTTAAGGCAGATGCAAAAAGTGGCACATGCATATGGAGTTCATTTGCAGTGGATAAAGTCCCTGGTGTACCCATTCTCTCTCCCTCTCTCTCTACATTTGCCTCTTTCTCTCAATCTCTCTCTTTCTCTAATACATAAAAATGAAATTTAAAGAAACGTTTTAAAGGAGAGGACAGTGTGAGGGCAGGCCCAGCAGTGTGGAGTGAGTAGGCCAGACACCTCCTTCCCGGCTCCCTCTAGCATCCTGGTCCAAGTTCCCTGAGCCTATCTATGTGCTGGAGTGTGCTGCATGGAGTAAATAGGCCAGATCCCTGTTCCCTTCTTTCTACCAGTTTCCTGAGCCTGGTAGGTCCCATTGTACCTTGCTTGGGGAGGCCTGGTCCCTGTGTGAGCTGTGGAACCAGGCTCTTTGCTCTGGAATCCTGATTGGCCACTGAGTACCAACATCCCTGTTCACCAGAGCCAAAGGGTGCATAGACTAAGGGACAAAAACTTGCTTCCTCCTCAATAAAATAAAGAGTCTTCCTAGGATGGGTAGACAACAACACAAAAAAGCCAACAAAAGTCAGACTTCACTAAGGATATCTAGTCCTACAATGGAAACCTCCAATGAAATCATAGAGAAATCAAGGCAAATTCATTGCCAAAATGAAAATATACCAACCAATGAGACCCTGATTAAAAAACAAAATTGCTAAACTGAAAGCAAACCATCAAAGAAAAAACAATTATACCAATGAAACTGAACAGAATTGTCTCCTAGAGCATTCAGCATTTGACAGAAGTCTTAATTGATTGAAGAAAATGTTGGAACCCTCCAAAGAGATATAATAAATTAAAGGTACTTCAATAAATGGAAGATCTCAACAACTGGTTGATTAAGCTTAATGAAGACCTGATCAAATGCAAGGATGAAGTCCAGGAAGCATCAAGAAAATCAGAACTCGAATTGAAATTGTACCTAAAAAAAGAGATTGGCATGATGAAAAATCAAATAAAAAAATAGAAACTACAAAAACCTCTCTAGAACCCCTCACCAACATAATTACTCAAGTGGAAGACAAGACAGAAGAAATTGATTGGTAGGCCAAAAACTTTGCTAAGTTCAAAAAAATTAAGTGAACAAAATACATGGGAATTGTGGGACACCCTAAAACAACCAAGCATCCAGAACATGGGCACACCCGGAAGAGAAGAAATCCAGGTCAGAGGCACAGAGACCATATTCAACAAAACTATTGAGGAAAATTTTAAGAATCTCTCAAAAGAGCAGCCCATCTAGATACAAGAAGCCCATAGAACACCAGACATGACCAAAAAAGAAATTCTCCAAGACACATCACAGTTAAAACTCTTGCTGGGTGTGGTGGTGCACACCTTTAATCTCAGCACTCACGAGGCAGAGGCAGAAGGATCACTGTGAGTTTGAGGCCACAAAGTGAATTCCAGGTCAGCCTGAGCTAGAGTGAGACCCTACCTTGAAAAAAAAGAAATAATGAAAACAAAGAGAAGCACTAAAGGAGCAAGAGAGAAGTAATTCACAACATACAAAGGCAATCACATCAGAATTATATCAAATTTCTCAAAGGAAACCCTGAAAGCCAGAAGGACCTGGAATGGAACACTTCAAAGTCTGAAAAACTATGGCTTCCAACCCAAGATACTCTACCAGCAAAAGTATTCCTCATAATAGATGGTGAAAGAAAAGCTTTCCATGAAAAAGTCAGCTCTATGATTATAAGAATGGAAAGCCAAACCTACAGAGAATACTTGAGAGAATACTCCACACAGAACAGTCAAGAAACCAATCTCATGAGCCAACAAAAAGAAGATCACAATAACCAAAATAGATCAGGCTCAAAATAGGACAAACACAAGAAAGCACCAAACCCCTTAAAACAACTCATCATGGAAGGGATTAATTCAAACCTCAAAGTAATAACCTTAAATATTAATGATCTTAACTCATCCATTGAAAGACACAGATTATCAGGATGGATCAAAAAAATGGACTCTTCTCTCTGTTGTCTTCAAGAAACCCACCTCGCCACTAAAGATAGACACCTCCTCAGGTTGAAAGGTTGGAAAATGTTATTCCAAGCAAATGGAAATAAAAAAGTGGGTGTTGCTATATTAATATCTGATAAAATAGACTTAAAACCAAAAGTAATCAAAAAGGACAAAGAAGGTCACTTCTTACTCATCAAAGAAATGATCCAATGTGAGCACATCACAACCATAAATATATATGCACCAAACACAGGTGCACCACAGTTTCTAAAACAAAATCTACTTGACAATAAAACAGAAATAAACACCAACACCATCATAGTTGGAGACTTCAATACTTCACTATCATCTATAGAAAGATAATCCAAGCAGAAAATAAACAAGGAAATAATAGAGCTTAACAACATCGTAGATCAACTAGACCTAGTGGATATCTACAGAACACTCCTCCCCAACACTATAGAATACTCATTCTTCTCAGCAGCCCAAGGAACCTTCTTTAAAATTGAGCATATATTAGGACATAAAGCATGCCTTCATAAAGTCATGAAAATTAAAGTAACTTCCTGCATCATGTCAGATCACAATGTTTTAAAGCTAGAACTTAACAGCAAGAGATGCATCAAAAACCCCACCAGTTCCTGGAGACTAAAAAACACACTGTTAAACAATGAATGGGTCATGGAAGAATTTTTTTTAAAAAATTGTAAAATTCCTCGAATTGAATGATAATGAAAACACAACCTGCCAAAACTTATGGGACACAATGAATATGGGAAAAATTCATAACCCTAAATGCCTTCATTACAAAGAAAGAGATCCAAAATCAATAACCTGACTTTCCAACTAAAGGCACTGGAAAAACAAGAAGAATCCAACCCACAGAGCTCCAGGCAGAAAGAAATAATCAAGATTAGAGCAGATTAATGAGCTGGAATCCAAGAAAATAATTTTTAAAAATGATGAAATGAAGAGCTGATTCTTTGAAAAAATAAACAAGATTGACAGACCCCTGGGCAAAATGATCGAGCAAAAACAAAGAGAAATCTCAAATTAACAAAATCAGGAATGAAAAAGGAGAGATCAAAAGAGACATCAATGAAATTGGAAGAACCAATAGGGCATATTATCAAAATGTCTATTACACAAAATTAAATAATCTGGAAGAAATGGATGAATTCCTAGACACATACTACCTATGAAATCTAAACTCAGAGCACATCAATCTGCTAAACAAACCTATCACATTCATGGAGATGAAAAAGGTAATCAAAATTCTCCACAGAAAAAAGTCCAGGGCTGAATGGCTTCTCAGTTGAATTCTATCAAACCTTCATTGAAGAACTGAAACCAAATTTTCTCAAATTGTTCCATATAATTGGACATCAGGGAATCCTCTGTGACTCCTTTCAGGAAGGTAGCATCACCCTAACACCAAAATCAGACAGGGAAGTAACAAGGAATGAAAACTATAGGCCTATGTCCCTAAGGAACTTAGATGCCAAGATCCTGAACAAAATCCTTGAAAACCGAATTCAACAGCACATTAAAAGCATTATCCACCTTGATCGCTTCATTGCGGCTTGAGGCTTCATCGCGGGGATGCAGAAATGGGTTAACATATGGAAGTCGGTCAACATGATGCACTACATAAATAAACTGAACCATAAGAACCACATGATCATCTCAATTGATGCAGAAAAGGCCTTTGACAACATACAGCATCACTTCCTGATCAAAACAATAGAAATAATAGGTATCCTCTGGCTCATGGATATCATCCTTCAAGGTCACAGGACAAGGATCTGAGAACACCCCAAATTGTTGGTGCATAGGTAATTTGGAAATTGACTTTATAGAGATAAAACCTGGTTTATATGGATATAGGTATTTACTAGTATTTATAGACACCTTTTCAGGATGGACCAAGGCTTTTGCAACTGAGAATGAGACTTCCACAACTGTGGCCAAAAAACTATTAGATGACATCATTCCAAGGTATGTTCTTTTGGGGTCAGTCAATGGACAAGGAATCATCTCCCAGGTAACCCAAGCTATAGTTATAATTGTGGGGACAAATTGGAAACTTCACTGTGTGTATCATTCCCAGAGTTAAGGACAGGTAGGTAGAATGGATAAATTAGACCCTAAAGGAGTCCCTAACTAAATTAACCCTTGAAACTGGCAATGACTGGGTGTCTCCTTCTCTTTGCCTTTTTCCAAGTTCAAAACTTCCCATATACCATGGGGCTGACCCCTTTTGAAATCATGTAGGCAAGGCCCCACCCTTGTTGCCCAAAATAAAAGCAGAAATGTTAATTGAATTTGAGGCTGAAAAATTCCTCTCCTTCCTACAAGCTTTATTTCAGGTGCAAAAACATCTCTGGCCTCTGTTGCAGGCCACCTATGAGAAAGCATCTCCATTTACACCCCATAGGTTCAGGCTGGGAGATCTAGTGCTCATCAAAAGACAACGGAAAGAGACTCTTGAACCCAGTTGGAAGGGACCCTTCACCATGATCCTGACCACCCCAACTGCTGTTAAGGTGGATGCTGTCCCCACTTGGATACATCACTCCCACATGAAGCCTGTAGACCCATTCATGAATCTAGATAACTACACACCTGAAGAAAAGCCAGGACTGTTGTGAGCCACTACAGACCTGCAGGATCCATTCAAACTGAGGATTCATAAGCTAGAGACTCAACAATGATGCTAAAGATGTTTGTGGTTATGTTTCTTACTATGTTTGCTTGCTGTTCAAAATTTTGGGCATCACCCATGAGTCTAAGCCCCATCACCACAACCCACATGAGCCTTATAATCTCACCTGAATAATCTCTAACTCTAACCCCACCACCGGGACTGTTCTTAACTACACTTCCTGGCTGGCCCCACTCTATATATGTGGCCAGAACTCACGGGAGACTTACATGATATTTTTAAAGGGGAATAGGAACCCAGTGACCAACAACCCTTTCCCCTTTTGGGGCACTTATCTGGCTAGGAGGCAATGAAATCGAGCCTCCCAGGCATAGCCTGACAAGGGAACAAAACTCAATATGTGGGGGCCCTAGGCAGTGCTACTGCACCTCCTGGGGATGTGAAACAACTGGCACCTTTACATGGGTGTCTGCCAACATAGACACAGATTTAATTACACTAGAGAGGGCCACATGGCAGAAGGATACAGGAGAACACCTTATAAACAGGGCATGTAAGAAAAAACAATACAACCCCTAACCATCAGATTTAGAGAGAAGGGAAAAAGGACTCAAAATTGGACCTATGGTAGGACATGGGGACTCAAACTATATGTAACGGGGACAGATCCTGATGCTCTATTCACTGTTAGACTGGCAGTTGATCCAATGGCCCCCTCTTCACTCCTAGGACCCAACAAAATGTTGGCTCCTCCTCAAAGGCCACCTCAAAGAACCACAGCCCCCTCCCTAATTGCTCAAACTTCTAGAGCCCCATCCACATTCCCCAATACTGAACCAGCAACTCATGTTGTCCCTCCACTCAACATTGGGCCACTGGTACTAGTGGAGGCAACTTATGAGGTCCTCAACTCCTCTAGGGCTGAACTTACTAAGGCCTGCTGGTTGTGTCTTTACCCACAACCTCCTTTCTATGAAGACATAGCAGTAGCAGAAAATTATTCCACGGCTGCAGAGGCAATGGCCTGCCATTGTCAACAATCAGGAAAAGGAAAAAAATAACCCTTTAGTCAGTGACAGGAAAGGGACTCTACATTGGAGATCAGATTCCCCAAGCCTACTCCCATCTATGTAACCAAACCCAATTTCCCACTGCCTTCAGGTACTTAATTCCCCCAGAAGATAGATGGTGGGCTTGTACTACAGGATTATCCCCCTGTGTCCATGCCCAGGTCCTCAACCACACAAACAATTTCTGTGTGTTAGTACGGCTCTTCCCTAGGATAGTAAACTAACCCAACCAAGATGTTCCTTCACAATTAGAGCCAATGGGACAGGGAAAACGAGAAATTGTTACTGCTGTTTTATTGTCTTCTCTTCTAGGCCTTGGTTTAGTTGGAGCAATAGTCACTGGCACCTCTGCTCTGGTGCTTCAAGACAAAAACTATAAATACCTAAGGTCAGCCATCAATATAGATTTAGAACAATTAGGAAAATCAATCATCCACTTACAGGACTTCCTTTCCTTAGCTGAGAAGGTCCTGCAGAATAGAAAGGGACTAGACTTACTATTCCTCCAACAAGGTGGTCTCTGTGCTGCCTTAAAGGAAGAATTTTGTTTCTATGTTGATCACTTGGTGTTATAAAGTAATCCATAGCCATACTCAAAAAAAAGACTACATGAAAAAAAAATTAGAAAAAGAACAATCTCAAGGATGGTATGAGTCCATACTCAAATAGTCCTCCTGGTTAATGACTTTAATTTCTGCCCTAAGTGGCCCCCTTATCCTTTACTGCTTGCCCTCACCAGACCTTGTATCATTAATGCTTTGGTCAAATTTGTTAAGGATCACAGAGCCACAGTACAACTAATGGTTCTAAGACAACAATACCAACCTTTAAATACATCTCAAGGATTCGAGATGGAACCACATTCAAGGTTGAATGAAGGGACCAAACTGACGCCATGACAGGCTTTAGTAAGGTGCCAACCTAACTAGGCCTAAGTTCCAGTTTCCTGGAGAAGCAAACAAGACTTCTGAAAAAGAGTGGGCTGTTAATCAACAGTGATCCTGACATGTGGCCAAAAAAGATAACTGCCCAGGGGCTGAGTCAGTTTCTGGAGACATGCCTTTTTACAACCCTTCTGTTCCAGCCAATCAGAAATGCACAACTGTAATTACTGCTTGCCTAGCCAATCATTTAAAAAAATTACCTAAGCCCACCAAGGTTCCTCTAGCTGTGCTTAAAGGGAGCCTGCAAGCTCTTCTTAGGGTCGCCATTTTGCCTGAATTGTTGACCCCCCACATGCTGGCTGACTCTGCAGAATAAATGCTCTTTGCTCTTACATACTATTCAAGTCTGGGGTCTTTCTTCAGTGACTTTCAGACCCTTACAACATAGTACAAATTTAGCTGGGGGTGGGTGCTACCTTTCAGTACAGAAGTTGAAAAGCTCATATACTTGTCTCCCCCAGAAACATGGAGACCAGGGCATGAGCCTGTGGCTTAGGTCTGGAAAATTAGAAACAGCTAGTTGGGTTTTTGTACTTAGAGTTAGTGATTCAGAGACAACAGTGATGGTGATTTTCTTTTTCCAGGTGATGGTAGAGACTGCCACAGGTAGTTTCTGTGGACAGATAGGCAGTTAGGTTAGACAGCACTGATTTGGGGGGACTGTCCTTATGGAATTGTGGAATGGCTCTGGAATCTCCCTTTGTTTCTTATTGTTTACACAGCTTTGCTACCCTCTTTGTGTGTCTGGATGCTAAACCACAGCCTGTCAATGAATTCATTTTTGCATAAATTAAGCAGAATCCACTACTGTCGTTTGTATGTATATATTTTTGTTGTTGTAAGGTAACCCAGCCAGGAAATAACTAGGTTCCCATCTTGGAATAATAATGGTAGGGAATAGAATGAGGAAAAAACTCAGACACTAACATGAATAATAGACGAAGTTGGCAACTAGTGAAGTGTTATGCCATTCTTGAATTGTTAGTCCATTTGTAGTAATATATGTGAAACAATGCTTAAGAGATAAAACAGCAAAACAAAATATTTGCAAGTATATACCCTAACAGATTCATAAAAGGTACTCATGACACATGTGATCATAATGTAAGTGTGACATTTCTTCAGAGGATTGATTAAATCTGGGAAGTTGGATTAAAGGTACTTTTTTTTTTAAATAAGATTAATGCAAAATCTTTCTCTAGAGGAAAAGAACCAAGCTGAAGGATTCAGTAACCTAGCAATGTAATTCAGTCCTTGTCCAAATCTAGAGGACTTGGGAACTAATCCTGTAACTACCTCAGATTCTCAGAACCTCAAATTCTAGAATGGCCAATTATTATATTCTAGGGAAGTAGACAGAATTCATTCTCTTTCCAAACATGACATAACCATTGCACTCATAACCTCACAGTGACAATCATAACCTGCACAAGACCACAGAAAGCTGGGCCTATGAACAATCCATCATGGATTAGGGTGGAGGACATGAGGCCCCCATTCCTCCTGGAGGGTTTATAGGCAGCTAAGAGTGATGACTGGGAACAGGAGATATGTTATGCAATCGTGTAGCTAATGGTAGGACCCATAAATAGTTACCGCCCAGGCCCAGACAGGCAACCTTAATTAAACTCAGCAGATCATACCCACATACAATTTTAAAAAATGCAAAAGAGACATCTAAGTAGAGAAGGGAATAGTTGGGAAGGGCTTCAGTGGGAGGGGGAAGCAGTGAGGTCAAGGGAAGATAATATTCTGTTGAAATAATTCATATATATTTTTTGAGTTTAAAAACCCCTAAAACTGTGAATAGATCTTATAACTAGGCTATTATTATTATCATCATCATCATCATCATCATCATCATCGTCATCATTCATTTGTATGTTTGACTTGCAAAAAAGTCTACATGAAGATTCAGTGGTTACATGCACTTGCTTTCAAAACCTGACCACCTGAGTTCAAATCAGCAGTACCTATATAAAGCCAGATGCACAGAGTGGCACATGCATCTGGAGTTTGTTTTCAGTGGCAAGAGGCCCTAGTGTGCCCATTACTGCTCTTATTCTCATTCTCACTCTTTCCTTGCAAATATATATATATATATATATATATATATATATATATATATACACACACATATATACATATATTGAAGTCTGTGTTGGAGAGAAGGCCTGCAAAGCCTAATGACCCTGAGTTAGATTCCCCAATACCCATATAAAGCAAGATACACAGTAGTATATGCATCTGGAGTTCCATCAGCAGGGGCTGGAGGCCCTGGCATGTCCATTCTCTCTATTTCTCTGCTCACAAATACAAATATAAAAATATTTTAAATGTCCACATGAAGAAGATAAAAGGGAAATTATCTACAAGATAATTCTTCAGCATTACTATGTGCACTCTGAACCTAAATAATACTTATATCTTGTTATTTAAAATGTATAAAAATGGACCATTAGTGAACAATTTCATGTAAAAAAAATCAAATGTAATTTAGTACTGTCTTCAATCAGAGTACCACAGATAAAAATACATGTTTAATCTGGTAAACCTAAAAATGTGATAAAATTTATATAGCTAAATTTTTTTTTCTTGAAAATAATATGGCTTTTTACCATGGATATGATGATTCCAGTATGCTAATAATCAAGTTTAAGATAGAGCAGTGAGGGGAACACAACTGAGGCTTTTTTTCCTTTCATTTTTTTATACATGTACATAGTATGAGTGGTGTGATATAAGCATGCCTATATGCTGATGTAGTGTCCCTTATACTGGCTCAAGGAAAATATCCTACTTTTTCCTTGTGATGATGGAGTCTCTTACTAATTATGGAGCTCTCCCTTCACTGGTCCCATTGGTCCTTTAGTCAGGTCCTCACAGGACTGAGTTTAAAGACTTCCATGGGCACACCAAGCTGTTAACATGGGTTCTGGATGTTTGAACTTGGCTAGTTGCAGTGTACTCACATACTCATTCTTGAACAGGAAGCACACCTAAGCACTGAGCCAATAAGTATTCAAAAAGTATTTTCAATCTCATTAATGAAAAAAAGCAGCCTATGCCCCATTGTCAGGTTTTCCAACCTCCAACTGTGTTGTGGCATACAATAGCAGAAGTTGCACCAAATGGAAAGGAAACAGTATTGGAGTTCAACCATTGTCATAGCTATTTCCCTCCTTGAGTCACTGACACTTTATAAGTAAGTAGGGTTCATGTTCATCAAGATCAAAGACACATATACTATGCCTTTTGTATAAAAATAAGGACATTAAATATATTTTTCCTACTAACTGATAAAACACAATGCAGTAAAACAAATTCCTTTGGAAAAATATGATTTTAAACAGTATCTACTAGCTGATACATAGTGATGAGTGTTATTTATGAGGATAAAAGATAATGTCATATTCCCTAGGAAAACTGGCACTAACCACACTCAGAGATGATCATATCTTTGCATTATGACCAATTAGCATTTCCTTCATTTTCTGTATTATAGAAGATAGGCTTATAGTAACCTATCATGACTGTCTTGTGTTGATTTTTTTTTCTTTATTTTCTCATCAGGAGAGCCATTTCCTCAGAGAACAAACACTATACCACTTTATCTTCTTATTTTAAAACTCAGATTTGCATATATTTTGTGCAATGTAATTTAAAAAATATTTTGTTTATTGGAGAAAGAGAGAGAATGTGAGAGAGAGAGAATATGAATGAACATGCCAGAGCCTTCCATGACTGCAAACAAACTTCACATACATGTTCCATCTTGTGCATCTGGCTTATGTGGGTACTGGGAAATTGAACCTGGGTCCTTAGGATTCACAGACAAATGCCTTAACCACTAAGCAATCACTCCAGCAATGTGATGTTTTACAATGTATATGCTTCATAGAATGGCTAAACTGAGCTAGTATGTTATTACCCCACAATTTCATTTGTGGTGAGAATACTTAAAATCTGCTCTTAGAAATATTAGAGAGTATACTGATCTTTAATCTCTTATAGGAGTCATACCATGTTCTAAAGTACTTATTAATTTTTCTCCCTTATGATTTTTATACTGATAATTGGAGATAGGAATAGAAGAGAGTATCCAAAGCCTAAAGTTTATCTTTTATATCTATTGCTTGAGGAAAAAATGAGGAGAAAAAGGAGGGCAATGCTGCAATAACTAAACATCTGTTTGATGTTTACTATCTGTTTCACTTCTTGCCAGAAAGCACAACCATGTCACTTAGAAAATATTTACCTGTGTCTCCACCTTGGTTGTTATTAACCACATGGAGGTAGTGGAAACCTGAAATAGATTTGATTTTACAGTATAAAGTAGACAGCAAGTCTTAAGGATATATTGACATAGACACAGGCCAGCAGAAGTGGCTCCAGAAGGTCCGTAGGACCACAGCATTGGCGTGCGAGCTCTGCGGGACTACAGCCGCCAGGCTCAGCTTGAGCCACAGGAAAAGCCAGGTGAGGGGATTTTCCACTTACACCCAAGCTCTCTGCAAACTCAAGAAACGTGAAGGGAGAACGGCAGTGAAAAACGGAGGAGCAGATCACTAGGGAGAAGAACATGTGGAACAGCGAGAGAACTAGAGCAGCACCAGCAGCCTCCCCTCCCCCAACACCAGTGCCCAACTCTGGCAAACAGAGCAGTGGTCCAGTGACCTGGCCATGGCTACGTGAACCCACTGCACACCAAAGAGGGACCCAAGCAGGAGCACAGCATAACTGAGAACAAAATCATCCCAAAAGGTAACTGGGATTACACCAGGTCAGTACCCACCTAGTAAACCTGGTATATAGGCCTGAACCAGAAGAGCTAATTGCACCTTCCATATCAGGATAAATTATATGTTAAATCTGATGGATGGTCAGATTTGCCATTCTTAAGTAAGCTATATTTTGGGCTTGTTATTTGTTGCTTCTTGATTTATAGTGGCTTTGTTTCCTCTTCTGTTATACATTAGGGAAGGGTCTCACCTGGTCACAAGTTGACTTGGAACCCTCAACAGACCAGAAATCTTAACCTCCTTGTTGTCAGGATTAAAAGAGTGGGTGAGCCACCACACAGCCTAAGGGACAGACAGAGGATCTGGTTGTCATAATACCTACTCTTGGATAAATACTCTGTGCTGTTATTCATTGAAAGTGTACATTGTTTAGTTAAATTTCAGAAACTATCTGTATTTGGTTCCATTCAGCCTACTTGAGCACTCTCATAGCAGGAAACCCAACACCTAGGGTCACTTTTGTAGATACTCTGAGAGTCTTGAGAGCCACACCTAGTGCCTTAAGCTCCTACCCTGAAGATATATAACATCAGATTGATACATCTAATAATATCCAGATAACTAGAAAACCCAATCATTAAATAATCCAGGATGCAAAAATATATACATTACAACAAAAGAAACACCAAAAATCAAGACAATATAAATCCACCAAAACGTATTAATGCAGCATAAATGACCTCCAGTGAGAATGAGTTAGAGGAAATGCCTGAGAAAGATTTCCAAAGAATGTTTATAAATATGTTCAAAGAAGTCAAAGAAGGAATCAAAGAAAACACAGGATGCCAATTTAATTAACTAAAGAGGTCAATACTAGACATAAATAAGGAAATAGAAATAATGATGGAAAACCAGTTAGAATTACTAGCAATAAAGAACACAGTTAATGCAATAACTTTGTAGAAAATCTCACCAGTAGAATGGATGAAGGAGAGGACAAAATATCTAAGCTAGACAACCAGGTAGCAGATCTAATACAGTCCAACAAAGAGTAAGACAAACTAATAGAAAAGTATGAGTGGGAATTTCAAGAGATTCAGGACACTATGAAAAGATCAAACATAATAATTCAGGGCATAGTAGAAGTAGAAGAATTTCACTCCAAAGGCATAGGAGGCATCTTCAACAAAATTATAGAAGAAAACTTCCCCCAAATTGGAAAGGGGTGCCAATGCAGACACACCAGCCAGACAAAACCTGGAAAGAACCTCTCCTCACCATATTATAATCAAACTATAAACACACAAACCAAAGAAAAAATATTGAAAACAGCCAGAGAGAAAAATCAAATTACCTACAAAGGCAAGCCTATCAGGATTACAGCAGACTACTCAACACAAACTTTAAAAGCCAGAAGGGCATGGAGTGATGTATTCCAAGTTCTAAAAGATAACAACTGTCAACCAAAGTTACTTTGTCCTGCAAAGCTATCCATTCAAATAGACGGAGAAATACGGACATTCCATGACAAAAGCAGGCTAAAGGAGTATTTGAAGACAAAACCAGCTCTACAGAAAATACCTGAAAGAATCCTCCATGCTGAAGAAAAAGAAAAGCCACATATAAGGAACTGGGAAAAAAAACAAACAATACTCAAATACTAGTTAACACAAGAGAGCAAAGGTAAAACCATAAGAACTACACAAAAAAGGCAAAAATAAATACACACCTTTCAATAATATCGCTTAAAATCAACAGCCTCAATGCACCAACCAAAAGACATAGGTTTGCAGACTGGGATGAAAATCAGGATCCTTCAATTTGTTGCCTCCAAGAAACCCACCTTTCTACAAAGGATGGATACTATCTGAGGGAGAAAGGTTGGAAAATGGTGTTTAAAGCAAATGGACCTAGAAAACAAGCAGGAGTTGCTATCCTAATATCTGACAAGTCAGACTTCAGTCCAACATTAGTTAAGAGAGATAAGGAAGGTCACTTTATATTGATTAAAGGCACACTCCAACAGGAGGACATTATAATCCTAAACATATACGCACCTCACATGGCAGCCCCCAAATTCATCAAACAAAGGCTTTTAGAAATAAAATCACTGATAACACCAAACACAGTGTTAGTGGGTGACTCCCACTAACTCCACTCCACTCTCATCAGTTGACAGGTAATCCCAGGAAAAAATAAACAGAGAGGCATCTGGACTAAATGTGGTCATAGAAGGAATGGACCTAACAGATATATACAGGATATTTCATCCAAATGCTGCAGAATATACATTCTTTTCAGCAGCACATGGAACATTCTCTAAAATAGACCATATATTAGGACACAAAGCAAATCTTAACAAATACAGGAAAATTGAAATAATTCCTTGCATTCTATCTGACCACAATGGAATCAAACTACAAATCAATAGAGCAAGAAAAGCTATAGAGCATACAGAAAATCATGGAAACTAAAGAACATATTACTAAATGATGAATGGGTCAAGGAAGAAATCAAGAAGGAAATCATAAAATTTATACAGTCAAACGATAAAGAGAACACAACATACCAAAATCTCTGGGACAGAATGAAGGCAGTCCTAAGAGGTAAATTTTTAGCTTTAAGTGCCTATATTATGACATTAGAAAGGTCAGAAGTAAACAACCTAATGCATCACCTCAAAGCATAGGAAAAAGAAGAACGAGGCAAACCAAAAATCAGTAAATGGGAAGAAATAATAAAGATTTGGGCAGAAATTAATGAAACAACCCCCCCAAAATCCAAAGAATCAATGTAACAAAGAGTTGGTTCTTTGAAAGGATAAACAAGATCGATAAACCCTTAGCAAATCTAATCAAAAGAAAGAGAAATGAGACACAAATTAATAAAATTAGAGATGAAAAAGTTAACATCACAACAGATGCCAGAGAAATTCAAAAAATCATAGGGACATACTATAAAAGCATATACTCCACAAAGTATGAAAATCTGAAAGAAATGGATGATTAATCTCATCCTGATTTAATTTAGGTAAATGACCTACCTAAATTAAATCAGGATGAGATTAATCACTTAAGTAGACCTATAACAAGCATGCAGATCCAAGCAGTTATCAAAACTCTCCCAAATAAAAAAAGTCCAGGCCCAGATGGAATCACTGGTGAATTTTACCAGACCTTGAGGGAAGAACTAACACCATTGCTTCTTAAGCTTTTCCATAAAATAGAAAAATAAGGAATTCTACCAAACTCCTTTTATGAAACCAGCATCACCTTGATACCAAAACCAGGCAAAGACCAATTTCCCTCATGAACATAGATGCAAAAATTCTCAACAAAATATTGGCAAACAGAATACATCAGGATATATCAGAAACAGAATATATCAGAACGATCATTCACCCTGACCAAGGAGGCTTTATCCCTGAGATGCAGGGATGGTTCAACATATGCATATCGATAAATGTAATAAATTATATAAATTGACTGAAGGACAAAAATCACATGATTATCTCATCAGATGCAGAGAAAGCATTTGACAAAGCCCAATACCCATTCATGATAAAAGTCCTACAGAGACTGGGAATAGAAGGAACATATCTAAGTATAATAAAGGCTATTTATGACAAGCCTAAAGCCAACATATGACTAAATGGGGAAAATCTGGAAGCTTTTCCATTAAGTTCAGGCACAAAACAAGGGTATCCACTGTCCCTAATTTTATTTAATATAGTACTGGAAGTCTTAGCCATAGCAATAATGCAAGAGATGCACATAAAAGGGGTACAAATTGCAAACGAAGAGATCAAGTTATCATTATTTGCAGATGACATGATTCTATATATAAAGGACCCTAAAGACTCTACCAGCAAAATGTTAGAGCTGATAAACACCCATAGTCATGTAGCAGGATACAAAATAAATACACAGAAATCAGTAGCCTCCTTATATTCTAACAACAGACAAACAGAGGATGAAGTCAGAGAATCAGTCCCATTCACAATTGCATCAAAGAAAATAAAGTACCTCGGAATAAACATAACCATGGAAGTAAAGGATCACTACAATGAAAACTTTAAAACACTCAAGGGAGAAATTGCTGATGACACTAGGAAATGGAAAAACATCCCTTGTTCCTGGATTGGAAGAATCAATATTGTGAAAATGGCAATCTTACCAAAAGCAATCTACACATTTAATGCAATCCCCATCAAAATTCCAATGGCATTCTTCACGGAAATAGAAAAAACAATCCAAAGATTCATTTGGAATCACAAAAAAAAAAAAACTTCAATATCTAAAATAATACTGAGCAACAAAAATAAGGCTGGTGGTATCACCATACCTGATTTTAACCTATACTACAGAGCCATAGTAACAAAAACAGCATGGTACTGGCACAAAAACAGACATGTAGATCAATGGAACAGAATAGAGGACCCAGATGTAAGTCCAGGTAGCCATAGTCACCTGATATTTGATAAAAATGCTAAAAATACTCATTGGAGAAAAGACAGCCTCTTCAGCAAATGGTGCTGGGAAAACTGGATATGTATCTGTAGAAGGATGAAAATACATTCTTCTCTCTCTCCATGCACAAGAATTAAGTCCAAATGGATTAAAGACTTTAACATCAGACCTGGAACTGCTAGAGGAAAAAGTAGGGGAAACCCTTCAACATATTGGTCTTGCAAAGACTTTCTCAGTATAACCCCAATTGCTCAGGCAATAAACCACAGATTAACCATTGGGACCTCATGAAATTACAAAGATTTTGTACTGCAAAGGACACTGTGAATAAGGCAAAGAGACAACCTACAGAATGGGAAAATATCTTTGCCAGCTATATAGAGGATTAATATCTAGGATATACAAAGAACTCAAAAAATTAAACGATAAGAAGTTAAACAAGCAAACTAAAAAATGGGCTATGGAGCTAAATAGAGAATTCTCAAAAGAAGAAATATGCATGGCATGTAAGCATCTAAAAAAAAAAATGTTCTACATCCCTAGTCATCAGGGAAATGCAGATTAAAACTATGTTGAGATTTGATCTCACTCCTGTCAGATTGGCTACCATAATGAAAACAAATAACCATATATGCTGGTGAGCATGTGGAAAAAGAGGAACCCTTCTACACTGTTGGTTGGAATGCAATCTGGTCCAGCCATTGTGGAAATCATTGTGGAGGTTCCTAAGAGAGCTAAAAATTGATCTGCCATATGACCCAGCTATAGCACTCCTAGGCATATATCCTAAGGACTCATCTCATTTCCTTAGAAGTTCATGCTCAATCATGTTTATTGCTGCTCAATTCATAATAGCTGGGAAATGGAACCATCCTAGATGTCCCTCAACTGATGAGTGGATAATGAAGATATGGCACATTTATACAATGGTGTTCTACTCAGCAGTAAAGAAAAATGCAGTTATGAAATTTGCAGGAAAATAGATGGATCTGGAAAGGATTATACTAAGTGAGATAACCAAGGCCCAGAAAGCCAAACACAGCATGTTCTCTCTCATACGTGGTTCCTAGCTACAGATGATTGGACTTTGTGAGTAGGAAGAAAACTCAGTAGCAAAGGCCAGTAAGCTAGAAAAGAGATATAAAGGGAAGAGAAAGGAAGGGAGGGGGTACTTAATAGAACAGTATTGTATATATGTAAGTAGAAAAGTTTATTAATGGGGGTAAAAAGGCCCAAGTGAGGTTAGGGGAAGAGACTGAGTAAAGGAAAGGTGGAAGGAGGGCTAATCAAAATCTAAGAGGATATAAATAAACCATATGGAAACCTACTTTTTTGTACAATGGAACATTCAGGAGACATAGATTGTTACTAGAAAATTTTCAGTGCCAGAGATGGGATACGTTCCAGTGAGGTGTTGGCCAGGGTGGGCCCTGATGCCCCAAAACATTATAGGCCATTGTTGAGGCCCTTGGTTTCCCACCAGGAATAGATGGTAAGACCCTTTTGCTGAAGACTCCACATACATGGGGTGCAAGGCCACTGAGAAAGCCTGATGGAACTGAGCTGATACCCTCCTCCATGTAGAACAGCTGACAGAAAGCTGGAAGCAGCCATTTTACATGCAGTTCAATGGGAGAAAGAGATAGCACTAGTGAAGATACTCAACAGTGGACACTGCAAGCCTTATAATTGGCCAGCCAGGCCAAATGAGCCAACGGGTGTAATAGTGGCATGTCTGTCATGGTGGAAACCAACTTGCCTCTAAATGGACTGGAGTCCCACTCCATGGGAGCGAATACATCCCTGATACTGAAATCTGAAAACAGGGGTAGTCATGAGTCCTAAGGGTGTAACATCTGCTGATGTCCGGATAAATGCATATACTATGCTTATCAAACTGCCCAGTGAGCACTTCTCTTAATATTCATACCATTATATTAATGCTACTCTCACTTTGGGTAGAGAATTTCTCTTTTCAGATGGCAGTGACCTTGGGATGACTTAGAAGGTATCATAGTGCTGGAAAGAAGTGACTGGAGAACTGGGTAACATCTCAATCACACATTCCAAGGCTCAGGGTCTAATGAGGAAGAGGTGGTGGAAAGAATGTAAGAGCCAAAGGAAGGGAAGGACTCCTTACAACGTGCTCCCTCCAGACATAAAATGGCCTGGATATCCATGACCTCATAGTGCCTGACACTACTTACACAAGACCATCATAAGAGCAGGAAAAGATCATGACATCAAAATAAAAGAGATTGAGATGCGGAGGGGATATGATGGAGAATGGAATTACAAAGGGGAAAGTTGGGGGAGGGAGGGTATTACCATGGGATATTTTTTATAATCATGGAAGATTTTAATAAAAATTTAGAAAAAAAGATATACTGACACATATAATGTAAGAGTCTAAATATTCTTATTGATGCGGAAATGAGTATACTTTGGAAGCATTGGGTTAAATCTGATTTACTAATAAAATGCATTTCAGGGCATGGTGGTGCATGCCTTTTATCCTAGCACTTGGGATGCAGAGGTAGGAGGATCTCTGTGAGTTCAAGGCCACCTGGACACTACATCATAGTGAATTCCAGGTCAGCCTAGGCTAGTGTGAGATCCTACCACAAAAAGAAGCAAAGTAAGTATTTCGTTTTATTTTTTCTTTTTCTAATATGGTTACTAGAAGTTTTAAAATATCATGCGTAGTTCAGGTTGTATGTCTTTTGGCCAATACTGCTATAGGCCACCTGTTAATTTACTAACTTTTTGGAAAGAAAGTTATAAGATGAAGTTAGAATATAAACATGGAAACCAAAGGCAACAATAATTGAGCATGTACTAATAGATACATTTGGATATTACACACACATACACACACTAATATATATACAGATAAAATTTTTGGAGATCAGGTTTCATAGCCCAGGTTAGCCTTGCAGTTGTTAAATAGCTGACGATGATCTTGAATTCTTGATCCTCCCGCTTCCATGTACTGAATATTGAGATTAGAGTAGTCTGACACAACACCTAGCATCCTATACATCATTTTATTCATTTCCCACATAATGTTTTACCTTTCTGATATTTTTGTATCACCTCTTCAACAAAATATTAATCATGATATATTACAACTCATCTAGCTATATAAATAGATTGGACACAGAGACAGATACAGATACCATGTGTCATATGGGTTGGGATCCTATTTTATTTGGATGTTATAACTTTACCTTTCAACATGATTTCTAAATTGCACAAATTTTTGTTGAATGAACAAACACCAGAGAGAATGAAGAACGAATAATGGTTGTTTATTAAATAGAATGTGAAGATCTGCAGAACTAAATGAACTTTCTTAAATTTATACAGCAAATATTTAAAGATATTTAGTCAAATTTAATTTGGCTATAAAGTAGAAAATTAGATAATTTTCAGGAAAATGTACAGAACTATAGATCATCATGTTAAGCAAAATAAACCACACTCAGACAAATATAAAGTTGTCTCTACATGTAATCATGTAATCTAGAGCTAAATATAAATAAATACATATACACATGCATATATATATATATATACACACACACACACACACACACACACACACACACACACATATATATATATATGACACAAAAATTGAAGTAGTAGAGGGAAACAAAGAACTCTAAAGGGAGTGGATAGGGAGATATAATGAAATAATGGGGAAGGAAAGACAAGATATGAAGTTGTTCTCTTACAGGTTGACTCTAGATTTGAAGGACAGGGGTGGATAGTGGGTAGGGAATGAAATAATTTAAATCTAAGAATATCAAATTCCAAAGTGTAGACTTTCCCATTATATCTGAGAATCACCAGAACAAAGAACAATTTATTTAAAGTTAATTAACTTCATAGAACTAAGATGTAGCATCAGGCAGTAAAATAAGCTATCAAGCCTAATATATTAGCTTTTTGAATAAAAATCTTTACTATATATCCACATTTGCTATTATTTTGATATAAAACAATATCTTATACCAATCTTTTTTAGAGTTCAACTTTCTTAAAGTCCATATTCGCAAGTTTTATTATTTAGTTAAATTTTTTTTACATAGGTTGTAGTATATTGCCTCTCCCCTAGTTACCATTTCTCCATGGGCCCACCTCAGTAGAGTTATTAGTGTTCACTGGGAGATAATTAGGGCCTCTGTCTCTGGGAGGAGCTGAGCCTTAGGATATCTCTACCCACCTTGTGGCTCTTACATCCTTCCTGCTCCTTCTTCTGCAACAAGTTTTATTTTTAATATCTATAAAACAAGAAAATGTACGGTAGGATGCTATCATAAAATGTATTGTCATACATGGATGAAATACAGATTTTCAACATATTTCTCACATGATATTTCAGCATATGTTCCCTGCATCTCATCAGAACACTTAAGTCTTTGATACTCTACTATTAAATGAATCAAATTATTTTATACAGTTTATAAATTTGATATTCCATTTATCTCTGTTTCTTTGTAATATTACCAATAAAATGACATATCATCGTATGTTTATGTTTGATTAGGAATGATAGAATAGAGATAAAATGTCAGTCTGTCATGTTATATTGGAATCCTGGAAGGATAGCCATCAGCTAATGAGAAGTTCAAAACAAACAGAGAAAGTTCATGGGCAGAGTCCAGGATCAATGGAGGAGCAAGGAGAAGAATGGAAGGAGCCAGGCATGTAATAATTTTGTGTTCTCCCATCACACTGCTTCCACTATTTAAGAAACAGACTTATAAAACTGTTTTAATACTGGTGGCTCACAGCCTTGGTGGGGAACCAACTGCTCTCAATTCAGCTAACTGATCCCCTCACTGATATGGGACCCATAGCTGGAGCTGGGAAACAAGTCAGAACCATATCCAAACATAAGCCCACTCTCCAATAATCAAGCTACCATCAGTTGTGGGCTACAAGAGAGCCTACACCTATTAAATTCTCTATAAAAAAAAAAGGTTATCTCATTTGTCCTGATGCTAACTTACTCTCCGTTGGAGAATCTGCTTCTCTTTTTCAGATAGATGTAGACCCTAAGGAGAGAGCCACCCCATCATACCTCAAAAGGGCCCTGGCTGAAACTAAGAAAAATTGGAGAAACAAGCAAGGGGGCTGTTTTCCTGATGAACTGGATACCAGCACAAGGGGGAAGGAGATCAGCACAGAAAAAAATCAACTCCTACCAAATCAGAGAGCCAGAACCTCAGAGGCCCCCGACACCTCATCACTGAAGCAGACCAAAAATGAACCCAACATGGCTCAGGGAAATTTTGTGGAAGAGGGGGCGGAAAGAATGTCAGAGCCACATGTTGGGTCATGATATGCAGAGACATTTATCGTACCCATAACTGTGGGCTAACTCCACAATGCATGACCCATATACCTCAAGAAGGAGGGGCCAAGGGGAGGGGGTAGGTCACGGATGAGCCTAATAATGGTACCAAACTGACTGTATTTGCTGAATACAAAATTAATAAAGAAAAAAAACTGTTTTAATACAGATATGATTGATGTAGGTGGTAAATACAAGTAAGTGTATGTCGGAAAGACTGCAAAACAATCAGAACTGCAACCTATTAGGAATACTATATTGTCCGAAATGGAATAATATTATGAATACAAAAAATAAAATGCAGGGCTGGAGAGATTGCTTAGTGGTTCAGGCAATTGCCTACAAAGCCTAAGGACACAGGTATGATTCCTCAGTACCTACATAAGCCAGATTCAGAAGGTTACACATGTGTCTGAAGTTTGCAATGGTCAGAGGCCCTGGCCTGCATACTCTCCTAGTATCTGCCTATCTCTCTCTCATAAAGAAATTAATTCTACAAATGTTATTATTGGGGCTAGGAAAATGCTCAGAAGTTAAAGGCATCTGCTAGCCCAGGTTCAATTCCCTAGCACCCACATAAAGTCACATGGACAGTATTTCAGGCCTCTGATGCTTGTTTAAAGTGGCAAGAGGTCCCAGTGTGTGTGCACATGCAGGTACATAAAAATTTTTAAAAATACACTATCAGAATATTAGGATAATTTAACATATGAATATTGGCATTTAGTAACACGCCCTAAAGAGGAGCTTAACATCGAACAAATATACCTAATCCAGAAGAAATAACCTCAGAGAAATGCACATATTGCTATAATGTAGCCTATTATTTCTAAAAACATTTCAGCAAGGAGATTTTGCTCATTTACTCAATAATGAAAATGGATATGTGGACTTGTATGTGTATAGTTTTCTAGACACTGAAGAAATGTGTTGTACTCTAGTTTAGATATGGTTTAAATGGATCCCCCAAGAGTTCCCATACATTATGTGGCAGTAATTAAGAGGTGGGTCTCACTGCACTGAGTCACTGTCCTTGGAAGAAGTTAATACTACTCTTGCAGAGGGAGATAGTACTTGTGAGACTGGGTTATTAGGGAAAAGAAAGTTTGACCCTTAAATCTCTCTCTGGGTCTCTAATTTTCCATGTGATCACTCTGTATGTGTACGGCTATTATGTCATGTGCTTTCAGAATGGTGAGTTAATAAGTAAAGTATCCAGCTTCAGATTCTTAGTTATAGAAATAGAAAATGACTACAAGTAGTACGTACTAAACCTTTTTCAATGTCAAACAAAGGAGGGTTGAATGAAGTTATCTCCAGTGTGATAGACATAACAAAACCTGACAACATAATATTTATTTTATATCACGTAATAAAAATCCTAATCCTAAATTCTATAAACTGAACTTACTTCTAGAACACACAGCCTCCAAATCCTGAACCAACTGAGATTTATCCCTTAATACTTGAATTTACTAGTGCTTATGCACCATATAATCAAACATGAGAATCAAAAATTTTTTTTGGATCCTTAGAATGTTCTTTGTGTAGAAACAATAAGACAAGATACATGTTATAGATAAAGTTTCACAGCAGGAATAGAACAAATAGACCAAACAGAATTTACTATAAATAAACACAAAAACAAACCTCAAAAAAAATTTAAAATGAGCTGGGTGTGGTGGTGCATGCCTTTAATCCCTTGGGAGGCAGAGTTAGTAGGATTACCATGAGTTCAAGGCCACCCTGAGACTACATAGTGAATTCCAGGTCAGCCTGAGCTACAGTGAGACCCTACTTTGAAAAACCAAAATAAACTAAAATAAAATAAAAATAAATAAATAAATATAAAACAAATAAATAAATATTAAAATGTAATCATATATTTTCTTGTTAAATGTCAATTAACTATTAGAATTGGTGACTTCTTATGTGGTATTTGTATGAAACAATAATTTCAATCTTATTGTGTATATTCATGTGGAGGTTTAGTTTAAATAAAAATTAAAACATAGGGGCTGGAGGGATGGTTTAGCAGTTAAGGCATTTTTCTTCAAAGCCAAAGGACCCAAGCTCTATTCCCCAGGACCCATGTAAGTCAGATGCACAAGGGGGTGCATGTGTCTGGAGTTCATCTGCAGTGTCTAGAGCCATGGAATGCCCATTCTCTCTCTCTCTCTCTTTCTATCATATAAATAAATATTTTAAAAATTAAAACACGAATAAGTTTACATGTATTTTGGCTATTTGATATCGTTATAAGAAATAATTATTAAATTAAATGTTAAATTCTTATTTTGTTTGTCTGAGCTTATGTACATTAAACTCTGATTGTGTTTCTATTTAATTAAACATTGATATTATCAGGCAAGAACAAATATTCTCATGTTGGACATGGTAATGATTATACTGAGATGCAAATTGCAATTTTATATGACGTAAATGTATATACTATATATTTTATGTGGGGATTCTATAGGTTAAAACTTGGGTCTCATACATGCTAAGCACATGGTCTAGCACTGAGTCCCTAGCCCCTTACAAAATTGTGTATGTGTATTTTTAATGATACTACTAAGCTGCCTCTTGTGGTTTGACATTATAAAAATTTCCTTATTCAAAATAAAATCTTAAGTGGGGTCAGGTTAAGGGTAGTTTTAAAAGCATTGTAAAAAGTTCATGAAATTACTGATTTTTGTGCATTGATTTTGTAGCCTCCTACTTTGTTATAGGAGATAATCACCTTCAGGAGTTTTGGGATGGAGTCTCTCAGGTCTCTTACATATATAATCATGTCATCAGCGAATAAAGCTAACTTAACTTCTTCCTTTCCAAATTGTATCCCTTTTATTTCCTTCTCCTGTCTTATTGCTTGAGCTAGGACTTCCAGTACTGTATTGAAAAGCAGAGGGGAGAGTGGACAACCCTGTCTTGTTCCTGACAAAGATACAGAGAAAGAAATAAGGGATATAGTCCCATTTTCAATAGCAACAACAAGAAAAAAAAAATACCTTGGAATAACATTAACCAAGGAAGTGAAAGATCTATACAATGAAAACATAAAAACACTCAAAAAAGAAATTGAGGCAGACTTGAAAATATGGAAAGATCTCCTACGTTCCTGGATAGGCAGAATTAACATTGTGAAGATGACAATCCTACCAAAGGCAATATACAGATTTAATGCAATTCCAATAAAAATCCCTAAAGTGTTCTTCACAGAGATAGAAAAAATGATCTCAAATTTCATATGGAAAGGCAGAAGACCTTGCATTTCCAAACATATCCTCAGCAAAAGAAATACCTCTGGAGGCATCACCATACCTGATCTAAAGCCATATTACAAAGCCATAGTAATAAAAACAGCATGGTACTGGCATAAAAACAGGAGTTTAGACTAATGGAATAGACTTGAGGTCCTGGACTTTGGGTCAAGCAACTATAGCTACTTGATATTCGATAAATGCCCAAACAATATAGGCTGAAAAAAAGACAGCATCTTCAACAAATGGTGCTGGACAAACTGGATAACCATATGCAGGAAACTGAAACTTGATCCACACATTTCACCTTGCACTACACTCAAGTCCAAATGGATCAAAGACCTCAATATAAGACCAGAAACTCGAATACTACTGGAAGAAAATTTAGGAAGTACTTTCCATGATATAGGAATGGCAAAAGACTTCCTGAACAAAACCCCAGTAGCTCATGAACTTAAACCATCACTCACCAATGGGATCACATGAAGCTGAAGAGTTTCTTTACAGACAAGCATACAATAAGCAAGGCCAATAGATTACCCACAGAATGGGAGAAAATATTTGCGGGTTATCCAACTGATAGAGGCCTAATCTCTAGAATCTACAAAGAACTCAGAAATCTAAACGGTAAGAAGTCAAACACCCCACTCACAAAATGGGGCAAAGAGCTGAACAGGCAGTTCATAGAGGAAGAAATACAAATGGCAAACATACACTTAAGAAAATGTTCATCATCCCTAATCATCAGAGAAATGCAAATTAAAACAACTACGAGATTCCACCTTACCCCAGTAAGGATAGCAAACATCAAAAAATCAAATAAAAATAAATGCTGGCGAGGATGTGGAGAAGTAGGAACACTCATCCACTGTTGGTGGGAATGTAGGATGGTACAACCACTTTGGAAAGCAATATGGAGACTTCTGAAAAACCTGAGTATAGAGATACCAATAGACCCAGTTATTCCCTTACTGGGCATCTACCCTAACCTTCAAACCACAGGCTAGAGAGATTTGCTCAACCATGTTTATAGCGGCTCAATTTGTAATAGCTAAGAGCTGGAATCAACCCAGATGTCCACCACTAGAAGAATGGATAACTAAGATGTGGTATATGTACACAATGGAATTCTATACAGCAGTAAGAAAAAATGACACAATGAAACTTGAGGAAAAATGGTTGAACCTGGAACAGATCATTCTCAGTGAACTTACCCAATCACAGAAAAAAAATCGCCACATAGTCTCACTCATCTACAGCACCTAACCTGAATCTCCCCAAGATACCTTACATACCCAGAAAGCATCGCCTAGACTAGACACTAGGATGGAAGGGGAGGGAGGGGAAGGAATCAAAGGGGTGGGAAACACAAATCTAGACCCAAACAGCAATGGTACCATAATTTTCTACTTACTAAAAGACAGACCAAATGGCTGATCCTTCACCAGGCCCTTACAGGGAACACCTGAACCACATGACACTGGAGAGGGTAAGATCAAGACTAACCTTAATCTTCTACATCTTCCCTCCCTCACTTCCCCTCTCCCTCTCTCTCTCTCTCTCTATCTCTAACTCTTGCATATTAGTTATCTTTGTCCTCATTTTCTTAGTGGGCACTGACATGTAACTCCGAGAACCAGCATGGGGCTATCATCCGCAATGAGCTTTTGATCAGAGAGACCTACAAGGTTTCCTAAAAGACAGACAGATTTCTGTCGGAGTACTTGATGACCCACCAAAGTGTAGTAATAAGACCCTACTGCTGAAGACACCTTATGTGATTGACATGCAAATTAGAATGGCATGGCTGGAAGTTGGAAGAGAGTCAGTCCCCAGACAGTCAGTGCGTCTAGTGCCAGAAGGTGCTACATGGGCGACTGGGGGAAAATGACCAATATCTGTCGAAGCAACACATGGTCTAACCTACTTAGCAGCAAATAACTTGTTGTTATGCCCACACAAGTGCAGTAGTGGCACACATCCATGGAGGGGAACCTACTGCTCTCAGTTTGGCTAACTGATCCCCTCAGTGGTATGGGATCCATAGCTGGAGCTCGGAAACAAGTCAAAACCATATCCATACATAAGCCCACTCTCCAATGTCAAGCTACCATCAATTTTGGGCTACAAGAGGGCCAATACCTATTAAATTCTGTATAAAAAAAAAGTAAGGGTTATCTCATTTGTCCTGGTGCTAACTTACTCTCCATTGGAGAATCTATTTCTCTTTTTCAGATAGATGTAGATCCTAAGGAGAGAGCCACCCCATCATACCTCAAAAGGGCCCTGGCTAAAACTAAGAAAAATTGGAGAAACCAGCAAGGGGGCTGTTTTCCTGATGAACCGGAGACCAGCACAAGGGGGAAGGAGATCAACACAGAGAAAAATCAACTCCTACCAAATCAGAGAGCCAGAGCCTCAGAGGCCCCCGACACCTCATCACTGAAGCAGACCAAAAATGAACCCAACATGGCTCAGGGAAATTTTGCGGAAGAGGGGGCGGAAAGAATGTCAGAGCCACATGTTGGGTCATGATATGCAGAGACATCTAGCTTACCCATAACTGTGGGCTAACTCCACAATGCATGACCCATATACCTCAAGAAGGAGGGGCCAAGGGGAGGGGGTAGGTCACGGATGAGCCTAATAATGGTAGCAAATTTGCTGAATACAAAACTAACTCATAAGAAAAAAAAAGTTTATGAAATTATTTGAACTAAATTCACCAAGTGTTACCAAATACAGTGCCGTTTCTAATATATTGGTAAAATAAATTTATAACTGAGGCCAAGAGCCATTTCAATACTAAATTGAAAAAAAATCATCCTTTAACCAGGGTTATAAATTAGAGTTGGCTTTAGATGCTGGAACTGTGAGAGGAAATTGGACCCAGTTGTTCCTCCTGAAGAGCCTATCAGGCTGTAGGCAAAGAGGTCATAATACACAAGCAAGCAAAGTGATTGACTCTTGATCTAAGCTACACAGAATGAGTTCAAGGCATGATTCAATGGAAGAGAAGAAGAGAAAGGAAATTGAAAATATAAGAAATATCACATTCTCTCCAAGTAAATAAATTAAGTTACACACACACACACACACACACACACACACACACACACACACACATTTGAGGCTGGAGAGATGCTTTAACAGTCAAGGTACTTGTCTATGAATCCTAAGGACACAGGTTTGACTCCTAAGAACCCATGTAAGCTGCTGAGGAAGCAGGCCCCTTGCTCTGCCTTCCTGGTTGAAGTGCCCCTAGATCCCCTGCTCTGGGAGGTGGTTGCACAGAGTGAGTAGGCCAGATCTCCCTGCCCCTGTCCCCCTGCCCCCCTGCCCCCCATGCCCCCAGTTCCCTGGTCCAGGTCAGTTCCCCTGCTGCTGGCTTGGAACTGCCTGGACCTTGCAAATTTGTTGGTAAAACCTTCTTGATTGAAGTGTCCCTGAGTCCCTAATTCTCAGTTACCCTGCTCCAGAGGGTGTACACAAGGATTCCCTATGCCATGCTGGTTTCTCTGCTGCTGGCTTAGGCTGCCTGGACCCTGAAAGCTTGCTGCAGAAGCATGTCCCTTGCTTCAACTTCATTAATGAATGGCCTCTGGGTCCCCAACTACCTGATGCTCTGCTCTGGAAAGCATGCATGCAAAGTGAGTAGGCCAGAGCTCCTGGTTAGTTCCCCACTCTCCTGTCCCTTGGTCCCCCTACTTCTGCTGCTGCCTTGGGGTGGACTGATCCCTGTGTATGGGCTCTGGAAGCAGGCCTTTTGCTCTGATTTCCTGATTGACTGGACCCTGGGTACCAAAGTCCCTATTCCCCTGAGTCAGAGGGTGCATGGGCTACTGTAGGCAGTGGCCTCTTGCCCCTGGATCTCCAGTATTCTGCCTCCTGGTTCCCCAACACCTGATACCCATGAACTGAAAAGTGCACACAAATGGAGTGAGTAGGCCAGAGCTCAGAGTTCCCCAGGTACCTTTGATGTACCTGCTATGTACACAATGTGCATATGTGTGGTTATAACCCCATCATAAACCAATCTGGTTCACATTTCAAACAGAACACACACTGAAGATCCTACAAGGACAAATAATTGCTTTTCCCTCAATAGAATAAAATGTTTCTCCAAGATGGGTAGACAACTCCTTCCCCCCTAAAAAGGTCAGAAAGCAAAGAGATATCTACCAAGGATGCCTAGTCCCACAATGGAAGCCTCCAATGAAATCATAGAGAAATTAACAGAAATTCAATCCCAAAATGAAAACACAACCAATGTGACCCTAATCCAAAGAACTGCTGAACTAGAAGCAAACCATTTAAAAAAAATCCAACAAACATATCAATGGAACTGAGGAGATTTGTCTCTCAGAGCATTCAGCTTTTGACAGTAGGCTTAACTTAATTGAAGAAAATGTTAGAGGCCTCAAATGAGACATCAATGAATTGAAGGTGAGTCAGCAAATGGAAGATCTCAATAGCCAATTGATTAAACTTAATGATGACTTGATCAAATGCAGCAATGAATTCTAGGAACCATCAAGAAAATCAGAACTTGAACTGAAATTGTACCTCAAAAAGAGATGGGCATGATACAAAAGAATATAACAGAAAACAACAATCAAATGGAACTTATAAAAACCTCTCTAGAACCCCTCACTAACAGAGCTACTCATGTGTAAGACAGAACCTCTGACCTGGAAGACAAGACAGAAGTAATTGACTGGGAGGCCAACAACTTTGCTAAGTTCAAAATATCAAGTGTACAGAATACGAGGGTACTGTGGGATACCCTAAAATAACCAAATATTCAGATCATAGGTATAACAGAAGGAGAGGAAATCCAGGCCAGAGGCATAGAGAACATATTCAACAAAATTATTGAAGAAAATTATCCCAATCTCTCAAAAGAGAGGCCCATAAAGACAGAAGATGCCTAGAGAATACCAAACAGACAGGACCAAAGAAGAAACTCTCCAAGGCACATCACAGTTAAAACCCTTAACAATGAAAACAAAGAGAGAGTGCTAAAAGCAGCAAGAAAGTAACAACTCATTATATACAAAGGCAATTTCATCATAATTATCCCAGATTTCTCAATGGAAATCCTGAAAGCCAGAAGGGCCTGGAATGGAATACTTCAAATCTAAAAATAAACTATGTCTTCCAACCCAAGCTACAGTACCCAGAAGTATCCCTCAAAATAGATGTTGCAAGAAAAACTTTCCATGAAATAAGTCAACTCTATGATTGTATGAATAAAAAGCCAAACCTACAGAGAATACTTCAGGGAATAGCATACACCACATAGAAAAGTCAAACAACCAATCTCAAGAGCCAATAAGAATGAGATCACAATAAACAAAACTAGACTATGGTCCAAAAGGTACAACACACAAGAAAACACCAAACCCCAAAAAACACCCTATCATGGCAGGGATGGAATTGAGCCTCACACTTATGCCTTACATATTAACAATGTTAGTTCACCCATCAAAAATACAAGTTAATAGGGTGGATCTAAAATGGACCCTTCTATCTGCTGTCTTCAAGAAACTCACCTCACCACTAAAAACAGATACCTTCTTAGGATGAAAGGCTTGAAAATAATATTCCAAGCAAATGGAAATAAGAAATATGCAGTTGTTGCTATATTAATATCTAATAAAATAGACTTCAAACCAACAGTAATCAGAAAGGGCAAAGAAGGACTTTTTTTTGCCATGCTTGGACTTTTTTTTTTTTAAATTAGTTTTGTACTCAGCGAATACAGTCAATTTGGTACCATTATTAGGCTCATCCATTACCTACTCCCACCCCTTGTCCCCTCCTTGTTGAAGTATATGGGTCATGCATTCTGGAGTTAGCCCACAGTTATGGGTAGGATAAACATCTGCATATCATGACCCAACATGTAGTATGAGACCCATAGCTGGAGCTGGGAAACAAGTCAGAACCATATCCAAACATAAGCCCACTCTCCAATGTCAAGCTACCACCAATTGTGGGCTACAAGAGGGCCTACACCTATTAAATTCTGTATAAAAAAAAAAGTAAGGGTTATCTCATTTGTCTGGTGCTAACTCCCTCTCCATTGGAGACTGTGCTTCTCTTTTTCAGATAGATGTAGATCCTAAGGAGAGAGCCACCCATCATACCTCAAAAGGGCCCCAGCTGAAACTAAGAACAATTGGTGAAACAAGCAAGGGTGCTGTTTTCTTGGTGAACCAGGTACCAGCACAAGGGTGAAGGAGATCAACACAGAGAAAAATCAACTCCTATCAAATCAGAGATCCAGAGACCCAGAGGCCCCCAACACCTCATCACTGAAGCAGAAGGACACTTTTAACATGAGGACATCACAATCATAAATCTCTATATGTGCTGGACACAGATGCACCACAGTTTATAAAACAAACCATACTTGACAACAAAAGAGAAATAAACACCAACACCATCATAATCAGAGACTTCAATATTTCACTATCATCAGATCAACAAAGCAGAAAATCAAGAGGGAAATATTATTTCCCTCTCAACAACACCATAGATCAACTAGACTTAACAGACATCTATAGAACTTTTGACCCCCAACTCTATAGAATACACATTCTTCTCATCAGCCATCTTCTCCAAAATAGACCATATATTAAGCCGCAAACCATGCCTCCATAAATTTAGGAAAACTGAAGTAACTTCCTGCATCATATGAGCTCACAATGCATTAAAGCTAGAAAATAACAAGAGATGCATCAAGAACTCCGCTACCTCCTAGAGATTAAACAACACACTTTTAAACAAGGTTTGTGGTGAAGAAATCAAAAGAGAAATTGTAAAATATTCCTGGAATTGAACGATAATTAAAACAAAATCTACCAAAACTTATGAGACTTTACAAAGGCAATCCTAAGGGGAAAATTCATAGTGCTAAATGCCTTCATAACAAAGACACAGAAATCTCAAATTAATAACCTGTCCATCTAAAGACATTGGAAAAACAAGAAGAATACAACCCTAAGAGATCCAGATGGAAAGAAATAATAGAGATCAGAGTAGAAGTCTATGAATTGGAAACTAAGAAAACAATTTTAAAAAATAGATTAAATGAAGAGCTGGTTAATGAAAAAATAAGTAAGCTTAATAAACCCCTAGCCAATTTGATAAAGCAGACAAACAAAAACAAAAACAAAAACAAAAAGAAAGAGACCCCTCCAATTAACAAAATCATAAATGAAAACAGAGAAGTCATAAGAAACATCAATGAAATTAGAAGAATCATCAGGGAATATTTTCAAAACCTCTAGAAAATTGTATAATTTGGAAGATAATTAATGACTTCCTAGCCACATACCACCTACCAAAACTCATACCAAAAGCAGACAGAAATACAAGAGAGTACAATATCCCTGATGAGTTTAGATATAAAGATGTTGAATAAAATCCCCACAAACTCAATTCAACAACACATCAAAAGCATTATCCACATTGACCAAATAGGCTTCATTCCAGGGATGCAAGGATGGTTCCACGGATGGAAATCAGTCAACATACTATACCACACAAATAAACTTAACAATAAGAACCACGTGATCATCACAATTAATGCAGAGAAGGCCTTTGACAAAATACAACATCACTTCATGATCAAAATGTTGAAAAGAAAAGGCACGGAGGGTTTATAACTCAACACAATAAAGGATATGTAAAGTACCTAAAGCCCAAATAATAGTTAATGGGGAGTTCTCATTGAGACCGGGAAAAAGATAGGGGTGCCCACTCTCACCACTTATCTTCAACCTAAATAGCAACAAAAATTTAAATAACTTGAAATAACACTAACCAAGGATGTGAAAGACCTATCTAATGAAACATAAAAAAAACTCAAGAAAGAGCTGGGCATGGTGGTGCACGCCTTTAACCCCAGCACTTGGGAGGCAGAGGTAGGAGGATTGTTGTGAGTTTGAGGCCACCCTGAGACTACATAGTTAATTGAAGGAAGAAATTTAGGAGGAATTGAGAAGATGGAAAGATCTCCCATACTCCTGGATAGGCAGAATACATGTTTTAAAAATTGCAATTCTACTAAAAGCAATATACACATTGAATGCAATGCCAATAAAATTCCATCATCATTCTTCAAGGAATAAAAATAAATCATCTTATATGGAATGGCAGCAGGCCTCTAATATCCACACATATCCTCAGCAAAAGAAACACCTCTGGAGGTATTATCATACCCAATCTAAACCTATATTACAAAGCCATGGTAACAAAAACAGCATTACACTGGCATAAAAATAGAAACATAAACCAGGCGTGGTGGTGCAAGCCTTTAATCCCAGCACTCGGGAGGCAGGGTTAGGAGGATCACCATGAGTTCAAGGCCACCCAGAGACTACATAGTGAATTCCAGGTTAACCTGAGCTTGAGTGTGACCCTACCTTGGAAAACCAAAAAGAAAAAAAAAAAAAGAAAGAAACATAAACAAATGGAACAGAATTGAAGACCCAGACTTTAAATCAAAAAACTACAACTACTTGATCTTTGACAAAAGTGCCAATAATGTAGACTAGAAAAAAGAATAACTTCAACAAATGGTATTTGACAAATTGGGTAGCCATATATAGAAAAGGGAAACTAGACCCACTCATGTGTCCATACACAAAAATAAAATCCAAATGGATTAAAGAAATCAATATAAGACCTGAAACTCTTCTCCTACTGTAAGAAAAAATAGGAAGAACTCTCCATGATACAGCTTTTGGGAAAGACTTCCTGAACAAAACCCCAGTAGCCCAGGAAATTAAACAATCACTCAACCAATGGGATCTCATGAAGCTAAAAAGCTTTTGCACAGACAAATATACCTTAAGCATAGGCAATAGATTACTCAATGAATGGGAGAAAATCTTTTGCATCTATACCACAGACAGAAGACTCAACAAATTCAAAAAATAAACAGTAAAAAAAAAAAAAAAATCAAACAACCCACAACCAAAAATGGGACAAAGAACTCAATGGGGAGCTCTCGGAGGAAGAATTACAAATGGTTAACACACACTTAAGAAAATATTCAACATTCCTAACCATGAGGGAAATGAAAATTAAAACAACCAAGAGATGTCACCTTATTCCAGTAAGGATGGCAATCATTAAAAGAAAAAATCAAACAACAACAAATGTTGATGAGAATGTGGGGAGAGGAACCCTTATCCATTTTTGGTGGGAATGTAAACTTGTACAACCACTATGGAAATTAATATGGAAATGCCTGAAGAGGATGAACATAGAGCAAACAATAGAACCAGTTATTCCCTTAATGGGCATTTATCCTAAATTCTCCATGCATCACTACAGAGATATTTGCTCTGTTCATTATAGCTAATAGCTGGAGTCAGCTCAGGTGCCCATAATTGGATGAATGGATAATAAAGTTGTCGTACATTTACACAATGGAATTCTACTCAGCATTAAAAAATAAATGATACAATGAAATTTGTAGAAAAATGGACAGACTTGGAACAGATCATACTCAGCAAACTCACATAATCACAGAAAGGCAAACACAGCATGGTCTCACTTAACTACAGTTCCCAACCTGGACCTGCTCAAGTTGCTGACATATATGATAGGCAACTCAAGGTCTAGACAATAGGGATGGAGGGGGTTTGCAGGGATGGGAAGGGGAGGAGTGGGAAAACAAACACAACACTAAATCCAAAATGAGCTGGTACCATAGAAACCTTTATCCCTGGAGATAGCCTAAAATATACAACACTGAGAAGGAGTAAGTGGGGATCACCTGAAAAGTAGGGCCCCAGAGAGGGTGGGATAATGTCTAAGCTTAAAAGAAAAAAAAAAATTTCTGTCTCTGGCCTGAAACTCTCAGTACCAGAGATTTGTTGCTACCCACACTGGACTATTGATCCAAGATCTCCAAATCAAGACAGCTTTTTGTCAAAGCTCTGAGTTGAGACACAACTTTTGGTGCCAGATTGCCACCAATCTGTGAAAAAGTGAATTTTCCTCTTTGGGGCTCAGTTATCTGAACCACAAAATGAAAAATGCCTGGATTATCCATTTAAAGATTCTTCTCTTTCTAGAACTTAAATATTTTAAGACTCTGGTCTGAATAAGTACTGAGTTCTATGTCAAAATAAATGACAGTGTCCTGATACAAAATTCAGGTCAACTAAATTTGTCAAATGATGCCATCCTTTTAATGAAAAAAGGAGCTGTCTAGTCTATAATTATACATATTCATGCATATTTCACAAATATGTTGATTTCCCTTTAGGCCATTATGAGAAATGGTTATTCAGTTATGACCCGAGAAGAACATTAGAGGTATGAGTGAAGCAGAAGTCATGTTTAGCTCTCTGTATTTGACATCTAGATGTCAGAGTACGAATATTTTAAAAACAGTTAGAAATGAGATTCTTAAATATGATTGTTCTCTGGAAATGTGAATTTGGGAGTCACTGTAGGAGGGCTGACTGAGGTAATGGGTGTTGCTGGGAGAGTTTGGGGGAGAATCTGTATCTTGAATGAAAAAGAAAGGAGAGATTAAAATCTAAAGGTGAGACTATTAAGCAGTAGGAAAAACCAAAAGGGGATGTGTGGAAGCTTGGGTATCAATCATGGGATCAACATTGTCCCATGCTGCAACAGAGAGCTGGCATGTGGCAATTCCAGAAAAACAAAGATAATTATATGAAAATTTTAGTGGAATGTGGAGAAAACAAGATTGAAGACATACTTTAAATTTTACTCAGAATTTGTTCATGTGTTTAGATCTAACAAAGGACTATTTGGCTTTTATAATGATTTTTATATCATGTATCTTTAAGTCAAATGGAACATACATATTCTCATTATCACAGATTCTGAGCAGAAGCTAGGTAAATAAGCTGGCAGTGCAAATATGAGCATTATTCCCCCTTAGCATTTCGCTATGAGAATGCACTTGATATATAAATTTATTTTCAAAGTATCCACTAACGCATTGTTCCAGAAAGTTGGAAATCAAATATACATAAATGAGGAAATGACTAGGTCAAATGTAATACAATGTAACTGACATTGTACAAAATACTTAGGGATATATAGGAAAAGAATATGATCTAATATGTAAACATATTATGTAAGAAAGTATAATATCAAACAGTAATAACCAAGGTAATTATTTGTTTGCTCAACAAAAACACCAAAAGTATACTGAGGAAAGCCCAAATTCACTAAAATATAAATGTAATTTTCTCTGAATATTGCACTTGGGTGTGGGTTTAAAGTTTATAAATTTTATATAAGATATGTATGGCTTTTATTAGCATTACAAGGTCTGACGCCCCCTAATTTTAAGAGATATCACACACACACACACACACACACACACACACACACACTCACACACTCACACTCACACACCCCTTGCTTTGACTTAGAAGATGTAGGAATATACAGATAGTATCCTACTTGCTCTCTATGGATACTAGGCAGATCTAGCCCTGTACCAGCTAGGCTTGGCAAGTAAGTAAGTGACCTACTTACATCAGACTTCAGAACAAATCTTTGGAATTGTTTAAAACTGATATTGCTTAAGTGTGCCTTTAATACTATATGAAAGTAAAAGACATACAATAGGTAAATACTAGGAGTTAAGATATCTTTGCTTATATTCCAACTGATAATTATTTTAGAAATTTAAATAAGAAGACTTAACTGATTCTATTATCTGAAGAACATGTGCTCTGATTTAACCTAAGTGAGATGGGGACAAAGCTATTTTGATAACAGATTTCATAAAAAGATCTAACAGCAAATAATAAAATTATAAGTCTGTTAAAAGCTGCTTCATGTCTTTATTTCCATATATCCAAGAAGTATTTTAAGGCTGTCTGTAAAGCCTATGCCTCAGATTCCTTTACTTTCAACTAGTGATGAACTTGAATAAGCTTAAATTAGATTTCCATGATTACTATATACCATGGAAGGAATCTCAAGACTTAGAGATGTGTACAAATTCTCATTTGTGTAATTTCATCTAAGAGAGCTAAGTTGTACTACTCTGTAAAGGGCTGAGGTTGGAGAGAAGGTATTGGAATAAGGCCCAATCTTAACAAATATGGAATGGACAGAATATTAAAAGGTTTATAGATATTAAAAACACAATAAATAAATTATAAACCTAGATATGGTGGTTTGATTCAGGTGTCCCGCATAAAATTAGGTGTTCTGAATGCTAGGTTCCCAGCTGATGGAGATTTGGGAATTAATGCCTGCTAGAGGTGTGTATTGTTGGGGGCAGGCTTATGGGTGTTATAGCCAGTGTTTGGTACACTCTCCTGCTGCTATTGTCTACCTTATGTTGGCCAGGAGGTGATGTCTACCCTCTGCTCATGCTGTCATTTTCTCTGCCATTGTGGAGCTTCCCCCTCAAGTCTGAAAGCCAAAATAAGCCTCTTTTTTTTTTCCCCACAAGCTGCTCTTGGTTGGGTGAACCTGACTGCAACAGTAGATATGTTTACAGAATATGTAAAGTGGAGAAATTTTTAAGAAAGAGTCTGTCTATCTACATGAAAAATACATTGTCATAATTCCCTAATGTTAAAATAATACAGTCAGGTCTTTAGAAGGAAGTTATATTTACTTGTTCTTGTGCCAGATTTTAAGGTACAAAACAAAAAGGGAGCATTTCTTGCACATGTCTCAGAGAGCCCCAAAGCAACAACAGCCATCATATAGAACACCCACACACAGGAGTAATAAATTCTGTCAGAAAAGGTGGTAGTGGGCTCTAAGGGGAGAATATTCACCATAGTGAACTATGCACAAATTCCACCACTCAAAGATCTCTCAGCATCTTTTTTACAGTTTTACAGGTGCCAGGGCCTCCAGCCATTGCAAATAAACTCCCTGTTTAAAAAAAAAAAAAAAAAAAACCAAAAAAACTTCAATGCAAGGTAACGACAAATTCCAGCAGTATAAATGCAATAGATCTTATTTCTGATACATAACTCAATATAGTTGCTTGGGGAGATGATCAGAATAAAAGTTTGCTTTTATCATATTTTATCTTATTTTATGAGATAAATATTTTGATAGATTATTTTACTTTGAAGAAAATGAGGCACAGACTATTGAAGTGACTTATTACTATGTCACTCAGGTTGGTCTCAAACTCAAGATCTTTTTGCCTAGCCCTGCCTGTCTCTTTCTAGTACCCACTGTTGGGATAAATAATACTGAGCAGGTGGTAGGTTTAATCACTGATGTTCAGAAAGCAATTGCAATGTGCTGTTTCCGTGTGCTTGAGGGCCTGGTCATTGTTCTCCACATGTTTTTCTTTTCAGTGAAGAACATGGTTGGTAACACAAATGATAATGTTCACTCCTATTTAAAATGTTTTGCAAAAGATTACTCTGTGATTTCCCCTGAAATAAAGTTTACTGGGAATGTATAAAGAAATGAAAACAGAAAAGCAGAACATAATTGGATATAAGTGGGAAAAAAATCGTAATTGGAAGAATGGTAGAAATTTAATATACAAACATATTATAGAAACTTTAAAAGGAATATATATCCATAAATAGATCATACTGTGTAACATTCTGTGAACAGGTAGTATTATGAAACCACAAAACAAAGTATGAAAGATGAGCATGGTAGGAAAAGTGATGCTTTTGGCTGGCAGCACAAACATAGGAAGAGTGAGAGATGCCTACCAGCACTATCCAGAAAACCTTTGTAAGGTCATGAGCATGTTTGATACTCTATTATCCATGAAAGTAGCTACTAGAACATGTGGCTATTGGATATGTGAGATATGTCTATTTAACTGAGAAAGTTAATATAATCTGAATTAATTTAAAGAAAAAGAGCCACATGTGTTTAGTGGCTATCATATTGGGCAAAATGTGCTGTGTAGACCACTCTTATAAAAGAAGAGTTAGTATGAAAGTTAGATGATGCAGTGAATTTCAGTGTTCTCAACTGATCCCACTCTAATTTAGTTTAAAACATCATTGAGAATGGGTTAAGAAAAGAAAGTGAAAGTACTGGTTTAAGCAAAGATGTCTTGTCTAAACCAAGCAGTGTTACTTTCATGAGAGGGAAGGTTGAGGAGACCTAATCATGATTTCCACCTTTGCAAAGAACCAAATCTACTTTATCATCTTGAAGAGGGTAGATCTAGAAGAGTGAAAAGCCATCCTTTAGACATACAGATCAACAGTGTGATGTGCGTATCAGAACAGCATACAGAAGCTTCCCCTAACAATTTCATGGGGAGTGGAAATTAACAACCAGACACTCAAGGAGTAGAGGAAGAATTGGGTCAAGCTTGTACAAATAATATTGCTTATGGCTCATATTGGTTATACTTTCCAAGAAAAGCCTATGGGAAGCTTCAGAAAGGGGACTGAGGTCATAGTAACCAGAAGGAGTTGAGTATAAGTAGGTATTTAAATGGCCTAGTTTGTCCTTACAGGATGGTGGCACCAGAGGACACTGGGGTACACTAGCCATTTTGTTACTTTGGAGATCCTGTTATTATTCAATCCTTTGTGAGTTTCTGTAGTTGCATGCAACAAGCATGGAGGGTGCACTTGGTCCCGGGTAGTGTTGGCTCCCATAAAGGACTGTTTGTTGAAAGCCTGCTCATCATTTGCCTTTTTATTGCTAACAGAACAACAGTAACTAGAAGCACTAAATCTAACACTAGAATAAAGGCTCTTTAGAGTGCTTAACAGTGGCAATTACCGGAGTACACACCAATAGTTCTTGGCAGGAATTGAGGAACAAGAAGTAAAGAATTACTTCATGAAGTGAAAAATTTGGGGAGTGCTTCAAATAGAAAATATGTAAATTTACAAAAATGGGAGAGCTACTAGGGCATACAACTGTTCCCTAGAGAAATAAAACTAAACAAAGTTTCTGAATACACCCAGCCTCTTTCAGGAACACTCTATTCAAAAGGAAATTACCAACTATTTTGTGACTCAGCTTATAAAGATTAAGATGTTTGCATTTTCCTGGTAAAAGTTATAATTGACTGAAATTTCTCTGACTCTCACACTTTCCTATAATCTGTGAATGATTAACTTCATAGTATAGGGACAGATATTGATTCCCTTCCATCCTGTCAGTCTCATGAGTCAGTTACAGTCATCCTTTACACTAAAATTTTACCTATAAGTGCTGGTCATACCATGGTTATATAATTGGAGTGACAAAATGAAATACTAAGCTTAATTCTGTAATTTCAGTCATGAAAATAAAATATTATTAAATTGAGTTTATATAATGATGAATCTTTTCTGAATATTAGAATTTTTTGAGGAAATACTTAACAGGCTAGGTGAGGACAGAATGTAGGGTGTGGTAGAGTAATGGAGGGGTAGGGATTAGGGAGGGGGGTGAGGGTAATTGCACATAACTTAATTATACATGAATCAGTTCCATAGAAATCCCCCTTCTCAACAACATTCTACAAGATACAACTATCAATAACGGGGGAGGGTGGTTGGTCAAAAGTGCAATGTAGAAGGTACAGGTGGAAAAAGCTCAACCCTAAAACCATGGGCTCATACCCAGAATCGAGTTAGTTTCTACAGTGAGCTGTTGGCTATGGAGAACCATGAGGTTCCCAAAATAATGCAGGCCTTTGCTATAACCATTGATTACCTTAGCTAAAAGGTAAGACCCTATTTCTGAAGACATGGAGACTGTGGTCACAAGACATCAAAATACCACTCTGGGGCTGGAGAGATGGCATAGTGGTTAAGGCATTTGCCTGAGAAGCCAAAGGACCTAGGTTAGATGTACAAGGTGGTGCATGAATCTGGAGTTTGTTTGCAGTAGCTTAAGGCCCTGGCATCCCTAATCTCTCTCTCTTTCTCTCAAATAAATAAATTTTTAAAATACCACTCTGACACTGAGAGGGAAAATATTTCTCTCCTGGCTAGCCACTATAGTGTTGGAAAACCCTATGAGAGTTGTTGGAGGGACATTGGTCACCAACAGCATGAATAAGCAGAGGATCCTGCAAGCTACAATAGCAACCAGCTGGGCAAGAAGTACAAACTTGTGTAGTAGAGGTACATAGCCTTTTCAGGTAACCAACATTTGTCTGATTGAACATGAGACCAGCTCAGCCAGAGGAACAGATATTGGGTACTGGAAACCAAGTCAGAATCTCATGGCTAGGGATTATAGATTCCAGAAGAGAGAGAGAAGACCTACTGTTCTCTGAATAAGAGGAGTGTCCTTACACACCAAAACATATCTCAGATAACTATATATATATATCCCCTTTAATCCAAGTTTCTCTCACTTGGTTGGAGAATGTGTTTTATTTTACAGATGGCAGAGAAAACTCAGAAGATCCAAGATCCAGGTATATGATAAGAAAAGATCATTGATGGCCTACCATAATATGTGCCTCCACTACCACATTGCCAGGGCCAGCAAGAAATTGCAAAGGAAGTGGCAACACAAGTATTTCACCCACTACTAGCCTGGCAAGCAGCTATAGAGGAATAGCAACAGACACTATGGTCAATCAAAACACATTGAATTAGAACCCTAGAGGCTACAGAGAATTCAACACTAAACTAGACTGCTAGCAGACCTGGCAAGGCTCAGGAACCACTGAGGAAGAGGGGATGGGATAGATAGGGTGGGTAGTAATATCCTGAGCCACAGTTCCCTACCCTGGGATTTACTGAGGTATTGATTGCCCAAAAGTGAAGACCAATAACACCACTGAGGACAGCCCTCAGGGAAAGTGGGACTAGGGGAGAGCGATTAAAAGATGATAACTTTAAAAAAAAAAAAATTAAAAAAAAAAAAAAAGGGCTGGAGATATGGCTTAGCGGTTAAGCGCTTGCCTGTGAAGCCTAAGGACCCCGGTTCGAGGCTCAATTCCCCAGGACCCACGTTAGCCAGATGCACAAGGGGGCACATGCATCTGGAGTTCGTTTGCAGTGGCTGGAAGCCCTGGTGCGCACATTCCCTCTCTCTCTCTATCTGCCCCTTTCTCTGGGTCTGTCGCTCTCAAATAAATAAATAACAAATGAAGAACAAAAATTTAAAAAAAAAAAAAAGATGATAACTTTTGTTTAAAATTTAAAAAAAAAAAAGGAAAAAAAAATCAGAAAAGGGCTGCTGATGCAGGACAGTGCAGAACACTTGCCTGGCATGTGTGAGGCCCAGGGCTCAACTCCAAGTACTAGGAAAAAAGGATCATAAAAGGACAAGGTTGGAATTACAGAAGTAAGAGGCAATAGATCCAAAGGTAAGAGTGCCTAAGGTGTTCCAGGTCCAGTTGACAAAGTGGTAAATAAGCATGTGGACCACAAGGGATTTACACATGATTTCTGAAGAAAATCAAGGATGAAATGATAGAACTATTGGCTAAATATGTAAGCTCTTGTTGCAAACACCCACTTAGTCAGAGTACTACAAAACTGCCAAAGTGATAATTCCCTTCAGAAGGTCTCAAGGAACCCTTATAACAAGACACAGATCAGTAAAACTGCCTTCTATGCTTCAAAGATAGGAAAATAATTAAATAGGGTCAATGTCTTTGAACATGCTTATGTAACTAGCTTTGGCAAGAAGAAACCATATGACTGTAACATATTTCCATTTGTTGGGTATTATGATAATTATGGTAGTGATGGATGACAGAACTTACTTTTTCTCTTAGAAGGGTTTTGAACAGATTTATTTATAACAAGCGCTTCCAAAGTACACCTGAGTTAGCATGTTCATAAGAGGCTATGAGACAGTCTTATTTTCCTAAATGGATTTACATAGAAATTTGGAGTAGAAAATTTAAATTTATGTATTCTAAGTTCTAGATAGCAGGAAAATATCCAGCCAAAATGTCTAAAATGTGATATTTTAAAAGGACAAGTGAGGAGGAAGAGATAAATTGGGTCAATTTCAATGAATGCTTTCAGAGTATATGGGTACTGGAGAATCAAACCTGGGTCCTTTGGCTTTGCAGGTAAGCACCTTAACCACTAAGCTATCTCTCCAGTCTGGTAGTGCATGTTTTTAAATGTGTTGAAAATAATGCTAAAGAGAAAATATATTAAGGTAAAATTTAAAATCCGTAGAGGATAATCAAAGATTTCAAAAAATGGACTTCCATTATCAAGTAGTTAAAATGCTTTGGTATCTAAATGTAATTTGACATTTACTACAGACAATTTTGAATAACCATGATATCAAATCAGAATAATCCCAAATTTATATATATATATATATATATATTTCTACACTTACAGACAACAAACCATGGTATTTCCCTCCCTTCCCCTCCTGTCCCCCCCTTTCTCTTTCATAACTCTGCTCTCAGTCATATCCCCTCCCTCTCTCCATTATCTCTCTTTTAATTTGATGTCATTATCTTTTTCTCCAATTATGAGGGTCTTGTGTGGGTATTGCTAGGCACTGCAAGGTCTTGGATATCGAGGCCAAATTCTGTCCAGATAGTTGTATGTAAGGAGTGGTACCCTTCCTTTGGCTCTTACATTCTTTCCACCACCTCTTCTGCAATGGACCCTGAGCCTTGCTGGGTGTGAGATGTTTCAGTGCTGGACACTCCTCCATCCCTTCTTCTCAGTACTATGTTGCCTTTTGGGTCATCCCAGTGATCATCACCATCTGAAAAGAGAAGCTTCTCTAACCAGAAGTGAGAATAACATTAATATATGAGTATGGACATTAAGTGTAGTGCTTTCAGGGCAATTTGGTGAGAGTAAAACATGCATTTATCCATACAAGAGCAGGCTTTATACCCCTAAGGCTCATGACCTCCCCTGCCATAGGCTTTTGATTAGGTTTTCAGTACCAGGTACGTATTCCCTCCCATAGAGTGGTCCTTCATTCCAATTAGAGAAAACTTGTTTTTGCCCAGAGCAGACATGATACAAGAGTTCTCGTTCAGTCATTTGGCCTGTGGGACCAAAGTTGAAGTTGCCAGTCTCTACTGTTTTCACTGCTGATGACTTCTGTCTGCCATAAGACTGCACACAGTGTAGCTTTTCCCAGGTTTCAGTTGGCTGGGCTACAGGCAGAAGGTTTTCTGCTAAGCACCAACTTGATTTCTCAGTGACTTTGCCTCTCAAGCGTATGAAGTCTTCAGCAATAGGGTCTTACCATATCTTTCTCTTGGGGGAACCAAGGGCCTTGGCAAATAGCCTATAATGTTTTGGAGGCAACAGGGATATCCCTGACCAATGACTCACTGGAAGGTATCTCATTCCAGGGACTGAAATTTTCCGGTAACAATTTATGGCTTCTGCATGTGCCTTTATTTAGGAAAGTAGATTTTCATATGTCTTATTCAGAATATCTTGAATTTAGATTGACCCTCCCCCACCCTTGTTTTATACAATCTCTTCCCCTGACCACGATTATGCCTTTCCCCTCCCTGCTATCTGTTCTTCTACTTACATATATACAATACCATCCTCTTAAGACCATCCCTCTCCTCCCTCCTTTAAGCCTTTTTCCAGCTTATGGGCCTCTGCTGCTGATTTTTTGTTCCATATCACACACAAGTCTATACATTTGTAGCTAGGATCCACATATAAGAGAGGACATGCGACATTTGGCTTTCTGGGCCTGGGTTACCTCACTTAGTACAATCCTTTCCAGATCCATCCATTTCCCCACAAATTTCATTTTTCTTTACTGCTGAAGAGAATTCCATTGTATAGATGCAACACATCTTTATTATCAATTCATATGTGGATGGACATCTAGGCTGGTTCTATTTCCTAGCTATTGTGAGTAGAGCAGCAATAAACATGGCTGTGCAAGTATCTCTAGGGTAGTGTAAAGAGTCATTAGGATATGTGGATCATATGGAAAATCTATTTTGAGCTGTCTGAAGAACCTCCACACTGATTTGCACAATGGATGTACCAGATTACATTCCCACCAACAGTGTAGAAAGGTTCCCCTTTTACCATTTGTTTTCCTGATGGTAGCCATTCTGATGGGAGAGAGATGAAATCTCAAGGTAGTTTTAATTTGCACTTCCCTGATGGCTAAGGATGTAGAACATTTTTTAGATGTTTACATGCCATCGTTATTTCTTCTGATGAGAAGTCTCTATTTAGTTCCATTGCCCATTGTTTGATTGGGTTGTTTGATTTCTTATTGTTCTGTTTTTTGAGTTCTTTGCATGTTCTGGATATTAATCCTCTGTCAGATGTGTAACTGGCAAAGATTTTCTCCCATTCTGTAGGTTGTCTCTGCTCTGTTCACAGTGTCCTTTGCTGTACAAAAGCTTTGTAATTTCATGAGATCCCAGTGGTTGACTAATGGTTTTATTTACTGAGCAATTTGGGTTATATTCAGAAAGTCATTACCTATGGCAATATATTGACGGGTTTTCCCTACCTTTTCCTCTAGCAATTTCAGATTTTCATGTCCCTGATCCATTTGGATTTGATTCTTGTGCATGGAGAAAGACAAGGATCTATTTTCATCTTTCTACATATAGATAAACAGTTTTCCCAGCACCACTTGTTGAAGAGGCCGTCTTTTCTGCAATGAATATTTTTGGCATTTTTGTCAAAAATCAGATGGCTGTAGCTGCCTGGATTAACATCTGGGTCCTCTATTCTGTTCCACTAACCTACATATCTGTCTTTGTCCCAATACCATGCTGTTTTTGTTACTATGGCTTTGGAATATAGCTTAAAATTGGGTATTTTTGTTGCTCAAAATTGTTTTGGCTATTTGAGGATTTTTTTCTGCTTCTAAATGAAATTTAGGTTTTTTTTTTTTTTTTTCTATTCCTGTGAAGAATGCCATTGGAGTTTTAATGGGAATTGCATTAAACATGTAGATTGCTTTTGGTAAGATTGAGATTTTCACAATATTGATTCTTCCAATCCAAGACGATGAGATATTCCATTTCCTTGTGTCTTCTGAAATTTCTCACTTGAGTGTTTTAAAATTCTCCTTCACTTCCTTAGTAAAGTTCATTCCAAGGTGCTTTATTTTTATTTTTTATTTTTTTTGAGGCAATGGTGAGTGGGAGAGTGTGGTGGTTTGAATAGAATAGATGGCCCCCAATATATTCAGTTGCTTATTTGTAGTTTGCATCTCTAGCCACCTGGCTGGAGGCAAGGTCACTGGGTGGATCTTAAGGTGTGGTGGTGGATTTCAGATTACAATCTAAAGATATGCAAAGTGTGCCTAGCTGGAGTTCCTGAAGTGTGCTCTGGCTTTTGACCTTTAGGCTTGTACTGCTCTCTCTCTGCTTGGGCCTGTGAAGGCAGGCCATTTTCTTCTGCCATTATGGAACTTCCCCTGGATCTGTAAGCTTCAATAAATATCCCTTCCTCCATAACTGTGCCTGGTCTGGAAGTTCATCTCAGTGAACCTGAAGCTGACTAATACAGAGAGATTCCCTGATTTCATTCTCCACACATTTGTTGTTAGTACATAGGAAAGCTACTCATTTATGTGTATTTATTTTGTATCCTGCTATGTTGGTTGCTAGAAATGTTTATCAGCTCTAACAGTTTGTGGGTAGAGTTTTTAGGGTCTTTTATGTATAGAATCATATCATTTACAAATAGTGATAATTTGAGCTCTTCCTTTCCAATTTGTATTCCTTATGAGCTTGCCTTTATAGGTAACTTGCTTCTTCTCTCTAACTGCTTTCTTTGGTTTGTGTGTTTAATAGTTTAATTATAATATGGCAAGGAGAGATTCTTTCCAGATTTTGTCTGTTTGATGTTCGAAAAGCTTCTTGTATTTGCATTGGCATTTCTCTCCCAATTTGAGTAATACTTTCTTCTATGATTTTGTTGAACATACTAAGCCTCCAATTGAAATTCTTCTGTTATACCCTGAATTATTATGTTCGATCTTTTCATAGTGTCCTGGATATCTGCAAATTCCCATTCATACCTTGCTATTAGCTTGTCTTTCTCTTTGTTGGACTGTATTAGATCTGCCACCTGGTTTTCTAGTTTAGATATTCTGTTCTCTCCTTCATCCATTCTACTGGTGAGACTTTCCACAGAGTGTTTTATTTCATTGACTTTATTCTTCAGAGCCAGGATTTCAGCCTGTTTTTTCTTCAGTATTTCTATTTCCTTACTCATGTCTTGTAATGATTTCCTGTGTTCTCTTTCAGAAGTTTGTTTTCTTCTTTAACTCCTTTGTTTTTTTCTTTGATTGCCCTCATTTCTTCTCTGATTTCTTTGAGCATAGACACAATTATTTTTTTGAAATCTTTGTCAGGCATTTCATCTAAAACAGTCTCATTGGCGATCATTTCTGATGGATTTATAGTTTTTGGTGGGACTGTATTGTCTTGATTCTTTGAGTTTCCTGTATTATATTGTAGTGACTTTTGCATCCTGAATTGATTTGATGCTTGGGTTTTCTACTTATCTGCAATGTTCCCAGATGTGGCAATCCACCTCTATATACCCTCAGGATATGAGTTCAGAGAAGCAATCCTAGGTGTTGAGTTTGCTTGCTAAGCAAGTATTCTAGTGAACTGGGTGGAATAATTTACTGGCAAATTCTAAACTTCAACTAAGTAACATATGCAATCAATAAAAACCATCACAAAGTATGCAATTGTGGGGATTAAAACAGACAGATATTCATACAAAGCCAAAATCCCTAAGAGCATATGTTGTTCTACACCCTTAATCTTGTCATCTGGGAGGTAGAGATTTCTGTTCTGAATTGGGTTCCAGGTCAACCTAGATCTGGATCAGACCCTGCCCCAATATGACAAAAGCAAAAAAAAAACAAAAGCCCTATATATATGAAAGCACGAAAGGCAATAAAATTCAACCCCCAAATACAGGTTATTTGAAAATGTTAAAGCCAACCAAGAATATATACCCCATAACCTGCCCTGACAAGGACAGAGAGATTAGCTCTTGCAGGACTGTGTACCTGTTTTTTTTTTTTTTTTGTCAGTCAGACTTGTTACCTTTTGGGGTGGCTTCCAATCTCACCAATGCTGAGTGCCCACCTAGATCCCTCCATGTTGTGCTGTGCAGTTGTACCTCTGATCAGCTGTGCTAGCTGTGCTGCCACTGGGCGCTGAATGCTGGAGGTTTGTGGTTCTGATGGTGGGGGATGGGAGAGTTCAGACTTCTGGAGTTGCTTGTACTTTCAGTAGCTCTTTAGTTGATCTCATCTGTCTTTCCTTTATATTTCTTAACTTTGTAAGAAGGCTGATGGAGTTGAAAAATCTGTTGCTTGGTCTCTGCTGCTGCTGCTGCCACCTGGCACACCTGGCACACCTGGAAGGACTGCGCCAGGCGGGTGCGCAATTGTGGGCTGTGATCACCTCAGTGGGACTCTGGCCATTTTCCTCCTGGTGGGTCTTGGTCTCTCTGGCTTCTCTGCTGTGTCTAAGAATGACCTATACTCCTTCACTTTTCAGAAGAAGAGTGTATTTTTCTGGGGTTTTGCTTGAATCCCTCCGTAGGCTGGTATGGCATGACTCCTAACCTGCTATCTTACCCGGAAGTCCCATAATCCCAAATTTTAAGAGTATAAATTTCTAATTATAAGGAAAGTTCACATAAAATAAAATTGATCTTTAAAAAATAAATAATGGGGTCTGGGAAGCTAGCTCAGTAAAATACTTGTTTCACAAGCAATGAGGACCTGAGTTAGATGCCCATAACCCACGTAAGAATACTTGGTATGGTGGTACATATCTATAATCCCAATGCTGAGGAGATGGAGACAGAAATATCCTGGGAGTTACTGGCTAGCTAGTCTAGTCTCTTAGAGAGTTCTAGGCAAATGAGAAATACTGTTTCAAAAAGAAAAAGAAAAAAAAAAGGGGGGAAAGAAAAAGAAAAAGAAACATAATGTCTCAACGAAGTTGGACAGCATTCCTGTGGACAACACATGAGGTAGTCTTCTGGCATCTATATATATGTGCACACATGTGCACTTGCACCTGCATACATACAAATACATACATGCATTTAAAAGTAGCTAAAAAACTCATATTTTTGTGAAGCAGCAGGCATACGTATTACATTATTAATTACAATTTAAATTTTATAGATATAACCTTTAGCAAATTTTAATCCAGCTAGATATTCTGTGAGTTAGTACAACCAGAAAACATAGCAAACTACCAGACAAAAATAAGGCAGTTACAAGTAGCTTTTATTGGGATAAAACAGTTCTAACTTATAAAAATATGAGCACATTAATTGCAAAATTAATGGATGCCATTAATTTCTCTGGTATTTAGATCAGAATAGTTATAAGGCTATATAATTAAAACATTTTCAAAGAATCTAAATCTAACTATGCTTAAACATACAGTAAACAAACTTCTGCAATTGTATATTTAGTCAGTAAGACCTAGGAAAAGAGGGCTGTGTCCTGAGTCTCAAGAACATAGGCTGTGTGATTTCTGCAAATGTCTGCACACAAGAAATATTTACACATAAGTGCTGTCATCATATGGGATTAGTAACTAATCATCTTTGATGCAGTTAGCCAGAATTCCTCAAGTCAATGCCTAAATAGAAACACTATCAATTTTACTTGAAATGTACATGTATAATTTTTCAACTTCTTATAGGCATTTACTGTATTATATCATAGCATTTAACGTACCACAAAATAAAATGAACTAAAACTTTAGCTTATAATATGAAAAGATGAACTGTCAGATATCTGTATTACTTGTTTCTATTATCAATTATACTACCCTTCATCTTAGCCAAAAGGTAGGGAAGCAATCCATTATCAAACATAATAGCAGTGAGGGAAGTATGAAAGGCATGAAAAAATTTAATATCAGATAATGTTTAAAACTCTCAGCTGGAAAACTTAATTCTTCCCTTAAGTCTTTCTCAACTACAGCTATCATTAGTTCATTATGAAATAAAATGACCTGGTTGATATTTTATTTGCTTGTCATTCCCATGTTCACTTTTTAGCAAAGTTCAAACAGGACACAGATCCCATGAGAAAAGGTAGATTTTATAACGGTTATAAAATCTAAGTTTCTTTCTCTTATAAAGCCAAACACCTAGCCTTTTCTTGTTATTAAAGTCATGTACCTCATGGATAGCTAAGTTCTCATTTTCCCCCTTAAATTTAAGCTTAACCATCTAAATTCTTGTTTTTCTGTCCTCTCCTCTCCTTTCTCCTCTTTCCTCCCCTCCTCTCCATTATTGCCCTTCTCCTCTATTCTCCTTTCCCCTCCCTTCCCCTCCCCTCTTGTCTCCTTCACTGCCCTTCTCTCCTTTCCTTTCCTCTCCTCCCCCTCTCCTCTCCCCTCTCCTAAAGTGTGTCTATGACATGAAAGTATCATAATACAAGCTGGAAACCTCCTTCTCCATCCTTCTATAGGATATAGTTTCTTTTCCAGAGAACCACAGGAACTTCAGTTCTACCTGTTTCTCACCACCAGACAGCTCTCTGCCAGGTTTCCTAAGATTCCCATTCAGTCACCTCCAGCTGAGCCAACCCTGGTACATTCTGTGCTACTTTCAAAACTCCACAAGCAAACAAAACAAAGCCCACCACAAGTAGGCTCACCAGCTGAGGACCCCATGAAGACACCACTGAAAACCACGTGCCTGCAGGCATTCACCCTGCAGATACTACCTCGTTCTAAAGTTATGCCTGAGGTCACAGAGAATCCCAATATTTGTTTTATTGCTGCCATGAAGCACTCAGAACTGGCATCCATCCTCAAATACACTACAGGCAATCACCAAAACCAGTAGATTGAAAACCTGGAGCACAGATAATAGCTTCTTACTAGTGACAAAATGAACAGATTTCTATTACGAAGAGGATTTTCTCCTACCTTTCTGATTTTCAGAAGCTACTTAGTTTTCCTTTTCCTAAAACATACCCATATTGATATGTTCTACTGCAAAGTGTAATCATGCTTTCCTTCTAGGGGCTTGTACAATTCCACACAAGGAACAACCTGGCACAGGAAAAATATCATGTTGAACAATGTCCTTCATATGATAAGGTCTTTGGAGGCTTTTTAGGGAAAGATTCACAGGGAGCTAGTCAGTTTTTTCATACTGGAAGTTTCTTGTTTTAAAACAAGCACAGGTGAAGTGACAGGTTCAGAATCCTATTTGTGTGCATGCAAAGGGTCTGGCTGGTAGAGCAGCCACCTTTGCTTAATCAGCCCACTCAAAGTTGGTGAGGAAGACCCTAGTTTAGAAATGAACTTTTCCTGTAGGTTGCCTCCAGAAACCCAATTAAACAATTCTTGAAGAAGCCAAGAGCAATGAAGTGAAAACCAACGAAGTGAAAGGCACTTGGACCACTCCTGGTTGAGGCTGCTAAATCATTCACAGAGAACCCAACAGGGGAAAATTTAATGAGAAAGCCCTTGCAATAGACCTCAACCCACAACAGTACCTGAAGGAATTCCTAGGTAAGTGGTCTAAAAGGTTTGGTGCTCCTTACATGGGAACTCAAGTGGGGCTTGCATTTGTGTCTAAGAACAAATTAATTTAAAAAAAATACAAATCACAAAAACACTAAATAGTATACATATATATATGTATGTATATATATATATATATATGTGTGTGTGTGTGTGTGTGTGTGTGTGTGTGTGTGTATATACATTTGCCTAACCAACTTTTAATGCTTTCATTATTGCATTTTTTTAATTTATTTTTCCTGGTTGATCCCATGCTCTGCTACTTACACACCCTTTCTGTAGAAACAATGCCTCTGGAGGTCTACCTATTACTCTGAACACATCTTACCCCTTAACTCTGAGCCCCATCTACAAAGTGCTCTATTTTTCAGAAGCCAACAGATGCCTTTTCAGCCAAATATTTTATTTTTTTTCTTTTCTTTTGATTTTTCTCCAATGTTGAGTCTCACTCTAGCTCTGGCTGTCCTGGAACTCACTATGTAGTCTCAGGGTGTCCTTGAACTTACGGCGATCCTCCTACCTCTGCCTCCCAACTGTTGGGATTAAAGGCATGTGCCACCTCGCCTGGCTCAGCCAAGTATTTTCTTTTGAGAGACATGAATAGGAGCTGGATGGTTAGAGTGGCTCAGGGGGGAAAGGGAGACAGAATGAGCATTCAGTATGCCACTACCATAGTGGTGTGGTACAGTTGGTCTCTGTAGGGCTGACTTATATCAAGGATATGGTGGAGTTAGGATGATACAACAGGAATTCTGGGGATAGGTGTTAGACCAGAGATTAAGAATTCCCTCTCCTCATAGAAATTACATATCTTGTCCACATGGCTATAGGAATGTGATTGCTCTGCAATAGTGAGAACACCCAGCTGCTCATGAGGGCTAACAACCCAAGAAGAACTGAGGCTGCCTTTCTTTTTTTTTTTTTATTACCCTAAGAGGCTGCCTTTCTTAGCATATTTCTTCACTACCTCTATTAGATACCAGGTAGACTACAGATCAGCAGGGCCTCCTTTAAATAAAATAGCATGTTCCTTTCAACCTAAAAGGTCTTGTCCTTTCAACTTCTATAAATTCACCCATAAAAAATATTCCAGAATTGGGGCAAGAAATCATCAAAAGAAATATATACTCTGCAAGATTTTCTATGCTCTGGGGCACAACATACTCTAAGCAGAAAGCAATGGTGCAAAGCAGAGCAGAGGCTGTTGACCTGAAAACACCCAGTTGAAAAGTAAACTTTCTTCCATGCACATGGAGAAAATGTGCCCTAGTATTTCATTCACCTTTTCATTCAGTCTCTGTGTCCAGGTCTTGACAGAAGCTGGTAGTCGTGGGTATACATATGAAGAGACAATACCAGCACAAGGGTTGTCACAATGGAGACAATGGCATAATGTTACTATAAAAATATGGCTGGGAATGTTAATAATATACTCTAAAGAGCCAATAACATGACATGCCCACTGAGTGTTCTCTTAGCATTTGTTTTCTGTTCCCAAGTGACATATGGTCTGGAGCATGTACTATAATGTTAAAAAGAAGGCAGCTGGGAAGGTTTATAATTTTCTAGATCTAAAAACATCAAAATGTAAGTTTTATAAAGGGTAATTACCCCTTCTCTTGTCATTGACTGACCCTAATAATGAAAATCAATCCTTATTATCCCCAAAAAGTTTCAAAATGTCAATTGAGGTAATAAAGTATCAAAAATGACTCAGAAGCAACATCAAAACCAGCAGTTTTGTTATAAGTTACTGTTTATGGTATATGTAATGATACTTGGTTTCCTTTATCCTTGACAGTGGTATGCATATGACACTCTAAGGCCCAAGGTAAGGTGTCAGCTGGAGAGAGCAAAACCAACAGAGTACTGAGTACTCCCAGTGGTTCTGATACTGGTTACATTTTATTCTGACAGATCACAAAGGGGTCATCTTCTAAAAGCCTCACATAAAAAGATTCAATTCAACATATAAGTACAATAAGGTTATGTCCTTTGACGTCTGTGTTCTGTAATTCTTCTGTATTCTGACAGATTATATATATGGGTCTTTTTCTAAAACAAAAACAAAAACATCAGGAGTCCATTAAGCTTCTTCGGAATATGACTATCAAACTACTTAGGCGAACACTATCATATCCAAAATAAACCAATAACATATGAATTTGGTGTAAGGTTCCTGGCTCAATCACAATGTCTGCCAGTACTTTAGCACACACACACACACACAAAACCAAACCAGTCACCATGTCTGCCAGCACTTTAGCACACAAAACATCACCAGAATGTAGGGAGAAGCCAGCTCCAATATTCTGTTTCATATCCCAGGCACTTACTGAGTGTGCAGTGCCTAGAGTTGGGGCCAAAGTCATGAAAACTGTTGTCTTCCTTGGGCAATCCTGAATTTTCCCCAAACCTGGGTTTGGCTTTCAATTTCTCTTTAAGAACCAGAGCCAAGTAGCAGCTGGTACTCACACTCTCGCACCTGTACTTCTACTTTGCAAGGCACAGAAATGCCTTTCCTTCACAAAACATGAATTTCTGGAGTTTGGAGTTTATCCCGTCATTCATGGGCACACAATACATAAACAGCAGGAAATGGGAAAAGAGCCTAATTAGGGCTGTTTAGGCTGCTCTATTTTGCTCACCTTTAAAACTAGTCTCTTCCTGTTCACTACTTTGTGATGAAAATATCTTTCTTGGAGGACAAATTAACTGAAAAGTGCATGGAGAGAACACAAGGCTTATTACACAGCCATCTTGACCACTCAGTGTCTGATGAACCTGAAGTGTAGCTGGAGGCAGTCACTGTACATATATGGTTACCTGATTTATGTCAAAAATGATTTAAAGCATGCCATCTCAAAAGCCTACATGCAACTGGGAGACTGGAAAGAGTTTGACCATTAGTGTTGGGTTAAAAAACAGTATTTTTGATTTTTTTCATTACTGGCATGTTCCCTGATAATTTTAGAAACTGAAACTTGTTCCTTCCCTGAGTTAGTCATCATGTGAACATCACATATAGAGCACTGAGAATCATTGATTATGAGATATGCAGCAGCTTTCTAGAAACTTATATAGCCAAACTAGAAAGACAAAGATGCTTCAGAGAGAAATTAAAGTTAAGTACCTAACCGTGTCATGATAATTTTGAGTAGCAGACATCAACAGAGAGATTAATAAAGAATGATTTGGAAAAGCTTTAAAGAAAGTAGGACAGGATTTGCAAGTGGAGGACTTATAGAGGAGAAGAGTGGCCTGAGGCAAGAGACAGAGGATCCCAAAGTACAAGGCATATGGCCAGGCAGATACTAAGAACAAAGTACATATGTGAAGTGAGAAAAATTAAAGCAGGGTTTTATGACTCAATCATCATGAAATTTAGCCCCCGAATTATGCCTGATTTATAGCCACGTTTCTCCCTGCATTTAATGGGAAACGATCCTAATGAGAGTTCCAACTGAATTGCTTATGTTTGCTCTAATCACTGTCACCAGGATAAGTTCATCACTGTTTCTGCGAAAGTCCATCTGAAGGTTTTCCCTGGTGGTTCAGACATAGCTGTTCTCCAATGTCATAATCTCCACTTCTGCTATGTCCAATAATGGAAGTCAGCATCACAAGTGGCACTGAATACTTGAAATTTGAATAGGTATATGGGTCATGCATTCTGGAGTTAGCCCACAGTTATGGGTAGGAGAAATGTCTCTGCATATCATGACCCAACATGTGGCTCTGACATTCTTTCCGCCCTCGCTTCCACAAAATTTCTTTGAGCCATGTTGGGTTCATTTTTGGTCTGCTTCAGTGATGAGGTGTTGGGGGCCTCTGGGTACCTGGTTCTCTGATTTGGTAGGAGCTGAGTTTTCTCTTTGTTGATCTCCTTCACCCTTGTGCTGTGTGATAGTTAAGGTGTTGTCAACTTGATCTGTTTAGTAATCCATAGGTTGCTTCTAGGAAGGATCAACTAAAAGAGGAAGTCTTTCCCCCAGGGTAAGCCCTTCCCCCAGAATGGGTGGCCACACCCAGAGGGGGACTTGATACAAGGGAGCTCTGGGTAAAAAAGAGTCCCTTCCTTCCTGCCGGCCCTGCTTCCATTTTGGCTGCCGGAGCTGCTTGCTACCTTCCAGCATGGATTGAAGACCAGTGCGGACGAAAGACCAGCATCAACTGAAGACCCCTGTGGATTGAAACCCAGTGGCTCCTCAGGAAGCCTCCAGGCTTTCCAGTACCATCTGCAGTGCCGGGACTGCTGAGGCATCTGGCCACAAGGACTGAGCAACTACCAGGTTCAGTGATTCTCAGGCCTGCAACTGCTATTGGACTACTGTAAGCTGATCCAATAAATCCCCTTTTAAAATAATTCATTCTAGCAGTTCTGTTCCTCTAGAGAACCCTGACTAATACATGCTGGTACCCGGTTTGCCAAGAAAACAGCACCCTTGCTTGTTTCGTCAATTGTTCTTAGTTTCAGCCAGGGCCCTTTTGAGGTATGATGGGGTGGCTCTCTCCTTAGGATCTACATCTATCTGAAAAAGAGAAGCAGATTCTCCAACGGAGAGTAAGTTAGCACCAGACAAATGAGACAACCCTTACTTTTTTATAGAGAATTGAATAGATGTATGCCCTCTTGTAGCCCATGATTGATGGTAGCTTGATAATGGAGAGTGGGCTTATGTTTGGATATGGTTCTGATTTGTGTCCCAGCTCCAGCTATGAGTCCCGTACCACTGAGGGGATCAGTTAGCCGAATCAAGAGCAGTTGGTTTCCCACCATGGCTGTGTGCCGCTATTGTACTTGTGTGAGCATCACGACTGGTTATTTGCTGCTAAGTAGGTTAGACTATGAGTTGCTTGGACAGATATTGGTCATTTTCCCCCAGTTGCCCATGTAGCACCTTCTGGCACTAGACGCACTGACTGTCTGGGAATGACTCTCTTCCAGCTTCCAGACATGCCATTCTATTTTATGTGTCAACCACATAAGGTGTCTTCAGCAGTAGGATCTTACCACTAACCTTTGGTGGGTCATCAAGTACTCTGACAGAAATCTGTCTTTCTTTTAGGAAACCTTGTAGGTCTGTCTGATCAAAAGCTCATTGTGGATAGCCACATGTTGGTACTGAGAGTTATAGGTCAGTGCCCACTAAGAAAAGGAAGAAAAAGATAACTAATATAAAAGAGTTAGAGAGAAGAGAGAGAGAGAGAAAAAAGGAGAGAGAAAAGCTGTAGAAGATCAAGGTCAGTCTTCATCATACCCTTTCCAGTGTCTTGTGGCTCAGTTGATCCCTCTAAGGGCCTGGTGAAGGTTTAGCCATTTGGTCTGCCTTTTTGGATGTAGAATTTTATGGTACCCTTGCCATTTGGGTCTATATTTGTGTTTCCCACTCCCTCTCTTGCCCTCCCCTCCCTCCCCACCCATCCTATTGTCTAGTCTATGAGCTGCTTGCTGGGTACGTAAGGCATCTTGGGTAGATTCAGGTTAGGTGCTGTAGATGAGTAAGACTATATGGTGATTTTTTTTCTGTGATTGGGTAAGTTCACTGAGAATGATCTGTTTCAGGTTCAACCATTTTTCCTCAAATTTCACTGTGTCATTTTTTTCTTACTGCTGTATAGAGTTCCATTGTATAGATATACCACATCTTAGTTATCCATTCTTCTAGTGATAGACATCTGGGTTGATTCCAGCTCTTACAGACTTGACAAGCTTACAGACTTGAGGGTAAGTTCCATGATGGCAGGGGAAAACAATGACATGAACAGAGTGTGGACGTCACCTCCAGGACGTGTTAATTCCCCAATATTCATCAGCTGGGAACCAAGCATTCAGAACATCTAAGTTTATGGGGGATACCCAAATCAAGCTACCACATCCTGCCTTTGGCCCCCATAAACTAATAACCATGCATGATATAAAATAAAATGCATTCAAGATCATTTTTTCTATCTCTGTGAAGAACACTGTTGGGATTTTAATTGAAATTGCATTAAATCTGTATATTGCCTTTGGTAGGACCGCCATCTTCACAATGTTAATTCTGCCTATCCAGGAACATGGGAGGTCTTTCCATTTTCTCAAGTCCTCCTCAACCTCTTTTTTCAGTGTTTTTATGTATTCGTTGTATAGATCTTTCACTTCCTTGGTTAACATTATTCCAAGGTATTTTTGTTGTTGTTGTTGCTATTGAAAATGGGACAATTATTTAATTCCTGGCTTGAATGTTTTAGATACTGCATAATTTGTTCCTAAGATGCTTTCTATGTTCTCTATCTCTTAAGCATATACTTATTCCAAACAAATTGGAGATATCACACACATACACACACACACACACACACAATATATATGGCACTTTGACTCTCTACCCACTTGAAGTTGAGAATTAGTAGTAATAGAAATTTTTAGTGCCTTGTCACAAAATGAAGAATCAAAGGCATTTGACAAGGTTTACCAAAATTTGTAGGCTATAGTGAGAAAAAGGTTACATGATTCAAATCATATCAATTATTATTAAATCCCCATATATATTATTTTATCAATCGTAATGATGTTCAAACATCTCCATAATCCAAGGACTTGAAACTGAGCCATAATACCAAAAATTCCCCCCAAACCCATAATAGCACAGAACAAACATTCACACTGCAAAAGATAGTATTGCGTGTAGCAAAGAAAAATTCAACCAATACAAGATTTAAAGAAGGCAAACATCAAACTCTGAAGCTCCAAGACCAATAACTCTAGTCAGTAACAAGTCTCCAAATCTGATAATTCTAACCAGCAACAAGTCTCTGGAGTTCCAATTTCACCTCTACAGCTAGGCTACTCATAGTCCTGGAACACTTCAACTGGGGCCAACAGCTCTCCTTAGCAGCCATCTCGTAGTCCTGTCATCTCCATTGGTGCATTTCCATGCAACCCATTGTTCATCCTCACGGCTCCATTGGGTCTCCATCCAGGCATCAAGCAGACCTACTTCAACACTGCCCATGGCCATTTCCAAAACACAAGACTGCATTGCAAACTCAATGATCCTCTCTTTCCTGCATCTCTTATAATCTATAATACCAGATAGGGTGCCAATTTGTTAATCCAGGGGGCAATAAAGCAGATTTTGAAGAATAGGACACAAGTTCAGCATTCAGTTCCCTTGCAAACACTGCAGTCTCCCTGAGGCCATGATACAGGTCAGCTGGACCAATCTCAAAGGTTGTAATCTCTCATATAATTGCAGCTAAACAGGCAGAAGTTTCAGCCCAAAGATTTCTTTCTGTACAATATCCCTCTGCTCACACCAGTACATTTCTATGCAAAGCAACCTTGCACAACTTCTCAGGACATGGCCATAACAGCAAGCCTCTCATAACATAAGAGCAAGCCTTCTAGCCCAGTCTAGGCAAAGCACTTTCTTACTGCCATAAGCCAAACCTTACAGTCCATGGTACCTACTCCATTCAGATCTTTCAAGTCTGACCAAAATAGTCCATCATACTGTACTTACAGTGCTGCAAGATAGCTCTGAGGCCAAGATTTTATATCGTTCCACATTCTTCTTGAAAATCAATTCTAAAAGTCCAAAGCCACACAGTCAGGTGTCTAGCAGCAATCCCACTCCTCAGGACCAACCTTACTGTTGCAATCAGGTTTGTATTGCTGGCAGAAATCAGCCAAACCAAGAGCAGCTTGTGGGCAAAAAGGTTTATTTTGGCTTACAGACTTGAGGGTAAGCTCCATGATGGCAGGGGAAAACAATGACATGAACAGAGTGTGGACATCATTCTAGCCAACATCAGGTGGACAACAGAAATAGAAGAATGTGCCAAATACTGGCAAGTAGAAACCTGCTTATAATATCCATAAGCCTACCCTCAACAATACACTGCTCCAACAGGCATTAATTCCCAAATCTACATCAGCCAGGGAACCCAGCATTCAGAACTCCTAAGTTTATGGGGGCCACATGAATCAAACCACCACACCCATCTTTCTTGTTATAGAGATACTGCATATCTCTCTTTCATTGGCATTCACTTGATAAAAAATTTTATGTGGCTCATGCTAATCATTATCTTGATACAAATTGATTAAGTTGATCTCCATATCTGGAAACATGCTAAGAACTAATGGAAAACCTGACACATGCTTCTTTTGTTTTATTTTTAGCAAACCTACAGGGTGATCCCTTTTTGGAAATGAAAAGCTGAATTTATTATTCTGAAATCCCAATTGCCATCTTGTTATGCCTGTTAAGTGTATTTCAGATTTGCATGGGAAACAGACTGCACCTCCTCAGTCACTGGTAGATTTGCTAATAATGTTGGACATTGGTAAATATGATGCAGCTAATTTGTGATATTTATTTGTTCTCCTGGATGTAGTATTAATCCTCTGCAACAAGCTATTGATAGCTTTCTCCTGTAAATCAATATTTACTTAGATTTATTTCAAAGGACAAAATTGAAATGCTTTTATTTAACATAATTGAGCATTGAATTTGTTTGACTTGATAATCTTTATTCTTAGTTTGAATTATAGGTTCCTTTCCACTGAGCAGATATCATAGCCAAACACAGTGCGACTTGTTGTCCACCTATGCTGGTACTAGTATTGTGCAGATGTGTATATCTTGTCAAGTTGGTTGTTTTCATACAGCATTGTCTGCTGCTTGCTAATGGCATTGTTGTCCAATTTCTGCAATAGCACATGTAGTGGTTTTTAGCACTATATGGGCTAAACATCTTGGAACTAGCTTCCTTTTAGATTCAGCTGAATCTCTCAATGTTCTGCACCCACAGTGTAGAGTGTTTTCAGCAGTAGGGTCTTGCCTTTTACCTCAGATCTGTAATAAAGTGCTCTGACAGAAGCCTTTCTTTTATTGGGGCTCTTATAGGTCTCTCTGATGAACAGCTCAACATGGATTTTAATTCCCACTAGCACTGGATGAGAGCTCTTGTTTTCTGCATCCTTAACATGTATTGTCATTTGATTTTTTTAATACTTGCCTTCCTTTTCTGAGTAAGGTGGAATATCATAATTGTTTTAATTTGCATTTCCCTGATGGTTAAGCATGTTGATTATTTTCTTAGGTGAGTATTAGCCATTTGGGCTTCTTACATTGAACAGTCCATATAGAGTTCTCTGCCCCATTTTTTTTGAGTGGATTGTTTGATTTTTTTATTATTTAGATTTGGAGCTTTTTGTAGATTCTAGATATTAGGCCTCTGTCAGTGGTATAGCTGGTAAAGATTTTATCCCATTCTGTGGGAAGTCTGGTGAGTCTATTTATGGTGTGTTTGTCTTTACAAAAGTTTTTATTTATTTTTTTAGCTTCATGGGATACCACTGGTTGGTTATTTAATTTCATAGACTACTGGTGTATTTTTCAGGAAGTCTAATCCCACTCCTATATCATAGAGCGTTCCGTCTGTTTTTTTTTTTTTTTTTCATCCAGTAGTTTGAGAGTTTCAGGTCTTATCTTGAGATCTTTAATCCATTTGGAGTTGATTTTTGTGCATGGTGAGATAAGTGGCTCTAGTTTCATTTCTTTAAACATTTTATTATTTTTTAATTTTTTGTTCATTTTTATGTATTTAGTTGAGAGTGATGGAGGGAGAAAGAGGCAGATAGAGAGAGAGAGAGAGAATGGGCATGCCAGGGCCTCTAGCCACTGTGAACAAACTCCAGATGCAGGTGCCTCCTTGTGCATCTGGTTAACGTGGGTCCTGGGGAATATGAGCCTTGAACTGTGGTCCTTAGGCTTCACAGGCAAGCGCTTAACCACTAAGCCATCTCTCCAGCACTAAACATTTTATTTTTATTTATTTGACAGAAAAAGAGTGAGAGAGAGAGAGAAAGAGAGAGAGAGAGAGAGAGAGAGAGAGAGAGAATGGGCGCACCAGGGCCTCCAACCACTGCAAACGAACTCCAGATGTGTGCACCTCCTTGTGCATCTGCCTAACATGGGTCCTCGGGAATTGAACCTGGGTCCTTTGGCTTTGCAGGCAAATGCATTAACCACCAAGTCATCCTTTCAGCCCTAGTTTCATTTTTCTACATGTGGCTATCTAATTTGTGAATAGGAAGAAAACCCAGTAGCAGAGGCCAGTAAGCTAGAAAGAAGATATAAAGGGAAAAGAAAGGGAGGGAGGGGGTACTTAATAGGATGGGATTGTATATATGTAAGTAGAAGAACAGATTAATGGGGGTGAAAAGGCCTAAGTGAGGTCAGGGGAAGAGATTGAGTAAAGGAAAGGTGAGGGGGGCTAATCAAAATCCAAGAGGATATAAATAAATCATATGGAAACTTACTTTTTAGGACAATGGAACACACAGGAGCCACAGACTGTCTCTAGAAAATTTTCAGTGCCAGGGATTGGATACCTTCCAGTGAGTTATTGGCCAGGGGCCCTGATGGCCCCAAAACATTACAGGCCATTGCCAAAGCCCTTGGCTTCCACCAGGAATAGATGGTAAGACCCTATTGCTGAAGACTCCACATACTTGGGCTGTAAGGCCACTGAGAAATCCTGCTGAAACTGAGCTGATAACCTCCTCCATGTAGACCAGCTGACAGAAAGCTAGAAGAGCCCATTCTGCATGCAGTTCAATGGAAGAGAGAGAAATAATCAGTAAAGATACTCAACAGTGGACACTGCAAGCCTTATATTTGGCCAGCCAGGTCAAATGAGCCAACAGATATACTGGCTCATCTTTCATGGTGGAAACCAACTGCCCTCTAATTGGACTGGAGGCCTACTCCATGTGAGGGAATACATCCCTGATACTGAAAACTTAAAACAGGGATATTCATGAGCATAGGGGTGTAATGTCTGCTGCTATCTGGCTAAATGTATGTGCTATGCTCACCAAACAGCCCTGTAAGCATTTCTCTTAATGTTCATACCCATATATTAATGCTACTCTCATTTTTTGTTAGAGAACCTTCTCTTTTCAGATGGCAGTGACCTCAGGATGACTCAGAAGGCATCATGGTGCTGGGAAGAAGTGATAGAGGAGTGCTCATCACTGAAATATCTCAATCACACCTTCCAATGCTCAGTGTCCATTGTGGAAGAGGTGGCAGAAAGTATGCAAGAGCCAAAGGAAGGGTGGGACTCCTTACAACATGCTTCTCTGGACACAAAATGGCCTGGATATCCATGACCTCACAGTGCTTGACACTACCTACACAAGACCATCATATTAGGAAGAAAAGATCATGCATCTAAATAAGAGATAGACTGATTGAGAGGGGGAAGGGATATGATGGAGAGTGGAGTTAAAAAGGGCAAGGTGGGGGAGGGAATTACCATGGGATATTGTTTACAATTATGGAAGTTGTCAATAAAAATAAATAAAAAAATAAAAAGAATTTCTGGCACACTATTGTACAGTAGGGTGATTATGGATAGAAAGAATAAAAGGCTGGGAGAAAGAATTTTGAAAGTTTTCAATATAAATGACATGTGTTTGAGGAGACAATTTTTTTCAACATGATTCAAACATTTAACCTGATTTAAATACCTTAAACCCCATAATACGTATAAGTTTAATATTTTATGCGTATATTTTTAAATTAAAATTTTAAAACAATGGTTATGTCAATATTGCTTTCTGAATGAGCCAAAGGATATAACATGGAGAAAAAAAGTTGCCTCCATATGCTAATAGTAGAGAGTTAACCAATATAAACAAATATTCACTGATAACCTGCAGGTCAATGGAAAAGTTTTCTGGTAGATCAGATCTATGGAGTTACTAATAATACTGCTTTTCTGAACAGCTCACAAAACCCTTGTGAACTACAGTGGATGTCATTTTCTTCCCATAAGCTTGCTACGAGAGATCACCCAGAAGAGCATCTTTCTAGATGCTAGCCCCACTCCTCCTTAGGTTTCAACAGATTCCAGAAAGCCGTGGTATTGTTTGCATCTAATGGCATTAATCTATTGCTAGCCTTCCATGCAAAACAATGATATTTCCTACATTATTTTAAGTTCTTGTCACACGGCCAAAATGGATACTTTTGGAATCCTGCTGGAAGATTTCTAGATTTGAGAATCAGTTTAAGAAACCAGATTCTCCCATATTCACATAGAATGTTTAGATTTGGAACCAGTCTCTATTATGAACTAGTTGAGTGAAATTTGAATAAGATATTTCATCTCTGATGTATTTCATTACATTCAAATTTAGAATAACATCTACTTAAGATTATTATAAAAATCGTGTGATATAATGTATCTGAGATGTTTTACAGCACTCTATATGATATTCCTTAAAATGAAATAGCCACCTTTTTCAGTAATGGAATAGAACCCAGAACTTCATGCATACCAAATCCCCAATTCACCTATGATGCTTCTTCAAATAACAATAGAACTACAGAAAAAGATCAACATTTGTATTGACCCTACAAAGGTGGCAAATAGAACATTAAATGTTCTCCATCTCAATTAATCCTTAGGTCAAACATTCAAGATAAGAATAATTTTATTTCTATAGATAAAATGTGAATGGCTACCAAAAGTAGTCCAAGGTCATAGATTAATTAGCTTTAGAGTGAAGATTCACATTTACTTTTATAGCACATATGTTCTTTTCAAAACATAACATTTTGAAAAATAAAGATTTTTGTACACATATATTCATTAATCTTCAAAGTCCTGAATAGCATGTCCAAATGTAATTTATGTATTGATTTCCTTACTAAACTGTATTGAATTTGTAGCATGCATATATTGTTTTAAAAAAAGAATAAAATCGAGTCAAGCATATTATGTTTTTGTTTAAATCATAATAAACTAACATGAAGCAGAGTAGTTATGTAGGGTATTCCCAAATTAAAATTTTTCAATGCTATGATGCGCTGTATTATGAATGCAATTTTCATTCTGAATTCTGTGTATATAGAAACATATTTGTGTGTATATAAATACAAATATAAATATCCATATATATTTCTTTCCCAAATTCCATCCTATGTTTTATGATTAATAATTAAAAACAAAAAATCAGGGCGATAGCTCAGTCGGTAAAGTGTTATCTTGTAAGCATAAAGACCTGAGCTTGATCTCCAGAACACATGTTGGAAAAGAAAGCCAAGAATAATAGAATGCACTTGTAATTCCAGTGCTGGAGAGGTAGAGTTAAGTGGATCCCTGGCTTGATGGATAGCCCTTCTAGACAAAATGATGAGTAGACAGTATGAGAAAAAATGCTATATTAATTGGGCTATATTAATGTTGAGGCCAGATATTTTAAACTTCATAAAAGCAATGGTATTATCAATTACTTCATACCTTCATGTTTTTGAAAATATACTGATATGAGGTCCTTGAGAGACCCTGTCTCAAAAAAGGTGGATGGTGCCTGATGTTATCCTCTGTCCTCCACTCATATGTGTGATTCCTCCTGCAACTATACCTGCACCTACACATATACATGAACCCATGCACATGCATGAATGTACACACAAGTTAATCTTATATTCGGAATATATATGTTCTGAATTGTATTTGTATTTTTATTTGTCTCTCACAAGCAACACTCCAGCTCAGTGTTGTTTTTCTGTTTGCAATGGAAAAGAAACTGTTTTCAGTGACTCTTTTCATCTTGGTTTGAGTCCAGAAGGGACAAAATTCTAAAACTTTAAATGTAAAGGAAATAAATAAAACCTCTGTCTTTAACTTAGAAACTACTGACTAAGGAAATTTTCAGTTTGACAAAAGACCATACAGCATGTATTTCGATTTTTTAAACAGCAAATTTATAAACAAGAATATTTTTATCAATCTGCCATGTTTTAAGGAAGTATATTTGCATATTTATATATATTTCTGTCTTTTGCACACGTGCATATGCACCTGCATACACATGAAAATGCACACACACAAACATAAATTACTGTCTATATAAATTGCTAAAAATTTTGTAACCATGGATAAATTTTATCTATACCAGATTACCTCTTAATATCCTCATGATATGGCAAGGCAATTTAAATTTGACCAATATATAACATTTTATTTAGTATGACATAGTAATCTGTACAAGGGAAATTATTGGGAGCAAATTCGCTGTTTTCACCTCATTACCTAGATATACTTTACAGAATCTCTGGTGAGCAGACAGCCCAAAAACATACTATATAATAATGCTGCTATATTAACATTGAGGCCAGATATTTTAAACCTCATAAGAGCAATGGTATTATCAATTACTTCATATCGTCACATTTTTGAATATATATTGATATGGGACATAGCCCACAAAATTAATATTGTTCTATTTTGATATAAAATGTGCATGGAGAGCAGTAAAGATAAAGATTACTTTAAGTATGACATGAATTCCATAAAATTTAATTGAATACTTTATTTTCATGTATATGTTTTTCTTCTCAAATGTTTTTATCCAAGTTTCACAAAATTATTTTGAAGCTACTATTTCAAAGAACAAGAAAAGAGTTTAAAATACCTTAGTGCTCTTAAATTTCTTAAGGCATTTTGGGATGACCTTTGAGGTTTTAAATTTTTTTTTGTTTTTTATTATTTATTTATTTGAGAGCGACAGACAGAGAGAGGAAGAGGCAGATAGAGAGAGAGAGAATGGGCACGCCAGGGCCTCCAGCCACTGCAAACGAACTCCAGATGTGTGTGACCCCTTGTGCATCTGGCTAACATGGGTCCTCAGGAATCGAGTCTCAAACCAGGGTCCTTAGGCTTCACAGGCAAGCACTTAACCGCTAAGCTATCTCTCCAGCCCGACCTTTGAGTTTTGAAAAGGTGAATGTTTTACATTTCTTTAAATTCACAAGGTAAAATTAAGAGACCATCTAAGCCAAACTGATGTTTGTAATAATCTCAGGTATCCTGGTAAAAGAGGAAGTAATGGTTACTTCAGATTTCACAAATTCTGAATTACTTTCCTCCCTTGGAAATTTACTGGATTGCTCTCCAGCATATCTATTTTTCCCTAAATTCTCTAGTACTTTTAAAACAAAGAGAATAAAATAACTACTTGATGTCCAAGCCCTGCATATAGCCAGCTTTTACTCCATCAGTTACCTTGATATTATGTGATTCTTTCTCTCAAATGAACTATGTCAAAATTCCTAATCTTGTAGTCATATGAGATTTTACAGATTAACAGTAAGCTTTGCTGGTATGTCACAAGAAAAAATAACTTCTATAATTGTGTACGGCAAGATCACTCATGTGAAGAACATTCATTGTGAAACTGCCCTTTAAAATCTTCAAACTTGCCTAATCTCAGTAACTAGCAAAATAACTCTACATTTAACTGCATTTCACCTGTTTTACCCAGGTGAAAACAAGTTTTTAATTAATGTCTGCCATTCCAAGTCACAGTTATTTGAAAATTCTAAGATGAAAGGATTTTTTATGAAGTTGATGATACAGTTGATACTAAATGTGCTTAATATAAGTTGTCAATGCAAAAGCAGATATCTCTCTCCTATTTCTATTTCCTGTCTTTCTGGCTTTATGTCTACCTATCCTTCCTAAACATTTTCCTGTTGAACTATTTTCACCCTTTTCCTATTTTCCAATTTATTTTATTGGCTTTTTACACATTTTTCTTCACACACAGATCATTCTATGTATTTGTCCACAGAACTGTTTATCATTTCTGTATTCCATGCACTTAAGAGCACTTAATCTCTGCTAGTAAATGGATAAATTCCCTGTTTTATGTCAATAAACTATTTACAGAAAAAAAGAAGCTTTAAGGGAAGGAGAAGGGGGAATACAATAGAACACATAAGCTATTAAAGTGGAAGAAGAATGCTGTAAAGGGGAGAATACAAGAAAGGCAGGGAAGCAGATGGGAAGATGAATGGGAGTGGAGAATTAACTAAAACAGAGTTTTATGAAAATGCCATAAGGGGTTGGGAGATGGCTCAGTGGGTAAAAGCACTTGTTGTACAAGCATGAGGATCTGACTTTGATTACTAGCACACATGTAAAAAACTTGGAATAGTCACACATATCTTTGACCCATGTGCTAAACAACAAGCATATCTACAAATCTAGCAAAATATGGCTATTATTTTTTAATGAAGAATGAAGTAGCAGTTTTAAGCTACTGATACAATTTGAGGAACTAAAATTTACCATTAAAGCATATTCATTATAGCAGCAAAAATGGTGGTGCATGTGTGAAAGGATAGAGATATTGTCATCTTCACACCTAGTTAATGTAATAGCTTCAGACTTCCAGAGTCTATGACAGCAGAGGAAACCCAGGTGCTGTCTAAAGACATACAGATTGGCTTCAGAATATTCTTCCACTTACTGTGCACATGGTTGTGTGAGCTTCCTGTTTTAATCATTTCTAGTATTACCAATAAGCAATGTGCACTATTCTAACAATTTTTCTTTAGATTCCAAGATAAAGAATGAACTTTGAAATATTTTTAGTCATCTCTTCTCATAAACAAAATCCAATTCTATTGCATTCAATAGAATCCTGTTCTCTACTTCATCTCAAATTTCATTATTTGAATATTAATAATTATGTATTAAGTAATTAGTGTGTACAACACTTGTAGTATGTCTTCAGTGGAATCTGATGGAAAGTAGACAAATAAAATGAGAACAATAAGAACCCACACAAAAACTAACAAATATGTCACTTCCCACCTGTAAAAGGTTAATAGTAATTTCTCCACGTAAGGATGAAAACCAAGTGCAACAGATTTGTTTTTCCTGGATAAAGTATATGTAAACTTAAGTTAAACTTAAGTTGTGTTTGCACAGATTTGGGGGCTCAATTCAAAAGAGAATACTCTAATATTTTGCTGAAATCCAGTTAAACTATTGAAAAGCTGAAATTATTTTCACTATAAAGAAAAAAGATAGTAAGTTTAAGCCATGCTACTTCAAGCTGTGAGTTTATCTCTCCCTGTCTTATGTCATAATTATACCATATATATTTCAACATAATAACTTTAGTATATAGAATTTTAAAACATGAGCTTAAGGAAGAACCAAGAGATCTACTATTCGAATGCAGTATGTGTAGGTTTTAATACAACAAAACATTTATATCAGAATGGAATAAAGACAAAAATAGCTGGTGCTATTTTAAAAAGAATAGTTTTCTAGAAACCTGTAAGTCCTTAATATAAGCAGAACCCCTGGATTTACATTGCATGTGGAAAGAAAAGTTAAAGACAAACTGGATAATACATTATGAGCAGTAAGAGAAGATAACAAACTGAGCTACATTCAAGAAAAGAGATAGCATAAAGAAAGAATTTCATAGGTGAAACACTACAGAATAGAAGGAACATGCAAGAACAAGAGTTTAGTAAAAGACAATAGGTTTTGGGCTGGAGAAATGGCTTAGTGGTTAAGCGCTTGCCTGTGAAGCCTAAGGACGCCCGTTCTAGGCTCTTTTCTCCAGGACCCACGTTAGCCAGATGCACAAGGGGGCGCACGCGTCTTGAGTTCATTTGCAGTGGCTGGAGGCCCTGGCGCGCCCATTCTCTCTCTATATCTATCTGCCTCTTTCTCTCTCTGTCACTCTCAAATAAACAAACAAAAAAATAAAAAAAAAGACAATAGGTTTTATGTCTTAAAGAAAGACACAAAATACAAGATAATGTAACAAATACAGACCTGGATGGAGTAGGAATGGAAGATGAAGAAATCAAATATGTCTAACAATAATATAATAGAAGCAATACCAAGTGTAGATGTTAAGAAATGCCTATCACATTTGAATGCATTTACAATAGACATATGTACATGAGAGGTGAAGTCAGGGCAAAGTGGTCAAGAGAAAAGACCAGCTCACTACATGAAGCAATGCACTAGAACCTGAACAGTTAGCTCTAAATACAACCCAATTATAGACTCATGTTCAACTTCTATCTCTTTCATAAAGCCTTCTACGAACACTGTAGTTCATGATCCTTTGGTTTTACTTTCCCTTGTATGATTGATGTAAGTGGCTCTCCACAGCTTTGCTTAGTGGTTGTTGTTTTGGAGAATTTAGTATATTGTGTTCTCAACTGCATTGTTCCTTCAAAATGAGGTTCAGTTTTTTGATTGTTAAACTTCATTGTGTCCTTGAATGAATTTAGAATCAGTATAGAAAGACAATCCTGGGTGGGATAATCAGGGATTTCCAGAAAATTTAAAGTAGGAGCAAAGACCCACTCTTGGTGTGGCTACCACCATTCCATGAGCTAGGGTTCCACACTGAATAGAAAGGAGAAAGTCAACTGAGTACCAAAATTTTCTCTCTCTGCAGATACAGTGGACCAGCTACTATACACCCCTTCCAAAAGTCATGAATCTCATAGTAATGACTTCCAGTAAGACTGAATTATAAGAAATGTAAAACAGAGAATTCAAAATAGTGATTATAAATATAATCTAAGAAATCAAAGAAGAAAAGAAACTGAATAATCCCACAGGAATACAGGAAAGCAGATACATAAAATGAGGAGATTGATACAAGATATATGTTAAGAAAATAGAAATACAGAATAAAAACAAGTCTAAATTACAGGAAATGAAAAACACAGCAAATAAACTCCATAGAAAGCCTCACCAATAGAATGGGCCAAGAAAAAGACAGATTTGGAACATACCAACGAGGAAAAAGACAATAATGTATGAGTGGGAATTTCAATATACTTAACACACCATAAAAATCAAATCTAAGAAATATGAATAGAGAAGAATTTTAATCAAATCACATAGTATTTTCAAAAATCATGGAAGAAAAGTACCCCAAATTAGGGAATGAGATTCCAGTAAAGCCATTTAGAACACCAAACTACAAGACCAGGAAAAGAACCTCTCATCTGCATATTTTAATTAAATTGCTAAATACACAAACTAAAGAAAAATGTTATTGAAAGCAGTGTAAAGCATCTAGTCACCTACAAAGGCAAGCCCATCAGAATACAGATTTCTCAACAGAAAATTTAAAATCCAGAAGAGCTTGGAACCATATTTTCCAAATCCTGAAAGCTAATGACTGCCAACCTAGACCATTATATCTGGAAAAGCTATCAGTCAAAATTAAAGAAGAAATAAAAACTTTTCAAGATGAAAATAAGCTAAAGGAATACATGACCACTAAGCCATTCCTATACAAAATACTGTTCAAATCCTTTGAACTGAAGAGAAGAAAATGAACATACATGAGGCCATAGGAAAGAATAAACTATGCTTGAATAATAGTGAATGCAATATAAGAATACAAAACAAGATCAATAAAACTCTAGTTAAACTAGCAAAAAGAGAGGCTTCAAAGTAATATTTTTAGAGATGTAAAGGGAACTATTACAACAGGTATCAATGAAAATTAGAAAACCATAAGGACATAAACTCCAGTAAATTGGAAAATATACGAAAAATGAATGAATTTCTCAATATATATGACCTACTAAAATTAAACCAAGATGAGATAAGTCAAATAAACAGACATATGACAAACAATACACCTAAGAACTCTAAAAAAGAAAAAAAAAACTCCAAATAAAAAGTCCACGCCCAGATTTATTCCCTGGTGAATTTTATCAGACCTTCAAAGAGGAACCACCAATGCTTCTATTCCATGAAATAGAATATGAAGGAACACTACCAAATTCTTCTTTGAAGCCAGTACTACCCTAGTGTCAAAACCAGATAAAGACACTACAAGAAAAGAGATCTACAGACCAATCTCCCTCATGTAGATGCAAAAATTCTCAGCAAAGTATGTGCAAACAAAACACAGAAACACATCAAAAAATCTGTTCAAGCGTGTTTTACTCCAGAGATGCAGAGATGGTTCCTCATATGCAAATCAATACATGTAACACACCATATAAATGACTCCAGGCCCAAACAAATCTCATGATCATATCAGTAGATGCAGAAAAGGGATTAGTGAAATCTAGCATCCCTCCATTACCTGAAGAAGCTGGGAATAGGAGGAACACATAACATGACAAAGGTTATCAATGATAAACCTATATAGTTAATGTTGCACTAAATGGGGAAAAGCTTGAGGTACTCCCACTAAATCAGGAACAAAACAAGGTTGTTTACTTTCTCCACTCTTATGAAATAAAGTACTGAAGACTTCACAACGACAGTAAGACAGACACAAACAAAAGGGATAAAAAGAGAAAACAACATCAAATGATCTCTATTTGCAGATGACATGATATTCTGTATTAAAGATCCTAAAGACTGTACCAGAAAACTGTTAGAGCTGAGAGAAAGAGTGAGGGAGAACGAGAGAAAGAGAGAGAGAAAGTGAATGAATTACTTTGGGCAGAAGTACCCTGCAAGGGGACACATGATATGCTCAGAAGTCATATGGTGATAGGCTTTCACAGAAAATTTTCAGTAAAAGGTGCCAGAATTGGTCTGAGATCTCCAAAACAATATAGGGTACTACTAAGGTTTTAGGTTGACCATAAGAACTATATGGTTAAGACCCTATTGCTGAAGGTATCATACACCTCAGCTGAAAACACTGAGAACTCAAGCTAGAATGGACTGGAATCTTCTTCTCCACTGAATGTCAGTCATAGTGCTGAAAAGTGCTATGCAGACTGCTAGGTAGGAAAAGTCTTAACCAGCAGTGGAACTGAAAGCTACATAATTGGCTACCAAGAGAAGATGTACTCACTAGTGCAAAAGTGGTGTGTCTGTTATGGGAGTACCAACTGTTCTCTAATTCAATGGAAGTATTCATGCCTAATATTGAAAACCTAGTCAAAAGCCTATGACCGGGAGGGTCATAAACCCTGGGGATGAACTGCTATTGTTTTGATATATGGATATAATATGCCTACCAAACTGCCCTCTAAATATTTATATTTATGCATATATGCTAGTACTGCTTTTATCATGGTTAAAGAAATCTCTTTCCCAATAGTGTTTGTTGACTGCTGGGGAGACTCAAAGCTTATCAGTGACAATTGAGTGTTCAGCACTTAATGAGATATTTATATCATACTCTCCAATGGCTCAGGGACTATGGTGGAAGAGGTATTAGAAAGAATGTAAAAGCCAAAGAATGGATAGGAATGATATGAAACACTAATCCAGACATAAGTAGTCATTGTATTCATGAGCTCATAGAGGTAGTCATAATCTGCATAATACTGAGTACAACAGCAGGTTATTTTGAGCCTTCCCAGATAAAAGACATCAATACAGCAAATGGGGGGGACTGGTGAAGAGAGGAACAAGGAAGGTAGTGGGAGATGATTATATAAAAATTTTAAATAAAGTTTTTTAAAATTTTATTAAAATTAATATTTTTTAAAAGTTCACTTAGAGGACCCAAAACCAACTTGGGCTGGATGGCTCCTGCTATTCTTATCCCAGATCTATCCAGAATCTATTTGAATAGGTACTGATCATGAATAATGGTCTGTAAGGGGAGAAGACAACTTTCATTGTTTAGAACAGATCATACAGTGCAGCTCAGAAAAAAAGTCAGAGCAGTAAATTCAATCTGTTAGTTTGAAAATATAAATCTCATGAAACAAGATGCTTAGAACCTGAATCACACTGATCAGTGTATTCATTGATATGATAGAACAGGGTAAAAAAAAAACAAGAATGTATCAAAAATCACTTTATTTTAAATAGAAAATTTAAAGCAAAAATACCAGTTTCTCTTAACATGATTCTTAGGCTTCATTTTGTGCGTATGATGAATACAAGTCATATCATGTGAAAGTCAAGTGGCTTAGATTCAGGTCATATTTTCTCCTTATACTTATTGACCTTAAAGTCTTTGAACTATAGTACTATTGTATGACTAATGGTCATTTAAAAGCTCTATATCACAGAATGCTGGCATTTTTAATAGAATGCAATAGCCCTAAACTTGGAGGTTATAATTTAGAACAAAAGGCAACATTTAGATTTCTCATATAAGATGGTGATGATCTTTTTTTCTTTCTTTTTTTTTTTTTTTTTGCTCTAACTATAACTGAAACTGTTGAAATGATTCAATGGATAATAATCAAAAGATTCTGACTGAAATATATAAAGGTAAATTGGCCAGGCACATTTGAATTTAAGCAATGACACACTGAGATGTCAGGGTTTTCTTTTGTCTCTTATACCTCAGAGTATGTATTAGAGGGGTCTTCAGTCTGGAAGAGACAACAGGTATACATAAACAAAGAAGAAAGAAAACAAATAAAAACTCACCATGTCCAGAAAAATGGCCATGAAATGGGATATGTACTGGGGTCTAGGGACAGATTACAACTGACCACTGACTATGTACAGTGTTCCATCCATTTCCCCTGTGGCAGTGTCTATAGTGTCCAGCAAGGTTGACCAACTCCTCATCAGTAGTGGTAGCCAGGTGCAACCACTGATGACATTACTGAGAGGTGATCTATCCCTTATTCCATACCTACCTTCAACACCATGTGGGCACAGAGTAAAGGGTAGGGAAATGACTTCCCTCTTACAGATTCAGCTTGTCACTTTTTTCTTTTTTTTTTTTTTTTGGTGTTTCGAGGTAGGGTCTCACTCTAGCCCAGGCTGACCTTGAATTTACTCTGTAGTCTCATGGAAATCCTCCTACCTCTGCCTCCTGAGTGCTAGGGTTAAAGGCGTGTGCCACCATGCCCAGTTTTCAGCTTGTCACTTTGTTGCTAGTGACAACAGGTGACTTAAAGAAATATTACCTGACCACTTGTATGTGGCATCATTTAGAGGTTATACCAAGAGTTTTCAAATCAGAGCTAAGCAGATCAATATAGCATTTTAAGAGCTCCAAAACCTAAAACTGCATTTGGAACTACAGCCCACAAAACAGGCAAGAGCCTGCAGACCACACTGAAGCAAGTTGTCTAAAGCAAAATATTTCACTTGAGATGTACATATTTAAAAGTATGTAGAAAATGACCAAGATAAACTCAAATGTAACTTCTTATCAAGTACCAGAAAAATCACAAACTGATGAGAAAAGACAACTGATATTAATAAAAAAAATAAAATAAAATACCTGAGTTACCTGGAAGGACTATTAAGCATCATATAGAAAATATGAACAGAAAATACAATCATGAAAGCCTTGCCAAGATGCAGTAGGCTAGAATAGTGGAATTTTAGATGGATTCATATCACTTACTCAACACATTCAACAACTTGGAATGCATGTACCAAGTTTTCTTAAACAGAACTTGTATAAAATGGAACAGATTCCATAAAGGCAAAAATTATCAAAACTAAAATAAAATGAAGTACTTCAAAGTGGTATTGAAGTGACTGAATTTGTAAATCAAACTTCAGTGATAAATATACCCAGGCCAGGTGACTTCAGTGGTGAGTTTCACCAAACATACAAAGAATAATTAAGGGACTGGTGAGACGGCTTAACAAATGAGAATACCTACTATACAAGCAGGATAACTGGTGCCCTGAGTTAGATTTCCAACACCTACATAAACAGCTGAGTGTGACCAGGTATGCATGCCACCCCACTTCTGTGGGGAACAGATATCAGAGAGTTGGTGAGGCTCTCTGGTCAGCCAGCCTGACTCAAAATGGCAGCTCCAGGTTTATCTCTAAGAAACCGTTATTCTCCTCTGTGCTCTGCTTGTATAATACAGCTGTGCATATACACACACAAGTGCAAACACCATACATTACATCATCACACACACACACACACACACACACACACACACACAGAAAATACAGAAGAATAATTAAAACTAACTTTATTTGTTCTCTACCAGAAAGTAGGCATGTGCTTTCCAACTATTTACAGCTAAAGACAAAGCCCAGGGATAGAGAGCTTGCATCACAGGCACAAGGCCCTGGGCTCAATCCTAGGACTGCACACACAGACTACCACCACACAAACTCATTTTATATGGTCATTATTATCTTGATACCAAAAGCAGAAAAAAGTATACCCAAAAGGAAAATTACAAATAAATATTACTTATAAACATAGGTATCAAAATCCCTAATAAAATACTAGCAAACTTGTGAAAATATATAAAATGAATTATACATCCTATCCAAGTGGGGGGGGAGGATCATCACATTTGATTCAATATTACAAAGTCACCTAAAGTAATTATACCATATAAGCAGTCTAAACAACAAATACAATTGTACATGTGAAAAGTTACAGGGGTAGAAATCGTAAGGAAATGAACAAAAAGTTCAATCAGGTGATGCAGAACCAATATACTAAAATAAATGTCTATGTGTTAAAATTGAAAATTCTTAAAGCAAAACTAAAAACAATTCCATGTGGAGTGCTTAAAAATGAAATGCTTACATATATAATCAAAACATTTATTTTTGCTGCACATTACAAAATAATGATGAAAATAACTTAAAGACATAAACAATTAGGCTTGTCATGACCATGTTTTGGAACACTCACATTATTAAAGATATTAACTCTCCCCCATATAGACCTACTGTTTCAATGAAGTGCCTATCAGAATTGCAGTGAAATGTTTCTAGTCATACATAAGTTTATTCTATAATTTATAGGAAAATGAAAAGGACATAAAAATAGCTAAAACAATTTTGATCAAGAGTGAAGTAGGAACTATCTGATAAAGATTTACTATGAAATGACAGTAATAAAGATGGCACAATATGGGTAAAGGATGGGTACAATGGAACCAGGAGATGTATCACAGAGAAGCACATACAGTTTACCAGAGAAAGCCTTTTTAACAGGGGTGCTCATACCAGTAGATTTCCTTAGGCAAAATACAGAAAGAGAACCACAATCATTAATTCATATACAAATTAACCCCGATGTGGATCACCTAATTATCAAACAGTTCAATATTTAGGGAAAACAAGGGAAAATATTTGGGAACCATGTCTAGCTAATTCATGAATGGTACCAGACTGGACTCATGGTCACCTACAGTGAGAACAAGCAGGAGCTCTTATAAACTATGAAATCATGCAGCAAGGTGAGAGGTACACACATGTTCAGTAGTGGCACATAGGTAATCAACTGTTCTTAGATTGGATGTGAGGTCTGCTCAGTGAGAAACAACTCATACTTGGTACTAAAAACCAAGTCATAATCCTATGGATGGAAAACTCAAATTCTAGAGAGAAGTTCCGCTGCTGTTTGGCCAAAAGGAACTGGTATACACATCAAAAAGTCTCCAAATAACTATGCTTATCCCCTTTAATCCAAGCTTTCAAACTGCTCTCAGTCTTGGTTGGAGAATCAGCATTTTCTTTTAACAGATGGAAGAGTATACCTGGGAGAACCAAGAGATTAATACCACAAGAAAAGATAGCCAACTGCCTCCCAGGAGACAAGCCACCTCCACCACATCTGTGGGGGCCCAGGAGATAGATATTGCAGAGGAAGTGGTGATTTTTGTTTGTTGGTTTGTTTTTTCCAGTCTGACTTGGAATTCACTATGTAGTCCCAGGATGGCCTTGAGCTCATGGTGATTCTCCTACCTGTACCTTCAGAGTGCTTGGATTAAAGGTGTGCACCACTACACCAAGCTTAGAAGCAGTGATTTTAACATGAATGCTACTCTCATGCTAGTCTGACAACCTCCTACAGGGGGATGGTGACTGTATCAGACAGCTTCAGGTAATTCTGTATCAGACAGCTTCAGGTTCACTGAGATGAACTTCCAGACCAGGCACAGTTATGGAGGAAGGGATTTATTGACACTTACAGATCCAGGGGAAGTTCCATAATGGCAGAAGAAACTTGCCTGCTTTCACAGGCCCAAGCAGAGAGAGAGAGCAGTACAAGCCTAAAGGTCAAAAGCCACAGCACACTTCAGGAACTCCAGCTAGGCACAATTTGCATATCTTTAGATTGAAATCTCAAACCCACCACCACACCTTAAGATCCACACAATGGCATTGCCTCCAGCCAGATGGCTAGTGATGCAAACTACAAACAAATAAACAACTAAATATAATGGGGGCCATCTATTCTATTCAAACCACCACATTCCGCCCCTGGCCCCCAATAGATTTATAACCATCACACATTATAAATTGTACTCAGTTCAATTTCAAAGGTCCCCACAGTCTTGACCAATTTAAGATATTAAGACCTGTAAAATCAAACAAGTTAAACACTTCTAACATATAAAGGCACAGAGTAAACATTTTCAACTGGTATAAGGCACAGCAAGGAGAGACTAAAACAATGCAAACTCAACCACCATCAAACAAACATCAAACTTCTGCAGTTCAAGTTCACTATACCCAGAGACTAACAGTCTCCAGACTTTCTAATTCCGCCCCTCCAGCTGGGCAGAGTACCTGGGGAACACTTCCATACCAGGCCAACAGTGTGCTCTATGGTAGCCCTTGCACAGTCCTGGTATATACAAAACATCTTCAGGTCTTCATGCAAACCATGGTCCATCTTCCAAAGTCTTTTTCAGCCTATCAGGGCATCATGCCCTGCCTCATGCCACATCTCAGCAGCAGCTCCTGGAACCATGTGCAATTCATGACCACTCTTCACATTTTCCAAAGGCTCTTTCAGCCTATCAGGGCATCAGGCCCTACCTCATGCTGCATCTCAGCAGCAGCTCCTGGAAGCATGTGCAATTCACAGCCACTCCATGCATTGTTCATGCTTCTGAAACCAATACCAGGTGTGCAGGACACAGCCATATTTTTAATTCAGGGACGAAACAAATCATAGCCTTGAAAAGCAGGTTCCTTCTCCAGTCAACTCTTTCCAAAAGTGTTTGCATTTCTATGATAGTCTTTCCTCAGGCATCCTTTCCATTGTTTTAATGTAAAGCAGTTGGAACATCTTCCTTAAGATTGCTAATGTGTTTGACAATAGCAGGTTCAGTAACCTAAAACCAGTCTCAGTGCCTGTAATTTTAACTTGCTTGAGGTTTTCCAGCTTAAAATCTTAAATCTCTCAGTCCAATATCTCTAGCCAAGCACATCAGTCCATTACAAATTTAACCTTGATCAAACTCTCTGGGCCTGGGCAGCAGGACGCAGCCAGCCCTTATGCCAGTAGCCCAGTTCCAACAAAGTCCTCTGCAGTCTTTCCTTCCCCTTAGAAAGCTCATAAGCCAAGCCTTGAAGTTCAATGCTATCTGCACTTAGCATTCTCAGACTCTCATCAGAATAGTCCATAAAACTTGGCTTACCACTCCAGACGACATCTTCAGTTGCAAACACCAAGTCCATGCGTATTCCTCCAAAACAAAGGTTCCACAAGATCAACATCCACACGGTCAGGTTCATCTCACCCCACTCCTGGCACCAAATTCTGTATCAGACAGCTTCAGGTTCACTGAGATGAACTTCCAGACCAGGCACAGTTATGGAGGAAGGGATTCATTGACACTTACAGATCCAGGGGAAGTTCCATAATGGCAGAAGAAACTTGCCTGCTTTCACAGGCCCAAGCAGAGAGAGAGAGCAGTACAAGCCTAAAGGTCAAAAGCCACAGCACACTTCAGGAACTCCAGCTAGGCACAATTTGCATATCTTTAGATTGAAATCTCAAACCCACCACCACACCTTAAGATCCACACAATGGCATTGCCTCCAGCCAGATGGCTAGAGATGCAAACTACAAACAAATAAACAACTAAATATATTGGGGGCCATCTATTCTATTCAAACCACCACAGTGACAAACACTGTGGTCACTGAAAACTTATCAAAGCAGAAACTCAGAGGCTACAGACAGCTTAACACTAAGTCAGGCTTCTAACATTCCTGATAAGGCTCAGGGAACATAGGAGAAGAGGGGGCAGAAAAAATTATAAGAGCCACAGGGTAGATATAACTATCATGAGGTATGTTTCTGATGGGAATATGACCATCATGTGATATGTTCATACAATAAAGTGCCTAATTCATTAAAAAACAAACCAAAACAAAAATTAAGCACTCAATGCAGAGATTGGCCATGCCTCAACAAATAAGAAAAAAAGAAAAAAAAAACAGTAGAAACATTTTTATGCCAGACATTCAGTGATGAAGATGAAAAAAATAAATATTAGACTAGAAGGTGCTTACAAAAAAGTCATTCAATGATAGAACACACAGCAAAAATGCATAAAGCACTCTTTAAAACCTGAACTGAAATATCAAACTGGACAAAATATGTGGCAATCTATCAAAATGACAAGTAATTACATGAAAACATGCTTAATATCATTATCCATTAGGGAAGTGCTTATTAAACCAAAAATTAATATTTCAATATACTGATAATGTAAAACTAAACAAGGAAAAGACCAAAAGATGGTGAAGCATTCTTTACAATGAAACAATTCTAAGGTGCTTCACCAACAGAATACAATCAGAAAAGGGGCAGGAAGGAGGGAAAGGATGGTACCAATAAATAAATAAATAAACATGTAAATGTGAAGTACATTTGATTATACAAAATTCTCTTGAGAAATAAGGGTCACTAGTTATCAGGAAGAATTTAATAAGAAAACAAGCCAAAAATCTCTGTGTAAATAGAGACCAAACAGTTTCAAAAGAGAATCTAAAAATATGAGTGTGTATAACTTCACTTTTGTGTCAATTTTATAAAACTCAAGATATTATTTTATTTAATCTATTTATTTTATTTTTTAAATTTTTTTGTTATTTTTATTTATTTATTTGAGAGTGACATACAGAGAGAGAAAGAGTCAGATAGATAGATAGAGAGAGAGAGAGACAGAGAGAGAGAATGGTTGTGCCAGGGCTTCCAGCCACTGCAAATGAACTCCAGATGTGTGCGCCCCCTTGTGTATCTGGCTAACGTGAGTTCTGGGGAATCGAGCCTCGAACCGGGGTCCTTAGGCTGCACAGGCAAGCGCTTAACCACTAAGCCACCTCTCCAGCCCAAGAAATTATTTTAAACTGATATTTTTGCTTAGTTACAATGATTAAACTACACTTGGAAAATATATTTAATAGCTATTATAAAATATATGCTTACTGGGCAGATTGGTGAGCATAGTAAATACGTTTAGCCAGATACCAGCAGAGAATTACACCCATAGGGCTCATGACTAACCTTATTGCAGGTTTTCAGTATCAGGCATGTATTCCCTCCCATGGACAGGCCTCTAGTCCAACTAGAGAGCAGTTAGTTTTCCCCATAACAGATATGCCACAATTGCACCCATTGGCTCACTTGGCCTGGCTGGTCAAATTTAAGCTTTGCAGTGTCCTCTGTTGAATACCTCCACTGGTGATTTCTCTCTCTCCCATTGAACTGCATGCAACATAGCTTTTTCTAGCTTTCTTTCAGCTGGTCTGCATGGAGAAGGTTTTCAGCTCAACTCCAGCAGGATTTCTCAGTGACCTTGCAGCCCAAGCATGTGGAGTCTTTGGCAATAGGGTCTTACCATCTATTCCTGGTGGGAAACCAAGAAGTTTGGCAATGGCCTGTAATGTTTTGGGGGCATTAGGGACCTCCCTATCCAGCAACTCACTGGAAGGTATCCCATCTGTGGCACTGAAAATTTTCTAGTAACAATCCATGGCTTCTGGGTGTTCCATTATCCAAAAAAGCAGGTTTCCATATGATTTATTCACCCTCTTAGATTTTGAGTAGCCCTCCTCCCACCTTTCCTTTATTCACTCTCTTCCCCTGACCTCACTTGGGCCTTTCCACCCCCATTAATCTCTTCTTATATTTACATACCATCCTATTAAGTCCCTCCCCCTTTCGATTCCCTTTATATCCCTTTTCTACCTTACTGGCCTCTGCTACTGAGTTTTATTCCAAGTCTCATATAAGTGAAATATTTAAAAGCATTCATTAATGTCAGTTGAAATATTATCTCATGAAGACAAGTAAGTTTCAATTGTGGCTTTTGTATGTAATAAGAAAACTCAATTATAATAGATAGATATTTAATATTTAAATGACTCCACTCAGAAAGTAGATAAAAGCGTAATTATAAACGTGTTGAGACTTAGAATTGGTTTACATAAAGGAGGAGGGAAAGCCCTGGTAAGTTAGTATCAAGCTAGAGTTAGCTAGATGGATAATTTTAGCCTATATAGCTCTCTTCCTTTCTTTCTAAGAACATTAGAGTGATTCACAGTTGTCAAGGTAGGCTACCTCTTCTGGATTTGTGCCCTTCCCTCCCCAACACACTTTTGTTGTCTACAAATTTCAAGTGCGGATTGATACTAACAAGTATCATGTTCCTATATATGAGGAAAACACTGCATGAAATAGGGAAATAAGGATAATTTCCCTTTTACAAGTAACAAATCCCAGGCTCTTAGGTACCTCTACTAAATTTAGCCATCTCTCAAATTAAAAAAAAAAAAAATTGTCCACCAGGCCTACTTCAGTTTTGATGTTCTCTTTAACTTGATGATTATGGTAGGAATGTTTATTATGATTGAAAATGTCTCAGTGGAAGTCCCACATGACTGATTCTAAGAGGACAAATATGTTGGGGGTTTACACAGTTTAACCACTTTTTCATTACAATTATTTAAGAGTTAACTGCTTTCCTGTAGCATTTCAATAAGGCTTTACTGGCTTACTAAGTAAGCATCACTACCCCAAATTCTATTATTAGAATATAGTAGTAGGTGGAGATATGTTTTTTTTTTTATTCTGCCATGTAGACTGGTGTTAAGAATTCTAAATATGCACAGAGCTGTGACATATGCACTGAGCACAACGATTTTGGTATTTTAAACCTTATTATGAGAGAAGATATATTTTTTTATGTTTAGCAGCAGAATAATCCTTCAGACAAAAATCAAAAAGGCAAAAATATTTTGTTGGTGCCAATAAAACAATTGTTTGTTTGATAAGCATTTGAACTAAGTCTTTAGACCCTTGATATCAAAGAGAAAACCTTTGTGAGCTCTTTTCTCTAGCCCAAGGATAATTAAAATCAGTTGGCATTTACTCCCATCTTTTTTTTTCACTTGGTTTCCTCTCATTAAAAGTCACAAAGAAATTAAGAACTTACTTAAATCTATATGAAGAAGTAAACAGATGCTTATCAACATACCCATACACAGAGTAGACAATTTTGAGAGAATAAACTATAAATTATAAGCGAGGTGTGGTGGTGTATACCTGAAACTCCAATACATGGGAGTCTGAAGCAGGAAGAAGATGAGTTCAAAACCATCCTAGGTTATATAGTCTCTCAGTTTTTTTTTTCTCTCTCTCTCTTTCTAAATTTTTGTACAAAAATTTCCCTTGTAAGGTAGGTTGGAGTATCTTGAAACCTATGTGAAAACAGAAAATCTAGGTAAAATGGTAAAAGTACGGGAAGAGATCAGAGAAGTAGGGCAGCAATGTTGGCCTATGGTTCTGTGAAAAACAGAGCCAAGTAAGGCAGGGGAAGACAGCCAATGTTGTGTTCACTTGGGGATCTTGGGGATCTAAGTCTATACTTGGCCTGGTAAGAAAATCACTACTTTAGGTTATGGTCACTAGTAGAGATCTGAGAAATCTTGAGAGAGGTTGTAGTGACAAATCATATTGCTAAATGACTGAAAGCACTCATCAAATATTCCTTGACATTTGTCGGATTCTGACGCTGCAAGGTTTATAGGAAATTTAAACTAAACACCCTGAAAAAATTACCCTAAACTTTCTGCAATCTTACAATCCTGAGAAGAAAAATATTTAGAATTCTTGGTGGCCAAGACCCATCAAGGGAATGCCTCTATATGGTCACATAAGTCTAGAATACACCCTGGGGATAATACCCAGCATACCTCTAATTGTGTATGGTCCAAGAATCAACAGCTTATATATCATTAAATCATTGAGAAAGAGTCAAAAGAAGTATATTTTGTGAATAAGAGCATATAAGGTAAACATCTGTGTCCATGAATAAAGTTTCATGGGAATAAATTCTTGTCTTTTATATATTGTCTTTGGCTATTTTCACAGAAAAAGATGGTACAAAAAGAGTCTAGACAACATGCAAAGCCTAAAATATTTACCACCTAGCTTTTATCAGATGACATTTGCCAAGCTGTACTAGAATGGTAGTTGTAAGCCCTGGCAAGCAATGTCCTGAGAATAGAAGGAAACCAGAGACTGTTCTACCAGATAGTGTCATAGTGTCATTCTTTTTTTTTTTTTTTTTTTTTTTTTTTTTTTTTTTGAGGTAGGGTCTCACTCTATCCCAGCCTAACCTGGAATTCACTATGGAGTCTCAGAGTGGCCTTGAACTCATGGCGATCCTCCTACCTCTGCCTCCCAAGTGCTGGGATTAAAGGAGTGCGCCACCACACCCAGCTAAATAGTGTCGTTCTTAACTCAACCCAGCTTCAAGGTGGCTCCTCAAGATTGGATCACAATAATTAATTTCCACTCTCTGCCTAGCAGAAGAAATGGAGTCTTGGCTGGAGAAAGATATCATCACCTGGGATAGCTACAGTTATTAATACACATTTCAGAATTTTAAAAAATTACTACACTTTGTGTGTCTGAGATGATAGGATGCATAACTGGTTTAGCTGCCAGGCTCGGCAGCAATCCATTTTTGTCTACTCTTCTAAACAAACCAAGACAACCCACTTTTGTTTAAACAAAAGAAAAACAAAACAAACAACAATACCACCTGGAAGCACTTTTCTTGGAAAAAAACACTCAAGCAATATATCCAGAGTAATAGCATTCTAACTAAGTAAATGGTCGTTTACAGTGCACAGCATCCAATAATACATGAAATAATGTTTATGAATTATTTATTTTGTAGAAAATAAAAAATAGTGAATGACCACATAAAAGTCATTCTGAACTATAAACAGTTCTCTGAGATTCATTTCTCAATTACATATGGAAATGGTACACTGACATTTTTAGGACATCTACCATTGAGAGAACCCTGACAAATGCAGATATATAAAATTATTAACACTGAAATATTATAAATATGTGACATGTTATGCATTCTTTCTCCAAGAACTTACATTTTTGAGCTTAATATTTTGTTTTGTTTTCTTTTCAAATGAAAATAACAATTCAAAGGAAAAAAAAAGCTGTGAAGTTCAATATTATATCTCAGAACTGCAAAATTGGTACATTCATTTTAATTAGCATATCTTAAGGTTTTACATCTGTGCATAAGTATGTTGTAAACACTCGGATACAACAGATCAACTCACTATAAATTATAAATTATAGCCTTTCACATTTTGCCACATATGCTTTGGTGTCTAAGCAATGTAATCCAATGTGCTCAAAAGTTCAGAGCATGTAGTAACTTTGTAAGATTCATCCACATGAAATTTTACTCTGATACAGAGGCAACCAAGATATAGCTTATAGGTGGGAGATTAAATATACACACTGATTAGCTATGCATTTTTATGTCCATTAGTTGGATTTTCTAATTTTTAACTTAAGTCAGTAACATAAGTAGCCTCAAAGTGATTTCTAATAGGAGTATACAATATTATCTGAGAAAGCAAGAATTGTTGTGGGTAGGACTTTTATAATTTTGAGACATTTTTCAAAAGTTGACTTTTGTAAAAGTTCATTAAAAATTTAAGAATGTTTTTGTTCCTTCTGTCACCTTCAGAAGACCCTTAATGAGCAATGTCTCTGAAGAGATCTTTCCTAATTTAATGTGAACAAGGCTGTGAATGTGTCCATATGTAAATCATCAGAATAGTATATTTTAGCTAAACATAAGTATAGTTTTAACATTAAATTCAGTATTTGTAGAAATTATAAGTAGCCTCAATTAGAGACTTCATCTATATAATTTACTAATTTTTAAATGATTGCATTCATCTAGTCCTGTACATTATTTTTTAAATTATTTAACATGCATGAAAACTATCTATTTTTAAGGAAGTCTATGTGTTTATAACGAGAAATGGAAAATAGGATAATCTAAGGCACTCATACAACTAGTTATTTTATTTAAATGTTACATTAAAGAATAAGTAGTATCTTTCACACTGATGTCTTAATAACTGGCAGAATGCTATGCCTTTGAACATAAAATTAACCATTATTTATAGTTCTGCAATACTGCTTTTCTATGTACCATATCTTACTCCAGCTAAAAGATTAGAGTCCTTAGAGAGACATATTGCAAATAAAAGTCCTAAGTAGTTGGTCAAAAGTCAAGCCAGGAATCAACTGAACCCCAGAGATGACAGAGATGAGCTATTCAGCACAGTCTCCCCAAGGAGCAAAGCAAAACCACATGGCCCTGCTAAAATACCGAGTACATTCTCTCTCATCTGATCACTAAATATTACATTTAGGAAATTGCTGCATGAGAATGCTTCTTTAAGTAAGCCCTTCTTGTAAGAAACATAAACATGCTCAAAGTGCATTCCTGAAATACCAGAAGAACTGCATCACCTACCATTTTCTTTGCACTCTTCTGGAGGTTTAGCCTTTTTCGCAAGTCGTGGATCCAGCCATGATGTTGTCTTTGTGTTATGGCTGAAAAGCAAAGAGATCACTCTAAACAGGCACATACTACCAGGAATCAAGTTTATTCCTTAAGAAAAATATAAGTGGGGTTAGTCCAACAAAATTGCAATCGATACACTTAATTTGCTTACTGGTTCTAAGTAGCCCTGAAGGAGGTGTAAGAGTAATTGTGCAAGGCAGCTGGAAATTTGGCAACCTCAGCTCCCTGTCCTCAAAGCAGCTATTTTTATTAAAATCAACTAGAATGTTGCCAAGTTAACCTCATTGAAAATGCAGAACTCATCCAGAGCAAAAGGAATTTATTACAAATACAGGATTCTCCCCTTGGAAGAGCACAGTCCTCAGAGTCTGATACTGTTTCCTGAGTTTTGCAGAAGCATTATTTTATCTAAAACCAGCCCTTTTCATAAAAAATTGTTTGGTCAACTAAGAAGTTGGCAGATGCAGTACAGAAGTAAAACAAATTATAGCAGGCTCATAAAATTCCTGCATTTTCTCCAACAGTGATTAATCACAATTTCATGAATTCATATTAAAAAATCTCACTCCTAAATACTATCAATCCGGCCAGGAAAGGAAAGGATTAAAATATCTGAATTTTGATGTTTCTGTAACAGAATTTCTAGGAATTAAAAAAATATATATATCATTTAGAAATGTTCTCTTGTTATGCTATAAATCTATGAAGCCAAAATAGATGTATTCAGAGAAGAGTTTCTTCAGTATCCTCATCACCTGCATTGCAATCACCTGGCACTCTTGTTAGCAATGCATTCTGGGTCTTCTGAGCAATCAAAGCAGGGCCTTTGTGAATAGGCGGCCAGGGTGCATATCTGTGGTTGTTACAAAGTCTCCATTATTAATGAGTACCACAGGTGATTCTTGTGGCTATTATAATTCAAGGGTCACTCCAAGGCTCAACTGCTCATTTTAGCTAAAATGTTTACCAAGTACAGCTGTATCAAGTACAGCTGTATCAAGGGATCCCATTGGCCAGTGGACAAGTTTCCAAGAATGTCAGTTGTGGATGCTTCAGTAAAATGATGTGCAAATCACAAGTATAAGAAGGTGTGAAACTTGCTCAAGAAGCACTCAGGAGGCCAGTAAATGAAATACAAAAGGGAAGAGTAGAATATAGGTTGGAAATAGAAATTGAGGCCAGATAATAAGAGTACTTGGGCACAGCTGTCAGGTGAACATGTTAGTAATTATATACATTTCACATGGGTTTTCTTTCATCAGTGATGTGGAACTATATTTTATATCAGAGTCACAGATGTTAGCTAAACAATTTGATGCACCAATCTGTACTGAAAGTGGAAAATCAGAAAATTCCCTAGGAAGTACATTTCATAGCAGACTTGGAGAGACTGTTTTCCACACCATGAAGGAATTTTCAACTGAAAAGAGAAAGTGGAGCCAACATGAAGCAGGGAAAGCTATTCCAAGTTGTTAAAGCAATCTTAAAACATCATTTTCCTGGATGATCATCCCATCTGCCTAACGGTAGGGCCCACTCTGATTTGAGATCTGAGACATTAAGATGCATGGGTTATGAAATCCCTAATCCTGAGGAAAATTCCTTTATATTTCTGACTTTCATGGAAGCACAGAGAAAAATTTCCTCATCCTTTTCCTCAACTTTATGAGCTCTTCAGCCATAGATGCCTCTAGATAGAGTTCTAATAATTTAATGAGGCAGTCTATGAATTTGATCAAATAATAAATCATCAGCAGAGCATGTCAGTTTTTATTTCTCCCCAGTTTGACCTCTGTGGGGTCTGGTGGTGCTTTATTGTCAAGTTTCAGAAGGACATAGTGTTGGGGACACCCATCTGATCCTGGCTCTCATTTATAACATGTCAATGTATTTTATTCTTTTTGTCTTAACTGCAAGTTTAATGTGCATAGACACAGTAACTGAGCATCCTGAATTTGTGAACTGGAGGGCTGGCTCCAATGCTTACCACTCTAATATTATAAAAGAATGAAAACACCTCATGCATATGTATTTAGGTGTGTATGTTTGCATATTAATATCTACATTTCTATAAGTAGTGGAGGAAAATGTTGGGAATTAGGCATAGGTAAGAAATTTCCTGTCTGCTCACAGCTGCTTCTAAATCCTTTCTCCATTTTGTAGAAAGGTCAGTTTTAGGTTCTTTAGACATTAATAAAAGAAAATGCATATATGGATAAGTATTAAGGGGGCCATTAATATGCCACTTCAGGGAGTCAAATTACCATTTCTATACCACACCACCTTAGGTCTCAAATACTGTCTAATTTAGTGGAGAGCTGTAAGTGCCCTGGCTTTCCTGCGTTTATATAAAGCATTTCATGATAGAGTGGATTATTTTAAGTTGAACTAGCTTTATCACTGTGTCACTCTAGTACATTTTGACAGATCGAGTCTCTTATAGTTAACAGCAATTTAAGCTGTTCCCCAGAAATGATTCTGAAAGAAATGTGGGTAGTAGTTACCTCAAGTAATTGTCTTAAACATCACATGAACATGTAGCACAGTATTTTTCAATAGTCGCTTTCAGCAGCCTTGTAATTTGCATGCTCCTCCAAGATGCCTTACAAAGGGAATATTTTTAAGGCATTTGGGAGACAACACACCAAATAGCTTTTCTAATTCCCTTAAACTATGTATTTTGAACCTTAATAATTGCATTTGAGAATAGGATTAAATCCTGGGCAGGAAACTGTGTATATAATGGAATGACTGGGGGATTTTTTCACACACCGTACATAGTATCTTTGTACAAATTTGAGGAGGACATTTATTTTCACTTTCTTCAGGCAGATTTTGATGATTGACACCCCATTTCTGTAACTATCCAAGTTGTGTCTCACCACAAATGACATGAAAACGAAATGCAAATGCTATATAGTCTTATATTGCAATTTAAAATTATTTAAATGAGATACAAATATGTAGGCTACATTTGCACAGATAGCATTCTTATTCTGGCTGAGGAATGGAACATATATATATTTTTTAATTTTGAATCATGTAATATATTGCTTGTTAGGTCGAAATGGGCTTTCCAAAAAAGGAGTCACCAAAAGAAAAACAGGATGGCTACAGGGAGATATAAGAAATGGATCATTCACATTCCTCAAGAATGATGCCCCAAGAACCGGATTTACCACCTCTCCTTCTCTCACCAGGTCACTTCTGGTCTTACCCTGAGATCAGAGATTTACTGTCCCCCTGTCTCTCACCAGGTCACTCCTGATCTCTCCATATGGCTAATATAAAACACAGAAATTTAAGTGCCCTAACAAGAAAATTCCTTCCCCTTTCTCACCTTCCCCCAATTGTAAAAACCGATGAAGCCCACTACCTGTAACCCCAGACTGACTACTCCTCTCTTGAGAGTCAGTCCTGACAGCTTGTGTCCCCCACCCAAATAAAAACTTCCATCTTTGTCTCAGAGTGGTCTCCATGGCCCTTGATCACTCCTGAATGTTACATTGCTTTCTATGTTTCTATGGTTAAATCTACTATTACAATTCTGAAAAATGAGAGAACATACAAATCAATAGTTTAACTTCACTCAATGTCATATTTCTATACTGAGATGAAAATCTAAAGCAAATGCTTTATTCTATGTATAGGTGCAAATAGCTTCTCTAAGGTTAAACTATATATTGAGTCTATTTAGAGGATGAGAATAAATCAGAACTCAAATTTCACTCAACTCTGAAATTCTAGTTTAAAGTCCCATCAGGCAGACCTTCAGTGAATCAGGAATTTCTGTGTAGTTTTGAAGCTTAATCTTTGGCAAACTGAAAAAAAGTTTCAGGTTAAATACTAACATGTTCTCTTGTTAGAATACACTTCTCTCACATAGGCCATGTTTCATTTCAACAGGGAAAGCTCTTGACAGTACAATAATACATCATTACCCTTGCACATTATCTCACATGTGTTGATTTCCCAGTTGGTCAGGTTCTCACCATATTAATATATAATACCTCATTCAATGCTAAGGAAAGGTGGACAAGCTAAGGTTGAGAGTAGTTGGGAAACTTGTCAAATGTCACATAGCCAGAACATGAAAGTGAAAGGGCTAGTGGGAAACCAGATCTAAAATAATGCAAGCCATATTGTGGTCTGACATCCAGAGGCATATTGAATCTAATCCTGTTTTCATAGAAAGATGCTATATTCCTTCCTTGGGTGACTATCAAGGACCCGATCCAACCTCTTCCAGTCACTTAGAAGCAAACCTTTGCCTACTATTTGAGGGTTCTATTCACCAAAGTCCCTTGGAAATGCTGAGTATAACACATTGAACAGGTGTTCTGCCTTATTAAACTGAATGTGTTAGGAAGAGAACAATGGAAATGAAAGGCATCAATACCACCACTGGAAAATTTTTATCAACTTAAATTCTCTATTCAATTATTTGCAAAACAAATTTTATTCATTCATATCTATCTCTTCTAAAATAAATACATTTAAAGGTCCCTGATTTGTATATTTTACATATGAATATTCGATTTTGGGAGTTAAGCTAAATGCCATATTAAAATACAGGCTAGGAATACAGCTCCATGGTAAAGTGTTTGTGGAATAAGCCCTGAGTTTAATTCCCAGAACTGTCACAAAATAAGCTAATAAAAATGTTATCAATAGGTCAATTATTTACTAAGATCTAAATTTAAGAGTGTCTTTCAGTTCAAACTATGTCTCTCCTCCATTGCATCTTTTTAATTCACTTTGTTTTTCCATTTCAGCTTCATAGTCTTACATATAACCTCAGGAGTGACCCAAACCAATCCTAATTTTAAGGCACATTTAACTTTCCTTTCTTTTTAATTTGTTTCCTGTTCTTCTGTTCTTTCCTTCTTTTCCCATCTGGGCAAAAAAACATTTGTACTGCAGCATGCATTTTGGAAGTGTTTTCTTTTGTAACTGAAACTTTATAAGTGGAACAAAAACTTTTATAATTCAATGTTTCCTTCCATTTTCTCTAAAAATAGTACCAGATTTTGGAGCTAATAATTGTTACTCAAAAAAATTATAGACATAAGGATTCAATAGCAATTTTCAGAGATTTTCAGATAGTAAACTTCACAGATAAGAGAAATTGTTGAGTATATTATATGATTTTTGAAACAAACACTTTTTTTGAGATAGTATCTCTAACTCAGCTGACCTGGAATTTACTATGTAGACTTAGGCTGGCCTCAAACTGATGGCAATCCTCCTACCTCTGCCTCCTGAGTACTGGAATTAAAGGCATGTGGCATGTCCCAACACATCTGGCCTTTAAAACAAACACTTTTAATGGTATATATTATATTATAGTCCATAAAATATCAGGATAAATATACTTCCTTCTATATAATCATTCCAGAAAGAATTATGAAAGGTCCTCGCTCTCTCCATTTATCCATTTATCTATTTATAATTGATTAGATATGTGTAAATTATGATTAACAGCATACAAAATTTTAAAGTCAGTTTCACTATTTTTGTGCTTACATATAAGTAATTTACATATAAAACTATTATCAGTGATCCTACAATGTCTGTTTCCTAAATAATATATCTAAAGATTTTGTAAAATATATTATAGAAAATAAACCCAAATTTGAGTTTGTGACTGATGGCAATACACCAAGCCTAGGAGGAGAAAGTATTTCTCTGGTGTTAGCTGAATCCCAACAATTTTACATGTATCTTCAATAAGTTTCCTAAGTACATTATCTCTAAGTATTAAAATTTTTAAATTCACTATAAATTTAAAATGTTGACTTATTAAAATTAACAAGATATAGGAGTAGCAATGCAAGATGATATGAAGTCTTTTTTATTAACATAAATTAGTAAAGCATGTAAAGCTATGACAATTTTTCATAGTTGTGTCTTCCATTGTCTAGATTTGTTTAAAAATGTATTACTTAAAATGACATACTGTTCCCAGACAGTCAGGAAAATGCTAGCAAACAAATAGGCTCTTGATGTCACTTTGTTTCCTGCCAAGGAAATAGCAGTCTCCTTGTCACTGAGTAAACTCTCAAACACTGAAGTAATTTAATGGGATTCCTGAAGCATGTCAATCTAGATTACCACTGTGGCAGCTCTACTTTGTAGAACATTTAACCATTGGAAGAGTAAATTTCTTTCCAAGAATTGTATTAAACACATACCATTTATAATATGAGTTTATACTGACCAGTGTTTTTTATAAATTGGGAGTAGCATGGAATAATGGGAATGGCTTTGTAGGGTGACAGCTATGGGGCTGTGGGATAATGACTTTGGCCAATGATGCTTCAGAGACTTGTCTATAAAACAAAGATAAACAAAAAACTTTATGGGGTAGTTATGATATGATAAATTCAAAGAAGGAACACATAAATCAATTAAGTGCAAAGGCTCTGGTAACAGACTACATTTCATAAAAGAACAAGCCTTGCCAGCTTCATGACAACTGTGTTCCTGTGGTTTAAAGTTGATCCTAGCATATGGTTTCTTGGCTAGTAGCTATTGATTTCTATAATCTTCAGTTTCATAAAGGAAGGATTAAGTAAACAAGTATGAATGTTTTAACATATTAGCAATTTTTGTTAAGTTAATCAGAACACAGTCTGAAAATAGTGGGCATTAAATATATGAGAAATCATTCAAAATTACATTGGCAGACTTCTCAGTTGAATTTACAATTAATGTTCTGGCCATTTTTTTTTCTTTTCTTTTTTTCTTTATTAGTTAGTTTTGTATTCAGGAAATACAGTCAGTTTGGTACCATTATTAGGCTCATCTGTGATGTACCCCCTCCCCTTGGCTCTTCCTTGTTGAGGTATATGGGTCATGCATTGTGGAGTTAGCCCACAGTTATGGGTAAGCTAAATGTCTCTGCATATCATGACCCAACATGTGGCTCTGACATTCTTTCCGCCCCCTCTTCTGCAAAATTTCCCTGAGCCATGTTGGGTTCATTTTTGGTCTGTTTCAGTGATGAGGTGTTGGGGGCCTCTGAGGCTCTGGCTCTCTGATTTGTTAGGTGTTGATTTTTCTCTGTGTTGATCTCCTTCCCCCTTCTGCTGGTATCCAGTTCATCCGGGAAACAGCACCCTTGCTTCATTCACCAATTTCTCTTAGTTTCATCCGGGGCCCTTTTGAGGTATGATGGGGTGGCTCTCTCCTTAGGATCTACATCTATCTGAAAAAGAGAAGCAGATTCTCCAATGGAGAGTAAGTTACCACAAATGAGATAACCCTTACTTTTTTTATATAGAGAATTTAATAATTGTAGGCCCTCTTGTAGCCCACAATTGATGGTAGCTTGATATTGGCGAGTGGGCTTATGTTAGGATATGGTTCTGACATGTTTCCCAGCTCCAGCTATGGGTCCCGTACCACTGAGGAGATCAGTTAGCCAAATTAAGAGCAGTTGGTTCCCCACCATGGATGTGTGCCACTACTGCACTTGTGTGGGCATCACAACCAGTTATTTGCTGCTAAGTAGGTTAGACCATGACTCGCTTGGACTGATACTGGTCATTTTCCCCCAGTCGCCCAGGTAGCAACTTCTGGCACTAGACACGCTGACTGTCTGGGGACTGACTCTCTTCCAACTTCAGGCCAGGCCATTCTATTTTGCATGTCAACCACATAAGGTGTCTTCAGCAGTAGGGTCTTCCCACTAACTTTGGTGGGTCATCAAGTACTCTGACAGAAATCTGTCTGTCGTTTAGGAAAACTTGTAGGTCTCTCTGATCAAAAGCTCATTGTGGATGATAGCCCCATGCTGGTACTGGGAGTTACAGGTCAGTGCCCACTAAGAAAATGAGGAAAAAGATAACTAATATACAAGAGTTAGAGAGAAGAGAGAGAGAGAGAAAGAGAGAGAGAGGGGGGGGGAGGGACAGGGAAGGAGAGAAGATGTAGAAGATTAAGGTTAGTCTTGATCCTACCCTTTCCAGTGTCTTCTGGTTCAGGTATTCCCTGTAAGGGCCTGGGAAGGATCAGCCATTTGGTCTGTCTTTTAGTAAGTAGAATTTTATGGTACCATTGCCGTTTGGGTCTAGATTTGTGTTTCCTACCCCTTTGGTGCCCTCCCCTACCTCCCGGTCCATACTATTGTCTAGTCCATGAGATGTTTGCTGGATATGTAACGTATCTCGGGTAGATTCAGGTTAGGTGCTGTAGATGAGTGAGACTATGTGGCGATTTTTTTTCTGTGATTGGGTAAGTTCACTGAGAATGATCTGTTCCAGGTTCAACCATTTTTCCTCAAATTTCATTGTGTCATTTTCTCTTACTGCTGTATAGAATTCCATTGTGTAGATATACCACATCTTAGTTAACCATTCTTCTAGTGATGGACATCCGGGTTGATTTTAGCTCTCAGCTATTTCAAATGGAGCCGCTACAAACATCGTTGACCAAATATCTCTAGCCTGTGGTTTGAAGGTTTTAGGGTAGATGCCCAGTAAGGGAATAACTGGGTCTGTTGGTATCTCTATACTCAGCTTTTTCAGAAGTCTCCATATTGCTTTCCAAAGGGGTTTTACCATCCTACATTCCCACCAACAGTGGATGAGTGTTCCTACTTCTCCACATCCTCACCAGCATTTATTTTCATTTGATTTTTTGATGTTTGCTATCCTTATTGGGGTAAGGTGGAATCTCATAGTTGTTTTAAATTGCATTTCTCTGATGATTAGGGATGATGAACATTTTCTTAAGTGTATGTTTGCCATTTGTATTTCTTCCTCTGTGAACTGCCTGTTCAGCTCTTTGCCCCATTTTCTGAGTGGGGTGTTTGACTTCTTATTGTTTAGATTTTTGAGTTCTTTGTGGATTCTAGAGATTAGGCCTCTATCAGGTGGATAACCCGCAAATATTTTCTCCCATTCTGTGGGTAATCTATTGGCTTTGCTTATTGTATGCTTCCTGCAAAGAAAGTCATCAGCTTCAAGTGATCCCATTGGTTGAGTGACTGTTTAAGATCGTGAGGTACTGGGGTTTGTTCAGGAAGTCTTTTTCCATTCCTATATCATGGAAAGTACTTCCTAAATTTCCTTCCAGTAATATTTGAATTTCTTGTCTTATATTGAGGTCTTTGATCCATTTGGACTTGAGTGTAGTGCATGGTGAAATGTGTGGATCAAGTTTCAGTTTCCTGCATATGGTTATCCAGTTTATCCAGCACCATTTGTTGAAGATGCTGTCTCTTTTCCAGCCTATATTGTCTGGGCCTTTATCGAATACCAAGTAGCTATAGTTGCTTGATCCAAAGTCTGGGTCCTCATTCAATTCTATTGGTCTATACTCCTGTTTTGATGGCAGTACCATCCTGTTTTTATTACTATGGATTTGTAATATAGCTTTAGATCAGGTATGGTGATGCCTCCAGAGGAATTTCTTTTGCTGAGGATATGTTTGGATATGCAAGGCCTTCTGCCTTTCCATATGAAATTTGAGAACATTTTTTCTATCTCTGTGAGGAACACTGTAGGGATTTTAATTGGAATTGCATGAAATCTGTATATTGCCTTTGGTAGGATTCTCATCTTCACAATGTTAATTCTGCCTACCCAGGAATATGGGAGGTCTTTCCATATTCTGAAGTCCTCCTCAATTTCTTTTTTGGGTGTTTTTATGTTTTCGCTGTATAGACCTTTCACTCCCTTGGTTAAGGTTATTACAAGGTATTGTTTTTGTTGCTATTGAAAATGTGACTATATCCCTTATTTCTTTCTCTGCATCTTTGTCATTTGCACATAGGAATGCTACTGACTTTTGTGCATTGATTTTGTATCCTGCTACTTTCCTATAGGTGTTAATCACCTTCAGGAGTTTTGGGATGGAGTCACTTGGGTCTCTTACATATACAATCATATCATCAGCAAATAAAGCTAACTTAACTTCTTCCTTTCCAAATTGTATCCCATTTATTTCCTTCTCCTGTCTTATTGCTTGAGCTAGAACTTCCAGTACTATATTGAAAAGCAGAGGTGAGAGTGGATAACCCTGTCTTGTTCCTGATCTTAATGGGAATTCCTCCAGTCTCTCTCCATTAAGTATTATTTGGGCCTTCGGAGCTTTCCATATTGCCTTTATTAGGTTAAGATATGAACCAACCATGCCAATTCTCTCCAATGTTTTCATCAGGAAGTGATGTTGTATCTTGTCAAAGGCCTTTTCTGCATTTATCGAAATGATCATGTGGTTTTTATGTTTAACCTTGTTTATGGGGTGTATTACATTGACAGATTTCCATATGTTGAACCACCCCTGTGTTCCTGGAATGAATCCCACTCAGTCAAGCTGGATAATGCTTTTGATGTGTTGTTGGATTCAGTTTGCAAGGATTTTGTTTAGGATCTTTGCATCTAAATTCATCAGGGAAATAGGCTGGTAGTTTTCTTTTCTTGTGGCATCTTTGCCTGGTTTTGGAATTAGGGTGATGCTAGTTTCATAAAAGGAGTTGGGTAGCTTTGATTTTCACCAATTATGTGGCACAGTTTGAGGAAGATTGGTTTGAGTTCTTCCATGAAGGTTTGATAGAATTCAGCTAAGAAGTCATCTGGTCCTGGACTCTTCTTTTTTGGAGGTTTTTTATTACTTTTTCAATCTCCATGAGTGTGATGGGTTGATTGAGGTGATTAATCTGCTCTGTGTTTAGCTTTGGTAGATGGTATGCGTCCAGGAATTTATCCATCTCTTCCACATTATCCAGTTTTGTGGGGTAGAGGTTTTTGAAATAGGTCCTGATGATTCTCCCAATTTCACTTATGTCTCTTGTGATCTCTCCTTTTTCATTTTGAAATTTGTTAATTTGAAGCTTCTCCTTTTTTTGCTTGATCAGATTGGCCATGGGTTTGTCAATCATGTTTATATTTTCAAAGAACCAGCTCTTTGTTTTTTCAATTGTCTTAATTGTTTCCTTGGTTTCCAATTCATTGATTTCTGGTCTGATTTTAACTATTTCTTTCCTTCTGGAGCTCTTTGGGTTGGATTTTTCTTGTTTTCCCAGTGCCTTTAGGTGGACGGTTACGGTATTGATTTGAGACCTTTCTGTCTTTTTTATGAAGGCATTGAGTGCTATAAATCTTCCCCTGAGGACTGCCTTCATTGTGTCCCATAATTTTTGGTATGATGTGTTCTCTTTGTCATTGAATTCCAGAAATTTTGCAATTTCTTTTTTTTTTTTTATTTCATCTACTATCCATTTACTGTTCAAAAGTGTGCTGTTCAGTTTCCAGGTGCCATCTGGATTCTTGATGGGCCTTTTGTTGTTGATTTCTAGCAATATAGCATTATGCTCTGATATCATGCAGGTAATGATATCAATCTCCCTAAATATGTGGAGGCAGTCTTTGTGACCCAGTGTGTGGTCTATTTTAGGGAATGTTCCATGGGCTGCTGAGAGGAATGTGTAGTCTGTGGTTTGGGATGGAAAGTTCTGTAGATGCCCATTAGGTCTAAGTGATCTATAGTTTTATTGGGCTCTCTTACTTTCCTGTTGAGTTTCTGTTTGGATGATCTGTCTATTACTGATAATGGTATATTGAAGTCCCCAGCTATGATGGTGTTGGTGGTTATTTCTGTTTTATTGTCAAGTAGGTTTTGTTTTATGAACTGTGGTGCCCCTGAGTTTGGTGCATACAGATTTATGATTGTAATATCCTCTTGATGGATCATTCCCTTGATAAGTAGAAAGTGGCCCTCTTTGTCTTTTTGATTATTTTTGGTTGGAATTCTATTTTATCCGATATTAATATAGCTATGCCTGCTTGTTTCTTATTACTGTTTGCTTGGAATATTGTTTTCTAGCCTTTCACCCTGAGGAGGTGTCTGTCTTTAGTGGTGAGGCGGGTTTCTTGAAGATAACGGACTGAGAGTCTAATTTTTTGATCCATCCTATTAGCTTGTGTCTCTTGATGGGTGAATTAAGGACAGTAATATTTAGGGTAATGATTGTGAGATTTGATTTGATCCTTGCCATGTTGTGATGGTATATCTGGTTTGGTGTTTTCATGGACTTTGAAGTTTTTTGTTTTTACCCTGAGTTTGGTTATTGTGATCTGCTTCTTGCAGGAATTTGAGTTTGATTATTTGTTTCTTCTCTGTGCAGAATTTCCTGAAATACTCTCTGTAGGTTTTGTTTTGTGTTCATGTATTTATAAAGCTTAGTTTTGTCATGGAAAGTTTTTCTATCACCCTCTATTATGAGGGATACTTTTGCTGGGTAGAGTAGTTTGGGTTGGAAGCCATAGGTTCTTAGAATTTATGGTGTTTCATTCCAGGCCCTTTTAGCTTTCAGGGTTTCCACTGAGAAGTCTGGAGTAATTGTGATGGAGTTACCTTTAAAAGCGGTGTGCTGTTTTTCCTAGCTGGTTTTAGGATTTCCTCTTTGCTGTCAATGTTTAGAATCTTAATGACAATATGTCTTGGAGAGTTTCTCCTTTGGTCCAATCTGTTTGTACTTCTGTTGGCTTCTTGGATATTGATGGTCCTTTCTTTTAAGAGACTGGGGAAGTTTTCTTCAATTATTTTGTTAAATAAGTTCTCCATGCCTTTGGTATGAATTTCTTCTCCTTCTGGTATTCCAATGATCCTGATATTAAGACCTTTAGGTGTATCCCACAATTCCCTCATGTTCTGTTCACAGAAGCTTTTGAACTTACTGAAATTTTTGAACTCTCAAACTGTTTCTTCCATCTTGTCTTCCAGATCAGAGTTTCTATCCTCCACATGGCTGTCTCTATTCTTGAGAGCTTCTAGAGAGTTTTGGACTTGTTCAATTAAGTTTGCATTTTCTACTACTTTCCTATTTATAATTTTCATTCCTCTGTTAAGCTCCCTTTTCACTTCATTTTCTGATTTTCTTGATGCTTCTTGGAATTCATCCTTGCATTTCTTTATGTCTTCATTTTGCATCGCCAGCTGATTTTACAGGTCCTCTTTTCTTTCATTCTCCCTCATATCTCTTAACTGTCTTTGAACTCTTTCCATTTTCTTATCTATTAGGTCTAGTGTAGTGATGGCAGCATCCACACGATAATCGGTGCTTTGTTGCTTTTCTGCAAGTTCTACCAGTAGCTTGGTCAGTGTTGCGTTGCTCATAACTTCATTTTGGTGTTCTGTTCCTAATGACTCTTCTATGTTTTGATTAGAGATGTTCATTGTAGGACTTGGTGATCTAATTGTATTTTCTTTTTTTTTTTTCTCCATTTTTATTAATATTTTCCATGATAACAAAAAAAATCCCATGGTATTACCCTCCCCCCTTTCCCCTTTGAAATTCCATTCTCCATCATATCCCCTCCCCATCTCAATCTTTCTACTTACATATATACAATACCAACCTAATAAAAGCCCTCCTCCCTTTCTTTCTCTTCCCTTTCTATCTCCTTTTTTAACTTACTGGCCTCTGCTACTGAGTTTTTTCCTTCTCACACAGAAGCCCAATCATCTCTAGCTAAGATCCACATATGAGGGAGAACATGTGGCACTTGGCTTTCTGGGCCTGGGTTACCTCACTTAGTATAATTCTTTCCTAATTGTATTTTCTTGCATTTGATTTTTCATGTTTTTTCTTTTGTGCTGTGGTCAGCCCATTGCAATGAATACAAGTAGGTAGGTGGATCAGCCTGAGCTCAAGCACTATGGGAAGTTGAAGCAGCCTGAGGCAGTTGCCAAGCAGCCAGGTTTTGGCTCTCACTTGCCAAAGCTCCCTGAGCTCCTGCATGGCCAGGGTGCCAAAGTTGCCTGAGCTCTCACACGGTAATGCACCAAAGCTTCCTGCACTTGAGCTTGGAGGGACACTGAGGCACCAAGCACTGAAGCAGCACAAACTCTGGCATGGCGGAACACGGAGACCCAGAAGCAGTCTGCACTCCCCTGCAACAGGACAATGGAGGATGGCCTATGTGGCAGACAGGGAGGGGATGGCACCTGAGCTAGCAGAAGCGACAGACACGGTCTGAGCTAGTGTGGGGTGTTGCAGTGGGCCTGGGCTCATGCATGAATGTGTAGTGGCCAGAGCAGTAAGTGGGCAAGTGGGCAGAGCAGGATAAGTTTCCACAAGCAGAGATTGGAGTAGTGGTGCTGTTTGGTGGGCAAATTGATCAAAGGAGCCTGAGCTCCAATGGGTCAGCAGACATAGCCTGGCCAACATCACTCGTAGGCAGGGGTAGCAGGGTGATCACCCCTGTGCAGTGAAGCAAGTGGAACTATGTTGGCCTGGGACCCTTTTCCTACAGTCAGTGAGGGAGTTCCTGAAGCTGGGACTGTTGATACAGAGGTGGCTGCTTGTGGGGAGGGGTGGGCTACCCACACCCGAGGGAAGCAGCGATTCCCTGTTTTTTTCCCCTCTGTGCCCTCCCACTGGCAATCTATTGGAGATTTCGCTCTGCTAAATGACCCACTGAACCCTTAATGTCTTGCCTTTCTTTTCTGGGGATGTGTGGCACAGTTAGGTGGTTGCCATCTTGGCTGGAAGTCTTCTTTTTTCTTTTCTTTTCTTTTCTTTTCTTTTCTTTTTTTTTTTTTTTTTTGTACTTCAAGGTAGGGTCTCACTCTAGCCAAGGTTGGCCTGACACACTAGTCTCAGGCTGTCCTTGAACTCTCCCTCCTGTGTGATGGGATTAAAGGCATGCACCACTCTGTCTGGCTTTACATTATTTTAAGTTAACACATAAAAATTGTATATCTTTCTTTTTATTTTGTTCATTTATTTATTTATTTACTTGAGAGTGACAGAGAGAGAAAGAGGCAGGTACAGAGAGAGAGAGAATGGGCGTACCAGGGCCTCCAGCCACTGCAGATGAACTCCAGAGAAGTGCATCCCCTTGTGCATCTGGCTAACGTGGGTCCAGGGGAATCTAGCCTCGAACCAGTGTCCTTAGTCTTCACAGGCAAGTGCTTAACCACTGAGCCATCTCTCCAGCCTCTATATCTTCCTTTTTATTTTTTTACTGTTAAGAGCAGATGCAAAAGGTGGCACATGCATCTGCAGTCTGTTTGAAGTGGTTAGAGGCTCTGGGGCACCTTTTCCTTCTCTCTCTCTCTCTCTTTCTGCCTTTCTTCTCTGTCTCTCCTTACAAATAAATATTTTTTTCAAAAAACTTCTAAGAAATTTTAAGTGCTTCTACCCAGGAAAAAAGAAAAATATGTGAATTCTTGCGTTACTCTGCCCAAGTTTGATATCAACAGTAATGGTACTCACAGACTGAAGGTATTAGGTAGATAGGCTGGCTCTCTCAAACATCATTGAGAAACATTTCATGCAACATGTGAAAGCACACAGGATGACATGGAAATAAGAGTAGAGACAGAACTCATACAGACCATCCTCTCCCTGCTCTGTGGTACCTGAGCTCATCACATTGAATATAACCTTCCAGGGGATGTAAACATGAAGCCGACATGGGTTTTGCATGAAAGGTGGATAGGACTGCCTTCTCTCTGTGAGGTATCCTGATGAGACAGGCCATTGTCATGGCTTTTACTACAGCTTTCTACCATGATCACCTTCTTCCATACTTACTCCAACCTGCATGCCAGGTTTCCTGATTTCCCTTTTCCCCAGACAACTTTCTTTCTGACCACAAATACAATTATTTGCTTTCTTTATTGTGTTTTTAAAATTTCTACTTAATGTATTTCTGCTCCTAGTATGTTTCCATTGGATCCTTCCCTCCATTATTAGGGGAAGGACTAAAAAGACAAATTAAGTAATGATGATGATGATAATAATAATAATAATGATAAACTCAAACAAGCCACAGACAAAATGAAATTGGCAATCTTTGCTTCCCTTTCAGAATTACTAATAGATTTGGTAAGATTGAAGAGCAGTTATTTCCCAGGCTTTCTATAGTGGTTACGTCTCAGTCACCCAGGGCCTACAAAGGTAAGAACAGTTCTCATACTCAGAGCACTCTACACAAGAAAAACTTGTCAAATCTGTTATCTTACCTTCTAATTGAACATCTTATATCTATCCTAAGCTTATCCTCCCTAAATAGTATCATGAAATTCAGATGTTTCTTACTGTTCATAAACTTTTCTCTCTCCCAATTGATATGTTTGAGAGCAAAGCAAAATTATGTGAATTTTTGAATGCTAACACAAGCTAAATAATTACAAAACACAGAATTATTTTGCTAAATTCTCTCAAGCAGGGACATAGCCATATTTTTTTATTATACATATAGGATGTGATTTGTGCTTTCTAAATAATAAAACTCTTTACTCCATAATCCCTAAACTGGACACAGCTAAGAAAGGAAAGTTCTTTGCATAATCACAGAGTAAGAGGTTTTTTACAATTGCATTATTGGAAACATTAAATGGAACCAAATATTTAATCACTTTATGCTAGTTTCCTTTTATTTCCACATATATTTGCTATTCTGTGTTACAAAATTAATTTATACCTTATCAGTTGTGTTGTCCTGAACATTAATTCTGATCATCAATGACTGACTTCTCGTCTATGATGAAGTTATGTTGTGTTTTCCAATACCAAAATTATATTTCTACATATAAATATATTTAAGGATTTTTAGTTGGTCATAGTTTTAAAAATTCTATATAAGTAACTCTTCCAATTAAGTGATAACAGATGGCCCTATATCATTGATTATAGCAATAAGAATAATTCAAAAGACTCCATTATTTAGAAAAAAAAAAACCAAACATTTGCAGAAAGGTAGAAGCCAGTGATTCCTTTTTGTTGCAAAACACTGCATTTCTCATCCATGTTGGAGTCGAGTAGAGTACCAAATAATTACCTGATTATGTGTTCCCTTGGCCACATGTATCAAAGTTTCCAACTTTATGTAATAATTAAATACTGGTATGTGGTAAGATTTCAGTTTCACAACTGAGTTCTGCCTATGGAGATATAACTCATAAGTCACTGTAGGTTGGGAAAGAGAATGTAGTTGTAAAATTTTTCATGACTATATTTACTTTTTCACCTGCTACCTATGTTGAAAGTTTCTATTTTTTTTTCCTTAAGGCACATATAAAAATTCTGAGAGAATAAGTTATTTTGTATCTACAGAATTTTACTTATTTTTAGTAAGTATTTAGGGTATATTATTGATATTAATAATTTAATTTTGGTTCGAGTACTTCATCTTTAAGGTCTTTAATAAAAATAGTTAACATAATTGTATGTTAATTATTTATAAAGTTATCTTAATAGCAATAAGAAAAAGGAAAGCTGAACATTATATTGTTAATGGGATATAAGAAAAATAAAAAGATTAGGTTGAGCATTACCAGGGAGTGTAGAATCAACATTTCAGATTATTTGTCAAGTTATAAAATGGTAAACAATATATAAAGAGGAGTTTGGTAGAAGAAATAATGTACTACACAAATTATTTTGTTGACACTTGACTTCAAGGCCAAGTATATAAAATTTTTATTTTAGTTTAAATATTTCAGTTTAAATAATTGTATCCTATTAAAGTACTGAACACGATGATGGACATTTCTGGAAATATCACTATAAGGACAGGAAAGATCTCATTTTGAGTTATATGTGAGTTCATTATGGAGGTGAGTAAGCATTTTCCCATGATCTGTAGCTTATTTCTAACTTAAAAATAGCACTGCAGGGAGATTACCTTTTTATTCATGATTGCTAAGGATTTATAGCACAATGCTTTAATTCATACTTAGATGTGTGGAGTTCTCAGATCCTTAGTTATGACAAGGTGATCTCCCATCATTCTCTTAGAAGGAAGCTGTTACTAGAAATAATAAAATGCCCATGTTTTCTTTTGCTCACATTTTCACATGTGACACCATTGATATCCTGGTGTCTGTTTGGCAGTGTGAAAGAAAAGGCTCAAACTCACTCAATGAAGTAGACTTCACCCTTCTCTGTATAGGCCATTTCCCAGTTATCAGGCAAAGGGTCTGAGTCCTCATTCTCCTCCGACCTTGTTGGCTTTGTATCATCCATCTGCTCCTTTGGCTCCTCAGGCTGACTATACACAGGTGCAGGGTAAGGCTGGGAGGGCATCTCCCCTGAGGCACCTGTACTCTTGTCTTCGTTTTCACTGGATTCTGCAATAACAAATGCATGTTGTCAGGTGCTATAACCAAAGAAATGCTGGAAGCATGTGGGGTGTGCTTTATCAGGGAATAAGTGGTAGAGGCTAATATGAAAGAATTTTGAAAATGCATAATTTTATACAGTTCTGAAAATTATAATTAGACCAATTTAAGTTCTCTTTTTATGCATAATTTTGGGTAGCCTTCAACTAATTGTTTTTATTTGCCCAACTAGAAAGATAACTTATAAAGATCATCTGTTACCACAGGTGTAAAGATATTTGTACTCTAATGCCTAGAATATGTCAATGTTACCTTGTGTGGAAAAGCAGATTGGCAAATATGATTAAATTAAGGACATTAGGGTAAGAGATTATCTTTGATTATTCAAAGGGCTCATTGTAATCACAAAATTCCTTTAAAGTGGAAGATGCAGAGACACATGTAGGATTATAAGAATTTGCAAGAACTGAACAATGGGTGAGGAACTGCAATGTAGCTGGAATTAAAGATAGTGACACAATATCACAAGCCAAGGTATGTGAGTGGCCTCTAGATGATGTAAAAGGGGAGAAATATTAAATCATTTTGTAGGTGTTAGGAGACATAGAAATATTTTAAAAGCTTACCTTGACTATGCTCAAAAAGAGGAAATTATAAAACTAATATGGTCTTTAGTGATTAAAACTCACAGTTTTAGTCATACTAAGTCATGCCAAACCAACAAAGGAGGCTGAGAGTTGGCTGAAGAGTATCAACTTCAAAGGCTACAGCAGCAGGAGGCTTGATTATATGATAATTTAAGCCTAGGGTAAATGACATTGTGAGAAGACTGTGAAAATGGAAACCAGAAGCCCTACAACAGCTATCTCAGACATTTCAACCTTGAAAAGTCCTGAAAGACTGAATCAGAAGAAGGTACTGAGGACCATAGCCATAGGTGATGGTTAGACTTGATAGTCATCTTGATTGGATCTAGAATCAACTAGGAGATAAATTCCTGAGCATATCTGTAAGGTTTATAGATTAAGTTGTTTGAAGTAGAAAGACCTACCCTAACTGTGGGTGGAACCATTCCATGTGCTAGGATTCCAGAATGAATACATGAGAGAAAGAAAGCAAAGTATGGGAGCTCTCCCACTCTGCTTCCTGAGTGTGGATTGAATGTGACCCATTGCTTCATGCTCATACTGCCATGACTCCCCTGCAATGACTGATGGTGTCCCCTTGAACCTTAAGCTACAATAAACTCCTCCCTTAAGTTGTTTCTTTTCAGGTATTTGGCCACAGCAATGAGAAAGATCACTAATACACTGTGGAAATGAGAACTCCAACAGATGTTCATGACATTGTAGCTAAACAAAGGGTGAGGAAGAAGAAGCAATGAATATTCTGTAAAGTAAGGATATAAAGAGAGCAAAATGTTACATTTCTTTATACCTAGCCTAGAGAAACAGAGAACTCAGGAGGCTCTGTGGATGGCAGACAAACAGGAGGCTCTGCTAATGGCAGGTAAACAAGAGGCTCTGCTGGGATGAATAGCATTTCCTGGGGCCGGCATTGTTGAGCAAACTCCTTAAGATAAGTGGGACTCCTGGTCATAGGTCTACCTTGCACTCCCCCAGGTGGCGCTTCCTGTACCTGACCAACAGGCCTATTTACAAGTTCTTTTTTTTTTTTTTTTTTTTACTTTTACGACTTGTAAGTGTTACATGTAAATTGTGATTTATGGCTTAATTCCCATCTGGTTTATTTTTCTATAAAAACTGACTCTCCAAACAGTTCAGGGCTTCACTCAGAACCTGGGGTGGAGCACTGGTATACCAGACTTTTCTTTCTTTTTACCCAATAAAACTTTGCCTCACATTCCGTGAGTCGATAGTCTTAACTTGTGTGACACCAGACCCCCTAAGAAAGGACATGAAGCCTGTAGACATCAGTAGCTCGGTCAGTGGTAGCATGTTTTCAGTGATGGTACTGTTTATGGCACAGTGATGTGTGAAGAAGCCAGATAGTATGAGTTAAAGGAGGATGAAAGCAAAGGTAGAATATTCTGAAATTCATTCAAGATGATTAGCTATGAAAAAAATAAATTGGATTCTATCATTGTACAGACCCATTAAGTTTTCAAGAAAAATGTACAACACAACTTGCAAAAAATATTTAGTCTTTGAAAACATCTGTAAGCATGTTTGTTATGGTGCCAGAGATTACAGACCAATGTCCTCCCAGTTTAATTCACTGGTTAACATTCATTTATCTTTAGTTAATCAATATATTAGCAAATGGATTAAAATCCTATAATGTGTGAGATACTTGATAAGAGCTTAATAGGGGGAGAGAAAAGTTCCTTTGATCAGGCTTTTAGGAGCTGGGTTAAAAGGGAAACATTAAGTAACTCCTCTTAGCATATGAGCAACGATTTTAAAAAAAGTGACAAAAATGGAGTATCCTGACATTCACACAGTGACTATTCATAAAAGGCAGATATAAGGATATAGTTTATTATGAGTCAAAAACTTCTGGTAAAAACCAGAATCACACTGATTTATCATCTCTCCTCAGCACTGAATCAGGGAAAGCTTCCATGCAGGGGCAGAACCTATTTCCAGAAGAGCAAAATAGAAAATTTCGAGAAAGAAAAGAAGGCACAGAGCTAAGCAGGTCTAGATACATTTTCTGAGTAGTATCAGTAGATGAGGCACTCCACCCCTGCAGGGTAGAGTAAGTCAATTTATGTCCTTCCGGAAAGCAAGGCAACATGAAGGTGGAAAAGTGACTTCCTGGGAAATGCTATACTATGTAAAATGACCCAATGACACAAAATAGTCACATAGAATTCTCTAAGGAGAAAAGCATAGCAAGTGAAAACAGCACAGCTAATGCAACTGGCCAAGGACTCCAGAGTGAAAGAGCCAGGGTAAGAAACTGGTCATGTATTCCTCAGAATACTAGAAAATTACATTAATTACCTGATTTATTTTATAAACTTTTATGGAGAGCCCCATAAAGGCTAGGTACTAAACTAGGCAATATGTGGTCAATGAGATGGTGGTATGGAATACTTTGCTAGGGCTGTCAAAAATACAACAAAGTGGCTTAAAACAGAACTAGACATCAAAGTGTAGGCAGGGCCAGGTCCTCTCTGGAGGCATTAGCAAAGAATCTATTGCTGCTTCATTTTGCTTCTGCTCATCCCTTGGCTTGTGGGAGCTTAACTTCAGTCTTCATGTGTTATTATCACTATGACCCCAATAGTATTCTTTTGTAAAATTTTTAAAATTGTATTTCCATGGAGGGAGGGAGGGAGGGAGGGAGACAGAGAGAATATGAGAATGAATGAATTAGAATGGGTATGCCAGGGCTTCTAGACACTTTGTGCACTTGGCTTTAGGTGAGTACTGGGGAAAACAGCCCAGGTCATTCGGCTTTGCAAGCAAGCACCTTAGCCCCTAAGATATCTCTTCAGGCCCCTAACACTATTCTCAATAAGTACAGCAGTCATGTGGGACAAGGAGCCCATATTACTTCATATTTTCATGTTACCTTATCTACCTAATTACATCTATAATAGAAATCCAGTCACATTCTTAGATTACCTGGGTTTAGAACTTTGTAAGTATTTTAGGGGCACACAGTTCTCCTCCTGAAATGGCATAGTAATTCATTGCTCAATCCAATGAACCATTTCTGAATTTGAAAGTTACTCTTTTATGCCAGATTACATTTGCTGCCCCACTTAACTTGATAAATGTTGTTTGCTGTATTTTGAATTATATAACTATGACTTTCTTCCATATATTGTTTAAATCTTTTTAATATTCAGATATGTTGGCTACTATATGAGTAGTTAATAAAAAAATCATTAAATTCAGAAGACATTCAATAATAAAAGGAGAGAAAGAACCAGACCTGACATACCAAGCGAGGGTATCATTCTTCATTGCACTTCCAGCCACAGAGAATTTACATTAAAAGTACATACCTATAAGCATGACCTTGTACGCATCATACATGTCTATTTCCTTTGGGGATACTGGTTAGACTAATGGGTATTATTGGGCTTTAGGATTTGTTTGCTTTCTTACATATATAATAATATTATCAAAACACCCCTAAATAACCCATTCATTATATTCATACAAGTTTTTATTTTGTATTTTGAAAAAAATATTATCACTTCACTACAAGATGCTGAAGTGTTCAATCAGAGTTTGAACAGTAGACTTTAAGTTATGATAATGGAGATTTGAAGGTTTCTTGTCAACACACCAATGCACCAACAAAATTTAGGGTACCCTAGATCCTTGTCTCATGAATTTAAAGAACTAAATCTATAGACAAGAGGGTACGACTTAGAGGGACTTTATTAGTTTGAGAGAAGAAAAGAGGAGAAAATACAGAGTTCCTGCTATGTGGAAGGTAGGAGGGGATATAAGCCCATGTGAGAGTAAAGGCCAGGGTCTTCTCCAACTCAGCCCAGCTGGACTGAGACAAGTGGGGAGTTTAGGAGAGCAGGGTCCTGGTAGTTCAGAAGAGGTGAAAGACCAACAAGAGGCCTTGCCCACCTGATAAAGATCTATTTATAATCTTATTGTTGTGGGCTTTACCCTTAGACTCGAAGAAGTCAGAGAGAGCTGATTGGTCTGGGCTCAGAGGCTGGCTCAGGAGTAGGGGGGAGAGAACTGATTGGATAGGTTGGATCAGATGCTGAGCTCTGTTTCCACTGAAGCAGGCAGGCAAGGTGTTCCCTCTCTGGGCCCTCTCTCCTGACTGCTACCTAATTGCCCCTCAATATGAATTAGCACTTCAAGGTGGAAGTTGGACAAGAGGCAACTATTACTGTATATGACTTTTAACAAGTTATTATGATTCTTATTTATCTTATTTGGAACTTAAATTTTGTAAGCTTATATAATGGAATTTAATCATGACCAAGCATAGTGAAAAGCAAAACTCACTGCCTTCAGATAGAAAGTGGTCATGTAGAAGCCACCTGTATTCTATATAACCAAAACAACTCAGGACTGTAGATTATTGCTCAAGATTACTATTATCAATTTTCCTTACTTTTCCTAAGCATTTAGAATGAGAACAGGAATTGTGAATGCTAGAAGGTTTGCACATTGTGTGACATGTGAATATTTATTTGCTCATCCCCTACAAGTTATCTGTTTGCTTTGTTTATGTAGAAAAAGCATAAGCATGGTATAAAATCCTAAAGTGCAAAGAGGAAATGCAAAGCAGATTTCTTCCTGCTGTTATTCACTGCCTTCCAAAATCCAGTTAGCAAAGATGGTATTTTTTTTCTGATGCTTTAGAAATTTCTCTATGTGCACTGATTACTAAGGTTTATTTGGTGGTTTTTTTACTTGTATTGATCCAGAGGTAGTTATAACTCTCAAAAATGTAATATAAATTCTTTGAGATATGAGACAATGCAGTTTTGATCCTTAAACACAGTGGGAATATATATATATATATATATATATATATATATATATATATATATATATATGGTGTACAGACATATAGTGTATGTATAATGTGTTTGTTTGATGATAAATGTTTCCTTTAATTTGGGGTCAAGAAGGAAACATATATCATAATATAATAGTGTGAGAGGAACTTAATGTAATAACTGATTTTTTAATCTTGGCCATTCATACATTAAAAATGCAGAACACAGTAAGTTGCTCTAGTAACAATTCCAATCTTTCAACCTCTTAACACTGCTTCTACACACCTGGCAAGACAAAACTAGGAGGTTCATGACCGTTTTTTTTTTTTTTTCTTTTAATTATATACCAGACATGAACTAACCAGATCAGAATGATTACCTACACTCTCTTAAGAAATGGAAATATATTTCTATTTCTTCCAGAAGGTTCTAGAATTAGTTTGGGACAAAGTAAAAATCAACCACTGGAAGCTAATTCTCTGAAACTAGTAGTGATGTTCAGGTTAAGGTAACATGGCTGTACAGCGTTCACTAAATAATCAGCAGCATTTTGTGGGGGCCTTTCTTGTTACTGGATGGATACCAATGAGCAGTTCCCTAGAACTTTTCATTCCTTCTTCAGCTTGCCTTTCAGGAGTTATTGGATCCTAGCTGATTTTTTTTTAAATGGCACAGCAATGGAGGAAGCAGAAATACCAAATTCTGTGAAGACATAACATTTTAATCATTTCTAAGTAAAGTGGATAACAAGAGGCTAACAAGACATATGTGAAATACTAATGACATAGACTTAGTGATTCAAATTTTATTTGGTGTATATCTAAAACCCACAGTGATTACAAATTGTGTGGATCAATAGAACAATATGGAAAATTATGAAAATAAAAAATTCAAGGTTTACAAGTAGAGATGACAGGAAACCATATTTCCTAGAATATATAAAACTAAGTTCAAAAGACTCACTAGAGAAGATTAGTGGGGGAAATTATCTTCCATTATAACGGAAGAAGAGCTGTCTTAATTAAGAGATTTTCTTCCTTGTACAATATTTCATTTTTAACACTTTAGTAAAAGTACACTGAACTATTTGCAGTAACCCTCATGGCTCTGGAATTATACATGCATTGTGTTTTCCATTTTCCATGATGTAATGAATTCTAAAGATGTTTATTTAGCATACAGAAACAAATTTTCTAATAATCCTCAGCAAACTTTGAGGTGAAACAAGTTAATACACATATTGAAAATATCCAAAGGCCTTAGCAAGCATAGCAAGATAAGAAATAAAGCATAGGATTATGCACATGCATCTTAGAATTTGACCTTAAAACTCTAGGGGAAAAATCAGAATAACCTTATTTGAAATACAGCATCAGCTATATTTGTGTCAGAGGGCTACAAGACAAAAGAGGGAAGACTTTATTTAATTGACACTATAATAATTTTAGTGCTGTTTCTTCACAGTAAAGATGGAATGGAGGTATTTTTTTGATGAGAGCAAACCCATTAGTAGGAAAATGGCAGGGTGCTGCTTCCAACCAGGAGGCTGGTGCTCAGAGGGAGGCTTCCCACCCCTGAGAGAAAGGCTGAGTGGGATTTTACCCTAGAGTTACAGACACTTCTCTGAGGAAAAATATGATACAACATACAGAAACAGTTAAAAATCAGGAGAAAGAGGAGAGGGGAGAGAGGGAGGGAGGGAGGGGAGGGAGGAAGGGAGGGAGGGAGGGAGGGAGGAGGGAGGGAGGGAGGGAGGGAGGGAGGAAGTAGAGCAGTTTAGCCTTTACATAAAGTTGATCTTTTCCTGGTGGTTCTTTTTCTGCATTCTTCATTCAGGTATCAAATCTCTCTCATAAGCAAATTATATCAACCTGTGGAGAAATGGAAAACACTGCACAGAAGTGGAGTGTATCTTCTGAAAGTTCTGAATTCAAATGGGTGGCCAAAAGAGTTTCCTCTAGAAGCATCAGTTTTAGTTTTACTGAAAAGTAAATCCATCCTGATTTTAAATGGCACTTCTGAAGGTTGTCATGATTTCACATTTTGCACATTTCGTAGTACATTCACAATTACTATTATATAGTTCATAACTCAGAAACTCTCAAGTGTCCATACTGTTACTCCATAATTGCATTTGGATATTCAGAGCCCTTTACATTAAGGCACCTTTAACTTTCAAGTAATCCTCTTAACAAAATACAGTGTGTCCTTTGTTTTTGAATAGAAGATTTTAGAAGGTTAATTTAAAATAGCCCTAGAATTTTACCATTTTTTTTTTCAATTAACTGAGGGAGAAAACTAAGCATAGCACTTTGGAACAAAGACCACAAAATTAAGCCTTAAGAAAAAAAAAAAAAGATAAAGATCTGAGTGGATATACAAATCACAGCCTCTGTCAACTCACATAAAAATAAGCAGGGGACAGGCATAGGGCAGTTTCAGAGTGGAGCATTCTTCACAAAATACAGCACGATTCACTATGGAGGGCATAATTCTCTGATCATTGACAGGATCTCATTCATAGACCAGGACTGACGGTGCATGCACAGCCAACGTGCCAAGCAGCACAGGACTGGGATGCAGATCCCCAATGTTAAACTGAGCTCATTGCTGAGAATACTCAGGGATCACATAAGGGACACTCTGTTTGCTCTCTGGGAGATACAGTTCATTTGCACTAATTACAGGCTTAGGAGCCTAGAGAAGGCAGCTCTTGTGTGCACATACTATGTTCTCTTTGTTAGTGAAGGTAGCTCTCATGGGCCTTGTTCTTCCAGGCAGTGTGTGTGTGTGTGTGTGTGTGTGTGTGTGTATGTGTGTTGACAGAGAGCCTTCACGGCTTTTAAAATATATGTGCATTTCTGATTCTTGCACAAAGCTTACTAATAGCTGAAGAGGAGAAGCTACAAAATAATAGTGAATTACTTGCCAGAAAAGTTTAGCAGATAACTCATGAAAAAAAAAATCTCTAAGAAAGCTTTAGTGAATTACAAAAGTTTACAAGACCTAGCTTCTGAAGAATACAAATTAAAAAATATATCATTAGCCATCTAACTATATTGGTATTTTGAAAGTTAGAGAGATTAGATGATTATCAAGAATCTCTAAGAAAATATATTTAAATGTATATATTTGAATACTTTTCATTAGTTATACAAATTTCAAAGGACTGTGGTATCAAACTTATAATGGAGGCATAGCATTGTAATCTAAGCACTGGGAAGGCAAGATAGCAAAATTGTTCGTTGTGGTCAGACAGGGCTATCCAGTGAGTTAAAGACCAGCATGTGGTGTGTTGTGACACCTGCTTCAAAAAATAAAGAAACAAAAACAAAAAATGTAGGGTCAAACTTAAAATATTAGATAGTGTAAAATAAAGATGGAAAAAAAATCAGGCTTGAGAGATTGCTTAGTGGTTAAAGGTGCTTGCTTGCAAGCCATGATGTTTCAAGTTCAATTCTCCAGTTCCCATAGACAACCAAATTCACTGAGTTGTACATAAGTCTAGAATTCATTTGTGATGGCAGAAGGCCCTAGTGTACCCATTATCTCTCTGTCCCCTCTCTCTGTTTTTTTTTGTTTGTTTGTTTTGTTTTGTTTTTCCACTCTCTGCTTGCAAATAGATATATTTTTAAACAATAAAAAATCAAATCATATTTATATAATACAAATTAACATCCACTAGAAGACATTAGTTGCAATGGCTAAAATATAAAGATTTAAGAACTTGAAATACTTAAAGATATATGCTATGATGGCTAATTTGGATTGTCAGTTTGATTAGATTGAGTAGTATCTAGTAGATCACTAAAAGCTATCTCTGGATATATCTGTGCAAGTGTTTCCAGAGAGAATTAATTAAGGGAGAAAGCTCCACTGTGAACAGGGGCAACAGGATCTAAGAGGCTGTGGATCTGGAAGGAATGAAAATGGAAAGAAGAAGCAGCACTAACACATTCACTCTCTCTGAAACTGAACCAACTCTTTCTTCCTTTGGGGTTGCCTCTGTCATATATTTGGTAGCATTGATAAAACTGAAAACCATACATGCTAATCACTGAGACAAGTAGACAGGAAAGAGTTATGTCTGTCCTGATGATGCTTAAGTGTCTCTGGGATGCTGAGACATGCTAAGTGGAACCTTTCAAGGAAATAAGAGGTTATTATGGTACTTCAGAAGTGAGCAGTTTCTTTATTAGGGAAGTCAAATGGAATTTGTATGTAACATACAAATTTTCATTGGATTTTGAATGAAAATATTCAAAAGTGGGAATGGGCTTATCACACAGGAGAAAATGTTCTGAGTATGGCAATGTATGAGAGAAGAGAGTTTATGTAGTGGACGAGTAGAAGCCAAAGCTAACAGAGACGTGCTAGTCAAAAGTAAAGGGACAGAGTGAGTGACCACTGAGCCTATGCCAGCAGAAGCAGAAGCTCATTCAGGTTTTTATCACACTGCATGACTGAATGCTGTTTCAATTATTTTCATGAGAAATGAGAGACCATAGTGTAGGGAAGCACCTGGGGAGAGATGGATCTGTTGGGGTACTGTGGTGTATCAGTGAGCTAGAATTACAGGATGCTATCATGGAACTTGAAAGGATAAAGGAGCAAGGTCCAGTATTCATTTGTGTCTCATAACAAATGTCGGTCCTGAGGAGACATATTGAGGTATCTGGATACAAAGGAAAACTACAAAAATGAGCTAAAAGACATTGTGAGTAGTTTCCTTGTTTAATAGGAGAGTTTAAATGCAATGTGTTTTATTTAAATTGCATGAGTCTAGGCACCTGAGGGGTAGGAGCCCAAAATATGTTTTCCCCATAAAGAAAAACAGGGACATCTAAGGTTCATGTAAGTAAAGTTTTTGAAACTATGTGGCTAGATGTGACCCTAACATGACCAACTATGAGAAAAAGGTGAGGATAATGTCAGGGAATGTTTCTAGGGATATGAGTTTTACATATCAATTAAAAGACAGTTTATAAGATGATATAGGAACATACTTTACTTGCAAACACTAGCTTGAAACAATACCATACTGAACTCAGTGAAAGGCAACTATTCACACACACAAATGTATTCACTAAGCTAGATGTATTCAATTGTGATTAGCTTATGTGACTTACCATGGTTGATAACAGGAAACATTAATGGGGGATAAGATGAGGTATTATTGGATTCAAAACTCAATGACTCTGGGTAGAGTATTTTATATTTAGTATTTGACTTATAAAATTAAATTATTTTTATAGGATTAGAGAAAATAGAAACACTATAGGTCTAACCCACTGTGTACATTTATTAAAGGAGGTAGTTGTCCTTATCTTTATTTGTGTAATTGTTATATTTTGCAAAGACAGAGCTGATGAGAGAATTATTTTGATTCTTATCAGCAAGGAACTGTATGACAGCAAGAAATGGTCTGATCTGTCTGAGAATTTAAAAAAAAAGTTAGTATTAGACAATTTTTCTAGGTGCAATGGGAATAATTTATGTGTCTAGTATAATTCTGTATAAAACAAAGATATGCATGTCTTATGTGAATTTTCCCTGATAAAGTTTTAAGGATAAACTATAGTCAAATGAGCAAAGATGAAGAAAACAGGTCATAAGTGTAAAGTGAAGAAGCCTTCAGAACCTTTATTCAGCCAATAGCCCACTTGGGCAAAGCTTAAAATGAGCCCCAAATAGGTTTGAAGGTTATGTATATGCCAGATATAATTCAAAACTGGGAACATTTTCTACCTACAGAGAAAACTAAGTACAGTGCATATGACTTCCAGAAATGAAATAATAAGTTGATCTTCATAAATGGAAATGTATAATGTCATGTATGTACACATGAAATACAGGTTGTATATATGTATCACTAAGAAACACATATGTGCTCATATCTGGTTAGACAAGACCCACTATTCTACAGTGGCTATCAGCAAGAGTGCTAGACGCAGACTTTCTATATGTTAGTTTTGGTTACTAGGAAAATTATTTAACCTTAATATATCTTGGAATTTTAGACTGAAAAAAAAAGTTTAAAAATGGTTACGATATGGGCTGGGGAGATGGCTTAGCAGTTAAGGCACTTTCCGGCAAAGCCAAAGGACCCAGGTATGATTCCTCAGTACCCACATAAACCAGATACACAAGGTGGTACATGCATCTGGAGTTAGTTTGCAGTTGGCCAGAGGCCCTGACATGCACAATGCCCATTCTCTCTCTCTCTCTCTTTTTCTCTCTCTCCCTCCCTCATCTGTCTCTCTTTCTCTCCTAAATAAATAAAATACTTATTTAAAAATGGTTAGGACAGGGCTGGAGAGATGGCTTAGCAGTTAAGTGCTTGCCTGTAAAGCCTGAGGACCCCAGTTCGAGGCTCGATTCCCCAGGACCCACGTTAGCCAGATGCACAAGGGGGCGCATGCATCTGGAGTTCGTTTGCAGTGGCTGGAGGCCCTGGTGCACCCATTCTCTCTCTCTCTCTCTATCTGCCTTCTTCTCTCTCTGTCTGTTGCTCTCAAATAAATAAATAAAAAAATTTTAAATGTTAAAAATGGTTAGGATAATTAAATGAACCATACCTGAAATGAGGTCAGAGAGTTACTAACAATACATGGTTAGTATCCAATGGAATGAAATTGTTTTATTTGGTAATATTATTTGTATGATTTTGTAATGGAATAAGGTTATTTCAATATGTTTTTCTCATTTTCTGAAATTGCATCATTGATTATATTGTTAATGTCCTGTGTGGCGGTTTGAGTCTGGTGTCCCCCATAAACTTAGGTATTCTGAGTGCTAATCTCCCTAGCTGATAGCAACTTGAAATCAAAGCCTCCTGGAAGTGGTGTATTGTTGGGAGCAGGCTGATGGGTGTTATAGCCAATTTCCTCATGTGAGTGTTTTGCACACTCTCCTGTTGCTATTGTCCATCTTATGTTGGCAAGGGAGTGATGTCCAACCTCTGCTCATGCCATCGTTTTCCCTGCCATCATGGAGCTTCCCCCTCAAGTGTGTAAGCCAATATAACCTCGTTCCCCCCCTCCCATAAGCTGCTCTTGATTGGGTGATTTCTACCAGCAGTGTGAACCTGACTGCAACAGTAAAGTGGTACTGAGAGTAGGGTTGCAGCTAGACACCTGTGTGTTTTTGGCCAGAAGGCCAAAAACATTTAAGAGGAAAATACATTCAAGAGGAATGTAGAAGGATTTGAAACCCTGGCCTAAGAGACGTCTTGGAGTGCTATAAGTACAGCTTGATGTACTATTCTGGTCAGAGATGAAAGACCTGAATGTAGTAAGAACTATGGACTATAAGGTCTGGCTTATGAGGGTGTGAAAGAGCTTTGTTTGGATTAGGCTAGAAGCAGTTTGAGAGGCTTGCTGTGATGGCTGTGTCCTGAGAAGTTGTGCAGGGTTGCATTGCATAGAAATGGACTGGTGTGAGCAGAGGTATATGGCACAGGAGAAATGCAATCTTTGGGCCTAAATTGCTGCCTGTTCACCTGCAAATTGTTTCAGGGATTAAAACCTTTGAGATTGGGCCAGCTGACCTGCACTGGGGCAATAGGAAGAATGTAAACTCTTTTAAAGGGACCTGAGTGCTCAAGGAGTGTCCTGTTTTTCAAAGTCTGCTTTATTCCCCCCTGGATTAACAAATTGGCACCCTACCTGCTACTGTGGAGTATAAGAAATGCAGGAAAGAGATCATTGAGTTTGCAATATGGTCTTGTGTTTTGGAAGTGGACATGAAGCAGGTTTGCTGGATGTCTGCATGGAGACCCCATGGAGCCATGAGGATGAGCCGTGGACTGCAGTGGAGACCCAGTGTAATTGCTGGGACCACGAGACGGCTGCTAAGAAAAGCTGCCGCCCCGATGAAGTTTCCCAGGACTGTGAGTAGCCTAGCTGGAGGGGTGGAATTGGAATGCCAGAGATGTTTTGCTGGTTAGAATTATCAGAATTGGAGATTTGTCACCGGCTAGAGTTATTGGACTTGAAGCTATAGAGTTTGATGTTTGCCTGGTGGTTGTTTTAAATCTTGTATTGGTTGAATATTTCCTTGCTATGCCCAATGCCATCTTTTGCCATGTGAATCTTTATTCTGTGTCATTATGGGTTTTGGGGGGATTTTTTGGTATTATGGCTCAGTTAAAGATCTTGGACTGTGGGGATGTTTGAACATCATTAGGATTGATGAGACTTTTAATTATGGGGACTTTTAAGTTGGGCTATATATTTGGCATTATGTTTTATATCATGTATGGATATCAGTTTATGGGGGCCGGGGCAGAATGTGGTGGTTTGGATCAGGTGTCCCCCATAAACTTAGGTATTCCGAATGCTAGTATCCCCAGCTGATAGTAATTGGAAATTAAAGCCTCCTGGAGGCAGTGTATTGTTGAGAGTAGGCTTATGGGTGTTATAGCCGCCAGTGTTTGGCACATTCTCCTGTTGCTGTTGTGCACCTGATGTTGGCCAGGAGGTGTTGTCCATCCTCTGCTCATGACATCATGGAGCTTCCCCCTTGAGCCTGTAAGCCAAAAATAACCTCACCCACCCCACAAGCTGGTAGCAATGCAAACCTGACTGCAACATCCTGGAAAAATTGCCTGGTATTAATTATTAATAACAACATAGGGAGTTAATATAGGGTGGTATTAACAAAATATAACCCTGTGTTTTCTCATGCTGACTCTTCTATTGCTGAAGACTCTACAGAGGAATAAGACAAAGACAGTGCTGAAAAAGTATAATAAAGTTCAAAGGATGGAATTTTGGGAAATGTATAAGAGAGGAGTTCAAAGGTATTTCTGTCTCTGTTGGACAATCATGAATCAAGGATGGGGACTATAAAAAAATTTTTAATAATGGATGAATGACCACTTTTCTGGCTTGGGATTAGTCTCTCAATTTTTGAAGATTGGATCTTCAGAAGTTTCTCATCTCCCACACAGGAGAGAAACACTGAAAGGGCTCTGTGCCCAGCCAGTCTTGCAGAGCCACTGTTGGTAACATTGAGTGACTGTCTTTGCCACCATCCTCAAACTAAGGAGTTCAGAGACTGTCAGATGGCAAGGGCTCATTGAAAATAATTTAATTTTCTTTGGGACCCATAACAACCTCTTACCCATGGTACCCTATTTTCATGACAATGGTACAAATAGAAAGGAATAAAGTAAGTTTCCCATACCATTCGATAAATTTCTAATTTAAAAAATAGAGAGCTTAAGAATACTTTTAGTTGCATAGCACAATTTAAAATATTTTATTTTTATTTATTTCTTTAAGAGAGAGAGAGAATGGGCATGCCAGGGTCTCCAGCCACTGCAAACAAACTCCAGATGCATACACCACCATGGGCATCTGGTTTACATGGGTCCTGGGGAATTGAACCTTGGCCCTTTAGCTTTGCAGGCAAGCACCTTAACCACTGACCATCTCTCCAGCCCTACCCAGCACAATTTAAAACTGAAATAGAAATCAATGGTTCAGGCTTAGACAAGGCTGTATGTTTTATATTTTGGACTACATGGTGTAAACATCAAGAAACTTGGCAAATGTCCTCTCTGAGTCTAGCTTCTTCTGCTTTGTGGTTACTTCTTCAACCAGGATGAATTGTTTTGCTGTTCAACATCAAATATAAACTAAGAAAGCTATCAATTTAAATTATTTTAGTTACATGATGTAAGGCAAACATTTTGACACATACTTCTTAACCAAAAGAGGAAGTGCCTAATTGCTTAAACACTATATAGTCAATAAAAGCCATAATTATTTATAATAATGTTTTAGCATATTTACCTAGAAATTAATGATTGCCACAGTCAGAGAAAATGCTTGTGAATAGAGAGATAGCTCAATGGGCGGTATTGTATTGCTGGTAGAAATCACCTAACCAAAAGCAGTTTTTTGGAGAAAAAAGGGGGGGTTATTTTATCTTACAGATTTGAGGAAAAGCTTCATCATGACAGGGGAAAATGATGGCATGAGCAGCAGGTGGACATCACTTCCTGGCCAACATTAGGTGGACAACAGGAACAGGAGAGCGTGCCAAACATTGGCATGAGGAAGCTGACTGGCTATAACATCCATAAGCCAGCCCCCCAACAATGCCTCCTGAAGGTGTTAATTCCCAAATCTCCATCAGCTGGCAAATCCCCATCAGCTGGGAACCTAGAATTCAGAACACCTAAGTTTATGAGGGACACCTGAATCAGAACTCCACCGTGGCAAAGGTGTTTGCTTGCAAAGCTGGTTTGACTTCACAGTACCCACATAAAGCCAGAATCACAAAGTGTCCCATGTGAGTTTATCTGCAGCAGGAGGAGGCTCTGGCATGCTTATACTCACTCTCTGTCTATCTTCTCCATCTGTCTCTCTCTCTCTCAAATAAGTAAATAAAATAGTTTAAAAAATGGAAATTGTTTTTACCCAGGAAAGCTCATGAAGGAAGTAATTTTCATGAGTAATAAAGATGAAATCACACAGATTAGATGTCCCTGATGAATCTGATAAACATTAGATGAACCTGATGTTCAGAATTGTGTTAACAGATATTTTGCAAAGGGAAGATGGAAAGTAGCTCTATGAGGCTTTACTTTGATAAAAATAACTAAGTATGAAAATCCAAATACCATGTCACTGGAGAACCAGTACAATGACAAATAAGACATCAAAGTAGTAGTGACAGCAACATGCACAATATGTACTGAAAATTTATGGGCTAGCATGTTTCCAAGAGTTTAATAAAGACCTTAGGTTTTTGGTGCCCACCATATGCCACTATTAAAAAATAACTAAAAGTTAGGTACGATGGTGCACACCTTTAATATCTGCACTCCAGAGGCAGAGGTATAAGTATCACTGTGAATTCAAGGGCAGCCTGGGATTATAGTAAGTGCCAGGTCAGCCTGGGCTAGAATGAGAACATATTTTGGAACAAAAAACAAAAAAAATTAAAAAAAGAATTTGGAAGTTTATCCCAAGAGGATAATAATTGTTAGTATTATTTAATTACAAATAATTATGTAAAAAATCTACTTTTAAATTATATAATAAGCATAAGGAAAAAGCAAATCAACATTCAGAATTCCAAGAAAAAAAATATATATTTTGGTTTTTCGAGGTAGGGTCTCACTCTGGCTCAGGCTGACCTGGAATACACTATGTAGTCTCAGGGTGGCCTCAAACTCACGGTGATCCTCCTACCTCTGCCTCCCAAGTGCTGGGATTAAAGGCATGCACCACCATGCCCAGCCCAAGAATATATTTTAAATAGCAATTTAAAAGACTTTACAAGTACATGACAGTATTTATGATTTGTAAAAACTTGTAACAAATTATGCCTTTTACTATATATATATGTATATATATCTTTAATATCTCTAATATTGTTTAAATAAAACCAAATATTTAGGTTGTTAAATGAATATACTAAAATTAGGAATAATAATTTGAATACAAGCATCACATCTTTGGGACTGGGAATGGAGATGAGTGGCAGAACATGGGCCTCACATGCACGGGGATTTGGGTTCCATCAATAAAGCAACAATGGTAACAAAGAACCCTGGCTTTTCTATTTGATACCATAACCTCCTTTTTTTTTTAAAGAAAATTGTAATATATTTACACCTGAGAAAATGGACATATGCTATAAATACATGCATCTGAAACAACTGAGTATACTATAAAGAATGCAAATAACCCACCTGGTGTAATGACTTCTCCATTTCCATTGACATCAGGCCTTTCTTCCTCCTCTTCCTCAGGTGGCTCTATGCTTGCTTTCTCCATGTTGCTTACTGATTTATTTCTCTTCCGTTTCCCTTCAGCTCTTGGAGTGGATCCTGGAAGTATCTGGTCTGTTACATTTAATAATAATGGTGCTGGTTCAGCTGGAGGCTTTGGAGTACCATAGTAATTGTCTGCAAATGATACCAAAATATTCTAGAATTAAATTATTGCCCTACACATGAATATTTTCAGAGAATAAAAACTGTATCAAATATTATCTTATTTTATATGTATATATCCATTCATACAGGTTTATATATTTTTATGTTTATTTCTATTGTACTCTGCTTTACACATAAGACATGGACTTATATTGATTACCTTTGTACTGAACCAAAAGATACCTATAAATATCATTCCCAAATGGTACACCCTGAATTTCAAAGTTGTACACAAAAATTTATAGTAAATATTGAGTATAAATTTTTAAGAATAATTATGTTAACAGCACAACTTATTTTTGGTTTTGTTTTTTACTTTCAAACCCTGCATTAGACTTCTGGTCAAGATGGCATCAGCCTAACTGTGCCACACCTCCCGGGGAAGGAAAGGCAAGACATTAAGGGTTCATTGTGTCTTCTAGGGAGGAGCAGACTCTAAAAGACCTTCAGTGGGAGGGTGCAGAGGGGCAAAACATGGGAATCCACTGATTCCCATGTTCTCAGGTAGTCCACCAGTCCCCCAACCCCCTCCAGCAGCAGTCCTAGCCATAGTCCTAGCTGCAGGTTCATCCTGCATTAACTGCAGGTAAGAGGACCCAGACCAGTGTACCTCAACCGTTGCTGCCACACACAGGTGAACATCATTCCAATTGCCACCGTGCAATGCTGTCCCACTCTCCCCACCCCATGCGAAAACCATCCACTCACCACTGGGCACCAATGCCATCCCACTCACCGCCGTGCACCAATGCCATGCCACTCACAGCTGTCCATGCCAACGCCATCGCACTTGCCTCTGCAGGGCACCAATGCCATTGCAGTAGCCTCTGTGTGTGCAAATACCATCCCACTCGCTGCCGCCCCCCACCCTGTGCGCAGACCCAAGGCAGCAGGCTAGGACAACTCCACCCATGCCTCCAGGCTCAGGATCACCTTCCCACTCCCTACCCCAGGGCACAGACAGAGGTGGGCCTGTGTATACCCACCTGTGCTTCCAGGCTCAGGAACATCATCACACTCACCAATCATTCCATTTGCCTCCACCTCCCAAGCCCTTGCACATACCCCAGCAGGCCAGATTAGCTCTACCTGCACCTCTAGAGTCAGGAACACCATCCCACTGGCCACTGCCCACCCATCCCCCTGTCCACTTTGGGCCACCTGACCATGCACTCCCATACTCCAAATCATGGAACAACAAGCCTCTACATCAGGTCTTTAAGTCACCACCAGGGCCTCATATGTTCCTTCTGTCTGAGCAGTCAGGCCCAATTGCCACCAGAAACCTAGTGGAAACAAACATAAAAGGGAATAACCACAGACTACACTTCAGGGGTAGAATATAGCTTCCTCCTAAATTAGAGGCTCCTGGGGCTGGAGAGATGGATTAACACTTAAGTACTTGCCTGTGAAGCCTAAGGACCCTGATTCAATGCTTGATTACCTGGAACCCATGTAAGCCAGATGCACAAGGAGGCACATGCACCTGGAATTCGTTTGAAGTGGCTGGAGGCCCTGGCATGCCCATTCTCTCTCTCTCTCATTCTCTGCCTCTTTCTCTTTCTGTCTGTTGCTGTCAAATAAATAAATAAAAATAACCAAAAAAGATTTTAAAAAATGCCCCTACACTGTGGTGGCCAGAATACAGTGCAAAAGGAATAACATGAAAAATCAAATGCAAGTAAATCCAATAAGATAAGCCAGTCCCACAATGGGTGTCTCTAATCACAACATAGAAGAGACATTAGGATCAGAACCCCAAAATGAAGATATAAGCTATGCAACCATGACCAAGCAAATACCAGAAAAGCAACACAGAGCCAATAATCACATCACATGAATGCTGTCCTCGCTAGACTAGACCTAATAGATAAGAACCTGGAAGGGTTCCAAAAACAGTTAACTGATTTGAAGGAAAGCACATGTGCGTGTGCACAGGCGCACGCGCGTGCACACACACACACGCACACGCACACGCACACACACACACAAAAGGACCTAAAGAACCAGCTGGTTAAGTTCAATGAAGACATAAAGAAATGATACAAGGATGAATTCTAAGAAGCATCAAGAAATCAGAAAATGACATGAAAAGGGAACCTGACAGAGGGATGGAAACAATACATTAAAAAGTAGTCGAAAATGCAAACCAAATTGAACAAGCCCAAAACATTATAGAAGCTCTCAGGAATAGAGTCGGCCATGTGGAGGATAGAAACAGTTCATAAAACCAAAGGTTTCAATAAGTTCAAACATTTTTGTGAACAGAACATGAGGGAACTGTGGGATACCCTTAAACATCCCAGCATTCAGATCATGGGAACACCAGAAGGGGAAGAAATTCAGACCAAAGGCATGGAGAACTTATTCAACAGAATTATCAAAGAAAACTTTCCCATTCTCTCAAAAGAAAGGCCCATCAAGTTAGAAAAAGCTAATTGAACTCCAAACAGACTGGACCAAAGGAGAAATTCTCCAAGACATATTGTCATTAAGACTCTAAACATTGATACCAAAGAGAAAATTCTAAAAGCAGCTAGGGAAATACAACACATTACGTTTAAAGGTAACCCTATCAGAATTACTTCAGACTTCTCAGTGTAAACCCTGAAACCCAGAAAGGTCTGGAATGGAACATTGCAAAGTCTAAGTACCTATGGTTTCCAACCCAAATTACTCTACCTAGAAAAAGTATCCCTCATAATATATGATGAAAGAAAAACTTTGCACAATAAAACTCAGCTTTACAACTATATGAAAACAAATCCAAATCTACAGAGAGTACTTCAGGAACTTCTGCACACAGAAGAATCAAGTAAAAAAAAACCCTCTAGTGTGTACATGAAGCATATCATAATAACCAAACTCAGAGAAGGCACAAAAAACTACAAAGTGCAAGAAAACACCAAACCACATAAACTACCATGATATGGCAGGGAAGAAATCAAACCTCACAGTCATTACCCTAAATATTAATGTCCTTAATTCACCCATCAAGAGACATAGCTAACAGGGTGGATCAGAAAATTAGAGCCCTCAATCTGTTGTCTTCAATAAAACCACATCACCACTAAAGACAAGCACCTCCTCAGGGCAAAAGACTGGAAAATGATAATTCAAGTAAATGGAAATAAAAGGCAAGCAGATATAGCTATATTAATATCAAATAAAATAGACTTCAAACCAAAAGTAATCAAAAAAGACAAGGCCACTTTCTACTTATGAAGGGAATGATTCAACAGGAAGATATCACAATCATAAATCTTTATGCACTAAAAACAGGGGTACCAAAATTCATAAAATAAAACCTACTTGACAACAAAGCAGAAATAACCACCACCAAGACCATCATAGTTAGGGACTTCAATACTCCACTATAAGCAATAGATAGATAATCCAAATAGAAAATCAACAGGGAAGTGAGAGCGCTCAATAAAACCATGGAAAAATTAGACCTAAGGGACATCTACAGAACATTCTGCCCCAAATCCAAAGACTACACATTCTTCTCAGCAGCCCATGGAACCTTCTCTAAAATAGATCATATACTGGGTCATAAAGTCTGCCTCCATATATTTAGGAAGTTGGACATAATTTCCTGCATGATATCAGATCACAATTCTGTATTGCTAGAAATTGACAACAAAAGATGCATCAAGAATCCCATTAGCTCCTGGAAACTGAACAACACACTTTCAAACAATAAATGGCTATTGGACAAAATGAAAAATGAAATTCCAAGGTTTCTAGAAATGAATGATAATGAGAACATATTGTATCAAAACTTAGGAGAAGTTGGGCATGGTGGCAACACCTTTATTCCCAGCACTCAGGAGGCAAGGTAGAAGGATCACCACCATGAGTTCGAGGCCACCTTGAGACAACATAGTGAATTCAAGGTCAGCCTGAGCTAGAGTGAGACCCTACCTTGAAAAACCAAAAAAAAAAAAAAAAAAAAAAAAAAACCTAGGGGACACAATGAAGGCAGTCCTCAGGGGAAAATTCATAGCACTAAATGCTTTCAAACAAAGACAGAGATATTCCAAATCAATAACATACCATCCACCTAAAGACATAGGAAAAACAAGAAGACCCCAACCCAAAAAGCTCCAGATGGAAAAAAAAATAATTAAGTTCAGAGCAGAAATTAATGAATTGGAAACTAAGAACATTGATGAAATAAAGAGCTGGTTCTTTGGACAAGTAAATAAGATCAATAAACCACTGGCCAATTTGATCAAGTGAAAAAAATAGATGTGTGAAATTAACAAAATTAGAAATGAAAAAGGAGAGAACACAACAGACATAAGTGAAATTGGGAGAATCATTAGGACTTATTTCAAGTACCTCTACTCCACAAAATTGGATAATATGGAGGAAATGGATGAATTCTGGGATTCATACCACCTACTAAAGCTACACTCAGAGCAGACTTATGTCCTTAAAAAGCCTATCAAACCCATCAATATTGAAAAGGTAATCAAAAACCTCCCCCAAAAGACCAGATGGTCCAAGACCAGATGGCTTCTCAGCTGAATTCTATGAAACCTTCAGAAAAGAAGTAAAACCATTTTTTTTTTTCTCAATCTGTGCCTCACAATCAGAGAACAGGGAAAGTTTTCCAACACCTTCTATGAAGCTGGTAACACCTTAACACCAAAACCAGACAGAGATGCCACAAGAAAAGAAAACTATAGGGCTATATCCCTGATGAACTTAGATGCAAAGATCCTGAACAAAAAACAAAGATCCTCACAAAAAGAATCAAACAACACATCAAAAGCATTATTCACCTTGATCAAGTAGGCTTCATCCTGGGAATGCAGGGGTGGTTCAACATACAGAAATCTGACAATGTAATACATGACATAAATAAGCTTAAACACAAAAAACACATGATTATTTTGATAGAGGTAGAAAAATGCCTTTGACAAAATACAACATCACTTCATGATCAAAACATTGGAGAGAATTGGCATGGAAGGTTTACATCTCAAACATAATAAAAGCTATCTATAAAGCTCGTAAAGCCCAAATGATACTTAATGGGGAGTGACTGAAGGAATTCCCAATGAAATCAGGAACAAGACAGGGGTGTCTGATATCACCTCTCCTCTTTAACATAGTACTGGAAGTCCTAGCTAAAGCAATAAGACAGGAGAAAGAAATAAAAGGGGTACATATTGGAAAGGAAGAAGTTTAGTTAACTCTATTCACAGACGACATGATTAAATACATAAGAGACCTGAGAGCCTCCATCTGAGAACTCTTAAAGGTGGTTAACTCCTTCAGCAAAGTAGCAGGATACAAAATCAATGCACAAAAGTCAGTAGCCTTTCTATATGAAAAGGACAAAGATACAGAGAAAGAAATAAGTGACATTTTCCCATTTTCAATAGTAACAAAAAAATATATATATATCTTGGAATAAGATTAACCAAGGATGTGAAAGACCTATACAATAAAAACATAAAAACACTCAAAAAAAGAAATTGTGGAGGACCTAAGAAAATGAAAAGACCTCCCATGATCCTGGATAGGTAGAATTAACATGTGAAAATGGCAATCTTATGAAAGGCCATTGAGATTTAATGCAATACCAATCAAAATCCCAAAGTTGCTTTTCACAGAGATAGAAAAAATGATCTAAAAATTCATATGGAAAGAGAGAAGGCCTTGGATACCCAAGTATATCCTCAGCAAAAGAAACACCTCTGGAGCTATCACCACATCAGATCTGAAGCTATATTACAAAGCCATAGTAATGAAAACATCATGGTACTGGCATTAAAACAGGAGTATAGATGAAGGGAACAGAATCGAGGACCTGGACTTTGGGTCACATAACTGCAGCTACTTGATATTAGATAAAGGCCCTAACAATGTAGGCTGGAAAACAGACAGCATCCTCAACAAATGGTGCTAGATAAACTGGATAAACATATGCAGGAAATTGAAAACTTGATTCTCGCCATGCAGAAAAATCAAGTCCAAATGGATCAAAGACTTCAATATAAGACTGGGAACTTGGCTACTACTAGAAGAAAAAATAGGTGGAACTTTCCATGATATAGGAATGGGAAAAGACTTCCTGAACAAATCCCCAGTAGCTCAGGATCTTCAACAATCACTCAAACATTGGGATCTCATGAAGCTGAAAAGTTTCTTCACAGACAATCATATAATAAGCAAAGCCAACAGATTATCCACAGAATGGGAGAAAATCTTTGCTGGATACACATTGGATAGATGCCTAATTTCTACATTCTACAAAAAACTCAAAAACCTAAACAATAAAATGTGAAACAACACACTCACAAAATGGGGTAAAGACATGGACAGGCAGTTCTCAGAGGAAGACATACAAAAGGCAAACACCCACTTAAGAAAATGTTCATCATCCCTAATCATCAGAGAAACGTAAATTAAAACAACTATGAGATTCCACATTAGCCCAGTAAAGATATCAAACTTTACAAAATCAAATGAAAATAAATGTGGAGAAATAGGTACCCTCATCCACTGTTGGTGGGAATGTAAGATGGTACAACTACTATGGAAAGAAATATGGAGACTCCTAAAAAGGTGGACTATAGAGTTACCAACAGACCCAGTTTATCCATTACTGGGCCTAAAATCTCTCTGCCTTAGTTCATAGAGATTTGCTCAACCATGTTTATAGCTGCTCAATTCATAATAGCTAAGACCTGGAATCAACCCCTAATGTCCATCATTAGACAAATGGATAACCACAATGTGGTATATCTACATGATGGAATTCTACACAGCAGTAAGGAAAAATGACACAATGAATTTTGAAGAAAAATGGTCAAACCTGGAACAGATCATTCTCAGTGAACTCAACCAATCACAGAAAGATAATCATCACATAGTATCACTCATCTGTGGCTCATATCCTGAATGTTCCCAAGATACTGACATACCTAATCAGTATCTCGAGGAATGGACAATAGGGTGGGTGAGGTGGGAGGGGAAGGTAAGGATGGGAGTAAGGGAAACAAAACACAGACTAAATGGTTGAACCTGTATCAGGTCCTTAGAGGGAACACCTGAATGACATGGCCCTGTAGAGAGTATGATGAAGACTGACATTAATCTTCTCCTGTTTCTCACTCTCTCACTCTCCCTCCCTCCCTCCCTCTCTCCCTCCCTCTTCTATCTCTTTTGTATTACCTATATTTTTCTTCATTCTTTTCTTTGGAGCTGAACTGTAACTCCCAGTACCAGTATGTGGCTAATATTCACACTGAGCTGTTATTCAGAGAGACCTACAAGGTTTCCCAAAAGAAGACAGATATCTGTCAGAGTACTTGATGACCCACCAAAGGTTAGTGGTAAGACCCTACTGCTGAAGACACCATATGGTGTTGATACATAACATGGCAACACCTGGCTAGAATCTGGAAGAGAGTCAGTCCCCAGACAGTTAGCTTGTCTTTTGCCAGAAGGTGCTACATGAGTGACTGGGGGAAAATGTCCAACATCTATCCAAGGAATTCGTGGTCTAAGCTATTCAGCAGCAAACAACCTCACTTAATGTTCACAGAAGGGCAATAGTGGCACACAGCCATGGTGGGAAACCCACTGCTCTTGATTTGGCTAACTGATCTGCTCAGTGGACAAGAACCCATAGCTGGAGTTGGGAAACAAGTCAGAACCCTATCCAAAAATGAACCCACTCTCCATTCTCAAGCTATCACCAATCATGGGCTACAAGAGGGCCTAGACCTATTAACTTCTCTCTAAACTAACAATGGTTATCCCATTTATTTGGCACTAACTCCAGGCTCCATTGGAGAATTTGGTACTCTTTTGCAAATGGACATAGGTCCTAAGGAGAGAACCAGCCCATCTCACCTCAAAAGGGCCCCAGCTGAAACCATAGAATAATTAGGGAAATGAGCAAGAGTTCTGCTTTCTTGGTGAACCTGGTAGCAGCACAAGGGTGAAGGAGATAGACACAGAGAACACTCAACTCCTACCAAACCAGATATCCAGAGACACAGAGGATCCCAAGACCTCATCACTGAAGTAGATTTAAATGGACCCAACATGGCTCAGGGAAATTTGTGGAGGAGCAGGCAGAAAGATTGTTAGAGTCACTATGCACAGAGACTGATGGCTAACCCCACAGCGCACGACCCATATTCCCCAACAAAGAGGGTCCCTGCAGAGGGGGGGAGGACAAGTAGGATGCTAAGGATGGTATAAACATGACTGTTTACATGCTGTGTATATAACTCATAAAAAAATCTTACATTATTCTGGAAAGCAAATGGCATTGTTTTCCTCCACCTTCAAAGGGTCTCTGGCTGTTGTCCTAACTAGAGGTGTATCTCCATGTGTCCATGGGCTGCTGCTTTAAGCATGCTTCATTCAGAGCACTATAGCCCTTTCATTGAGGCTCCAGTATCTGAGCTATGAAATTACTTGTTTCCCCATCAGTCTGTGAGACTTCAACAAGGAGACAAATGACTATTTATCTCCATGATAAAAAACCTGGCACACAACAGGCAAACCACCTTGTATAAAATATTTTTAAAATGTGGTTGTCAAAGTACATACTTTTGCGTTTCAAAATCTATCTCAAATTTTAGCCCAAGTTCACACCCATCTTAGTGTATTTAGTTAATTGAGCCATTTATGCACTCATGTGCACAATTATTAAAATCTTAATTGGTACTGACCAAGTACCCAAACACTCCATTTTGTTTGAGAAACAATGGTATGTACAATTAAATCTTTATCTTTTAACATATACTCAACAGTCTAGTGTGGAAGATTAAATTTTATAACAAGCAGATATGCATTGCAATGGGAAATGGGATGAAGTACTACCATCAAGGAGACAGAGAAGTCAGCAAGCATCTGTGAAAACAGTGTTCTGGGAAAGAAGTAGAACAAATGGGGTCTCAACTAAGCTTTTCTGCATCACTACAATTCAAGCAAATTACTTAATGTGCATAAAGCTCAATGCCTCCATCTATCACATAGCAATGACTGCCTTAGTCACATTATGTGTTGTGTTGTAAATATCCAAAACCTGCTCTACTTAGGTTAAACATCACAGGAATGTACTGAAAAGATATATAAGATTAGCATTTGACATATGGAAAGGTCCAAATCCTTGGGTGAAATTAGTAGAAATAGAGGAGTTTAGTTAGGACACCATGCTGCTGCTGCTGCTGCTGATGATGATTTTTAAAGAGAGTGCTTCAGGCATCACATGCTAGCCTGTTGAAGGTGTCTTTGAAACACCATATCATGCCATAACTGTTTCTTTTGCCAAGAGATATAGCTCACATGCAAACTGCTTCTGTGGAAATGACATCCAAGCTCTCCTCAACTGTTCTAATTCCTTCTTTTCATGGGAACACTCCCAGGCATGGCTGTCATTGGTTGAGCAGCAGACAGGTGAGGCTGTTTGAGCTTCTGCTCTCTGTTATTTCAGGAGAGAGATGCTGTGATGATTAATCTTGTCAACTTAATTACACTATGAGATTACTAGATTAAGGTGAGATGACTGGTGTATGGAAACTGTCCTTACGTCTGCCCTTTCAAGTCTCCTCTTTCCTAGAGATCAGAGAAGCTGGCTTCTTCTTATCTCGTGCCTAAAGTAGTTCCAGAGACCTATTTTACCATGAACAACCTGAGATCTTTCACTTTCCTAGAACTGAAATTTGACCTTGACATTGTGTTTGGTTAAGCACAGCCCAGAACGTGGCTCGTGGCTGACCTATTCTTGAGCCAGGCTCTAGCCAAAACCAATCAGTTTAACTTGAACCTGAGGGTAAAACCCACCATAATAATAATAGACCCTTGCCAACCTGGAGGACAAACACTTTCTCTGATGGCTCCTGAACATACAAGTTCTGGTAAGCCTTTCAGCCCTGAGACAGGAGACAATCCCCTCCCCCTGCATACCCACATAGGCGGAATAGAAACTGAGGGAAAAGGCTCATTCTGAATGTTTCTGTCTAGTTGGCTGGGAGTATAATGGATAAAGTAGGTAGCCAGAAGCACATGTGCAGACCATTTTTCCTAAGCTAGTACATATATTGCTGCAACCGCCACTGTAGACAGCAGGTGCCAGTTTCTTCAGACTTTCAATAAGGATTCACCAGTGACTCTCCAGGGAGCTACTAGAACTTCCTCATTTGACTGGGATTGAAATTAGTCACGGTGTTTTTAAAGCTTCCAGCTTCTTGAACAGAGCAATTACTGGTTCACTGGATCCCCAGCTGCAGATGATCACTGTGGGACTATCCAGGTTACTGATTGTGTAAGGCAACCTAATAAATGTTGTGTAAGTATACAAGGACATTGGCTAACACAAAGGTGCAGCCCATCTTATCTCTGTAGTGGCCCCAGAGAGAAAGGCCCTGGGGATGCTGGGTAAACACAAATAACAAATGCCAGGTCCACATGTCCTCAACATTGGTTTATGGATAAAATGTAGTGAAAATGTGTAAGGAAGGGCTCCACAGTCCATAACACTGCAGTGATTTTAATGGCAATGAAACATTTGCTGGCCACAAGTAAGTGAAGGTGTCATGACACTAATGCTACTTATTCATTATTGTGAGAATACAATAGGATACACTTTGTACTTTGCAAAGTGGTTTTTGTATGTGAAGTATCTTTGTTTATAAAAAGAAATCTTCAAAGTAAATAATATATAATTTGGCTAAAAGTTAGTTTTAATTTGATTTAGAGCATTTCAAATGAATCAAAACTTGAGATGCTCCAATCAAAATTTAAGCAAAGAAAAATGGCTACCTGTTCCATATAGTCAGCGAACTATTATAATACAGCATTACTAATGCCTAGCAAAATTCTCAGTACAAACAATTATGGTTTTGTGAAATCCCAGCATATATGTATCTAATAAATACAATGATAAAAACTAATAAATAACCCTTGCTATATGCCCCAGTGCATGATGTAATTTTAAGTAGGCTTATGTCATCTTTAGTTCCTTTAAGTACACACAGTGATAGGAAAAACAGATCATACCTCAGTGCTTTTTCTCTGGGTATCTTTCAAGTTTAAATCTCCCTGAAGTAAATAACCTTCTCCTAATTAAACATAAATGCACAGCACAGGCTAAAATGAATAGAAAGTAACAAATACTGCTGAAACTATATTATCAAGTAACTATTGGTATGATGTGTTTATAAATTGTATAACATTCTTTTCATACAATTTGATTTATGAAATTAATATAGCAGATGAAATACTACATGTAAAACTATATAAATCACTTATGTAAGACATTAAGATTATCTTCATTAGTAAAATAACAGTTTAAACAAAGTATCAAAATAATATATACATACACGGCCCTGGAGAGATATGACTAATGGAGAAGAAGATAGTATAACAAACCCAGGATTTTTATCCTATTGCTTAAGAAACACTTAGATCAACAGGTGAAGAACCAGCCAAGCAGTGCTGTTGCTAAGCCCTTTGTCAGGAACCATAAAGCAAAAGCCTCTCCATTTTGCCTGGGCCTGTTGTTAAGTTGACTCATTTATCAGAAAGCTGGTCCATCCAGCTTGCGGTTAGGTACTTCTGGAATGTCGGTCAGCAGACTGTTTGCAGAACCTTATCTTTTACAAGAGGCCAGTTTGCGGTCAGGCCATTGAGGCAAGATTAGATAAGCACCTGGTTACATTTGCTCTAGGTTCCCTCACAATCCCACGGCCTTAAATCACGATTTCCTCTAGGTTCCCTAATAATCCCAGGGCCCTAAATCACATCTGCCAGCTTATTCCCTCCTTCCTACCCCTATATAACCACTGTGTAAAAAATAAAATTAGAGACCTTGATCAGACTCTAGACTTGGTCTCCTACTTTGTGTCTGTCTTGTCTCTCATCCAGGTTAATTTCCCCTTGGGTCCTTGTTTAACTCCCTGCTGGCTGGGGCAAGTGGTGCCTGAACGTAGGGCTCGAGGTACAAAGTATGACAAAGACATCACTCGAGTTGACGGCCGCCCCCTCCCTGCCTTGGATCCCCACCTCACCAGTGAGTGAAGATCTGCATGCAGGAGTGCCCGACTGTGATACAGATCCGGAAAGATAAGAAGAGCTACGCAATTATGGGACAAGCATTAAATAAGCATGAATTGTTTGTTGAAGGGTTTAAAACTTCTCTCAAGACATGAGAAACATGGGTTAAGAAAAAAGATTTAGTGAATTCTTTGTCTTTTTAGAATATGTCTGTCCCTGGTTCCCCCAGGAAGGTACTATAGATGAAAAGTGGTGGCACCGTGTTGGTGACTGTCTAAATGATTACTACCGCTCTTTTTGTCCTGAAAAGTTTCCTGTGCAGGCATTTTCTTATTGGAATCTCATAAATGATGTATTACAGGTCTGCCACTATCACTCTGATGTTTCAAAAGTAATTACAGATAGTGAGAAATTCCTTAAAACTAAATTCACCGGCAGTCAGACCTCCCTCCATAAGAAGGAGGTCCCAGAGAAATTCCTTAAAAATAAATTTACTGGCAGACAGACCTCCCTCCATAAGAATGAAGTCCCAGAGAATCCCCGCCCCAGCTCTCGCTTAGTGCTACACTGCGGGCCACCAACCCACCCCTCCTCCCCAAGTTCTACTTGTCCCTCTATTACCATTCCTATGCCAGAAAATGCTGATGATCCACCACCTAGTAACCCATCCCCGCCTAGTAACCCTCTCCCACGATCTGTCTATCCAGTTCTGTCTGACTTAAAAATCACCAATCCTGATGATGACTCCTTTTCCCCTGAAAAAGAGGCTAAATTAGAGGACAAGGCTGCCACACCCCTGATTGGCCCCCCAGGCACCTTTGGGTACACGGCCACCACCCTATAACATAGCACCTCCTTTTTGTGCCCCGGTGCTTGACGCTCCCACCAATCTAGAAGAAATAACTAGACAAGCCACTATTAAACTTTCCCGGGAGGCACAGTCTCTTAAGACGCTCCTCAGAGCCAAGAACGAAAGGTCGCAACTGCTCAAGCAATTACGCAATCTTGATTTAGAAATATGCTCCCCCTTCACTTGCCCTGTTCAGAAAAATAAAACCAAAAGTAAAACTCTCCACGCCCTTCCTGTAACTCGCTCCCAAGTTAAACCTATCGAAGGAAAATCTAATGAGGCTGAGCCACAGGAACCAGAAAGCCCAGAAGAGGGGGAGGGATAATCTGAAACAGAGGAACCTGCTGTGTCAGAAAGCACTGATGATGAGGAAGGAAATGAGACTTTACTCATTAAAGCCCAGTGATATTGCCGCCTTAAATTTAAACATATAAAAGAATTAAAAAAGGCAGTTTCTTCATATGGTCCTATTGCTCCTTTCACTATCTTGCTGTTAGAATCTCTAAGTGAGGACTTACTTACTGTTAATGATTGGGTTATGTTAGCTAAAGCTACTTTAACTAGGGGCGATTTTCTTCTATGGAAAGCTGATTACACTGAGAGGTGCCAGGATGCTGCCCGCCATAATTTGGCCGCTGGTGGCTCCTCCAAATCCTGGATGCTAGATAAACTTCTGGGCAACCACCCCATGATACAAATGAACAACAAGCCAAATTTCCTCAAGGATTACTTACACAAATTCAACACACAGCTCTCAAAGCCTGGAAGAGCCTTCCTTCAGAAAGCATCAGCTGTCACCTCTCTTGCTAAACTCAGACAGGGTCCACAAGAGCCTTATAGCGATTTTATCGGCCACCTTACAAAAGGCCGCTGAACGCCTCATGGGAAAGGAGGAAACAGACAATGAATTTGTTAGACATCTTGCCTTTGAGAATGCTAACTCAGCCTGCCAAGCAGCTATACACCCCCATCGCCATGGCAAAAATATTTCTGAGTTTATCACACTCTGTGCTGATATAGACCCTACGTCCTGCAGCATTGGATTAGCCATAGGAGCAGCACTTAAAGATTTTACCCAGGGGGACAAGCTCAGAACTTGTTTTAATTGCAAACAACGAGGTCATTTTTCCAGAGAATGCACAGCCCCCAAGGCTGAGCGGCCGCTCCCATCCTCTCTGTGCCCGTGATGCAAGTGAGGCAAGCATTGGGCCTCTGAATGTCACTCTAAAACTGATATACAGAGTAAACCTCTACCCCAGAGGCAGGGAAACTTCTTACAGGGCCCACCCCAGGGCCCCAAGACCCATACCGGACAGAACCCTGGGGTTGTCAGGTTCGTCCCTCAATCGGCCCAAAATGTGACATCACTGCCCTCTCCCAGGCAACCGCCAGTAGTGCAGGATTGGATCTCTGTTCCACCTCCCAATCAATATTAACCCCGGAGTTGGGAACGCAAATCGTCTCTATGGGAGTCTTTGGCCCCCTACCTCAGGACACTTTTTGCCTTATCTTGGGACGTGGCAGTTTAACCATTCAGGGCCTCACCATTTCTCCAGGAGTCATTGATAATGACTCTACTAGGGAAATTAAACTCATGGCTACTGCCCTTCAGGGGCCTATTACCATTCTTCCTGGCCAATGGATTGCTCAGTTAATACTATTGCCCCTCAATGATAAGGCGCCTTGCCAGAAACAAAAGAGAGGCCCCCATGGGTTTGGGTCATCAGATATTTATTGGGCACAAGAGGTCACTCAAACAAGACCCCTTCTTAAATTAAAAGGAAAAACTTTTGAAGGTCTTATAGACAGTGGTGCAGATGCCACAATTATTTCCAGTAAAGACTGGCCTGCATCTTGGTCTCTTGCCGCTTCCGTGACCCATCTCAAAGGAATTGGACAGGCCTCTAACCCCTTAAAAGTTCTGAAGTTATTCAATGGGAGGATGAGGAGAGCAATCAAGGCACCGTTCAACGTTATGTGGTCACAGGCCTGCCCATTAAACTCTGGGGCTGAGACAATTCTCTCTCAAATGAAACTCATTATGTGCAGCCCTAATGAGTTGGTAGCTCACCAAATTCTTAATCAAAGCTTCTTCCCAGGACAAGGATTGGGCAGACATTCTCAGGGAACAAAGGAGCCAATCCCAGTTACCACAATTTACTGACTAGACACCATAATGGGCACTTTACATATGAACTCTGGTATAAAAATGGATATTAGAAGAACTATAACCCACAGTGCTGTTACAAAGATCAATGATAATGGAGGGATATATGGCATGATTGGCTCAGAGTAGATGCTTGAGATACGCTAACTAATTTTGGCTTTCACTCATCTCAAAATACAATGAGGTCATTCTATCTTTGCATTTAAGAAAATGGAGGCACTAAGAAATTATATATCTATCATTTTGTGATCATGATAAATTAAAGGAATTTGATTTTAAAGTTACATGAAATTGCTGTTGTATAGGACATTTTTTTTTACAATTATATTTAGTGGAAAGGGTTGTAGATGAGCTTATTTCCTATCACTCTTTCTCCTAAGTATGCACACATTTATTTTGCAGAGAAGTGGAAATCACCTAAAAGTTCTTGTTATATGATTTTGTAGCAATGTTGCCCTTTTCATGAGACAGAATTGGCATGTCAGGGCCTCTAGCCACTACAACTGAACTCCAGACTTGTGCGCCATCTTGTGCACATGCGTCACCTTGTGCATCTGGCTTACATGGGTTCTGGGGAGTCAAACCTGGGTCCTTAGGCTTCATAGGCAAGAGCCTTCACCTCTAAGCCTCTGATATTGCCTTTTATTATGAAACAGATACAATGTACTCTCTGATTGTGACTTTGAAGGAGGTCCCTAAGTACTTAGACTACAAATTGCATTAGTTTTCCCCGCATAAATGAGGTATTATAGTATTTTGAGAAAAGATTAGGGTCTTTAGTCAAATAGATAATTTTTCTACTTCATGTATAATAAATGGAAGTTTAACTTCTTAGTTGCTAAGATGTCAGTGATAAAATTGGCTTACCAGCATCCATGGAACATTTGTACCTTAGTAGAATTTTATATCCAAAATAGTAATCACATAATTTTTAAAGTAACTAGTAAACAAGTAAGGGAGATATCTTTTTATCAGCAGAGCCTTTGGTGTTTCTCAAATTGCAATGGAGGCGTTACTCTGGATGGTCAGGGTACTTTGTTGGGTAAAGATAAAGCTGATAAAGCCTACTTCCTCTAGGATCCCAAGCAACATGTCCCTACAAAAGTTATTATTATTTTTTTGGAAAATAGTCATGTAAATGAAATAAATTTTAATTTAAATTTATAATTACAGTTAATAACAAATTCATATGCCTACTTTTATCAAGTGGAAGCACTTTTCATTTACGTGTTATTAAGGTAATTATTAATTAAGGATTTAAGTATTTCAAGAAGTGAAGAGTAATTAAAAAATAGAAGTGAAATTCCAATTAATTTATAAATGTGCATTTTTAAAATTTATATTTTTTATTTTTGAGAGAGAGACAGAGAGAGGGAGAATGAAGCAGACAGAAAGTGAGAGAGAGAGAGAGAAAATGGAAACACAGGGCCTTTCATCCACAGTGGACAAACTCCAGACGCGTGTGCCCCATTGTGTGCATGTGTGATGTTGCACACTTGCATCACTTTTGTGTCTGGCTATATGTGGGACTGAAAAATTTGAACAAGTATTCTTAGGCTTTGCAGGCAAGTGCCTTAACCATTTAGCCATCTTTCCAGCCCTAAATGTGTATTTTTAAAACAAACTTAACATATTTACAGATAGTCATCTTAACAATTTGCAAAAATTAACAAAAGAAACTGGACCTTTCAAGGACAACATGTTTCTTACAAACGATAATGGCTTGTTATGTAACTTTCTTCTTCCATGGGTGCTATGAGTTGTGATACTAAAAAATTTACTAAGGTATTAGAGGACCACAAAGATTTTCATTTACAACTGTCTCAAAATGGATATGGAAATTTCTGGTTGATCTTATTGGTTAATGTCTAGTGAGATTTGGTATATATGAAATATCTAATTCTCAGTTACTAATAAAAGTCTGTTAGAAAAATTTATTTCTACATGGAGAATTTGCATGAGCAATTCCAAGCTTGCACAGTGGAAACAGTTTTGCACAGAGCCCGAGTGTCTGGATTCCAGTGGGTGGGGTTCTTAATTAACCTCTTGTATTAGACACTAAAGTTTTTAGAACCCTAACATTCTAATTTGTATCATTACAGAAATAGGCCATATATCTAACATACTACTTGCCTCCAAAATTCCTTAATGAAAAAAATTTAAGAAATGTAGTGGCAACAAGAGATATTTCTTTGCCATCATGTTAAAGTCTGGATTTAACAATAGAAAATAACAATAACCATAGGTAAGACTATCAATTCCTTTAGAACCTGGGCTCAGTTGGTTCCTTGAAGGAAATATAGACAACTATCATTTGCCTATGTCTTTAAATGTATTTGTACCTTCTTCTTTGGGAAAATGGTTGTGGTTTCAGTCATTCTATTTTTATTACAAACCCTTCATTTATATACATGCAGAATGGTGGCCATCAAGACAAACAACAATAAATGCAGACAAGGGTATGGAAAAAAGGGAACCCTAATATGCTGCTGTTGGACTTAAAATTGGTGCAGTCACTCTAGAAATCAGTATGGATGTTTTCATTAAGACTAAAAATAGAAATACCATAAGATCAAGTTATAACGCTCTTGAGTTTTAAGCTTTTTACTCTAATACTTTTACATCTACATACCACACAGACAATTGCACATCTGTATTTACTCATGAACTACTCACTATAGCCAAAATGTGGAATGAATCTAGTAGTCTACAAACAGATTACATAGATAAAGTGTGGTACCTACACAAAACATAATTTTTAAATTATTTTTATTTGTTTATTTGAAAGAGAGAGAGAGAGACAGAGAATGGGTGCACTGGGGCCTCTAGACACTGCAAATGAACTCTAGATGCATGTGCTACCTTGTGCATTTGCTTTATGTGGGTCCTGGGGACTTGAACTTAGGTCCTTTGGCTTTGCAGGCAAGAGTCTTAATTGTTATGCCATTTCCCCAGCCTCAAAACATAATTTTACTCAGCTGTAAATAAAATAAAAAGGAAATGTTGAAATTTGTGGAAGAATTGTTGGAATATTACATTAAGTAAAATAAACTAGACTCATAATGACAAATATGTATTTTCTCTGACATGTCTAGATTTATGTGGGAAGGGACATGAAAATGAGAAGGGGGACTCTAAGAGGGGAAGGGAAACAAGAGAGAGAAATACAACATATATGCAAGGAAAGAACAAATAGGATTTGGCGGGGGAGAGCATTACATGGATGATAAGAACAAAGTATATACACGCATGAATGCATACACATTCGTGTACACACACACACACACACACACGAAAATTAAAATTTCAGACTGAAACTCATTTCACTGTATATTTGAAAAGGAACTGTAACACTGATTTTCATGATGGTATCCTCTTCTTTCTCTTGGAAATAAGGCAGAATTTATAAATTTGTTCTCTAAAGCATTTAAGAATTGCTATGGTTTGGAATGCCCAGGTTACAAGATGAACTTTATTTCCCTAAGGCATTAAATATTGCCATCAGTCTCAATCCAAAAGAATTACTATAATACACACTGAGGCCTATAGTAGTCATATGTGTGTGTGTGTGTGTGTGTGTGTGTGTGTGTGTGTATGTATACATACAAAATATATAATATATATTATATATCTACATAAAATCTTCTCTCAGCCCTTACATTTTCCTGTAAACATGTGTAATGTTGGTACAGATGTATGTTTTAACTAATTTCTCAAAAGGAGCTCTTTAGCTCTGCTTTCCTAGCTTCCAAACTATTGGTACATGGTCAATGCTAAGGAAGTGACCAGTAAATACATTCTCATAACACAGGATGCTGAAATCCTGTGAAGAAGGATGTGAACTTGATTACTACTTCTTGATATTTATGACAACAAAGAGATTTTAGGGAAAACTTTCTACTAGAAATGAAGTCTTCAATGTATGGTAGCAGGTGTGCCAGAAGCAGCCACCTTGGATAAATAGAAATTCCCAGAATCCCTTCTCCAACTACTCAGCAGAGTTTCTTGGCTTGGGTCACTCAAGATCATGCTAACAAATATCAGCATCTAAGGGCTACTGTCTTTGGGATCTGCCACCATGAGTTATAGGCCAATTCAATTAGGCTTTTTTTTCAATATTCTATTATTCATTCCTTCAAATAATATTTAAGAAGATCTTCAAAGCAATGTAGCTGTTTAAAAAAGATAAGTTTTTGATGCACAAACTTTTCTATGTTAAGGACTGGCAAACTTTTCCTGCTATTGTGGAATACTTTTGGCTCTGCAGGTCATATGATTTCAACTATAACTACTAAAGTATACTTTTTGGCATGTGAGAAACCATTAGTAGTACAAAAAATGAATGTCTGTGCTCCAATAAAGAATTATGATTAAAAGTTGAATTTGATATTGTTTTTTATGATAATCGGTTCCAACACATACCACCTCTTTTCTTAAAATCAATAGTTCCTGACCCCTGATTATTTTTTGTACATCCCAGAAGGAACCATTGACTTTAAAGGAAGAGGTGGTATGTGTTGGAACTGATTAAAGTTCACAACACTAAATAGTTGGAGGAACAAGGCCACAAACCATGTTAAGGAATTTGGGAGAAGTTAGATTCAGGAAAATCATGTTAATTTAAGGTTTGAAAATTCTTGAGTCTGTGTGGAAATGGATTTGGAGGGGCCAAGAGAGCATAGAGATGGCTCAGAAATGCACATGTTTGGATGTAATTTGCAAAACTAGGCATCAGATATCATCAAGACTACAAGACAGTATCATTCAGCATTATGCTGTGGCTAAACAGCAACGTTCTTTAAATGGATGTATGGACAAAAAAGAAACTTTCAATTGTATGCAGACCTCATAAATGGACAAACTTTGATAGTTTTCTCTCTTCACAGTAAATAGATATTCATCCCAGCTCATTAATGACATTAGTAGAGATATCTACTAATAACACAAGCCTATTAGTACATCAGTCTGAATTGACATTGGAGGAAAATTAAAATTGATACTCAAGCCACAACTACTCCTTGAATGTAGAATAGAATATTATAATAACAGAATGTATAATGTGTTGAACATCATCTTTTTTGAGGCATGCCCAACAGACTGGCCTTTCTTTTAATGAAAGAGAGCAAAAGAAAGAGACACAGAGAGACAATTGGCACAACAGGGCTTCCAGCAACTGAAATCAAACTCTAGGCACATGCGGCCCCTTGTGCACATATGCCACCTGTGCGCTTGCATCACTTTTGAGTCTGGCTTATGTGGCACCTGGAGAGTTGAATATGAGACCTTAGGCTTCACAGCCAAGTGGCTTAATCACTAATCGTCTCAAGCCCTTGACTATCATTTTTAAACAAAATATACTGTTAACATTGGGGACAGAAATGCTCATTACTGTAATGACTTCATTCAGCAATTTCCTTTTTATGAGACCATTTGGATTATGCTGTCTCCTCCATATTAAAGGGCATGTCCTTATTAATTTAGACGATTACCTCACAAAAATGAGTAGTAAATGAAAACAGAGGTCTGGCCTATCATTTCCTTCCTACTATTTCATGTCACTGTTGTAGTTATACCAAACTGAGAACATTTACATTCCTTCTTCCATGAAGGTTCCCACGTCTCCATTAATCTTCTCCAACAATCATGCTTAGAAATGAAAAGCTATGGCCCAGGAAACAATCTGTGCTTTAGGCTAGAGTAAGTGTGCTAAAATTCATGAATTTCATATCTTCTGACAAGGGCCTCAGGGACTCGAAATGGAATATAAAACTTTGGACCCATGGGTCAGTATCTCTAATCTGGCCCAAACTGGCAGTTACTGAAAGTTATTATTGATGGACAGCTGTTTAGCAGTTGCTGTGAGATCAATTGGTGGTTTCAATGTAATTTCCAAGATAGGTATCGGTGTCAGGAACTCACAATTACTTTGTGCCCTACGGTGAACAATTTTGGACCTGAGTCAAGATACTGACTGAAAGGAGAGACCTACCACCTTCCTGTATTTAAAAATGATTTTTTTAGATGGGAACAGACAAATGTATCTAGATAATTGGCAAGAAAGTTTGTTATCTGCTAGTTTTTCCTTTGCAAGGATGGAATACATTTTTTTTTCTGTTTTAAATTCTTCATCAATTTCACACTTACATATTTAAATAAGGTATTATAGAATTTAATGGAAAGGTTTTAGGAAACTTTTTTTAATAAAATTATTTAAGTTCTTGCTACACAAAGTGCAAACTGAAGAGTACCAGCATTTTTAGACACATTCACTCCAAATCTGCACTTTGATAACATTTGCAGGTCATTCAGACTCACAAAGAGGCATGAGGAGTACAATGGTTAATGACAGCTTTTCAGTGAACAAAGCAAGCTCAATAAACACATGCTAATGATAAAAAGATGGATCTAAATACTGATGTTCTGTCTCCATTTCACATTAGACTGAGGGAAAGTACGTGGGTGGCCTACAATAAACCACACTGCTAGTGTTCACATCCTTGTCCTTTACCAACTACAGGTTTGCCATCTGATTTATTTTGACCAAGAAAATATTGATAAACAAGCCATAAGCAGAAGGTTGATAATTTGTTATACATCAGGCACATTTCCTTAGAGTTCCTCTTACAACCCAGCCATTACAGCAAAAGGAAGCCTAAGGCATCCTGCTAAAAAGAGGGTTTATTATGAAGAGATTATGGGGAACAAAGATGCTAGTTACAGAGAGAAAACACATGCAGTAGAATATGAATGTTTCTAGTCAATACAGTATCAAATAGAACAATCCAGTTGAATATAGCTGAGTCTCTTAAGGCCATAAAACATTGAAAATTGGAAACAATGCTATTTTCAGCCATGGGGTTTTAGAATGGTTTGATATACAACAAAATGAAATGATAGATATTTCATAGAGGAACTAGCATTAATTTAACCTTACATATATTTATAAAATTTAATTCTCTTTTTCTGAAAATGAAGCATATACATTTTTTTCTTTATATATTTTCCTACAAGGTTTATAAAATAAGACACATTCCTATGTTTCCTTTGATATTTTTGGTTCTTTAAACTGACATTTATTTCAATTTCTTATTTTACTCTTGATATACCCACTATAGATATAGTTGAAATTTTATCGCAGAAGAGCTATAGTTCTCTTATAAAACCTTCATTGCTCAGGAAAATAATTTAACTTTATGGCATTTCTCTTTTTATCCAGCTTGGCTTCAGTTTCTTTTCTTTAGCTTTATCAGGTGGGGGATTTTGTTTCTTCTCCATGCTAGGGATTTAATCCAGAACCTTGAATTCTATCACTCAGCTACACCCTAAATCCCCCTTTCTGGTTTGTTTCTTGTTTTGTTATTATGTATACTTACTAATTCTTCCACAATTAAAATAAAATATCTTTCTTACATGCTCAAACTCATCAGGTATATCATTTTTTAAAAATATTTTTTTCAGTCATTTGTGGGGAGAGAGGGAGAAAGAGGGAGGGAGAGAATGGGCACATCAGAGCTTTTAGCTACTGCAAATAAACTCTAGATGCATGTGCTATGCTGTGCACTTATCTTACATGGCTACTTGGATTGTTAGGCTTCACAGGCAAGTGTCCTAACCTTTAAGTCATCTCTTCAGCCCCTCATCAGGTATATTTTGAGTTCCATTTTTTCCTTAGAGATTATCTTCCTAGGGCACCCCACTTCAAACTTCTAAGTGTGAGAGATTGCTGGAGGATGTGCCATGACTTCCCTTCACTGCTAACAGGAGACTTTTTGACTTGTTCTTGGATTATGTCTATATTAAATCTCTGCTTCCTCAAACTCCTGGCTCCTCCTTTTATTGAGTTTTGTTTTGGAAGATAAATCTCCCTACAGTTTACTAACAAAGGCAAATATTTTGAGTCCTTCTATATCTGCCAATTCCTTTATTCTTTTCTTATATTACCCATTTTATTTGATATAACAATTTTAGGTAAAAAAATTGATTCTGTATTTCACTTTTAAATGTTTGGTGATCCTTGCTGTACAAACATTTAAAAGTGAAATAAAGAATCCATAATGCAAATACAAGGGAAACTCAGAGGAGTTGATAACAAATGGAGTGTCTTAAAGGAACTTTAACAGCACAACTAATGAGAATGGGTGATGGCTCAGTGGAGAAAAGCACTCAGCTCAAGCTGGAGTCCCCAAGTTCAAGTTGCAGTAGAAAAATAATGTCAGTTTCATGATCTGTGTGAATGGGCAAGACTTACTAAATCATAGTTTTCATTCTACTTTCCTTGGGCTATGAGCTGCCATTTTGTTATAAGAGGAGACAGTACCTAGTGTCATTAGGAACTAGCCTTCCAGGCAGGGGAACCCTCCAGGTTCTTATGTCTCCCTTTAAAGTGTCACTTTATGGGGTACCTGGGAGCTGGGCTGAGCTGGAGTCTTTTCCTTCATCCTCATATCTTTACCTTAGCACAGAACCCTGTCCACTGCAATGCCTGTGGCTTCTAGGCTCTTGTTTCTCATCTCTCTCCAGAAAATAGCTATGATTTGATATTAAGGAAGAAGGAAGTAGCTAACGGAGTTATGGACATGGTAGAAAATGGAGGCTGGCATCAATTAATCAATTTTTAGTCTGTGTTATCCTGTTTGATCCCCAGGTTTCACTTCACCTGCAGTAGCCTTGGTGTTTCTAGCTCCTGTGACCTTTCAGGTTTCTGTGGAAAGCCAGCAGGTGGAGAGTGCTGACTTGTTCCAAACTAGCATTTCTCCCAGCTGGCTTTCACATTTTATTACCCTCACTTTTGCTCCTGTCAGTTAGAAACAGGATTCCTTCCAGTTTCTTGTTTCTAAGAATATGATGGCCTTACCATTTTCCACATTCCTTTTTAACATAGGTTTTTACATTTTTACATTTATATTGTCATTTTAGTCATATTTGAGGAATAAGAAGACATTAAACACATGCTTTCATTGTGTAAAATTAGCTGTAAGACTTTTATTTCTTAGGCAGGGGAAATTGCCACTGATAAGGATGTAGTTGTGACTAATTACAAGCTACTTAATGGAATGCTTGATTTGTTTAACATATATTCAAATCTTGACACTGGAGAAATGCTAAAGCACATCAGCAAGCAATTGGAAACTACAATAGATTCCTGATGTAGACAACATTGTGTCCTGATGTGAATTTCTTCTGAAGTAGAATTATAGTCCTTACTACACTTAGAAAGTAATGAATGTGATTTACAATAAACTGTTATAAGACAAGTTTATTATAGGAAGGTGCTAAATTGAATTTCAAATATAACATTAGGCAATGGCAAGGTGATGAAGTTGAATGTCTATATTCAGTGAATGGTCTTCAACTTAAACAATCAGTTTTAGTAAATATATCATTACCTTGAAAAATTAGTCAATATTGTGCTTAGATACTGCTTGCTCTATAATAACATGTCCCTGACTTCTTAGCCAGAAATTAGCTCATTACTTTTTTTATAAACATACTCTGTCTATCTCCTCAGCTTCTAGTTTTTAATTTTGCTGAGTCAAAATTGTTCCCTGAAGGAGATTTCTCTCTTCCAATGAAGGTAACAGCACAAGATTATGAAATATTTTGTCCCAGTACAAACAAACTAACATCCCACAGAAAAATAAACAAGACAGATACTGGGCTGGAAGATGCAACTCAGTGGTTGAATGTGTTCTTAGCTTGCATGAATTCATGACAGCATTATCCTAAGTAAAAACACGAATAAATAAATGAAACAGCTAGTAACTGCAAAAATATGAGAGGAACAAATTAGTCAAGTTTTATAGTCCGACGTCTAAAAGAAGTGTCCAATATGGAACAATTCCAACATGGAAATGAAGGAGAATATATGAATCTATATAGAAAAAAAAATTATTCTTTCAAGGAAGTGAAGCCCTTTACTTTTTAGTATGGACTGCACATGATGACTTTCTCAAAGACAATAAGATGAAGAGGATCAGAGTACTATGGGGAGTGGAGATATAACCTTGCAGTGGAGAAGCCTGAAAAACACCACTGAGCCATGTACTCACACATAATAACCACAATGATGGATCATGTTGATTTATATAGCCTTGATTTTACATGACAGAAAGGCAGAGTACAGTCCTCCTCAAAACACCATTACCAGACTAACCATGAGGAAAACACTGAACTCAAATTGACAATCATTCTATATGATATCTGATCAATGCTAAAAATTGTCTCATCCACCATGACTCATGGAATTTTGTGGAAGAGGGACATAAAGATTGTAAGAGCTACAGGTTGAAACATCATGCTCAGAGGTATTCCCCCCCACCCCAAAAGTGACTGCTATTCCCATAGTGCATAAACCATACCCCATGGAGAATACCTGCCACCCTACTGATGGGGGTGTGCAGTGGAATGGGGCCAGGAACAAGGCAAAATAGAGTATACAACACATAATGTATCCATACAAAATATGTTGTTAATAATAATAATAGTAGTAGTAGTAGTAGTAATAATGTTTTGCTTGCTTGGGTGGTGGTTTCTTTTTCTTTTCTTAAGATATTTTTTATTATTATTAGAGAGAGAGAAGAGGAAGAAGTAGATATAGAGGGGGAATAGATGTGCCAGGTCCACAAGCCATTGCAAATGAACTCCAGATGCATAAGCCACCTTGTGTATCTGGCTTACATGGGTGCTGGGAATTTACCTGGGTCCTTAGCCTTCTCAAGCAAGTGCATTAACTGCTAAACTATCTCTCCAGCTCTCTTTTCTTTCCTTAATAGAACAAAAAGCTTTCCCCAGGTCATAGGTTGGCTAGGCAGTGGAGATCTTCCTGTCTCAGTCTACTCATTCTGCATGCTGAGGTTGTTTGAAATTGTCTGATTGAATTTATGTACATTTTTTCTTTTCACTTATTGTTCTACTTTTACATGGAGCTCCAATATATCTTCCTTTCATGCTAATTATTCTACAATTCTATTTACATTTCGATTTTTATTGTATGCTCTAATACTAGTTGCTATTATTTCAATTCAATTCCTCCCATTACTAATTAATATTTTATTCATTTCTAATATAGTATCTTTGTTCTTTAACTCACCCAAAATTACTGGAGTTGAAGCAGCAACTGTTTTTAGTTTGTTATCACTACATTTTTATAGTGGCTACATGTATTGCCTATTGCCGTTCTTCTACACGTGGTATTCTACTCTTGGAAGAAGCTGAAGATTGAGCCTGGATGCTAGAGCATGTGTGCTGAGGTTTAGCTCAAGTCCAATGGGCACAATCACACCTCATCCCTACTACAACCTCATCCTGTTTGAAAACAGCAATATATACACTGAAAAATTATAAGTCGTTAAAAAAAAGTTAAACCAAAACAACCTTTTCTCTGATACAAAAAGGTAAGAAACATGAAAAATCTCGGAAACAACTCCTTGAAAAATTACCAGTTTCAAAGTTTCAGACTCTGGTGATAATTAATTATATAAAATCCTAAAGAACTAAAAAATAATTGTAAGAATACTCAATAAAATCAATGAGGATATGAATAAGCTCTTCAATGATTCAGAGAATATAAATAGCTAGATGAAATAAGGAAGTTAATAGATTATATAAGAGGGATTCAATAAAATGAAACACTTTAAAATTAAAATTAAAAATTTGAAAATGTGGCTGGAAAGATGGCTTAGTGGTTAAGGCACTTGCAAAGCCTAGGGACACATATTTGACTCTCTAGGACACATGTAAGCCAGATGCATAAAGATGAGGCAAGCATAAGATTTCACATGCCCACTAAGTGGTGCAGGCATCTGGAGTTCCACTGCATTGGCTAAGGCCCTGGCACTCCAGTTCTCTCTCTGTGTCTCTCTCTTTCTCTCTCTCTCTAAAATGAAAAAAAAAATTAAATGACATAGAGAACAGTGGACTAAAATATGATAGGATAAAACAGGATAGGAGAACGTATGACAAAATACAAAATTAAATCCATCAAAATACAGTAATCTAATTTTTGACAAAAGGAAAACATTAAATGAAGAAGAAAGCTTCCTCAACAAATGATGCTGAGAAAACCAGATTCCTACATGGAGAAAAATAAAAGTATATATTCATCTTTCATCCTATGTATTAATCAATGTAAAATGGATCAAATATCTTAATTTAAGTCCTAAAACTCTCAAATTATTATCAGAAAACCATGAAAACACTTGAAGATTCAGGCATAGAAAAAGATTTTCTGTAAAGGACAAAGGACTGTAGTACCTAAGGTACAAAGAGCTGACCAATGAGACTGCATGAAATCAAAACATTTCTAAACAATAAAGGAAAACTTTTTTTTTTTATTTTTCTTTTTTTTTGGGAGGGGGGGTTTCTTTGAGGTAAGGTCTCATTCTAGCTCAGAATGACCTGGAATTTACTATGTAGTTAAAAGATAGTATACAGACTTCCAGCCAAGATGGTTACTGCCTAGCTGTGCTGCAAATCCTGGGGAAAGAAAGGCAAGATATTAAGGGTTCATTGGGGCTTTTAAGGGAGAGAAATCTCCAATAGATTGTCAGCGGGAGGGAACAGAGGTGGGGTAAACAGGGAATCACGGATCCCCTCGCGGGCGGGGAAGCCCACCCCTCCCCACAAATCACCGCCATGTCCACACACTGCCGCTGCCACCTGCACCGCTGCTGCTGCCACCGCACGTGATCAACCCCTGTGTATGGAAGCTTAGACTGCTCCACACACTCGTCCACTCGCCCACTTACTCAGTGAGCCCAGACCCACAGCAACTGCCACACAAGCTCACACTGTGTCTCTCACTTGCGCCAGCTCAGGTGCCATCCCCTACCTGTCTGCCATGCCGGCCAGCCACCATTGTCCTATGGCAGGGGAGCGCAGACTGTTTCCGGGTCCCAGTGTTCCAAGCCAGAGTTCGGGCTGCTTCAGTGCTTGGGGCCTCAGTGTCACTCCTAGCTCGAAGGAAGTTTTGGCACATTACCACTTGAGAATTCAGGCAACTTTGGCACCCCTGCCAGGCAGTAGATAGGTGACTTTGGCAAGGGAGAGCCAAAGCCCAGGCTGCTTGGCAACTGCCCCAGGCTGACTCAGATTCCCATTGTGCTTGAGCCCAGGCTGATATGCCCACCTACGTGCCAATACACTGTCATGGGCAGACCACAGTGCAAAAGAAATAACATGAAAAATCAAATGCAAGAAAATACAGTTAGATCACCCAGTCCTAAAATGAATACATCTAACCAAAACATAGAAGAACCATTAGGACCAGAACACCAAATTGAAGCTATGGGCAATGTAATCCTGACCAACCTACGGGTAGAACTTGCAGGAAAGCAACAAAGGACTGATAATCGTGTGAATGCTGCCATCACTAAACTAGAACTAATAGATAAGAAATTGGAAGGAGTTCAAAGAGAGTGAAGAGATTTGAGGGAGAGTGAAAAAAAACAAGACCTTAAAAATCAGCTGGCCATGCTAAATGAAGACATAAAGAAATGCAACTATGAATTCCAAGAATCATCAAGAAAATCAGAAAATGATGTGAAAAGGGAGCTTGACAGAGGGATGGAAATTATACATAGGAAAGTAGTAGAAAATGCAAACTTAATTGAACAAGTCCAAAATTCTCTAGAAGCTCTCAAGAATAGTCAGCCAAGTGGAGGATAGAAACCCTGACCTGGAAGACAAAATGGAAGAAACACTTAGAGAGTTCAAAACTTTCAGTAAGTTCAAAAGCTCCTGTGAACAGAACATAAAGGAATTGTGGGATACACTTAAACATCCTAATATCAGGATCATTGGAATACCAGAAAGAGAAGAAATTCAGACCAAAGGCATGGAGAACTTATTTAACAAAATAATTGAAGAAAACTTCCCCAGTCTCTTAAAAGAAAGGACCATCAAGATACAAGAAGCCAACAGAACACCAAACACACAGGACCAAAGGAGAAATTCTCCAAGACATATTGTCATTAAGACTCTAAACATTGACACCAAAGAGAAAATCCTAAAAGCAGCTAGGGAAAAACAGAGCACCACTTTTAAAGGTAACCCCATCAGAATTACTCCACACTTCTCAATGAAAACCCTGAAACCTAGAAGGGCCTGGAATGAAACACTGCAAAGTCTAAGAACCTATGGCTTCCAACCCAAACTACTCTACCCAGCAAAAGTATCCTTCATAATAGATGGTGAAAGAAAAACATTCTATGACAAAACTCAGCTTTACAGTTATATGAACACAAAACCAAACCTACAGAGCATATTTCAGGAAATTCTCCACAGAGAAGAAACAAATAATCAAACTCAATTGCCTACAAGAAGCAGATCACAACAACCAAACTCAGAGTAGGCACAAAATCTTCAAAGTCCATGAAAACACCAACCCACATTTACCATCACAATATGGCAGGGATCAAATCAAATGTCACAGTCATTACCCTAAATATTAATGGCCTTAATTCACCCATCAAGAGACACAAGCTAACAGGATGGATCAAAAAATTAGACCCCTCATTTTGTTGCCTTCAGAAACCCACTTCACTACTAAATACAGGCACCTCCTCAGGGTGAAAGGGTAGAAAACGATATTCCAAGCAAATGGAAATAAGAAGCAAGCAGGTGGAGCTATACTTAAATCAGATAAAATAGACTTCAAACCCAAAGTAATAAAAAAGAAAAAGAGGGCCACTTCCGACTGACCAAGGGAACGATCCATCAAGAGGATATTACAATCATAAATCTGTATGCAACAAACACAGGGGCACCAAGTTCATAAAACAAAACCTACTTGACAATAAAACAGAAATAACCACCAACACCATCATAGCTGGGGACTTAAATACACCATTATCAGTAATAGACAGATCATCCAAACAGAAACTCAACAGGAAAGTAAGAGAGCTCAACAAAACCATAGATCACTTAGACCTAATGGACATCTACAGAACTTTCCATCCCAAATCCACAGACTACACATTCTTCTCAGCAGCACATGGAACATCCTCTAAAATAGACCATATACTGGGTCACAAAGACTGCCTCCACATATTTAGGAAGATTGACGTATTTCCCTGCATGATATGAGATCACAATGCTATATTGCTAGAAATCAACAACAAAAGACCCACTAAGAATCCCAGCAGCACCTGGAAACTGAACAGCACACTTTTGAACAATAAATGGATAGTGGATGAAATAAAAAACAAATTGCAAAACTTCTGGAATTGAATGCCAATGAGAACACATTGTACGAAAACTTATGGGACACAGTGAAGGCGGTCCTCAGGGGAAAATTCATAGCACTCAATGCCTTCATAAAAGACAGAAAGGTCCCAAATCAATGACCTAACCATCCACCTAAAGGCACTGGAAAAGCAAGAAAAATCCAACCCAAAGCACTCCAGAAGGAACAAAATAATTAAAATCAGACCAGAAATCAACGATTTGAAAACCAAGGAAACAATTAAGACAATTGACAAAACAAAGAGCTAGTTCTTTGAAAATATAAACAAGATAAACAAATCCCTGGCCAATCTGATCAAGAAAAAAAAAGAGAGAGAGAGAGAGAAGCTTCAAATTAACAAATTTAAAAATGAAAAAAGAAAGATCACAAGAGACATAAGTGAAATTGGGGGAATCATCAGGACCTATTTCAGAAACCTCTACTCCACAAAACTGGATAAAGTGGTGGAGATGGATAAATTCCTGGACGCATACCATCTACCAAAGCTAAACACAGAACAGACTAATCACCTCAATCAAAACATCACACTCATGGAGATTGAAAAGTAATAAAAAACCTCCCAAAAAAGAAGAGTACAGGACAAGATGGCTTCTCAGCTGAATTCTATCAAACCTTCATGGAAGAACACAAACCAATCTTCCTCAAACTGTGCCACACAATTGGAGAACAGCGATAGCTACCCAACTCCTTTTATGAAGCTAGCATCACCCTAATTCCAAAACCAGGCAGAGATGCCACAAGAAAAGAAAACTAACGGCCTATTTCCCTGATGAATTTAGATGCAAAGATCCCAAACAAAATCCTTGCAAACTGAATCCAACGACAAATCAAAAGCATTATCCACCTTGACTGAGTGGGATTCATCACAGGAACACAGGGGTGGTTCAACATATGGAAATCTGTCAATGTAATACACCACATAAACAAGATTAAATATAAAAACCACATGATCATTTCAATAAATGCAGAAAAGGCCTTTACAAGATACAACACCACTTCATGATCAAAACATTGGAGAGAATTGGCATGGTAGGTTCATATCTTAACCTAATAAAGGCAATGTAGAAAGCTCCAAAGGCCCAAATAATACTTAATGGAGAGAGACTGGAGGAATTCCCATTAAGATCAGGAACAAGACAGGGTTGTCCACTCTCACCTCTGCTTTTCAATATAGTACTGGAAGTCCTAGCTCAACCAATATGACAGGAGAAGGAAATAAAAGAGATTCAATTTGGAAAGGAAGAATTAAGTTAGCTTTATTCGCTGATGGCATGATTGTATATGTAAGAGACCCCAGAGACTCCATCCCAAAACTCCTGGAGGTGATTAACTCCTATAGGAATGTAGCAGGATACAAAATCAATGCACAAAAATGAGTAGGCTTCCTATATGCAAATGACAAAGATACTGAGAAAAAAATAAGAGACACAGTCCCATTTTCAATAGCAACAACAACAAAAAAATACCTTGGAGTAACCTTAACCAAGGAACTGAAAGATCTATACAACGAACACATAAAAACACTCAAAAATAAACTGAGGAGGACTTGAGAAAATGGAAAGACATCCCATGTTCCTGGATAGGCAGAATCAACATTGTGAAGATGAGAATCCTACCAAAGGCAATATATAGATTGAATGGAATTCCAATTAAAATCCCTACAGTGTTCTTCACAGAGATAGAAAAAATGATCTCAAATTTCATATGGAAAGGCAGAAAGCCTCGCATATCCAAACATATCCTCAGCAAAAGAAATACCTCTGGAGCCATCACCATTCCTGATCTAAAGCTATATTACAAAGCCATAGTAATAGAAACAGCATGGTACTGGCATAAAAACAGGAGTATAGACCAATGTAATAGACTTGAGGACCCAGACTTTTGGTCAAGCAACTATAGCTACTTGATATTCGATAAAGGCCCAAACTATATAGGATGGAAAAAAGACAACATCTTCAACAAATGGTGCTGGACAAACTGGATAACCATATGCAGGAAACTGAAACTTTATCCACACTTAACCAATGGTATCACACGAAGCTGAAGAGTTTCTTTACAGACAAGCATAAAAGAAGCAAAGCCAATAGATTACCCACAGAATGGGAGAAAATATTTGCGGGTTATCCACCTGATAGAGGCCTAGTCTCTAGAATCTACAAAGAACTCAAAAATCTAAACAGTAAGAAGACAAACACCCCACTCACAAAATGGGGCAAAGAGCTGAACAGGCAGTTCACAGAGGAAGGAATACAAATGGCAAACATACACTTAAGAAAATGTTCATCATCCCTAATCATCAGAGAAATGCAATTTAAAACAACTATGAGATTCCACCTTACTCCAATAAGGATAGCAAACATCGAAAAATCAAATAAAAATAAATGCTGGCGAGGATGTGGAGAAGTAGGAACACTCATCCACTGTTGGTGGGAATGTAGGATGGTAAAACCCCTTTGGAAAGCAATATGGAGACTTCTGAAAAAGCTGAGAATAGAGATACCAACAGACCCAGTTATTCCCTTACTGGGCATCTACCCTAAAACCTTCAAACCTCAGGCTGGAGAGATTTGCTCAAACATGTTTGTAGTGGCTCAATTTGTAATAGCTAAGAGCTGGAATCAACCCAGATGTCCATCACTAGAAGAATGGATAACTAAGATGTGGTATATCTACATAATGGAATTCTATATAGCAGTAAGAAAAAATGACACAATGAAATTTGAGGAAAAAATGGTTGAACCTGGAACAGATCATTCTCAGTGAACTTACCCAATGACAGAAAAAAAAAAAAAAAAAACACAACATACTCTCCCTCATCTACAGCACCTAACCTGAATCTATCCAAGATACCTTACATACCCAGCAAGCATCTCGTGGACTAGACACTAGGATGGAAGGGGAGGGAGGGGAGGGCATCAAAGGGGTGGGAAACACAAATCTAGATCCAAACGGCAATGGTACCATAATTTTCTACTTACTAAAAGACAGACCAAATGGCTGATCCTTCACCAGGCCCTTAAAGGGAACACCTGAACCACAAGACACTGGAGAGGGTAAGATCAAGACTAACCTTAATCTTCTACATCTTCCCTCCCTCACTTCCCCTCTCCCCCTCTCTCTCTCTCTCTTATCTCTAACTCTTGTATATTAGTTATTTTTTTCCTCATTTTCTTAGTGGGCACTGACCTGTACCTCCCAGTACCAGCATGGGGCTATCATCTACATTGAGCTTTTGATCAGAGAGACCTACAAGGTTTCCTAAAAGACAGACAGATTTCTGTCAGAGTACTTGATGACCCACCAAAGGTTAGTGGTAAGACCCTACTGCTGAAGACACCTTATGTGGTTGACATGCAAAATAGAATGGCATGGCTGGAAGTTGGAAGAGAGTCAGTCCCCAGACAGTCAGTGCCTCTAGTGCCAGAAGGTGCTACGTGGGTGACTGGGGGAAAATGACCAATATCTGTCCAAGCAACTCATGGTCTAACCTACTTAGCAGCAAATAACTTGTCGTGAGGCCCACACAAGTGCAATAATGGCACACAGCCATGGTGGGGAACCAACTGCTCTTAATTTGGCTAACTGATCCCCTCAGTGGTACAGGACCCATAGCTGGAGCTGCGAAACAAGTCAGAACCATATCCAAACATAAGCCCACTCGCGAATATCAAACTACCATCAATCATGGCCTACAAGAGTGCCTATGCCTATTAAATTCTCCATACAAAAAGTAAGGGTTATGTCATTTGTCCTGGTGCTAACTTACTATCCGTTGGAGAATCTGCTTCTCTTTACAGATAGATGTAGACCCTAAGGAGAGAGCCACCCCACTGTACCTCAAAAGGGCCCCAGCTGAAACTAAGAACAATTGGCAAAACAAGCAAGGGTGCTGTTTTCTTGGTGAACTGGATACCAGCAGAAGGGGCAAGGAGATCAACACAGAGAAAACTCAACTCCTAGGAAATCAGAGAGCCAGAGCCTCAGAGGTCCCCAACACCTCATCACTGAAGCAGACCAAAGATAAACCCAACATAGCTCAGGGAAATTTTGAGAAAGAGGGGGTGGAAAGAATGTCAGAGCCACATGTTGGGTCATGATATGCAGAGACATTTATCTTACCCATAATTGTGGGCTAACTCCACAATGCATGACCCATATACCTCAACAAGGAGGGGCCAAGGGGAGGGGTAGGTCACGATGAGCCTAATAATGGTACCAAACTGACTGTATTTGCTGAATACAAAACTAATAAAGAAAAAAAAAAAAAGATAGTATACAGAGCTGGGTGTGGTGGCACAACCTTTTATCCCAGCACTTGGGAGGCAGAGGTAGGAGGATCTCTGATAGTTCGAGGCCACATTGAGACTACATAGTGAATTTCAGGTCAATTTGAACTAGAGTGAGACCCTACCTCGAAAAACAAAACAAAACAAAACAAAAAGAAGATAGCATACAGATATTGGGGAGATGGCTCAGTGATTAAGTTGCTTGCCAACTGACTTGGGTTTAATTCCCCAGTACCCATGTAAAGCCAGATGCACAAAGTGATGCATGCATCTGGAATTCCTATGAAGTGGTAACAGGCCTTCCAAGTTAATTAATTAGTAAGTAAAAAATCAACATTTTTTTTAAAACATAGCATACGATTGGGAGAAAAATATTTGTTTACAACATATCAGGCAATTAACATATATAATATAAGTAATTTAAACAATCAGACGTCAATAATCCAATCAATACCTGGGATAATGAAATCAGCTCTCAAAAGGTGAATTACAAATACACATAAATATATGAAAAGCATGTTCAGCATCTTTAGCCATCAGGAAAACAAAAATTAAGACTACATTGAGATTCATATTATTGCACTCTGAATATCCATCAAAATTTGAGAACACAAAGCTGCCATATAGTCAAGCTATACCACTTCTGCATTTGTACCTGAAGAATTCTAAGGAAGTATATCACAGAGATACACATTCTTGTTTATTGATAATAATGTCTATTTATAATTGTCTATTTGTCTATTTATAATAATCAAGTTATGGAATCATACAAGATATTCACCAATGCAGGAATGGATAATGAAAATACAATGTGTACACACACACACACACACACACACACACACACGACATGAAAGCAGAAAAGAGACCAAGGGACAGAAGAGGAGTTGGAAGGTGGGGAAGTTAGAGGAAGGGAAACATATAGGTAAGTAAAGGAGGTCACAGTTTGTAAATATGCTTGAAAGAAACTGTCCTTAGGATACCAAAACTATGCACAATGGATGTATACAAATCTAAAATATAAAGCATACAGGAAAAAAATGAGTCTTATAAAATGGCTACAGTTTAAGAAAATATATCAGTTAAATATAACGGGGTACTCTGGGATTCTGAAATGGACAAGATAATTAGGAAATGTCAATTAAGTATGGACTAATTCTAATGTATCAACATAGACTCTAGTTCTAACAAATTTTGTTAAAATTTTTGTTATATAAGATCAGAATATTAAAATTATTAGATAGATGTATGTGTCACTTTTGTACTACTGTTTTAAGATGTTTTTTATAAATCTATGTGTTCTAGAATACAAAGTTTTACAAAAAAGCTACTAAAACAGAATATATTCATTTGAATTTAAAGGTGATAACTTGTAAAAAACAAAACAACAATCATTTACAAGATACAGTTTTTCTTTCTTCCTTTGCTATAGACAAATTAGAATTTTTTCAGGATTTCAGATCAGTCACCTGGTTTGTGGCACTGAGATCTACTATTCTGGGTTACTCATATTTGGGGTTGTGATGACTTGTACAACCTATGTCATAATTTGAGGAATTTACAATTAGCAGAGAATGTATGAGATTATTTTTGGTACTTCTGTAAACCATCTTCAAAAGGATCATTTCCAGGGCTGGAGAGATGACTCAGGGGTTAAAGGTTCTTGATTGCCAAGCCTGAAAGCCTAGCTTCAATTCCCCAGTATCCAAGTAAAGTGAGTGGTGCATGTGTTTGGCATTTGTTTGCCGTGCAGGGGGCCCTGGCATGCCTGTTCTTATTCACTCTCTTTCGTACTCTCTCTCATAAGTAAATTGAAAAAAATAACCATTTACAGGTTGTAGAGATGTCAGGAACATTTAATCTATACACATGCACAGGATCACTGTCATTGCTGTCCCTGCTTAGCACTCAAAATCCAGGCTTTCCAGTACCATAATACCACTATAGAAAGAATAGAGTTGTGGTTTAAAATCAACATTGGGGAGGAGGGGAGAAGAGTAGGAATTTATAAGGAATATCATTTCACATTCAATTTCAAGAGAAAAAATATGTAGAGGTAAAGCTCCTTCCAAATATTTACATAGTACACTATATAAGAAAAGGTAAATATATTTTTTCCTCACTAGTAGTTTTATAGTTTGACAAAAAAGTAGATAGTTGTGCAGAGGGGGGAATTATGTATAGCAGGTATAATCTAATCATAATAAATGGAAGGAAGCTTAGCAAGACCTGCTTCTTCCAATTTTGTTCTGTGTCCCTGTGTCTTCAAAGATAAGGACATGCCTTTCCTCCAGGTATATGGCAGGAACATCTCTTGCAAGGGGTCTTTGAACTACATCAGGGGAAGGTCATAATTTTTTCTAAATTTTATGATTTATAAGGGAAGGGGGACACTGAGGGTGAAAGTGACCTTCATGTTGTTGTTTTTTCAAGTGCCAAGTTGTCATATTTTTGAATAGGTTCCTTTGAACTCTATCAGGTATACACACATATCCCTACTAATTTCACCAAAGTTAACTGTTTATTTTCTTTTTCAAAATAGCTTATCCTTAGAAATATGGCAATGTAAACATGGTCCTCAGTGCACCTTCAGGTATAAGGTATGAAGGGCCATCAGGTGGGAATGAAGCAAAGAAACATTTGTGCCATGTAAACAGTACAGCTCGATACACTTCTAACCATTGACAGAAATTCACTAATGTGGAATCTGCAAAATGGCTATGCAACATCAATGAAACAGAACATTAGTAGGAAGAGGTGCATGATTTTATCATGATAACAATGAGACCTACCTCACTAGTAACAAGTTACAATGCAATCTTCTACCTTTATCCAGACAACCAAATATATACTTATAGCTCCAGACTGGGAGCCCTGGGCTGACTATGGTGGAGATGCACTTGAAGGAGTCTGGTGCCAGAATTAGCCTTTGAAAAAGAGCTACCAAACCAGCAACACATTCAGTGGACTGTTGCTTCAGCAAGAAACAAATTTTTACTGGGTTAAAATTTATTACACCTGAGTTTTAAAATATTTTATTTATTTATTTGTATGGGGGGGCAGATAGAGCGAAAGAATGGGCACACTAGGGTCTCTAACCACTGCAAACAAACTCCAGATTCATGTGCCACCATGGGTATGGGGGAATCAAACCTGGGTCCTGTCGCTTTTCAGGCAAGCACCTTAACCGCTAAGACATCTCTCCAGGCAGCACACTGAGTTTTAAGGCAATTTTTCAGAGAAATTAGCATTTTGTTAGTTACGTTGATAATAAAGTTTCCTTGGGGAAAACGGAGTCAGAGTAGTTAAGATTAAGAAGATAAATTGGGGGAAAAGAACACCTTATTTAATACTTTAGAAAGACCTGTATTTCTGAATATGACTGCCATTAACTTACCACATTTTGAACAAGCCACTTAAAATCTAAAAGTCTGAGGGTGATGGTTACTCCTTACTGGGCTGAGGAGGATTTAGGCATTGGTAAATACATACCTGTGGGCATGTTTTAAGAGAATTTTCAGAAACGACTAGCTATAGGGGGAAGACCACCTAAATATGGGCTACACCATCCAATGGGATGAGGGCTGAAATGGAGTATAGGAGGAGAGGAGAAGGAACCTTTTCTGTCTCTCACTTCCCTCCTTCCTTCCTTCCTTTCCTCTCTACCTTTCTCTTTTTCTCGACTGCCATGTTGCCTCGAAGTGAGATGCTATGTGCTGTCATGCCATTTCCATCATGCCTTTGGTAGACTTTTGCCTGTTTTTCTTTTTTGTTTGTTTGTTTTTAACAGGAACTCATGTCACCAAGGCTGGCCTTGAAACTCACTATGTAGCTGAGGCTGGTCTTGAACCAACTTCTACCTTGTGCTTTGAAGCATTAACATTACAGGCCTGAGCCACCCAGGTCAGCTTCTTACTTGCTAGTGCAGTCCCTAAATTAGTTGTTATTTACATTTTCCTAGATTGAAAATTCTGTTCTTTATTATTAGCAAAAAACTCTAAGGTAATGGCAAAAAAATTCAATTTCTCCTCCACTCCAGTGAACTGAAAACACATCTTGAAAGGCTCAGTCAAGACACAGAATGATGACGAAGAGGTTAATTTGAAGCTGGATAACCAAAGTTTCTAAAAGTCCCAGTCTAATCTCCTTGGGGGAAACTGGAAATGAAGACTTACTTGCCTGATTCTTTTATAATTATAATCAGCAATATGCTGGACAGTACTGAAGAGCACAATCATTCATTGGCAGGAAAGAATGTGATGATAACCTAAAGGGCAGATTCATTTCTCATGTCTATGCTAATTGAGTCTTTATGAAGGAGAATTCAATGGAACTCAAAGGGAGAAAATTTCACTTTCTGCATTGAGCACAAATACTCTTATAGACTGAATTACACAAGTGTCTCTAGATAGCAGAGGCCAGAAAACACAGTTTAAAGATAGAAAGCTTACATAACCCAGGGTGTGATGGGAGAACAGCAAAACAAAACACAATAACAAACAGCAGTTTTGAAATAAATGTAGAACTAGGGGATACTTGTATCCTTTGAAGAGAAATTTTTTTTTCATTAGAGCAAGAGTCAACTACAAGATGAGGGTATTAGATTATTAGATGTAGTAAGCAGTCTATTGGTTAGCACTCAGAAAAAGGGAATGCTTCTTTCCCGCATAAAATTAGGAAGGTTCTAAATGCTGCTTGCATAATATAATCACAGAGCACATGGGGCATATGAATGATTAAGAATATATAATAGGGTAGATTCAATGAAGTTGTGACTTAACCTTGGAAGGACTGCTGTGGTCATTGTTACTGAAGTAGGTAGGGAGCATATGCTAAGTGCTACATTGAGTGTTAATAAAGTAACTGGGTTTTGAGTGTTAGCCAGGCTTGGAACCAAATCTTCATTTTGTAACCAGCTAGCTGCTGTACTGTTTATTCTTAATGGCTAAGCTGTTTAGTGGAAAGTTACTTAGTCACTTAATTTTCTTATCTATAAATGGAGATAATGGTATGTGCTTCACTGGGTGTTTGTGAGATTTAAGTTAGTCTGCAGATGTATAGTGTGATACCCATGTACTGACTAAGCTGTGCCTACTGCTAGAAGCTAGGTATGTTTGAAAAATTCTGAGGGAATGGTGAAGCAGTTTATTCAGGAAACTATCTGCATATATGACAAAGAAACTTCCAGAAAAATATATAAGTTCTTGGGGAAGAACTATTTTGAGCTGATAATGGTATCAATATCAGGGAGGAAGAAGGATCTTGAAAATGGCTTGCACTTGGGCCTTCAAATCTATCCGGGGCAAACCTCTGGATTTTTGTTGCAATTTAGGGAGACAGGAGGTTGTACCTATACCTGAAATATGCTTTGGTTAAAATCTTCTTAGGCTTTGAGACATAGGCTTCCTGGCTTCATTGATCATCTTAAAGAGACCTATCCAAATAGAAGAGAGAAATTTTTTCAGTGCTAACCAATGACTGTAATGCTTTAGTATCTGAAGGTTTCTGGCCAATGGTGATTGTATACACTTAAGTGCCCAATAAGGAAAAAGTCCCTGCCTAAGAACTGGAAAAATAAGGCTGGAGAGATGGCTTAGTGATTAAGGTGCTTGCCAGCAAAGCCTAAGGATCTATGTTCGACTCTCCAGATCCTATGTAAGCCAAATGTACAAGTTGATGAAAGTGCAAGGTTGAACATGTGCACTAAGTGGCCCACACATCTGAAGTTCTATTGCAGTGGCTGAAGGCCCTGTGGTGACAATTCTCTCATCCCCCCTCTCTCTACCTCCACTTCTCTCATATAATAATAATAGTAGTAGTAGTAATAATAATAACAAAAGAGTTGGAAAAATTTAGAAATAGCAGCAGCAGGGTAAGCCACTGGTCTGTGGTGCTGATGAAAGGAGTAGAGGTGTCAAAACATGACAGTGTGCCTCAGGTAGGCATCACTTGTGAATAAGTACCAAAAGCCTGTAGTTGATGGTGGAATGGCAACCAGTAAACAGATGAAAGAAGGCAGTAATAAGAAGAGGCACCCTAAGAAATGCCAGAAGCATCATATATCATAGAAATTATTACCTTGCTTTACTGAATTGTGGGCATAGATGTGAAACCACCTGGATACCACAACTTCTTGCATGATCAGATGTGGAACAGAGCTAACTTCATGAGGATCACAAATTTTCACAAATTATGGATCCAGAGAATAGTGAGTCTGTGAATTCACATTGTAGATTATGGGTGTTTCACTCATGATAGTCTTTGGCTCTCTCTACCCTCTTATTTCATTTAAGGGACAATCACAATTTATGTGCATATTGGCTCTACTATAAAATTATGTCTGAGTGGCACAAACTGAATAACTATGGTCAGATAAGTTGGTCTTTCTCAGTGTTACAGTGTTAGCAGAATGTGAGTACTGTAACCTGCCTTGGCTTTAAGAGATTACACATGTAGGGAAGCACTTAAACATTTACATAAACTGAGTAATCAGCAATGCTACTTTCCCCCCATCTTTGAACAAGTAAAGAACTATTCAGTTAGCATTTCAGAGCTGACATGGAAGGGACTTTGTCTAGCTTAGCTGTGGACTCACATGAAAAGTTTCAACTAAGAACTGCTCCTCTTCACATACAATATTTTTTTAATCTTTCAAACAACTGTGACTTTAATACTCTAACAATTAATATAGGAAGAAGCAAAGGCCAAAGATTTTCCTAAATTCTAGTTTAGAAAACAAGACCAACTAAACTAATATAACCAATCCATTATGCTCTTCCCTTCTGTCTAGCTTCTACTGTTTTCATTGTGATAAATTTATATAATTTAAATTTGACATTTGATCATTTTGCATATATGTTAGTGGCATGAAGTGTTTTCCTATTGTTAGGCAACTATCACCACCTTCTGCTTCCAGAACCACGTGGTTTCCCTAAGCTGAAACGCTGTGCCCATCAAACCAAACCTCTTCCTTCCTTCTACATCATTCTGTATGGCTATCATCCATATTCTGTCTCAATATATTTGGCTCTTCTAGACATGTGATAGAAGAACTATCATATATTATTTTTACTTTTGTAAGTGGGCTATGTCAAAGCATAATGTCTTCATGGTTCAGCCATGTTGTAGCATGTGTCAGAATTTCCTTCAATTTAACATCAGAATAAAGGATAGAGAGATGGCTTAGCAGTTGAGGCACTTGCCTGCAAAGCCAAAGGACCTAGGTTCAATTACTCATTTAATGCGAGATGCACAAGGTGGTACATGTGTCTGGAGTTCATTTGTAGTGGCTAGAGGCCCTGGTACACCAGTATTCTCTCTCACTCTTTCCCCTCTCTCTGCCAAATAAATAAATAAATAAGCAGAACAAATTCTGTTACATGCATATATAACATTTTGCTTATCCATTCATTGAATGTGGACAGTTAGTTTCCCACATTTTGGCTAGTGAGAATAATGCTACAGGGAAATGGATGGACAAATATCTCTTTGAACAGCTGCTTTTGGTTACATATCAAGAAGCTGCAGGCTGGAGAGATGGCTTAGCAGTTATGGTGCTTGACAGAAAAGCCATAGGATCTAGGATCAATTCCCCAGTAGCCATGTTAAGCCAGATGTACGATGTGGCACATGCATCTGGAGTTTGTTTGTAGTGGCTAGAGGACTTGGTGCACCTATTCTCACTCTGTCTCTGTCTCTGTCTCTCTCTCTCTGTGTCTCTCTCTCTCTCTCAAATAAACAAATAAATATAAAAAATAAGAAGCTATTTATAAAAAGAAGCTTCAATGCTATATCATATGTTAGCACTAGTTTTACATTTTTGAGGAGCCTACATACTGTTATCTATAGAAGGAATGTTATTTTATATTCCAGAAATGCACAAATGTATATCCTCATCAACCCTTTTATTTTATGGTTTTGCTTTTATTTGGATTATATCTATCCTAATGGCTAAAAGCTTCTGCCAGTGGCTAATAGGGATGATGAGAAGCTAAAATAGCATTACGGGATAATTAAAGCTTTTAGTTATCTATAAAATGCTAGTTATATTTAAGTTAAATTGGTCATCAAAATGCAGTTCATTTAAAAATATGGCTCATTTCTTCCTGCCTAGTGCTTAATGACCTATAGATTTCTAGTTCATAGTATCATTTCAGTTATTATTACTTTTTAATCTTTAATATATGTAATTTTAAACAAAAAATAAAAAGGGTTGGGGAGATGGCTTAGCACTTGCCTGTGAAGCCTAAGGACCATGGTTTGAGGCTCGATTCCCCAGTAACCACGAAAAGCCAGTAGCACAAGGTGGCTCGTGCATCTGGAATTCGTTTGCAGTGGCTGGAGGCCCTGGAGTGCTCACTCTCTCTCTCTCTCTGCCTCTTTCTCTGTCTGTCTGTCTCTCTCAAATAAATAAATGAAATAAACAACAAAAGAGATATAATTTTATGGATTCTATTTACAAACAAAATTTAGCAAGTTCATAAAATCCAATTAAAGGCTAGTGCGATGGCTCAGTGGTTAAAGGTGCTTACTTATAAAGTCTGCTGGTGCAGATTCTGTTCTCCAGTGCCTCATGTATCTGGAGTTTGTTTGCAGCAGCTAGAGGCCCTGGAATCCACACATATTCATTCCCCCTTTATTTCTCTCTCACACAAATAACAAAATTTTTAAAAACATAAAATAAAATCTAACTGAATTTTCAGTTGGTGGATTCAGATACTAGGTTGAACTTTAGCTGTCTGATTACATTCTGTTAACTGATGTTATGTTTCTATAGCCTGTCTAGATTTCAACTGTAGGTAGCAAATATATGTTAACGTCACAACGAGACACTCTCCAACATTAAAATTATAAGGTTATGGTAAATGCAAAAAAATTGTCCCAATAAAATATAAAGTTCTAGAATCTATAATCTTATTGGTCTATAGAATACAAATTGGTATATTAGATGACTTTCATTATATTGGGTACAGATCAAGACCTTTAGAAAATATAGCGTCTTTACTGGTTGTGGTGGTTTAATTCAGGTGTCTCCCATAAACTTATGTGTTCTGAATGTTAGGTCTCCAGCTAGTGGCAATTTGGGTATTGGATCTTCCTAGAGGCAGTGTATTGTTGGAGGTGAGCTTATGGATGTTATAACGAACTTCCACTTGCCAGTGATTGGCACACTCTCCTACTTCTGTTGTCCACCTGATGTTGGCAGGAGGTTATATCTACTCTGTATACATGTCATCGTTTTCACCTGCCATCATGGAGCTTCCTCTCAAGTCTGTAAGCCAAAATAAACCCTTCCCTCCCATAAGCTGTTCTTGGTCCAGTGTATTGTGCCAGCAATGTGAAGCTGACTTAAATAATGTTGGTATCAAGAAGTGGTGTCATCACTGCTAGAAACCTGATTCTGTTGCTTTGGTCTTTTGGAACTTCTTTGCAGGAGGGACATAGATGAATTTGAAATATTAGCCTAAGAGAAACCTTGCAGCAGTGCTCTAAATACACCTTGATGTACTATTTCTGGTCAGAGTTGAAATACCTGAATGCAGTAAAAACTATGAGATTTGCCTTATAAGGGGAAGAAAGATCTTTGCCTGGACTGGGCTAAAAGCAGCTTGTGTGAGAGGCTTGCTGTTGTGCCCATGACCTGAGAACTTGTACGGGGTTGCTTCACATAGAAATGGACTGATGTAAGCAGAGGAAATGTGGCACAGAAAAAAAAAAAAAAAAAACGAAATCATTGGTTTGAAATTTCTGCTCATTAAGCTGCAATTGTTTGACAGATTGCAACCATTGAGATTGGACCAGCTGCTGGTGTGCATTGGGACAACAACAAGAATGCAGACTCTTTTGAAGGAGCCTGAATGCTGAAGGAGTTTGCTGTTCTTCAATGTCTCCTTTATTCCTACCTGGTTGGTGGCTCACCTCGTACTATGAAGTATAATAAATGCAGGAAAGAGAAGGCCAGTGGATTTGCAACACAGTTTTGTTTTATGGAAATGACCACGGGCAATATGAACCAGGCTTGCTGGTTTAACTGAATGGAGGCCTGATAGAGCCATGAAGATGATGCAGCAGAGACCCAATGGAGTTGCCAGGGCTAGGGGATGGCTGCCAAAGGGAGCTGCCTTACATCAGATGAAGTTTTGCAGGACTGTGAACAGCCTAGCTGTAGGGGCAGGATTGGAACTCCAGAGACTCATCACTGGCTAGAATTATCAGACTTGAAGACTTGTCACTGACTAGAGTTTGACATTTTCCCTATTTGTTTCAAATTGTGTATTGGTTAAATATTTCTTTGCTATGCCCGATGCCATCTTTTGCAGTGTGAATGTTTATTTTCTGCCACTGTGGTTTTTGTTTTTGTTTTTTTGTTTTTTTGCTTGTTTGCTTTTGGTATTACAGCTCAGTTAAAATATCTTGGACTATAGGGATGTTTTTACATCATTGGGATTTATAAAATTTATGAGGATGTTTAAAGTTGGACTGAATGCATTGCATTTTCCATCATGTATGGTTATCAGTTTAAGGGGGCAGTAGCAGAATGTGATGGTTTAATTCAGGTGTCCCCAGTAACCTTATATGTTCCCAGCTGGTGGGAATTTAGGAACTAAATCTCCCTGGAGGCAACGTATTGTTAGGAGCAGGCTTATGGGTGTTATAGCCTGCTTCCCCTCCCTAGTGTTTGGCAAACACTCTTGCTATTGTTGTCCACCTGATGCTGACCCTGTACTCATGCCATTGTTTTCCCCTGCCATCATGGAGCTTCCCATTGAGTCTGTAAGCCAAAATAAACCCTTTCCTCCCACAAACTGTTCTTGATCGGTGTTTCCTGCCAGCAATATGAAGCTAACTGCAATACTGGTAAAGGGACATTCTTGTGTTTCATTATTTGTATGCTTTACATGACACTGGTCAGGAATTTTTATGAAACTTATTTTAAAAAGTAAGGTAAGAAATATAATGGTTATCTTATAATAAAATAAAGAACTCGCTGTGTACAAAATTAATTAATAAAAAAAAGAACTGCTGGAAAATATGGGAGAGTATGGGCCTCCCAGAATAGATGATTGCTCAATGTAAGTCCTTTTTTCTCCCCAATCTAGACTTTAATGGTGATTTTTATTCTGTGACAATAAGGCAAGAAATAATGTACCTAAATTATCATATTTCCTCCCCTTTTATTTTCTTTATCATAAGAAAATTGAATGTGGACCATTGAAGTATGACTTTATATGTGTGTATATGAGTTTACCCCTAAGGAATTTAATTTAATTAAAATAATTTCAAGTCCCTTGAGTTAAAATATGCATGAGTATAAGTCAATGAGTGTGGTAGAGGAGGCTGCTCCATATGAGACAGAGGAAGATAGTATATGTACAGGTGGAAGCATGACTCCAGAGTGAAGGGAGATGAGTCAGTCTAGCAAGTTGTTATACCCCAATAACTCTCCAGTCTAACTAGAAATGGGTCTGGCCCAGAGCATAAAAGCATCATACTTCCTGCTTCAGGTATTGGTGGAACCATATCCCGGCATGCTTACTTTGACTAAACTTGACTTTGTGACTGTGGATTAAACCTAGGGCCTTTTACCTCCTAGGCAATTACCAATGATGGGCAGAACTTCAGGCAATGCATATGGTTGTGCATTTTGCTTGGAAGGAAACATAGCCAGATGTGTGGTTACACACAGATTCATGGGCTATAGCCAGTGGTTTGGCTTGATGGTCCAGGACTTGGAAAGAGCACAATTGGAAAACTGGTGAGAAGGACATTTGGGGAAGGTATATGTGGATAGAACTCTAAATGGGCAAAGGATATAAAGATACTTGTGTCCCATGTTAATGCTCATCAGAAGGTGACCTCATCAGAGGATAACTTTAATACTAAAGTAGATAAGTTAATCCATTCTGTGGTCAACCTCTTTCCTCAACCATCCCTCTCATTGTCCAATGGGCCCATGAACAAGGTGGCCATGGTGGCAGGGAGGCAGGTTATGTATAGGACCAACAACATGGAATTCCAATAACTAAGGCTAACCTGGCTATGGCTGCTGTTTTTCAGCAGCAGAGACCAACCCTGAGCCCCTGATATGGTAGCATTCCTTGGGGTGACTGGCCAACACCTTGCACTTCCATCATACAAAGAGCAGTGTTTTGTCCTTACTGGAATAGACACATATTCTGGGTATGCATTTGCTTTTCCTGCACATAGTGCTTCTGCCAAAACTACCATCCATGGGCTTACAGAATGCCTTATCCACTACCATGATATTCTACACAACATTGCTTCTGACCAAGGAACTCACTTCACAGCCAAGGAAGTATGGCTACTGCTCATGATAATAGAATTCACTGGTCTTACCATGTCTCCCACCACTCTGAAGCATCTGGCTTGATAGAATGGTGGAATGGCCTTTTAAAGAAACAGTTACAGTGCCGAGTTAGCAATGGCTTGGAGGGATGGGGGTGTGTCTTCCAGCAGCCTGTATATGCATATAGTATGTTGCTATTTCTCCTATAGTCTGGATTCATGGATCCAGGAATCAAGGTGTGGAAATGGGAATGGTCCCACTTGCCATTACCTCAAATGACCCATTAGCCAAATTTTTGCTTCCTGTTCCTGCAATCTTTTGCTTCCTGTTCCTGCAATCTAGCTGGCCTAGAGGTCTTGGCACCAGAGGAATGGATTGCTGGTAGACACCTGACTGTGTGACTTTGGCCTTTTGGAGCTGATTTTCAAGAGGAATGTGGAAGGATTTGAAACTTTGGCCTAGGAGATGCTTTGCAGTGCTCTAAATACAGCCTGATAGACTATTATGTTCACAGGTGAAAGACCTGAATGCCATAAGAACTATAGACCATGAGGTTTGGCTAATGAGGGTCAGGAAGAGCTTTATCTGGACTGGGCTAGAAGCAGTTTGTATGAAAAGCTTGCTGTATGACCATGTCCTGAGAATCTGTGCAGGGTTTTATTGCTTATAAATGCACTTGTCTGAGCAGTAGGATATGGCACAGAAATTAAAGTTTTGGGCTGAAACTGCTGTCCATTCAGCTGCAATTGTATGAGAGATTAAAACCCTTGAGATTGGGCCAGCTGACCCGCATTGGGACAACAGAAAGAATGCAGTCTTTTGAAGGTGCCTGAATGCTAAAGGAGTGTCCTGTTCTTCAAAGTCTGCTTTATTCCCTAACCGCCTTAAATAACAAATTGAAAACCCACCTGGTATTATGAAGTATAAGAAATTGAGGAAAGAGAAGGTCATTGAATTTGCAACATGGTCTTGTGTTTTGGAAATGGTCATGGCCAGTATGTAGCAAGTGTTCTGAATTTCTTGCCCAAAAGAGCTGTGAGGACAAACTGTGTATGGCAGTGGAGACCCAGTGGAAATGCTAGGATCACAAGATGGCTGCTAAGGAAAGCTGCTGACTCTGGATGAAGCTTTCCAGACTGTGAATAGCCTAGCTGGAGGTGTGGAACTGGAACTCCAGAGATCTGTTGCTAGTTAGAATTACTTGACTTGGAGATGTGTCACTGACTAGAGTTGTTGGACTTGGAGCTACAAAGTTTGATATCTGCCCTGGTTGTTTTAAATATTATATTGTTCGAATATTTCTTTCCTATACCCAATGCCATCTTTACAGTCTGAATGTTTATTCTGTGCCATTATGTTTTTTTTTTTGGGGGGGGGGGCTACTTCTGGTATTAAGGCTCAGTTAAAAGATCATAGACTATGCGAATGTTTGAACAACATTAGAATTGATAAAAACTGCAGGGAGTTTTAAAGTTGGATTGAATGCATTATATTTTATATCATGTGTAGTTATCAGTTTATGTGGTGGTTTGACTCAGGTGTCCCCCTTAAACTTAAGTGTTCTGAATGATAGGTTCCCACCTGATAGAGATTTGGGATCTAACACCTCCTGGAGGCAGTGCATTGCTTGGGGGCAGGATTATGGGTACTATAGCCAGTGTCCCCTTGCCAGTGTTTGGCATACTCTCCTGTTGCTATTTTCTACCTGATGTTGTCCAGGGGGTAATGTCCACACTCTGCTCATGCCATTGTTTTCCCTGGCATCATAGAACTTCCCCCTTGAGCCTGTAAGCCAAAATAAGGCTCCTTTTTTATCCACAAGCTGCTCCTGGTTGGGTGATGTCTACCAGCAATGTGAACCTGACTGCAATAACCATGGAGCTATATTTCCAGGTAAACTTGACTTTTGGCACCCACATTTACAAGCCACAATGAACAAAAAGGGTTTGCGATAACAAGTCATTTTCCACTTGTTACAGTATTTCCCTTTTAATAGTACACTTTTCTCAGCAAGATTTCACACAATTTGCTTTGAAAACAACAGAATAAAAAGATAGATACTTGCCCCTCAAATTCACCTTATCTAATTTCCTTTTGTGAATGAAGAAGGTGAGGCTAACAGGATGAGTGACTTGCCCATTATCAAGAAAGTGAACAAGTAGTGCAGCTCCACACTAGTAAGTTTATCTCAAAACCAATTGTTATCCTTTTCCTCAAACTGTTAACATACAAAATCTCTTCCTTGGTAAATTTACAATTATCCCTGAAGTGTTCTGAAGTGTATTCTTAAAAACTCACCAAGTGAAGGGGACTTCTGGCCAAGATGGCATCTGCCTAACTGTACCACACCTCCCAGAGAAGGAAAGGGAAGATTTTTAGGGATCATTAGGTCTTCTAGGGGTGAGCAGACTCTAATGGACCCACAGTGGGAGGGCATGGAAGAGGAAAGTAGGGAATCCATTGATTCCCACGCATTCAGGTAGCCCACCAGTTACCCAATCCCCTCAAAGAGCCACACATTTCTCCTGCACTAACCACAGGTGAGGGGAACCAGGCCAGCAGGCTAGCATAGTTCCATGCGAGCCTCCAAGGTCAGGAACTCCATCCCACAAACCACCACCCCTAGCCCCTGTACTCACACCCAGACCAGCAGGCTAGCTTTCTCCTTGGGGATTCCCACAGGTGAACACCATTGAACTTGCCACCACCCCCCACACCACCATGAGTAGACCCAGGGTAATAGGCTAGCATTCCGGCAGGAGACGTCCATGCGGGAACACCTTCCCACTCACTGCCATCCCCAATTCCATGAGAACACATATGCCAACAAGCTAGCATGCCCCCCAGGGTGTTTCTGCCATTTCAGAGCTCCACACAAGAACTCCACTGCCCTGCTCCCCCACTCCTTTGCATGGATCAAAGACAGCAGGCTAAGTGTTCCCCAGGGGACCAAAGAAGAAATTCTCCAAGACATATTATCAGAAAGACTCTAAATATCAGTACCAAAGAGAAAGTCCTAAAAGCAGCTATGGAGAAACAACATATTACATATAAAGGAAACTCCATCAGAATTACTTCAGAATTCTCAACGGAAACCCTGAAAACCAGAAGGGCCTGAAATGGAACAATGCAATGCATAAGAACCTATGGCTTCCAACCAAAACTACAATACCCAGCAAAAGTATCCCTCATAATAGATGGTAAAAGAAAATTATCAAAGCCAGAGAAGATATAAAAAACTAAAGTCCAAGGAAACACCAAATCACATAAATCACCACAATATGCCAGGGATAAAATCAAACCTCACAGCCATTACCCTCCATATTAATGGCCTTAATTCACCCATCAGGAGACATAAGCTAACAGGGGTAGGTCAGAAAATTAGACCTTAAATCTGTATCTTCGAGAAACTCACCTCACCACTAAAGGCAGATACCTCCTCAGGGTTAAAAGGGTAGAAAATGAAATTCCAAACAAATGGAAATAAGAAACAAGCAGGCATAGCAATATTAACATTGGATAAAAGAGACTTCAAACAAAAAGTAATCAAAAAAGACAAAGAAGGCCACTTCTTACTAATCAAGGGAACAATCCAAGAAGAGGATATCACAATCATCAATCTTTATGCACCAAACACAGGTGCAACACAATTCATAAAAAAAAACCTACTTGACAGCAGAACAGAAATAAAAACCAACCCCATCATAGTTGGGGACCTCAATACTCCACCTACAGCAATAGATAGATCATCCATACAGAAAATTAACAGGGAAGCGAGAGAGCTTAAAAAAATCAATTAGACCTAATGGACATCTACAGAACATTCTATGCCAAATCCACAGACTACATATTCTTTTCAGCAGCCCATGGAACTTTCTCTAAAATAGATCTTATACTGGGTCATAAATCCTGCTTCCATATATTTAAGAATATTGACATAATTTCCTGTAGGATATCAGATCACCATGCTGTATTGCTAGAAATTAACAACAAAAGATGCACCAGGAATCCCATCAGCTCCTGGAAACAACACACCATTAAACAATAAATGGGTAGTGGTAGAAATAAAAATAAAATTGAGAAATTTCTAGAAATGAATGACAATGAGAGCACATTATAACAAAACTTATGGACACATAAGGGGAAAATTCATAAGACTAAATGCCTTCATAACAAAGACAGAGAGATCCCAAATCAATAATCTAACTGTCCACCTAAAGGCACTGGGAAAACAAGAAGAATCCAACCCAAAAACCTCCAGATGGAAAAAAATAATTAAGATCAGAGCAGAAATTAATGAACTGGAAACTAAGAAAACAACTAAGAAAATTGACAAAACAAAGAGCTGGTTCTTTGAAAAAATAAACAAGATTGACAAATCCCTGGCCAATTTGCTCAAAAAAAATATACACACTTCAAATTAATAAAATTAGAAATGTAAAAGGAGAGCTCACAACAGACATAAGAGAAATTGGGAGAATCATCAGAAGCTATTTGAAAACCTCTACTCCACAAAACTGGAAAATATTGAAAAAATGGATGAACTTGTAGACACATACCAACTACCAAAGCTAGACTTTGAGCAGATTAATGTTGTAAATGAACCTATCACACCCATTGATATTGAAAAGATAATCAAAATCTCCCCAGCAAGAAGAGTCCAGGACCAGATGGCTTCTCAGCTGAATTCTATCAAACCTTCATGGAAGAACTGAAACCAATTTTTCTCAAATTGTGCCACACAATTGGAGAACAGGGAAATCTCCCCAACTCCTTCTATGAAGGAACTATCACCCTAATTCCAAAACCAGGGAGAGATGCCACAAGAAAAGAAATCTATAGGCCTATTTTCCTGATGAACTTACACACAAAGATCCTGAACAAAATCCTCACAAACTGAATCCAACAACACATCAAAAACATACACCTTGATCAAGTAGGCTTCATCCCAGGAATGCAGGGATGGAAAACTTTCAATGTAATACACCACATAAATAAGCATAAGCACAAAACCACATGATCATTTTGATAGATGCAGAAAAGGACTTTGACAAAAATACAACATCACTTCATGATCAAAACATTAGAGAGAATTGGCATGGATGGTCTATATCTCAACATTATAAAGGCCATATATAAAGATCCCAAAGCTCAATTAATACTTAATGGGGAGAGAGTAAAGGAATCCCCATTGAGATCAGGAACAAGACAAGGGTGTTCACTATCACCTTTGCTCTTCAACATAGTACTGGAAGTCCTAGCTCAAGCAATAAGACAGGAGAATGAAATAAAAAGGACACAAATTGTAAAGAAAGAAGTTAAGTTAGCCCTATTCACAGATGGCATGATCCTATACATAGGTGACCTGAGAACGTCCATTTCAAAACTCTTAAAGGTGATTAACTCCTTCAGCAAAGTAGCAGGATACAAAATGAATGCATGAAAATTGGTAGCCTTTCTACAGGCAAAATACAAATATACAGAGAAAGAAATAAGTGACATTGTCCCATTTTCAACACCAACAATAAAATAAAATAAAATACCTTTGAATAACATTAACCAAGGATATTAGAGACCTTTAAAATGAAAACACAAAAATATTCAAGAAAGAAATTGAGGAGGACTTGAGAAAAATGGAGAGACCTCCCATGCTCCTGGATAGGCAGAATTTACATTGTGAAGATGGCAATCTTACCAAAGGCTATATACAGATTTAATGCAATACCAATAAAAATCCCAACATATTTCCTCACAGAGATAGAGAAAAATGATCACAAAATTCATATGGAATGGCAGAAGACCTCAAGTATCCAAGCATATCCTCAGGAAAAGAAATGCTTCTGGAGATATCACCATACCTGAGCTAAAGCTATATTACAAAGCTGTAGTAGTAAAAACAACATGTTATGGCATAAAAACAGGATTATAGACCAATGGGCTCTTGATTTGGCTAACTGATCTGCTCAGTGGAATGGAACCCATAGCTGGAGTTGGGAAATAAGTCAGAACCATAGCCAATAAAAACCTGCTCTCCATTCTCAAGCTCCCACCAATCGTGGGGCACAGGAGGGCCTACAAATATTAAATTCTCTCTAAAATAATAAGGGTTATCCCATTTATCTGGTGCTGACTTCATTCTCTGTTGGAGAATTTGCTCCTCTTTTTCAGATGGACAAAGAACCTGAGGAGAGAATCAGCCCATCATACCTCACCAGGGCCCTAGCTGAAACCGTAGAGTAATTGGGGAAATGAGCAAGATTGCTTCTTTCTTAGTGTACCTTGTAATAGCACACGTGTTAAGGAGACCGACACAGACAACACTCAACTCCTACCAAACCAGCTATCCAGAGACACAGTGGCTCCCAAGACCTCATCACTGAAGTAGACCTAAAATGAACCCAACATGGCTCAGGGAAATTCATGGAAAAGGGGGCAAGAAGATTGTTAGAGCCACAAGTTAGGACATTATGTACAGAGACATTGCTTCTTTCCCATAACTGATGGCTAACCCCATAATGTAACACCCACAATGCATATTGAGGAGAGTCCCTTCAGAGGGGAGAGGACAGGGAGGAGGCTAATGATGGCAACAACATGGCTGTATACACACTGTGTACATAAATGCATTTTATTTTAACCTTGTTAATAAATTTTATTTTTTATTGCTTAAACAAAGCTTTTAATGATAGACATAAAGGGAAAAATATAAAGTTATATACAGATAATTGAAGCTTTTATAATTAATTTAATGTGTATTTGTTTTATATGGTATTCAAGTGATTAAAAATGGAAGATTATGGGCTAAGGAGCTGAATCAAGGGTTAAAGGCACTTGCTTACAATGCCTAATGGTCTGTGTTTTACTCCCCAGGACCCATGTAAATCCATATGCACAAAGTGGTGCATATATCTGGAATTCATTTACAATGGCAGGAGGCCCTGGTGTGCACATTCTCTCTGTCTGTCCATCTGCCTATTTCTTTCTGTTATAAACAATTAAAAATATTTTCTTTAAAAAAGTGGAAGATTATATGCTGTATAGATGGCATAGTGGTTAAGGCTCTTGCATGCAAAGCCTAAGAACCCATGTTTGACTCTCCAGGTCCCATATAAGCCAGATGCATGAGGTGACACAAGCAAGCAAAGTCACACATGTTTACAAGGTGGCTCACGCATCTGGAGTTTGATTACAGTGGCTGGATACCTTGACCTCCCAATTCTCTCTTTCTCTTGCTCTCACTCTCTTGCATTAAAGAAAAGAAAGAAAGTAAGAAAGAAAGAAAGAAGGAAGGAAAGAAAGAAAGAAAGAAAGAAAGAAAGAAAGAAAGAAAGAAGGAAAGGAGGGAAGGAGGGGAGGAAGGAAGGAAGGAAGGAAGGAAGGAAGGAAGGAAGGAAGGAAGGAATGAAGGAAGGAAGGGGGAAATGTACAGTCTGTTGGGCTTGCCAAAAAAAAAAAAAATAGAATTCTAACTCAGAATCAGTAGTACTTTCTTTATAAAAATTATCAAAAAATTATGCTCACTTAACATGGTTATATACACACTATGTACATAACTAATAAAAAAAACTGTTTTCAAAAGAAATTCACCAAGTATGTCTTATCATCAGGATATTTCACACACAGTGCTTATTATACAAACTTTTGACATGAACCAATGCTCAATACCATCTATGAGGATGGTACTGATATAGACATATTACAGGAGAATGAACTGAGCAGAGCGAAGTTGAACAGTCTATTCAGAATGTATGAGGTTGATAAGCAACAGACTCTGGAGTTGAACCCAGCTAACCTGGCTCTTCATTATATGCACTTAACAGCTATATTTCAGCTAAACAAAATAAAACAAAGAACAGTAACAACAATGACAAAAGTAGTTCTATACTATAAAAATACTAATTATGATTACCATGAGATTTTCCTGATGCTCCCATTAAAATAATTTATTGATTCTAATTTCTGTAACTAATTCTTATGATAAGAGGTCTACAAGGGGAGAACATGGAAACAAAAGCCTTCAAGTGTGGTCAGAATTGTACCATAAGTGTTCCACATTCAAATATTCAGTTTTATTACACTTTAGGAAATAAAACATTCTTTGATGACCTTAAGTACAGGTCTTCAATGTGGAAAGAGTAATGCAACCTAAGCAAAGCTGAGCAGTTACTTTATGTCAGGTAAAACCAGCAGGCTGTTATTTCAGAAATGGCATTTTAATTATTACCACGAGGCCATTAAAAATCCATTCTGACAGTTTGCTCAGCTCCTTTTGGAAGGATAATATTAACAAACTGCTACGGAAGAGTGTTTCAGGAAATAGCACAAACTGAGATCAGTAATAAAACACAGATTCACTTGTGTACCCTAAAGCAATGATGACCAACTTGAAGAGAGAAGACAAAGTTGAAATATATTTTTCTTTCTTAGGGAAAGGCAGAAGAGAAACTAGCTTTGCAGGAACAAAGTTGGGCTTGTAAATTTATTACTTATGTGAATTGTTCAATATATTTGTCATAGCAATTTGAAGCTGCAGCTATCTACAAAACACAAGTCAATAGGGAATGGAATGTCTGGAATGTCAATTCTGATTTCTCCACCTTTTGAGAGGATCTTTGTAGTAGAACCTGAGCAAGAGGCTTTCAAGAGAGCTGCTGAGCTCTGGAACATGTACCGGAACCCATCAACAGTAACTGGCATAATCCCCACATTTTGAGCCATTATGAATTCTAGTTTCCTCTCTCAAATGAACACAGGGTGCTTGAAATTTTTTTCTCATATAGAGCTTTTAGCTAGAAAAATCAAATTTCTTATTGCTTATGATGTTTGGTGTTCCTAATACTTCAAATGAGCAGAATGTGCTTTAAACAATGTATGGATCATCACTCCAGAAACCACCAAGTCATTTACCTTCTATCTCTTTCCGCTAGAAAGTACATTTTGTATCGGTCTACTTGGATATTAATAAGCCAACAGAGGAAGAGTTGTGGTAATAGATTGTACTATAGATTAACCACAATAAATAAAGAGTTTTTGTCAGGTATTTTTCAGAGGCAATAACATTTACTTTTCTTTCCCTGCAATTGATATAAAGGTAGGGATATCAATAGGCTCTAGGGATTGTGTGACTGGATAAAAGCTGGAGATGAAAGTTTCTTAGATTGCAATTCACTAGTCAAAAAGCTGGTTCTACATTTCCAAAGAGAGTCTTCCTCCCTAAGTTTCCTCTCTATATTCATTACCTTGTTCTTTCCACAAATGTTAGAAAGCATTATCTGCCCCACAGGTTAATCTAATCTCCAAGTACATTATAATCCACAAATTAAATAAAATGTACATATAAATAAAAGGAACACAAGGAAAAGAATAAACATCATGAAAAGAGTACATATAGAAAATGCTCTGAGAAATTTTTACATGATATACAGAGAGCCTTAGGAACTCTATGTCATTAAGGAATACTGAGTACAATGTCTATGGATTATGATTAAAAATCCTTGAAAATGATTTTCTATGTTTTTTTTATTTTCTATGTTTTAAATATGTATTTATTTGCAAGAGAGGAGAGAGAGAGAGGGAAGGAAAAAGAAAGGAAAGACAGAACACACTAGGGCCTCTAGCCACTGCAAACTATCTCCAGATGCATGCCCCATTTTTTGCATCTGGCTTTATCAGGGTACTGGGAAATCAAACCCAGATCATTAGGCTTTGCAAGCAAGTCCCTTAATCGCTGAACAATCTTTCCAGCCATTCTTTTTGTTTTTTATACATTTGTGTGGTGTGGGTTTTTGGTTTTATGTATGTAGGCACAGGCATGTGTGGGTGATATATGTAGAGAACATAAGCTTATATTGGTTGTCTTTCCCAATTGCTCTCCCCATAATTCATTGTGACAGTGTTATAGATAGCTTCACATCACTGGGATTAACATCAAAACAAAGCACAGTTTAGAAGGATTTATTTCAACCTCACAAATCCAGGTTAAGTTCCATTAAAAGGTAGAAGAATCTGGTTCCCATTCACAAATCCAAGAAGAGAGACATGACCAAACAGCTAGCACCACCAACACCAGCATACACCAACCTGCTCAGACCACTCTCCATACTTTGGGGCTGGAATACAGATTTGTTACCAGATATACCTTTGGCCTGGACCTCAATATCCACCCCCAGTGACACCTCCTCCAGCCAGGTAGCTGGAGACCCAAGTTAGGAACTTTAATAAAACACCAGTTTCTATGGGGGCATACCTACCACATATTGCCCCTGGTTCCCAACCAACTCATGACAATTTCACATTGCAAATTATTTTCGGTCCAACTTATACTTGTTCCAAAGTCCCAAGTACCATCTGAGATTCAAGACTATCTCTTAACTGCAAGTTGTGTAAAATCAATACAAGTTACACACTACCAACATATAGTTGTACAGAGTAAACCTTTACATAGCTGTAAGGCATAACAAGGAGAGACTGGACCAATGCAAAGTCAATAACCACTAAACATTAAACATCATCAGCACAAGTCTAACATCCACAACCAGTGACTACTGGATTTCAAATTTCCATCTTTCCAGCTGAGCTGAGTAGCTAGGGAAAACTTCCATCCCAGGCCTTTGCATAGTCCTGGTATCTTTGGGTCTCCACTACAAACCATGGTCCATCTTACAATGGCCTCACTGGTCTGTCAGTGACATCACACCCTGTCTTATAGTAGTGGCTCCTGGAACTATGTGTACTTCATAATCCACTTCCATGCATTTTTCATGCTTCTGAAATCAGCACCAAGTGTGTAATGACACAGCCATATTGTTAATCCAGGAGGTTTCATTCCTAATCATTCAGTCTTTTCTGGGTTGAAGCAATTTAAGAATCCTTCCATTTTATCAATTTAAATGACCCTTAATGGTGGTAATCTGCTTGAGAATAGCAGCTTCAATAACCTAAAACTTGTTTTTGTATGAGTAATTTTAAACTTGCTTGAATTTTTCCAATGTTAAATCTTTTATCTCTCAGTTCTATTCTTCCACCAATCTTACCAGTCTATTACTTTCAAATTCAACCTTGATCAAACTCTCTGGCCATGGTCAGCAGAATGCAGCTACCCTTATGCTAGTAGCCCAGTTCCAACAAAGTTTCTGTGGTCTCTCCTTCCCTTTTCAAAATTCATAAGCAAAGCCTCCAAATACAATTCTCTCTTCATGTAGCATTTTCAAACTATCACCAACGTAGCCCATATATTTTGGCTTGCCACACTGTGAGGCTTCTGAACAAAAGACAAAAATCCCATATGGTCAGATATGTCTCAGCAACAATCTACTTCTAGTACCAAATTTCTGTTGTAGTCATCTTCACAAGACTGGGATAAACATCCAAATTATGCACAGTTTAAGAGAGGAAGGGATTTATTTAAAGCTTAATGATCCAGGGAAATTTCTAGGAAATGGTGGAAGAAGCTTGCTTCCATTCATAAATCCAAGCAGAGGGACACCACTAAGCACCCATCATCACCAGCAAACACCAACACAAGTACACATCAACCCTCCGGACTTCTCTGTATACCTTTGGGCTGGATTTCAGATTGCCCCCAGTGATACCTCCTCCAGCCAGGTAGCTGGTTATCCAAGTTAAAAGCTCTCTCTTTTTTTTAAATTGTCTTTTCCTTCTTTAGAGAGAATGAGAATGAGATGGATAGAGAGAGGGAAGAGATACAGAATAGGCACACCAGGGCCTCAGCCACTGAAATCAAACTCCAGAGGCTTGTGCCACCTAGTGGGCGTGTGTGACCTTACTCTTGTCTCACCTTTGTGCATCTGGCTAAAGTGGAATCTGGAGAGAAAAATATAGATCCTTAGACTTCACAGGCAAGTACGCTAACATCTATACCATCTCTCCAGCTCTTTATTTTCTTTTTATTAAGTAGAAACTTTGTACGGATACATCATACTCTGTTACCATCATTTCCCTCCTCCTTGCTCCCAGTCCACCGAGAGCCCTCCTTCGTGGAATTTCTGGTATTCAACATGGAGTTTTTGGTTATAAGTTGTGAGAGAAGCAGCCCTTCATTGTGTGTGTGGGTGGGGGCATGTCAAGTTATAAGCTTTAATAAAATACCAGAGTTCGGGGTACATTCAAACTACCACAGACAGGGTCTGTCACCGATCTGGGAGTTCACTCACTAATTTGTCTAGACAAACTCTCCATAAATCTAGGACATTCTACAGTGCTGGGATTACATGTGCACACCACCGCACATAGGTTTTATGTTGGTTCTGGGAACTTGATCCCAGGTCCTCATGCTTATATATAAAGCATTTTACAAATTGAACCATTTCCTCATATTTTAAAAGGATTTTGAGATATTTCAAACAACCATAAAGGGAAAAATATGTAAGAAATACTATACTTTGGAAGGTACAATCGATAGGTAGTGTAGATGTATAAAGCCACAGACTATGTATAGGACATTGTAAAAGGTCTGCATCCAAACTAGGAACTAGGAAAACAATATAGGAGATGGAGCATGAAAAAGCCTTTTTAAATCGAAGCATTTGGAACTTGAATAATTAAGGCTGTCTCCCCAAACACTCTCCGTAAAATACTCACATGAATGTGAGCTCAGAGGTCACAGTCAATTTCTATATTGCTTCATTGCTAAATAAAAAAAAAAAGTCTGAAGAATTAGCCTTCTTTCCAGAAACATCTAAAACATACTAAAGAATGAGCAAGGGAAGAACATAAGTATCAATCAGGAAAATATTACAGGAGTAATATGTTAGAAGCACTACAAAAAAAGAAAAAGAAATCCTCTTTAAAGAAAGTCACAAAGTATTTATACTGACTATAGAGTTACCAACAGACCCAACTATTCCCTTACTGGGCATGTAACCTAAAAGCTCCATGCCTCAGCTCACAGAGATTTTCACAACCTTCTTTATAGCTGCTCAATTCATAATAGCCAAGAGATAGAATCAACCCAGATGTCAATCATTAGACAAATGGATAACTAATATGAGGTATATCTACACAATGGAATTCCACACAGCAGAAAGGAAAAATGACACAATGAAATTTGAAGAAAAATGGTTGAACCTGGAACAGATCATTCTCAGTGAACTCACCCAATCACAGAAAGATAATTGCCGCATAGTTTCACTCATCTACAGCTCCTAACCTGAATCTACCGAAGTTGCTGACATACCTACCAAGCATCTTGAGGACCAGACAATAAGGAGGGTGACGAGGGAGGGGAAGGCAAGGGTGGTTGTTAGGGACATAAAACTGGATCCAAATGGCAATAGTACCATAAAACTCTACATCCTAAAAGACCAAATGGTTGAACCTCCACCAGGCCCTTAGAGGGAACACCAAATTCACAAGGCCCTGGAGAGGGTAAAACGAAAACTGACCATTATCTCCTCCTGTTTCTGCTTCTCTCTGCCCCCAACCTTCTCTCTCATATCTCTATCTCTTTTATATCACTTACCGTTTTCATCCTTCTCTTCTTGGGTGCTGACCTGTAACTCCCAGTACCAGCAGGTGGATATCATCCATAATGAGCTTTTGATCACAGAGACCTACAAGGTCTCCCAAAAGAAGACAGATTTATGTCAGAGAGCTTGATGACCCACCGTAGGTTAGTGGTAAGACCCTACTGCTGAAGACACCATACACTGTTGGCACATATCACGAAGCGACATGGCTGGAAACTGGAAGAGAGTCAGTCCCCAGACAGTTACTGCATCTAGTGCCAGAAGGTGCTACATGAGTGACTGGGGGATTATGACCAATATCTGTCCAAGCAACTCATGGTCTAACTTACTTGGCAGCAACAACCTGATGTGATGCTCACACAAGTGCAATAGTGGCGCACAGCCATGGTGGGAAACCAACTGCTCTCAATTTGGCTAACTGATTTCCTCAGTGGAACAGAACCCATAGCTGGAGCTGGGAAATAAGTCAGAGCCATATCCAAAAATGAGCCCGCTCTCAATTAAACTCTCTCTGAAAAACAATGGTTATCACATTTATTTGGTGCTAACTTAACTCTCTGTTGGAGATTCTTACAGAGAGACTTAGATCCTAAGGAGAGAACCACCCTATCATACCTCAAAAGGGCCCCAGATGAAATTAAGAACAACTGGGGAAACATGCAAGAATGCTGTTTTCTTGGCAAACCGGGAACCAGCACAACGGTGAAGGAGATAGACACAGAGAACAATCAACCCCTACCAAACCAGATATCCAGAGACATAGAGGCAGCCAAGATCTCAACACAGAAGCAGACCTAATATGAACCCAACATGGCTCAGGGAAATTTGCGGAAGAGGGAGCAGAAAGAATGTCAGAGCCATACATTAGGTCATGACAAGCAGAGACATTTCCTCCTACCCGAAACTACAGGCTAACCATACAATGCATGACCCATATACCCCAACATGGAAGGTCCGTGTGGAGGGGGGAGGATAGGGAAGAGGCTAAGAATGGTACAAATTTGACCATATTCACTGACTACAAAAATAAAAAAAAATTAAAATTAAAATAGAAATAAATAAATAAATATTAAAAATAAAAAAGGGCTGGAGGGATGGCTTAGCAGTTAAGCCATTTGCCTGCAAAGCTGAAGGACCCAGGTTCAATTCCCCAGGACCTACGTTATCCAGATGCACAAGGGGGCACATGCATCTGGAGTTCATTTGCAGTGGTTGGGGCCCTGGCTTGCCCATTCTTTCTTCCCCTCTCTCTCTCTCTCTCTCTGTGTGTGTGTGTCTCTTTCTCTCCCTCACTTACTCCTTCCCTCCCTCTTTCTCTGTCAAATAAATAAAATTTTTAAAAATGTTTAAAAAGAAAATCACAATAAAAGTTAAAGATTATATTTGAATAGTTGGGTGACATGAACAAGGAAATACCCCATCTTAGGGAATAAATGGAAAGGAAGTGAAATAAAAGAAATTGCACATGATGAAGAGGATCAATTCAGCAAAAGCTCATCTCTCAGGACAGTGAACGCAGGGAATACCTATGCAAAGAAATATGTAAGACTATTATTGGGTCAGGTGTGCAGGTGTACTCCTTTAATCCCAGCACGTGGAAGACACAGTTAAGAGGATCACTGTGAGTTCAATCCACCCTGAGACTACAGAGTGAATTCCAAGTTAGCCTGGGCTAGATCACAGAGTAACACCCTAGCTCAAAAACAAAAACAAACAAACAAACAAACAAAAAACAAACCAACAAAAAAAAAAAAACAAGGCAAAAGAGTATTCTCAACCAAAAGACTTCTCCATATCAAAGGAACCAAGAGAATGAATAGAAGGTGACAAACTATAGAATATAAGAAAATATTTACAAAGTATGTATCTGCTTAGAAACAGGCATGTAATGCCAGGGCCTCAGCCACTGCAATCAAACTCCAGATGCCTGTGCCACCTAGTGCAGATCTGTGACCTTGTGCTGTGTTACCTTTGTGCATCTGGCTTATGTGGGATCTGGAGATAGAGCACGGGTCCTTAGGCTTCACAGAGAATCACCTTAACTGCCAAGCCATCTCTCCAGCCTCAGGCACTAATCCACTCATTCAACATTCAGCATTGCATTTTAGTCAGCTGACTTTCTTCTGGTGGCAAGTGGGGACTCAGCATGATGATGCTACAATTGACCTTGGACCTGGAGTAACTTAGCAACAGGAAGCCTATGTTTCTTGCCCCAAGTGAGTCAAGTTCCTCAAGATCTCTATCAAATTCTAAGACTGCAGATACAGCCTAACAATTGTGTAAATGCAGCAAAATGTAGAAGATGGAAGATGACCAACTTTTGTTTATTGTTCACTTGAGGCAGAGTACAAAAGAGATCACTTGGAGCTTAGTGTCTTTGAATACAAAATAGAAGCCAAAAAGAACTTACACTGGAGTAAGTACAAGACATTTTTTTGTTTGTATGTTTGTTTGTTTTCAAGGTAGGGTCTCACTCTGCTCCAGGCTGAACTGGAATTAACTATGTAGTCTCAGGGTGGCCTCAAACTCACTGCGATCCTCCTACCTCTGCCTCCAAAGTGCTGGGATTAAAGGCGTGCGCCACCATGCCCGACTTCAAGACATTTTTTATACACTTCAATTTAAAAACTTTTAGTTCTTAATATGCAATATTTGACAAATTTTAGAGTCCAAGATCTGAGGAATTCTGTTCTATAGCAGTAATCATAGCTTCAGAATAAATGTACTAAAACTGGTCCCTAAGTATTGTGTAGAAAGCTACTCTTGTTAAAAACATAAATGCTCAATCAATATAAACTCCAAAAGGCCTTATCATCATAAAGGGTTTCAGGTGACTGGGTATTTAGAAAATGCATTTATAACATGTTCACAAATGTCTGCTTTTAACTATACTACAAGAGTGTGTTTACTTAGTCCTCACCTCTCTTTGGGGGGTTTTATTTTTATTACTTATTTATTTATTTTGGTTTCTTTTTGTTTGTTTTGGTTTTTGGTTTTTTGAGCTAGAGTCTCACACTAGCCTTAGGCTGACCTGGAATTCACTATGCCATCTCAGGCTGGCTTCAAACTCACAGCAATCCTCCTACCTCTGCCTCCCAAGTGCTGGAATTAAAGGTGTGTGCCATCATGACCAGCTTCTCTTCTCTTTTGATCTATCTCTATCCCACTACACATACAGTTCTTCTTTTGGTACTCACAACTTTATTTTCTCCTCAGACTGCAAAGGTGAACTATGGAGCTCAGGCATGTGCATATCATCTTTCAGATAATGTGCTCTAAATCCCACAAATTAATTCCATCTCACTTCTCTCTTGTGCTATTTAATTGAAACAAATATTTTAGACAATTACTTCTAGAATTTTTCACTGCTAATTTGATACCATGCTGATTGGAGTCAGAGCAAAACAAATTACCTTAATGTGAAACTATATATAACCTGTGGAAGGTAAATACTTAGTTGTACCTGACTTAAAGTAGTAGTTGATTTCAGTATAAAATTAGGTACAAGAAATTGTACCGTTTGTTGAAATTATCTTTCTTTTTAAACTGTCTGTGCTGAGATTTCTATTCACTCTCTAATCTAACAACTTTAATTACCGCTTTCAAAAAACAAAGTACTGCGTGAGTTTTGTACCCTGCCTCTGAAGCCACAGAAGAACAAGTTCAAGAGATATGAATATGGAATTTGTTTGACCTAATGTAACAATTAATTTGATTGATATGTTGTTTTCGTTAAAGAAAACCATGAACATACTTAATTTTAGTACAATGTTATAAATATTATTTTATCTTTATTCACTGTATAGAACCAAAATTCATGGAAGAATATTAAATGCAAAAGAAGAATTTATGATAAGGTAATCAAAGCTTGGTGATGGGTCATGAAAAGTCAGATCTTAAGATGCAAAAGATACCTTATAAGTCCTAAATACATTGGTAGACTTTTATACAGGGAAACATCATTTTAGAAACACTGAGACACTCTTGAGTAGTGATAGAAGAAATTTAACATAAGTGTTTGTGATTCACTTCTTGTTTGGTGGATTATAGCTGGGAATCAGAGATATGTTTATGAGTAAGGATCAAGAATAAGAATTTTCTGTATTATAAAATAAATTCCAAGTTGGGCATGGTGCTGAGCACCTTTATCTCAGCATTCAAGAGGATCATTGTGAGTTTGAGGCCAGCCTAGGACTCGAGTGAATTTCAAATCAGCCTGGGCTACAGCGGGACACTGTTTCAACAAAACAAGAAAAGAAGGGAAAAGTGAAAAAAAAATAAAACCTTAAAAAAGCAAAAATAAAACAAAAATAAATTTCATAAGGATAGAGTATGTATATGAGGAAAGAGAAGAAGAAGCAGAACGGGAGTAGGTATATATGATCCAACAAATTTATTCACTAGCATTATGCAGTCATTAAGCACATTCAAGTTCAATATTACATTTGCTCACACTATTTGATATATAATAAATTTTTGTAACATTATTTCATATAAAATTAGTAAGTGTATTCCTTAGAAGACTTGTGAGCAAGTTTACATTGGTTCCCAATGTACTGAGTTCTGACCAATTTCAGATACATTCATGGGCACAATGTGGCTCACAGCTTAATTCCCTATTCAGAAAGCTAAAACTTACAGTATTTCAGTGAAAGGATTAGGACAACGAAATTTTTTTAAAAAGTAAAGAAAAATGGAGACAGATTATTCACACATCATTAAATGGATTAAATATTAATGGACTCAAGATGTGCCAAATATCTGATTCTTTTTACCTTTATCTAATTGGAAATGAAATTGAGCTTGGATAACAAAAAAAACTAATTAAATTTATTTAAATAAATCTATATTTAAAATATTTAAAATTTTTATTAAAAATAAATAATTATTTACTTAAAAATATTTTTATTTATTTGAATGCAGAGAGGGGCAGAGAGAAGAGAGATAACTCAGAGAGGATGGGCATACCAGGGCCTCTAGCTGCTGAAAACAAACTCCAGATACATGTTACACTTTGTGCATCTGGCTTTATGTGGTATGGTGGTTTGATTCAGGTGTCCCCAATAAACTTAGGTATTCTGAATGCTAGGTTCCCAGCTGATAAAGATTTGGGAATTAATGCCTCATGGAGGCAGTGTATTGTTGGGAAGCAGGCTTAGAGGTATTATAGCTAGTGTCCCCTTTCCAGTTTTCAGTACATTCTCCTGTTGCTATTGTCCATCTGTTGTTGGCCAGGAGTTGATGTCCATCCTCTGCTCATGCCATCACTTTCCCCTTCCATCATGGAGCTTCCTCGCAAGGGTCTAACCCAAATTAAACCTTTTTTTTTTTTTTTTTTTCCAACAAGCTGCTCTTAGTTGGGTGATTTCTGCCAGCAATGCAATCCTGACTGCAACAGTAATGTTGGTACCCAGAGTAGCATTATTGCTAGACACCTGACCATGTGGCTTTGGCCTTTTGGACCTGATTTTCAAGAGGATTGTGAAAGGATTTGAAACGTTGGCCTAAGAGATGGCTTTTGGTGCTCTAAGTATAGCTTGATGGACTATTATGGAGAGAGTTGAAAGATCTGAATGTAGTAAGAACTATGGACTGTGAGGTTTGGCTTGTGAAGGCGAGAAAGAGCTTTGTCTGTATTTGGCTAGAAGCAGTTTGTGTGAGAACTTGTGCAGGATTGCTTTGCCTAAAAATGAACTGGTGTGTGCAGAGGGATATGGCACACACAAAAAATGAAATCTTTGGGCCGAACCTCCTGCCCTTTCAGCTGCAATTCTATGAAAGATTACAACCATTGAGATTGGGCCAGCTGACCTGCACTGAGACAACAGAAAGAATGCAGTCTTTTGAAGGGGCCTGAATGCTGAAGGATTGTTCTGTTCATCAAAGTCTGCTTTATTCCCCCCTGGATTAGCAAATTGGCACCTCAGCTGGTATTATGGAATATAATAAATGCAGGAGAGAGAGGGCATTGAATTTGCAATGTGGACTTGTGATTTGGAAATGGCAATGGGCAGGTGTGCTCAGTGCCTGCATGGAGACCCAATGGAGCTGTGGGGATGGATGGACTGTAGGTTGCAGTGGAAACCCAGTGGAGGTGCCAGGGCCACAAGATGGCTGCTAAGGAAAGCTGCTGGCCATAGATGAAGTTTTCCATGACTATAAGTAGCCTAGGTGGAGGGCAGAATTGGAACTCCAGAGACTTGTTGCTGGTTAGGATTACCGGACTTGGATACTTATCACTGACTAGAGTTGTTGGACTTAGAGCTATAGAGTTTGATGTTTGCCCTATTTAAATCTTGTATTGGTTGAATATTTCTTTGCTATGTGCAATGCCATCTTTTTCAGTGTGAATATTTATTCTGTTTCACTGTGGCTTTTGGGGGGATTTTCTTGATATTATAGCTCAGTTAAAAAGATCTTGGGTTATAGGGATGTTTGAACATCATTAGGGATGATAAAAACTCTAGGGACTTTTAAAATTGGGTTGAGTGTATTATATTTTATATCATGGGTTAGTTATATCAGTTTATGGGGCTAGGGGTGGAATGGGGTGGTTTAATTCAGGTGTCCTCCATAAACTGAGGTGTTCTGAATGCTAGGATCCCAGCTGATGGAGATGTAGGAATTAACACTTCCTTAAGGCAGTGTATTTTAGAGGCAGGCTTATGGGTACTTTATCCGGTGTCCTCTTGCCAATGATTGGCACACTCTCCTGTTGCTGTGGTCCACCTGTTGTTGGCCAGGAGTTGATGTCCACCCTCTGTTCATGCCATCCATTTCCCCTGCCATCATGAAGCTTCCCCTTGAGCCTGTAAGCCAAAATAAACCTTTTTTCCCACAAGCTACTCTTGGTCAGTTGACTTCTGCCAGCAATGTGAACCTGACTGCAACACGTGAATACTGGGAAATCAAAGGTTGTTAGGCTTCGCAGGAAAGTTACTTAACTGCTGAGCAGGGGGCTGGAGAGACGGCTTAGTGGTGAAGCGCTTGCCTGTGAAGCCTAAGGACCCCGGTTCAAGGCTCGGTTCCGCAGGACCCACGTTAGCCAGATGCACAAGGGGGCACATGCATCTGGAGTTCGTTTGCAGTGGCTGTAAGCCCTGGCGTGCCCATTGTCTCTCTCTCTACCTGCCTTTCTCTCTGTGTCTGTTGCTCTCAAATAAATAAATAAAATGAACAAAAAAAAATTTAGCTGCTGAGCAATCTCTCCAGCCCTAACTTGGTCTCTTAACAACAAATTGACATGTATCACAGTAGATATGTGAGAATAAGAATACTAAGATATCAGGATATTTTATATTTTCCTGAGTATATGTTCATAAGGTTTCTTCTAGAACATCTACTGTAATTTTTTCTAGAATCTTCATGATATTTAACATATTATTTCACTTTTCCTTACCTTGTCATTCTTTCATAAAATTTGTATGTCTATTTTAAAACCCAAGAAAATTTTCATTTAAGAAACATTATGACATTAATTCAATATAAAAACAATTTACCTAAAAATCCTTGTAAATATTGAATTGTTTAGGACTCAACTATATTTTGGAATTGTCAACAGGGAAGAATGATTCAATATTTGATAACATAATCTGTGAATACTTGACCTTAAAATTATTTAAAGTATATTAATTAAATGACATCAGTAAGGTATAACAAATTATAGAGGCACAATGAAAAATAGAACTCAAAACATCTCCTAAAAGACAATATTATAAAGTGTGGTGACTGAATAAGAGAGGGTTATCATAGGGTTCTAAGAGGATATTAGGAATTTGGGCATCATAGTTATTCTATGAAAGAAGGGATATGTGTGAGAGGAGTCTAGGCATATGGAAAACTCTTGAGTTTTGAAAGGTAAGTTTGGTTGATGAAACCCAGGATCTGAGGAGAGAGAAGGACAGAACAAATGACTGTAGGAACAGGCAGCAAAATCAACTTTATTAAGAAATGTGAACTACATTCTGGAGGTTAGAAGGAGTCCTGGAGGATTTTTAAGCAAGACTGAGAAATGATTGGATTACTACTGCAGAAGGGTCACTGGGGTTACCATGAGGGACACAATCTGCAAAACCAGTTAGGCGGAATTGCACTGAATTTGGATGACTAATCTCTTAAATTAGGTAAATTATTGTTGATGAAACTGGAAACAACAGGCATGTCTGAGGAATATTCTAGGAAGAAAAATTATCAGAGTATAGCATTTATTTATTTATAGTAAGGAGAATAAGATAAAAGCCAGTGAATTTGTTCAGTTTCAGGAAAGCATGATGATTCATGGAGACAGGGAGGCATCCCAGGAGGATTTAAGGAGAAAATGAACCCTTTTTAAACACATGAAGTTACGTGCTTATGTGAGAAATTGGAATGACATTGGATTCGTAGGTTTGCAGTTTTATGTCCTAAAATATCTGGGCTTAAAATGAAGGTTGTGCATAAATGTGAACACAACTGGATACACAACCACTTAAAATGAGATAAAAACATAGAAGTAGCCTCTTGGCATATTTCTAAGAAATAATCTTGTATTTCAATATGTAAAGCTATTCAAAAATATTAGAATTGATGGAATCATAAGGTATCCACATGACTATTTTTAATATATTTAAAATGATGGACTTCTTAATTTTTTATCATTTATGTCTGCTTTAGTATACTTCAAGGGCACATTATCCCCACATTAAAATTATTTCAAAATATTTTTTGTTAAAACTGTGTTTAGCTGGGCATGGTAGCACATGTCTTTAATTCAAGCACTTGGGAGGCAGAGGTAGGAGGATTGCAGAGAGTTCAAGGCCACCCTGAGACTACATAGTGAATTCCAGGTGAGCCTGAACCAGAGTGAAACCCTACCTTGAAAAACAAAACAAAACAAAAAATGTGTTTAAAGGGTAGATTTCAGGCTAAATGTTCTTACTACAATAACAAGTAATTTTACAAAGTCATTCATAATTTACCCTGTGCATAATATGTTTACTTTTCAGAATATTCCTATACTTACTTGTTAGAATCTCCCTACTATACTGGAACAATCATAATTTCATTTTCATCTTTCATCCCCCTCTCCAGGCTTTATCCAGATTCAAGAGCTGAGAAAGGTTGGAATGAATAGCTTTGAAATATGTACTAACGTATATTTTTTACAAAGCCATAAATACTGAGTTTTAAAACATTTTAATTGCTATCAAGAATTTAACACTTTAATGCTACTCCTCTAGACAACAATAAAGCTTCCCTGTAAAGTTTGAGGTAGTCATTTAGGACCTTTGGCATTGGAAAGAATACTAAAATGTTCCGTCTGACATGACATATTTTTTATATTTAGATGTCAGGTTCTCTTCTAATTTGTCCTTTGCCAGCAGTAGAGTGAGATGCACATCCTGACCAGTTCTGTACAGCCACTGAAAGGCTAAGACCTTCTTGTTTTACCACTCATGTCTAGGAATGTCAGAAATATCTTGTCCTTAATCCCTGTCCTTTACTGAGACATCCTCTCCTATCAACTTTAGATGTATGTCTTTTCCTTCACAAAGAACAGGATTATCCTCAGAACTTGAGGAATAAAATTAAAATCCATTAAGGAGAATGCTTATGTGCTTACCATTTTACCCTTACTCTTCAGTACTCAAGAAGTAATCAATTATAATGTTTGCTTCTGCTTTCTTCGGTTAAAGCAGAATGAAATGGAGTATGTTGTTGTGAATATCTCAATTACTCCTAATTTAAATCTCTTAAATTGAACAAGATGAAATCCGTGATTAATTGAATACAGTTTTATTCCCACTTTTATCTACAAAGCTCTGCTGGAAACATAGTAAAGGATTTTAATGGATAAAATAAACTTAAAAAGTACAGAAGAGGCTGGGCATGGTAGTGCACGCCTTTAATCTCAGCACTCGGGAGGCAGAGGTAGGATCGCTGTGAGTTCAAGGCCATCCTAAGAACACAGAGTGAATTCCAGGTCAGCCTGGGCTAGACTAAGACCCTACGTAGGGAAAAACAAACAAACAAACAAACAAACAAAAAACAGTACAGAAGAGTCAATGATGGACCAAAGATAATTAAAAAGAAAACACAATCTTACAAGAATATAAATATGAGCCTTAACTAAATTTTCTAGAAATCAAGAAAAAAATCTAGAACCTACATAGTTATCAAAAATATTTTAAAATATAGACATGAGGGGCTGGAGAGATGGCTTAGCGGTTAAGCGCTTGCCTGTGAAGCCTAAGGACCCCGGTTTGAGGCTCGATTCCCCAGGACCCACGTTAGCCAGATGCACAAGGGGGTGCATGTATCTGGAGTTCATTTGCAGTGGCTGGAGGCCCTGGCGCACCCATTCTCTCTCTCTCTCTCTCTCTCTCTCTCTCTCTCTCTCTCTCTCTTTCTGTCTCTCTCCCTCTTTCTCTCCCTGTCACTCTCAAGTAAATAAATAAAAATAAACAAAAAAATAAAAAAAGAATAGAAATATGGCTTATTTTAAAAAATATATAGACATGAAGTAAAACATTATGCAATATAAATAGATAATCAACAGACTGAAGCAAGAAGAGAAAAATAAGTGCATATAAGCTATGTCTTTTGTATTTATGAAGCAAATATTAAGCAGCACTTTAAAATTGGTGCTTGTGAAACAACCTCTGGTGAACAGACCTAAGGGAAGCCATGTTAGGCCACTCAGCCATCTTGACATTTTCAAGGAACCAAGGAGATTATAGATGAGCACAGAGCAGTAATTATAAGAATGAGGATGTGGTTCCAATAAAGGCGTCTGGTATTTGCTCTCTCCCTGAGGTCAAGATAGCCTGCTATTTGGTATCTGCTTCATACCTGGTGTTAACTGCAAAAATTCTGCTGTTGTAATCATGCTTGCTTGCTCTTGCAAAAGATGATTGTGGGAAAGGAGGGTGACTGGGGGTTTTTCAGAATATTGTAAAGGAATATGGTTTTTGCCTTTAAGAACTCACTGTAAAAGTAGGACAGAACTGTTCTCCTCCTTGCTGTGAGGGGCCCAGTCAGCTTAATGCAGGTTCTCCTTTTCAGTTTTTATTAATATGAGACATATTAATGGACTCTGAAGTGTTTGCTTTAAGGAAACAAAAGGAATGAATATTTCCAGAAAATGTTGAGGTTGGAGGATTTGTGCCTCATTTGGGCTGGTTCCCACCTGCCTCCAGTATACTGGACATGTAGTCTAAAGTTGCTTCTTTTTTTGACTGTGGCCAGAAAGCAGGTTTCTACTAAGCCAGGGTTTTTAGATTTCAGTAGGAGGAGCCATTAGCAGGATCAGCTCCATGATTCAAAGCTGTTCACATAGTTCACTGTCCAATAGGCTTCAGGATTTGAGAAGTAAAGTCTATGACTTTAGCTTTCTAGACAAATTCTGAAAGAATACAACCTATTTTCTTCTCTCCCTCCTTTCCATGCATTCAAATTCCCAGATGATTAATTAAACACCCTATCAATCTTTCAGTGATTTAGAAGACTTCTTGTCTTGAATGCTTTGAAGTTAAGGCTTTGTGAGATAACATTTGGTTTGATTTCATCTTCACACTCAAACTGGATGTGGAAATTTTATGTTCTTTTAATCTAAGGGTATTTTTTTCTCCTGCAAAAGCACTTTCATAAGAATGAATCCAAAGGGACAAACAGGAAATGGGAAATAAAGGCTGAGTTACATATGTAAGATTGGTCACATTAGCAAAGAGCCATGTATGTGATTATGTGAAATGAGGAAAAATCACTCCCCACAGGCATTTTTTCTGCTTGTTATGATCACTGAAATAGAAACCTCCCTTCCATAAATATATATTAATAGAAAAAAATAAGCCTACATTTTGTCCAGGAGCATCATTTCAAAAGGACAGTCTGCCATGTTATCACGTAGCCTTTACCAGATTTCATTGACACCTTGATTGTAGCTTTGGGGAAAGTGTTGCAATTAACTGATCACACAAGAATTACAACAATGAGGAAAGTTAATGGTGATCATAAGAGCAATATGATCAAAGCTATAGTTCTTTGACTTTGAAAAGCCAGTGCCTAACACAATAAGCAATCTCAGTTGCAGGTGTAAGGAACCATTCTTTTAGTCATCAAAGACCTGTATTTTTTCCCCCAAATATGGTGTCATAAGCACTAAAAAGTGCTAGGAAAACTAATAATGAAAAGTGAAACCCTTTACAAAATTTTGGGCTGAATAAGGCATAGGATACAGCTTTTAGAAAGTCAAAATGTTCACTTTCCTATACATAATTAACTTGAACATTTCCTTTATAGGAGCAATAAATGGGAGGAGATGCCCTAATACAGGTTTTAGTTAATGGCATTTTTGCTTTCCGACTGCTAAAATGACTATCTCAGGACAACCTTATGCATAATCAAGATCTTGGTGTTATCTATGATGAAACAATGAGAATGGCATATAGACTATATTTCTAAGAAGGGTGACCTTAAAATGTGCTACAAAATTCAAAAAGTGAAGCTTTTTTGACTTAACAGGGTGCTGGCAGATGATGTATCTATTTTTTTAAAGACTAAAAATGGCTAAAAAGAGACTCATTCATTCAAATGCTTAATATTTATAGAATATAAACTTTGAGCCAGATACTGCATTAAATATCAGAAACATAATAAAACTCAGAATTAGAAATATTTCTTGACCTTATACAGTTAATATACTGGTGAAGCAGATGGTGCTAATGAATTATAAAACAAATAATACACAATTATACACTCTGAAGAAACAGAGTGACAAATTTCCATGGTATCACTGTGTATGTCAGAAGTCTTGAAGAAGTGGTTTTGAGATTGTGTCCAAAGGATAAGTAAATTCTAACTGGGCAAAGAACTACTGGGGAGAGAAAAACAAAGGTAGAAAAACTTTATGTGAAGAGAACAGTACATACTATGGCCCTCCAGGAATGAAATGTGAAATATTTAAAGAATAAGTGGCTGAACTACATGGGCAGACAGGGACGGCATTGAGTTACATGATGGACCATAAATGGATAAGACGTGAAACCTGAATGAATTTGGAGATAATGAGAAATAACTGTGTCTAATGATAACTGCTAATTTTTGAGCCACTTTGATTGTCTTTCACATCCATTCTGAATCCTGTTAAACATGTGAGTCAATATTCTAATGTAGTGAAGAGAAATTCATTCTCTAAACAAACATTGATCATATACCTTCTATGTGCCATACATTACTCATGGAACTGGGAAATAGTTATAAACAATATAGACATTCTTTGTAATTTTATTTTTATTTATTCACTTAAGAGAAAGAGAGAGAGAAAAGTGTGGGGAGAAAATGGCATACCAGGCTCTCCAACCACTGCAGACAAATTCCAGATGCATGTGTCACCTTGTGCATCTGGCTTATGTGGGTACTGGGGAATCAAATGTGGGTCCTTAGGCTTCACATGCAAGCATCCTTAACCACTAACCCATATCTCCAACCCTAGACAGATATTCTTTATATAGCTTGCATTTATAATGAAGAACAGAAATAATGATATAACAAAGCAGGGTTAGATGTTAAAGGGCTAAGGGGGAAAATGAAGCAAGGAATGGGGAACAAGAATGGTAAGAAAAGTACCTTTGTGTTTTGGTAGAACCTTGCTGATATCTGGTATGCAGAGATGTAAGTTCATGCAAGTGAAATGACACGGTGCTATAATCTTATTTTATCTGTTAGAAATATGTTCTTGAGATCAAATCATGTCATGAGGACTTCATGTAAACTATTACTTCTACTGGCTGTTGCTCTATGTTATCTTTGCCATAGTTTATGGGTCCATACTCCCAGTAATGAAAAGTCAAATCACCTCCATCCCCTTGCTCTCAACAGCAAAGCCAAGCTGAAGTTTATTGGAGTTATTATGGATGCATGGGGAACAGATGGCAATGGTAGATATATGAGGTGCTTTGTATTTGTAAAAAGTTAATTTTGGATACGATGTGAAACTTGGAATGAATGATTCATCAGATTTCATAAAAAAAGGAAGCTAGAAGACTATCAACTTTCACACAAAAAGAAATAATGTGTCCAGATTTAGTTGATACTAATGGTGAGACTAAGGAAATTACATGTTTGTAAATAAGGTTGACTAGCCCTATGTTGGTGAAATGGATATGGAGTGACAGAAGTTACCCTAGACAACTAGCAGGATAAGGGGTTATTCACTAATATACTGATCATGAGAATATGATTCTTTTTTAAAAACAGGGTCTTACTATGGTGTCTTGGCAATGTCTCCAATTCTTGATCTTCCTGTCTCAACCTCCCAAGTGGTAGGAGCACACACACACACACACACACACACACATGCACACACACAAGAGAGACAGAGGAAGAGAGAGAGAGATTAAAAATAATGACAGTGAGTGGCTGGATAGATGGCTCAGCAGTTAAAGGCACTTGCTTACAAAGCTTAATAGCCTGGGTTTGGTACCCCTGTACCCAGAAAAAGCCAGATGCACAAAGTGGCACATGTGTCTGGAGGTCATTGGCAGTGGAAGGAGGCCCTGGAATGCCCGTGCTCACTCTCTCTGACTCTTTCTCTCTCTCAAATGAAAATAAACATTTTTTTAAAAGAAAGACAGTTAGGATATTTGTTTTCTGAAATGATAAGAATATGAGATATGACAGGAATTTGGGAACAGACCAGAGAGAACACACTCAGAGGTTATTTAGAAATTATCACTGGTAGAGTCTGATGAGTATGTAAATTTTACAAGGAATTAAAGGTAACTTTCAGGTTTCTGGATTGGCCATTTGTACTAATAGATACTATATTTACTGAGTCCAGGAAACATAGGAGGAATTTTAGTCTTGCAGAGATGCTGTGTTCTGTTTAGTAGAATTTCAGTTTCTGTGTTTTGGAAGGCAGTTCATACCCAGAGACTACATCTGAGATGAAGAAGCAGATTAGGGGAACATATAAACTAAGGAGAAAAAGAATTAAGATCTTAGCTAACTTTGCAGTAAGTATGAGAAAAATAGAGGGTGATGAAATGGTGAGAGAGATAATACAAGGAAATAGGAAAGAGGAAAAAATACAAGTAGTGAGAAGAGAAGATAAAGAGTGGCTGATAGATTAAGTATGCAACATTCTTGTTGTTTACTCAAATCATTGTATAACTTTTCAAAGGTTTGAAATGTATTTAACTGCTAAATTTTGAACTGTTTTCTGAAATTCTATCTGTCTAAATTCTCTAAAATCCCATGCTGGTTTACCTCTGTTTTTTTTTTTTTTAAGTCTCAAAATAAATTTATTTGGAGCACAGTATTGACCATATATAAAGTATATATATATATATATATATATATATATATATATATATATATATATACATTTTTCTTTATTAGTTAGTTTTGTATTCAGCAAATACAGTCAGTTTGGTACCATTATTAGGCTCATCCGTGACCTACCCCTCCCCTTGGCCCCTCCTTGTTGAGGTATATGGGTCATGAATTGTGGAGTTAGCCCACAGTTATGGGTAAGGTAAATGTCTCTGCATATCATGACCCAACATGTGGCTCTGACATTCTTTCCGCCCCTTCTTCCACAAAATTTCCCTGAGCCATGTTGGGTTCATTTTTGGTCTGCTTCAGTGATGAGGTGTTGGGGGCCCCTGAGGCTCTGGCTCTCTGATTTGGTAGGAGTTGATTTTTCTCTGTGTTGATCTGGTTTCTTTTAACATTTATATTCAATTTATCTTTGCACATCAGGGCCTATATAATGCATCCAGGTTTATAGGGTTTGAATTATATGACATCAATAAAGTCTTAGAATATATCCAAAGTGAGTGCTCTATAAAAATCCCCCTTATCTTGCAGTTTAAATGACCTTGTATTCTATTTAACATATTTTACATCCTTATCAGAATTTCCTTTATATTTTCTTTCTTTGTTTCTATTTTGTCTTATATGTGGGTTGCTACTCCAGTAAAGTTTTTTTTTTCATTTTTAATTTTGAACCATTATATTTTCTCCTATCTTTCTCTACATATTTATTAATATAATACAAACTTGTCAATACTTTGTAAGTCCCTGAATATTAATGGAATTGTATTAATAATAATAATCCAAATGCCACCTCCTACTGAATTAAGTTCCATAAGGATCCTTATCCTTTAGACTTAAGCTGTCATAGTGTAGGTGGACTGGACATTATTGTTTGCACAGTACTTTAACCTTTCTTCTTTGTATGAAAAGTCCGCTACTATATGGGTATTATAAGAGGCATGATCCCATCTCCCAGTGCATACTTATGAGAGAGGATGTTACCCTGAACTCTGGCCAATAGGGTCTAGTCATGTGACAATCTCAACCAGTGGAATCTTCTTGCTGAGCTCTTTGAATCTGCAAAAGCTAAACTAAAGAAGCAGAGAGGACTGGAAATATTTCATATCTCACTGTCATGGTCCAAGGGTAGGTAAATTCTTGACTTCAAGGGATGGCTGTGCTACTAGTTGTCAGAAGTCAAAAATGCTTGACAAAGTGTTTACTTTCTATGTAATTTGTTCCTTATTTCTGTCTCATTAGACAGTAAACAAATATAAGAGGAACTTTCTGTAAAAGTTCTGTTCTGCACTGAGGGATTGGGTCAAAATTTTAAAGAAGTAAAATGTACTCTCCATCCTATTACTTTGGTGCAAGTTAGCTGCTCAACTTACCTTCCCTTGTCTTTTATGAATCTACTTCTCTAGATTTTATTCTATGATATACAGAACACTGGTGCAATAGATTTCTGCTTAGGTAATAGGACAATAGCAGCATCATGTTACATCCTCATTGATCTACATCAATTTCTGTTGCTGATGGTTCACAGTCCCATGAAAGCTCTAAATCTCTTGGGCTAAAACACCCATATATGATGTATGTATATCAACCTATTGCCTGTTCCCCTGGCTCACCTTGACACTTGTCAGCTCTCTGTGATCTAGACACTTTCACTTTTACTGAAGATGTAAAACCATCTCAGATTGGCTTCTCTTGAACCTATTTCTTATGTGCTCCATGGGACACATAGCATTATGTCAGAGGCTCAGGGAAGCAATTCCTTGTGTGAAGCTGTTACAGACCACTCAAGCCATCCCCATAAGCTTTGATTTCTCAGGCTAAACACAGCAGCAGTTTAGTGGACCACATAATAAGGGGATAAGCACTGAGCCTCCGTCTTCTTTCTTCCTTGTCATAAAGTATAATCACCTTTTTTCCCACTTTTATTTAGTTGGGATAGAGTTAAAGCAATGCTCTTAACAAACCTTTTCTCCACCCTCACAGTCCTACCTACTATGCCATCCATCTGCCACTCAGCTGTCTGAAGATTTCACTTACTTTATCTCCTAGGGTAGAAGATCCCTAACCTGTATAAAAGAGAGAACAATGGTTGAAATTTTACAAGGGTTTATGGAGATTAAGAGTATATTACATACATACACACACAAACACCATATAATAGAGTCTGACTTACAGTAAATTCTACAAAATGGTTTTTTGAGGCATCTTTGATCTACTTTCATTTATTATTAGCAATATTTCATAGGATTTCTAGCTCCATTATTTTGTTTCTGAAAAAATAGATTTGGACATACTTATCATCAGTAGAATTAGATAACATTCAAATGAAATATGAAAAGCAAAGACAGTGAGTAGTCAGAGCTCCATAGTGAGGAATAAACAACTTATTAAATACCTGGATTTTGAGTCTGGTTTTGTAATAATAACTTGAAGGACTTTGCCAAGAAACAAGTGGTGTCTTAAATTGTCTAAGACAGATTTGAATCAATAATAATTTTAAAGGTAGCCAAGTAATATAAAAACAAGATATAACAATATTTCACAGAATGTGACCAGCTGGCATCGGCATTAAAAGAAAATTATTTAGAAATGAATTTATAGAAGAACAATTTGAATATTCAATAAAAAGACTTCCTAAATTGAGAAAGAATGAAACATAACAACCCTCCTACCCCATGTGTGGACTTGGACTACAGACATGCTTGGTCACTTACCAGTTTTGTACTTGGGTTCTGGGAAATCAAACTTGGTGGGACAGGCCCAAGGGACTCTAATGCATAAGTGGCAAGTGCTCCTAACCACAAGAAATGTCCCCAAATGATGAAAATGTTTATCAGTATTTCTTTCCACTTCTTTAACAAGCAGTCCATTTGCCTTTGCTGATGGGACAACTTGTTTACGTAAATGTTGATGGTAGAGACTCCTAAGCCCCAAGGAAAGAAATTCATAGATGAGTCATAAGAGCATATGCCCAGTGTTCTCCTGTGGCCTATGCATGCACACACAGAGCACACCATCTGCACACATATGTGCTATGACCACACACAATTACCTCTGCATGCACACACATGAGACACACAACAAACACACACATACACACATACTTATGGTCAGGCATCTTTTTTTTTTCCCTTCCTCAACAAGGAAACATTATTTTTTTTCAGGTAAATTCTCATGCAATTTGTTTCAGATAAAAATTGAGAAGAGGACTGGAAGGATGGCTTAGCGGTTAAGGCACTTGCCTGCAAGGCCAAAGGACCCAGGTTCAATTTCCCAGGACCCACGTTAGCCAGATGCACAAGGGGGCACACACATCTGGAGTTGATTTGCAGTGGCTGGAAGCCCTGGAACACCCATTCTCCCTCTTGCTAATGTCCATAACTAAGAGAAACCACAGGATTCATGTTTACATAAAGGCCATGTTTGATACTCTATTGTATCCACTGTCCCTAATAACCTCCTGCCTCTATTTGGTTCCCTTAGAAACTGGGATAATCATACAATTGGGCTTATGTCCATTTAAATGAAACATTTGATTTTAAAATTGCACTTTTCTGTATAGATAGAAAATTAGGTTTGTTGTATTTGAAAAAGTGAATAGAAAATTGATATAGTGGATATTGCAATGGAAGTGCTGCTCTGGAAATTACTGGATAATTTCAGGATGTGAATTAAGTGAAATCAGTCCTAGTATAGCTCAGGTGACATGAGACTAATTAAGGACATTTAGAACAATGGCTAAAGCAGACAACTGGTATGACTGGTGAATGAAACCATGAATGTAAAATTCCAGACAACAGGGAGAAGTAGGGCAGGAAGGACTCGCAGACTTAGTGCCCTGGGTAATTCAGCACTTGGGCAATTCCCAAAATTTGCACTTCTTTTGAATACTTAATCTTTTATTAACATTTTAATTATTTATTTAAGAGAGAGGGACAGATAGAGAGAATGGGTGTGCCAGGGCTTTTAGCCACTGCAAACAAATTCCAGATGCATGTACCCCCTTGTGCAACTGGCTTACATAAGTCTTGGTGAATTGAACTGGGGTCCTTAGGCTTCGCAGGCAAACACCTTAATCACTAAGCTATTTCACCAGCCTTGAGTGTGCCAAACCTAGATGTTTAAATTCACCTCTTGGCATCTTATTTATCCTCCTATGTGACCTTAATTCAAAGAGAGTGATCTATGTTTATCCAAAATACTCTGTGCTTTGATCCTTCAGACCTAATATGCAGCTTTACAGCATTTTACACATTACTTGCAGTTATGACTGGCTTATACTGTGTTTCTTCCTATTAGTTAGTACTACATATTGTACTACATATATTAGTACAGACATATTGCTGGCATAATCCATCAAGTGCATTGTGAATGTAACTGAATACAAAAAAGTGAGGATGATATCCATATGACAGAAAAGTTCCCTTTGACAGCACCACATCTTCAAGCCTTTCCCATTCAAAGCCAGTCAGCAGTAGTTTGCTGGAACACTGAAGTGAGGCATTCAGACAGACAGGAGTGGAAGAAAAAACACTTTAAGAAGGGGCATGTGGAGACTTCTGGTCAAGATGGCATCTGCCTAACTTCGCCTCCCCTCATAGGAAAGAAAGACAAGACCCTTAAGGTGGGGGGGCGGTTGTTAGTGGTTTGCTGATCCTCGTAGGCTTCCAGTGGGAGGGTGTGGAAGAGCAAAATAGGGAATCTGCTGATTCCCACACTCTTGGGTAGCCCACCAGTCTCCCAATCCCTCTCAAGCAGCCGTCCTAGCCGCAGCCCCAGTAGGAAGTCCATCCTGCACTAACTGCAGACCAAGTGGACCCAAGCTAGCAGGCTAGGTTCCCTGCCCTAGGCTTTCCTGACACCAGGCAGAGCTCCACAGGAGCTATTGGCATCCCTGTAGCCTGTCCTGTCCAGCCTTGCTGACCCTTGCTCGTGCAATCCCCGGTTCTGCCCAGCCATGCTGCACCCCCCCCCCATGCATGCACCATTCCTGCCCAGCCTTGCTGACCTCCACCCACCATCACCATTCCCGCCCAGCCCTGTAGACCCCTGCCCACCCGTGACTGCCATTCCCACCCAGCCTTGTGGACCCCCATGGGCACACACAATTGCCATTCCCACCCAGGACTGCTGACCCCTGCAGGTGTGTGTGGTCACTATTCCCACCAGCCCTGCTGACCTACACCCCTGGGCATGATCGTCGTTCCTGCCCAGCCTTGCTGACTCCTGCCACCATGCGAGTTCACTTTTCCTGCTCAGCGTTGAGGAATCCAGGGCGCCACTGGGTGGCCCAGTCGCCATTCCCACCCAGCCTTGCTGACCCCCATCTGTGATCTCCAGCCCAGTTGCTGTTCCTGCCCAGCCCATGTGAGCCCAGCTTGCAATCACCATCCCACTCACCACTGCCCCTCACAAACCGAACGGGGACCCAGGCTACTGTCTCCACCATAGATGTTCTGAATTCCATGGGTGATCATTGTCACACTCACCACCACCCCCCCATCCCCAGACAGCAGGATAGTGTGCCACACCCTAGGCTTTCTGAAACATTGTGATGGGCAGTGCACAGTGAAAAAGGAATAGCACAAAAAACAGATGCAAGTAAATCCAGCTAGATTGCCCAGTCCCACAATGGATGTCTCTAGGCAAAACATAGAAGAGACAATAGGATCAGAACCTCAAAATGAAGAAACAAACTATGCAACCCTGGCCAAGCAAATAGAAGAACTTTCAGAAACTCAATAAAGGACCAATAATTGAATGAATGGTATGATAACTAGATTAGACATACTAGAAAAGAACCAGGAAGGGTTCCTAAGACAGTTAAATGGACTGAAGGGGAGGGAAAAATAAAAGAGAACTTCAACAACCAGCTGGCTACGCTCAATGAAGAAATAAAAATAAATAAATAAAAGGATAAACTCCAAGATGCATTAAGAAAATCAGAAAACGACATGAAAAGGGAACTCAACAGAGGGTTGGAAACTATACATAAAAAAAAAAAAAACAGTAAAAAACATGAACCAAATTGAACAAGCCCAAAACACTGGAAGAGAGCACTCTCTTTGAATTAAGGTCACATACAAGGATAGGTGAGAAGGTAGCAGAACTCCAAACAGACTAGACCGAAGGAGAAATTCTCCAAGACATATTATCATTAAGAATGTAAACCTTAATAACAAAGAGAAAGTCCTAAAGGCAACTAGGGAGAGACAACACTTTACATATAAAGGAAACCCTATCAGAATTACTTCAGACTTCTCAATGGAAACTCTAAAAGCCAGAAGGGCCTGGAATAGAACACTGCAAACTATAAGAACTCATGGCTTCTAACCCAACTTACTCTACCCAGCAAAAGTATCCATCATAATAGATGGTGAAGGAAAAACTTTCCTCGATAAAACTCAGCTTTACAACTATATGAACACAAAGCCAAACCTACAGAAAGTACTTCAGGGAATGCTCCACACAGAAGATTCAAATAACTAACCTCAAGTGCCTACAAGAAGCAGACCACAATAACCAAACTCATAGAAGGCAAAAAACCAAAAATGGCCAAAAAAAAAAAAAAAAAAGCAAACCACATAAACCACCACAATATGGCAGGTATTAAATCAAACCTCAGAGTTATTACTCTAAATATTAATGGCCTTAATTCACCCATCATGAGACACAAGCTAAACAGGGTGGACCAGAAAATTAGACCCCTCAATCTGCTGAATTCAAGAAACCTACCTCACCACTAAAGACAGACACCTCCTCAGTGTGAAAGGATGGAAAATGATATTCCAAGCAAAAGGAAATAAGAAGCAAGTACGTGTAGCTATACTTATGTCTGATAAAATAGACTTCAAACCAAAAGTAATCAAAAAAGACAAAGAAGGCTTCTTCTTACTTAACAAAGAATGATCCATCAAGAGGATATCACAATCATTAATCTTTATGCACCAAATGCATGTGCACCACACTTCATAAAACAAAACCTACTTGATGACAAAACAGAAATAACCACCAACACCATCATAGTTGGGGACTGCAATACTCCACTATCAGCAATAGATAGATTATTCAAATGGAAAATTAACAGGGAAGTGAGAGAGCTCAACAACACCATAGATCAATTAGACCTAACAGACATCTACAGAACAACCTACCCAAAATCCACAGATTACACATTTTTCTCAGCAGCCCATGGAACGTTCTCTAAAATAGATCATATACTGGGTCATAAAGCCTGCCTCCATATATTTAGGAGGACTGACATAATTTCCTGCTTGATATCAGATCACAATGCTGTATTTTTATAAATCAATAACAAAAGATGTGTCAGGAATCCAACCAACTCCCGGAAACTAAACAATACACTCTTAAACAATAAGTGGGTAGTGGAAGAAATAAAAAATGAAATTTCAAAATTTCTAGAAATAAATAACAATGAGAAGACAACATACAAGATCTTATGGGACACAATGAAGGCAGTCTGGAGGGGAAAATTCACAGCACAAAATGCCTTCATAACAAAGACAGAGAGATCCCAAATCAATAACCCAACCATCCACCTAAAGGCATTGGAGAAACAAGAAGTATCCAACCCAAAAAGCTCCAGACAGAAAGAAATAATTAAGATCAGAGCAGAAACTAATGAATGGGGAACCAAGCAAACAATTAAGAAAATTGAAGAAACAAAGAGCTGGTTCTTTGAAAAAATAAAAAAAAAAATGAAGCCGGGCATGGTGGCGCACGCCTTTAATCCCAGCACTCGGGAGGCAGAGGTAGGAGGATTGCCGTGAGTTCGAGGCTACCCTGAGACTCCACAGTGAATTCCAGGTCAGCCTGGGCTAGAGTGAAACCCTACCTCGAAAAACCAAAAAAAAAAAAAAAAAAAAAAAAAAGAAAGAAAGAAATTAGAAATGAAAAGGAGAGATCACAACAGACATAAGTGAAATTGGGAGAATCATCAGGACTTACTGCAAAAATCTCTCCTCCACAAAATTGGATAATATGGATGAAATGTATGAATTCTTAGACATATACACCTACTAAGCTAAACTCAGAGCAGATTAATCTCCAAAACAAACATATCACAAACACTGCAATTAAAAGCATAATCAAAAACGTAACCAAAAGAACACTCCAGGACCAGGTGGCTTCTCAGCTGAATTCTATCAAACCTTCATGTCAGAAATGATACCAATTTTTCTCAAATTGTGTCACACAATCAGAGAACAGGGAAAGCTCCCCAACTGCTTTTATGAAGCTAGTATTACCTTACTACCAAAACCAGGCAGAGAAGCCACAAGAAAAGAAAACTGCAGGGACTGGAGTGATGGCTGAGCAGTTAAGGCATTATCCTGCAAAGCCAAAGGACCCAGGTTCAATTCCCCAGGACCCACGTAAACCAGATGCACGAGGTGACGCATGTGTCTGGAGTTCATTTGCAGTGGCTAGAGGCCCTGGATAGTCCTCTCTCTCTCTCTCTCTCTCTCTCTCTCTCTCTCTCTCTCTCTCTCCAATAAATAAATAAAAATAAATAAAAGATTTAAAAAAAAGAAAAGGAAACTACAGACCTATTTCCCTGATGAACTTAGATGCAAAGATCCTGAACAAAGTCCTCACCAACCGAATTCAATAGCACATCAAAAGCATTATCCACCTGGATGAAGTTGGCTTCATCCCAGGAACAAAGGAATGGTTCAACATACCGAAATATGTCAATGTAATACACCATATAAATAAATTTAAACACGAAAACCACATAATCATCTCAGTAGATGCAGAAAAGGCTTTCGACAAACACAACATCACATCATGATCAAAACTTTGGAGAGAATAGTCATAGATGGTCTATATCTCAACATAATAAAGGTTATACGTACAGATCCTAAAGCCCAAATAATACTAAATGGGGAGAGACTGAAGGAATTCACATTGAGATCAGGACCAAGACAGGGGTGTCCATCTCACCTCTGCTCTTCAACATAGTACTGGAAGTACTAGCTCAAGCAGTAAGACTGGAGTAAGAGGATACAAATTGGAAAGGATGAAGTTAAGTTTGCCTTATTTCCAGATGACATGATTCTATACATAAGTGACCAGAGAACCTCCATTCTAAAACTCTTAAAGGTGATCAACTCCTTTAGTAAAGTAGCAGAATACAAATCAAAGCACAAAAATCAGGAGTCTTTCTATATGCAAAAGACAAAGATACAAAGAAAGAAATAAGTGATGTCCCATTATTAACAGCATAAAAAATATTAAAATGCCTCAGTTTAACATTAACCAAGGAGGTGAAAGACCTTTACAATGAAAACATAAAATCACTCAAGAAACATTGAGGAGGGCTTGAGAAAATGGAAAGACCTCCCATGCTCCTGGATAGGCAGAATTAACATTGTGAAAATAACAATCTTACCAAAAGCAATATATAGATTTAAGGGAATACCAGTAAAAATCCCAACATCTTTCTTCACACAGATAGAAAAAATGATCTCAAAATTCATATGGAATGTCAGAAGGTCTTGAATATCCAAGCATATCCTCAGCAAAAGGAACACCTCCGGAGGCATCACCATATGTGATCTAAAGCTATACTACAAAGCCTGGAAATGTAGTTATCAATAACTAATGTCTCAGCCATCATTTAGGCAACTTTCTCAGCCTGGAGAAAACTGCCTGGAGAAAGCTAGGTGATGGAGAAATCCAACCACCTCATGACGCTGAGTTCTTGGATAACCATAACTATTGTACAACTAGTCTAAGAAACTGAAAGTACAGGCCAAATTGCTGACATGGAAAACTTGGTTTATTTGAAGACAATTAGTAGAATTCAGAAGTAGGAAAGACTAAGTAACCATACACATATTATGAGTTTTGTCTTTAATTCTTCTCACTAGTTGCTGCAATTCAGTAAAACCAGTCATTTCAGACATAGCGGTACTTATACATATATATTATTTTTTCTTTTATTTATTTTTATTAAGTAGACAGTTTGTATGGACACATCATGTGTTAGTACCATTATCTCCCTCCTCTCTGCCCCCATTTTGCTGGGGCCTTCCTCAGTGGGATTGCTGGTATTCGCCATGGGATTGGAGGTTATGAGTTATAGAGCACCAGTCAATCATTGTAAGTAGCGGCAATGCCTCTCGACATTCTGTTCTACTCTGTGGCCCTTACAATCTTTCCACTCACTCTGTCACAAAATTCCCATATATTTTACACATATAAAATTATAAAGTAGGAATGAAGGGAATTATTCTCTACTTTTTAAATTCAAAGTCTTATTGTATATGAATATAAAATTTCAATAGACATAAAGTAAGTAAATTCACAAATATTATCATATCAACACATTATAATTCTCCAGTAGTTTTAAAAGCTATCACTCCTCTTTAATAGCTAGGCCTACGAAGGCTCAGTAATTTTTCCTGATATTTACTGGGCAAATACTTGATACTACCTGGGTAAGTAATAGACCCAAGGTTGAAATTGAGTCACATTCTAGCACATGTTACACTGCTCTTTTCCCTGAAGCATACTTCTGTAGGTCACAGTTTGGTTTTCACTCCTTGGTCACATTTTATGCAGGCCTACATAGAGGATTGCTACTGAAGAATTTTAGAATTCATCTATATATCATATTATCCTATAGCAATATTATGCAGGAGAAATAAGTGAAGAATGGTGAGATACAATAACTTGAGAAAGGCACACAGATGCTGACAATTAGAACTCTACCCTGCCTTCATTGAGATCTACCTAAAGATATTTTATTTTGAAGAGCTCAGCTGAGCCCAAGGAAATAATCACAAGGTTATTTCACTAAGTAGATATGTACATATGTCTCTTAACATCTTAAGAAAAGAATTAACTCAGATATTCTTTAACATGTTTCTGAAATCATTTTACTGAAGCTCTTAGATCAAAGCCAGCAGTCCTACCATATGTCCTGACATACTTAAATGAAAAAAAGAAAAATGCAGTGCAACAAGGACTAAACTGTACAGAGAAGCTGTGCTTACCTTCATAGGTTCCACTTTCTAGGAGAGCACCACTTTTCTCCAGTTCCATAAAATCTTCAACGGTTATGAAAATGTAGTCTACTCCAGGGACCTCGCCCTCCTTATGTGGCCTTGTGGTGCCTGAATAAGAATTAAAAGAAGAGAAATCATCTGTCATTTGTTGCTGAGCTTCAGGAATACAAGCATACTTCTGAATAGTCAATAACACTTGTTTGCTCATCCTGTGAGTTTGCCAGTTTGCATTTGTCCCTCTGTTTGTTTGGCAACAGAAAACAACAGGTGGTAAAGTTTAAAGTCAATATACAAAGCATTTTTCTTCAAACTTATATGGCATTCATTCCATGGAATGTGGACACATGTATTTTTTCAGTGAAGACTACAAGGCACTGTGTGTGGTTTGAATAATGGGCCAGGAATCTACATGCTCAGGAGTTTACATATTTCATTGCCATGAATGGACCACTATTGTTTTACAGACTGCTGTGCTATGGCATAAAATATAATAGAAAGAAGAAATGACAGCAAAATGTTGAATTATCTTTGTATTTTCCTGAGCTGTTTTGTTTTGAAAGGAGGAATTTTGCTGGGTTTTATTTGTTAATTTTGCGCCAAATGTAATATATATTTGATTTAAAGGTTCAAAAAGTCTTTACTATGACTTAAGGTTTAACAGTAATTGGAACTGAGTGCTCATTAAAATTGGATTAGTAATTATAATGATATTAATATACAATTTAATAGTAGCAAACTTTTTTATCTCATCATATGAACTTTAAAATACTTCTCTTACATGGCTTTCATTTCTTCCTTCATTACTATCACTAGTACTGCATAAAATGGGCTGTGACACTGTCCTTGGGGTGCCATGTGCCCAGGCTTCCTATATCCCTCATAAAGGGAACGCAGCCTCGAAGTGTCAAGTTAACATCTTTCCACAACATCAGCTGCTCTACTGGACAAAAGAGCCACCAGGTTTGTTGATCATGAAAAGGGAACAGAAATGAGATATTAAATGCTGGCCACATCTTAACTTCTTCCTTTCTTTTCCTATATCACTTATATTGGATTTTTTTCATGGTTATTTTCCATTTATATAATTCATACATGCAGATAAGTATCAGGGATATATGGGGGGCAAATATTGAGGCAAAGTGATTCACTAGCAGGCTTCTTCATATTTAAATCTTCTCTTTTAGATATAGACTAAAGAAAAAGACAACTTAAATTCATACATTTTATTTTTACTTTGAATCATAAACTTTTATTGACAATGTCATGCGTGTCATGAAAATAGCAAGATGTACTTTGAATCTATGAGGATCAAATCTGCTCGTCATACATAGTACATGAACTAATGTCAGGAGGCATGATGTGCTACAAAATTGATTGGGAGCAAAAAATAATTCCTATTGATATCATTTTTAAATTTAAAGATATTATTTTCTAAAGTTAAGTTTGACAACCCTTCTTTGAGGAGTTGCAAAACAGATTTTACAATAATCATATTTAATGAATTTCCCCTGAACATGCTACTTTATTTAAATTTTTTATTAGTTATGTACACAGTGTGTATACAGCCATGTTGGTACCTTGGTTAGCCTCCTCCCTGTCACTGCCCCTCCGAAGGGACCCTCCTCATTGCGGAATGTTGGTTGTGCATTGTGGGGTTAGCCATCAGTTATGGGGAAGAAGCAATGTCCCTGTGTGTAATGTCCCAACTTGTGACTTTAACATTGTTTCTGCCCCCTCTTCCGTGAATTTCCCTGAGCCATGTTGGGGTCATTTTAGGTCTACTTCAATGATGAGGTCTTAGGAGACCTTGTGTCTCTGAATATTTGGTTTGGTAGGAGTTGAGTGTTGTCTATGTATTTTATTTAATTTAATTGAGTCATATTTTGGAGCATTTCCTCTTGCTTTTATGCTACAAAATACAAACCTTCCACACGTAGTATGCTAAACTTGTCAAATTAATGTGTCTATGAGAATGTTAACTGTCAATATTCTGACATTTATGTGTTTAACCTTTATAAATTAAAAAGGCATTAAAATTTTTGTTAATTTTTTGTTTATTCAGAACACACTCAAATCATTTACAAAAATCACATAAAAATTCAATTTTTCTAACTAATTAATCTCCATATTTCAAAAGTCACATGCTTTGGTTAATTAAATGCTCGACATGCAGTAATGTATTCCTAGCATAAGGAAGGCTCAGGAAAATATGCTAGAGGCCTATATCCAGGGCTTGTGGCTTCTCTAGAGTAATTTTTCTGTAACAAATTCTAGGGAAGATATTTTGTGGCTGTGTTCTTCCTGATTTGTGCAGCATTTCCCCATCTTCACCTTGCACCTCAGACATCTATGGCACATGTTCTGGCTCTGTACTGTTTCACTGTCAGCTTATCTATTACAATGGACAATTCTGCTACTGGCCACTGACTCCACCATGAACTGGACAACTTCATTGCCTCTTGAAAAAATTTCTGCTCTTTAATCTCATCCCTGCAATCCTGTCATCTTCCTATTCTTTTTGTTTTTTTGTAACTATAATCCTTGATCTCTCTTTCCTCACTCATCATTCCCAAATTTATTTTTATTTGCCTCTGTGACTACTAACCAATAACTTTTGATTTCTGCATAAGACATGGTCTTCTTTTCTTGATAGAGAGATGAAGGAAATCAAATGTTAAAAGCTTCACAATTTCTACTTTCCTTGCTTGCATTATAACTCACATTTTTCTTCTCTTCAAAGTTTACACTTGATTGGAATGATCCATCTTTTTAAGATAAGTCCCTTATCCTTTGATTCCTTTCAAATTTTTAAGTGTTTTTCAAAGCCAAACTTACATATACAAATATTTTTAAAGTTTTATTTTATTTACTGATTTATTTGAGGGAGGGAAAAGAGGGAGAGAAGATGAGAGAGAGAGAGAGAGAGAGAGAGAGAAAGAGAATGAGCACACTAGGGCTTCCAGCCACTGCAAACTCCACATGCATGTACCACCTTGTACATCTGGCTTATGTGGGTACCGGGGAATCAAACAAAGGTCCTTTGGCTTTGCAGGCAAGCACCTTAAACACTAAGCCATCTCTCCAGGCCTACAAACACATTTTATTATTATTTACTTATTTATTTGCAAGCAGAGCGACATGGGTGGGGGTGCTAGGGCCTCCAGCCACTGCAAACAAACTCCAGAAGCATGTACCACTTTGAGTATCTGGCTTTATGTGGGTACTGAGGAATCAAACCCAGGTGATTAGCATTTGTAGGCAAGCACCTTAAAAGCTGAGCATCTCTCTAGCCCAGCATATACAAATATTTTAATTTTTTTCAGTGTCATAAGAAATTTTTAATACACAATAGAACTCTATTACTACTCCCCTGCTATACACACTCCCTTCATATGTCCAGGGTTAAACATGCTCAGTTCTTAGCTGACTCTTGATTTGATTTGATAACTTTAAATTATGTAGGATGGCTCTTGTTTTTTCTACTTTAGTCATTATTTATTGATGTAATAGTAAAGAAAATGAGGATTTGGGCCTGGAGAGATGGCTTAGTAGCTAAGGCACTTGCCAGGTAAAACCAAGGAACCACTCTCCAGGTCCCACCTAAGCCAGACAGACAAGGTGATGCAAGCATGTAAGGTCACACATGCACACTAGGTGGCACATAGGTTTAGAGTTTGATTGTAGTGGCTGGAGGCCCTAACATGCCAATTCTCTCTCACTCTCTCATTATTTAAACCGGGCGTGGTGGCGCATGTCTTTAATCCCAGCACTTGGGAGGCAAAGGTAGGAGGATCCCCATGAGTTCTAGGCCACCCTGAGACTACACAGTTAATTCCAGGTCAGTCTGGACCAGAGTGAGACCCTACCTTGAAAAACAAAACAAACAAAAAAAACAAAAATTCTTTAAAGTTGAAAAAATAAAATGAGGATTTAGGCATAATGCTTGCATTATGAATACTATGTAAACCTGTCCTCAGCTGAAACTTCATTTCTGATTTCTTTTCCTTTCTTGTGTGACTTTTTTTGTTTGTTTGTTTGTTTGTTTGTTTGCTTTTCAATGTAGGGTCTTGTTCTAGCCCAGGCTGACCTGGAATTTACTCTGTAGTCTCAGGGTAACCTCAGACTCATGATGATCCTCCTATCTCTGCCACCTGAGTGCTGGGATTAAAGGTGTGTGTCACCAGGCCCGGCTCGTGTAACTTCTTTTAATTTTAACTTTTATTCATTTATTTGAGAGACAGAGAGGAAGAGGAGAGAGAGGGAAGAAGAGAAAGAGAGAGAGACACAGAGAGACAATGGGCATGTCAGGACCTTCAGCCACTACAAATGAACTCCAGATGCATGTGGCACTTTGTGCATCTGTCTTACTTGAGTCCTTGGGAATCTAACCCAGGGCCTTTGGCTTTGCTGGCATGGGCCTTAACTGCTAAGCTATCTCTCCAGCCCTCATGTAACTTTTTGATTACTCTAGATTTAATGTTTTCATTTCTAATTTTTCAATATGCACCATCAATTTAGTTAATGAATTCTCTTGCAAAATAAATACCTTCTCAAAATATGAAAATATATTTAGCATTTTATCAAAATTCTCTTGCTGAAGAAGTCTTTCCTAGAGTCTTCTAAGCAATCAGAACTTTATAAGCCTATCCCATAGCTGCCACCAGCCTGGTGAGTCACATCACCTCTGACCAGGGCCACAAATCCTCTTTCCTAGCTCTCATGCCCATTCTCGTGGTCTTTGACCTCATTTTAGCAGGCTGCATATGTCAGAATCTTGTCAAACGTAACATGGAAGCTACAATATTGTAAGATTTTGCATGTTGGAAATTGTCTCTATTCCTCCCTCATGGAAGGTATACCTGATAGTATTTTAGGAAAATATGATGAAATTGATTTCTTCATATTGTTTCTATGTGACTCTCAATACCATTCTTCCAGGCTTGCTAACTGAAAACTTTTGGTCAAGAAATGGTTGAAAATGACACAGAAAAGAACCTTCTGACAGCTAAACAAGTCACAAACAGCTCAATGCTGAAGGGTAACAAGTTGTTGCTGTACCTTGACTTGCCTTTATGGAACATATGAGAAGACAGAATCTTCAGCTGAAAAATATACTCGGCACTTTCTTTTTAACCTAAAATTGCCATTAGAATGCCTAGTTTAGACAAAATAAAGATATTTTTAAGTTGCATGCTATTTTAGATAACAATGTAAACCATTGTGGTTCTGCTATTTGATATCAAGATTACTTAGAAGGTCCTTACCATAAGACTACTGTGTGGAATAAAGGAATTCCTATAAGGAACATAAAATAACATGTGACACATATTAAGCACTCATGGAAGATCTGAAATGACATTATAGATTGCTTGTTTCCATAAATTCCTGCCACAAATACACTTGTGATGTATAGCTTTGAATAGCACCTAGTAGGACCCTTGCCCTTATGGAACTGAGACTTAAAGGATAAACAAAAACATAATTTAAAAGTATGTTATATTGAATACTATGAAGAGTTCAGTCCTGGGCTTGGAGATGGCTTAGTGTTTAAGGTACTTGCCTGCAAAGCCAAATGACCCAGGTTCCATTCTCCAGGATGCACGTAAGCCAAATACACAAGATGACATGTGTCTGGAGTTTGTTTGTAGCAACTGGAGGACCTGATGCTCACATATTCTCTCTATCACTCACTCTCTCTCTCTCTCTTGAACAAATAAATAAATTAAATATTTCAATGAAAAAGAGTTCAGTCGTACAGTTGGCTATAAGTTAGGCCATTAGCACTTGTACAGAATTTAGTGGGTTAACTGTTGAGATTTTTATTAGCTCAGCAAATATTCAGGAAAAGGTAGAAGAGAGAGATTTGATAAAATGACCTGAAAGGAAGTAGAGACCTGCAATTCATAAGTATGCAATATATACTCTACTTCCTTTCAGGGCTTCAGATATTCTCATATCAATCCTCATCTTTGAGAAGAAGACATGGTCCAATAAAAGAATGCTTAGTATTGAAGTTCAAGTAATCCACATTCCATTTTTGTTTCATTAACTTTTCTATGTGCTCCTGGAATCATTTAATTGGCCATCAATGTTCTTATCTTATGCTAAGGTAAATAATAGATATGAAGAACATTATAAATCATGAATATCATGGTAATATACACATTCATCTTTAGTAATACTAACAGTACTATGGGAAGTATTGCAACTTTCATGAAGGTTATTAGTAATACCATAATTTTAGAATCTATTATAATCAAATTTCAAATCAACTAGCATTATATAGGCTATTGTTTCTTTTTGTTAAATATCATTTATTTATTTACTTATTTATGGGAGAGAAAGTGAGTATAGGCATGTTAGGGTCTCTTGCTGCTGCAAAGGAACTTTAGATGTATGTGCCACTTTGTACATCTGGACTTACATGACTACTTGGGAATTAAACCAGGGCCAATAGGTTTGGCAAGAATTACTGAGTACTGTCTCCAACCCCAAGCTACCATTTCTTATAATTAAAACATTCTTATGCCTTATTATACAAAATGTATTTTTTATTATCTAGATCTGAAGAAACTTAATATATAAATCCATTTTCTCCAATAATGCCCTAAAATATGGTATACAATGTTTTACTAAGGTTTTTTTTTCTTTTGCTAGGAACCATAAAACAGGAAGAGCCTATGACATAGACTATAGGAAGTTTCTCCCCATTTGCTGGGTCAATTGAAAAGAGTGAAAATGCTCATAAAGCCTCACTAGTAGTTCATTTAATTTTACTTGCAAGCATAGCACCTTCACTATCAAGAGTCAGGAAGCATCATTTTAGATCTATGTGTCTAATAAGAAAGGATATTAGTTGGAGTTAAATAAGTAAGGAAGGCAGAAATTGAAAGAAAAAGCAACTGAGTATCTATGAACATCTCTTTGGAAAATAATATGATTCTAAAATAAAGCAAATACATGTGAAATGAAATGTTGTATTATGGTAATTTTATTGTAAATTTTATGAATATCCTGATAGGAAAAATAGTTAAGGTGCATTTCCTGTTATGGTTACCTACCTTATTTTTATGGTGAAATAATTATAGTTGCTTTCCTAATTCAAAAGATTATGAATAGAGAGCTGACAGGGAAGTAAGACTAAACAGTAATAACAAGTCAGCTCCTATAATCAGGAAAGAGTCGAAGATGTAGTGGATCAAAGGGACTACAGATAATTCATCACGCAGCTGAAGTTGAAGCTCACCTTATTTTACTGCTCTTCGATTTTTGAGTGAAACTTCCATAACTAATGGCCAGAAATATCTAAAATATTTTTATGTAACTTATGGTCTATATAGTTTCATTCTTATTATTTCTTCTAGACAACTCCACAAAAGGAAAAATATAGCTGAAGGAAAAATCTACTAAAAAAGTCTATGCTTTCTCTGTTATTGCTCATTGATAACATTATTAGTTGGAAAATTGTCCATCAATGTTACTGAAAGAATCCAGTACTTATTAACAAAGCACATGTCTAAAGAGAGTAAATTTTCTCCCAAATGGTTTACTGAAAAATGGTTACAGAAAAAGCATATGAAGGTTGCTTATCATTTGGTCACCATGGTCACCTGGGATACAAATAAAATTACTATTTTTTAAATTCTACTTTTTAAATTAAAGACCATTGCCCTGGGCTGGAGAGATGGCTTAGCAGTTAAGTGCTTGCCTGTGAAGCTCAAGGATCCTGGTTGAAGGCCCCATTCCCCAGGACCCATGTAAGCACAAGGTGGCAGATGCATCTGGAGTTTGTTTGCAGTGGCTGGAGGCCCTGGTGTGCCCATTTTCTCTCTCTCTATCTGCCTCTTTCTCTCTGTCTGTCTGTTGCTCTCAAATAAATATATAAAAATAAACAACAAAAAAATTTAAAGACTATTACCCCTTTTGACTTATGAATAAAAGAGCATGCCACTTTGGTAAATGTAATTCTAATGCACATTTTCTCTCAGATATTTTCCTATTTCATACTTTTATAAAATACTCTTTAAAAACCACTGGCTTAAAGGAAAATAATGTTACCAAAATGATGTGCATATGGCAATCTATTGTGGTCCATATTGATGTGCTTGGAAGTTCCATAGTACCTGTTACATGGCATGACCATATTTGCAGGGGAAATAAAAAAAAAACAGAATTGAGATTGATAATTAATTGTCAGTGTGTTCTAACCAGATGGGTTATTGTGTCAAGAATCTGTGAAATTGAATTCTGTGTTTATGCAAATTTCTGAGCAATCTTTATTTTTAGTGTTTCTCAACTTCATCAAACTGAAGAAAATAAATCTTGACAGCTAGTATTTCTTTGGATTTGACCTTTAGTTAACTCACTCTCAGAATCCTAAAGACACTTCTTTAGTTTGCAAGTTACTCATTAGCAAGTGTGATACCACAACCAGATTTGGATGTGCTTCCAATAAAAATATTCACAAGATACTTTTGGCCATATGATTTCAGTCAATTTTTATATAAACATCCAAAGTCTTTGATTTATTATACTTATTTTCACTCATATAAAATATATTAGTATATTAATGTACAGATATAGGACTAAAGTAAGGAAAGGAAATATCATAGTTAGAGTTGCTGTATGTTATATAACAATTTATAAAGTAATACAGACCTCATAGACTTTATGTTATCTGATGAGGTAGATTGCATGAGGATTTTAAAAAGTGAAATTTTCAATTCACTTAATGACCTAGTAGGATAAGAATTACTTGTGAATTTAATAAAACAAAATTCTTGTTTTTATAAAATATAGAAGACATAGTCTGTAGAGATGACTAGGTTGGTAAAATGTTTGCTACACAAGTAAGAGGACCTGAATTTGGAACTCTCAGGCCCATTGAAAATGCCAGGCATGGTGGTACATGCTATGTTCCACATAATCACAGAAATGGAAAGTCAAAGGAAAAAGGATCCCCAGGGATTGAATACATTGAGATAGTCTGTTTCAAAATTAAGTGGAGAGCGATAAAGGACATTTGATACCAGTTGATATGTGCACCCACACATATACAAATACACATACACATGTACATGCACACCACCAAGAATATTGATATGATGAACTTCATTGTAAGAAAATCATTGTTACATTTACTTATGGCACATATTGACATTTATTGTATATCAATTAAAATTCAGTAAGAGAAATGGTAATCTTTGTGTGAATGACTTCGAAGAAATAAAATCTGCATTTACATTTCAAAGGAAAAATTAAATCATGTCATTTCCACATCATGGATTATTCCCTGATATTTTCTCACTCAAATAAAAAAAGGACATGCCTTCTCAACTCTCACCAGGTGGGATGTCACTCCTTCCCCATACTGTCTCAAACTTAACCTTACTGGCTTTGTAAGGTGGGTACCAAGAGATTCAAGTGACATTAATGACAATTTGGTGGCTCTTTTTGAATTCTATAAGTAATACAATGGAAAAATAAAATCTACTTTTGATGTCTATGCTTGAAATCTTTTTTAATCTTCTTTAATTTATGTACTGATAAAAATACATGTATATAATATATATTGATTTTTTTTCATCTTCTTTAATTTATGTACTGATAAAAATACATGTATATAATATATATTGATCATCATCATCTCACTTTATTTTCTATTATATCTCTTCCCATCCCTTTCCTACTGAACCTGTTCTCCCAACTAGTCCCTCCTCTAATTTAAGGTGTGTGTGTGTGTGTGTATGTATGTGTGTGTGCGTGTGTGTACATACGTGTGTGTCCCCCTGAGTTTTATGATGATTGGTGGCATGAGAATGGGTGGGGAGTTATTTACTAGACCATATGAAACTCATCATTAAAAAATCTTTTCCTGTCCCCCAGAAATCATTACCTGTCAATAACCCCTTAGGGATGGCTGTGGACCATCTGTTCTCTTTCATAAGTGGATCCTAGCATCAAAATTTTAGCTTTGTGTGTAAGTTTAAGTGATAGCCAGTAGAGGCCAAGAAGCTAGACTGGAGTCATTGGAGGGAGGAGAGGTTAAGGGAAGTAAAGAGGTGGAATACTGGGCATAAAAAGGCATAAGTGAGAACAGCAATGGAGAGATGAAAAAGAGGAGGTATGAGAGGAGGATTAATCAAAACTAAAGCCAAATAAAACCCACTTCTTCATTAGTTTCACTTTTTTAAAAGAGTTTGAGCCGGGCATGGTGGTGCACACCTTTAATCCCAGCAGTCAGGAGGCAGAGGTAGGAGGACTGCCATGAGTTCGAGGCCACCCTGAGACTACAGAGTGATTTCCAGGTCAGCCTGTGCTAGAGTGAGACCCTACCTCGAAAAAGCAAAAAAAAAAAAAAAAAAAAAAAAAGAATTTGAATAGAAATACCCTACATGGGTGGGTGCAAACTACTGCCCCTGCCCTTGATTGTCCAACAGAACTAGATGGAAAGACTCAACATGCTTCAGTTGCAGGACACAGAGAAATCAAGTTGGAGCTGAGCTGGAAGCACTGTCTTTGGTGTCTAGCTGTCAAAGTACTTGAAGGTATTATAAAAGCTAATGGGGAGATCGAGGAGTTATCAGTTGTATTACCCAGTGGTGGAATAACCAGCCAGGCAAGATGTGTCCACTGGTGCTGCTGGCAAGATTATTATAGGCATAATCATCTGCTTTCTTACTGTAATTGAGATCCATTCCAATGAAAAGAAGTCATACCTTGTGCTGAAAACTAGTTAAAAGCCTGTGGATTGGGAGGACATGGGTCCTATGCAGGAACTACTTCTGTTGTTCGACTAAGTGAATGTGCAGTGCCAAAGAAATTGCCCTCTAAAAATTCAGGTTTATGCTCATGGATTACTGCTACTCTCAGCTTTGGTCAGAAGAGCTTCTTTTTTGCAGCTGGCAATTACTACTGAGATGCCTCAAATCTTTTCAAAGTATTGAAAATAAGTGACTGTTGCATGCTCAACACTAAATAAGATAATGACATCACCTTCTCCAAGGTTCAAAAAAAAAAAAAAAAAAAAAAAACCATTGTAGGGACTTCCATTCAAGATGGCATCCTTGTAACCACACTTCAGCTCCTGGGTAATATCAGGCAAGATCTGTGGGGCTCCAGATTAAGCAAGTCTTAGCAGACCTCTAGTGGGTGGGCATAGAGGGGTATAGTTGGGAATCTGCTGATGTAGCCCACTAGACGCTTGGGTCCACCCCCAATTATTCACCCAGTCACTGCACCCCTGACTTACTGACCAGGACATCTACTGCACTACCTATAGGCTCTGGAGCCCACAGCCCATGTGCCTTCCTTGTCTCCCAGAGGTCCCTGCCTCCATACATCTATGGTGACCTATATATCTTCCCTGTCTCCTGGAGCCCCTGCACACTGCATCTGTCAGTGGCCTGTGCACCTTCCCTGTCTCCTGGAGGTCCTCATACACTGTGTCTGTCAGGGATATCCCAAACTGCATTTGTAGGTTGCCCACACACACTGCTTGTCTCCCATTGTCTCCCCACCCCCACACTGAGTGTCAGTGGTCTACACACACCTCCCTGTCTCTTGGAGGCCCCTGCCCTACTGTGATTGTCAGTAGCCCATACACATTGTGTCTGTCGAAGGCCTGTGCACACTGAGTCTGTCAGTGGCCCATGCACCTTCCATGAGTCCCAGAGGCTCCAACCCACTGCCCCTGTCAGTGGCCCTTGCACCAACACTGTCTCCTGGAGGCCTCCATACCACAGCTTCTGTCAGTAGCCTTCATGACTTCCTTGTCTCCAGAGGCTCCCCTTCCACTGCATTTGTCAGTGGCCCTTGCATACTGCTTCTGTCAGTGGCCCACATGCACTTCCCTGTCTCCTGGAGGCCCCCACCACACTGAGTCTGTAGGTGGCCTGCATGCACTGCCCTGGATCCCAGAGCACCTCCCCACCACCACTGTGCCTGGTCTACACCTGGATCCCACAGGCTACACCAACGGAGCTCATGGCCCACCTGTGCCTCCATCTCCTGCCATGTTCCGCTGTCTTGTATCATTGGTGGGTTGTCTTGAAGGCTGCCTCCACTTCCCTGAACAAAGACCCTTAAAACCCTGTGTTGCCTACAGACACCCTTGTTTGTGCCTCTGGGCCAGTGCCTCTGTAATCCCCTCACCAGCCAACTCCCTGATCTTGTCTGGACTGTGGAACACAGCAAACACATCATCTCTCCAATACCCTGAACCACTCCCACTGACTACTTGGGGTATCACATCAGCCTCAGAAGGGGAATACAGGAAAATCAGGCTATCACTTGCCAGAAAGAATGAGTGAGTCCTCCATAACCAGCCCCTCTGATTTCAGTAGGCGATTAAAGGCAAGTGCTACAGCTCTGAACCACAGGCACATGTATCAGAGATCAGGTCAGAGGGATCCTAGACATCCAATCCCACCTTTAGTAGTAAGCACCAGACCAGAGTGGCTAGTGCACTTATGCCCTCCACAAACTGCACATACCAAAATACAAAGTCATCATTAGCCTATTATATTCAAATATTAAATGGAACACTCACTGAAGACACTGCAAAAGAAAACTCTTGTTTCCTCCCTAATTAAATAAGATTAATGCACTGTGATAAGCAGACCACAATGCAAAAGAAACAACATGAAAAATCAAACAGAGAGAGCTCCAATATGGTTGCCTAGTCCCACAATAGAAATCTCCAACAAAAACAGAATGGATGACAGGAAAAGAACCTCAAAATGAAGACACAAGATATGTGACCCTGACCAAGCAAATGGCAGAACTGGCAGCAAATCACCTAAAATAACCAACATTTGCATAAATAAAATCCACACAGCTGTCTTCACTATGCTTGATCTAATAGACAAAACCTACAGAGACCTCAAAAGAGAGTTGAATGAATTGAAGATGAGCCAACAAATAGAGGATCTCAATAACCAGCTATAAAGCTTAATGAAGACATAAGTAAATGCAATAATGAAATCCAAAAAGTATATATGACATGAAATTGGAACTCAACAAAGAGATGTATACTATACAGAAAAAGGCAACAGAAAATACAAATTAAACTAGTGAATACATTTTATAAATCCTCAAACTAGTGAATACATTTTTATAAATCTTCAAGAACAAGAACAGAGTTAATCATATAGAGGACAGAACCTCAGAGCTGGAAGATGAAACAGCTTAGGAGTACAGAAACTTTAGTAAGTTTAAAAAAAAATCTTGTGAACAGAACATGAGGAAAAAGTGGAATACCTTAAAACATCCTAACATTCAGATCATGGATATAACAGTAGGGAAAAAATCGAGACCAAAGGAATGAAGAATTTATTCAACAAAATTATCAAAGAAAATTTACTGGCCTCTCAAAAGAGAGGCCTTCAAGATACAAGCTATCAGAACTCAAATCAGACTGGAGGGAAGAAGAAACTCTCCAAGGCAAGTCATCATTAATACTCTAAACACTGAAAACAAAGAGACAGTGCTAAAAGTAGCAAGTGAGAATAGACACATTGAATAAAAAGGCAATTCCATGAGAATTACCTCAGATTTCTCAATGGAAACATTGAAAAGCAGAAGGGCCTACGATGGAACACTTCAAAGTCTAAAAAAATATGGCTTCCAACCCAAACTACTGTACCCAGCAAAACTATGTAACATAATAGGCAGTGAAAGAAAAACTTTCCATGATAAAAGCCAGTTCTATGATTATATGAACACAAATTCAAAGCTACAGAGAATACTTCATGGAATGCTCTACACAGAAGACTCAACAAACCAATCCCAAGAGCCTACAAGAAGAATATCACAATAACCAAAACTTGAGCAGGCTCAAAAGGTACAAAGTCCAAGAAAACACCAAACCTCATAAATCATCCCAACATCATAGGGATTAAATCAAACCTCACAGTTGTAACCTTAAATAATAATGATCTTAACTCACCCATCAAAAGACAGAAGTTAACAAGGTGGATCAGAAAAATGGTCCCTTCTATCTGGTGTCCTCAAGAAACCTACCTAACCAGTAAGGACAAACACCTTTTTGGGGGGAAAGGATAGAAAATGATATTCTAAGCAAAGGGAAATAAGAAACAAGCAGGTGTTGCTATATGAATATCTGATAAAATAGAGATGAAACCAAAAGTAATCAAAAAGGACAAAGAAGGCCACTTCTCACTCATCAAGGGAATGATCCAACAAGAGGACATCACAATCATGAGTCAATATACACCAAACAAAGGTACACCACAGTTTATAAGAGTAAACCTACTTTACAACAAAACAAATAAACACCAACATCATCATAGTTGAGTACTTCAATACTCCACTACCATCAATAGACAAACCATCCAAGCAGCAAATCAACAGGGAAGTGAGGAAAACACCACCTTAGATCAAATAGACCTAACAGACATCTACATAATATTGTACCCCAATTCTACAGAATACATATTCTTCTCAGCAGCCTATGGAACCTTCTTAAAAGAGATTATCTGAGTTCCTTGCACAGACAGTTAATGGGCAGGCACAACAGACTGTAGTGAGTAGGCAAAACCCCTCTTTCTGGCTTCTTCTCACCTCCCCAGTCTGAGTTCCTTGTGTGGACAGTGTGTAGGCAGGCACAGTGGTCTGGAGTGAGTAGGCCAGAACTCTGCTTCTGGTTTCCACCCACCAACCCAGTCTGAGTTCCTTATATGGATAGTGTGCAGGCAAGTGGGGCAGTCTGGAGTGAGTAGACCAGACCCCTATTTCAGGGCTCCTCCCACCTCCCCAGTCAGACTTCCTCCCTCTGACTGGGTGTGGGCAGGCATGGTGGTCTGAAGTGAATAGGCCAGAACCCTGTTTCTAGGCTCCTCCCACCACCCCAATCTGGGTTGTCTGCATGGACAGTGTGCAGCTCACAGAGTGGTCTGGAATGAGTAGGCCATAGCCCTGTTTCCTGGCTCCTCCTACCTCTCCAGTCTGGACTCCCTGCATCACTCCAATACGAAAACCAGACAGAGGTGCAACAAGGAAAGAAAAGTATAGGCCTATATCCCTAAGGAACCTAGATACAAAGATCCAGAACAAAATCCTTGCAAACTGAATTCAACAGCACATCAAAAGCATTATCCACCTTCATCAAGTAGGCTTCATGCCAGGGATGCAGGGATGATTTAACATATGGAAATTGGTCAACATAATACACCACATAAATAAACTGAACCATAAGAATCACATGATCATCTCAATTGGTACAGAGAAGGACTTTGACAAAAATACAACACCACTTCATGACTGGAAAAAATAGGCATGGAGGGTTTATATATCAATACAATAAAGGCTATATATAAAGCTCCTAAAGCCCAAATAATACTTAATGAGGAAAAACTCAAGGTGTTCCCGCTGAGATTGGGAACAAGAGAGGGTTGCCAATTTTCACCACTGCTCTTCAACATAGTACTAGAAGTACTAGCCCAAGCAATAAGACAGGAGAAAGAACTAAAAGGGATTCAAATTGGAAAGGAAGAAGTCAAATTAGCTCTATTTGCAGATGACATGATCCTATATATGTGATTAGAAAATCTCCATCTCAAAAGTTCTAAAGGTGATAAATTCCTTCAGCAAAGTGGCAGGATTCAAAATCAATGCACAAAATTCTGTAGCTTTTCTATATGCAAAGGACAAGTATACAGAGAAAGAAATCAGTGATGTTGTCCCATTTTCAATAGCCGCAAAAAATAAATATCTTGGAATAATACTAACAAAGGATGTGAAAGAACTATATAATGAAAACATAAAAACACTCAAGAAAGAAATCTAGCAGGACTGGAGAAAATGGAAAGACCTCCCATGCTACTGGATAGGTAGAATTAATATTGTCAAAATGGCAATTTTCCCAAATGCAATATATGGATTAACACAATACCAATGAAAATACCAGCATTATTGTTCACATCAATTGAAAATATGTTCTAAAAATTCATATGGAATGGCAGAAAGCCTTGGATAACCTAACATATCCTCAGCAAAAGAACACCTCTGCTGGTATTACCACACCTGACCTAAAGCTATGTTATGAAGCCATAGTGACAAAAAAAAGATCATGGTATTGGAATAAAAACAGAAACATAGACCAGTGGAACAGAATTGAAGACTCAGACTTTAGGCCAAGCAACTACCGCTGCTTGATCTTTGACAAAGTTGCCAATAATGAAGTCTGGGGAAAAAAAGATAGCATCTTCAACAAATGGTGTTGGACAAATTGGAAGACCATATATAGAAAAATGAAATTAGACCTACTTATTTCTTCATACACAAAAATCAAATCAAAATGGATTAAAGACTTCAACATAAGACCTCAAACTCTTCAACTACTGGTAGAAAAAATAGGAGGCACTCTCCACAATATAAGACTGGGAAAAGACTTCCTGAACAAAACCCCAGTAGCCAAGGAAATTAAACAAGCACTCCAACCAATGGGATCTCGTGAAGGTAAAAAGCTTTTGCACAGAAACATACCATTAACAGAGCCCACTGAATGGCAGGAAATCTTTGCCAGCTGTACCATTGACAGAAATCAAATATTTAGAATCTACAATGAACTCAAAAAACTAAACAATACAAAGTCAAACAACCCACTACAAAAGTCGCTCAGAGAATTAAATAGGGAGTTCTCAGAGGCAGAATTACATATTGCTAACACACACTTAAGAAAATGTTTAACATCCTTAACCACTAGGGAAATGCAAATGAAAACAACCATGAGATTCCACCTTGCCCTAGTAAGGATAACAAACATTAAAAACTTAAATGAAATAAAAAATGTTGGAGAGGATGTGGAGAAATAGGAATACTCATTCACTGCTGGTGGGAATGTAAGCTGGTACAACCACTGTGGAAATCAATTTGGAGACTCCTGAAAAGGATGAATATAGAGGTACCAGCAGACCCTATTATCCCCTTACTGGGTGTTTAGCCTAAAAGCTCCACATCTCAGTTCAGAGATATTTGCTCAACCATGTTTATTGATGCTCAATTCATGATAGCTAAAAACTGGAATCAACCTAGGTGTCCATCATTGGATGAATGGATAAACAAGATATGGTGTATCTACATGATGGAATTCTACTCAGCAGTGAGAAAAAAAAAATGACACATTGAAATTTATAGAAAAATGGTCAAACTTGTAACAGATCATTCTAAATGAACTCACACAATCACAGAAAGACAACCATCGCATGATCTCACTCATCTGAAGTTCCTAACCTGGATCAGCCCAAGGTTCTGGCATACCCGAATAGTATCTTGAGGTTTGCACAATAGGGAGGGTAGGGATTGGGGGAAGGGAAAGGGTGGGGGACACACAAAAGTTGAAACCAAAGTGAACTGGTACCATAGAATTTGGAAGTCAGACTAAAAGGTGGAACCTTCAAGAGAACCTTGGTGAGTAATCAATATCTTTCTAATTGGCTAAGAAATCCACTCAGTGGAAAGGATCCCATATCTGGATTTGAAAACCAGGTCATAATCCTATGGATACAAAGATTATGATCTCTAGTGTCAAGCTCCCACTAATCTTTGGTAAGAAGAAGGTCAAGCCAGGCGTGGTTGTGTACTCCTTTAATCCCAGCACTCGGGAGGCAGAGGTAGGGGACCACTGTGTGTTCGAGGCCACCCTGAGACTCCATAGTGAATTTCAGGTCAGCCTTGGCTAGAGTGAGACCCTACCTTGAAAAAAAAAACAAACAAGAAAAAGAAGGTCTACATGTGTCAAATTCTCCCTAAATTAATAATGCTTACCCCATATAATCTATGCTGACTTCACTCTCTGTTTGAAAATACGTTTTTCTTTTTCAAAAGGTAGCAAGACCCAGGGAGATAAACTACATTTTGCACTTCAGTCAAGCTGAAACCACAAAGAAATGGCAAATATTAGCAAGAATGTAGCTTCCATGGTGAGCCTAACAATCAGTGCCAGGGTGAAGGAGATAGATACTGAGGATATTCAACACCTACCAAAGCAGAGACCCAGAGAAGTCCTCATCACTGAAGTAGACATAAAATACACCTAACATGGCTAAGGGAATTTTGTGAATGAGTGGGGCCAAAAGATTGTAATAGCCACAGATTGGGATGTCATGCTCAGAGACATTGCCTCCCCCCACCTCAACAACTTACTACTGCTCCCACAACACATAACCCACCACCCTATGGGGAATACCTGCAACCCCCCTAGCAAAATGGGGGCAGGGCTGAGGGAATAGATGATACCAGCACATGATGTATCCATTCTGTCTTTAAATTAAAAAAAAAAAAAAAACAGAAACAAACAGACAACAACAACAAAACCATTGTGTTAGAGGAAGCAGAATGTATGACCCAGAGAAAGGGGAGGAATATTATGGAACACTTTTTTCAGGATATGACATGTTCATTTCATTCATGACCTCATGGTATCTGTGATTGGTTATCTACCCAATAGTGGGCCTATCCACATTCTGTCATGGATGGTAGTGGTTAAAATAGCTCACCTTCAAAGCCTAAGAACAATTCCTTAGGACCCACAATCAATTCCCTAGGACCCACATAAGCCAGATACACAAGGTGGCACATGCATCTGGAGTTCTTTGGCAGTGGCTGAAGCCCTGGAGTGCCCATTCTCTCTCTCTCTCTCTCTCTCTCAAATAAATGAAATAAAAAATTTTAAAGGAGACAGTTATGATGATGGACAAAAAAAAAAATCTAACTCCAGGATAAATGAACAATTCATGGTCACCAATAAGATACAGCAGCCAACTATAATCTCAAGAATATTTATGTGACTATTAGTGTACTAAATTTTTAGAAGAATGAAGCTAAATAGCCTTTTGTAACCAATTAAATTACTTTCAAACATTTGATTTTAATTCTTCAATATCTAATTTAGATATTTTCTCTCTGGCATTCTATAGATTCATATAAGGAGATTTGGCTTTTCTAATTTATTATTTAGCAGACAATCTTTCAAGATTATATACTGAGCAAAGTAGTGACTTCTATAGAAATAATATATATTTATCTTGAAGCTTTTACACTCTCCTCTTATAAAATTAATCTGGGCCTGAATGAGACTACACAGATCACACCAGCTCTCTCAGCAATGCAGACATTACTGTGACCTTCACTGCAAAGTTTTGTGGATGATATTTTGATCATTTTATCACTATTAAAATATTGCAAAGACATTATCTTTTAGTGTCACCATATGTCTCTCTGGCATCTGTGTTTGGAAATATCCAAGGCAGATCATAGAATACCGAGCCCACAGAATATCAAAAATTGCAGATGAAGATAAAAAGGGTGTTAACTATTCAGGGATTTCAAAACACTGAAATACTTACCAGGTTAAATGTCATGAATTATTTATATGAATGATCAACTATTGTTTTGTTTTCCTCCAAGGTTTTCAAATACACTACATCATACTACCATGGAGTAAAAAAGCAAAGAAGGGATAGAGAAATATTTATGAGAACCTACCAGGTACCCTGGGAAAGGTGTTTGATTCTCATTAAAAAAGAAAAAGTTCTTCATTTCAAGAATTTCTCATGCATGTGGTAGCTAATGTTTGTAGTAATGGCTATTGTATTTATTTCTGGTTTATCACATTACTTCTTTTTTTTTTTTTTGAAACATTATCTCATTCTAGCTCAAGCTGGCTTACATGGGTCCTGGGGAATCAAACCTGGGTCCTTTGGCTTTGCAGGCAAGCACCTTAACCACTAAGCCATTTCTCCAGCCCTCACATTACTTCTTATTTTACAAGTAATAGAAAATAGAAATTCATAGCTTAATTTCTCTATTTTGAGCGTAGAATTACAGAATTGTGGATTACTGTACCAAAAATACACTCATTCGTAGCTGATAGACCCTTAATTCTAAATTTCATATCGGTGGACATTCATCTATGAAAAATATCTTCTTATATTTCGGGGTTCAGACAGTTTCCCCACTCATACTACTAGGACTGTGGGACTGGAGTCCAAGTGTTACCAAACAAAGTTACACTTCCTTATTTTGTCTCAAGAAGCCAAGAGAAAAAGGGAAAAAAAAAAGTGATTTGATCCAATCTAGTTATCAGCATGCAGTGACAGCTGGGGGACATTAAAAGTGTGTTTTATGGGGGACTATTCTGACTTTTTTTGATAAACATTAGACACCAAGTCAACAGCCCCAACTCTACAGGACCCCTGAGCATTCAAAGGCAGCAGTATTCTCCATCCAATTATCCCACCCTGGACCATACAGTCTCAATTTGAGGCCACTGTACTCTTTTCTTGATTGGACAGCAGGAGAAAAGTAATGAAAAATAATGACAATTGTGAGTGGTGAGATAGTCATTTGCAACATTTGTTGGAAATTTCACACCAACATATTGCATAAAAACATTACTGCAGCACATAAATACTGTTGTCTCTAAAGACTCTCCAATCTTTCTTGAAAGTTGCAATTATCATGAAAAATTAAGGGAAGGTTTATGAATTAAAAATATAAAAGAATTTCAACAGAATTTAAAAAGATAGTTAATTAAAACACTTCTGTCAAGAATGCTATTGACTTAATAATGAGTTATCAAAATAAATATTGAATTATTTCAGAGACAGTATTTATAAGTTTAGAAAAATCCTTATCTCTTTTATATGTGACAAGATAACAGGTTTACTTGTCAGATTAATTGCAAATACAGTACAAAACAGAGATGAGACTATCAATATAGTAGCCAATGAGGAAACCACCTCCAAATAAGAATGAGTATAAAACTCGTATCTGAAAGACAGTCCTCTGTCTTTCTCTCATAAAGCAGTAAGCATTATTCCTATCAGAAAGGCAAGAGAAGCTCTGGCACTTTGAAAACTTAGCAAGACAGGGGCTGGCCCTGCTCAAGCTCTGTCACATACTCGAATCTATATCAAAATCAACAGTGCATATACAACATTCCAAAACAAATTTAAGTAGTCCCTCATCTCCCCAGTTAGATATGAATTGTTCCTTGAACTTGGGGCTAAAGGTGAACAAGCTTCTTCTAAAATGGACGGAAAATAAATCAGCCAGGCTTTACTGGTACTATCATCTCTATGGCCACTTGTAAATTCTGTTATTATAGATGTGAGTATCCACACATGGGACATGATCAAATGAGTCTGGATATCTCCCGATAAATGTGGGCAGATGTGACCTGCATTCACATAGCCATTCCTGCATTTATTAATTTTGTGTGTGTGTGTGTGTGTGTGTGTGTGTGTGTGTGTGTGTGTGTAGGCCAGAAGACAACCTCACTTGTTATACCCCGGGAATGCCATTCACCTCTATTTTAGACAACATCTTATTGGCCTAGATCTCTCCAATTAGGCTAAACTGGCTGGCCAGTGAGCCCCAGGTCTCAGCTGTCATGACCTCCCCATTAATGAGATTATAAGCAACATGCCAGGATTTTTTACTTGAATTCTAGGGATAAAACTCAGGTTCTCAAGCTTGCAGGGCAAGCTCTTTACTTTGGCTGAACCATCTGCCTAGCCATGAAATTAGTTTCAGATGCTCTGTGCCTTGATGCTCTTATGTTCTTTAATTGTACTTGGACACCACATTATGCAACTTGATGAAGGCACTTGAGGGCAGACCTCAACACAAAGAAAAATGTGACCATCTCTGAAGGTGTGGCTAGTATCAAGTATACCATTTCATGTATATGCTCCTCTTTCCCTTGAAACTTTCTTATACACAAGCAAGTATCTTTCTTTTCTTTTCTTTTCTTTTCTTTTCTTTTCTTTTTTTTTTTTTTAAGCATTTAAGACAGAAAAAGAAGGAGGGGAAGCGAGGAGAAGAGAATACAGGTGCACAAGGGCTTCCTGCAACTGCAAGTGAACTCCAGAAACATGTGCCACTTTTTTCATCTGGCTTTACATGGGAATTGGGGAATTGAACCTGGGCTGTCAGGCTTTGCAAACAAGAGCTTTTAACTGCTGAGCCATCTCTCTAGCGCAAAGGTAACTTTCTAATACACAGAAACAAAACCAAAGGAGAAATCTAAGAAAAGAACTGAGATATTCAACAGTCTAGCAGCAAAGCAGGACTGTTCTCAGGGGATTTTGAACTATTCTGAACAAGCCTTTGCATGTTTTGTGACACTGCTGATTGGAACTCTGTCAGCTTCTTATTGAAAGAGGTGATGGTGATTCTCCATGCCTGAGGTATTGGACTGAGACACAACTTTCTGTGGTAAATACTTTATAATTAATACCTTGATAAGTTTGCTTTCATTTCAGGGTAGAATTACATTAGTGATTCTTTAATACATTATAAATTTCAGCAAATACTTAATGCAGAATGAAGTACTGAGCCTTTTAGTGCCTCTGAACATACATGAAATATGCTAGATACATACTACATTTTCATCATGACAGTCAAGATGAACATTATTTTTAGGATAGTATAAATCATAATCATTTCATATTTGATAAGAAATATGTTGTTACTTGACAAAAATAATGATTATATGATACTATATTGCCCACAAGCTTAAACGTAGGGCTGTGGTTTAGTAAAACTAGCATAATATGTAAGAATAAGGCAAAAAAATTATTATATTGTTTTGGTAATTCCAAGATAATTGATTCTGCATTGCATTATAGCAATATATTGAAAGTAATTTAGCTAGAGGGCTCTGTATTGCTAAAACAATTCTTTAATTTTAATATACTCATAAATATATTTAGGAAACAATATTTTTACAAATTATTCATTTATTTAAATTTAAGAAATGTTTAAGAATGAATATTTGGCTCATAGTAAAAATAAAATGTTATGGCCAATGTACACAGCAAAGTAAGGAATTACATTGTTGCTTACTAAGTCATATTAACATACACTAATATTTATTGTGCTCTAATCTTATGTGAAGCACTGTATACTAAGTACATATTACCTCCTATCCTTTTCTTGGTATTAAGGGAGCAATCATCTCAATTACAGCTTGGGTGGTTTGTCTAAATCACAGGATGAGTAAGTAGCAGAGTCAGGATTCAAGACCAGGCAGCCAGGCTATTGGAACATCAGGGTGTTTTCCTTTCACCCAATAGGTGTTGGTCTTAAAGATGACAGCAATGGGTATGGGGCAGAAGTGTGCTGTAGCAGCAGCCACAACACACAGCATAGTCAGTCAGCATTCTACCAGGAAAATAAAAGTGTCGGAATCAGTATCCTATGGAGAAGGGGGAAGATAGTGTTTAGACTGTTGCTGCATTATAGTAGTAACATGCAGAAAAGCAACTCAGAACCTAGCAAGTAACTAGGGACCATCAATGAGAAAAATATTCAGAAAGAAAAGCCCAAACTTGTTGAACTGAGAAGTCTCAAATATTTTTAAAGGAATAGGACAATGAGTGGTGGGTGACTGTAATTCCAGAACATGGGAGGTGGAAACAGGAAAAACCAGGAGTTAAAGGTCATTCTTAGCTACAAAGAAAATTTAAGTCCAGCCTGGGCTACAGGAAACTATATCTCAAAAAATAATAATAATTGAGTAGAAGAAAAAAACAGTAGCAGTTTTCTTAAAATAAGTACAAGATACTATAAACTGAGATTTTGTTTTTTAGTAAGGTGAGCATACACCCCTTTTACAAGTTACACTATAGAAATATGACCTGTGAAATGTGATTTTCAAAAATTGTACAAATATTTATTTAGTGACTACATGACAGATAAAAAGACAAAAATGAATAAAAGTATTCCATTCTCCTACAAACCTCAAGTTATTAAGATATAGAACACTGTAATCACCTGCAAATGAATTATTTAATAATTAAGATGAAAATGGTACATATGAGAGTAAATAAAAATTCAAAGTTTGAATCTCTTTAAAAGCTAAGAAATGATTTAAACCCAAAATAACAACAAAGTGAATTAAAACATATGACTATAATAGCACAAAGGCAGGTTCTAAGGAGAACACAAGTATACTATGATAAGATATTGTCATATTGTTTGTGAAATGTTATGTCACTTGATAGGTGGCTGTCATATGATGAATAGATACAACTTTTAAAACAAGCTCTAAGCATACAATGTGCATATATGAACAGTGAAAAGAGATTGGATATTTGAATTCAAAGAACAAGCTTCAAGAAGTGAAGTACTACAAGAAGTACTATAAGAAGTGAAAGGTTAGAAAAGAGTTAACAAGGCATGGTAGCACACACCTTTAATCCCAGGATTTAGGAGCCAGAGGTAGGAGGATCATCATGAGTTCAAGACCAGCCTGAGACTACATAGTGAATTCCATGTCAGCCTTGGCTAGAATGAGAACCTACCTCAAAAAAAAAAAAGGAAAAATAAAGAAAAGTATTATGTTATGTGATTAATAAATGACAACTATAATAAGGAAAAACAGATTCACTAGAATATTAATATTTAACCAGAATTATTTCATAATAAAAATTCCCAATGCATTTAAAAAGTCTAAAAGTAAAATGTATATGTGACTAATAATAAAGATTCAAAGTAGATGAAGCAAAACACAGGTTACAAGAATTTGACATTTCCATTATTTTGCTGAAATTTAAACATGTCTCTTTCAGACACTGACAAAACAAGTATACAAAAAGATCAGTAAAGAAGTAACCATGAACAACTTTATTACTGAACTGATATCCATAGGCTATCCTGTCCTACAGGAGTACACACTGCTTTTTAAAAGCATATGGAGACTTAGTATGTCATAATATAATTTTAAATAATTCAAATAATAAAAACCATATTTGCTAGCCACAATGAAATGAAATTAGAAACTGGTAACAGAAAGATCTAGGAAATACATAAACAGTGGGAACTAAATAATATACTTCCAAGTGGATCATTGGGCAAAGGAATAAACCAAAGGGATAATTTGAAATTACATTGAACTAAATGAAAAAGTATCAAAATTTGTGGAATGTTTGTGAAGAAGAATTTGAGGAACATTTATAAGTCCAAATATCTACATCAGAAAAAAAAAAAAGCTTAAACAATTACTTTAGAGGCTTTAAAAAAGAAGAACAAGAATAACAAATTAAGCCCTAAAAAGAGAAAAATGAGTAAGGATCCAAGTAGAAAATAATGAACAGAAAACCACAATGATGTCAGCAGCTAACTCCTTGAGAAAATTAATAGAACTTAATAATCTTTTAGCCAGAGTGATGTCAAGAGGATGAGAGAGGACACAAATTAATTACCCCCTAGTATCCTAAGAGAATTTGCTTCATGTCCTCATGCACAACTATCTTCTTAAATCCACAGATTCTGAAGCTCTGTAAATTGGAATAGTATTTGTGTTTCATCTGTACTCATATAGCACATACATTAAATATCTATAGATTATTTATAATCTGAATACAATCCTCAATGCCAGCCATCATGTAAATTATTGTTATAGTATGTAATATATATATATATATATATATATATATATATATGTTTCAGAAATAATGAACAGAATAAAAGTATATGACATCTTTAAGAGAAACAAGACCACTGTAGGCCTAACTTCAAAGCACACCAATGTGACGTAAGATGAGCAATACCTAGTCAATAAATGGTGAAGAAACACTGAGAATCTGTGACAGAGTCAGGGGTTACAACTTCATTCACATGGATTAAGCATATTTCTTGTCAAATGGCAAAATGAGACATTTCTTTCTGAGAAATTTTGGAATATTAAAACAACCAATGCTGTTTGGATATGCAAAAATAGAAATACTGGATATGGAAGACCAGGTGTACCGATACTAGCAGTAAAAGAACTCACTTCACTAAAGATATACAGATATGGCAGATATTCAAAGGTTGCAAATGGAATTTTATTTTTTTTTAAATCCTGCAATGTTTGGCAACTTAGAAAAAAAACCTTTAAAAATGCAATGAATGTTTAAGAATAAGTAGTCTGAATATCACATACACACACACACACACACACACACACATGCAAAATGTGACTTTGTAATTTAAAATGATCCCATACAGAAAACTCTACAGCAAGGTAGCTTTAAGTAATAGATTCTACCAACCATTTATAGAAGAATAATACTAATTCTATAACAATTCTTTTAGAAAACCAAAGAAGAAGCAGTCATATTCATTTTATTCAACAAGAAAAATTACCCAGCCACCAAAACTAAATTGGAATTAGAAGAACATATGCAGGCTAATATTCCTCCTAATGCCTAACAAATTTTGGCAAACAGAATGGAACAAGATGTTTTTCTTTAAAAAAAATAAGGATGTGGTGGGGATTGAAATCAGCAGTAGAATTTTTGCCTAACATGTTTGAGTCCATAAGCCGAATCTATAGCACAGAATAAAAACAAAAACAAAGAAACAAACAACAACAACAAAAACAGATGTATATACCAGTCATGCAATTGACAAAGTTTGCCATAATAATGAACTAAAATAAAGGACATTTCACTCTTTCAACTGATATTGAAAGAAAACTTGTCATATATATATATATATATATATATGTATATATATATATATATATATATGAAACTAACATCTAGTATTTTGAAGGAAAAAGCTCAGTAAACTGTTTTAGGGGCAAAATATATAGAGATACCACTTACATAAAGTTTTTTAATGTATGTAACTTGCTTGTGGATATAAACAAATACAGCAAAACTATTGGAGAAAATGTTCAACTATGAACAGTGTTCTTCTCTGGAAAGTGAGACAGGAAAATAAGGCCAAAGGAGATATAGGGAAGGCTGTAATGGAGGAGATGCAACTGTGTTTCTAATAATTCTATTAAAATTTAGAAGGTCAGAGAAAATATTGGAACACATTAAAATGCACTAAATTATATTATATACAAAGTATTTGTGCTATTACTCCCAATTAGCCTTTGGAAGCTAAAAGCAAAAGATGGTACTTGAAAATTAGGCCGCCACTACAATCTGATTTACACACATGAAAGGAAGTTGATAATATTTATGGTCAGGAATGTTACTTTAAAATGACTTGAAATGACAGGTAAGAAGATAGTAATTTTCTGAATGCATGCATGTGTTGATGGCAGTTTAATATGTAAGTTTATCATGGTAATTTTATTTACTGCTTGAAATCCTAATTTGTTTTCAGATTTTCACTTTTGCAGACCATGCTGCCATGAACCTTCTTGCATACCAGTGACTTTTTCATGACTCTCCTGTGCACATGACTTTCATGGGATATACTTAGAAATATAAGCACTACTATAGCTATCATTTGCCTTTTTATAAAGCAAGAAATATAATGGAGTTCCATATAATTTAGAAAAGAGGTACGGGATCATAACTTTTTCCCTTGCCTACCACCAAGCTGTCAACCATTACTTGAAAGAAAATTTGGAATTTTATGGTGGTAAGCTCCCAACCTTTAACAATCAATTTCTTTCCTCCCTCTCTCCATTTTAAAAAAAAAACCATTGTCATCTTCAGACCTTCTTTCTTAGAACCTTATAGTGTGAGCTATTCATTTCTTGCTTGTCTTGCATATTTAAACCACTTTTACAATTAGATACAGGTTGTATGTCAATAAAAATATTATTCATTTAATGAGGGGTTGACAGTAAATAAAAATGAACACAAGTATATAAAAATTTAGAACAAATATATATCTATAATTTATCATATGAACATTGTCCCATAGACTCCAATGTATGTCCAAGGATGATTACTGAAGCATTTAAAAATAACCTAGAAACAAAACAATGTCTTCCTCCCCATCTTCAAATATTACTGGAAATGTTCAGCACATCAGAGGGCAAGAAGAGACAAAGCCTGTATATACGGTTGTTAGAGTTCTGTATTTTCTGTTTGTTTAATTACCAAAATACCACAACTATAACCTGAAATACTATTGATCCTCATGATTTTCCTTTACCACCACATTAGACAATTTTCACATTCCTTACTTATTTTACCACCACTGGGGACAAGAATTCTCAACTCTGATGATACCACAGAATGGTCAAAAATTGAATCAGCAGTTCCACTTAAATGAAGGAAGGCAGAATGTAGGCTCAGTGTCCAAAGGCTGCTATTGTCAGAACTCTTCCCAGGTGACTTTCATGTCACCATGGTTAGGGACCACTAATCTTTAAATAGCTGCAATCTGGTTTACTATTAGAAAAATAAAGTCTTGGAATGGGGAGATAGCTAAGTTGGTAATGAGCTGGTCTTGCAAGCATGAAGACCTGAGTGTGAACTCCAGTACCTGTGCAAAATGTGGGGCATAGTGGCACAAATCTGTGATCTTACTGCTGGTAGGGTGGACACAAGAGGATCCAGGAGATTCCATGGACAGCCAGTCTAGCCTAATTGGTAAGCACCAGGCAAGTGAGAGACCCTGTCTCAAATAAAGGCAGACTGTGCTCACTTTGGCAGCACATATACTAAAATTGGAATGATACAGAGAAGATTAGAATGGCCCCTTGCACAAGGATGACATGCAAATCTGTGAAGCATTCCATATTAAAAACTAGATAAATAAAAATAACGGTAGACAGCAGACCTGAGGAATGAAATCTGAGGTTGTGACCTGCCCTCCACATGTACACATACACATATGAACACATGCATGGACTCTTAAAACACATGTAAAAAATACTGAAAAATTAATTCTTCATCAATTTCCATTTAATTTTATCCAGTTTGGAAGTTTAGGAAATTGTGAAATTTATTTTGGAGCTAGAAAAAACCCTTCTAATGTGCTATGTAATTATGTCACTAATGTCAATATAAGAAACATTTCCATGGAAACCAGATGCATTTCAGGTCTACAACATTCCCTCCTTTGGTGAACTGTGTGGTGGCTGTAAGAGTTCCAGCTCTTATTCTTTTTTCTAAAAAAAATTATTTTTGTTCATTTATTTGAGAGAGAGAAAGAGGCAGAGTGACTGAGAAAGAGAAAGAGAGAGTGAGACAAAGAGAGAGAGAAAGAGACAGAGAGAGAGAGAGAGAGAGAGAGAGAGAGAGAGAGAACGTGCATGCTAAGGCTTTCAGCCACTGCAAATGAATTCCAGATGCATGTGCCACCTTGTGCATCTGGCTTACATGGGTCCTGGGGAAGCCAACTGAGGTCCTTTAGCTTTGCAGGCAAGTGCTTTATCCACCCCAGCTCTTATTCTGAGTCACCTCCATGGTTCTAACAAGTCAGGCCCAATGTGCAAATCCACTTACTTCAGCTGCACATTCTGACTGGTTGTCAGTTATTGATTTTGAATCCTTATTAAAGTTCATGTCTGTTGGGTAGTGGCACTGGTTTTATTCCCCACAATGGCGTGTTGAAAGAAATATTAATCTCTACTATTTCAAGCCAGGTCCTTTTGGTGAGGGGGAGCCAGTGTATGAGTTGTGTTAAGAGGAATAAGCCATTTTTGAGAATTTTGTACTTTTGTAGTATTAAAAAAAAATCAACTTGGGCTGTAGTGGTTAAGGTGCTCTCCTGCAAAGCCCAAGGACTCATGTTTGATTATCCAGGTCCCACATAAGCCAGATTCTCAAAGTGATGAAAGTGTGCAAGGTTGCACATGTGCACAGGGTGGTCCACGAATCTGGAGTTCAGTTGCAGTGGATGGAGGCCTTGGTGTGCCAATTCTCTCTCTCTCTAACTCTCTGTCATTAAAAAAAAAAAAAAAAAAAAAAAAAAAAAAACTGTTAGAACCTGAACAATGCAAAATGCATTTACATCTAATTTCAATTTACACAATTCTACTTTTGGAATACCTTTTGTATTCGGTGTCACTTTTTTGAAACACATACCAGATGGCAAAATTTCAACAGCTGAAGCTGAGTTTCACTAAAGGCTTTTCAGATCCAATTCTTGTGAATATTTTTGGTTGTAAATTGGGGAAGTCAATAGCACTTGGATCAAAATAGAGGTGTGACTAAAAATAATTACACCATTTTCTGTGTGACTATACCTGGCTATGAAACTAACAGGTGAAATTTTCTTTTCCTTTACAGCAGTTGGTAGCAACCCAGCTGACAAATCATCCATAGGTTAACTAAGCCCACTGTTTTAAGTGGTCATTACTGGTGGTGTGCATGACATCATACAGATGGGGGTCACTGGTATACAGAAAAGGGGTCAGCTTCTACCTTGGAGTAAGGAAATTACTTAATCGTACATTCATCACTTATAAAAAGGAAGTAAGGTCAACTTTATGGAAAATGCTGTGGTGATTAAATGAGAAATATTTAAGTGGTTTATTCAAATGTTTTTATGTTGAATATTGTTTTTGGTATTGCTGTTGTTTTCTGAAGATACACACATGCCTCACACAAGGATAGTGCCAACCAATTTAAGACATTTTATTTTGAGACAAAGTTTCACTAAATTTGCCACACTTGTCTCAAACTCATTCTATATCCTGAGCATTCTGTGAATTTATAATCTTCCTTCCTCAGCTTTTTATTATCTGGGTTTACATGCAGGCACAGCCAGGCACAACTATCCCCCCACACTCTGCTGTGCATAAGAATTTCTTAGGATTAGGATGTGTTAAGATGAACTTTCTGTTAAGCAGACATGAGCATGAACTAACATTGTACACTTATAACAAACTTATTGATGCTACTCCACATTTTGACTAGCAAGGCTGACTTGTAATTCCTAACCCAGGCACTCAAATAGCATTGCTTCCTTGCTTCCTACGCCATGTGCCATGTCCCCATCTTTGGTGTTTTAGAGTTTGTATTCTGGCCAACTAGAACTACTTATGTTTTGAATGAGATATCCTAAGGATTAGCTCAGGAAATACACACTGGAGTTAAGATGACTCATAATGTTTATAGATTTAATATCTTCACTGAACAATAAAAGTTCCTGTCTGAACGTTAAGTGTAGGAGAGAGGTACACAGACACTGAGTGTTGATAATTGGACTGGATGGGGAAATGGAAATGTCTTTGAAAAGCAAGTATCCCACATTCCAGGTTATGAGAGTGCCAAAGAAAAAGCTGAAAAACTGAAACTAGACAAAACAGACCTTGGAGGTAAGGAGGTCTAACATGGGACTATCCCTTAAGTCAGTGGTAAAGGAAATGGAAACTTGAACGAGTTATATGTTAAGTATATACACACAATGAAAATTGTTGCACTCTTTACATCTAACATATGACATGAACAATAGATGGTTTCAAAATAAATGAGAAATTACTTGATAGTAAATATAGCTTCTTACCCTGAACTGTATAAAAACTGTTTGGCTAAAAAGAAAATCTAATAATAATTTAGCAGTTATCAAAGCTGGAATTAGCTAATAAGAAATGCTAATTATGCTAAATTATCCTAATCTTTAGCATTAGGGCTATTAAAAGTTACTTTGCATATCAGCATAAAGGCAAAGAACATGGATTCCCCAAGCAAGAATGCCTGGGTAGAAAATCTTCTATTGTTTGTAGCTGGGTGATGATAACAGTAAGTTAACCTTTTTGTGCATATGTTGCTTTCTTTGTATAACTGAGTTAACATATAACCTTTCTCACAGTATTTTTAAAAAGTATATGTGTGTTTGTGTGTGGGCACATGTGTGTGTGCACACACGCATATGCGTGAGCACACCAGCTCTCCTGCAAGGCACATGAATATTGATCAGGTTTTATGTGTATGGTTTCAGAATTAAAGTTGGGCCAGCAGGCTTTGCAACCAATTGCCTTTAACCACTGAAAAATTTCTCCAGGCCCTCTTACAGTATTGTGAGTATGGATGGGTTGATATTTACTAATTACCTTAAAGGATAACTAGCACAATGTAAACATTATAACAATATTTTAAAATTAGATAATATTAGCATTTCCCAGTCAGTCTGGCTGATGGCTGTAGCTGATGGCACAAGATATGCAATTATACATAAAACAGGATTTAGCAATGTTGTATTTTATGGAGTCACAATACAAATTTGTCAATCCAAAGCTTTGAAAAGCTTTATAACCAAAAACTCTTATTCAAATGAATTTACACTTCATAGATTGATAACCTTCTAGCATTGTACTTTTCCTATGTAACAAATGTACTACCCCATAGCACTGGTTCCAATTGATCCATTTGGTATGCTTGTTGTTTGTTTTGCATTGCAATTATCTATAGATGAAGATACAGATTTTGGTTAATATCCTTTGCATTTAATCTACTGATACCTTCCTATCTTGACACAAACTCCATGCAGAGTTCCACATAAATACTGAATATGCTGGCTTAAATGTAATATAAAATGTCAAACAACAGACTCAGGTCTTGTACTTGAAAGGAATCTGGTTTAAGAACTCTAATTCTGGTCATACCTGTTTAAATGCCTTTTTATTCAGAAAGGCTGAAACAAATCATAGTATTATCAAAAACCAATATGGATAGAAACCCTGTACCAAAACTCTGCGAGGAGTCTCCTGTCAATGTAAAGTGTGGCTAAGAAGACATGTCTGTGTCCTCTAGTACAGGTGGAAACCCCTGCCTGAAGGGAAGTGGCTGAAGTTTCTCCTTTCTCTCCTTTCCTGAATTGAGTCAGGGCTCTGGTTTCTGTAAAAATTAGAAGGAAACAAAACAGATAACTTACTCTAAAAGTACAGATGATAATTCCAAGATATACCTCCTACACCCCATATTACAGCATCATCCAGAAGGCAATAAGCAGTAAGCTTGCTCTAGTTTCCACATACAGATTCCAGTATGGATAGGTACTTAAATTATAGTAAAAAGAAGAAGAGAGTGTACAGTAGGATCAGCACTGTGGAAGCCAATAAGTTATGAGAGGGAAAATAAAAAAGATTTCCATGTAGGCCATATATTAGGATTTTTCTCTAAGAGTAAAACAGACTGATATGTACTCAGAATGCAGAATGACACACACACACACACACGGATAAACTGTATGCTTAACCTGTGTTTTTGCTAAATCTGGAAGACTTGTTTCCCTGTAGATTCTTTGTGAGTTCCTACATAGACAATCATGTCTATAACAGACAGCCTCAGGTTGCTGAGATGGACTTCCAAATTAGGCACAGTTATGGAATAATAGATATTTATTTAAGCTTAAAAATCTAGTGCAAGTCTCATAATGGCAGAAGTTGGCCCCTTCTTAAAGGACCAAGCAGACAGAGGAAAAGCCATAAGCCAAAACACCAAAACCACACCACACAGCATATTTCAGGAACTCCAGCAGGAACTCATATACTTTGTGTATCTTTAGATTGGAATTTCAAATCTACCACCACATCTTAGGGTTGGACCCTAACATCTGCCCAGTGACACCTTCTCCATACATGTGGCTACAGATCTAAATTACAGACAGTAATAAAATACTGAATATATTGGGGGGCATTCAGTTAAACTACCACATTCCACCCTTGGCCCCCAACAGACTCATAACCACCTCACATTGTAAATTATATTCAGTCCAATTTCAAAGATCTCCACAGTCTTTACCAATGTTGAATAGTCCCAAAGTCTCCTCTGAGATTTGAGATAGTCTCTTAGCTGTGAGATCTGCAAAATCAGACAAGTTATATATTTTCAACTTATAAAGGCACAGAGTAAACATTTTCAATTGGTATAAGGCAAAACAGGGAGAAACTGGAACAATGGAAACTCAACAATCATCAAACAAACATCAATTTCTGCAATTCAGGGCTGAAGAGATGGCTCAGCAGTTAAGGCACTTGTCTGCAAAGCCTAAATACCCAGGTTCAATTCCATAGGACCCATATAAGCCAGATGCATAAGGCGGCACATACATTAGGAATTTATGTGCAGTGGCTGAAGGCCCTGGCACACCCAATCTCTCTTTCTATCTCTCTCTCTGTTTGCATCTTTCTCTCTCTCTCTCTCTCTCTCTCTCTGTCAGTAAATAATTAACTTAAATTTAATTAATTAAGTTTTTAAAAAAATTAAAACAAAATCTACAGATCAAGTCCAATACCCAATATTTTAACCACTGACTGACAGTCTCTGGGTTTTCTAATTCTGCCCTCCCGCTTTGCTGAGTAGACAGGGAAAACTTCCATCTGAATCCAACAGCCTTTATGGTAGCCTGCATAGTCCTGGTATGTCCAAAACATTTTTGGGTCTCCATGCAAACCACAGTCCATTTTCCAAAGGCTCTTCCAGCTTAGTCATGAGGGTCATCATGCCCAGTCTATATGCTGCATCTCAGCAGCAGCAGCTACGGGAACCAAGTTCATTTCAAGACCACTTCATGCATTTTTCATGCTTCCAAAATCAAAACTAGGTGTGCAGGACACAACAATATTCTTAATTCAGGGATTAGAATGAATCATGACCTTGAAAAATAGGTTCCTTCTCCAGCCAACTCTTTTCCAAAAATATTGCATTTCTATCATAGTCTTTCTTCAGGCATCATCTCCATTGTTTTAATGTAAAGCAGTTGGGCCATTTTCCAAAAGACTGCTAATGTGTTTGACAATAGCATCTTCAGAAACCAGCTTCTGTGCTAGTAATTTTAAACTTGCTTGAGGTTTTCAAACTTAAAATCTTTAATATCTCAGTCCAATACCTTTAGTCAAGCACATCAGTCTTTTACAAATTTAACTTTGATCAAACTTTCTCTGTTTGGGCAGTAGAATGCAGCCTGCCCTTATGTTCCAACAAAGTCCTCTGCAGTCTTTCCTTCCCTTTAGAATGTTCATAAGTCAAGCCTCCAAGTTCAATTCTCTTAGCACTTAGCATTTTCAAACTCTCATCAGAATAGTCCATAATACTTGGCTTACCATTCTAGAAGATGTCTTCAGTTGGAAGTACCAAGTACATGCCCGAATCTCCAAAACAAAAGTGCCAGAAGTCCAAAATCCACATGGTCAGATTCACTCACACCACCCCTGGTACCAATTTCTACACAGACAGCTTTAGGTCACTGAGATGAACATCCAAACCAGGCACAATTATGGAAGAAAGGATACTTTTTGAAGCTTACAGATCCAGGTGAAGTCCCATAATGGCGGAAGTTAGCCCCTCTTAAAGGAGCAAACAAAGAGAAAAAGCCATAAACCAAATTACCAAAAGCCATAACACACATCACACTTCAGGCACTCAGGGAGGACCTCAGGCACTTTGCATACCTTTAGACTAAAATTTTAAATCCACCACAAAAGCCACAACACACAGTACATTTCAGGAACTCCAGTAGGAATGCAGGCACTTTGCATAACTTTAGACTAAAATTTTAAATCCACAATAACACCTTAGGGTTGGGCCCTAAGATCTACCCAGTGCCACCTCTTCCACACATGAGGTTACAGATCTAAGGTACAAACTGTAATAAAATCTTGAATATATCAGGAGTGATTCATTTAAGCTACCACAATGTCATTTGCCTATATGGAGAGTTTTATATCTTTCTTGTCTGTAATGGCTTTCATTTCTATTTCTTTCTGTACTACTAGGTAGGCTATAACTTCTAATAGTGTAATCGAAATGAACAGTATAAACTATATTTCTCATGTGGCTTCTGATATTATCAGTAAAGTATTTGGGTGGGTTTTTGCATATCATTTATATAATATAAGCATTTAATCAAACAGAGATTCCTTCTATTTCTATTAATCTCAGAGGTTTTATCTGCTATTCAACTATTCCATGAGTGCTGAGTTGTACTGTTTTTCTCCATTAACTCATAAGGTCATTTTATTTTGTAAACAATAAAGGAAAGATATAACGGGATCCCTAAATTATATCTTACATAAATACCCATGAAGATGAATAATAGACTTATATAGCAGATCTCAGATCATAACAATCCTTAGGAGAAAATAGAGGGAGAAATCTCCGTGACATTGGTGTTGGCAGTGATTGCTTTTTGGATATAATATCAAGTACACAGACAGCTAAAGCAATAAGAATCATGTGAAACCACAGGAAGCATTTCTATATAACAAAGAAAACGTTCAACAGAATAAAAAGACAACCTATTTAATGGGAGACAATATTTGAAAACAATATATCTGATAATATCTAAAACATATGAGGGACAAGGAACTCATACAACTTAGTAGCAAAAAGAAGAGGAAGTGGAGAAAGGAAAAACATTCTGAAATAATTAAACTGGGCCTTGGGGTTCAGCTTAGTAAAAGAGAGGTTACCTAGCATACACAAGGACCTGGGTTCAATGCCGAGCATCACAAAATAAGTAGATAAGAGTAACTATGGAATATGGATATTTTAACTTGATAAATCATAAATATTTCATTATGTAAAGCCATACATTACTAAAGAAAGAAGATATATTTTCAGAGATGCATTATGAAGCATTTTTGTCACTGTGTGAACATCATAGAGTATACATAAGGTTAATTACAGTGATCACTAGCTAATGTGGTAACAGCATCATGTGTTAAGTTCAGTCACTGACTGAAAAATTGTTAGGAAGCACATGGCTGAATGTCTATCAAAATTACATATTGTACACTTTAAATATATGCAATAAAAATAATCACATTTGGGCTGGAGAGATGGTTTAGTGGTTAAGCGCTTGCCTGTGAAGCCTAAGAACCCCGGTTTGAGGCTCAATTCCCCAGGACCCACGTTAGCCAAATGCACAAGGGGGCGCATGCGTCTGGAGTTCGTTTGCAGTGGCTGGAAGCCCTGGCGCACCCATTCTCTCTCTCTCTCTATCTGCCTCTTTCTCTCTCTGTCTGTTGCTTTCAAATAAATAAATAAACCAAAAAAATTAAAAAATAATAATAATAAATTAATCACATTTGTGCTCACTTTAGCAACACATATGCTAAAATTGGAATGATAAAAATCATCATATTTTATACCTTAAATATATACATTTTGTCAATTGTTCTTCAATAAACAAGTAGAAAAAAATTCTGCTCTGTAAAAGACTATTAAGCTGAAAAGAGAAGCTAGAGAGAAACAATGTTTTCAAAATAATATATGATAAGTCTAAATGTACAAAAATATTAGAATTCAATAACAGAAAAACCTTTTAGACACTCACCAAAGAAGATATGTATGCAGATAGCAAATAAGCATAGAAAAATGTGCCCCACATCATGTGTTATAGATTCAAAGCAAATTAAAACAATAAAATACCATTTTCCATTACCTAGTACCATATCTTCTGACAAAGCCAACCACTAGCAAGGACATGAAGCAGCAGGAATGCAAAATGCCTCAGCCACTTTCACAGAGTTTGGAAACTTCATATAAAACCAGGCATGCCCTTACAGTCTGGTGATCAAGCTCCTGGACATTTATCCAAAGGAGATGATAATTTATGTTCATACAGAAATTGTGCACATAGATATAAAAAGTAGCTTTACTGATAATTTACAAAACTCAGAAATAATCAAGATATCCTTTAGGATAAAGTGTTGTGCATACACAATAAAATGTAGTGCAGTGCTAAAAATTAAATGAGTAATCAAGCAATGAAAATAATACATGGAAGAAACTTAAATGTCTATTACTAAGTGACAGAAACCAATATGAAAAGCCTACCAGCTATATGCTTTTAGCTATATGACATTTGAGAAAGGGCAGAGCTATAGACTTTCAAAAGCCTAATGATTGCCAATGATTGAGTGGTGGTGAGAAAAGAGAATTAAAGGAAGTAAGAGAAATTGATAAATTAAGAATAAGGTCACCTTCTTCTGTAGGTAGTTAAGGATACAAGCCCTAAAGTCATACATGTCAACTTGCAGTAACAAGACTACAACACACCTCTAAGTAAAATGAGTATGTTCTATTTCCAGATGTTGGATGAGTGAGCTCAAATTTCCAAGACATCTTACCATGGGAATTATACTTGTTACCGTGTTGTGATTCCTCCCTCTCACTATAATGTTCATGGTCCTTGTGAAGTATATATGAGACACATTATTATACTTTTCCTTCTCATTGATAGGACAAAGCATCTGATCAAAAGCAAGTGATGTGGGGAGGGGGTTGTATTTTGGTTTTAGTCTAGAGAGGAAGCTTCATGGTGGCAAGAGAAAGCATACTATAAGCAGAGGCTGAACATTACCTCTTCCATAGCAGCTGGCAAACAGCAGCAGGACAGAGAGCCAAACTCTGGCAAGGGGGAGCTAGCTTATAATTCCCCAAATCCTGCCCACAATATCACACCACCTCCAGTTAGGCTATACCTACCAAATTCCCATCAGCTGGGGTCCAAACAATCACAACACATGAGTTTATGTGCAACAACTCATTCAAACCATCATACACATATTTTCCACATATCCACTTTTGGCATTTTTCTAATCCTCTGCTCATTCTTTGCAATAAACTCTGTCCCTCATACCTTAGTGCACTTGAAACAACAATCTCTAAGTGACCAACAACTTGCAAAATTTAACACTTCAGAATGCCCAGCTTTGTATCTTTTGGACTTTTTCTTTGGCCTCAGTTACAGGGTCCATATCTCTAGGTCTCACTGGAGCCTTTTTCTTTATTTCAGAAGCAGTGATAACAAATGTATTTTTTATATATTTTCTTTAGACATATCCCAATTATTTAGACATACATTATTAATTTTTTATTTGTGAGGAAAATTTATCATTATTATGCATTTTTTAAAGAAGTGGAAAATGAGACACACAGGTGAGTATTACAGATGAAACTCTATGCAGGTCAAAAGTATTCTTAAGCATATTTTAAAATCCAGGTGGGGTGATGCATGCCTACAAGCATTTAGGAGGCAAAATTAGGAGGATAGCTACAAATGCAAGTCTAGCCTAGTTGACATAGCAAGGTCTAGGCAGCCCAGGATTAAGAGTGAGACCTATCTCAAAAAAATCATAAAATAAAAAACCAAAAACAAAAGAAAAATTCAAAATTGCATTTTTAACATACACTGATTTAAAGGGAACCAAAACTTCAGAATAACTAGGCTTCCAGTGTACAGAGTAAAGCAGGTATTTACAGAAAAGAAACAATCCAAGACTAGAAGGTAAGGATTGAGCTACTTGGGTGGGAAAAGCCTCATGATTAATCAGTTTGCAAAGGTTTAAAAATTCATAGACAGCAGTATTACAAAAGTTCTAAAGATGTTTCTTTTAGAAATTAATGACTTACCTCACCTGGCAGGGAAGAAAAGGCAAGACCTTGAGAGTTCATTGAGGTTTTTAGGGATTGGCAGATTCTACTCCAGTGGGAGGGTGTGGAAAAGCAAAGTAGGAATTCTTCAAGACATATGGTCATTAAGAATCTAAACATCAGCCAGGCGTGGTGGCGCAGACCTTTAATCCCAGCACTCAGAAGGAGGATCGCCGTGAGCTCGAGGCCACCCTGAGACTCCATAGTGAATTCCAGGTCAGCCTGGGCTAGAGTGAGACCCTACCTCGAAAAACCAAAAAAAAAAAAAAAGAAGAATCTAAACATCGATAACAAAGAGAAAGTTCTAAAAGCAGCTATGAAGAAACAACACATTACAAATAAAGATAACCCTATCAGAATTACTTCAGACTTCTCAATGGAAACCCTAAAAGCCAGGAGGACCAGGAATGGAACACTGCAAAAGTCTGAGAACTTATGGCTTCCAAGCCAAACTACTCTGCCCAGCAAAAGTATCCCTCATAATAGATGGTGAAATAAAAACATTCCATGATAAAACTCAGCTTTACAATTATATGAACACAAAGTCAAATGTAAAGAGAGCACTTCAGGGAATTTTCCACATGAAAGAATAAAATAACCAACCTCAAGTGCCTACAAGAAACAGATTACAATAACCAAACTCATAGAAGGCACAAAAACATACAAATCCAAGAAAACATAAAACCACATAAGCCACCACAATATGGCATGGATTAAATCAAACCTCATAGTTATTATCCTATTATCCATATTAATGACCTTAATTGACCCATCAAGACACATAAGGTAACCGGATGGATCAGAAAATTAGACCCTGCAATCTGCTATCTTAAAGAAACCCACCTCACAACTAGACAGACCTCTCCTCAAGATGAAAGGGTGGAAAATGATATTCCAAGCAAATGGAAATAAGAAACAAGCAGGCATAGCTATACTAATATCAGATAAAATAGACTTCAAACCAAAAGTAATCAAAAAACAAACAAAGAAGGCCCACTTCTTTCTCATCAAGGGAACGATCCAACAAGAGCACATCACAATCATGAATATTCATGCACCAAACACAGGTGCACAACAATTCATAAAAGAAAACTGACTTGGCAAAAAAACAAACATAACCACCAACACCATCATAGTTGAGGTCTTTAATACTCCACTATTAGCAATAGATTGCTCACCCAAACAGAAAATTAACAGGGAAGTAAGACAGCTTAACAAAATCATAGATCAATTAGACCTAATGGACATCTACAGAACATTCCTATAGCAAAAACACAGATTACACATTCTTCTCAGCAGTCCATGGAACTTTTTCTAAAATAGATCATATACTGGGCCATAAAGCCTACCTCCATATATTTAGGAGGATTGACATGATTTCCTGAATCATGTCAGATCACAATGCTGTATTGCTGGAAATTGACAAGAAAAGATGCATCAGGAATCCTACCACTTCCTGGAAACTGTAAACAATAAGTGGGTAGTGGAGAAAATAAAAAATGAAATTGCAAAATTTATAGAAATAAATGACATGAGAAGACAACATACCAAAACTTATGGGACACAATGAAGGCAGTTCTTAGGGGAAAATTCATAGCACTAAATGCCTTCATAACAAGACAGAGAGATTCCCAAATCAATAACCTAACCATCCACCCAAAGGCTCTGGAAAAACAAGAAGAATCCAACCCCAAAAGCTACAGAAGGACATAAATAATTAAGATCACAGCAGAAATTAATGAATTGGAAACTAAGAAAACAATTAAGAAAATTGATGAAACAAAGAGCTCGTTCTTTGAAAAAATAAACAAGATTGATAAACCCCTGACCAATTTGATCAAGCAAAAAAAAAAAAAGAAAGAAAGAAAGAAAGAAAAAGAAAATGAAAAAGAAAAAAAAAAGAAATGCTTCAAATTAACAAAATTAGAAATGAAAAAAAAGGAGAGATCACAACAGACATAACTGAAATTGGGGGAATCATCAGGACTGATTTCAAGGACCTCTACTCCACAAAACTGGATAACTTGGATTAAATAGATGAATTCCTGGACACATACCACCTACTAAAGCTAAACTCAGATCAGATTAATCTCCTAAACAAACTTATTACACCCATCAAGATTGAAAGGGTAATCAAAAACCTCCCCAAAAATAAGAGTCCAGGACCAGATGGCTTCTCAGTTGAAACCTTCATGGAAGAACTGAAACTAAGTTTTCTCAAACTGTGACATACAATTGGAGAACAAGGAAAGTTCCCAAACTCCTTTTATGAAGGTACTATCATCCGAATACCAAAGCCAGGCAGAGATGCCACAAGAAAAGAAAACTATAGGCCTATTTCCCTGATGAACTCAAGCAAAGATCCTGAACAAAATCCTCGCAAACCAAATTCAGCAACACATCAAAAGCATTATCCAGCTTGATCAAGTAGGCTTCATCCCAGGAACACAGGGTGAATCAACATAAGGTACTCTTTCAATGTAATACACCATATAACTAAGCTTAAACACACACAAAAAAATATATTATCATTTTGATAGATGCAGAAAAGGCCTTTGACAAGATACAACATCACTTAATGATCAAAGCTTTAGAGAGAATACGCACAGAGGGTTTGTATCTCAACATAATAAAGGATATATATAAAGCTCCTAAAGCCCAAATAATACTTAATGGGGAGAGACTGAAGGAATTCCCATTGAGATTAGAAACAAGAGAGGAGTGTTCACTCTCACCTCTGCTCTTCAACGTAGTACTGGAAGTCCCTACTTAAGCAGTAAGACAGGAGAAAGAAATTAAAGGGATACAAATTAGAAAGGATGAAGTTGTTAGCCCTATTTGCAGAAAACATGATTCTATACATAAGTGACCGAGAACAACCATCTCAAAACTCTTAACTCCTTTAGCAAAGTAGTACTATACAAAATCAATGCACAAAAATCAGTAGCCTTTATATATGAAAAAGACAAAGATACAGAGAAAGAAATAAGTGACATTGTCCCATTTTCAACAGCAATAAACAAAAAATAAAATAGTTTGTAATAGCATTAACCAAGGATATAAAAGACCTATACAATAAAAACACTCGAAAAGGAATCTGAGGAGGACTTCAGAAAATGGAAAGACCTGCCATGCTCCTGGATAGGCAGAATTTACATTGTGAAAATGGCAATCTTACCAAAAGCAATATACAGATTTAATGCAATACCAATAAATATTCCAACAATTTTCTACACAGAGATAGGGAAAAATGAACTCAAAATTCATATGAATGGCAGAAGGCTTCAGATAGCCAAGCACATCCTCTAAAATAGAAACACCTCTGGAGGTATTACCACACCTGAAAAGCTACATTACAAAAAGATAGTAACAAAAACAACACAGTACTGGCATAAAAACAGTATTATAGAAGAATGGAACAGAATAGAAGATCTGGACTTTGGGTCAGGTAACTAAAGCTACTTGATATTCAACAAAGGTCCTAACAATGTATACACTATGTACATAACTAAGAAAGAAAAGAAATTAATGAGTTGAAAGAAAAGATCCAAAGATTGATTTGGGTTATTAGATCAACATAAATAAGTTCTTTCTTCATTTTGTTTATTACAGGATACAGAACACTTTTGTTTCTCAGTCATGGACCTGGTGGGCATAGACACAAGAAGGTAGGGAAGTATATCAGCTATGCATTCCTTTACTACAAAAGAATGAACTGTACTTTTCTATTCTTATTCTCTTTTCCCTTTATATTAAAACTAGTAACTACTTGGTTTGGTATGCTTCAAAGGACCATGTCTTTTCTTGCTATTATGTATTATTATTGTGTTGTAGGTATAGAATGCATCAAGTGAACTGTTTCTGCCTGTGTGAGGTTTAGAGTAACTGTAAGAAGTGCTTGATAAAGGTTGTAATAACAGTAGTTGAAGATGGCCTTTACTGCTTATCATGTACCAATAATGTTTTAAGTAATATAATTCTATAAATACTTTACAGGTAAGGAATATAGACAGAGATTGGTAATTGGCCAATGTTATAGAGATGTGGTAGATAGGAAACTAGAAACTGTATATCATATTCTAGAAACTCAAATATTAAGCAATACTACAAATAAGAATGAAACGAAATAAGTGTACACTCTGAACACACAAACATATGAGCACTTAGAAATTCTTCCATTTTCCTCCATGTTTGCTGCCATCTGGTTACCATGGTTACTTCTGCTTACTTTCAAATAAAGCCAAGATTTTGTTTGTATTGACTGCCTTTGTATAATGCCAGACTCATGTGCTAAGTAGTTGAAATTCTGGTTTTAAAGCATAACTGAGATGACCTTAAAGCATTTTCTAGTAAAAACTGATGCTTTAACTTTATTGAAATTTTACTGTTAAATAGATAAGAAGCTTTAGCACAACAATCATGTCAGTGGGTAGAGTGAACAGACTGAATGGGAAATAAATCATTAATGTTAGTTGACTTAGAATTAGTAAGCAACTTAACCAGAGAAATATTCCAAATGTATAAAGTAGTGTTACTAAGAGTTATATAACTGTGAGAAAATCATACACTTGATTTAAATCTTCCTATCTGTCATGCCTAATTTCTCCTTTAATGGTTATTACTCTATTCTCCAGGTTTCCTTCAACATGATTACAAAGTATATCATAGAATATCTCTCCACAGGATACAAAATAGATACACCTCAATATTCTTCTGACATTTTAATGCATATGATATGCCAATAATAATTAAGTGCTACCATAAGGTAGCAGTGTACTCAGGGGTAATATTTCATATTTTTTTCAATTTGTCATAAATGGTTGAAAAAAAATGATACAATCGCTCTTTACAATAGTCTATTCAGTCTTTGAATCAATCAATCCATCCTCAACTACAAGTCCTCACCCCCAACAATAAACACAGGTTACTATTGAGAAATACATGTTACTACATGTATTTACTCATTTTAGATGCATGTATACATGTTACCATATACATATGCATAACAGACATTCTTTTTTTTACATTTTATGAAACATAAAATTTTCCCATTCATTTTCTGTATTTCCATGTATATGCCTTTATATAAGACAAGAAGAGAGTATAAATTGTCACCCAGAAGTATAATAATGGTATATATATATATATATATATATATATATATATATATAAATAATAGAAATTAATTTTTCAACTTAACATTATAATGGAAATAGTATTTGAAAAAATGACAGAATATCCACAGATAAATTTATAAGGAAATAATTTTATAATGTCATTTTTTCCTACTTTTGAGTAATTTCTTGGAAATAATTTGTGAATATTTTTAATTGTTTGAAATGATTCATACAGTACTTTTTAAAATACAAATATTTACTTTGCATCAGTAGTGTTTGAACTTTGATTAACATATTTTCCTATAAGAGAATATACTTGCATATTAGTAGCCTCTTTCTAAAACCCATTTCTAACAATTACCAATAAATGCCTAGTATCAACAATAACATTAATCCTCTAGGCTCTAGAGAGAGAAAAGCTGTGTTGACTTAAGCTATAAACTAAAGGCATTTTCAGTTAAACTAGCATGATTTCAAATAATATCAAATTTTCAAAGTAAAACATACCAAAAGAAAAATGATCACTCATGATTTATCTTTTTATACTTTCTCTATGATACTTAAACATTCTAAAATATATATGGAAATTCCTTAGAGTAATAAACTTTCTTCAATAGCATGATTTTGGTCAATTCATATTACTGATCTCTTTTCTTTAATGATCTATTGGTACTTAGTATGCATTTTAGTGTAATTCAATATGCTTGCCTTAAAAAAAGTACAGTGAGCATGGGTCAAATTTTCCATATTTCTCATTTTTTCAAATATTTTGAGAAATGAAGTTAATGATTTTTACTTTTATAGATTTTTTGTGTATGAGTGTGTATGTCTGTGTGGTAATCATCTATGTTTGTGTGTACATATTTGGACCCATGTGTTTTGGGTATTCATGCATGAGTGTACACACACACACACACACACACACACACACACATATATATATATATATATATATATATTATATATATATATATATATATATATGTATGTATATGTATGTATGGAGAGAGAGAGAGATACCAGAGTACAATCTTGGGTTTAATCCTCAGGTACTTTGTCATCTCTTTTGAAACAGCGTCTCTCATTAGCTTGAAGTTCACTGGTTAGGCTAGACAGACTAAGACAGACTAACCAATAAGCTCAAGGGACCCACCTGTCTCTACCTTTCCAAATCTGGGATTTTAGGCACACAACACAATGCTTGGTGTTTACATGGATACTGGTCATCAAACTCAGCTCCTCATTCAGAAAGGCACACACTTTTACATACTGATGTATCTCCCCATCCTCAAGATTCTTTTCTTTGTTATGTTTTTGTTTTTTCAAAGTAGGGTTTCACTCTAGCCCAAGCTAACCTAGAATATGCGTTTTAGTCTTGGGGTGGCCTCAAACTCATGGTAATCCTCCTACCCCTGCTTCCTGAGTTCTTGGGTTAAAGGTGTGTGCCAACGTACATGGCATCCTCAAGATTCTAGATACTTAGGATCAAATTACTCTTCCAAAAAAAGATGTACAAAAGTGCTTGAATAAGAAAAAATTTTTCATGTAAGAAATAAAAGTGTCATTTAGAATACATCAAAAATAGTCATTTAGTACTTACAAACATGTAGGATATTTTCTTAGTATGTATGGATAACAAAGGTCCACAAATGTGAAAGATGTCAAATGGAGAAAAACAGGGGAAAAAGTAAGTGCAACATAGTATGGAGAAACAATAAATGTTTGTGCTGCAGTCAGGTTTAGCATTGCTGGTAGAAATCACACAACCAACAGCAGTTTCTGGAAACAGAGGTTGATTTTGGCTTACAGGCTCGAGGGGAAGCTCCATGATAGCAGGGGACATCACCCCTTGGCCAACATAAGGTGGACAATAGCAACAGGAGAGTGTACCAAACACTGGCATGGGGAAACTGGCTATAACACACATAAGCCCGCCCCCAACAACACACTCCCTCCAGGAGGCATTAATTCCCAAATCTCCATCAGCTGGGAACCTAGCATTCAGAACACCTAAGTTTATCGGGGACACCTGAAGCAAACCACCACAGTCTGGTTCCATGCCTCATGCTTTCCTGCATGAACAGAGCACAGTGATGACTTGACTAGAGAAGAGGATGCACAGAGATGTAAGCCATTTAGTTCTCTTGTGACCTTTCTACGCATCCAGTGGCAGGTGGGTCTGCAGTTTGAATATTATTTTAGTGTTATGATGCTTGGCTTGGACAAAGCACATAGCAGCTCTTAAAAATGCATATGAAGCCACATGAAAAATTGCAGTCTTAGAAAAATTCTATTAGCAAATTAATAGATTAGGAGCAAAGAAAGGAAGGAGGGAGAAGTAGAAAGAAGGAAGGGGAAGGAGAAATGAGAGGGGTGTGAGAGACAAAGAAATACAGCTAGGGGCAAAGATCAAGAACATACATGAGAAGAATAATACTTTATTATACTAATTCATATACCCTATTTATATTGACGGATCAACTATTACAATATTTCTCTCAATGCTAGGGATTTGTTAATGAGTCATAGAACTTACAATTTGGGGAAAAATACTCATAATTTTCCATGTAGTTATAGTGTAGTATAGGGTGATCGCAAATTCAATGACATAAGGAAAACATAACAGGGAAATACAACCCTGTTTCAAGGTTAAAGAATGCATCTGAGGGCTGGAGAGTTGGCTTAGCGGTTAAGGCACTTGCCTGCAAAGCCTAAGGACCTCAGTTCAATTCCCCGGGACCCACAGAAGCCAGATATACAAGGTGGCACAGGCATCTGCAATTCCTTTGCAGTGGCTGGAAGCCCTAGTACGCACATTCTCTCTCTCTCTCTCTCTCTCTCTCCCTCTCTCTCCCTCTCTCTCTCTCTGCCTCTTTCCCTCTCTCAAATAAATAAATAAAAGTAAAATATTTTTTTAAAAAAAGAATGCATCTGAGATCAGTTTCAAGCTGAAAACTAGAGCAAGAGAGATTGAAGAACCAAAGTACTGAGTGTAATGTTTGCTGTCCTTCACAATATAGACATCATATTGCTTAGATCTGTCTGCAACACCATGGCTTCCAAATGTGTTTTAAAAGACAGAGTGAGAAAACTTTTAAACTGAGACCATTATGCCCATGGACAAACTAATATTAGCCATAGTTTCACCATTGAGGAAGGGGTTAGAAAATAATAAAATACTTTAAAAAGAAAAACTTCTTAAGGAGGAGTCATAATTAAATAAGATTAGACCTGTGTAATGAAGATTGTGTTCAATTACAAATGTGCCTAAGTTAATTGTATTGTTAAACCTATATTTGTTTCCAATAGGCTTGTCTTTGGGCCTGTGTTTTGTTGGTGTTGTTTTCTCTTAAAGTTCTTCAAGAATTACACAGAACAAGTCTCAGTTGAACGGACCCAGCTCAAAATCTAGTCACTATGTGAATGTCTGTTCTGGAAGAAACCTGCTGGGGAACATTGACAGAAGCTATTCATTTGGCACCTATATAGACACTTAACTAGACAACAAGGATCATCCAAACTGGGAATAAAATGGTCCTAGGTTTTTATGAGTACGTAGTTTTATTCTTTCTATATTTATATGTTATGCCTAGGAAAAGTACTGCACCCTCTGCTTTGTAAAGGAACACATAGATTTGTAGGTCTGGAATGCACCTGGGTCGCTGACCTAGTAACTACATATGAAGTCTTCAGTCTTCCTGTTGCTTTGCTGTTAACATCTGCTATTTTTTTTTGCATGTGCATGTGCCTTACTTTGTGTGTGTGTGTATATGCATTTATATGGTGTATGTGTGCTTTAAAGTACACATGTACATGTCAATGTGCAAGTGGAGGCCACAGGTGGACATTAGGTGCCTGGATTAGTTGCTCTATAACTTATTCCTTAAAACAGGGTCTTGTACTGAACCTAGAGTTGCCAAGTCACTTAAACCCAGGGATTTCCTATCTCTGCCTCTTGAGTACTGGGATTACAGGCATCTATCACCAGACACAGAATTTTATGTGGGTACTGAAGAACTGTACTCAGGTCCTCAAGCTTGCCTGGTAAGCACTCTCCCCACTGTACAGCCTCCTAAGCCCAAGATACATATCTTTAATAGTTCTGTATTTTCTCCCTGTCCCCCCACCAAGAGGTCTTGTATGCTAGGCAAGTGCTCTTCCATTGAACTACAACTCTAGTACCTATATTCCTATATTTGTGTGTAAATTATCATAAAGACATGTCATACATGGAGAAAATTTGTAAAGAAAATAGAGACCCTATGTTAAACAATAGAGCCAGATATTTCACACATGTTTGAAAAAAAATTGTGCTTTGTGTGTTTTCTAACCTTGCTATTACACACTTCTCAAATGAAAGAAAACTTCATCAAATACTGACTTAGAATAATGAGGTTTCAGATAGACCATTGTACATATTCTACTTAGGGTACATGATAAGTACAAAAATGAGAGATTACTTTTAGACAAAATATATCAAATTTACTTTCCAATATCATCCAAATGTATCCAATTATTTTTCTTTGTGTTATAATAATTTCTAAATTTGCCTCCCACATCCAGAACATTGTACAGCACTTTTATGTCTAAGCTTTGCTTTTCCTATAGCCTTGAACAATGTTATTTATATCTCTTTTCTTTGAAAATAGCCATAACCTCATATTTTTAATCCATAAGGAGACACTTTATGTGTCACAGCAACTAGAAAAAAAATAATATAGACTGTGAAAAATAATTAGTCAACTCTTAATTGTCTATAGTAGAAGAAAGTAAAGATAACACACACAACTGAAGTCCACACACATGACTCAAATTTCATTTCAGAAAGCAATTTCAACTTCTCATTTAAGGAAATCTGTTCTTTTCAGCAAAATTGGATGCTGTGTGCTTTTATTTTTTTATTATTAATTTTTGGAGTTAGCCATAGGGTAAATCAAGGAACACACAAACTAGAAGGACATGCACAACAATCAAGTCCAAATGTATCAAAGACCTCAATATAACAACAGAAGCTCGGATACAACTGGAAGAAAAGTTAGGGGGAACATTCCATCATTTATGAATGGGAAAAAACTTCCTGAACAAAATCCCAGTAGCACAGAATCTTAAACAATCACTCAACCAATGGAATCTTATGAAGTTGAAAAGTTTCTTCACAGACAAACATACAATAATCAGATCCAATAGATTACCCACAGAATGGGAGAAAATATTTGTTAAATATCCAACTGACAGAGGCCTAATTTCTAGAATCTACAAAGAACTCAAAAACCTAAACAATAAAAAGTCAAAACAACCCACTCACAAAATGGGGCAAGGAATTGGACAGGCAGTTTGCAGAGGAAGAAATACAAATCCACACACTTAAGAAAATGTTCATCATCCCTAATCATCAGGGAAATGCAAATTAAAACTGATATGAGATTCCACCTTACCTCAGTAAGGGTATCAAATATCAAAAAATCAAAGAAAATAAATCCTGGCGACCATGTAGAGAAATAGGAACCCTCATCCACTGTTGGTGGGAATGTAAGATGGTACAACCACTTTGCTTTTGAAACTGATTCAACCAAGGGATATTGTCTCTAAAATTGCCTATTATAATTTATCTGAAAACAAAACCTTTTGTGAGTTGTATAACCACCATGATTGGTAAAATCCATAGATGTTTTAGTAAATACATTAGATTCAATACTAATTCATGAAGTATCTGTTTTATTTATTTGTTAAATAAATGTCATTTAAAAATGTTTGTGTTTATAGTGCTGCAAATTAAACCCACATCCTTGCAAATGCTAAGCATGCATTCTACTAGAGGCACATCCTCATCCCCTTTTGAACTCATCAATAACTTTTTCTTCTCCACTTACTTATCAATTATTGTATTAGTCAGGGTTCTCTAGAGGGACAGAACTGCTAGAATGAATTATTTTAAAAAAGGAATTTATTGGATTAGCGTACGGCAGTCCAATAGCAGTTGCAGGCCTGAGAATGAAGGAACTTGATAGGTGCTCAGTCCATGTGGTCAGATGCCTCAGAAGTTCCGATTAGGCTCTGCAGATGTCACTGGAGGGCCTGGAGGCTTCCTGAGGAGCCAGTGGGTTTCAATCCATGCGGGTCTTCAGTTGACGCTGGTCTTCAGTCTGTGCTGGTCTTTAATCCACGCTGGAAGGCAGCAAGCAGCTCCAGCAGCCAAGTGGAAGTAAGGGGCTCTTTTCACCCACAGCTTCCTTATATGAAGTCCCCCTCTGAGGGGGCCTGCCCGCTCTGGGGAAAGGGCTCACTCTGGGGGAAGGACTTCCTCTTTTAGTTGATCCTTCCTAGAAGCAACCTCCAAGACCCACCCAAAAGGGATTTCTGTTGATTACTAAACAGATCAAGTTGAAAACACCTTAATTATCACAATTATATAGAATGAAAAGCTCACAGGTGTTTTTTTGTTTTTTCCCATGCAGTCTTTACAATTTATCAGTAACTCATCCTATTTATGGATTTTTAAACAGTTAGACATCATATTAGTTAAGTTTTTCCAATAGGAATATATATATATATATATATATATATATATATATATATATATATACACATATATATATATTTGCAATTTATACATATTAGTAAATATATATACATATAATCAGGAATTAGCTCACATGACCATAGGAGCTGGGCAGTCCTAAGGTCTATAATCAATAAGCAAGAATCCCGGGAGAACTGCTGGGTAATTTCAATCTATGGTGAAGGCCAGAGAACCCAGGAGATCTTATGGTGGAAGATTCAGTTTGAAAGTCAGGAGTATTGACACCTAGGAAGAACCAGTGTTTTTGATGTATTGTTTGTTTGAGTGTGTGTGTGGGGGGGGGTGTGGGTGTGTAAGTGACTATACCAGGGTGGTGTGTAGGTATATATGCACCAGGGGTTCTTGCTTATGCAAAACAAAAGCTTGTTCAGGTTTATATGCACAGCAGAGGGATTGAAACTAGGTTGTCAGGCTTTGTAAACAAGAGCCTTTAACTGCTAAGCCATCTCCCTTGCCACAAAGATACATTGTTTTAGCTTAAGTTATGTGGTAGCAGCAGCTCCTCTTATACAACAGCTTATTTGTTTTATCCAGACCTTAACTTAATTGGATGAGGTCCACCCTCCCTGGTAAGGATAATCTGTTTTAGTCAATCTACTAATCAAATGTTAACCTCATCCTAAAGACCCTCACAGATATAGCCAGAACCCTGGCCAAAATGTCTGGTACCCTGTTGTACCATCAGCTTGACAAATAAAGTAAACCACCACAGTTGTTTTTAAAGGACAACTATTTTCATTTCATACCAACATTGGATAAATATTCTTAATACTTTCAAAATGCTCACTATTTTCTTTATTGGACATGTTTTGGCTAACAATATTCATAAAGCAAACATAAACCAAGGGTAAATACACAATGTCGGCAACACAAAGTACTGAGCTGTTTGCTCAAATTACAATAGCCAATCATGACTATGGAGTACACTGTTCATATGGGGCAGCCAAAAAGTTCTTTTACTATACAGTGCACTTTTTATACAGTAATAAAAATTTGTAAGTTGAAAGATAATGAGGAGAGGATTTTTTGTACAGTGTCAATTCAAGTGAAAATGAATGAAATATCCATCTAAATAACATATCATTTTATTATATGTGGTATAGCAGTGGACTGTTTAGTTAATTGATTACATTGGCTTCAAGTAGACAGATCTGAAAGAAATCAAGATTGTCTATATATGGAAGGAATTTCAAATTTCAAAGTATAAATTTCATGCTATGCATAATCTTTGAGGCACTAACTTAATGAATGCCATGAAATTAAATATTCCACATCAGGAGGTTAAAAATAATAATAAATACATCTATTCCACAATTTAAAGGGCTATATTGGGCAAATTATAAAATATCTAGTTTTCAGAAGCTTGAATATTCCATAATTTTTGAAGACAAAATCTTATTTTACCTGGACAATTTAATTTTCTGGGACTATATAATTGTACCCATTGTCCTTATCCCTGCATAATTAAATTACTGAATATAGAATAAAAACCACAGGCTGAAGAGATGGTTAAGCCATTAAGGCACTTGTCTGCAAAACCTAAAAATCTGGGTTCAATTCCCCAGTAACCACTTACAGCCAGATTCACTAGGTTGCACATACATCTGGAGTATGTTTTGCAATGGCTTGAGGCCCTGCTGCAACTATTCTCTTTCTCAAATAAAATAAATAAAATATTTTTTAAAATCTAAAGCCAGAACAAACAAACCAAAATACCTAGGAGCTAACAAAATCAGAAGAGATTCCATGTGAGAGGGAGAGGGAGTAGGCAGTTAGGGTAACTGGGCCCCTAAAAGTAAGAAGGCAGGACAGTTTGCACTTTCTAGAAATAAAAGATGATCTGATTTCTTATCTAATGACTAGTTCCCTGGATCTGTTTCTTCACAAACAACCTGGGCCCCTCTTGGGAAGGAGGTCTTTCCTAGGATTTAAATCTAATGCAAACAGTGTGGTTGGTCCGGGTTGGACCCCAGAAGTTGCCTAGCCTCTTCCTGAGACACACTGGGGCCCTAATCAATCAGCTGTCCCTCTGGTTCACCTGAGCTAGAAGGTAGGGCCCACTACTGTAAGGTCATAAATACATTTGTGAGAGGAGGGCATGCTCTTTGAGCTACCTGATCACTTGGGAACCTCCAGCTGCTGGTAAGTTTTCCCTGGGCTCAGCCCAGGCCCAGTAAAGCCAGCAGAGGGGAGAGGCCCCTAGCCCTTACTCTCCACATGGGCTCTTTAACCTCTCTAACTCCCCACATGGCAGAAGCTATTTGGACTTTCTTATCTGTTTTTTTCTTTTCACAGATTTCACAGGCCCTCCACATGGGATATCTAGCCACATGGTACCTTTCCTCCACTCTATATTCCCCTCAATAAATATGATAATTTAACAATTATCCTTCTCAGTCTAGTTTTATTCAATTCTATGATTAAAATTAGAACCAAACCTAGGGCTTAGGATTCAAGGACTTTCCTGAACCCCGAGCACCCCACTACACCTGCATCCACTTAATGTTAAGGGCCAAGGGAACACATTTCTAAAAATAATTGTGTTGTATGCATGTGTTGAAATACTATACCATGTCTCATAAAAATGTAAAATATTATGCATTAACTAGAACAACTTAAAAGATCATTGATACTTATTTTTAAAAATTACAAATGTAATTATTTAAGGCTAAAGAAGCAAACAGCTATTTAAAATTGCACTTTGAATGTATACACAAAACAATTCAGAAATAAAAATGATTTATCATGCTCCTGAGATATTAATTATCTACTAACAGGAGAAAATAAACATTTTCGAAATTTAAATATAGAACTAAAAGTTGGGGGAGCTTCAGGTTAAGATGGCGTCCACCTAACCATGCCGCAACTCCCGGGAAGAAGAGGCAAGGAATCAAGGGGACACTAGGACTTTTAGGGGAGAGCAATCTCTAATAGATCGCCAGTGGGGGGGGGGGGGTGCAGAGGGTCAAAAAAGGGAATTGGCTGATTACTTCACTCTCAGGTAACCCACCAGTCCCACAGTCAACCCAAGAAGCCGTCCTAACCAGAGTCCCAGCCTCAGGCTACTCTGGCAGTAACTGCAGGCAAGGAGGCCCAGGCCAGTAGCTCCACCTGCACCCCAACACAAGCAATTGCCGGGATCCACACTCCCCCTAAGGAAGTCACAGATATCCCCCACCCCCGTGTCTTCAAACCCCCTCACTCCCCCCTCCCATCCCTCTCCACCTTATCCCCACCTGCCCAGACATTGGAATTGCTCCACTCTACACCACCCAGTCCTCAACTTCCACCCATTCCTCGTGGCTCGCCCCTGCCCCAGGACTTCAGATACCATCCGCTGGACTCTACTCCCATGCAAATTCTGACCACCTCCATTCTGCTCTGTCCCCAAGTGGGTGATTTCTCCAGCACACAACTTCAGACATGCTCAGCTCTGCTCGGCCCCCGCCCACTGTGTCCACTGGCTCAACTCTGCACCACCACCCCCTAGACTTCCACCTGCCCTGCCCTGTGTCTTCCTTCCACCCACTCTGCTTGGCACCGTCCGTGCCCCCATGAGGTCAGATCCAACCACTGGACCCCACAACCACACGAATTCTGACCCCCTCCGCTCTGCTCCATCCTCAACCCAAAGGATTACATACCTGCTTTGTTCCACTCTGTTGGCCCCACCCACCCCCTGAAAATTCAGACCAACTTGGTTCCACTCCACCCTGGCCCCAAGCGAATTTTGACCCTTGACTCTCTGTCCAGACACAGAACAACCTGCCCCCAAGCTCAACCCCCAACCCCCACCGTCTCTGCCCCCTGCGAAACTGCACTACCTCCTCCGTGCATCTCAACCACACACTGTGATGGGCAGACCACAATGAAAAAGAAATAACATTAAAAAAATCAAATGCAAGTAAATCCAATAAGATCTCCCAGTCCTACCATGGAAGTCTCTAATCAAAACAGAGAAGAGACAATAGGATCAGAAACCCAAAATGAAGAATGGAGTTATGAGCAATGCAACCCTGACCAAGCTATTGGCAGAACTTGCACAAAAGCAGCAAAGGACTGATAATCTTGTGGAAGCTGCCATCAATAGACTAGACCTAATAGATAAGAAAATAGAAGGGGTCCAAACAAAGTTAAAGGATATAAAGGAAAGTGGAAAAAACAGTGGACCTAAAAAACCGGTAGGCTATGCTAAATGAAGACATAAAGAAATGCAAGGAAGAATTCCAAGAAGCATCAAGAAAATCAGAAAATGATGTGAAAAGGGAACATGACAGAGGGATGGAAACTATACATAGAAAAGTAGTACAAAATGCAAACCTAATTGAACAAGCCCCAAATTCCTTAGAGGCTCTGGCTCTCAAGAATAGAGTCAGCCATATGGAGGATAGAAATGCAGATCTGGAAGACAAAACAGAAGAAACAGTTCAAGAATGCAAAAGTTTCAATAAGTTCAAAAATGTCTGTGAACAGAACATGTGGAAAATGTGGGATACCCTCAAGTGTCCTAACATTTGGATTGTGGGAATACCAGAAGGGGAAGAAATTCAGACCAAATGCATGGAGAACTTATTCAACAAAATAATCAAAGAAAACTTTCCCACTCTCTCAAAAGAAAGGGCCATCAAGATACAAGAAGCAGGGTTGGACAGATGGCTTAGTGGTTAAGCGCTAGCCTATGAAGCCTAAGACCCCTGTTCGAGGTTCGATAACCCAGGATCCATGTTAGCCAGATGCACAAGGGGGTACACATGTCTGGAGTTCATTTGCAGTGGATGTAGGCCCTGGTGTGCCCATTCTCCCCCCCTCCCTCTCTCTCTCTCTGCCTCTTTCTCTCTCTGTCACTCTCAAATAAATAAATAAAAATAAACAAATTTCTTTAAAAAAAAAAAAAAAAGATACAAGAAGCTAACAGAACTCCAAACAGACTGGACCAAAGGAGAAACTCTCCAAGACATATTTTCATTAAGACTCTAAACATTGACATCAAAGAGAAAGTCCTAAAACACACATCACATTTAAAGGTAACCCCAACAGAATCAGGTCAAACTTCTCAATGGAAACCCTGAAAGCCAGAAGGGCCTGGAATGGAAAACTGTAAACTCTAAGAACCTATGGCTTCCAACCCAAACTACTTTACCCAGCAAAAGTATCCCTCATAATAGATGGTGAAGGAAAAACCTTCCATGACAAAACTCAACTTTATAACTATAGGAAGAGAAAACCAAACCTACACAGAGTATTTCAGGAAATTCTCCACACCAAAGAATCAAATAATCAACCTCAAGTACCTACAAGAAGTAGATCACAGTAACCTAACTCAGGGAAGGCACAAAAAAGTTCAAATTCCATGAAAACAACAAACCACATAAACCAACATAATATGGGAGGGACCAAATCAAACCTCACAGTCATTACCCTAAATATCAATGGCCTTAATTCACCCATTAAGAGACATAAGCTAACAGGATGGATCAGAAAATTAGATCCCTCAATCTGTTGTCTTTAAGAAACCCACCTAACCACTAAAGGCAGACAACTCTTCAGGGTGAATGGGGGGAAGAGAATATTCCAAGCAAATAGGAATAAGAAACAAGCAGGCCTAGCCATACTAATATCAGATAAAATAGATTTCAAACCAAAAATAATCAAAAAAGACAAAGGAGGCCACTTCCTACTGATCAAGGGAACAATCCAGGAAGAGGATATTACAATCATCAATCTTTGTGCACCAAACACAGGTGCACCACAATCCATAAAACAAAACCTACTCAACAATAAAACAGAAATAATCACCAACACAATCATAGTTGGGGACTTCAATACATCATTATCAGCAATGGATAGATCATCCATACAGAAACTCAACAGGGAAGTGAGAGAACTCAACAAAACCATAGAGCATTTAGACCTAACGGACATCTATAGATCATTCCACCCCAAATCCACAGACTATACATTCTTCTCAGCAGCACACAGAGCCTTCTCTAAAATAGATCATATACTGGGTCACAATGCCTGCCTCCATATATTTAGGAAGATTGACATAATCCCCTGCATGATAACAGATCACAATGCTATAGTGCTAGAAATTAACAACAAAACACCCACCAAAAATCCTATTGGCTCTTGGAAACTGAACAGCACACTTTTAAACAATAAATGGGTAGTGGATGAAATAGAGAAATTTCCAGAAACCAATGACAATGAGAACACATTGTACCAACACTTACGAGATACAATGAAGGCAGTCCCCAGGGGAAAATTCATAGCAATAAATGCCTTCATAAGAAAGACAGAGAAATCCCAAACCACTAACCTAAACATCCACCTAAAGGCACTGGAAAAGCAAGAAAAATCTAATCCAAAAAGCTCCAGATCGGAAGAGATTATTAAGAACAGAGGAGAAATTAATGAATTGGAAACTAAGAAAACAATTTTAAAAATTGTGGAAACAAAAAGTTGGTTCTTTGTAAAAATAAACAAGATTGACAAACCCCTGGCCAATTTGATGAAGTGAAAAAAAGAAGTGCTACAATTAACAAAATTAGAAATAGAAAAGGAGAGATCACAACAGAAATAAGTGAAATTGGGAGAATCATCAGGACTTACTTCAAAAACCTCTACTCTACAAAATTGGAAAATATAGAGGAAATGCAGAAATTCCTAGACACATACCATCTACCAAAGCTAAACTCAGAGCAGATTAATCTCCTAAGCAAACATATCACACCCATTGAAAATGAAAAGGTGTTAAAACACCTCCCCAAAAAGAGGAGTCCAGGAGCAGATGGCTTCTCAGCTGAATTCTATAAAACTTTCATGGAAGAACTCAAACCAGTCTTTCTCAAACTGTGTGACACAGATCAAGGACAGTTCCCCAACTCCTTCTATGAAGCTACTATCACCCTAATACCAAAACCAGACAGAGATGCCACAAGAAAAGAAAACTATACGACTATTTCCCTGATGAACTTAGATGCAAAAATCCTTATCAAAATCCTCGCAAACCAAATTCAACAACACATCAAATCCATTATCCACCTTGATCAAGTGGGCTTCATCCCAGGAACACAGGGGTGGTTTAACATATGGAAATCTGTGAATGTAATACACCACCTATGCTGGCCTCTAAAGGCCCAGGTGTGAGGCCTAGTGGAACTTCCTGAGCCTAGCTAAAGTTTGGTGATCTGCCTCTGGCCAGACGTGACTCAGCAAGATGCCTAATGGCTTCTTACCTGCTACCTCCACATGGGAGTTAGAATTATCATTTCAATAGTCACAGTTTACTATTGGCCCTTACCTTTCCCCACCATCCTACAATCCCCGCCTTCACCCCCAACATTATATAGGCAACTGTTCATAGCAATAAATCGAGTTCCTGCTTCGACAAGACTCCCGACTCAGTGTGGTTTTTCTCCGGTGGCCAGGAGAGGTCTGAGTCGTCGGACGCTCATCTCCTCCTCAGCCCCTCGGGAGGAACCAGCGGGCCTGGTCCTTCCCTCGGCACTACCTGCCCCCGCCGGCGGAGCCCGGCATCTGGCGCCTAACGTGCGGCTCTTGGAATCCGGCAGACTAGTGCCCCCTGAGAGACATTCGTTGAGGAGGTCAATCGGTGTACATATGCGGGTGAGCGTACCCCCATAAGTAGTCTTTATATTTAATGCGCTAAACTTTGCTTCTATAACCTGTACTTGTTGATCAACGTCTCTTTGTTCTCTTTCTCTTTCCTTTCACTTTTAGTTTGCAGACAAGCTACATCTGCGGCTTTTGTACAGCATGTTTACATATCTTTTGGATCCTTGTGGTTGTATTGTACTCATGTGTATGTGGGTTGCTATTGCCCTAATTTTATGGACATTTTTCTCTCAACTTTATAATGTGGGACAGTCTAACTGTAAATCCAATCCTGCCTTAGAATCTCTCAGGGCACTCCTAAAGAGTAGAGGGCTTAATTTGACTGATAATCAGGCTCAACAGACCTGGGATTGCCTTCTCAAACTGGCGCCATGGCTGCCGGAAGGAAATCTCTTTGATTGGGACACGTGGGATAGGGTAGAGGCCCTTGTTTGTCGGGCACATGTGGAGAAGGGTCAAATACCCCCCTCAGGGGTCCTCCCTATGATCTCAGCCCTCAAGGCCTGCTTCCCTCCAAGGCCAACCAAACATAAACAAAAGACAGAAGAAAAAGATAATATACAGCCTAATCCAGCTACTCCTCCTGGAGATACAGCTTTAAAAAAACCCCAAAAGGATGCATCTTTATGCTCCTCACTCGATCCCTTTGAGAGTGCTCCCTGGCCTTCCGGGGGACCTCCTCCACCTCCTCCATCAACTAACCCTTTCTGGACCCCCTCGGCCCCTCCTTCATATTCGGCCGCCGAGACCCCCTCAGCCCCTCCATATTCGGCAGCCAAGCCGTCAGAAAATAAAGCTACTTTTTTATTTCCCGTCAATCTAAATCCTGGGGGCAATCGCCCTGCTGCCTGGTATCCGTGGGAAGCTCAGGACCTTAAGGAGCTTAAAAAGGCGGTCTCAGAGGATGGACCCAACTCTCCTTGGGCTGAGACCCTATTACAGGGACTTGCCCATCAACCTTGTACAACCCAAGATTGGAAAAATCTGGTCAGGGCTGTCTTGTCAGGTCCCCTATACATTAAGTGGTGTGCCTTTTTTAGAGATAAATGCCATACACAGGCAGAACGAAACCAAAATCAACAGCCCCCTGTGCCGATAACTTTTGGGATGCTCTCTGGTACCTCTGATCAATATGCTACAGGCACTCAACAGGCGGCTATACCTGACCCGTATAGGGACCAGGTCAGGGCACTGGGCTTGGCGGCATGGAAAAAGCTTGATGAGGGACCCTCTGAAACTCCCCTTATGAGTATTACTCAAAAACCATCTGAGGATTTGGCTACATTTATAGATAGGGTGGAAAAAAGTCTCCAAAGAAAATTTCCCCCAGGGGCATTACGGGATCAGTTTACTAAAATGTTGGTCTGGGATGGGATGACGGCCGATCACCGCCTCGCCTGTGCGGGTCTCAAGGACAACTCCATGAGTAGATGGATTGTAGCCACCAAGGATGTTGGCACTATCTCCCATCAGGCTAGGGCCATGGCTGCCGCCCTTCAGGAAAATAAACAGAGAGATTTGGCCAATACGATCTGTGCATTACAGTTAAATTCTAAAAACTTGACATGTTTTGGATGCGGGGACGAGGGCCACTTTAAAAAGGAGTGCCCCAACAGGACAAAGCCTCCTCCGCGCTCTGGGGGGACGACCAACGCCCCTCACACCCTTTGCCCTAAATGCAATAAAGGGTTTCATTGGGCTAAGGAATGTAAATAAAAGTTTAACATACAGGGAAAGCCTTTAAACTCCTCCAGGGGCTTCCCCCAGCCCCGTTAAATAAGGGGAAAGAGACCATCAAAGCCTATTGGACCGTCCCCCTGGTCTCCGGCCTTAGACCCAAAATTATTTTGAATATTGGCAATAAAAAATTCAAACTTCTCATTGACACTGGAGCGGACCGAACGGTCCTGAGAAAGGAGGAAGTGCCCCCCTCCTGGCAGCTTGTGCCCGGCCCTCCCCTACTGGGAATTGGCGGGCAATCCACCTCCTGGGAGACTGCCACGTGGCTCCCTTGGACTGACCCAGGTGGGGACAGGGGAAAAGTCCGCCCTCTCGTGGTGACTGGGCTCACTGCTAACTTACTGGGGCAAGACATCCTTGGAGATGCTGAGGCTTTCATCACTACTGACCATAAGGCCTTTTATAATGATTTGTTAGATAAAAAAGAATATCAACAACAGTCTGAGGAAGGGAGGGAATATCATCCCAATTATAGAGATGACCCTTACTTTGAGCAACTCAGACAAAAGTACTCCAATAAACACCCCCAATTCTAAGGGCCACTGCCCAGCCCCCCCCCATTTAAAATCCAGTGGAGACCGGGGGATCCTGTATGGGTTGAGCAGTGGCCTCTCCCTTCTTCTAAGTTACACCAACTCCACATACTTATTGATCAACAGTTGGAGGCCGGACATATTCGTCCCTCCACTAGTCCCTGGAACTCTCCTGTCTTTGTCATAAAAAAGCCTAATGGGTCCTGGAGATTTTTACATGATTTAAGAAAGATCAATGAACGCATGATCCCCTTCGGAACTCCCCAGAGGGGACTCCCATGGATCCCAGCTATTCCCAATATATACCATATTACTATCATTGACATTAAAGATTGCTTCTTCTCTATCCCTCTCCATCCAGGAGACATGGAAAAATTTGCATTCTCTGTACCTGCTGTTAATTTTTGTGGCCCAGATAGGAGATTTGAATGGACTGTCTTACCTCAGGGCATGGCAAATAGCCCACCCATTTGTCAATATTACCTGTCATCCATTTTCTCTTCTCTTATCAATCTCCCTGATACCCTGTTTTATATTTACATGGATGATATTATTCTTGGGTGCCTAGATTCCTCCACACTCCAGGACCTTACCCACCAATGTCTAACTATCCTGCATACTCACGGCTTTAAAGTAGCTCCGGAAAAAGTTCAAACTGTGCCTCCCTTTAAGATCTTGGGCTCGATCCTTACCCTAGATACAGTTTCACCTGTTAAACCACAACTTTATATTCAGGATTCTTACACCTTGCCTCAACTCCAGAAGCTTTTGGGAGAAATTAATTGGATGAGGCCTTGGATACCCATAACTACTGAAGAGCTGTCCCCTTTATTTGACCTCCTAAAGGACCTTAACTTCTCCTCTCAGGTAATTTTGTCCCCTTGTCATCAACAAATTTTTCGTAAGGTACAACAGGCTATAAATACTGTGACCCTAAAGAGGTTCAATCCTGATTTGCCCATTTCCCTCTACATTTTCTCTGGGGAAACATTATGCACTGCACTGTTGGCCCAGGAAGGTGAACCCATCCAATGGGTCCACCTCTCAATCGGTGGGGTCCCCAGAGTTTATTCTATAACCAACCAGGTTGCTGATTGCATTATCAAGGGCAGAGACACCTCTGTCCGGTTGTTTGGCACAGAACCTCACCTTATTGTCACCCCCTTTAAGATAACAGATTTCACCTGGCTTCAGAGAAATAATAATAGAGTTGCTATGGCTCTCGAGGGGTTTCTAGGTAAAATTGATTGCCATTATGGCCCCCACAAATGGATGAGTTCTTTCTCCAGATTAGAATGGAAGCCCCCCAGGCTTTTTCTGTCTCAACCTAACCCTGACTTTCTTACCGTGTTTACTGATGGAGGGCACCTGGGGGCTTCCCTAGTCGTTTACCCTCCCTTAAAACAGGAAAAAGAGCCTATGCCCATAAAGTCAGTCTCTCATGAGGTTGAGGGGTCAGCACAATTCAAAGAACTATTTGCTGTCGTTCTAGCTTTGGACACTATTCAAGAGCCATTTAACTTATTTTCTGACAGCCTTTATGTTGTTAATTTATTACCCAACCTGGTTGAGGCCCATATTAGACTGGACTCCAACCCTATATCTCCTCTGATGATTCAAGCTCGTTCCCTACTCAAACAAAGAATTAACCCCATTTTTCTTCAACATCTCAGGGGTCATCAAAACTTACCGGGATTTCTTTCTCGAGGAAACAATTTGGCTGATAAAATGGCTTCTATGCCTCAGTGTAATACTATTACAGAAGCTACACGCTTCCACTTATTGACCCATGTCAACTGGAGAGGTCTCAAGCACAGGTTTCCACAGGTACCAGTCAAGGACCTTAAAAAAATTGTCCGGACTTGTAAGTCCTGTCAGCCCTTCCTCCAAGTACCCCCCCCTTCAAACTACAGGAAGCAATCCTAGAGGGCTACGCCCTAATCATCTGTGGCAAATTGATGTCACACACTATTCTCCATTTGGGAAACTTAAATATATTTTTCTTTCAGTTGATACCTTTTCCCGTGCCTGCTGGGCATCAGCACATGCTGGGGAAAAATCTAAACATGCCATTAGTCATATGCTTCAATGTTTTGCCACTCTTGGGCTGCCTGATCAAATTAAAACAGATAATGGCCCCTGCTTCGTAAGCAAGGCCTTTGTAGATTTTCTCCAGAACTGGAAAATCTCACATTCTACAGGCATCCCATACAACCCCCGGGGCCAAGCTATCGTTGAAAGATATAATCAGACTCTCAAGTCTCAATTACAAAAACAAAAGGGGGAATCCTTACCCCCACATGACCAACTAAAAAAGGCATTATTTACCCTAAATATTTTAAACTTTTCTAAAGAAGATAAACAACTCTCCCCTTTTCAAAAACATTGGTCTTCATCCATTACCTACAGTTCTATCTGGGTAAGATGGAGGGACCCATTGACTGGGGCCTGGAGAGGGCCTGATCCGCTCCTCACAGCAGGGAGAGGGTTTGGATGTGTCTTCCCTCAAGATGAAAAAAGACCCATTTGGGTACCAGCGAGAGACCTAAAATATTTGTCCCAACAAGAGGACACTGACAGTCACTTCTCTAGGGAGTGTCCCACCCCTGAGGACTGTTCCTAAAATGGTCCTTCACCCTACTAAACTAAACAATTCCCTCCCTTGTGGAGGATTGCTGGCTTTGCCTCCAATCTGGGCCTCTCTGGCTGCTTGCAGTACAGTTGCCTGTACGACCTTAAAACATTACTCAGCCACCTTCCCCATCCCCGTCCAGCTTTTCCCAATGTTTCCCCTGGAACTTGCATTTGGGCCCCGCCTTCCCCTAATAATTCCAGTATAGATGTGGGATACATTCATCCTTCCTTCTGTACTTTTAACACAGCTGATCCCAATGCTCAATGCTGCCCACCTTCTGGAATGGTTTATGTTTGTGGAGGCGGGATGGCCTATGACTTTCTGCCCACCAATTGGACGGGCCTTTGTGCCCCAGCCACCTTAATCCCAGATGTAAATATCATCCCTGGAAATGAGGCCCTCCCTGTATCAGAGGGAGACCTATCTTCAACAACAGCTAGATTCCCTGGCTGAGGTAGTCCCACAAAACAGGAGAGGACTAAACCTACTAACGGCCGAAAAAGGAGGCGTATGTTTGTTTTTACAGGAAAAATGCTGCTTTTACGCCAATAAATCAGGAATCATCCAGGACAAGATTAAGAGGCTCCAGGAAGACTTGGAGAGGTGGCAGCGGGATCTCCAGGACAACCTGCTGTGGGCGGGCTTACATGACTTCTTACCCTACCTTCTGCCTCTACTTGGGCCCCTCCCCCTCCTTCTTCTCCTTTTCCTTCTCCTCACTGTCGGGCCTTGTGTAATTAATAAGATTACACAATTTATTCACCAATGGCTAGAGGCAATAAAACCTCATCAGGTCAAAATACAGGCTGGAAACTCAGGAATTAAGTTCCTCAGATGACCCACTGCCACCTCCTCTGCCCTCCATGTGACCAATGACGGGTAAGATCCCCATAGGGGGACAACCTAAGACAGGCCATGGGGTGGGTTCTCACCGAGCTAAACACATGGTACCCAGTGACGGGTAAGATCCCCAGAGGGGGACAACCTAAGACAGGGGCCATGATGAATGCTCTGAGCTAAACACCTGGTACCCAATGACGGTTAAGACCCCCAGAGGGGGACAACCTAAAACAGGGGCCATGGTGACTAATGCTCTTACAAAAACAAAAGGGGGAGATGCTGGCCTCTAAAGGCCCAGGTGTGAGGCCTAGTGGAACTTCCTGAGCCTAGCTAAAGTTTGGTGATCTGCCTCTGGCCAGACGTGACTCAGCAAGACGCCTAATGGCTTCTTACCTGCTACCTCCACATGGGAGTTAGAATTATCATTTCAATAGTCACAGTTTACTATTGGCCCTTACCTTTCCCCACCATCCTACAATCCCCGCCTTCACCCCCAACATTATATAGGCAACTGTTCATAGCAATAAATCGAGTTCCTGCTTCGACAAGACTCCCGACTCAGTGTGGTTTTTCTCCGGTGGCCAGGAGAGGTCTGAGTCGTCGGACGCTCATCTCCTCCTCAGCCCCTCGGGAGGAACCAGCGGGCCTGGTCCTTCCCTCGGCACTACCTGCCCCCGCCGGCGGAGCCCGGCACACCTAAACAAGGCTAAACACAAAAACTACATTATCATTTCAATAGATGCAGAAAAGGCTTTGACAAAATACAACATCACTTCTGGATCAAAATATTGGAGAGAATCAGCATGGTCAGTTTATATCTTAACACAGTAAAGGCTATATACAAAGCTCCTGAAGCCCAAATAATACTTAATGGAGAGACACTGAAGGAATCCCCAGTGAGATCAGGAACAAGACAGGGGTATCCACTCTCATCTCTGCTCTTTAATATAGTCCTAGCTCAAGCAGTAAGACAGGAGAAAGAAATAAAGGAGACACAATATGGAAAGGAAGAACCAAGTTATCGTAACTTGCAAATGTCATGATTTTATATGTAAGAAAGATACCCAAGAGCCTCCATCTGAAAACTCTTAAAGGTGATAAACTCCTTCAGCAAAGTAGCAGGACACAAAATCAATCCACAAAATCAGTAGCCTTTCTATATGAAAATGACAAGGTACAGAGAAAGAAACAAGTGTCATTATCCCATTTTTAATAGCAACAACAACAACAACAACAAAAATACCTTGGAATAACATTAACCAAGGAGTGGAAAGGTCTATACAATGAAAACATAAAAACACTCAAAAAAGAAATTGAGGAGGACTTCAGAATATGGACCTAAGGAAATGTTCATCATCCGGGAAATGCAAATTAAAACTACAATGAGATTTCAACTCACCCCAGTAAGGATAGCAAATATCAAAAAATCAAATGAAAATAAATGCTGGCGATGATGTGGAAAAACAGGGACCCTCATCCACTGTTGATGGGAATGTAAGATGGTACAAACACTTTGGAAAGCAATATGGAGGCTCCTAAAAAGAACTGACTATAGAGTTTCCAACAGACCCAGTTATTCCCTTATGAGGCATATACCCTAAAAGCTCCATGCTTCAGCTCACAGAGATTTGCTCACCCATGTTTATAGCTGCTCAATTCATAATAGCCAAGAGCTGGAATCAATCCAGATGTCCATCACTAGATGAATGGATAACTAAGATGTGGTATATCTATACAATGGAATTCTCACAGCAGTAAGGAAAAACAACACAATGAAATTTGAAGAAAAATGGTCAAGCTTGGAACAGCTTATTCTCAGTGAACAAACTCAATCACAGAAAGATAATAGCCACATAGTCTCACTCATCTATAGCTCCTAACCTGAATCTACCCAAGTTGCCGACAAACCTACCAAGCATCTCAAGGACTGGACAATAGAAAGGGTGGGGAGGGAAGGGAAGGTAAGGAAGGGAGGGCCTACACAAAATTGGACCCAAAAGGCAATGGTACCATAAAACTCTACATCCTAAGAGACAGACCAAATGGCTGAACCTCCACCAGACCCTTAGAGGGAACACTGGATTCACAAGGCCCTGGAGAGGGTATGAGAAAAACTGTTCATTATCTCCTCATATTTCTGCTTCTCTCTCTCTCTCTCTCTCTCTCTCTCTCACTCTTCTCTCTCATCTCTCTGTCTCTTTTATATCACTTATCTGGTTCTTCCTTCTCTTCTTGGTCGCTGATCTGTAACTCCCAGTAGAATCAGGTGGTAATCATCCACAATGAGATTTTGATCACAGAGACCTACAGGGTTTCACAAAAGAAGATAGATTTGTGTCAGAGCGCTTGAGGACCCACCATAAGTTAGTGGTAAGACCCTACTGCTGAAGACACCATACACTATTGGTATGTATCATGCAGTGATATGGCTGGAAGCTGGAAGAGAGTCAGTCCCAGACAGTTAGTACGTCTAGTGCTGGAAGTGCTACATGAGCAACTGGGGAATAAAGACCAATATCTGTCCAAGCAACGCATGGTCTAAATTACTTAGCAGCAAACAACCTGATGTGATGCTCACACAAGTGCAATAGTGGCGCACAGCCATGGTGAGAAACCAACTGCTCTTGATTTGGCTAACTGATCTGCTCAGTGGAATGGAACCCATAGCTGGATCTGTGAAACAAGTCAAAACCATACCCACAAAACACGCTCACTCTCCATTAAACTCTCTCTAAGTAACAATGGTTGTCACATTTACTTGGTGCTAACTTTACTCTCCATTGGAGAATCTGCTTCTTTTTTTCAGATAGACTTAGGACCTAAGGAGAGAACCACCCCATCATACCTCAAAAGCTCCCCAGCTGAAACTAATAGAATAGAAGAATAACTGGGGAAACATGCAAGAATGCTGTTTTCTTGATGAACCGGGAACCAGCACAATAGTGAAGGAGATAGACACAGAGAACAATCAACCCCTACCAAACCAGATATCCAGAGACACAGAGGCACCCAAGATCTCAACACAGAAGTAGATCTAATATGAACCCAACATGTCTCAGGGAAATTTGCAGAAGACGGGGCTGAAAGAATGTCAGAGCCACACGTTGGGTCATGACACACAGAGACATTTCCTCCTACCCAAACCGAAGGTTAACCCTACAATGCATGACCCATATACGCCAACAAGGAGGGTCCCCGTGGAGGGGGGAGGATAGGAAGGAGGTTAACAATGGTACCAACTTGACTGTATTCACTGAGCCCAGAAACAAAATAATTTTTTTTTAAATTTAAAAAAGAATTAAAATATCTCTTTGCTTCAATCTCATTAAGCTAACATTATCGATCCCTATATTTTTAAATTTTTTGTTTACAAAAGTGTTTAAGTAATGGTCCCCAAAGCAAAAACTGTATTTCATAACTTTAGCAAATTTTACTTTATAAAAAGTCATTCTCTGAGAGAAATAATCCTCTATAACTTTCAATGGATATCTGTAAGAACATATAATATAGTAATTACTGACTCTTTCTTCAAGTGTGTAACTCATATAACCATGTAAATTATAAACTCCCTGAGAAGAAAACTATGAATAACACAGATGGTTTAAGTTAGGACTATGCTTGTCTAAGGTTTTATATAACATATATATTATATATATATTTAAGATATTATATAACATAGAGTAGCCTAATCTATATTTTTCACAATAGTGAGAACATGGGTGTATGTAAATAATTGATTCTTTTCTCTTTATTTCTTCAATGATGAGATACCAGAATCCATGTATAGTCTAATCAATCACAGCGCATTTACAATAATCATAGTATTCACAGGGATTCATGCTGCCAAAATAATTATAGGAATAGGAATGAAACGGCTGGGCATTTGAGACATCCCTTCCTATTATATATAGTTTTTGGATTGATCATTCTGAAATATGACACTGAAAGAAATGAAAAGGGGCTAACTTTATCCCGGTTTCAAAAATGATCCATCCCATCCAATTGTGGTGGCACATGCATTTAATCCCAGGACACAGGAGGCAGAGTTAGGTGGATCACTGTGAGTCTGAGGCCACCCTGAGACTACATAGTGAATTGCAGGTCAGCATGGGCAAGAGCAAGAGTCTACCTTGAAAAACCAAGATCCTACCTCAGAAAAACAAAACAAAAAGAAATCCCTCTTTTTATCAAAACAAATGCTTCATGTGAGAAATTTCTCTTCTATAATGATACAAGCAAGAAATTTTATAAAGTCATTAACATTTAAGAGCATCATTTCATTCATTCCTCCTTTTTATTCTTAACCAAGAAATTCTACTTTTCAAGTTTACATGTCACTTGCACTGTGTTCTTTCTTGCCTTTTGACTTTCATCTTCTCTTTCCTTTCCCTCAACCTTGGGGAGTCATGGATCCTGCTTCTATTCTTTCAGCACCTTTTGTAAAAGGTGACATCACAGGTATAACTCTTGCTCCATTAGGCTGGTCCTATAAGGATATGAACCACATTTTTTTTTTATCTCACTAATGACACAGAGCCTGAAAAACTCACAGTGCTTTTAGTAACTATTTGTAAGATAAATGAATCAGTGATTCAAACATTTTAAAAAGTTATATCTGAATGTTGATACTTTGTACCTAAAAGCAGTTCAAATCTTCAACAACCACAGTTCTAAATGAATAGTGAAGAATAGAGTATGCAAAATTTGTATGAAAGAGCAATGATTTCTAATACATAAAGTACTTACAAAAATTAGTTATTTTGGTGAAGTAAGGGACAAGTGATTTCCAAACAGAAATTTATTTTTCTATAAACCAGGCAGGAAGAAGCACATGTAGCAGTTTGAAGCTATGTAATGGAACCATTAAAATCAAGGAAGCAATACCAGTGAAGGGAACTTGTGACCAGGCTCTTTCATTTGTACACACTGTAAGGATGTTGTGGCTTGATCCAGTCCAGTGGGTGTCATTTCTCTTTGTATGTTGCTGACCTTAGAATTCATCAACCAGCAAACAACCCATCAAGCCAGTATAGCCAGTTTAGTGAAGTGATCATTGAAAAAATCATCCATATTGGTTATTAAAAATTACAAAAATCAAAGCATAAGTAAATAGTGAAATGAGATATTTCATCTATCTTCACATTTTATCCAAATACAGAAATAAATATAACCAGATATGTGTATTTGATCACTCATTCTTTTCATAAATCCAGTCTCCTCTTAATGGATTGTCCTAGGCCACCTGAAAGGAGGTGCTCATTATTCCCCAGGGCCTTTCAACTGGGAGGTAGACCAGGAACCATTAATGTTGGTTAATGTTTATGTAAATTATTTTCTGTTATATTGAGTACATATAGCATGGTGAAATGTAGTACAGAAAGCCGCCATTATATTTTTTTCCACTAACTTAAATCAAAGGTTCCTTAAGGAAGGTATATAAGAATTGTGGCCACTCTCATGGGCAAAATGAGCTTTACTGGTCTAAGGTTTATAAAAGTGGAAACCTTTAAGGAACAACAAAGGCACAGAAATGTGAGGGAGAGGATTTTGTTCCTTTAAAGTCTATAATGCCAGAGTAGAGACCACTGTTTTATCCACTTTCTGCTTCAGGATTACATTTGTGACATTTCCAATATGAAGTCAATCCTATTCTAAATATTCTTTGAAAGAGATTTAAATGCTCTCATTTGTAACCTATGCCTGAGTTTTGACAACATTGATAATCTAATCATTCTTTGCAGAACTGACCTAAATCCCTCTTAACCCAGTAGGGATTTCCTCTGTGTACTCCATAGATGAGCAAGCTTTTCACCTCACTGCATACAGTATCTCAAATACTTATTCAATAAGTCTCCAGTATGAAGAAAGCTTGAGAGGGCTGTGGTAAGCCATAAAGCCAATCAGTGAGTTTCCATTGAGGTCCATGCTTAAAGTGTGTTCCTAAAAGTGACGCTGGATTATCAGAGCCCGCACACTTATGAGCTATGGCTGAGCATGTGAGGCTGTGTAGAATCACGTCATTGGGAGCTCTACTGACATATGGATAGGAAGCTTCCTTCTTTATGGAGTTGTCTTACTCATTGTAGGGCATATAAAATTCTTACCCCCCTGCCCCAGACTGCTTACACTAAATATCAGTATCATGCATTCCCCAGTTACTAATATTCTCCATTTCATACTTCCCAGTGACCCAAAGTAGAGTAGAACCACCACTGCTTGAGACCCACTGGCCAAGAACACTTAAGATTACACTAATCAGTTAGGCCAGAATCAAAGAGTTTATATAATTATGCTAGGTGATGTGGTATGAGTCAGTATTTGTTACATTTCAAATAGGCTTGTGCTTTCTTTCCATATTCTAGTTCTGTGACAAGCCATAAAGAAGAAGCTGTCATAATAACAATCCCTTACACTCACTGATTATCTGCTTCCCCTCAGATTTTTCTGTCTGTCACACTGTATAAGCATATTGGGATTAAAAATCATAAACTCATTCTTAATATGAAGAAAGCAAGGATCAGCGATATCAGCTAAACTCTTCATAGTTACCCAGGTGAAATATGAAAGAATCAAACACCTTCCTAACTCCAAATTGCTTGCTATTTTCAGTCTGCCACATATGTTTTCTTTAACTAGAGATATTTATGTATGTGGTGTTGGGAGCTGCAGCTGCTCTTTGACTTTGGGAGCTGCAGGTGGTCTTTATTCTCTTAACACAAAGGCCTTATCCTACAGCCCAGGTGAGATGGCACCAGTTACAATGGCATTATTTAACATACAGCCTAGGTGGGGTGAGCAACAGGAAGAGGCATTACCATATGGCCATGGTGAAGCTGACTTTAAGCACGTAGGCATTATCCAGAAAGTTTTGTCTTCTGTATATAAGCTTGTATCTGCCTGAATAAAGGACAGCCTTGATCAGAACTTGTCTTGGCTCCATTCCTTGTGTTCTTGTCTCAGGTTCATTCCCACTCCCTCCTTCGAGGTCTGTTTCGACTCGTGCTGCAGGCCAGCACATAGTGGCACCCAGAACATGGACTTTGAATATGAGGGACCTCAGTGAGGAACGCCAACATCAACTCAGGATCCGCGTGGAAGAAAGTAAAGGTTAAAAAGAAGTCTGCAGTCGCCCGCTCAGTCTTCTGGAATCAGGTAAGTTGGCGCAATTATGGGACAAGCAAAGAGTAAAAAGGAGCTAATTGCTGTAGTAAGAGATATTTTAAGGCACAAGGAATTGGGATTGCATCAAGTTCTTTAAGCAAATTTTTTGACTTTGTTAATAAAATGAGCCCTTAGTTTATAGAACAGGGAAATGTTGATTCAGATGCTTGGGATAAGATAAGGAAAGAATTAAATGTCTGAACTAACTTTTGTGTGTGTGTGTATGTGTTTATGTGTGCTCATTGTGCTTGCTAGTCGTGTTGTGTTTGTGACTGTTTGTGACTAAAGAGATGAGATGAACACAGGTGACACCCTTTTCTCTTTTAGAATCAATTTGCTGTAATTTTTTAATAGCCTTATAAGAAAGATGGTTAATAATGTGGTGAGATGAAATGATTGTAGGAACTGGAAAGGAATTTTTCAATGTTGGGTAATAGAATGCTCACTAAAAATGCTTTTTGAGTGGTACTTAGATCAGAATGTTAAAATATGTAAATAAAAGTGTGCGGATGTTGAAAGAAAGAAAGAAAGAAATGTTCAGGCTAAACCTAAACACCATGCCTAGTTAGAGGTTTTTAAACTAAAAATGTTGTGATAGCTTGCTTAAGCTTTATCAAATTTAAGTCATGGATAAAACATAAAATTGTTTTATGTTAATAAAAATTTCTGTGATACATAAAATCAGTAGCTATCAAGTTTAAGCCAAAACCATTGGTTGTCAAATAATGTTTTTTCTTTCAAAAAGATTTATCAAGGGTTATATTAATATTTAGCTAGCTGTTTTTTTTTTTTTTTTGTTTTGTTTTGTTTTGTTTTGTTTTGTTTGCTCAGAAAAGACCAGATCCTACTCTATTGAATGTAAAGTAACTGTCTCAATTTTGGCATCTTAATGTCCTGTTACTTGAAAATCTCTAGGCAAAGCTTGATTATCAGGAGGAGAATATTTAATTTGGAAAGTAGAATTCTATGTGTTATGCAAAAAGACTGCAATGTTGAATCAACAGGCAGGAAATGGTAATTGGAATGTTGATATGCTTACTGGGGAAGGAAACTATGCTGGGAATGACAATCAAATTGTATATCCCCGTGCTGTTTATCAACAAATAGCCACAGCAGCTCGTAAAGCTTGGTTTACTCTTCCTTCAAAAGGAGAAGCTGTGGGGGAGAATTTAACTAAGGTTATACAGGGTCCTGATGAGAATTATGCTGATTTTGTTGATAGATTGATAAAAACAGCAGGGAGAGTATTTGGAGATGCTGGCACTGGTATGGACTTTGTAAAACAGCTTGCTTATGAAAATGCAAATAGTGCTTGCAAAGCAGCTATACGGCCTTATAGAAAGAAAGTTGATCTACAAGGATATATTAGATTATGTGCTGATATTGGCCCTAGCTATACGCAGGGGCTAGCCATGGCTGCAGCGTTACAAGGAATTCCTTTTCAAATGGCTGCCACTGCAGCAAGATCTGGCAAGTGCTTTTCTTGTGGAAAAATAGGACATATGAAAAAAGATTGTCCAATTAAAAGAAAAAATGGAAATGCCAATAATCCAGCTCCTGGTCTTTGCCCAAAGTGCAAAAGAGGAAAATACTGGGCAAATGAATGTAGATCTAAAACAGATAAAGATGGCAACCCTATTATCCAGCAGCAGGGAAACGGGAGGAGGGGCCAGCCCCAGGCCCCGCAAAGACAAGTTTATGGGGCAATTCAGTTCGTTCCTCAAACAGCCAGTTACAGCCAGTCTCCCAACTTCTCCGAGCCACCCCAGGGAGTGCCGGACTCGACCTCAGTTCCTCCACCTACACAGTATTGACTCCAGAAATGGGACTTCAAGCATTGCCTACCGGAGTATGTGGTCCACTGACAAAGGACAGTGTAGTCTTAATCTTGGGGAGAAGTAGCAGTACTATGCAGGGATTACAAGTAGCAACTGGAATTATTGATGCAGATTTCACAGGAGAACTTAAAATTATGGTGTCTTCTCCAAAAACAATCTTCACAATATTGCCCAGTCAGAGAATAGCTCAAATGTTGCTCCTTCCAATGATAAGAACTGGAAGGGTTGCTAATGTTCAGGGTCGAGGAACTCAAGGATTTGGTTCCTCAGATGCTTACTGGGTTCAACCTATCAGTAAGGAACGTCCAAAATTAACTTTAAAATTAAATGGGAAGCATTTTGAAGGGTTAATAGACACTGGAGCTGATGTTACTATTTTGTCTGGTAATCATTGGCCTGCTTCTTGGCCTAAGCATCCTACAGGGACTGAATTGAGAGGTATTGGACAATCCTCTTGTCCTGAGCAGAGTGCTGTAGAATTGCTTTGGGAAGATAAGGAAGGAAATACTGGGCATTGTAAACCTTACATTATAGACAGTTTGCCTTTAAACCTGTGGGGAAGAGATGTTTTGAGTCAAATGAAATTGTTAATGTGCAGTCCTAATGAAATTGTTACTGCTCAAATGCTTAAACAGGGTTACTTGCCTGGTAAAGAATTAGGAAAATGGGGACACGGTGACTCATTACCTATTCAAGTAGCTCCTAGTGCAAATCATCAGGGGCTGGGGTATTTCCCCTAGTGGCCACTGGTCAGGCCGTGCCACCCCACGCAGAGCCTATTTGTTGGAAATCTGATGATCCTATATGGGTGGATCAGTGGCCTTTGACACGGGAAAAACTGATAGCTGCTCAAACGTTAGTTCAACAGCAATTAGAGGCAGGGCATATAGAGTAATCATCTTCACCTTGGAATACACCAATTTTTGTCATTAAAAAGAAATCAGAAAAGTGGCGATTACTACAAGATCTGAGAGCTGTGAATGTTACTATGAATTTAATGGGAGCATTGCAACCTGGTCTGCCTAGTCCTGTAGCTATTCCAGCTGACTTCTCTAAAGTAATTATTGACTTAAAAGATTGCTTTTTTACTATACCTTTACATCCACGAGATTGTTGCTGTTTTGCTTTTAGTGTTCCTTCTAGTAATTCTAAGGAGCCTATGAAAAGATATCAATGGAAAGTTCTCCCTCAGCGTATGGCTAATAGTCCAACTTTATGTCAGAAATTTGTGGCTAAAGCTTTAGCTTATACAAGAAGCAAATTTACTCAAATATATATTATTCATTATATGGATGATATTTTATTAGCTGGAAAGAAAAAGACAGATTGTTAAAAACTGTCAACAATGTCTCACATTTTTACCTGTGCCACATCATGGTGTCAATCCTCGAGGTTTGACTCCTGGCCATTATGGAAAATGGATATAACTCATGTTCCTGAGTTTGGGAAAATAAAATTTGTACATGTTTCTATTGACACTTATTCTGGTTTCATTTGTGCTTCTGCATAAACAGGAGAAGCTACTAAACATGTTATTGCTCATTGTCTTCATTCTTTTAATATTTTAGGAGTACCTAAACAACTGAAAACAGATAATGGTCCAGGATATACAAGTGTAGGATTTAAGCACTTTTGTTCTTCTTTTAATATTGAGCATGTTACTGGAATTCCTTATAACCCCCAAGGGCAAGGTATCATTGAACGAGCAAATGGAACATTAAAAATCTGGTTACAAAAAACTAAAAAGGGGGAAATGACACAGGGGTCAGTAACAAAATGGCTAAATCATACTTTATTTATTTTAAATTTTTTACTTTTGGATGCAAAAGGGTTTTCTGCTGCTGACCATTTTTGGCATGCACAAACCAAGACTAATTATGGTAAAGTAATGTGGAAAGATCCATTGACTAACAAATGGAGTGGACCCGACCCTGTATTAATATGGGGACGAGGATCTGTTTGTATTTTTTCACGGAAAGAAAATGGAGTCAGATGGTTGCCAGAATGTTTGGTCCGGTATGCAGGCCACAAGATCAAACAAGAGGACACTGCTGATGGTGTCATCTACATCTTGCTTACAGTGAAAACTGAATGGGTTAATGATTGGGCTACTGGACTGTCCTCAGGACTGTGGTGGTCAGACAATGGACATCAGCAAACTTATGTGTGGAAAATTGCTGCTGCTATGGGAGGTATCAAGGTTACATCTGACAGCAATAATCCAAATAGTCTTCCAAAGGGAACTGTTATGGCCTGTGTTACACCACCTTATGCCCTGATGATAGGAAATATAAATATTACTTGGCATCATGGGTCTGAAGGAATGTTTAATGTTACCTGTGATAATTGTAGTCTGTCCAATTGTATTTCTCATGATTCTAAAACTGTAATGATTGTCAAACAACCTGCATTTGTTATGATTCCTGTAAATCTTTCAAAGCCTTGGTATTCTGACAAGGGTATTCAAATTTTAGAGGAGGTTAAAAATAGTTTAAGTAGACAAAAGAGAGTTGTAGGTTTAATTATTGCTGGGATTGCTGCATTTATTACATTATTAGCTTCTATTACTACTGCTGCTGTTGCTCTTGCACAAGAAGTTCATACTGCACACTTTGTTAATAATCTAGCCAAAAATGTTTCTGTTGCTTTGGGAACTCAAGTAACTATAGACAAGAAGTTAGAAGAAAAAATAGATGCTTTGTTTGATGTAGTGACTTATTTAGGAGAGCAAATTCAAGGATTGAAGATTAGAGCTCGATTGGAATGCCATGCAAATTACCAATGGATCTGCATCACCTCTAAAACTTACAATGCTAGTTATGAAGATTGGGTAAAGATCAAAATGCATTTAGAAGGAATTTGGCACCATGATAACATTTCGTTAGATTTGGTTAGTTTACATTCAGAAATTCTAGCTATACAGAAGAGTCATCTTGATTTTGATGCCACTATGGCTGCTAATGATTTAATTGTTGCAATTAAGTCTGTGTTGCCTGGTTGGGACTCTCTGAGTTCCTGGATAAGCAGCTTTGCAGCTGTGGGAGTTTGCCTTCTGCTTCTCTTATGCCTATTGCCTATTTTCTTCAAGTGTTTAATGAGGGCTATTGTAAATGTTCTTGCAGAGGTCTGAGGTATGCACTATAGAACACGTCCTTGGCTCCCTCAGACTTTATCCTAATTCTCCCTGAATTTTATCCGGCTGGTAGCCAGAGACGGGTAAGATCAGGGGAGGAGGCATCCACGTATTCAAGGATAATATGTTTGTCCAAGAACGGGTAAGGATGTTCTTCTGCCTCTGACAACCTAAGACAGGCACAGTCGCTTCTTTTAATAAATAAAGAAGGGGGAGATGTTGGGAGCTGCAGCTGCTCTTTGACTTTGGGAGCTGCAGGTGGTCTTTATTCTCTTAACACAAAGGCCTTATCCTACAGCCCAGGTGAGATGGCACCAGTTACAATGGCATTATTTAACATACAGCCTAGGTGGGGTGAGCAACAGGAAGAGGCATTACCATATGGCCATGGTGAAGCTGACTTTAAGCACGTAGGCATTATCCAGAAAGTTTTGTCTTCTGTATATAAGCTTGTATCTGCCTGAATAAAGGACAGCCTTGATCAGAACTTGTCTTGGCTCCATTCCTTGTGTTCTTGTCTCAGGTTCATTCCCACTCCCTCCTTCGAGGTCTGTTTCGACTCGTGCTGCAGGTCGGCACAATGTGGGTCCCATGAACAGAAGATAATATGGGTAGAAGACAATAATGTTGAAAACACGAAGAAAGGGCTGGAGACATGGCTTAGCAGTTAAGCACTTAACTGCTTGCCAAAGGAACTAGGTTCAATTCCCCATTGCCCATATAAAGCCAGATGCATAAAGTAGCACATGGGTCTAGAGTTCATTTGCAGCATCTAGAAGCTCTGGCATGTCCATTCTCATTCTCTCTCTCTCTCTCTCTCTCTCTGTCTCTGTCTCTCGCTCTCTCAAATAAATAAATACATAAATACTTTTAAAAACAACATGAAGAAAGTCATTCAGAGAAGTGAAAGATGAGGAGTGAAGATAGCCAAGAAAACATCCATAAAAATAGGAGAGTTTTAGCTTAACATAGTGGTGCATGTCTACAATCCCAGCCATCCATAGTGGAGGTGAAAAGATTGTGGGCTTCAGAGCAATCTGGACTACGTGGTGAGATCCTATCTCAATAAATAAATAAATAAATAACAAGGAGATTGGAGTCAGCAGAAGTAGAGGAGGTCTTTGCATGAGTGTATATCCTGGAAAATATTAATCTCTTCCTTAATGAGGTAAAAATGTATAAGGCCACAGGCTGTGGGCCAAAGATAAAAGAAATGTGTTTTTTTTTTAATACTGGAATCATAACATTTATTTTACTTTAAAAAAAGACATTTGATTTCCAATGAGGAATTAATATATTAATTATAAAATGCAGTTAGGACAAATTCTAGTTTTATACTCTACTCCTATTTCTCATGAAAACTTTCATTTTAGGATGCCAAATTCAGGAATCAAGGTATACACAAAATTGCCCAATGTTGTAGGTATACCAAAATAAAATGTCCAAACTATCTTAGGGAAAACATAACTTTAAAATTTTTCTTTATGGATGAATTCTTCCAAGTGGCTTTAAAAACTTAAAACTTATTTTTTTTATTTTTTTATTTTTTGTTTTTTTGAGGCAGGGTCTCACTCTAGTTCAGGCTGACCTGGAATTCACTATGTGTTTACAGGGTGGCCTCAAACTCACAGTGTTCCTTCCACCTCTGCCTCCTGAGGGCTGGGATTAAAGCTGTGCACCACCATGCCTGGCTGAAAAACTTATTTTTTGAAAGAGAGATACAGACAGAGAGAGAGAGTGAGTATGGGTGTACCAGGGCCTCCTGCCACTGCAAAGAAATTCCAGATGCATGTACCACCCTGTGCATGTGGCCATATGTGGGCACTGGGGAAGCAAATCCAGGTCATCAGTCTTTGCAGGCAAAGACCTTTAACCACTGAGTCATCTCTCCAGCACCCAAGTGTCTTTTAGCTATTTAAATGCATTAAAACAAAGAGAAGATAAAAATCAGTACAAGTTTTCCAAATTTAAAACTTTTACTTTGTTGCATGGCTACAAGGACTTCAACCATTTGTGGCTGCTTACAAGAACAAAAGTAAGTAAATTGTTGGCACAGTACAGATAAAACTGGGGCAAATCTAATTTTCATTAATTGAGTTATATGGAAGAAAATATGGATAATCTGTATTGACTAATCTGGCTAGACAAAGACTCTGACAATAACAATAGTGGTGAAGTTGTTGTGAAGGACTTTGTCTCTAAGCCCTGTACTCCTCCCAAGAAGGCTGTGGAGTCTCTGTAACACAGCAGTTAACTATTGAAGGCCAAATCTATGATAGGAGTCAATACCAATCAAGAAAGAACTATGGAGTCTGTGATAAAAAGCTCTACCAATTAAGCAGGCCTTATTTGAAAATGACAGCAATAGTGCCATAGGAAAACTTGAGAATGGAAGAGCTAAAAGAAATAGGAAGGGGAAGAGAGGTTTCATAAGAACCAGGTTATGGAGGACAACAGAAGATGGCTTTTGAACACAGATGTGCAGGCAGACTATGAAAAAAGAAAGGAGGATTAGTTGCTGTATTGTTTTTCATGCAGTGATTGTGAACTTTCAAAAAATATTTTAAGGGCTTTGGGATGGAGTCATAAAAGATACATTGGGGGATGGAGAGATGGCTTAGCAGTTAAGGTGCTCACCTATGAAGCCTAAGGATCTAGATTTGATTCCCCGAAACCCACATAAACCAGACACAAGGTCACACATGTGCACAAATTCACACATGTGCTCAAGGTGGAGTTCGATTGCAGTGGCTAGAAGCCCTGGCACACCAATTCTCTCTCTCTCTCTCTCTCTCTCCCGTGTGCCTACCTCTCACTCAATCTCATAACAAAATAAATTAATATTTAAAAAGATAAATAATTTTTTTTTAAAAAAGATACATTGGGCTGGGGAGATAAAGTGCTTGTAAAGCCCAACAGCCCAGGTACCCAAACCACCTGTATAGGCCAAATACAAAAAGTGGTGCAAGTGTCTGGTGTTTATTTTCAAGTGGAAGAGGCCCTGATGTATGTACATAAGTACACATGAATACACACACGCACATACATACACACACATCCACGCGTGCATGCATACACACATAAATAACAATTAGAAAAAAGAGATACAGCATTAGATTTTTGGCCAGCCACCACAGTTTTCTAATACTGGTTTAGTCACCTTGTCACTGATTCTACTTTCTCAAATCCACAAGCATGGAGTGTTCTACAGATGAAGAGCTTCCTCGTGTCTCCATATGCTTTCTTTATCCCACATCGTGGCACCAGTTCTTCTCACTCCTTTGATTATTAGAAACATGTATCACGTCCCTAATCATGAAATTGCTCATATTTTGTCTGTGTCTATGTCTCTGCAAGCAGTGTTTCAGCTGGGGATGATACTGAATACTAATATTTTATCCCCTCTGATAGAAAATATTATACTGTCATCAAAACCAATGCAACATCTCATAAAACACCAGTGATTGCCTGGCGTTTGTTTTGCAGACAAAAAAAATTAAGAACTTTAAGTGTTAAGCTTACTAATAATTTGTTGGGCCTAAAGAAGCCTGGACGTGAGGCCCAGTGGAACTTCCTGAGCCTGGCTAGAGTTTGGTGACCTGTCTTTGGCCTATGATTTCCGCATAGGAGTGACTCAGCAAGGCCTGACCTAAAACTGCCTCTGCCCAGCTACTACTAACGTGGCAAAATATTATTGTCCCTTAATCCTCACCCCTTCCTAAGACTCCCACCCCCTCCCTTGATGCTATATAAGTGCCTGCTTGACACAATAAAATGAGATCCTGCTTCGACAAGTCTCCTGACTCAGTGTGTTTCTCTGGTGACTTGGAGAGGGTCTGGGTCATCAACACTCTCCATCCCGCTCAGCCCCAAGGAGAGACCGGGGGACCGGCTCTCCTATAGCCCTACCTGCCAGAGAACCCGGCAATAATTTTAAATGCTCAATAAAGCATTTAAGGGATTTCCAAATGTTACAATGGAAGGGGCAGATTCAGAACTCTGAGTGCTCTGTCATAGAAGAGTTTGTACTTCACAGCCTGAATTCCAGATGCTCTTTCTGGGCTAAGCCTAATGCAGTGTATGTATAATGTGGATGCATGGTGTAAACCTTACAATAATAAATATTGGCCAAAAAGAAAAATAAATATGAATGCATATTTCACTCCTCATCAGCAGATACTCTTGTTTTTATAAAATTTTATTTATTTATTTGAAAGAGAGGAGACAGGTAGAGAGAGAATGGGCATGCCAGGGACAAAGTCCAGATGCATGTGTCACCTTGGGCATCTGGCTTATGTAGGTACTGGAGAACCAAACCTGGGTCCTTTGGCTTCACATGCACGTGTCTTAACTGCTAAGCCACGGCTCTAGCCCTCAACAGATATTCTTTAAAAACATTTCATTCTATGAATTGGATCTTAATCCTTTTTTTAAAAGCACATTGGTCACTGTACCTCTTATAGGAAATATTTGGGAATAATCAGTGATTTTCTGGCTTGCATCACTGATTCTGAGCTGTCAGTTAATATTCATATACACTGGATTCACTTCACATATAAAGCAGCAACTGCATTACACTCAAATAAGTTTCTTTTGTAGGATTTGTTGGAAGTACATCTCCCATCTCTAGTATATACAATTCCCTTTTGGAAACAGGCTTTCAAAGTTTCATTTAAATGGTGATCTGCACACAAGCACAGGGAATACAATATTGATATTTGTTTTTGAGTTAAGGTCTCACTCTAGTCCAGAGTGACTTGGAACTCACTCATGACTTTGGCCTTTGAGTGCTAGGTTTATAGGCATGAACCACCACACCCAGCTCTGTATATTTGCTAAAGCAAAAACTCACACCACCCAAAGAGTTGCTATTCATATTCACTTTATTAATATGAAAAGAAGTGAATGGATATCAAGAAATGGAACAAAAATAAAATGGAGATGTTTGAACAAGAATCATATTGTCAGTATTTTCAGGAAGAAAAAAAAAAACTTGTTTTGAACATATATCTCTGATATATGTCTTGCCTGGGCAACATTCACTATGTTACATACATATGCAGGAAATTTTTAGACATTCCACCTTGGCCAGATTAAAAAAAAAAAAAACCTTCAGAAAGTTAGCAAGGTATAGATGGGGAACCAGGCCAATACCCAGTAGCCATTATGTCATATTATATTGTCGACACACAGCAGAACCTGTGGTGTCCATAGAACAATAAATTATACTAACATGCATGCTCATGTCTCATTTTCAAGATTATAAGTAGCAGGATCGATTTCACAAACAATGCATTATGTCCAGGGGCAGGATGGCCCATATGAGCCTCAAATATTTTGGCCAAATGCATTTTTGCAATGGTATCCCTTAATCCCTGTTTTATTACATCCTTCAGTACTTCCTTTTCCTCTAACAGATTAAAGAAAATTTTAAGACTTTCTAATGCTGAACCTCATATCATTTATTCCATGCAGAGTTTAAGGCTCTATTCTCTTTGTTAATAACAATGACTGGTTTTTGTCCTATTGTATTTTAGATCATTCGCAAACTCCCCTATGTTTCTTTCATTTCCTACAGGTGGAAAACCTTAGGTTCACCTTTCCTGACAAACCTTGTTTTCTAAACATTTTATCTGTTTTGTTTTTCTGCATTCCTTTCATTTGTCATTGTCCATTCATAAGGTCCCCATGTACAGGAAGTCCTCTAGAGGGCACTTTTTAGCAGCATCCAGAAAGTGCAAGAACAGAGGATTGTTTTATTATTGTTCATTGCAGTTTTTCTGTTTGAAAAACTGAAGATATATGCACAGATCCTTTGGAACTAAAAACCCATAATGCGTCTAGCTCAACATGTAGCACATAAGCAACAAATACTTTGTTGTTATGAAGCAGTGTCTCATGGAGACCAGGCTGTCCCAGCACTCCTGATCACTTTGCTTTAGCTGGTACTAAAGGCATGTGCCATCAAGCCCCATGTCCTGCCACAAGTGTTCCTTTTAATAATTTTATTTAACTGATATTTGAGAGGGGAGCATGATCATCATTATACTTCTGACTCCTTAGAGATATATGAGCACTAACCAAATCTTTACTGCTTGCATTCAATACTATTAAAAAAAATAGCTACCATACAACAACGTTCATTTTTGGTCAGTAGCATTATTTATTTAATAGGTCACTCTTTGGTTCTTTCTCCTATTCATTGAAAATGCATTTTTGTTTATATTTAGAATGCAAAGAATGTCAAGACATTGAAAATTAATTGAGATTTTCACATTAAATGAACTCACTAGAGAAGAAAAAAGATTATTATCTCATTTTCCTATGATCTTTTCTCTAAGAAAGTGGCTTTGGACACCTTCCCATCCACATATGAATGAATTCCTCCTTTATATACCTCTCCTGATGGCTACTACCATTCAGCCCTTCATCAATAAGACTGGGAAAGGATTCTGCTGATAGTTTCTGTGACTGAAACAGTCAGACGGTGATAAGCCATATGTATATGTGTTTTTATCCCAGGCCTCCTCTCCCCATGCCAAGTTATAGCTGTCAGTTTGTCAGAGATAAGAAGAAAAAGAGGGATTCAGGGAAGAATAATAAATGGAATCACATCTATGGCCAAATATATCTATGACTCTTGACCTGATTTGAAGATAGCTTCTTTAAAATATTGTTAAATTGGGGCTCCTTCCTAAAGAGGAAAAGATTTACTGATCTTGAAATTATAGTCTATGTAGAAGCATACTAAAGGAGAGAAATTAATTTTATTGTGTTACTTCAGAAGACAGAACTTATCAGAAGCAAGCACATTTTAATGCAGAAAATGGATATCTACTAATTGGAGGTGGCTGGAAGTGAAACGTTCCCCTTCCAGAGCCAGTAAGTTCTCTTCCAGTAGCAGCATTTAAGCCAGACCTAAATGAGACTCATTATTGGAAAGTATAGACAAAACATACAGATCATATTGGCAACTAAGGGAAATTGATAGTTTCTAAATGTCATCACTCAGTCCTCATGTTACCTGGGTGCCTTGTTAAAATATATATTCTGAATCTTCAGTTCTTAACTCACAGTCTGCAGTTGAGGCTGGGGGAACTGGTACTTAAAATGGGCCCTTGGTAAATCTCTGACATAGCCAAGTTTTCATCTCACCCTTAAGGAGAGATAACATCTGACTTGTCCTTTAACCCAGAGCTTTTATTAAGATTGACTGTAAAATTGGGAGACAAACATGTCTACATTCTATGTGACTACTGCTTTCTGTTTATTTTTGGTACTTTTGAGACAAGGTCTCTTTCCGTAGCTTAGGAAGGCCTGGAACTTACTATGTAGACCAGGCTGGCCATGAATTTGTGGTAATTCTCTGCCTCAGGCCCCTGAAGGTTGGCATGACAGATGTGTACCATCATGCCTGGCTAGATTTGATTATTGTTAGGCCAACTATTTGGTTTCTAAAACCCCTTTGTTAAGTAACTGCATTTAGGCACATGGAGGTAAATTACTCCTTTAAGATACATGTGTGAAATGTTAAAAGATTTGTAACTTCCTAATGAAAATATTAATTCTTGGAAACTGGAGATGTTTGGCATCATTTTAAAATGTGAACTCTTAGGAGAAACAGGGTCTGAATCTTATAGGAACAGCACCATACCTAAGTAATTTCATCATATTTTGTCTAATGTGCAGTACAGATTTTTTCCAATAAGTACATAGTGGATTCATTAAAAAGCAACTTAATAAAAAAAAAAAAAACTTCTGTTAAATCTGCTGTTTCCCTGGATGACCTCTGGAAGAAACCTGTCAATAGCCAATTGGCGAAATGATTTTACAATTACATAGTGAAATAAAGGTGGATTTGATAAAAATTATTCATTCAAACCTGTTGTGATGCTCACACAAGTGCAATAGTGGTGCACAGCCATGGTAGGAAACCAACTGCTCTTGATTTGGAAAACTGATGCACTCTGTGGAACAGAACCCATAGCTGGAGCTGGGAAACAAGTCAGAACCAGGACCAAAAATTTGCCCATTCTCCATTACCAAGCTACCACCAATTGTGGGCTACAAAAGGGCCTACACCTATTAAATTCTCTCTAAAAAAATAATGGTTATCCCATTTATCTGGTGCTAACTTTACTCTCCATCAGAGAATCTGCTTCTCTTTTTCAGATAGATGCAGATCCTAAGGAGAGCACCCCATAATACATCAAAAGAGCCCCAGCTGAAATTAAGAGTAATTGGCAAAACGAGCAAGGGTGCTGTTTTCTTTGTGAACCTGGTGCCAGCACAAGGGTGAAGGAGATCAACACAGAGAACAATCAACTCCTGCCAAATCAGATATCCAGAGACACAGAGGCTCCCAAGACCTCATCATTGAAGCAGACCTAAAATGAACCCAACGTGGCTCAAGGAAATTTGGGAAAGAGGGGGCGAAAAGAATATCACAGACACATGTTGGATCATGATACACAGAGACATTAACTCTAGAAAGATATATGGTCAACTATATTTGGTTATCTTGGAGTAAGTGTTAAGACAAGGGATTAAGGAATTATTCATGTTTTGTTCTTCACCAATGTCTTAGATTTAAACTCATTGTCTATGGAAGTCCTAATACTTCATTTAACTAAAAATATTACTAATGGCCTCTCAGAAAAGTAGTAGATTAAACTTTGGTGATTGCTTACAGAACAGCTAGAAATATTTACTGAATAATCATTCTAAATGGAGTGCTTACTACATAAGCCAATAGAATAGAATAGAAAATGGTTTATGGATTCCTCCAAGATGCTAAATCTTGTGGGTTCACATAACTGTAAAATGATAAATCAGGAGCTGGGGTGATGGGTCAGTCAGTTAAGCACTTGTTACAAAAGCCCAAAGGCCTAAGTTCACATGCCCAACACCCAAGTATGAATGCTGGATATGGGGCACACACTTGTAAGTCCAGTACTGGGGTGGCAGAGAAAGACGCATCCCTGGGACAAGCTGGCTAGCTCAAATTGCCAAATCTTGAGGTCTGGGTGCAAATGAAAGACCCTGTCTCTACAAATAAAGTACAGACCAATTGAGAAATACACTGAACTTCTACCACTGACCTCCACATGCATACTTTGTACACCCATCAACACATGTAAAAGAGGTATGCAAAGCTACACTAATCATATGGAAATTAATAGAGTACAAAGCTTTGACAGCTTGCTTGCAAAGCTCTTTTTTTATTTTATTTATTTATTTATTTGACAGAGAAAGAGGGAGGGAGAGACAGAGAGAGAGAGAATGTATGCACCAGGGCCTCCAGCCACTACAAACAAACTCCCGACACGTGCACCCCCTTGTGCATCTGGCTTACATGGGTCCAAAGGAACGTGGTTCCTTTGGCATTGCAGGCAAATGCCTTAAACACTAAGCAATCCCTCCAGCACACTTACAAAGCTCTTTAGGATGATGACTTCAAAGTTTCTTACAATATCCCTTTCAATTCCTAAGCTCATATTTTACCATTAGTTCATTTTAAAAGATTATTGTATCCTTAACTCTATGACTTAAGCAAATGCTGAGCCTCCTCCCTGGGACTCCTTTCCACTTGGCTAATGTTTAATATTTTTGGACTGTATATAGACTTCATCTTATAAGAGAAGATGCATTAGAAGCCCTAGGTCTCCATTAGGCAGCACTTAGGTACTTGAATAGCCTCCATCTGGCTGCTATTTTACTTCATTATCATCTGTCGCTGTTGTAACACTGTCCACTAATTGTGAGGTATAAATCAAAGGACTATGCACATCTCAACTCTTGCTGACTTTTGGGGTTTACTGGACTTGGCAAACAACAGGTACTTCAAAAATATTTGCGAAAGTATCAAGTGCATAAATTATTGAAGACAGGTGATTAATTAACTAAGATGAACTAAAACAAGCTTCCTGAAATAGATGAGACTTGACCTCAATTTCTGAAGAAAATGAAATCTACTGATTGGCAGAGACCAAATTGATATGCAAAGATATGGAAAAAGTTTAATGTTTGAGGCCACCCTGAGACTACATAGTAAATTCCAGGTCAGTCTGGGCTAGAGTAAAACCCTACCTCAAAAAAATCACACACACACACACACACAAATGTATGAAAGTATTATTCCAGGAAATGGGCAAAGATGCCCTTGACCCAAAGACTATGCTTTGTATAACAAACTAATGAGAAACAATGTTGGAAAAGTAAAATACAGTGGTAGCATACAGACAGGGAAAGCAGCAATGATTCCCAGGGGTCAGGGTAGACGAGGATGAAGAAAAAAAGCACAAAGCACAGAGAAAGTTTAAAGCAGTGCAGTCCCTCAGAAATAGATGGCAATGGTGGATCATGTCTAAACTCCAAATACACAACCAGCTAATGTGGACTTTGGCCTCATTGGAATAACAATGTGTCACTGGAGGCTCACCAAGTAATAATGGAGCAGTCTAGAAGGGAATGCTGATAATATGGATGTTCTACATGTGAGAGACAAAGGTCATAGGATATTGTGACTTTCTTCTCAGTTTTGCTGTGCACCTAAAATTGCTCTAAAAAGTCTAGAGGACTGGAGAGATGGCTTAGTGGTTAAGCGCTTGCCTGTGAAGCCTAAGGACCCCAGTTTGAGGCTCAATTCCCCAGGACCCACATTGGCCAGATGCATAAGGGGCACATGCATCTGGAGTTTGTTTGCAGTGGCTGGAGCCCTGGTATGCCCATTCTCTCTCTCTTTCTGCATCTTTCTCTCTGTGTCTGTCATACTCAAATAAATAAATAAAAATAAACAAAAAAATTTTTTTAAGTCTTAAGACTGGAAAAGATCATACTGAGTGAGGGAACCTAGATTCAGAAACAAATACCACATGTTCTCTCATGCAGATCCAAGCTTTGAATTTCTAGAGTAGTGAATGTAAGTCAAAATGAGTGTCTATGCAGGCCATGATGCTGTGGAGGGGAGAGGTTATGCAGACAGCAGAACCCATTGGGCATAAAAGTAGAGGGGGGCAATAGCAGGAGGGGAAGGTTTAAGCAGAGACAGGGGTGAGAGGGAGGGATGGGCATGGTGAGATGATGAATCAAAACCAAGGACATGTGAATAAATCATATGGAAACTACCTATTGGTAATCAAACCCTTTAAATAAAAGTATATATTTATTGTATTTATTTATTTGCAAGTAGTGAGAGATAGAATAGAGACAGACAGAGAGAATGGGCACTCCATAGCCTTTAGCCATTGCAAACAAGTTCTAGATGCATGTAGCCCTTTGCACATATGGCTTTACATGACTGGGTAATCAAACTAGAATCATTAAGCTTTGCAGATAAGCACATTAACCACTAAGGCATCTCTCCAGCCCAATATATGCAGTTTTAATAGTGTTTTTAAAAAAGTCTTCCACATGGGTGGGTAAAGCTGCTTCCAGAAGCCATGGCATATTAATAAAAAATCTCAGTGGTAGGGATGAGATGTCTCCCAATGAGTTGTTGATAATCAAGACCACAAAAGCTCCTAAAACAATACTAGGTATTGCCATCAATCTTGGTTACCCACCAAAACTAGATGGTTAGCCACTCTTACTGAACACACTACACATTTTAGAAACTGAACATAAAGAATCCAAGCTGGAACTGAGCTAGCTGGTCTGGAGTGAGTAGGCTGGACCCATTTCTGCCCCCTCCCGCTGCCCAGGTCTGAGTTCCCTGTGTGGTCAGTGTGTGGGCAGGCAAGTGACCTGCAGTGAGTAGGCCAGACCCATTTCTGGTCCCCACCCATCGCCCCGGTCTGAGTTCCTTGCATGTCAGTGTATGGGAGGCCATGGCCCTCTGGAGTGAGTAGACCAGAACCCTGTATTTGGGCTCCTTCCACTTCTCCAGTCTAGGATGCCTGCACTGGTCCATGTCCTGGAGGGCTCAGTACAAAGCAGGCCAGATCCCTGTCCCCTTATTCCTCCTACACCCCTGGTCCTGATAGGTCCCACTGTGCCTTCATGGGGAGGCCTGGCCCCTCTGTCAGCTGTGGAATCAGGTCTTTTGCTCTGGTATCTTGATGGCTACTAAGTGCCAACATTCCTGTTCACCTGAGTCAGAGGGTGAATGGTTCAAAGGACACAAGGTTGCTTCCTCCTCAGTAAAATAGTCTACCTAAAATAGGTAGACAACAATGCAAAAACAAAGCCAGTTAAAGTCAGAAAACTGGGAGATCTCCACCAAGCATTCCTACTCCTACTATGGAAGCCTCCAATGAAACCATAGAGAAAACCACAGAAGTTCATTCCCAAAATTAAAACACCACAACAAATGAGACCCTGATTTAAAAATAAAATCTCTGAACATGAAGCAAACTACCAAAGAATTAACTATTGTATCAATTAAATTGAACAGAATCATATAGAGTATACAGCTTTGGACAGTAGGCTTAACTTGCTGGAAGAAAATGTTACAACCCTCCAAAGAGATATGAATAACTTGAAGTTAAGTCAAGAAATGGAAGACCTCAACAACCTGTTGATAAAGCTTAATGAAGACTTGATCAAATGCAAGAATGAGCTACAAGAAGCATCAAGAAAATCAGAATTCAAATTGAAATCATACCTCAAAAAAGAGATGGATATTATACAAAACAACATAACAGAAAAAAAATCAAATAGAATTTATGAAAACCTCTCTATAACCACTCATTCACCAAGAGATTTACTCATGTGGAAGATAGAACCTCTCACCTGGAAAATAGGGCAGAAGAAATTGAACTGGAGGCCAAAAATTTTGCTAAGTTCAAAAAAATCAAGTGCAAAGTGTATGAGGGAACTGTGGGACACTTTAAAGCAACCAATCCAGATCATGGACATACCAGAAGGAGAGGAAATCCAAACCAGAGGCATAAAAAATATACTCAACAAAATTATTGAAGAAAATTTCTGAATCTTGCAAAACAGAGGCCCATACAGATACAAGAAGCCCACAGAAAACCAAACAAGAAGGGCCAAAGAAGAAACTCTCCAAAACACATCATAGTTAAAACACTTAACAATGAAAACAAAGAGAAAGAGTTAAAAGTATCAAGAGTGAAGCAATTCACAACATACAAAGGCAGTCCCATTAGAATAACATCAGATTTCTCAGTGGAAACCCTGAAAGGCAGAAGGTCCTGGAACGGAATACTTCAAAGTCTAAAAAACTATGGCTTCCAACCCAAGCTACTCTACCAAATAAAAGTATTCCTCATAATAGATGGTGAAAGAAAAACTTTCCATGAAAAAGTCAACTCTATAATTATATGAACACAAAGCCAAACCTACAGAGAATGCTTGATGGAAAACTTCACACAGAAAAGTCAACCAATCTCAGGAGCCAACAAGAAGAAGATCACAATAACAAAAACAGACCAGGATCAAAACAGTACATAACACAAGTAAGTACCCACCCACATAAAACACCTCATCATGGCAGGGATTAATTCAAACCTCACAGAAATTACCTTAAATATCAACAGTCTTAACTCACCAACCAAAAGACACAGGCTATCGGGATGAATGAAAAAACTGTACCCTGCTTTCTGCTATCTTCAAGAAGCCCACCTCACCACTAAAGATAGACACCTCTTCAGGGTTAAAGTCTGGAAAATGATATTCCAAGCAAATGGAAATAAAAAACAAGTGGGTGTTGCTATATTAATACCTGATAAAATAGACATCAAATGAAAATCAAAAAGGGCAAAGAAGGTCACTTCTGGCTCATCAAGGGAATGTTTCAACATGAGCACATCGCAAGCATAAATATGTATGACTCAAACACAGGGGCACCACAGTTTATAAAACAAAATTTACTTGGCAATAAAACAGAAATAAACACCAACACCATCATAGTTGGAGACTTCAGTATTCCACTATCATAAATACACAGATCAAGCAGAAAACCAACAGGGAAATAATAGAGCTCAACAACATCATAGATCAACTAGACCTAAAGGATATATATAGAACTTTCCACCCCAACTCTACAGAATACACATTCTTATCAGCAGCTCATGGAACCTTCTCCAAAACTGGCCATATATTAGGACATAAAACATGCCTTCATAAAGTCAGGAAAAATAAAGTAATTTCCTGCACCATGTTGGACCACAATGCTTTAAAGCTAGAAAATAACAACAAGAGACACATAAGAACACCACCAACTGCTGAAGACTAAACACCACACTTTTATACAATGAATGGGTCATGGAAGAAATAAAAAAGAAATTGTAAAATTCTTAAATTTGAATATTATGAAAACACAACCTACCCAAACTTATGGGACTCAGCGAAGGCAGTCATAAGGGGAAAATTCATAGCACTAAATGGCTTCATTACAAAGACAGAGAGATCAGAAATCAACAACCTGACTGCCCACCTAAAGGCACTGGAAAATCAAGAAGAATACAACCCAACAAGCTCTAGATGGAAAGAAATAATCAAGCTTAGAGGAGAAATTAATGAATTGGAAACTGGAGAAACAATTTTAAAAAATCAATGAAACGAAGAGCTGGTTCTTTGAAAAAAAAAAAGCAAGATTGCCAAACCCTTGGCCAAAGTGAACAAGCACAAAAAGAGAAATCTCAAATTATCAAAACCAGAAATGAAAAAGGAGAGATCACTACAGACATCCATGAAATTGGAAGAATCATCAGGGCATACTTCCAAAACCTCTACTCCACAAAATTAAATAATCTGGAAGAAATGGATGAATTCCTAGACACATACCACCTACCAAAACTACAGACAGATTAATGTCTTAAACAAACCTATCGCATCCATGGAGATTGAAAAGGCAAACAAAAACCTCCCCATAAAGAGAAGTCCAGGACTGGATGGCTTCTCAGCTGAATTTTATCAAACCTTCATAGAAGAACTGAAGCCAATTTTTCTCAAACTATTCTGCATAATCAGAGGCTAAGGGATCCTACCTGACTCCTTTTATGAAGCTAGCATCACCATAATACAAAAACCAGACAGAAATGTAACAAGGAAAGAAAATTATAGGCCTATATCCCTAATGAACTTAGATGGAAAGACCCTAAACAAAATCCTTGCAAACAAAATTCAACAACACATCAAAGCATTATCCACCTTTATCAAGTAGGCTTCATCCCAGGGATGCAGGAATGGGTTAACATACAGAAATCAGTCAATGTAATATACCACATAAACAAACTGAGCCATTAAAATCGCATGATCGTCTCAATTGATGCAGAGAAGGCCTTTGGCAAAATACAGCACTACTTCATGAACAAAACACTGGAAAGATTAGACATGGAGGGCATATATCTCAACATGATAAAGGCTATAGCTTCTCTATATGCAAAGGACAAATATACAGAGAAAGAAATCAGTGAGACTGTCCATTTTCAATAGCAACAAAAAATTAAATACCTTGGAATAACACTAACAAAGGATGTGAAGGAACTATATAACAAACCCACAAAAACACTCAAGAAAGAAATAGAGGAGGACTTAAGAAGATAGAAGGACCTCTCATGTTCCTGGATAGGTAGAATTAATATTATGAAAATGGAAATTCTACCAAAAGCAATATACAGATTTAATACAATACCAATAAAAATACCAGCATCATTCTTCACTGAGACTTAAAAAGATGATCTCAAAATTCATATGGAATGGCAGAAGGTCTCAAATATCCAAACACATCCTCAGCAAAAGAAACACCTCTGGTGGTACCACCATACCTATCTAAAGCTATATTACAAAGCCATAGTCACAAAAATAAATAAATAAAAACAGAAACATAGACCAGCAGAACAGAATTGAAGACCCAGATGTTAGGGCAAACAACTACAGCTGCTTAATCTTTGACAAAGGTGCCAATAATGTAGACTGGAGAAAAGACAGCATCATTAACAAATGGTGTGGGACAAATTGGGTGACCATATGCAGATAAATGAAATTAGACCCACTCATTTCACCATACACAAAAATCAAGTCCAAATGGATTAAAGACCTCAATATAAGACCTGAAACTTTTCAACTATTGGAAAACAAAATAAGAAGCATGCTCCACAATATTGGACTGGTAAAAGACTTCTAGAACAAAACGGCAGTAGCCAAGGAAATTAAACAAGCACTCAACCAATGGGATCTCATGAAGCTAAAAAACTTTTGCACAAACATACCATAAGCAGAGCCAATAGATTACTCAGTGAATGGAAGAATATCTTTGTCAGCTATAACACTGACAGAAGCCTAATACCTAGAATCTACAAAGAAATCAAAAAACTGAAAAATAAAAAATCAAACAACCCACTCCAAAATTGGGACAGAGAATTAAATAAGGAGTTCTCAGAGGAAACTAGAGGGTAATTTTGGGGAGCTAAATCAAAATGCATTTCATCCATATATGATTGTGTAATGTGTATCTGTATGTATATGTAATCCATATATGATTGATTTGTTTGCAGTGGCTGGAGGCTCTGGCATGCCAATTCATATTGTCTTTCTGCTTGGAAATTACTAAATAAAAATATTTTTAATAATAATAATAATCATGACTATCATATTTTTGAAAATAACTAAAGTATATTAGTTTAAAATTTTAGATTCGTTGGTAAGTTATTTTAACAGATACAAGCAAAAGATTTGCATTAAAAATTACTAGACAGGGGCTGGAGAGATGGCTTAGCGGTTAAGCGCTTGCCTGTGAAGCCTAAGGACCCCCGTTCGAGGCTCAATTCCCCAGGACCCACGTTGGCCAGATGCACAAGGGGGCGCACGCGTCTAGAGTTCGTTTGCAGTTGCTGGTGGCCCTGGAGCACCCATTCTCTCTCTCTCTCTTTCTCTCTCTCTCTGTCATTCTTAAATAAATAAATAAAAATGAACAAAAATAATTAAAAAAAATTAGTAGACAGGATTTTTTAAATAGATGGGTATCATGCCTCAATGATCTCTGGAGAATAAATACTGATGCTCAATTAACATTTATAAATGAAAGTGCTAATTACAGTCATTTAAATTTGTACCTATGGACTATCAGTCATAAAAAATCGAGGTAATAGATATTATTTAAGTGCATGATGAGAAAGCTTTTTTAGTTCTCTTGTCCACAGGCTACTTCTAGATGGAGGAGCATCAGGGAGCATCCTCACAGTACCACTAGGATACTTTACAACAATATAGTATCAACAAAAATGGACACCAGTAAAACATGAGCTACTGGGCTGGAAAGAAATGCTCTGTCACTTCAGTAAACCTCCACTCATCTTATTTTCTTAAAGCTTTAAGAGTTGATTAAATGCTAAGGGCTCCAAAGGGAGAAGGCAGGGTTCTGAGTAGACAATAACCACATCATTAATTTTTCATACCCATATCTAATGTTTCTAATAGTACTGGACTAAGTTTCTGAAAGCTCTTAAGAATGTAATATAATCAAATATTAAATTGTGGTTTTCACATTTAATTAAATAGTACACACATGAAGTGTGTGGCTGTGTTGTCTAAATAATTAACTACTACTCAATGAGTATGCTAACTAGTGCATACTAGAGTGAATAAGATTAATGAAGCCTTTGTTTTCAATTTCAAGGCTTTCCTGTCAACAGCTTCTTTGACTAAATATTACATTCATTGCCTAAAATTAGAAACATCTGAATTTTATCCAATGCAGGTGCTCTCACAGGTCATATGAATGGGCATATATGAGAGTGAAAATTTGGAAGAATGAAAAAGCAACTCTCCCAGCAGGGCAGCTTGCTATGGTACATAAGTGCACTGATGGAGACCTGGGTGCTGGGAGCTCATCTTGCCCTTTTTACTTACTGGTAAAGGAAGGTAGGAGAGTTTTTCATCTCAATTTTCAAATTAGGAAAGCGTGGAGAATAATGCCTTTCATAAACGCTTTGTGTAAAACCCATAACAAAGTACAAGAGACAAAGAAGATTCACAATTAACATTGACTATTAATATTAGTGGCCGTCGTAACATTACCAAATGTGTTTTTCACTAGTCCCTTTGAACAAAAATATACATTGGAACTTACATTGTACTTAAAGTCCTCTACTATATCATCTATATGCCAAGATGTAATTATGAATTACTCAAAATAAAGTTCCTGAGCTGGAGAAAACCAATTAAAATATTTTTTCCCACAGGCATCTCTCTCTTTTTCTGTCTCTCTCTCTCTCTCTCTCTCTCTCGCCTCATATTTAAAATATTTTATAGGGCTGGAGAGATGGCTTAGTTCTGAAGGAGTGCCTGGAATGAATGATAGGCATTTATTATTTTTGAGACGGATTTTGTATTTAATTATTACTTGAAAACCTGGTTTCCTTAATATTTCCTAAAACTGTTTGTCAATACATGTATTGAACATGTGCAAATTATGTTACCCTGCTAATCCCATGCCTTTCTACTGATGAGAAGGCCAATGCTTTTACATGGTATGTACACGGGGCTATACACGTGCTGCCAGAGCACATTTGCATTAAACTGAAGTCATTTTTGTTTTATATCTGATATCAACTAGAGCAAGTTTATTTCTCATAGGGAATCATTTTAAGTGTTCTAACATCATGTGCTCCCCTACCCATTCTTCTTGGTGATATATTCTCAGTTCTCTGAATGTTTCTTACTTGTCAAGATTTCTATCCTTCTAGGATGGAGTAAATAGCTCTACGTAGAATTTAATTCCAGACTAGTTTGTGAAATACCAATTTGGGACAAAAAAAAGGGGGGGGAAGATACAAAACACCTGTACAATCATCTAAGAACAGAATTTAATGAGGGCTTTAATCCCATCATGCTAATGCCCCACCATCTTTATTATAGAAATGGTTATGACAATCAAGTTTGCAGTGTAAGATGTGGAACATTATTGTCAGATGTCTACTGTCCTGCTGCCCCATAAAGGATGCATGAGGACTGAAGTTTGTAGTATCCCCTGTGCTAGTTCTTAGAACACTTTCCAGTCTCCTTACTATATACTGCAAATTTCTCTTCTGTTTTAGCACCACATATTAACTCAACTTTCGCAGGTCAATTCTCTAAGCAAAATGACTGCTTAAAAGCAAAGTTAAGCTTGGCTGAATTAATGTTGTTCATCTTACCTACTCTGGAAATGATTAAATGTAGCCTAGCCCTCCTATAGCAGCAAAATTTAATATCCTTGGCTATACTATAAATAAGGAGCACATTAATCACAAGTTACTACCGCTTTATAAACATGGTTATGTAGTTGAATCAATCAAGAAATGATTGCTTTTTCCTTCATCCACAGGTAAAGGACAAACATGTTATGCTGCATGGCTTAAATTATGTGGGTCTTGCTCCACTATACCCAACACTGTCTCCCTATCACACATAACATTAGCAAAACGTAAAAGTTCTCTTTTTCTTTTTCTAATCACTTCTGATTACCATGTCTATTTATCGGGAAAGAAGACAGTTGTCCAATATATAACCACTCCAGAGGATATACTTTTATGAGTGATACCTGTTGTGTCCATACTAAAGTGCAAACAGCAATCTACCTCTACAGACATCAAGACAGGTAGATGGAAGCTTTAACAGACAACACGGCAATCACATTTTCTTTGGCTTTACTTTCAACTTTCATTACTTTTAAACTGTTTGTACAACTGGAATGTATATACTGTGCACAGACCAAGTGTTTTATTATTTTTAATCTGAATTCATTTTAAACTAATAAACAAAAACATAAAAGTTGTATATATTTATGGCCAGCTGTGGCAATCTGTATCCATGGAATCTCAGCACTGGGGAAGCTGAGGTAGGAGGATCACAAATTAGAAGCCAGCCTGGGCTACAATAGACCTTGTCTCAAAAATACCACACGTTATAAGTATTCATAGAGTACCATGATGTGTTAATAGAAATTTACATTATGTAATGTTTAAATTGAGTTAATTACTGTCTTCTCAAACATTCCACTTGTATGAAGTGTTTGTGGAAACCTTCATGGGCCATGTTCCAAAGTTAGTGCAGTGTTTATAAAGTGGAATTCCACTTTTTTATTCCTACTTTCCTCTTCCATTTGGTATCTTTCACATTTTTGATGCTTGACATTGAATCCTTTTAAAATTGAAAACAGTTTAATAAGAGAGTATTTTGGATAGATATTTGCCCTCCATGTCTCTGAATTGTTTTGTCTGAAGCTTTGTTCTTTCTTAATTATATCCATAGTGTTTTCAGCCTGATTTATTTGAATGGTAGTTTATGCTTTCTGATATCTAAATTAATAAGTCTCTTTTAACATAGCCAGACCATAGGTCGACTTCTTCATTTTTATGGAAAGGAGTATAAAATGTTTCAAATGTATAGGAGACGTTTGAGACCTAGATGAAAATACCAGCTATGCTTCCTACATATTTTTTTTTCTTTGAACCAGATTACTAAATTTCTTAAACCTTCAGATTTCTCATCTTTAAAATGAGATGCTAGCAACATTTATCCAAGGGTTGTTACAAACGCTTAACGAACACATGCATTTATTACACTGAGCACGGGTATAACACAATAAAAATACATAACCAGATCACCGTGAATAAAATAAACCGCCAGCCCAATTTCAGAGAGGAAATATCTTTTTTAACTTCACTGTGAAAGTAAAATGGGTATTTTCTAAAATGCTCTGCCATTTGAGTATTGTACTCATAATAAGTAATTTTGTGAGCTACTTTGTAGGCTTTCTTTGGGATTTAAAGGTTCTCTCCTCCGTACTGTGTCTACGTTGCCCTTCTTTTGTCCTCTCATCCTTAAATGATGAATGAACTTTCTGAGACTGTGAGATATGCTATAATTATTTTTCTCCATCTATAGAAAGAAATCTGTATCTGTCCAGTCCTCTTAACAGGACTGTCATCTTGCTTATGTATTCAAGTTCATTCCCACAGGAAGTGAGGAAAGGGACTGTTTTCTGCTGAAGATATGATTAGCTTGCCTCTGTTTAATCACAACTGCTTTCCATGATTTCCAAGTAAGTTAAAGTTATCTTTGGAAAATCTTAGTATTTCTTAAAAATAATTAGAAATTCTTTTAGTTACTGTGAACTCTTAAAGAATTGTTCTAGTATTTCTAAAAAGCTGTTGTCAGTGAAATTAAAGTAAAATCTTCCTTTGATGTCATATTGTATTAACTAAGTTTTATTTGTATTTAGCCACTGTGTCACCAGGTTCCACATGCAATATAAAGTCAATATCTTGTGTCTTTTATAATAATACAGAACAATCTGGCATCTGTTTGTTAAATTTCTGTCTTTTAACATCAAAAAATCATCCATACTGAGGCCACAAAAGATTAGAGTATCAGAAAACTTATAAACATTACTAGAACAGGGCTAGGGAATTAGCTCATTTGGTAAGAGTGCTTGAAAAAGCCCAATTTGCCCTGAGTTTGATCCCCATCACCCACATAAACAGGTGGGCATTGCCTTGCATATCTGTAACCTCAGTCCAACTCTGGGTTCAATGAAAGATTCTATCTCAAGGAAACAATTAGAGCGACAGTAGACAGGAAACCTTCTCCTATAGTCTCCACATACATGCACGTTAGGCACACTCATCTGCACAAACACATGAACACATCAATCACACATACCCTACCACACAGACATCACCCCACAATGTTATGAACACAAAAAATTATTAAAATATCCATGTAACTTTTGTATTATTATGCAGTCCAGAAATTTAGGCTATGTGGAAACCAAATAATATAAACCTGTTTGAGAAGAGAGCAATAAAATAAACAGTATTAATTTCTCTCCAAGCACAAAATTATTTTCAGATAGAAATTAGAAATAGGCCTGGGGAGATGGCTCCAAGGTTAAAGATGCTTACTTGCAAAGCTTTCTGGTCTGAGTTTAATTCTCTAGTACCCACACAAGTCCAGACACAAAAAGTGCTGCATGCATCTGGAGTTTGTTTACAGTGGCAAAAGGCCCTGGTGTACCCCTGAACACACACAAAAAAAATTTAAAAACAAAGAAATTAGGAAGCAAATTACTAAGGCTTAAAATTATTTTACATATGTATTTTTCTACAAATTTATTTTTCATAGTGAGAATATATCAAATGTAAAGAGCATGTGAGCTAAGAAAATAGCCACTGGCTTTGCTACTTAAATTTCAATAAATTACATTTGACAGTGCTGATAGTATCACATGCCTATCAGATTGCCACATAGTGTAAAGAAATAAAGAATTCTCTTGCTGATAACTCACCTTATTTTCTAGTCCTCACTGGACGCATTGAATTGTATGAGTTGTTTCTTTGTGCAAAATTATATAGTATGCTCAAGGAAGGAGATAGTTCACACGTTATTCTCATTAATTCAGATGTGTCAAGTGAAAATGAATTAAATTCTTGTTTATTCTTTTTCTGCTGAGAACTAAGTACTTTGTAACTCAATTCCATGGACACTTTAGGAAAATCATGCTATTTAAGTGAGTTAGTCTTCTAATTCATATTTCTTAAGATTTTTTAACACCCTGTTTTATTTGATTTTTTAAAAATATTTATTTTTGAGTAGACAGAGTGTGTTGGGGGGGAGTGGATATGACAGGTCCTCTAGCCACTGCAAAAATACTCCAAACACATGTGCCACCATGGATATCTGGCTTACATGGCTACTGGGGAATCAAACCTGGGTACTTAGACTTCACAAGCAAGTGCCTTAATTGCTAAGCCATCTCTTCAGACCTTATTTGATTTTAATAGAAGTCCTTCTAATAGCATTTAAACCTAAAACATAACCCAAAATACTTATTCCAGTCAATTTTAACATTAAAAATTCAGAGTATCTACTGGATTATGAAGACAAGTTTCTGCTGGACTAAATATGTATAACTTTTAGGATACAGAGTCCTAATGCTTATTATAATAAAACAAAATATCATATATATATATATGATATTTGCATATTATATATTTTATAACACGTATTATATATATACATGTATGTATATATGTGAGCTGCACATATCCTAAAATCATAGCAGTAATTTGACACTGATTTTTATATAGTCAGTGAACAGCCTGAAACAAATTGCAAGATTAGTTCATTTTTGAATTATGTTCTGTTTATAACCTTATCAAATTGCCTGTCTCACTGGCTAATATACAACTATGTTTATAAAACATTAATGGCCACTAACACATGAAACTGTACTTAGACTACACATGCACACATAAGGCAGAAATATGTATGTCATGGCTTAAAGTTAATGATTCAGGATAACACAGGACCTAATTACTAGAACTGAGATTAGGAACAAGATTTATTTAACAGTTTTGCACGTGAAAAATAAGATTAAACAGTTTATCTAAACATGTCCAATGAGGAATTGTAGGCACAAAAATTTAAAGTTGAGAAGTTATGGAAATTAAATAAAACAGGGTGTTTAGAATGGTATGTTTCCGTCATATTTTCAGGAATTATTAGGTAGCATTTTAGTGGATAAAGGTTTTAAAAAACTTGAAGGGACCACAAAATTACTCATTCACTAAATTGGAAACATTACATTTTGAAATCAAACTATGAGCCAGGCAACAGTTTATAATGACAAAAACTCAGATCTTAGTCTCGATAGGAGAAAAATGACAGCTGGATGACACAGCACATTATGAGTCTTGGTCCAAGTCTTGTGTTGTGAAAGTTGTTTGAACTTCTACATGCTCATTTTTTCTAGTAAGGGCTGTTTATTTTAAGAGAGAATAAACGATACTTGAAAGAATAAAATATGTACTCATTTCTAATACAACTCTCATCAGATTTTTCAAATGTATTCATTATTTTTTTAAAGGCTCATAATAAACTTCCAGCATATTTAATAAATTGGTGTATGAGCTGCATATGAATTCATCTGTTAGCTTAAAATCAGCCCCTGACATCACAGAAATTTGAAAATACTATAAATTGTGTCATCCTTTCCTTTAATCTAAGGATGTTTGGTTTACTAATAAATGTCAGTCTCTGACAAATGGGTAAATCTAAAGTGAAAGGTTTTATACCTACATCACAAGTTGCAAATAAAGAATCCAAAGTGGATGCCGCCAAGTTTCTCTTCAGTTGGGCTATGAAAAAGCTAATTCTTGTTTACTTTGCAAACTTTGTGTTTGCATAAGTCAACAGTTCAGGAATAATAATGGAAACTAGAACCAGAACATATTTTCCCCAATGAAAACATAGCTGATTGAATGGATTTGCCTCTGATTAAACACTTCAGGGCAGTTGAGTCACTGAAATCCAGCACTTCTAAGATCAATGCTTATGTCGATGCTGTAAATGGTTTGTTTATAGTTTTAGCTAATGACAGTATTTTACTTCTGTTCTCATTGGCAGACAATGCTATGCCAACCAAAGCAACAATGACTGTTAATTTTCTTAAAGGGACAACAAGCACCACGAGCTATGTGGAACTTCTTGTGGAGAAACTGATGCTCAGAAACAGTTACTAGGTTAAATATGTCTGTGTTAAGTGGACAAAATGGTATCACAAATCACCCCCTTTAAAAATGGGAATATTATTATCAAAAATCATTTACAGAAATGATAATACATACTTGGTAGCTTCAAGTCCTTTTAAGAGATAAAAATTTAAAAAATGACATATGTACATGCACAAAATAATTTTATCTATACCAACCAAATAAACTTTGTTTACTAAATTATACAACATACAACTTGAAACATTATAATTGATACCCATTCTAAAAGTAGAAATAATATCTATTGGCCCTAACCCTTTCAAGAGCTTAAAAATTATAAAATGACATACATTCATGCACAAAATAATTGTATCTATGCCAAGCAAGTAAATTCTGTTTGCTAAGTTATACCACATACAACTTGAAACATTATAATTGATACCCATTCTAAAAGTAGAACTCATAACTATTGGCTTTCTTTCTCCACCACTGTTGTGTCTTTACTTACAAATTCTTCTAACCCAACTACAAATAGTCTAACAGATTGCATTTTATGTGTATCTTTTCATGGCACAAAACTACATTTAAGCGTACAAAACTTTACTCTGGGTGATTTGCATTCTTATATCTAATTATAGAGGCTCCTATTTGGATTTCCATCTGGTCTCTGTATTATCTGTATCTCTTGTTTTTAATATTGCCTTAATGAGATAAATCTTATTTTTATAAACATAGAAAAGCCATCTCTCCTAATTTTACTTCCATAAACATTTTAAATTTAACCTTGGAGCTCAATGTAGTTGGTTAGAAAATCTTTTAAATTGTCAGATGGCAGGAAAAACTAAGATAAATGTAACTAAAGGTTAGTCCTTTATTTCTCAAAATTGTAATATACATATACTGTCCCCATTTATAAGATTACTATTTATAAATATGATGCTGAACATTAACTAAGATGTAGTAATGTATTGGTATATTTTAGACTCAAGCAGAATTTGAGAATTAGTTACTGCAGACTGTCTACTGATGGGGACTGACAAAGCTTTGGTTGGTAATTCAGTTCTTATTTAAAAGTTGTAAATGTTATCTTCAATCTGTGCTGCCAACCAAAAATTTGCCATCACATACATCCATACACACGTGACTTTCTTTGCAATGATTAAAAATCATTCCTAAAGCTCAGTCAGAATACACTTGTTATAAAGAAATTATGATCTGTGTCCACTTTAAGGCTCATTAACTGATAAACAAGCTTTAATATACTTTCAGACAGCCAATAAAATTCTCTGTAATATTGTAGCATTGACTTTCAAGCAGAATTCAGTTTTTTCTGAATTCTCAGCATGACAGAATAAGCTGACAAGGAACAATAATTGATGAGATATTCACTTAGTTATTTACATGAATGGATGCACATTGCTGCTTTATTATATCCCTGGCATATTTCTAAGTGTTTTACACATGTGAATTTCTTTCCACACAGACAAAGTAGAGCCTATTGAAACTTAATAGGAAAATATGTTTAGAAAAACAAAGGTTAATGAGGGGTGTCTAAATAAGAGCCTTCTCTACTTTGTTAGGTTCATCTTTAATATACCAATAATAACGGCTATATATTGAGTCTTACCCAAGTAGTAAACTGTTTCTACATGTCAGCTTATGTTCAGATCAACTTTTTTTGTAATTTTTTTTTTTTGAGAAAGAGAGGGAGAATTGGCATGCCAGGGTCTCCAACCACTATATTGAACTCCAGATCTATGCACCACCTTATGTGCATGTGTGACCTCGTGCGCTTGCATCACCTTGTGCATCTGGCTTACATGGGATTTGGAGAGTTGAACATGGGTCCTTAGGCTTCACAGGCAAGCACCTTAACTTCTAAGCCATTTCTCTAGCCCTTACATCAACCTTTTAATAAGAAGTATTATTAACTTTACTTTACTTCATGAGTTAGTAAACTTGAAGTCATAAAAAGCAGTGATCAGAGCCAGGAATCAATGACACTAAAATATATGCATTCATTCTGATTTTCTAATAATCTTTTACAGTAAGTGTGTGTGTGTGTGTGTGTGTGTGTGTGTGTGTGTGTGTGTTTTCTGGAATGAGTGTGGATGTACCTCATTCCTCACAAATCACCATCTTTTGAGAGTGACTCTCCTTGGTATTCAGCTTATGATTAGGCTAGACTACCTGGCATCAAGCCTTAGTCTCTGCATCTCTCAAAACTGGAAATGCCTGTCTCTGTATCCCTAGTGTAAGTATATAGGCAGGTACAGCACCAATATATCTAGCATATTTTATGAAGGTATTAGGGATTAAACTCAGGTCTTCACCCTTGTGAGGCAAGCACTTTGCTGATTAAGCCCTAAAGTACTTTATAATACATGTGTTTTACTTTATAATTCCTCCAGTATCCTACTTGTTATAAGATTACTGGATTATTTCATTCTTATTAAAAATGCACAATTTGTCTCTATAGCTAAGGCTTTCTCACATCACAGTTGTACTTCTTCAAGAGGCTGTTATCAATCTTCTATTTCCCAGCTACTCTCTACACTGCCAAAATATGTAACTTTAGAATGTATAAATCTGGGGCTGGAGAGATGGCTTAGTGGTTAAGCGCTTGCCTGTGAAGCCTAAGGACCCCGGTTCAAGGCTCGATTCCCCAGGACCCACATTAGCCAGGTGCACAAGGGGGGCACACGCATGTGGAATTCGTTTGCAGTGGCTGGAAGCCCTGGCGTGCCCATTCTCTCTCTCTCTCTCGCTCTGCCTCTTTCTCTGTCTGTCACTCTCAAATAAATAAATAAAAATAAACACAAAATTTTAAAAAAAGGATGTATAAATCTGCCCATGTCACTACTCTGCTTAATGTGTCTCAAGAGTCACCCCATTGTTTTCAGAATAAAAGCACACATCTTAATCATAATGTTCTACACTTCTGAAGAGATGGCACCCACAATGGAACCCAAATTTCCTTTTCTGTCTTGCTACATGCATGCACACATGTATGTGCAGGTATACACACACCTCTCTGTTAGCTGAACTCCTGTCATTCCATTGTCTTTGTATCTTCTAACAGAATGCCCTTTATCCACATTTTTAAAAATTTTTTCATGTATCCTCTGGCTTCTTAAATATGTATAGGTCAGCTGCTGACCATTGTTTCCGTTCAATGCTCACCACTGTCTGTGGCCATCATGTTAGCTCAGATTTGCTTTGCAAGTATATGAGCAGCAAAACAAACCAGAGCGCACAGTAGGAATTATACTTGTTATCTGCATCCTCCCATAGTGTGTCACTCCTGTGTTAAGAATACTGGACTGGGAGTTTGTGTCTTCCTTATTTCTCTTGATTCTTCCCTCTCAGCAGTTGTCTTTGGCCATATTTTCTGGTATCATCTGTGCTTCACTCTTGGCGTTTACACAGGAACTTCATGTATTGATTTTCCCCAGTGCTAATATCTTGGACCACATATTAAACACTCTGCTCACTCACCACTTCCCTGTATTGATCAGGCACCACAGGCTTTCTCTATGTCACTCTTACATCTGGACACAGTATTTTCCTGGCTCACAAAACTAGAAGTCATCATGCATTCAAACAGAACTCCAAATTAATAATGTATTTAGAAGAGTGAATTCAGCTCTCAACAAGGAAGGATCTTTCTAAGAGTCACATCAACCTAAAAGCCATTATCAATACAGTGATTATCTCTGTCAATTAGTATGGCATTACTCTGTACTAAGCATGTATTACATTATTTAAACCACATAAGAAGTAAGATCACACATCCCCTCCCAAAAAAAAAACTCAGAAATAATAGTAACAACTCAAAATTCATAAAGCTAGACAATCATTTAAATCAGTACTTTGGTTTTAAATCCTATTCTTGCTTCCTGTTTGTGTGTAATTAGCCAGTTCTCTGACACAGTCCCAGGTCTTGACAAAGGGGTACACAACATAAAATCAAGCTCTATTGAAAGCATCCTTTCACCAATGAATTATGATGTAATAAGGAGGAAGCAAATTTAATCTGATTAACTCTAGAGTTTTATCTGTCCATTGTTTGGTACCATAATGCCATTACGCCTCACTCCTGTAGACAGAGCAGGCATCGCAAGAGCTTTTACATCATAATGATTATCCATAGAGAGTAAAGCTTGGGAGTTTACTTGACATGCAGAAATGCTCATGAACTTCATAATAATATTACTGATGGAATAATTAAGTTCTATTTGGCACAACACATGCAGCTCTTCAAAGTTAAAAGTAACAAAACAGGACTTCTGGTCAAAATGGCATCCGCCTAACCACACCTCACCTCCAATGGTAGGAAAGGCAAGACCTTTAAGGTTCATTGTGTTTTTTAGGGGCTAGCAGATTCTAATAGACCTCCAGTGGAGGGGCACTGAGGAACAAAGTAGGGAATCTGCTGATTCCCATACTCTCTGGTAGCCCACCAGTCCCCGCAATCCCCTTAAGCAGTCATCCTAGCTGCAGTCCCAGCCCCAGGTTCCTCCTGCATGAACCACAGGCTAAGTTGATCCAGAGCAGCAGGCTAGCATAGCTACATGCATGAACACCATACCACTCACTGCTGCCACCCCCCTCGTGTGCAAACGCAGGCCAGCAGGCCAGGGTTCCCCCAGGCCTTCCTGCCACCACACAGCTCCACAAGAACTCAGTCCCACTTGTCTCTGCCCCCCCCACCCCTATACCCCCATGCTCAGACCCAGGACAGCAGGTTAGCTTTCCCTAGGAGACCTCCATGCATGAACACTGCCCCACTAACCTCCTCCCCTTTCCCCTGTATAAATTCACAGGCCAGCAGATTGGTGTTCCCCAGGGAATCTCCATGCATGAACACTGTACCACTCACAGCCACTCCCCATCCCAGTGCACAGACCAAGACCAACAGGCCAGCATCCCCCACCCCCTGACTTTCCACCTTTCCTCCTCCCTAGGCTTTCCCACTACAGGGGACCTCCATACCCCCGGCATATCACCTGACCCTCAGCAGTCCCACATACACACCCTGACTTGTCACATGACCCAGCAGTTCCATCCAACCCTTACCACAGGGTCCCAACAGACCCACTATCCCATCCCTTCACCCCTCAGCAATGCGGAACCACCACACATTCTCATCCTCTCTCCTTCAGTAGCACAGCTGCAACACCAGTCTGCTTTGTCCCATTCCCCCTACCTCCTGCCCCTTGGGCCATCTGAGTACACAGTCCCATACCCTGAATCACCAAAGAACAAGACACATCATCAGGCCCCCTAGCCCCTCACCAGTCCCTCATGGGCTCCTTCCCTCTGAGCAGGCAGGCCCCATTGCCATCAGAAGCCTAGTCAAAGCAAACATAAAAGGGAACGATCACTGAAGATACTTCAAGGGTAGACTACAACTTCCTCCTAAATTAAATAAAACACCTACACTGTGATGGGCAGACCACAGCACAAAAGGAATAACATAAAAACTCAAATGCAAGTAAATCCAACAAGACTGCCCAGTCCCACAATAGATGTCGCTAATCAAAACATAGATGAGACAATAGGATCCGAACCCCAAAATGAAGATACAAGCTATGCTATGCAAACCTGGCCAAGCAAATAGCAGAACTTGTAAAAAATCAACAAAGTGCCAATAACTGTATGAATTCTGTCCTTGCTAGAGTAGACCTAATAGAAAAGAAACAGGAAGGGATCCAAAGACAGTTAAATGATCTGAAGGAGAAAGAAAAGAAAAGAGGACATCAGTAGCCAGCTGGCTAAGTTCAGTGAGGACAAAAATAACTGCAAGGATGAATTCCAAGAAGCACTAAGAAAATCAGAAAATGACATGAAAAGGGAACTTGAGAGAGGGATGGAAACTATACATAAAAAAGAGCAGAAAAAAAAAAAAAAACAAATTGAACAGACCAAAACTCTAAAGAAGCTCTCAAGAATAGAGATAGCCATGTGGAAGACAGAAATTCAGAACTGGAAGACAAAACAGAAGAAACACTTTCTGAGTCCAAAAGTTTCAATAAGTTCAAAATTTTTTGTGAATACACCATGAGGGAACTGTAGGATACCCTTAATCATCCCAACATTTGAATCATGGGAATACCAGAAGGGGAAGAAATTCATACCAAAGGCATGGAGAATTGTTTAACAAAATTATCAAAGCAAACTTTCCCACTCTCTCAAAAGAAAGTCTCATCAAGTTACAAGAAGCTAACAGAACTCCAAACACACTGGACCAAAGGAGAAATTCTCCAAGACACGTTATCATTAAGACTCTAAATATCAGCAACAAAGAGAAAGTCCTAAAAGCAGCTAGGAAGACACAACACATTACATATAACCCCATCAGAATTACTTCAGACTTCTCAATGGAAACCCTGAAAGGCAGAAGGGCCTGGAATGGAACACTGCAAAATCTAAGAACTTATGGCTTCCAACCCAAACTACTCTACCCAGCAAAAGTATCCCTCAGAATAGATGGTGAAATAAAAATGTTCCATGATGAAAATCAGTTTACAACTTTATGAACACAAAGCCAAATTACAGAGAGCACTTCAGGGAATTTTCGACACAGAAGAATCAAATAACCAACCTCAAGTGCCTACATGCAACAGATCACAATAACCAAACTCAGAGAAGATGCAAAAAAACTACAAAGTCTAAGAAAGCACCAAACCACATAAACTACCACAATATGGCAGGGATTAAATCAAACCTCACAGTTATTACCCTACATCCTAATGGCCTTAATTCCCCATCAAGAGACATAAGCTAAAAGGGTGGATCAGAAAATTAGGCCCTTCAATCTGCTGTCTTCAAAAACCCACCTCACCACTAAAGACAGACACCTACTAAGGGTGAAAGGGTAGAAAATGATATTCCAAGCAAATGAAAATAAGAAACAACCAGGTGTAGCTATACTAATATTGGATAAAATAGACTTCAAACCAAAAGTAATCAAAAAATGGAACAATCCAACAAGAGGATATCAAAATCATCAATCTTTATGCACCAAACAGAGGAGCATCACAATTCATTAAAAAAGTAAAATAAAAAACATAAACTTGAAAACAAAACAGAAATAACTACCAACACCATCATAGTTGGGGACTACAATACTCCAATATCAGTAATATATAGATCATCCAAACATAAAATTAACAGGGAAGTAAGAAAACTCAACAAAACCATAAATCAGTTAGACCTAACAGACATCTACAGAACATTCTACCCCAAATCCACAGATTACACATTCTTCTCAACAGCCCATGGAACCTTCTCTAAATTATATCAAACACTGGGTCATAAAGTCTGCCTCCATGTATTTAGTAAGAGCAACATAATTTCCTGCATGATATAAGATCAAAATGGTGTATTGCTAGAAATTAATAAGAAAAGGTGTGCCATGAATCCCATCAGCTACTGGGAACTGAACAACACACTTTTAAACAAAAATTGGATAGTGGATGAAATAAAACATGAAATTGCAAAATTTCTAGAAATGAATGACAGTGAGAATACAACCCACCAAAACTTATGGGACACAATGAAGGTGATCCACAGGGGAAAATTCATAACACTAAATGCCTTTGCAACAAAGACAGAGAGATCCCAAATCAATAACCTAACAGTCCACCTAAAGGCACTGGAAAAACAAGAAGAATCAAACCCAAAAAGCTCCAGATGGAAAGAAATAATTAAGATCAGAGCAGAAATTAATGAATTGGAAACTAAGCAAACAAGTAAGAAAATTGAAACAAAGAGCTGGTTCTTTGAAAAAATATACAAGATTGATAAATCCTTGGCCAACTGAACAAGTGAAAAAAAGAGACATTTCAAATCAACAAAACTGGAAATGAAAAAGGAAAGATCTCAACAGACATAAGTGAAATTGGGAGAATGATTAGGACTTATTTCAAAAACCTCTACTCCACAAAACTGGATAACATGGAGGAAATGGATGAATTCCTAGACACATACAATCTACCATAGGTAAACTAAGATCAGATTAATCTGCTAAACAAACCTGTCACACCATCCAGATTGAAAAGGTAAAAAAGCCTCCCCATAAAGAAGAGTCCAGGACCAGATGGCTTCTCAACTGGATTGATGAATCTCAACTGACGGATGCAGAACCTGAGGAGGAAAATGAGCCCATTGTACCTCACCAGGGTCCCAGCTGAAACCATAGAGTAATTGGGGGAAATGAGCAGTAGTGCTGCTTTCTTGGTGAACCTGATACCAGCACAAGGGTGAAGGAAGTAGACACAGAGAACACTCAACTCCTACCAGACTAGATATCCAGAGACACAGAGGCTCCCAAGACCTCATCATTGAAATAGACCTAAAACATACCCAACATGGCTCTGGGAAATTCACAGAAGAGGGGGTGGAAAGATTGTTAGAGCTGCAAGTTGGGACATTATGCACAGAGACATTGCCACCTACTCATAACTGATGGCTAACCCCGCAATGCACAACCCACATTCCCCAACAAGAAGGGTCCCTTCAGAGGGGGGAGGACTAGGAGGAGTCTAGCAATGATACCAACATGGCTATATACACCCTGTGTACATAACTAATAATATAAAAGTAGTAAAAACCAGTGCTAAAAAGAAGGCTTAGTAGTTAAAGGCTCCTGCCTTCAAAAGACTGCTGGCTTGAGCTCAATTTCCCAGTATTGACGTAAAGCCAGATGCATACAGTGGAGCATGTGTTTGGAGTTCATTTGTGGTGGCAAGAAGTACAGTGGAAACCATTCTCTCTCGCTCTCTCTCTCTCTCTCTCTCTCTTTCCAATGTTAATTTTTAAAAATAAATAGAATAAAACTTAATTTACATGACAATGTGGCATGTCAATCCACAGATAATCCTGAAGTACCTATAATTTCAGGCTTTTGTCCAATGTATATACAAGTAATACAAGGAATACAAGGAATCTTAATATAATATCTTAATATAAGCCTGAATCAAAAGGCAATGCTTGTATCATCTGTAAAGTGCCTTAACACACAAATTTAAAATGGAATCAGCATATTTTTGATTTTCAGGTAAGCTTTATGGTTGTAATTATTTTGGCAAGAGAAACTATAGTTAAATATTTACAAATTTTCTATGTACGCTATTACATGATGATAATAATATCAAATATTTGTTGGACTCTGTAGTATGTAAAGGATGGTCAGTGACAACATGTTCATACAAAATACATACACTAAACTTCAATTTCATTGAAGGTTATATATGCAAATCAATTACACTCAGTCAAGGAAATATTCATTGTCTATTGTGTGCCAGACCTGCATTAATGTTGTATGTAATCAGATGAAGCCCCTTACAGGGTCCAAGAGCAGAAGATATGTGAGGAACAATTTCAGAAGTGTGTATATAACAGTAATAACATATGAGCAAGGAAGACAGCATGCAGAAAAGGAGGAAATAAAACTACCTGCAAAGGGTGATTTTTATGATGTTTAGTTCTTTTATCTGTAAAATAGGAGCTGGACCTGAATGGGTAGATTAGATCATGTCTATAGCCTGCTTCTGTCCCATGATTTTGCTGTGTCTATACAGTTTCCAGATGCATACTTTGTACTAATTTTTATTTTTTGCCCCCACAACTATATTTTGTGAAATGACACTTAAAAATATATTGAAAATTTTGTGCCATCAAGAACTGACTATAAAGTTTTCCATATTCAGGTTATGGCTTCTCCTCTTACCTCTTGTGACTAAGCAGAGAAAGGATACAGATGCACAATCAGCCAGCTTTACCTTATTACAGTTTTTGGGAAAGTTAAAGAGAGAGTTAGCATTTAAGGGACTGATTTTCCACACCAAAAAGCAGCTCTTAATTACCTGAAGTCACTGAGAGCAGTAGTATGTATAATCCAAAATAGTGGGTAATTTAAACACTATTTATATTTGACTTTGAAATGTAGTTCTGAATAAAATTGAAAGAGACTTGAAGTTTCTTTAATATACATAGTAGAAAGAGGCCATTGCATATTTGTTTGTTTGAATTTTATGACCTTCCACTGAACTGGAGATCTATTTAGATTCAGAAGAAAGACAATTAGGGCAAAGTCAAACAAAATAAATGAGCAGGACACCTCTAAATGAATTCAAAACAATATTTCTTATAGGTGATATAAACTATGGCTAAATGGTACTTGATTATATATGGTTATCTATGGGCCATCACCTAAGTCAGGTGTGATTCACACTACTGAGAGCTGATGGAAAGATGACTATATAAGGTTTGTCCTCAAGGTCTTCCTCCCTCAATGAATGCTAGCCTGGTACACTAAGGAAGCCACAGCAGGGTGACTTCGAAAACTATTTCAAAACAAATTGAGACATGCCTTATACAAAATGAGAGCTATTATAAAGATTGTATAACAAATAGCTAACATGAGAAGGTGTTGACCCCAATGAAAACTAGGGCTCCAATTTTTTACCAACTAAGTTACCAGGGAAAAGTGATACCTGCCAAAATTCACTGATCTTAAGTTCATTGAAATTTTTATTTGAGTCTTCTATAAAATTTAGTTTCCTCAAGTAAAAGGGAGTAGAATCCTCTAGTTGAATTAAATGGTTCAGCAATGGTAGGTTATGACAGTGCATGCAATCTTAATGTCTGTGATTGGTGTAGCCGATGGATGAAAGTGGCCCTTGAGCCAGACTAATCAGCTCTCAGACTCACTTGAGGCTGAGAGTAAAAGCCCACTACAATAAGATTATAAATAGATCCTTACCAGGTAGGCAAAGCATGTTTCTGGCTTTTTGACCTTTCATGAAATTCCAGGTCATTGCCCTCCTAACCTTCCTTCATTTTGGCTGAGCTGAAGAGGGACCTTCTACAGCCACCTGTGTTCTCTCTCCCCTCCTGCCTTCCACATGGCAAGAGCTCTCTGTACATTTTGCTTTCCTTCTTTTAATCTAATAAAGTCTAAGTCTTACTCTTTGTTCTATGGATTTAATTTCTAAATTCATAAGACAAGAATCTGCAGTACCCTAAATATGTTGGTTTGTTGGTATATTGGCAAGACACCTGTTACAACTTCAACTGCCATAAACAACATTTTTGAATAAGGGCTCATGGAATGTCTGTTTTAAATATTTAAAACTCAGATGGGGGTCATAGCTCATTGGATAAAATGCCTGTCATGCAAGTGTAAGTGTTTGAGTTTGAAGTTCTAGAACCCACATAAAGCCCTTCTGGTAGCATGAGACAATCTCTGGAAGTTCATGGACCAGACAGCATAGTATACACAGCAGTTAACAAGGAGAGACCTTGCATTACAACAAGGTGGAAGGTGAGGATCAAAACCTCTGATCTCCTCACATGCACTATGGCATGTGCAACCTGTGTAGTGTGTGTGTGCCTGCACGTATGCGCACGCACACACACACACACACACACACACACACACACTAACTTTTTTGCTGGAGTTGTAGGTCCATGTCAGTATGGTCAGCTGAATTTAACATTTTATGCATATCTATATCCTGCTTTTTTATTTTTTCAAATATTTTACTTATTTTTATTTATTTGAGAGAGAGAGAGAAACAGATAATGGGTGTGCCAAGGTATCCAGCCACTTTAAGTGAATTCCAGATGCATGTGCCCCCTTGCATCTGGCTTACATGGGTCCTGGGGAATCAAACCTGGGTACTTTGGCTTCACAGGAAAATGCCTTAACTGCTAAGCCATCTCTCCCACTATACTTTTTTCTTTCTAAGTAAGAAGCTATTTGTAGTTTAAAATCTGAGTTTTTTCATATCTTGAAAAATAAATTTCTAATTTTTAAAATAAAATACAAACTAACTTCCAGTTAAAGCTGAAATAAACAGCATAATTAGTCTCCTGATACATATTTGATGACAAAGACAGAAGTACAACAATGACACCAGTGATGCCAGTTTTTATAACTCCTGAGATAATGACTTGTTGCTTAATGAGATAATCTTTAAAATGCAAACAAGTGGCATTATTCCAGGGCATAAAATAGTAATGAAGCCAAATTTTAGAGAATAGACACAACATGTAATTCCTACACAGAAGATGTGTTCACTGAAACCATAATGTTTCAGAATTTAAATCTAATCAGTGCTTTCAGGAACAGAACAAGTTTGAACCACAATTTTATTCCAGTTGGAAAATGGAGACTCAACACTCCTGCCTAAAAACATATGTTCCCATGCCTGATAAATCAGAAACCCGAGATTATGGCTCTTTGTACCCTTTAGTGTTTGCTTATGAGAAGAAAGAAAATGTCCCTGCAGTTTTAAATACAATGTCTTCTGTAAGTAGAACTCAGTGTAATGCATTCAAGGAAGTTGTAGGCTCTAATTAGGATTTAGAAACACTTTTCAATTAAGGATTGCTTTGGTTTAATTTCTTATTTCTATTAATTCCACCCCTCCTTGTTCCAGGAAGAGTTGAGGTAGCTTACAATTACAGTTTATTTGTGTGATAACAATGTTTCTTATAAAGAGAGAATTGTGTAGGATGGAGGAAATATCTTGGTAAAGCACCGGTGATAGAATGGCATCTTAGAGTATTTTAGTGGGAGAAAACAATAGAAGATAACAAAATGTTATTAAATCAGAAATTGAAGAGAATTTAGTGGGTGGAAGAGAATGAAGTAAAAAGGAGAAGACTGAGCTGAGAGGCCTTTAAAAAATTATAAATTGGGAGGGCTGGAGAGACGGCTCAGCATTTAGGCGCTTGCATGTGAAGTTCAAGGACCCAGGTTCGATTTCCCAGTACCCACATTCTGCAGCACATTCACTTGCCTGAAAGTGTATGGAAAGGACATATTTAAGAAATAAATAATTTTCTACTTCAGGTTGGTATCAGAGCAAAGATATGGAGCAGGAAAAAGAAGCTGCAGAGGTAGGTTGTAAAGGGGGTGCTAGGGGTCCAGGAAAGTCCTTGAACCCAAACCACTCATTTCTTATTATAATCAAAGAATTGAATAAAAATACTGGGGAGATGAATTGTTAGAGTATTGTATGTATTGAGGGAAGAACAGAGTCAAGGAAAGGCACCCATGTGGCTACAGAGCCCATGTGGAGGGCCTGGGGGGAAAAATCATAGGAAGAAAAGAGAGAAAAAAATTCAAGAAACTCCTGCCATATAGGGAGTGGGAGGTGATAAAGGAGCTCATTTAGAGAGTAAAGGCTAGGGAGCCTTCCTGGCTGAGCTTGGGACTAGGCCCAGACTGATCCAGCCCAGGCCCAGACAGTGGAAGAATTAACCCACAACTGGCAGTTCCCAGGTGTTCAAAGAGCCTGCCCTCCCCTTGCAAAGGGAATTATAACCTTGTAGTCCTGGGCTGTCTTCCATCTTAGGTGACCCAGAGGGACAGCTGGTTGGTTAGAGTTAGGGAATATCTCAGGAAGAGGCTAGACTTGACACCAAATTCCAGGGGCTGAGCTTGATTAACCACAATATGTTTAAATCCTATGAAAGACCTCGCTCCCAGGAGGGGTCTGGGTTGTTTGAGGGGAAAACAGGTCTAAGGAACTAGGCAAGCTATCAGAAGTCAGATCAACTTTGATTTCTAGCAAGTCTAAACTTTCCTGCCTTTTTTTTTACTTTCAGGGGTCCAAACACCCTAAATGTACCCCCTCTCAAGGTTGCTAGAGATGGAGATGACTGAAAGGCTGTAAAACCCATAGGAAGTTTAGAGAAACCTTAGGTGATGTACTTTATAAGGGATATATGATAGTCTAAGATAATTTAATGTACAGTAGGAAGACAAGAAGACCTCAGATAATAAATAGGATATACCACAAAACTTAGATTCACAGAGAAATAGTATACTATAGTTTAAAAAATTTAGAAACAGGGAGGCCAGTTGTGGTGAATCATGCCTCTAATCCCAGCATTAAGGAAACAGAGCAAAAAAGATAGCAAGTTTGAGCCCTGACTGGGCTACATATGAGGACCTTGTCTTAAGATTTAAAAAAAAAAAAAGTGGAAATATGGAGATAAACCAGCCTGAGGAACTTTCTATAGTAAATTTAAAGTACAAGTTTCCATAGTATTTAAGAAATCACTTTGACATGAGTCATATATTCACATAATAGCAGTGTGTGACATAAAGCTGACAGGTGAAACTCTCTAAGCCTAGCTAAATTTTTTTCTCTATAAATTGGATAGTAATGTGTGTTTCATACATAAAGTTTCACATTTATTTAGTTGGTATATACTATATCACAAGATGTAATTTCATAACTCGTTTAGTTTAATCCTTGCAGTAATCCTCTGATGTGCTACAATTTTCATTGTACAAATCAGAAAAACAAGGCTAATAGAAGTTAACTTTTCTGAGCATAAAATTAAGTATTAATAAGAAAATTTGAAAATCTTTTTGTTTATCTTGAAATTAAATTTGTTCAATCTTCTATATATTCAATTTTTTTCAGATTCTTAAATTGTGAGAATTCTGCAGAGAATTTATAAAGAAAATGCTCTAAAGGAACAGAATAAAAGGGTTAAAATTCCTGTTAAAAATCTGCTAAGTCAGAAGAAATAGATTTGCATAAAGAATCTCCCTTAGCTAAAATCCAGTATGAGGACTTTCCATGGCTAATTTATAAATGCAAACATGAACAGATTATAATAATTCTGATTTTTCTTCAAAACAATAGATAATTGGAGGTAAATGAAGTAATATTTAAATCAGAATCAGAAATTTTACATTAAATAATTGATATAAAAACAATAAGCTTGGATATAGAATATATTGCATTAAATATAAGCACAGAGGTACTTGATCATCCATGATAGTTATTGCTCCTCTGTTCATAACAGGCAGGAAATGGAACCAGCCTCAATGCCCTTCAACTGATGAATGGATAATGAAGATGTGAAATATTTACATAATGTAGTTTTATTCAGCTGTAAAAGAAAATGAAATTTACAGACAAATAGATGGATGTGGAAAAGATTATACTAAGTGAGGTAACCCATGCTCAGAAAATCAAATGCCACATGTTCTCTCACATATGTGATCCTAGCTTCAAATATTTAGATTTGTATGTGAATTGGAATAAAAGTCAGTAGTATAGACCAGAAAGTTAGAAAGGTGCTGGGAAAAGAAAGAGGGGAGGTCTTAATAGGAGAGTATAGTAGATAGGTAAGTAGAGGGGCAGAACACCAGGCAGTGTGGAAATGGTCTAAGGAGAGGTAATGAAGGTGAGGAGGGAGTGGAAGGAGGATTAATTAAAATTTAAGTTTTATGAATAGCAATATGGAAACTTACTTCTTTGCCAGCTAATAATATATGTGTTAAAAAGAGAGAGTTTGGGCAACTGTATCTTGTGAAGATGAATAACCTTGTGCCCATAAGCCATAGACTGTTATTTTAAAAACTTCAGTGCCAGGGGTAGGATGCCTTCCAGCAAGTTGTTGGCCAGGGAGTCCCCTGATTCCTTCAAAATATGACAGGCTATTGCCAAGGCTCTTGGTTGCCCATGAGAACTAGATGGTAATACCATATTACTAAAGACTCCACATACTTGAAAAATCAATCTAGAGCTGAGCTTGAAGCCTCTTCCCTATTGCTGGACAGACCTATGCAGCCTGTTGGAGGAGAAAAGTCAGCAACAGTGTTAACCAGCAGTCTACTGCTGCAAGCTTTATGACTGGCCAGCCATATCAAATATGCCAGTTGGTGCAATGGTGATATATCTGTTATAGGGGAAATAAATAACTCTCTGATTTGACTTGAGGTTTGCTCCACCAGAGGGAATTCCTGCCTGGTACTAAAACCTACTGAAAAACCTATGGCTTGGGAAGTCATAACCTCTAAGCGGTAAACTACAAATGTTGTCTAGCTGAATGAATATATTATGCCCACCACACTGCCCTCCAAATACTTATGTTTCTGCCCATGTATTAGTGTTACCCTCAGTTTTCGTTAGAGAAGCTTCTCTTTTCAGATGGCAAGTGATTCAAAGCTCACCAAAGTGCTGAAAAGAAGGAACAGTAGAGTGTTCAGCACTATGTGAAACATCTCTATCACACCCTGCAAGGCAAAAGGACCATTGTGGAAGAGGTGGCAGAAGAGATGTAAGAGACATAAGGGAAAAGTGCTTGCAGCACAGTTTTCCACACAAAGTGGCTTTAATATTCTTGAGCACATAGTAGCTGATGCTACCTACACAAGAGAGAAGTTGGAAAGAAGAAGAAATTCAGAAGAGGTTGGATTTGGGAAGGGGGAAAAGAGCATGGTGGGAGAGGATTATGATCACACTGTATTACATATTATAATATATTATTATATATTATATTTATAGAAATTATCAATAAAAAGTTTAAAAATAGTTAAAATAAAATATTAAGCATCTATTATGACTTGCTAGCAAAAAGTAACAGAATTTATAAAATAAATCTTAGCTCAGGGAAATGTGTTTAATTAACTCAATACTAACATTGTATACCTATCATTGACAATGGACATGTAACATAATTACTTTAACAAATATTTCTGATTCTGCCATGCAACTATGCAATCCATTATCTTTTGAATGTGCTAATCTAGTAAATATATTAAATATTAGTAATGATATAGAAATTAAAAATGTAATTACACTACCATACCTATTCACCAGCAAACTGCAAAACTGGATTGTGAAAAAATAATATACCTGACTATAACAATGTCAGGATGAAACAGCATATATTAAATCCATACTTTTATATTTCTGGATGGAACATGTATAAAATATCTTGTATGGAGCTAGTACATACATACAAAAGTAATCTGACAAACAGTTCTTTAGTGTATATTCATAATCACCTTTCAGTTTGTAAATGAAATGAAAAAAAATATAACTTGTACCAAAGGCAACTTTTATTCTTTTAGCATTACTTGTAATTTAAAATCCATCATGAAAGCCTAGAATTCTGTCTTACTTTTCAGGCAAAAGACAATATGGCAAAACATCAGTTTTAGTGTCAACTTATTTTTCAGTAATTTAGGCAATAAGACGTGAGATAAATTTAACACAAACTGAAAGCATCTTCTAGTAAATGGTCTGAGTTTCCATGAATAATATTAGAGTAGTTAAAAACTATAGTTTCTCATACAATTGTCTCAAAATTTGAACTTTTTTGTGATAATCCATAGGGAAAATGACAGGTAAGTTTTGTTTTAATACTACAAACTAGTAGTATAAACCAGAAGTTGTAGCTCTGCTACTCACCATAGATTTTTAAATTCTTTCACATTAAAGGAAAGTCCCAGGAACATGTTAAGAATTGTAAGAGAATATTCTACATAGTAGCAAATGCAAAACTAAGAAAAGCACATGCTTTCTGCAAAGTACTGACAAGGAAGGAGACACACTAACAAATGCACAATTAAACTGGTAAATAGTTTCCAATATTGCTTCATTTTACCTTACAGTTTTCTTTTATTTTGTACAAAGTATGCATAGCTATTTTCTTCAGTGTGGGTCTTTTTGTATATATTAAGTTAGGTTACTCAGTTTTAATATTCATTATTTTCAACTACACGTTCATAAAAAGCCTAAATTGTTATTTTCAGTGGCTTTTTGTGTGTATCCATGTACATATATCTATATCTATCTATATACACACATATATATCTGAGTATATACACATACATTAGATCTATCAATTCTAATGTTTATCTGAGTCTTTCTAATTAAATACACTGATTTTCTTCCAATCCATCTATTTCTCATTTCATACTTGATTAGGTTTCTTGAAACATTTAAAGAACATAATATCATGGATAAGAGTGCCTAAAAATAGAAGTAAATGACTGTTAGTAAACATTTACATTTTTATTTTTTGGCATATGTGTTATGTGTGTTCTCTGCATTCACATATGCAAATGTGTTCACCCCACCCAATGTACATGCATGCAGAGGCCAGAGGAAAATACTGGGTGTCATTCTTTATTACTCATCCACACATTTCCCTGAGCTGAGTCTCTTCTACCCAGAAATGCTATCTGTCAGCAAGCCCAGCAGTTCTCTTGTCTCCATCCCAGCATACTCAGGTTAAAGATGTATGTGGACATGCTCAACTTTTCTTTCTTTTCTTTCTTTTTTTTTTTTTTCGTTTTTCATTTGGGTCATGCGGAGTCTCTAACCTGGTCCAAGAGGCCCTAATGCTTGTGTAGTAAGCACTGTTAACCATTTCCTCGGCCTGAAACTTCACAGTTTTATGTGGAAAGAAACTTACATTCTTAGCTCTATGAATATCTTTTGAAGATAGACTAACGAAATTCCGTAAAACTATGGCAGCTACTTAAAAATTCACTGCCTTTGCACAATATGAGCTTTGGTGGGTTGTTGGGACCCTAGTTACTAAATATGTATTTGTGAATCTAAAAATGAGCTACTATATCTAAAATTGATTCACAATTAGATGTGAGTTTCTGAGCATTCAAAATAAAATGTTGGGTGTGGTGATGCATGCCTGTATATAGGAAATAGAAGCAGGAGATCAGCCTTGACTACATGAGACCCTATTTCAAAACAAACAAAAGGATGATAGAATTACTTATTTTTTACCTTAACTTTTGAACAAGTTAGGTGTGGTGGTTTGATTCAGGTGTCCCTCATAAACTTAGGTGTTCTGAATGCTAGATTCCCAGCTGACGGAGATTTTGGAATTAATACCTCCTGGAGGGAGTGTATTGTTGGGGGAGGGTTTATGGGTGTTATAGCCAGTTTCCCCGTGCCAGTATTTGGCACACTCTCCGGTTGCCATTCTCCACTTGATGTTGGCCAGGGGGTGATATCCACCCTCTGCTTATGCCATCGTTTTCCCCTGCCATCGTGGAGCTTCCCCTCGAGCCTGTAAGCCAAAATAAAGCCTTTGTCCCACAAGCTGCTCTTAGTTGTGTGATTTCTACCAGCAATACGAACTGGAATGCAACATTAGGTTTGCGCAGTGTTCCTTCTCTAGTTCTTCCAATGTACTTCTTTAAAAATGCTTTCTCAAAAAGCTATGAAGATATAACTTATCAATTGGAAGTGTTTCATGATGTACTTGCACTTTACAAATAATTCTACAACATCATCTAATATTTAAGAGAAACAACAGAGGAAACTGTGGATAGTTTATAGCACTATCTCTTATTTTGTGGTTGTTTTGGCCATTTCAGTGTTTCCAGCACTAAATGCGTGCAATGGGTTCAGTATTTTTTAGTATTAAGGGTAATATACCTATAGATGCTATATTGAAATGTAGCTAGCGCCACTTGAACGGAATAAATTGAAAGTGGTTAGATTCATAAATCTTTCCTAGAGCATCTATATTTGACAGATAGATAATTTAAATGAAAATAAGATGGATGATAAAAATATAAGCCGAATTAGTAGACAGTTCATTATTGTTTCCTTTAAATTGAAGTTAAAGAAAAAAGGGAAGGTCAGGGTAGGTACAGATAACTGTGGGTATTACCATCACCAAAGTCACATTCAGAGTACAATGTAGTTTTAATACAAAGTAATATAAAAAAGATATTTCTTGCCAGGCATGGTGGTGCACGCCTTTAATCCCAGCACTGGGAGGCAGAGGTAGGAGGATCGCTTGAGTTCAAGGCCACCCTGAGACTCCATAGTGAATTCCAGGTCAGCCTGGGCTAGAGTGAGACCCTACTTCGGAAAACAAAAACAAAAAAAAAGAAAAGATATTTCTCCATAATAATGAACCAATCTAGAATATAGTTCTTAAATTTGAGGTACTATAATAAGCTAATTCAGCTTAAATATGAATTTCAAGCATCTAAGTTGTATAATGTTACAAATTATGAGACATATAAAATGGAAAGAACTTCATAATATGCACCAATAATATCTGATAAGAAGCACATTTTAAGGCATCATTTAAAAAATACAGTTTTTATGCTGGAGATATGGCTTAAAGGAGCTTGTCTGCAAAGCCTAAGGACCTGGATTCGATTCCTCAGAACCCATATAAAGCTAGATGCACAAGGTAGAGAATGAAGCTGGAATTCATTTACAGTGGCTATAGGCCCTAGCATGCCCATTCTCTCTCTATCCTTTTCTGTCTCTTTATCACTCTGATAAATAAATAAATATTGAAAAAATAAAAAGCCAGTAGCCAGGTGTGGTGGCACACGCCTTTAACCAGCACTCGGGAGGCAGATGTAGGAGGATTGCCATGAGTTCGAGGCCACCCTGAGACTACATAGTTAAATCCAGGTCAGCCTGGGCCAGAGTGAGACCCTACCTTGAAAAACCAAAAATAAATAAATAAATAAATAAATAAATAAAAATTAAAAATCCAGTTTTCATTTTATTTTGCCACCCTCCCTTCCTCTCTCCTTCCTTCCATCCTTCCTTCCTGCTTCCTTTTTTGGGAGTGCACGAAGTAACTTTAAAGTAATTCTCTCATCTGAAAGAAATGAAGTCTGTACCTCTAAGAGCAGTCCCTAAGAAATGTGGCCAGTGTTTTTGTATTGACAGGTGTGAGTATATCTTTGAATCAGCATATTTTCCTTGTCAGACTGACAATGACTCACCTTGGCACATAAAAACAATGCTGTGACTCATCTGGCAGGAATAACAGTTTAAAGGACCAGTGAGAATACAGGAAAGTAAGCAATACAGGTAGACGGAAGAAATAGCAAAAATATTTTACAGTTTATAAAGGTACAAATTAAGTGATTTTCGGTGCTCCATGTAAATTTGTGGGAAAAAGAAAGAAAAACATGCAAAACATGTACCTAAACTGTGATGTCACTGGAACGGTGTTTTAGGCTGTACTCATCACCCAGCACATGCATTCTTTGATTGTTAAGATATGCAAATATATGAAACTTGAGAGTGCCTGCAGTGAAGTTCTGAAATGTCATGTGACACATTTATTATTTTGATGTTATGAAGGGGCCTTTTCAGGACAACATGTCTTTTCATTAATAAAGAATTTTCTTAGGTGGAAATAAGTCACAGTCCATAAACTTAATAAAAAATAAGCTAGCTTCTTAAGGCATAGTTAAAACATATATAGAAAATATGGGATACAGAAATTAGAATGTGAAGAATACCATGGGGCTTTGGTTTTTCACTTGAACTATGAATGCCAAGCCTTGGTCAAGGTGTACTGAGAAGAAACTTGCACAGCTAATCAAATGCCTTGCTGTGAAACATTGATGATCAATGAGTTTGTCTCCAAAGTCTTCAATCTCTTATCTTTGAGTGTTAGAGACCGAGACCGAAACTGTAGCTTGTGAAAATGACCATTACAGGAACACTGTGAACTTTTGCTCACTGGCCATACATCTGGAACGATAAGGCTCAGTAACTGTTACATGATAACCATCTATGACGAGAGAAGCCGTGAACTGTTACGGGAACTTACACAATACCTGATCCCCCCACCCTCTATCCCCTTTTTGCTTCCTCCTTCTGCTATGCTTAAAAACTGATGTTTGAAGCTCAATAAACAGACCTTGACAACTCTTTGCTTGGTCTCGTTCCTTCTTTCTCACCCATCTTTTCACAGGCCTGGTCCCCCTCGCGCTCCCCGAATAACTGAGTCCTGCTGGTCGGGACATTTGAGTCCATTAATTTTTTTTTTCCATAGATATTCACGGATTTTCTAGTTCAGGCCAGATGCAAATTGATGCTCTGGGAATTCAAGAGTGACATAAAGAGAAGTCCCTACCCACAAGGAGCTTTTGCTGAGTGACTGCAAGTAAAATTGGAAGCACAACAGAATAGCAGGTTGTGATAAGCACTAAGAAGAAAAATGGAACAGGTAAGAGGATAGGCTGGGATGGGGACAATGATGGAGTAGTCTCAATTTTAGATGTAGAAGTAAGGAAAAGCAGAAGAAATATGTGAGTAAAGTTGCAATGCTTTCATAACTGGTTTCATATTCAGTCTGCTCCTAAACTTTTGTGCATATAAATGGAGATCTCCTCAGAATAGTCTGCACTGAGAATGTTTCCTTTCTGTTCTGGCAGCAGTACGTAATGAATTAAACAATTTAAATATTAAGTATAAACTAAGTCATAGAAAGATGAAAAAAACTATCCCAGATTGTAGAATTCATATTACATAAATAGCTTCATTAATGAAAATGTTGCTCTTAAGTATTCATTCATTCATTATAGTACTTTGCTGTTTGTTCCATCAGCTGTATACTACACTCCACAAAGACACAGTCAAGTTTTAACGGGATATTTATTCACACAACTCAGAAGTAAATTCAGCTGGTTAAAGCTTGGGTTGGTACATCAGCCTTCTTCTCACCATCTGTAACATCTGAAAGATGACCTAATTATTCCTTTCTGTGGCATAGCTATTAATATGTTTTCCCAAGGTGCAACTAGTTCTTAAATTTTTTGCTTACTGAAAACAAGTTTAAGCAAAAAAATGATTAAAAGTGCTGGAGAGATGGATCAGCAGTTATGTGTGCTTCCTGATCAGACATGAGGACCTGAGGGGTTCTGAGAAGACTCATGTTTGAATCTCCAGATACGAAGTAACAGCTAGATGTGGCCCTGTGAACCTGAAACCCCAGTCCCAAAAAGGGAAGCAGAGATGAAGGAATTGTCTGGGCTTGTGAAAGCTAGCAAGCTCTAGTAACAGTAAGAGATACTGGCTAAAAATAAAAATGGGTAGAAGAGTGATGAAGCAAAATAACTGATGTTAGGCTTTAGCTACTCCAGACATGCACCATTCACCACAGGCAAGCACATGCAGCCCTGCAAAGGCATATGCATGTGCATACACCCCTATACACACAGTACATTACATATAAGCAACAAAAATGTGAATATATATATTTATAGATACAGTTTTCCACTACCAGTCATTTATAACAATAAAATCATGCACAATGTTTATAATAAAATGATACATGGCTTTTAAAGCCTTTACCCTATGTTAGATCTCTTATACATGTCAGAGTAATGTATATCATAACTATGTTGATTATATTCTATGGATGAATAAAATGAAATTCCAAGACTGAAGGTTATGTAACTCACAGTAATGGATTTTGAATTTCATGTTCCATCCACCCAGTGCTAATGTCCAAACCACTGGGCTACCAGCAAAAACAAGACAAAATAAAGATTTATTCCTAAGAATTTTGGAAAACAAATTATAGTCTGACATATATGAATAGATTAGGGATTTAGCAAATTTCCTGAAAGAGTTAGATTAGTTCTTAGTCTGAAACAAAGTTAAACAGAAAATGTTCATTTATCTGATAAAACAAATGGTCAGTCAGGATGAAGTTGGGTTAATTTTTAAAAATGTAGTGTAAAGATTTTGGGAAGGACATGGCGGTTTAGCTCCTCCAACACTATTGCAGGGAGAAGGTATCTTGAGTAGATGCAAACTACTACAGTTTCATTCATTCTTAACACACTTAATGATGCATTTTTAACTCTCAAGTTATAACAGTGACTAAGATCCTCTTCATGAAACATGCATGTTACAGGAGTTTCTAGCCAGACAGAACTCAAGAAGGAGGTTTTTTATTTTTATAAAAAATATTTAGTTTGAGGGCTGGAGAGATGGCTTAGGCTTGCCCGTGAAGCCTAAGGACCCTGGTTCAAGGCTCAATTCCCCAGAACCCACGTTGGCCAGATGCACAAGGGGGCGCACGCATCTGGAGTTCATTTGCAGTGGCTGGAGGCCCTGGTGCTCCCATTCTCTCTCTCTTTCTCTCTCTCTCTCTCTCTCCCTGTCTCTCTGTCTCTCTCTCTCTGCCTGTTTCTCTCTCTGTATGTTGCTCTCAAATGAATAAATAAAAGAAAATATTTAGTTTGATAACACTATTCATTTGGATTTCAAAATTTCTCTTGCTCTGAACATATTCTGACCAGAAAATGTAACTAATTAGCTTTTTATTTAGATACATTATGACATTTTATATGATTATTTGTGCAAACTAAGAATTCTGATCATTACAATTATCTAGCCAACTGTGAAAGCATTTGATTTATACATTTAAAAATCAACCTAATATAAGTAACATAACAAAAATAAAATGTAGACCTTTTGAAGTTGAGGACAAAATTGGAGCCATGGTGTGGTGGTTTGAATGTGAATGTATGCCCCCCCACCAGCCTCAACTATTTTTGATTAACTTTAAGCTTCCTGCTTAAGTCTCCAGCAACCTGCTGGAGGACTGGAAGCATATTTTCATTCCAACCCAAAGGTGTAGAAACATCTCTATAGTTGTTCTTGATTGTGGTGCTTGCTGCTTGCTGGTTTCTGTTTTGATTTATGGAAGCAAGCAGCTTTTTCCACCATTGAGGAAGTTTCCCTTGGATCTGTAATCTGAAATCTGAAACTCAAATAAGAAACCAAATAAAGAAATTAAGAACTGGCTCTTTGTCATTAGAAGTAAATTTAAATTAACTGATTCAACATATTTGTATTTTTTGTTTTACTCTAGAAACTATTCTGTGTACTCAGAAAATTTTTCAAAATATTTACCTTGGGTTTTAAGTCCAATAGTTCACAATTTTCCTACTATGAACATGATATATAGCTTTCTCCTTTTTTATAATTTTCTCCAGTGACTGAGAACAAGCTAATAATTTCCTAGCCATTAGGACTGAACAAGAACTAATTTTGCAAATCTGAAATGCTGACTGGGCCCTAAATACCTTTCTCCCAAGCCACTAATATGAATACAGAAAAAAATAAAAAGAAAAATGCATGACTTGTTTCAAAATCAATTATGTGGCTTTAAAGGAAAACATTCATCATTAAAGATAAATCCATACCTGATTCGATTTTCCATGCCACACAACTGACAAATGAAACTTGAATTGCATACAACTTTAGAAATCATTACAACAGTAAAGACGTATACTACAAAGTCAAGGTAAGTTTGTTAAAATAATACTGTTGACATGAACATGAAAGGTGATTTTTAAAGTGTCACATTAAAACCCAAAACTGCAGAGGACCATACAAATTTCATGTGTTAGTCACTGTACTGTAACAGTGCAATGCAATGTTAAGATGAAGAGCTGAATAAAGGATTGCAGATAACAAGACCAGAAGATAGCTTCCTCTTTGGCTTCCTTCCTGCCTGGCTGATCCAATCTCTTTACCTTCCCCCAAAACAGCTTCAAAATCTCTACTTACACCTGAGAGTCTTGAGTACAAGAGCCTTCTGTTTTCCTTTAATTTTCATAAGGCAGCCACTTTCACCCACAAGAAAAGAATTCTTCCTTAAAATAGCTCTCTCCAATGTTCTATAATCCATGTTCTCTTTAAAGCTAACTTCCTAATCATAAGAAATTTCAAGTGAATCAGTGTACTATTATAATTTTTTTCCAACATATTTTTGAGCACTTAAGGCTATATTTATGGGAAATGAATAATAAGAGGAAGAATTAGCACAGGGAAACATGACATTAGGAAGAGTAAAATTTAGAATTACATAAACTGCTTTTGAAAATCACTGCTATATCCTCCACCATCTGTGTCTACTTTATTAATCATCACAAGCTTTATCTCTGTTGGGTTTCTCCAGTTTGGAATACTGCTTGAGAATACTTTTAAATAGGGAAACAAAACAGTGAAAACAAATAAAGAATTACATTAATTTTCAGGCATTGGAAAGAAGGAATGAAATGGTGGCATAAAATTGAGTTGTACCTGAACAACATTATAGTCTCCAAATCCCAAATATATACTAGCTCATTGAAGGAGTTAGAACATCCCAGTGAAATAACATTTCAATGGAAATCCTTTCTGGCAAGTACATATATTTGGGATAGTTATACCATTTCTAGCAGTCATACTAAAGAATGTATTCTAGCAATAATGAAATAGATCTTATCATTTTTGTGTCATGTTTTTTTTTAATCACCAACCTCTAACGATTGCTGCTCATACAATGTTTAGGAGACCATAATATACTTACTTCTAAACCTTGGATCTACTCTATAGGATCTTATGTATCTAATTTACCTTTTACAAGCCTGAGGATCTAAGTAAACAGTTCTACCAGTCATTTGGGTCAGGTACTCCTTATGTCCTTATATCTAACCAAAAACTAGGGGGAAAAAAGTATGCAATTTCTTTTGCACATGTGTATCACACACACAGTTCATCATACAATAATGGGGAATTGATAGCTCTCTAATTCATATACTCCATGTCAATTAGATTGACCTGAAATGGGAAAAGAAAGGGATTTTTTAAAAAATATTTTATTTATTTATTTGAGAGAGAGAGAAAGAGGCAGATAGAGAGAATGGGTGCTCCAGGGCCTTTAGCTGCTGCAAACAAACTCCAAATACATGTGACACCATGTGCATCTAGCTTTATGTGGTACTGGGGAATCAAACTCAGGTCATTAGGTTTTGCAGGCAAGCGCCTTAGCTGCTCAGCCATCTCTCCAGCCTCAGAAGAGGATATTTTTATATTGTTTCACTGAAAAATAAATTAAAAAGTAGGCAAGGAAATAAACAAGAATGAAAGCAATGAAACCCCTGGGTATGCCTTGTGTTTGTTATATTGGTAGTAAAACTACTTCAGTCATCTGGTCCTTGCTGCCACTTATGTCATCATTTGAAAGTAAATGGATCAATGAAAAAATTACCTCTTTATGATTATTTTTCAAAGACTCAGTCTGTCTCAGCAAGAGTGACCTATATTCTATCACCTACTTTTGAAAATTCTAGGTCCCAGATTATGTCCTATGGGAACAAATTTCCAAACTAAATCTGAGGATACAGTCTTGTTTCTTAAGTGTGCTTATAGAAACATTAATACTATCTAGGAAAGCCCTCAAGACCAATTTCTTTTATTTATTTATTTTTTATTATTAAATATGGACATATTTTATATGTAAACATCACATGTTGGTGCCATCCTTTCCTCCTCCCTGCCCCTTTTCTGAAGAGTCCTTCCTCAGTATAGATGCAGGTCAACCCCATGGATATTGTGGGTCATGCATTATGGGGCAGCAGTCAGTTATGGGGAGAGACAGTGTCTCTGCGCAAAATGTCCTAACTTGTGGCTCTAACAATCTTTCTGCCCCCTCTTCCACAAAATTACTTGAGCCATGCTAGGAGCTTTTTAAGTCTACTTCAGTGATGGGCACTCAGGGGCATCTAGATATCTAGTTTGGTAGGTATTCTCCATCACTCTTGTACTGATATCGGCTTAACTAAGACAGCAGCATTCTTGCTCACTTCCCCAGTTCCTCTGTAGTTTCAGCTGGGGCCAGGGTGGAGTACGCTGCCAAGACCAATTCCTTACAATAACAAACAAGACTAAAGTCCAAGTACAAAGAAGTATCCTCAAAACATGAGAAAATAAACTTATTTTTATTTAATATTTATATATATATATTTTTTAAATATTTTTTGTTATTTTTATTTATTTATTTGAGAGTGACAGACAGAGAAAAAGAGGCAGATAGACAGAGAGAGAATGAACACCCCAGGGCCTCCAGCCACTGCAAACAAACTCCAGATGTGTGCGCCCCCTTGTACATCTGGCTAACGTGGGTTCTGGGGAGTCAAGCCTCGAACCGGGTCCTTAGACTTCACAGGCAAGCGCTTAACCGCTAAGCCATCTCTCCAGCCCCAATATTTATATATTTTAATACAATGTCCCCTGTATAGCAACCTATGCTGAAGTGGTAATTGATTGATATCTAACAACAGCAAAATATAATGGTATTTGTATTCTAAGTTCATATAGTCTCTCAGTAAATGTAAAACGCATAATAAATGGAAAATATGGCATAAGTGGTTTGGACCCATTTCCTCATGTCATCTGAGAACAACAATGATGTTATCTATTGTTTGTGAATGTGAATTTGGACAGAGAAATCAGAAGCAATAAGATAAAGACGACAAATTATATTTGACAGACCATGAATTTTCTCTAAGTCACTCGATACAAGCATCAAGAAGAGCAGCATGTAATCACTGCAGTTGAAAAGAGAAAATGGAAGTTGGAACCATCATCCCAGTCTATCAGCCTTTGGTCTTGCAATAGGTAGGCATGAGAATGCTAATGTCGCCTAAGCCACAAAACAAATTACATTAGAAGGAAATGTTAAAACTTATCTCACAGGAACCTAAAGAACACTCTTGACTATGCACTATTTGTGGACACACACTAATATCATGTGGAATAATTATTGCATTTGTGGCACCAATTATTTATTATTTATTCCTTGCATAGTCATCTTAAAGGTGAATTTGATTTGGTCACCCTATGTGACTTTCCTTGGGCAATAGGTTTGACCAACAGGAACAGTGTGACAGTTGTAGACCTTCATCCCAACATGCCTTGTGTGTCTTTTCTTGCACTTTTGCCACAGCAATGAGAAGGTCATGGATAGGCTAGACTGTTGGTGCCATGAGAATGTGAAAAATAAAGTTGCCACAGCCATGGTGTACCACCCAACCCAGTTAGAATGGAGACTGCAGATGGCTCAAGGTGAGTGATTTGAACAGATAACAGTAAAAATATTTAACTTCACCCAAACTCATTCACTGGAGCCATACACAGGTGTGAAAAAAAAATAACCTTTGTTGCAGGCCACTGAGTTTTTATGATTACCTATATCACAATGAAGGAAAATGTCTAGTCAATACAAAGCAATGTCTCTTTGTCTACTTTTTATTACATAACTAAGTGAAACTGCAGAGGCTGTACTAATGAAATATATGAAACATCCCAAACTGATACTTCTTTCAAAATGATTGACAAATTCTTACCTGTAAACTGTCAGTTGAATAACTTTTTCCTGAATGGCTTGAGTGTGGCAAGAATATATTACAAAGTATTTTAAAATTACTTACATTCCTTTATTTACCTTCATATTTAAATATTAGTGAATGTCAAGCCATAGTGTTATTTCATGGCATCACATACAGGCAATTCTGGTGAAGGAATTTATAAAAGTGAACTAAACTCCCTAGTTTTCTGCCTTCTTCAAAGAAACATCAGTAATTATAAGCAAATGAATCATGGCATAGGAGAAAAAACAAAATCTACTATAATTTTAAATTTTTCACATAAAACCCAATGAACTCTAATCTATTTTAAGCCCATACTTTTATTGTGTTGGTCCAAGTTGTCCATTTCAAATATTTATGCAATAGCTTTCTTGGTAACCTTTAAGTAATCATATAATTGTTGCATAATTTATTAGAATATAATGGTTTACCTTGTTCCATCTTACAAATAATGCTTCCGAGTTACTCAGTAAGAGTGCATTTTGCATGACTCACACTCATAGAACAAACCTTTGTGAAACATGTGGCCACTGATATCGCCTTTGAGTGATGACTAGACTTCTAAGCAAATTGAGATATATTCAGCTGAATATTGATAGCTATTCTTTCGTATTTTTTAATTTTTGTTTATTTGAAATTAATTACAGAAATAGTCTCAGGGGTTTATAAGTTCTACATACAACTTATGCAGTCTATACACATATGTGTTACAAATTTTTAAAATGCAGTTTCATTTAGTTTACTATTAGGAATTTTGAGCTGGTCATGGTGACTCATGCCTTTAATCCCAGCATTCAGGAGGACTGCTGTGAGTTTGAGGCCAGCCTGATAAGTACATTTTAATTCCAGGTCAGTCTAAACTACAGCAAAACCCTATCTCAAAAAATAAAACATACACACACATACACACACACACACACACACACACACACACACACAAAATGTTGTGTATCTAATGGACACGATAAAAATTATAAGGAAAACTAGATAAAATATTTGTCAAGTGGGAGATAGGAGATTCTTAAAAGCAGAACAGTCTTTATTGATCATACATCATGTACAACAATGGTTTTTAAAGATATAACTTACAATTAAGATGCTCAAGATCTAATGAAAGGATGCATATGAACAAAGAAAGACTGGGAAAGACCATGTCATACCATTCTATATACCTAAGGACTATCAAATCTACCAGTACCAAGAATGTATCCAACACTTAGTTAAGCTGATAGCCTAAATGCAATCCATGAAATTCTTTGAAAGTGAGAATATATAGCATTTAGTTTTCTAATGAGTATCTATGAATAAATGCCTTGCAATTAAACTTGGAAACATGTTTTCCAAATAGATTAGAAACATATTTTGAAGTTAAGAATAATCAACAATACCTTAGGATGGCTACATCTATATAAAAACTGGCTTTACTCAGGGGATAGTATTGAGATAAAATGTCAGAAACATTTTTGAGAATCCTACATACAGGTTTAAATGTCAAACCAATCTGCACTACAACAATCCAAGTTTACTAGGAATTCCTCCACTATCTTAAAGAGGCTGTAAAGTCTAGATTTTTGGGGTCCCCATGACCTTTTTAGGTGGTTGTATAACAAATTCCTGTGAATGGAGATATTGGAAATATTCCTTCCTGAAGACGGGCTCAGGAAATCAAGTCTGGGAAAGCTGAAATTTAAAAGGTCACAAAACCACTCTTAAAAGTTATAGGAATGGTAAACAACTGTTGAGGGACAGACTCCAACCAGTGTTTTAAAGCAATTTTCTCTAAATTGAAGTGTCCCTTCCTTGGGGAAGGAAAGAGGATCAGGAGACTTGAGGTCAAGTCTGGGAGATCTGACAAGACCCCTCCTAAAGGTTACATAAAGGTGAAATAACTGCTTGGAAGAAAGGCTGACCAGCAGAGCTGGCAAGTCTTGCAATAAACTCTGGAGTTGCAGCTTCCATGAGTCATCACCTATGCTGGGTGGGCTTTTCTTTGAGACAGTTTGCTTTGAGTTACCCATGCTCTTGTAAACAAGCCCTCACCCTACTCTGTTGTATGTGCCAATTCTGAGGCAAATAATTTATTTTGGTTTCTTCCCAGAAAAAGTTTCACGTGACACAGGGCTAGTGACATCAAAATCACTCTCAAAACCAGTCATGGTGATGCACACCTTTAATCCCAGCACTCTGGAGGCAGAGATAGGAGGATCACTGTGAGTTACACGTAAGCCTGGGCCTACATAGTGAGTTCCAGGTCAGCCTGGGCTAGAATGAGACCCTACCTCAAAAAAGAAAATCACCCTCATAATAGTACTAATAATAATTATTTTGTATGTGTTCACATGAACATTCTGGTACAGAGGCAAGGGTGAGTATAAACTGTGATGGATGATCATGAATGCAATCAGACACACAAAGTAGTACCAGGAATCACTGTGTTCTTCACTGATAGGCACCAGGGCATGGAAGCATTTGTCTTTGGGGCAGGGAGTATTAGCTCCATGGTAGAGCAGCCTGTCTCCCATGTATGAGGCCCTAGATGCAATGTGCAGGACTGAGAGAGGTAGAGGTAGGACAGAGGAAACAGAGTGAGGGAGAAGGCGGAGTGGAGCCCGGAAGTGACAAGGGAGAGGAAGAGGGACATACTCTAACAGTAAAAACCTTATTAAATTACAATCATTTTAAAATTTATTTTAATTTATTTGCTTGTTTGTGTGCATATGTGTAAGTGAACACACATGCCACACATGTACCATTCTGCATCTAGCTTTACATGGCTACTAAGGAACTGAATCTGGGCCAACAAGCTTTGCAAGTGTCTTTAACTGCTGAGCCATGTCCTCAGCCCTTTACTTTATAGTTCTTGAGTATACATCTGAATATTCTCTGTGAAAAATGAGGCACATCCACACAAGGCATCTCTGTAGCCTAAGAAATGGTGAAGGTAGGAATTGATTGTCCTCTGTATCTATCTCTTTCACCATTGTGGTAGTACCAGGTTCAGTACAAAACTAATAAAAAATAATTTTAACCATTAAAAAAAAGAAATGATAAAGGCTGTGTTGGAGAAAGCACCCATGCAATTGTGAGAATTGCAAGATGAAATCATGGAATGCTGTTTTTACTTTGAAAGTGACTGACAGACAAACTATGGCTACTCAGACTTGGGTATTTGTCAGACATTTTCTAGGACATAAAACAAAGTAAGCACGTCAACTTCAAAAAATAAAAATAACTGACAGTGATTTTTGCCAATAAGTTTGAGCTGTTGAGCAAAAATTAGAATTTTGGGAAACATATTTGTCAGTTTAATGGCTTCTCAATCCATAAAATCTTTTTTTTATGAGATTGGTAGTGAGATTAATTAGGTAGTTTTCATAAGCATGTCAACATTTGATATATTTGCATAATTCAGTAAAATAATGTACAAGGAATGATGTTACAAACCCAAGATAGCATAAGAGGCTCAGTTGACATACAAGATATGGCCCTGGACTTAATTTAACCAAGAACTAAAATTCATGCATATGATTTCTATAACTAAACATTAAGAAAATATCATTATCAGTGTTTTGTGTGACACTAAATAATATATGCAATTATCTATATAAGTGTTACAATATTCCTTCTTTTTCCAACTACTTAATTATGTTAGGACAAATTATCTCCATATAATCTGACCAGTACAATGTATCGCAATGGACACAATGCAAAGACAGACATGAGTATCCAGCTTTTTAATATTTATTTATTTATTTATTTATTTATTTATTTATTTGGTTTTTCTAGGTAGGGTCTCACTCTAGCCCAGGCTGACCTTGAATTCACTATGTAGTCTCAGGGTGGCCTCAAACTCAAGGCAATCCTCCTACCTCTGCCTCCCGAGTGCTGGGATTAAAGGTGTGCACCACCAAGCCTAACTGTCCAGCAACTTTCTACTGCACTAACCAGGTTTTCAAAAATTTAAACTATGTTCTTTTCAAAATTTTTATTTTGGAAACTATAGCTATTTTCCATATAAATATTACTTGTGCATTATTATTTAACTTTTTATTTTAGCACAAAAGTTGAGAAATGATGCTTTATTATTTTGTTATAGGAATTATTTTTTCTAAAATCTATTTAAAATTAAGATATACCAGGTATTGAAAGATGTAACACACATTGTTTTAAGGTCTCTGGAGTTCCCCAACAGTGCTAATGGTATAATGAGTTCAAAGTTTACTGATTCTGCTAGACAAGGTAGCCAGCAAGTTCTAAAGATCCTATTGTCAGTGCTGGGATAACTGGAGCGTGTCACCATGGTAACAATTTATATGGGTTCTGGGGACCTGAAATCAGGTTTTCATGCTACTGTGGCAATCAGTTCACTTTCTGAGCTATCTCCTCACACCTTTTATGCCTTTTGATGAAGCAATTTGATATTTTCTCTGGTGAAACATATACAGTTATTTTTTCTATGTATATGCCTCTAATTAGGATACTTATATATTGTTAAAGAATATCTGATTCAGGGCTACAGAGATGGCTTAATGGTTAAGATGCTTACCTGAAAAGTCTAATGGCCCCAGTTCAATTCCCCAGTAACCATGCAAAGCCAGAGATACAAAGTGCACATGTGCATCCATCTGGAGTTCGTTTGCAGTGGCTAGAGGCCATGGTGTGCCCATTCTCTCTCCCCCCCACTCTCACTCTCTCTCTATACTTGCAAGTAAATAATAAAAATATTTTAAAAAGAAGAACTGATTTGTTTAATCACATTACAATATAATGTCCACTTTTCTAATATCAAGAGCCTCTTCCTAGATAGATATGATCAAAATACATTATATATGGGTATAAAATTGGTTTAAAAAATTAAAGATATCTTCCTGATCAGTTTGCTAACAAATCATTAGTTTTTCTTGTTTCAATATATTTTCATGCAGACTAATATCAAATTTCCATAATACTGTACAACTAAAGATGATGCAGTGAACACATGCACACACATGTACCTATGAAAATATATATATATATGTCCACAAACCACACATACAAAGGAAAAAATAAATAAAAATTTATTGGAACAAGATAATGGAAATTATAACTAGGTGGTAAATAGAAAGTGAAGTAATAACTAGGAAAAACAACAAATAGACCCCTAAGGCAAGTCAGCAACATTGTTACCAAGAGTGGGCTCTAAATCTCACTATAAATTACCCACATGAAGAGAGAAATCTATGCATGTTTATTGCCTCACCAATTTGCAGTGTCTATTAAATACAAACAAACCAGCTACTGAGGAGGTGTGCACCTACTTGAGGGAACTATGGAATTGCCTTCTTAGGGTCTTCAAAAAGAAGACATTATTTAAGCCCTGGGAATGAGGATTAGTAGTAATTATAAACCCAGGGGAGCTTCTTTAAACTAGAAACATTGAAAGAATCAAACTGGTACTTTTTATGATGGATTTGGTGATTTTGCTATCAGTGAACCATATTGCAACAGCCTTCTACATAGGCCATCCATGACACCCCTATACTGCTCTTTAAGGTTCATAGCTCTGGGAAAGGCTTTCAGTGGTGGCATGTTTTTATGTCACTACATGCACTGGGCTATTTTGCTTTCATTTCACATTTAAAATACCTACCACTTTGCTCTATTATTCTTTTTTAAATTACTATTTTAAAAGTAATGTAATGGTCAAACCAGGACAGTTAACATTTACATCTCCTTAAACTTTTTTTTTTTTTTTTTTTTGAGGTCAGGTCTCACTCTAGCCTAGAACTCATTCTGCAGTCCAAACCAACCTGAAACCTGAGTGCTGAGATTGAAGGTATAAGCTACCATCCCTGGCTTCTCTTAAACAGTTAAAAAAAAAATGTTTTGGCTATCACCTCATAACAGGCTCCAAAACACAGTTAGATAAAGTAATAAGTGCTAGTGCTTGACAAATCAGCAGAAGTGTCATAAATTTTTTATGTGGGAGACTGGCATGTTCTTCACGAAGAGAAGAGAGGAGCTCAAAGGCTCCAAAGTACATGCATGGGTTTAAACATCACACTGTACCTGTGTGAGCATCAATGTCCATATCAAACTGCATCTTCCAACTCAGTAACAGCTTTTCATTCTTTAGCTAGAGGTTCTTTGTCAGGCAATCTGAGTCTGGAGAGCAGGTAACAGACAGTCCCCACTCACCTGGTATGCAGCAGCTCAGCTTCTTCCTGTCATATCAACTATAATTCCAAATATGATTTCATTGAGGAAGAAAGTGTCTACCTTTCTTGAAAAATCAGTACCTGAAAAATATCAGTTCTATCTATGTTACCTTTAAGTTCTATATGTTGATTAATTAAATCAGCTAAGATAAATATTTTTTCATATATTAAAATTAGTTTTCTAATTCCTGGGTTTATGCATTTATTTATCTACCTAAATATTTGCTTGATTGTAACATGTAAACTATGCTGAGCACATGCATTTAGCATTCAGTTATTTTTATTTTGTCTTTATTCAGTTGATTTCAAACTTGCTTACTTTTGCTACCATAGTATTGATTTCTTCTCTCTTTTTTATTGTTTTATCTTAATTTCAATTGTCAAAGAAGATAATTTTTTTAAAGAGAGACAGAGGGAGAGAAAGAGAATTGGTGCACTAGGGCCTCAGCTGCTACAATCAAACCCCATGTGCTTAGTGCCACCTAGTGGGCATGTGCAACCTTTTGCTTGCCCCACCTATGTGTGTCTGGCTTACATGGGATCTGGAGAGTCAAACATGGATCCTTAGGCTTTGCAGGCAAGTACCTTAACCACTAAGCCACCTCTCCAGCCCTGTCAAAGAATATATTGATGATCATTCATTTAATAGCCTATCATTTTTTAATATTTTATTTTTATTTATTTATTTGAGAGAGAGATACAGAAATGCAAGGGTGGAGGGGAGAGATACAGAAATAGGGGGAGAGAGAGAGAGAGAAAGAGAGAGAGAATGGGTGCACCAGGGCCTTCAGCCACTGCAAACAAACTCCAGACACATGTGTCCCATTGTGCATCTGGCTTACATGGGTCTTGGGGAATTGAACCTGGATGCTTTGGCTTTGCAGGCAAATGCCTTAAATGGTAAGCCATCTCCCCAGCCCTAGGCTATCATTTTTATTTCTAGTTATTTGAACCATTCTTCATGAACATATTTACCCTTATTAAATTACTGGTTCAATAGAAGCAAGTCTCTTGCATATTTTGGTGCAATTAGAGGCAACTTTCTACTTGAGCCATGCTTTGATCATGGTTAATATTCTCTTTGGAGTTCACTGGGTATAAATTTTGTACAGCATTTGGAAAATATTCAAATGTGTGTTCACTCTATGAACCTGGAGCTTACCTAAGCTGGCTAGATTACCTATCTAACAAGCACCAATGAACCTCCTCTCTCTGCTATCCCAAAGCTACAATTATAGGTAACCACCCTTATGCCAGACTTTAGATCTCCTTATTTAAAAATATTCCTAATCCCTTCTTAAGAAAAATAAATCATTTTATCTCTTTTCCAAGTAGTAGCAGTGAAAGCCTGTATGTACATGTGTACATATAACCATATGCGCATATATATATATATATATATATATATATATATATATAGAGAGAGAGAGAGAGAGAGAGAGAGAGAGAGAGAGAGAGAGACTGCCATGGAAGCAGCCAAAGTCCTTAAAAATACGATAGTCACATGTTGATATGAAATTAACAATACCAATTATGACAATAAGACACGAAACCTGAGGAAAACAGTTATTCTTGTTATTATTCTCAATTATCAGCCTGAGAGACAAAAATTCAGTCAGTGATGCTGTTCAGTCCAGACAGGTACTGATTACCAGGAAGTTAGGCTAATTAACATAACTGAAAAAATTCAATTTAAGGCATATTGTACTAGAGCTTGAAGATAGGAAAAAAAAAATGGAATGTGACCATTTCTCCCATCAAAGCCCATCTAAGAATGTCTAGCTTCTTCACTGTGAGGTTTTACAGATACATAGAAGAGTGATAACATGACACATCTCTCCTAAATCCTACATAATTGAAGAGTTGTAAGGAGTCAAGAGAAAACTCTTCCTGGTGAATGAAGTGAGCAACTCATGAGAATAATTTGAGGAAATCAGAATTTGAGGGGGCCAGGAAAATGGCTTGGCAGTTAAGGCACTTGCCTATGAAGCCTAAGGACCTAGGCCATGTAAGCCAGACGCAAAAGATGTCACATGCATCAGGAGTTCATTTGCAGTGCCTAGAGGCCCTGGTGCACCCATTCTCTCTCTCTCTCTCTCAAAAAAATAAATAAAATATTTTTTAAAAATATAAGAATTTGAGGAAAGCAGCTCAATGATTTGAGGTAAAGGAAGCAGTTCAAACAAAGGTACAGGAACTGCTCACTGTGGACAGATCAAAGACCATTTCAGAGGAAGAGGAAAAAGCTGAAATTAAAGGAGGGAGGGAGGGATCATATCATAAGAGGGTTATTATGTGTCTGATAAAAGAACACCTGTTGTACTTTAAAGAAAACAAGAGAATTATCATTTAGAATTCCATACATTGACCTTGTTCGAAAATATAATCTGAACTTAGAAGATTGATTCATTTCACGTAAATTCAATATTAAACATGAAAGCATCTCATTATTAATAATGGTTAAGTAATAGGAGAACTGGACTAAATTTTCTTTTATGTCTTGTGATGGTTAATATTGTAAACCTGCCAAGATTTAGAATCACCATGGAAACAAACCTCTGAACATGCTTGGGTAACTTGAGGTGGGAAGACCTACTCGAACTTTGATTGACACCATTCCATGGTCTCAGGACCCACATGGAATACAAAGTTGAAAGTCAGCTATCAGTACTCATCTTTCTTCTTGACTGTAAACCAGTGGTGACCAGTTGCCTCAAGCTCTTGCTGTCATGATTTCCCCATCATGATGGTCTGTACCATTGAACTGTGAAAATTAAACATTCCCTTCTTTAAGGTGCTTTATCAGGTATTTTGTCACAACAAGAAAGGTAACTGCTACCAAACCAGAGATCCACAGACACAGAGGCTCCCAAGACCTCAACACTGAAGCAGACCTAAAATGAACCCAACATGGCTCAGGGAAATTCACAGAAGAAGGGGTGGAAAGATTGTTAGAGCCACAAGTTGGGGCATGATGCACAGAGACATTGCCTCTTCGCCATAACTGATGGCTACCCCCACAATGTACCACCCACATTCCCCAAGGAGGAAGGTCCCTTCAAAGAGGAAGGACAGGGAGGAGACTAATGATGGTACCAACATGTGCTGTTTACACAGTGAGTATGTACGTAACTAATAAAGACAAAAAAAGAAAGGTAACTAATATAGTCTTTGACCTTGGATAAGTTATTTATTTCCTATTTATTTTATAACTTCGTCTCTAAATAAAGAGCTAGTAATTGTGCACTAAAGATGTTTAAAATTAAACCAAACAATCCAGATAAAACAATCTACTTGACCTCACTTAAGCTCTCTGTGTGATATGCGCATATAGACACCAACACATTTATAAACACAAGACTATTACCTACAGATAATTTGCTGCTTATCTTGCCAACCATGCCAAACAAACAGCATCAATTTTCAATTTATTACAAAGCATTTCTTTCTAATTACTCATCAAAGATGGTAATTGGAACCTGGAGAGAGAAAAAAAATAGTCTCTGGTAAATGCATTGTTGAAAATGGACTATGTAGGAAATCAGAATATGTCTATGACATAGGAAGCTCAAAATTAATGAACAAATTATTAAGAAATATATAAATAAAATTAAACTAACCCTTTCATTGACCTAAAGATCTTCTCAAAGCTACATTGTCTCTCTCTAAGCCCTGTCAGTGAGTTGGGAAGAATTATGTTACTAGCAGAGACCTTAAAATGTTACCCCATCTATTTCTCTCCTTCACCTGGGTCACACCAACATCATCAAGTCTCATGGAATTCATGTTCTATCAACTTTTTAAATCTCCACAGAAAGTGATTCTTCTGTTTTTTCTGATAACCATTACAAAGGTTCAATAGCCTTTGCCAGATAGTCCTTCCTTACTGCCAGATTGAACCCTTTCTACTTATCCTAGCCTGTTTTGATCTCAGTTTCATTAGCATAACAGGCAGTTTAATTTAAAAAATAAATGTTAAGACATTATATAACATTTAATAGCTCCATTTGGCCTGGATCATTTATTGATAAGAGACCATGCCATCATTCTTAAGGAAGAATGGTTGTTTACTCAAAGTTTGAATAAAGATATGACGACTGTATTTTCTAAAGATGACCTCAATAAAATCCCCTGTCTCAAATATTCTTCTAAGAACTTGTTTCCCATCTATCAACAGGTTAAAGCTTATCCCCTTCCTTTTAATGTGTTGCTTGCTTGTAGCCAAAAAATTGTGAATAAAGTGATGCAGGGTAACTTCCAAAACAAAGTGAGAAATTGTAATTCAGCCCTTCAGAAGAAACAAAATGGCAACAAGAAGACTGGAACATTTCAGCTTCCTCTGCTAGCAAGGACCCCTGACTAGCATATAAACTGTATGACTGTCCTGAAGGCTCCATGCTAAACTAAGCCAGGTGGAGAAACACTTAGACTACATGCAGCCAGAGAGAAGCCTTAGCAGCCCCCTTCACCCAACCCTCTTCTCCCTCCCATTATCATGTGAATGCAATTGAAGTCACAGCCTGCTCCAAAATCCTGCCAATGCCTGCCCTAGATCTTCACTCATAGAAATATAGAGGAATAATGTCATGGTTCTTGTTTTAAAGTACTATGTTGAAATGATCTTTCAAGCGGGAATAGAAACTGGAGCACCCCATTTCCTGGAACTCTGTACAGATATCTAGGTCTGGACCTATGAAGAAAGATAAAATCAATAATCTGAAACTGTTATGGGGTCGGGTGTCACACAAGTAAGACCATCGGCTCCCGGAATGTGAAGCAATGTTTTATTGGGTAAAAATGAAAGAAAAGAAAAAAGAAGAGTCTGGTATGTCAGGTCTCCACTCCAGATTCTGAGTAAAACCTTGAATTGTTTGGAGTGTCAATTTTTATTAAGAAAAAATAAAACAGGATGGGAATTAAGCCATATATCATAACTTACATGAGATAGTTACAGTCATAAAAGTAAAAAAAAAAAAAAAAAAAAAAAGGAACTTGTAAACAGATCAGTTGGTCAGTTACAGGAAGCACCACCTGGGGGGTGTGAGGTAGGCCTGTGACTAGGAGTCCTGCTTATCTTAAGGAGTTTGCTCAACAATGCAGGCCCTAGGAAATGCTATTCATCCCAGCAGAGCCTCTTGTTTACCTGCCATTAGCAGAGCCTCCTGTTTGTCTACCATCAGCAGAGCATCCTACAAGGAAGTGACTTCTCTATTTCTCTAGGCTAGGTACAAAGAAATGAAGAGAAATATAACATTTCGCTTTCTTTACAAAACCAACATATATAAAGGGAACTACTACTACTTCAAAGTACAAACTTTATGTATGACCATGCATCGCAGGTGCTTTGTAATTTCTATTCATACTTTGTGTCTGGGGGTTTCCTTATGATGATTTAGAGATCAAATAGTCATTTTAATCTTGGTATATTAGAAAATTGTTTATTTAACATAAGAGGGGGTAAAATGTCAATATTCACCATATCTACATTTTTTCATTTAAATGAGCACTGTTAACACAAGTAAGAAGAAACAATTGATATGTGTCTCCAAAGAGTAATAAAGTCTACTGTTGTCCTATTTTGTCATGGAATTTTTTTATGAATGATGCAAACTTTCTCTGTCAGTTTTATAAATGGAAAATACTCTAAGTTATTACCAGCATTCTCTTATTTGAATAGCAGTGTAAAATCTGTTTAATCTTTTCTTTTACATTGTATATGAATTTTATTATCACAGTTTTTTTAAAGTCTTGCTTCATTAGCTAATTCCTGTTTGTATTGGTATTTTCCCAAAATACCACATTTGGCATCATCTGCAAATTCTTTGATTAATTGATTCCTCTAATAAAACATGTATTAAGATAATATTAAGACAAAACGTTGGCTTCCTCATTACTTACTAGTTCTACCTATCATAGAAAGTGTTTCAACTCATTTGGTTTGTTCTTTACTATTATTTATATAATACAATGGGTAATTAGAATCTTATATGAGTCAAATTTCATAAAGCAAAGGAAAAAGATATTGTCTATGGATTTATGTTTAATAAATTTTATTTAAGTGATTCCTAGCATTATTATTATAGTTTGTTAGACGAGAAAGCTTCGGCCCCCACTTTTAAAATGTAGAAGTGATATAGTTTTAGAACTTAAAAACAATTTAGTGATATAAGCATAGAGCTTTCCAATAGCAAGTAATAGCAAAAACATCCACAATAATAAAAGCAATTTCCTTATATGGAGAAATGTTCACTTCTTTTTCCTGGGCACTTTTGGGGCTGGTAATTTAAGCTGACATAACTGACTATGTATTGGAAATACACTGATGCTTGCCAGGCATTAGCACATTTAATCATTACTATAAATCAGTAGTAAGATACTTATATTGTCTGCATTTTACCCAGGAGGAAACCAAGGCACTGAAGTCAACTAGCTTATCTAGCATTTAAGCCAAGATGAAAGCCCAGAATATCTGACTCTAGTACTGTAATCCTATGCTCTTTTCTCCTCACAATTACTGCATAATTATCCTTTAAATTTTTAACACAATTTTTAATGTGAGGGGAGAGTTGCTCAGCTGAAGGAAAGTATATGCCTATTTCCATGTTTATGAGTACTAGCGCTCACATTCGAACCTCTATCAGTGTGACTTTCAAAAGTTGTTCTCTCCCGCTACAGCAGAGCACCATTGAATAGATGCAATGCATGAGAGAAGTGGTAACTCCCCGAAAGCCTTCAATATAAGACAGGGTTTTTGTTTCCCGCTCTTAGCTTTGTCTGTCAGTCCAGAACTGTTCTAAAATCAACCCACTGCTCTCCCCATACATTATAGTAAGTCAAGGTATATTAAACCTGTTAATGAAACTAAAGATCATCTCAATAAAAGGAAACTTTATTTTTAGGAGGGCCCTGTATAATAATAAAGGCTTAAAGAGTATAGACAAGAATGGTCATCAAATTAAAAATAACTGTAACAGAAAAACTCCATTTAATTAATGGTATCTATCACCTCCTATCTTGGTTTCTTTATGAGGGTCCACTTTTTAATTGTCCTATTGAAAGAAGTACATATCAACAGTTTTTTGTTGTCCAGAAATCCATGTACTTAGTATGATAACATTCTTTCTTTATTGAGTATTGTTGGATTCTTCCTATCCTACTTTATTTGTGGATAGTGGTGGCATTTGCCATGATTTTCCAAGGGATCTCTTCTGTATTCAACTATTGAACTAAAAGAAAAATACCTTCCTGCAAGAACTACCAATGTGTAGCTTCTGCATTGATATCTATTGTATTAGCAAATGCATCCTCCACATACCATATGGACATATGTAGCTAGCCTACAGAAATGAGCCACCTTCCCCAATCTATCAAGTACAGTCAGATCCACTGAAACAATTTTAAAGACTTTGAGCTTCACTCTGTCATAGTTAAATGATCCCTTTTACCAACTGCTAAAAAATACTAAATACTTCTGACTTTGTTTAATTGAACAAAGAACAATCTCATAGAAGAGTCATTGTCATTGTCACTATAGGTTTCTGAAGAGCCAGCTCTCAAGCATAAACTGAAATGACTAAGATCAAGAGATTAGCATACAGCCCCAAAGAGGAGTAATGCTAATGAAGATGCAGCCATAGACTGCTGCTGGCTTTATATGCAGCCCTTACAGTTCTAAACTCTCCTTCTTCCCTTGAATCTTCTTCCAGTACAGAGCATCAACTTCTTAGCCACTCACTTACCACAGCTCACAGACCTCCAGACTAATTTCCGCTGGATCAGGCTCTTTAGCTTTATTCGGTCTAAAATGTGATGCCAAAGAACATTTAATGAGTTCCAAAGAAGCAATCAACAGCATAAAAGTGGATGTAAATTTCACACTCATGCCAGCTAAAGCTTCATGGGCAGAACTTCAGCCAAGAACCTACATTTATGGCTGTTGCTTAGCCTTTATGTTGGGGTTTTCTTCTCTGCAACTAGCAGCTCAATTTTAAGTACATTGTTCTATTGTACAGGATTTAATGTTCCTATATGAAATGTAGGCTTTGATTTAGTCGGAGGGATTTCTACATTTTTGTGAGGCATACTGAGCCTCTGCCCACCACCCATAATTCTCCCTACTTTGAAAAAGGATTAAAGAGAAGACACAGTTGGAAAAGTATAATCTGGCAGAGAACAAAATATAAGTAATGTACATCTGGGCATTTGCTTTTAAAGTACCTTAAAAATAGGGGTCAGTGTTTGGGGATCAAGAAACAGTCCCCAATTTGAGAACTGATGAATAGAAAGAATCTTTTCCATCATCTCAAGCTTGATCTCCTTATGAGGCCTGGTGTGTTCAGAACATCTGTGGTGGCAAAGCTAGAATGGGCAAAGAATGGAAGAAAGCAAACAAGAGTGTGTGCCACTGGAAGCTAGGGCCGGGTCTAGTTTTTGCCAGAGGCGTTCAGAAACATGGGGCAGGTGTAAATACAGTAGAATCCTGCTGTGAACCAAGACTAAACTGTCACATGAAGACTTTGGAAAGTGAATTTGATGGCAGAGCACCATATAGCTACTCCACTGGCAAGCTGCAGAATCAATACTGCTGTCTGTGATCAATATCAATGATATATTGGAAGTACATTCCAGACTGGACTGAAATTTCCACAGATTTTTGAGGTTTTAACATCAACATTTTCTTTCTCTTTTAAAACAGGGTCTCAGTATGTAACCCAAGCAGGCATGGAACTCATAATCATACTGTTTCAGCCTCCTGGATAATAGGATTTCAGTAATGTGTCTGGCTAGCAACTTTTGGTCAGCTTCAAGAGATAAAATAAAATAATTACATTGAGAGCTTGTTTGGAGGTTCTAGCAGGGGAGCGCAGCTACTCATATACCCTTGACCGAAGACCGGTCCTCCTCTATTCGGGGAAGGTCATCCTCTTCATTCTCAGTGAACTTACCCAATCACAGAAAAAAAATCACCACATAGTCTCACTCATCTACAGCACCTAACCTGAATCTACCCAAGATACCTTACATATCCAGCAAGCATCTCCTGGACTAGACACTAGGATGGAAGGGGAGGGAAGGGAGGGCATCAAAGGGGTGGGAAACACAAATCTAGACCCAAATGGCAATGGTACCATAAAATTCTACTTACTAAATGGCAGACCAAATGGCTGATCCTTCACCAGGCCCTTAAAGGGAACACCTGAACCACAAGACACTGGAGAGGGTAGGATCAAGACTAACCTTAATCTTCTACATCTTCCCTCCTTCCTTCTCCCTCTCCCTCTCCCTCTCTCTCTCTCTTCTCTCTAATTCTTGTATATTAGTTATCTTTTTCCTCATTTTCTTAGTGGACACTGACCTGTAACTCCCAGTATCAGCATGGGCTATCATCCACAATGAGCTTTTGATCAGAGAGACCAACAAGGTTTCCTAAAAGAAAGACAGATTTCTGTCAGAGTACTTGATGACCCACCAAAGGTTGGTGGTAAGACCCTACTGCTGAAGACACCTTATGTGGTTGACATGCAAAATAGAATGGCATGGCTGGAAGTTGGAAGAGAGTCAGTCCCCAGACAATCAGCGCGTTTAGTGCCAGAAGGTGCTACATGGGCGACTGGGGGAAAATGACCAATATCTGTCCAAGCAACTCATAGTCTAACCTACTTAGCAGCAAATAACTTGTTGTGATGCCCACACAAGTGCAAGAGTGGCACACAGCCATGGTGGGAAACCAGCTGCTCTTAATTTGGCAAACTGATCTCCTCAGTGGTACGGAACCCATAGCTGGAGCTGGGAAACAAGTCAGAACCATATCCAAACATAAGCCCACTCGCCAATATCAAGCTACCATCAATCATGGGCTACAAGAGGGCCTACACCTATTAAATTCTCTATAAAAAAAAGTAAGCCTTACCTCTTTTGTCCTGGTGCTAACTTACTCTCCGTCTCTTTTTCAGATAGATGTAGATCCTAAGGAGAGAGCCACCCCATCATACCTCAAAAGGGCCCCGGATGAAACTACGAAAATTTGGCGAAACAAGCAAGGGGGCTGTTTTCCTGATGAACCAGATACCAGCACAAGGGGGAAGGAGATCAACACAGAGAAAAATCAACTCCTAGCAAATCAGAGAGCCAGAGCCTCAGAGGTCCCCAACACCTTATCACTGAAGCAGACCAAAAATGAACCCAACATGGCTCAGGGAAATTTTGCGGAAGAGGGGGCAGAAAGAATGTCAGAGCCACATGTTGGGTCATGATATGCAGAGACATTTATCTTACACATAACTGTGGGCTAACTCCACAATGCATGACCCATATACCTCAACAAGGAGGAGCCAAGGGGAGGGGGTAGGTCACGGATGAGCCTAATAATGTTACCAAACTGACTGTATTTGCTGAATACAAAACTAACTAATAAAGAAAAAAAAAATTACATTGAATGAACTCAAGTTTTGCTTACTTCAGAAAACACCAATGCCTTGAAAATTTAAAAGAAAAAGAAAGCATTAAGAAAAAATTCCGTTTGTTGCTGGAAAGCACTACATGAGCTACTGGGGACAGTGGCCAACAACTGTCTGAACAACCAGGCATCTAAGCTACTCATAGCAAACACCCTAACAAGATGTACACACCAGTGCAATAGGGGCACACAGCCTTGGTGGGTAAGCAACAGCTTTCTGTTTGGCTAAGAGATCCACTCAGTGGAAAGGAACCCATATCTGGACTTGGGAACCAGGTCAGAATCCTTTGCAGATGAAGATTATGCTCTCAACTGCCAAGCTCCCACTAGTCTGTGGCTAATAAAGGGGATACATCCATCAAATTCTCCCTAAATTAGTAACACTTATCCCATTTAACTTATGCTGACTTCACTCTCCATTGAAGAATCTGTTTTTGTTTGTTTGTTTGTTTTTCCAGAATGTAGTGAGAAGGAAGGAAATAAACTGCCCTTCACACTTCAGCCAAGCCCCAGCTGAAACCACAAAGGAATTGGGGAGATGAGCAAGAATGCAGTTTCCATATGGAGGCTGACCATCAGTGCCAGAGTGAAAGAGACAGATGCTGAAGATACTCAACACCTACCAAAGCAGAGATCCAGAGGCTCCTAAGAGTTCATTACTGAAGTAGACTTAAAACACATCTAACACATTTTAAGGAATTTTGAAGAGGGGACAGAAAGATTGTAAGAGCCACAAGTTGGAACATCAAGTGCAGAGGCACTGCATCTCCCAACAACTGACTGCTGCTCCCACAACACATAACCCACAACCCCATGGGGGATACTTGCAACCCCATTGAAGAGGGCTCCCAGTAGAATGGGGGCAGGGATGAGTTAAAGGATGGAGCCAACACATGATCTATCCATACTAAGTATGTCCATAATAAAAAAAGAAAAAAAATCCTTTAAATATAAGTACTAAAATCTTCCCTCTCTAAAGCCCTAGTAGTGAATATAGAAATTTTGAGATATGAACTTTCACATATAAAGGAGGGAGATTTTTGTTAAAGAAATATGCAATAAATGTAAATTGAATTATTATAAGAGAAATATTTGGAATTTAACATAGTTTCTTAAATAAAGTGTTAGAGAACTTTTTTCTGGTAATTCAGAATAACAAAACAGGTAAAATCCTTGCCAAATTTAAGATTATTTATTTATTTGTTTGTTTATTTATTTATTCATTTGAGAGAGAAAGAGATAGATAGAAGGAGGGGGGGCGGAAAGAATGGGCATGCCGGGGCTTCCAGCCACTACAAACTCCAAACACATATGCCACCTATGCATCTAGCTTACGTGGGCCCAGGAGAACTGAACCTGGGTCCTTTGGCTTTGCAAGGAAACACCTTAACCACTAAGCCATCTCTCCAGCCCTCTTATGATCTTTTTATCACTGGCCTGTCATTCTTCCCAGTGCTATTTAAAATAAAGTGATTAATGACAAGATATACTCTATGGAAAAATATTATTGATATTAACCCAATGATCTTTGTTTATTTTCCTTAATTCAATTATGTCCTATTCAAAGTAACAAAGCATGGTAGTTTTTATTATTTGTGTGCCACAAACATAACTGAATTCCATTCAAAACAATCAAGCTCAAAATTACTTTTCACAGGTTCTTTGCGCAAGTCAAACTCTTATTCCTACAATGGAAGTAATATCATCAGCATACTCATTCACTGATCTTTCAACTCCGTTTTTAAACATTTTTATGTATGTGGAACTAGGTAGAAAGAGATTGTAATGGTGAGTTAGCATGAAAGATGGTCTTTCAAAACTGCTACAGGAAAGAAAAGACATGCACATAAACAGTCAAAGTATAATCAGGGCGCTGGAGAGATGGCTCAGTGCTTAAGGTGCTTGCCTGAAAAGCCAAAAGACCCAGGTTTGATCCCCAGTAACCACATAAAGCCAGATGTACTAGATGGTGCAAGTGTCTGAAGTTCATTTGCATTGGCTAGAGGCTCTGGAGTGCATGCTCTCTCTCTCCTCTCTGTCTGACTCTTTCTCCACACTTCCCCCTAATAAATAAACTATTTTGTAAAAAATATGAGCAGAAAACATTTTTTCCAACAACACAGAAATCATTTAGGTTAAATGCTATCAGTGCTCAGGAGACCTGAAAGTGCTTCCACCTTATTTCCAGACAACGGAAAATTTTCCCAAAGAGATGGCATTTTAGCTAGGCCTTGGCAAATCTGTAGGATTTAGAAACATGGAATTGGTGAAAATCAAACTTAGGTGAAAAAGAAAGATGCCTGAGCTGTGGAGTTGGGCATTGTTTTGCACTGATGCTGTGGAAGTGGGTACTGCTTAACACTAATGCTGTGGAGGTGGGCCCTGCTTTCCATTGATGCTGTGAAGAAGGGCACTGCTTTATGCTGATGCTAATGCAGAAAACATAATGGCACAAATTTGTTTTTATGGAGAATATGTTGAGGAGGAAAGAGAATAAACTAGTAGGTTGAATTATATTAGAAAGTGATAAGTAAATGGAGAAACCCAAATGGAACGAAGGTGGGGAATGTGGTTCCTTTTACAATATGATCAGGAGATACTGCAGCACAAAAATATTTAGTCAAGGCAATGAGGAAGCCATCCCTAAGATCACATAGGAAAGATGAAACAGAAAGAGAGTGCTGGTTGAAGAAATTGTTGGCAGTATAAGGCTAGATTGCAGAGGACCTCAAATGCCAAGCTGGAGAATTTGGATTTCATTTTATAGACATCGGGGAGATGTTAAGAGTTTTTCAGGAAAGATTTCAAAAAATAGCAAAAAAAGGAAAAAGATATAGCATCTTGTGGCTCAAGGTTGGACTAAAAATTCTGTTACTTGGACTGGGTAAATAGTTGATAAAATCCTTGCCTCTGCAAGCATGAAGCCTTTAGTTTTATTCTCAAAACTTATATTACAATGTTGGGCATGGTGGCATGTGCTTATAATCCCAGTACTGAGGAGCTGGAGACAGGAGAAGCTGTGGAACATACTGGCCAGCGAGTCTAGCCTATTTGATGAGCTCCAGACCAGTGAAAGGTCTGTCTCCAAAACAGATAGACAGTATTCCTGATAATAGACATCAAAGATTGTCATTTGGATTCCAAACACAACTTTACATGCACTTGTACCTACACACACACACACACATACATGTGCACATGCATACATATATACACACAAAAATAAATTTAAAAATAAAATAAAAATTCTGTTTCTTGAAAACTCGTAGGTCAAATTTAGGGTCTACTAAATAGATACTAGAAAGTAAAGGATAAAATACTATGATTTCCTTTCATCCAAAAGTCACTGAGGGACACATACTGAATAAAGTTGGTATTTTGATCTCCTAGAAATGAGAAAGAACACACACCATAGGGAATCAGGGGGAATTTATGTGCTCTGGAATATGGGCTTCTGTTATGTTTTTTTTTTTTTTTTTGGCATCGGTTTAAAGAAGCAGTTTTGCTACACATCCAGTGCTAGGAAGTAAAGGTTGGGAATGTATCTTATATAAAGTTTGCTAAGGAAGCAGTCATCACTTGGTTACAGAGGGAAGGCTGAATCATTCTTATGGAATGGATAATGTTCTTTTTTGTGTGTTTGTTTGGGGACATGATAACAGAATGGCCTTTTTGTCTTGATTCATCATGATCATAGAATAGTCCTGTTTGATAAAGGCATTCTGAGATTTTTTTGTTTGTTTGTTTGTTTTCAACCATAGAACCTTACAACCTTTGTGGATGCCTGGTTGTTAACTTCTGAAAACATGAGGTCCCATCTGTTACTGCAGGCTAGCTCACAGCTATCAAGGACTCCTTTAGCACTTTCATTTGGAAAGGAAAGAGCCATAAAAGAAGGCTTCAAATTCTACCTAAATATCCAGCTGAGTTCAAGAAACCTAGTTAAAGTTTAAAAGACAAAAAACAAACAACAAGAAAAACTTCAATTGTTGCCCTCTATAGATAAGACAATTTTAACATGTCTATTTTTGAATATGTAACACATTTTGAAATTTTATGAGACTAGCCACCTGATACAAACAAAAAATATGTACTTTTCAGTAGATTTAGTACAAATCAGCAATGTCCAGGAAAAGGTTAGACAAAAGGTAAATATGTAAATATAAGTGAAATCTTAAAGTAATAAAATTCAGTGATAGACCACTTGCTTTGAATAAGGCTCTGGATTAATCCCCAACATCAGAAAAAACGTTATTGATATTAAAGATTAAGAAAAATTAAACTTCAAACTTCAAGTATCCATTATGAAGGATGGACTTGCTGATGTTTCGTTATTCATTCAAAATGACTTTTAAAAACTATTTTTATTTATTTATTTGCAAGCAGAGAGAGAGGGCGAAAGAGAGAGAGAGAGAGGACAGACCGATAAAATGGGCTCACCAGGACCTCCAGCAACTGCACACAAAGTCCAGATGCATGAGCCAGTTTGTACTGGGGAATAGAACTCAGGTCATTAGGCTTTGCAGGCAAGTTCCTTAATCACTGAGTCATCACTCCAGCACCTTAAAATGACTTTTAATAGTCAAGTTTTACTTCCTCCAGTCCCTTAGAAGTTCTTAAACAGAATCAACTTTAGTATCAAGTATTGGTTTTAAAGACTATTAGCAATATCAAATTAGATATTCTTGACACAAATAAGGACTACATTTGGGCAATCAATATAAAAAGCACACCTCTTTTATAAAATTAATTAGAAATTAGATTTTAAATTTAAATGTACATAAAAAAGCCAGGCGTGGTGGCACATGCCTTTAATCCCAGCACTTGGGAGGCAGAGGTAGGAGGATTGCCATGAGTTCGAGGCCACCCTGAGATGACATGGTGAATTCCAGGTCAGCCTGAACTAGAGTGAGACCCTACCTCGCAAAACCAAAAAAAAAAAAAAAAAAAAAAAACCAAAAAAACAAAAAATAATAATAATAAATGTACATAAAAATGATTCATTTAAATGGATCTAAACAGCTTTCAAGCAAGTTACTTCTGTTAGCTTTATAGGCTCCTTTACCATGTGCACCTTTTTTAATAAAATAAATCAAAAGAAACTCAGGTATGAAAACAAATATCCTGATACTGCAGGTAATCTCACTGTTAAAGAGGCAATCCATTTATATTTGAGTTACCAAGTTATTTGCCTTAGTGCCCCTCATTGCTTCAACATACCTTTTTGCACCTTTATTTGCACCTCTATTATGAAAAATGTATTCTAACACTCAGACTTTGCTTTTTCACACACTGAAATTTAACATTTGTAGGCCAATGCATTATCATTTATACCATGTTCAACATCCTATTACTTAAGTTAGCAGAGCATTTGAATACAGGAGGTTTAATAGTGCAGTTTTCTAAAGGAGAAAGTTTATCAGACCAGAGAAGACACTAAATGATTTAGATCACAAGAATAATATTCTTCAAGCCTATGTGTGATATAGTCCTGGCCTCATTGTTAACAGGTACGTCAGTGTGGTGGTTTGAATAGAATAGATGGCCCCCAATATATTCAGTTGTTTGTTTGTAGTTTGCATTTGCAGCCACCTGGCTGGAGTCAGTCAGTGCCATTGTGTGGATCTTAAGGTGTGGTGGTGGGTTTCAGATTTCAATCTAAAGATATGCAAAGTGTGCCTAGATGGAGTTCCTGAAATATGCTGTGCTGTGTGGCTTTTGGTTTTTTTGGGCTTGTGCTTCTCTCTCTCAGCTTGGGCCTGTGAAGGCAGGCCAGCTTATTCTGCCATTATGGAACTTCCCCTGGATCTGTAAGCTTCAATAAATATCCCTTCCTCCATAACTGTGCCTGGTCTGAAAGTTCATCTCAGTGAACCTGAAGCTGTCTGCTACAGTCAGCTAAAGAAAATTATTTGGTTTGATTTTTTTTCATAGGAATATGAACCAATACATAACAAGTGGTTCATTGTTCACCTATATAAATGGGTAGTCTAATGTATACTACATACATAATTGCAAAGTTGGATTCTATAAAAATACATGTTTTCACTTTAAGCATCTTTTACAGTCACCTGGCTATGGTTTTAATTTGCATTTTATTTAAAATATAGCTAATACCAAGAATGTGAGATAATAAATATCATAATTTGAGGCCATGTATATTTTCATGAATAAAGAAAATTTGCTAATCTATTCAGCAAATACCTCAGAAGCTCTGATCCACAGGCAGTATTAAAAATATTGGTATTAATGATCTGTTTAGTGAAACTTGTAATACCTGATTCTGCCACAATTGTAAGTTCCACATTGCAAAGTTTTACAGTTTGATGTAAAGTTTTGAAGTGTAGCTTTTTCTTTCATCATCCAAGTATAAGCATTACCACATTACAACACTCCACAAGAATAGGCAATTTTGAGTTTACGAAAAAGGCAGGCATTGGCTATTGTTAAATGGGATCACTTTCTCTGATAGTTGTAATTTTATAATTTGTGTTACAAGATTATAGCCTGAAAAAAATATTATAGCCTGTTTAACACCATAGCCACAGCTGTATATGTAAAACCAATCAAAATATCTAAGTAGTCTGCTTGCTGAAGGAGGGGTCACTGTCATAAAAAAGAAAATCTGGGAGGCTGGAGTGATGGCTTAGCGGTTAAGCACTTGCCTATGAAGCCTAAGGATACCAGTTCAAGGCTTGATACCCCGGGACCCATGTAAGCCAGATGCACAAGGGGGCACATGCATCTGGAGTTCGTTTGCAGTGGCTAGAGGCCCTGATGTGCCCATTCTCTCTCTTTCTCTGCCTCTTTCTCTCTGTCTCTCTCAAATAAATAAATAAAAGTTTAAAAAAAGAAAATCTGAAGAACTACAATTTACAAAAGGATCTTATTTTCTTTATATTTTATTTTTACCTCAAATACTCTATTAGTCTGTATCTCCACCTTAAGTGTCAGAAATAAATATCATCAAAGGTCTGGAGATAAGACTTAGGAGCTAAGGTGTTTGCCTGCAAAACTAAAGGATCCAGTTTGGGTTCCCCAGTACCCATATAAAGCCAGATGCACAAGGTAGCATGCATATCTGGAGTTTGTTTGCTATGGCTGGAGGCCCTGGCATGCACATTCTCTCTCTCTCTCTCTCTCTCTCTCTCTCTCTCTGCCCCCTCCGTCTTTCTCTCTCTCAAATAAATAAATAAAATATTAAAATAAGCAAATAGCAACCAAGTGAGAATGCCTTAGGGTGCTATTGGAAGAATGCAACCCTCTCAACAGCTTAGAGAAACTTAGACCAAACCTCAGGAAGGAGTGGCATTTCTCAGGTGGAGAAGCTCCCCAGACAGTGAGGGTAGAGTAACCTAACTCAGGGAAAAGACTATCAGGAGTCAGGCCCAGATCTCAACACTACTTAGCCATGTGACATTTCATGTCTAGGATCCATTTATATAGGCATGCAGTATTTCCCACCATAATTACAAAGACTGCTTCTGTATGTGCAAAAGTGAACTCGAGCATCAATGTGATAACATCAGTCGTGTGGGTTCACAGTAACACTGCAAGTAACTACTTCAACAGTGACTAACATAATATTTTCAGCAGTTTCCCCACTCCAGAGGCCATTGGGGGATACAGGAACAGCTGCAACATCAGCTTGTGCTATTCTGACAGTTGTTTGCAGAATGAACCAATTATTGGGAATGGATTGTAATACATGAATTTGGCAGCCATGTTTACATAAAATTAGGTAATTTTTAAAAATAAGATAGTTTAACGCCCCATCATGGCACCTGAGAGTGCTGTGGAAGAATCTGATACTTCTGACAGACAACTCTGGGATTGCTTTCCTCGACAATACCTTTTGACTTTCCTGAGATCTTCATTCATTGTCTCTCATCTCGCTCCATTCACCTGAATCTCATTTATCACTGCTGTCACTTTAAACTATTATTTTTTATCTCCCACTTTCCTCCCCTTACTTAACCAAACACACAAATCCAAATAAGTCCAGCTCTCTGTCTTTTCCACTGATATCTAGTAGGCCTTTCACAATATCCATCAATTTTTCTTTCTCCAGAATACCCTCTTTCCTATTTAGTTAGACCTGAGAACTTCTTACTTCTCACAAACTTCAATACATCTTTCAACTTTTTCTTTTTCACTAAGAAATCAGTGTAACCAGAAAGGAACATTTCTAAGTTCTCACCAACATTTTTGTCCTCCTAAGTACCTCATTGTGCACAAGTGCTATCTTTTCCTTGTTAATAAGTCATGCCTATTTCTTCACTTGAATACTGGATCTCATCTACATAATACTCTATCTACATAATACTAGGCTGGACCTAATAGCACATGTTTGGAATCCTGGGTATACAGAGGCTAAGGCAAGAAGATGGCAAGTTCAAGGCCAGCCTGAGAAACATAGTGAGAGACTGTGTTAATGTAAAATTTGAAAATCAGGGCCGGCAAAATAAGTCAGTGGTATAGCACTTGCCTAGTGCAAGGTCCTGGTCTGGACTGCAATAAGAACACAACAAACTTATTTAGAGATAATAAATGTAGCTCTCCGTCATTATCAGCATCTTCTTTTTCTTAAATCATTCTCTTTAATATATGAACATGTTGAAGCTTTTCATTAAACTTCTTAAAATGCCATCTATTGGTCCTGTGTCCCTATAGCTACTGTCTTATCTTTCTTATAGTTAAAAACCAAAAACTGTAATAAATTTAAAGGAATTATCAGTACTCTGTCTCCATGTCTCTTCTCATTCTCTTTGAACTCATGTTGGATATTCATGAGTCCTCATGGTACAGGGCACCAGCAGCAGCAGACACAGTTGATCATCCTCTCTGAAACATTCCTTTCCTTTTCTTAAATGATACCACTGTCTCTTGTTTTACTCCTCTCTGACTCTGGCTTCTCTTTTCTGTTTTCTTCTAACCTCTCCCACTACAAAATGTGCCTAGGCCCAGTGTACAAAGTGTTTTTCCTTTCCATAGTCTGTCCTTCAATAGTGTCATCAGACACATGGCTTCATGGACACAGTGGTTTGCAGAACTTCCAAGTGTGTATTTTCCATGTGTTTAACTCCTGAATTCTAAACCTTTATTCCCAGATGTCTAATGCACTGGTCTCTTGGATGGAAACTATGACATAGTAAAACAATCTCCAGCCTTGCCCACACCCGTATCTCCTTAACTTCTGTCAAGACTTGCCTCAGTTACCTTTTTAGTATTACTTTCCCTGAACTCCCTTCCAAAAATATCTTTTGAGACAGATAATGCTCCCCTTCTTACTGACATTATTTTCCCCAAAAGTAGTGATCATTACTATACTCTACCAAGTTAAATTTTGCATTATTAGTCTCTTTTACAAAGGGCAAGATACTTTTTCCCATCTTTCTTATTTCTGTATCACAAGTACCTGGAACAATGCCTAAAATTTATAGCAAGGATTCAATAAAACATTTGTAATAAGAATGAATGTCAGGTGTGGAGGCCCACGTCTTTAATCCCAGCACTTTGGAGGCAGAGGTAGGAGGATTGCTGTGAGTTCGAGGCCACCCTGAGACTCCATAGTGAATTCCAGGTAAGCCTGGGCTACAGTGAGACCCTACCTTAAAAAACCAAAAAAAAAAAAAAAAAAAAAAAAAAGAATGAATGTCCTCCAACCGAAAGAAAAGAAAAAGAAAACAAGCTTAATAGATACAGGATTGTGGGCACTTAACAATCATTTTGACTGACTTCTATTTCCCTAGCTCTCTCTTATTCTCCCCACAAAAAAAATGTGTTTTCATGTGCTTTTGTGTACTTGTACAACAGATCTTTTTCATGCTGCAAGCCAGATATGCACATCATTACATGCACATCTGTGTGAAACATGAGTAAAAAGCTTGATGACTATGGCTTTCCATAAGAAGTTGCATCATCACAAGTGGCTCCATTCTCTTAGTTCTCCATCTGGCTATATCCATGTTGACTGATAGTTTCTCTAAGCAAACACTTTCTATGCCTCTTAGGCAATAATGTTTCTTCTACTTGAATATCTTTTCCTCCCTCTACAACTGAAAGAGTAGTATTCATTCTTGGATCTTTGCATTCTTTTCACATCTGTGAAGACTTTAGTCATTTCCAGGGAGTGTGAAATTATACTTTCTATAAGAATGCTCATATGGATATGATAGTCAATCTGTCAAATTCATATTATACATTTAATATCCACCTCTCATCTTAAATTATGAGTTTCTCATGGACTTAAATATCACTCACCAGAGTTTACTGCAGAGAAAATATTGAATCTTTCATTAAAGTACTCATTAATATATAGAATGCAGATACAGTGCCACTTGTATAAGTATTTTTTTGTGTGAGAATCATTATCTGAAAGAAAATTTTGAAGGATCATTTTTCAGAAAATAATGATATAATTTTCCAGATTAATTGATCAAAAGTCTATCAGAGTTAGAAACTAATGAAAACAGGAAAATATTTTACTATCTTGGAACTTTAAACTTTTAATTTTAATATAGTTAAAATTATTTGTAGAGACATACAAAAGTTCATGCTTTTTTAATTTTTTAAAAAAAATTCTACTTATTTATTTGCAAGCAGAGAGAGACAGAAGAGAAACAAAGGGAATGAGAATGGGCACACCAGGGTATCCAGCCACTGCAAAGGAACTCCAGACACACGTGCCACTTTGTGCATCTGGCTTACATGGGGACTGGGGAATTGAACCTGCACCTTAGGTTTAGCAGACAAGGACCTTAACCACTGAGACATCTCTCCATCCCAGATTTTTGTTTTTAATTTAGAATTTATTTCTAGGTTAGTATATATAATAACAAGATATTACATACATTTCATTTAAAACCAAGAAACCCTTCTAAAAATAATGAAACAAGAAATAGATAATTTTTCAGATGTCTCTGAAATATGTTCTACATAAGGAAAATTTTAAAAATGTTAATTAAAAGCTCTTATTTTTCTCTTTATTTGTAAGTGATAAAATGGCAAATTCAATGAGGCAATGCTCATTTTTAATGTGAGAATTTGAATAACACATTGTGATAAACTCATTAGCTATTTGAAAGAATGATGTTAATATGATATTAATATAAACTTGTGATCAAAAATTGTTAATTAAATGGATACCTGTTATTTTCTTTAATGCTGCTGTGACAAAATGATATGCATATTAACAATAGTTGTGTATCTTAATGTATAAGTTTATGTGTGAAGTTTTTATAACACATTTCTTCTATTTTCCAAGATAAAATCCCTAGTTTTCTTTTAAGTTAAATCTTTAAGCAAATATAAGATTGCTTTGAACAATTTCCCCCTGAAAATTTGCCTTTTATAACTTGTATTTTTTATTATATATATTTATTTCATTAGATATGGACATATTTAGTATGTAAACAACACAAGTTAGTACCATCCTTTCCCTTCTCCCTGCCCCCTTTCTGAAGAGGCCTTCCTCATTGTAGAAGCAGGTCAACCCTATGGGGATTGTGGGTCATGCATTATGGGGGCAGAAGTTAGTTGTGGGGGAGAGGCAAAGTCTCTGTGCAAAATGTACCAACTTGTGGCTCTAATAATCTTTCTGTCCCTTCTTCCGCAAAATTCCCTGAGCCATGCTGGGAGCATTTTAAATCTATTCCAGTGATGGGCACTTAAGAGCCTCTGGATCTCTGGTTTCATAAGTTTTGAGTGTCCTCAGTGTCTATTTCCTTCACCTTTGTGCTGATATGAGATTCACTAAGAAAGCAGCACTCTTGCTCATATTTTTAATACTACACTATCACCTGTAGTGTAGTAATAGTGCAAAAGTTACAAACTTAAATTTTTCACTTAGAGATGAGGATGTAGTTTAGTGGATGAGCACATACTTAACTTGCACAAGACCATGGGCTCAATCCCAGTACCACAAATGCAATTTCCACTTAAATTAATAAAACCATCTTATAATGATAGCTCTTAAAAATGCAGTTTTCTAATTGAATATTTTGATATTGTATTTTTATCTTGTGCCTCATGTTATAAAAAACATATGTATTGTAGTGTGGTTAAGTCTACGTCATGTATGCATTAGTTCGCATAGTTAATGCTTCTGTGGTAGAAGTATATAGCATCCATGTTTTCACTTTTTTAATAAAATATACCATCAGCCTCAGTCACCTTACAGTACAATAGATATTTTGCAATGTTTTACTCCAAGGGCATGTCCCTTGCCCTTATCTACCCCAGCTTTTAATGATCACCATTCTACTCTGCACTGCTATGAGAAGAATGTTATCAGACTCTACATGTGAAGAACTAGACTTCTAAGCTCACCCATTTTCTTACTTAATGAGACAGCCCCTTTGCTAGCAAATTCTAATGTTAACTCTCCTTGGCTAGCTTATTGTGAAGTTACGAAAGTTTGCTTTATTGGAAGAAAGGAACTGATGTGAAGTGTATGGGCTTCTTCTTCTGCTTTGTTTGTACGGTTAAGTGTACATGTGAAACAAGCTTGTGGAATTCATTAGATTGTACTCTTAAACTCTAGCATCAGGAGAGTCAAAGCAACTGAAGAATCAGTGTCTACTTCCATAAAGGTCTCTGAGGCAAACAGCTAGGAGACGGTAAGAGAAGAGCCTGCATCTCTGCTTTCTCCAAGCAGCTAGGAGATAATGTCAGCCATAGCTTCTGTTTATTTATGGAATGCCTGCTCTATGCCAAACATGCTACAGGAATTTTTCATCCTCTTCACTAATGTCAGAACAATGTTGCCAAAAAGTGTTATAATCTTCACTTGACAGAAAAGGAAAATGAAGTTTAAAAGCCAAAGGAAGCTGCCCAATTTTTTGTAGTTAATATGTGCTAGAAGCTGGATTCAATTCTAGTGGTTCTTTGCTAGCCAATGTATATAGGTGTATAGTACAAGTTGGTCTAGGAATAAAGATGTTAGATTTTAGAAAGCTTCATTTTCTCTTTTTTTTCAGGACATGCTGGGGATGGGAGACTTGAGAAGGGAATTGTTCCCATTCCATAGCTTGTGAAAATAAATATCTTTCTGTGTTTACAATGTGTCTCCAAGTTACTAGCGGAGCTTTAGGCTAAAAAAAATAAACTAAAACTTCATAAGAGTAGTGTTTCTCAAACACATGTGAAGAACTAAGTCATCCTGGAATCTTTTTACTAATTTCCAACTCTGATTCTATAAGTTTGGACGGGGCTTAAGACCCTGTTTGTAATGAGCTCTGAGACAGTGCTGATGCTACTTGTCAGATACTGCTATGAGAACATCAAAACTCCAGGCAAAGGCAGCACATCTCTTCTATGTGTCCGCCAAGCAACAGCAGACAGTATAAACCATCAGTGAGAGAGGCTAGGATGTGACTGGATTAACAGGATACATGTTAGTTAGTTACTTAGTTTTTCACTTATTAGGTGATTTAGCTTAATTTCCTTTCATTCTACTTTCACTGCTCACATTTACCAATTAAAGTCTCTAGGTTGTAAGTAAAAAACTTGTAGTGATTTTGAGTGCCCACATTTGTTTTCAGTGTTAGTGATGCTAACACTGCAAAGAACACAGGCTACCTGTGGCACATGGGCCAGAAAGCCTTGGAACATGGCCCCAAACAAAAATCATTGATATACTTAAAACAATGAGGTTATGAGCCTTTTTGGTGGGGGGTTGGGGGTAACTCAACTATGTAGTACTTGAGCATGATTGTTGTAGAAAGAAATAACATTGCCCTGTAATGTTAAAAGATAGGACATCACTGGTGTCAAATGTGCATTTTGAACCTTAATTTCAAAAGCTCATATTAAACTCCTCCTTATACTATATGGGCAAGGAGACACTAGTTTTAAAATACTTCATGTCATAACTAAAGTACACATGCACAGAACTATATCTTCTATTAAGCAGTACAAAGTAAATGAGACTCAAAAATGTGACTGTGAAGGAGAATATATTCCAGTGAGCTGAACTGTACATAGAAAGGCGCTAAAGATGATATATCATGATTGTATACATTCATATGGCCATGCGGACAACCAACTTTGACTATGAACTAAATAATACTGCTCAAGGTCTTCATAGAAGCTCTGTACCTATAATGAACATGTACTTTGAAGTGAACATCCATAGTGATAAAACAAATGAAAAGGCTCATACAGTCAAAGAAACTATAGTCTTGTACACTTGGCTAGCATAACTGTGGAGACTGAATTAGATAACATCCTCCTTCTTTGATAGACATCAATTCAGGCAGTCCTAGACACAGAGCATTCTGGACAAATGTGGGAAATAAACAGTTGATAACCTCATCAAAGACCTGCCAGTCATAGTTGAATGTGTACTTTTAGGTTTGGTGAATATGAAATACTAATAGATCTATTAATGGTTTAATAACAATTTCATTCTTTCGAACTTAGATAAATTGAATTAGCAAAGGCTTTTCTTAAGAATATACAGCAATCAGGAAGGATCTTTGACTCCAGAGTGGCAATTCTGTAACAGTAAGTAAAAGTTGCCGTATGCAGCTGCAGCATCATATATATAAAGGCTTGCCTGCAAATGGGAACAAGTCATCATCACCAAGGCATCATATATTACCAGCCAATCCTAGCCTATTTGCTCTTTTGACTTAAAAGATGAGTAGAAGCCGGGTGTGGTGGCACATGCCTTTAATCCCAGCACTTGGGAGGCAGAGGTAGGAGGATTGCCGTGAGTTCGAGGCCACCCTGAGACTCCATAGTGAATTCCAAGTCAGCCTGGGCTAGAGTGAGACCCTACCTCGGGGAAAAAAAAAAAAAAAAAGATGAGTAGAGCCTGGCATGCCTGTAATCCCAGCACCAGGGAGGCAAAGGTAGGAGGATCGCCAAGGGTTCAAAGCCACCCTGAGACTACATAGTGAATTCCAGGTCAGCCTGAACTAGTGTGAGACCCTACCTTGAAAAAACAACAACAACAACAAAAAGGTGAGTAGAAAGTTTTTTTTTTTAATTTTTGAAGTGTGTCATACACTATTACATGCTGAAAATCATGCATATACATATGAGGAAGGGGTGGTGTATAATGTCTCTGTCTTTTCCTTTTGTCACAATGAAGGCACCTAAAGAACAGTGTGAGTGTATGTGTGTGTGTGTGTTTGTGTGAAAGACAGACAGAGAGAGAGAAAGAGAGAGAGAGAGAAGTCTTGACAGTTTATTATAATGTCTACTGCCAGCAAATCTAAGAGGAGCTCTGCTTTCTAAATAGATGCCCACCCTAGGAGACAAATATATCCATCTAAACCAGGAAGCATAAAAATAGTAATAATTTTATTAACTTTTCACAGGATTTAATAACTCCTCTCCCTTACCTAAAACACATCCATTCAAATGGAAACTGTAGTAATTTCACTAGAAGGGTATGTATAGGTCATCTGTCCTACTTACAAAACCACTTAATTTCAGTTCTCAAATTATTTATTTATATTTATCAACTTGATAGTTTTAGCTTAATTCTGTTCATCTTTCTCAGGATTTTCAACAACAACAAAACATTTCATAGTAGAAATAGGAACAAAATCAGAAGGTTAGAACTATTAAGGACATAGTTTATCTTTTAAATTTTTAACATTATTTTATTTATGAGAGAGAGAGAGAGAGAGAGAGAAAGAAAGAAAGAGGTAGATAGAGAGAGAAGGGGCATGCCAAAGCCTTCAGCCTCTGCTAACAAACTCCAGACACACACATCTAGCTTATGTTGGTCTTGGGGAATAGAACCTGGGTCCTTTGGCTTTGTAGGCAAGTGCCTTAAAAACTAAGCCATCCCTCCAGCCTGACATATTTTAAAATGATTCATAATATCATTATTTAAGGAAAACTGGAAGAACAGAGGGAAAGGAGGCTTCTTCTACCGCATGCTCTAGTGGGAACTTAAGGTTTGTAAAAGGCGTTAGGCTGACTGTAATGAAATGAAAACTCAACTGTCCATCAATAAGATGATGATGTATTTATAGAACATGAACCACAAGAGAGCTATGCTGAGCACTTTCAATAAACCTCAATTAAAGTGATCAATATTGCTAGAAGAATCTTCAAACATCTCTCTGACAGAAAAAGTTCTTTGAGATTGCTTTTAAGTACTGAAATAGGGCATTTAAAGGCATAGTGGGAAGTAAATTCCAGTGTCCAGGGGATAATTACTAGCTGTCCTAACTCAAGATCTCAAGGTTATGACTAGAGTGAATGAAACTGTAATGAATTCATGAATTACATAGTTTATTTTTTTTTGTCCTACCTGCTATATATAGGAAAATAAGCAGAAGTACTATACTCTTACAGGACATCAACAGACATGTGCTAAATATCCACTGTTCATTTTTATACATGCCTTATCTACAATGTCAATCTGTTCTTTCTCCTCTGATATCTCATATCACTTATTAGTCATGGTCTGTCTGAAGTTATACTTCTTCCTTGCTTATGTGCTCCAGTTTTATTAAAATCAGTTATATAAAATATACTTCATGGAACAGCTGTCTTTTTCTCTTTTGACTTTTTTTTCTTTGAAAAAAAAAAGAAAAAAGGTTTCCTTCTCTGTGCTATACTCTGTTTTGCCATCTCTTACGTCAGTAAGCAGAGTGTACTAACCAGCACACAACTTTGTTTATTATGCAAGTTCTTCTGGGATAGTTCACACCTTAATGAATCTTTCTGGGCTCATAAAATTGGTTAAGAAGGCCTATACAGGCTTTTCAGAAGAGATATAGACAAGACGATGGTGAAGAAGTAAAGGTAAGAGTGGAGATATACAGAAACAAGTGCTTTAGGAGGAAGAGCTGAGAGGAAAGAAAAAGATCACAGTTTTCCTTAGGAATGATATGATCCTTTAAATATTTTGACATAATTTTTTGAAATATTGCAAAAGCAGGCATGCCGATGTTTTTTTTTCTTTTTTCTCAGATGGAAAATACTAATACAAAGAATATCTTGGGACTAACCTTGACTTACAGGATCTGAAATTAGCCAACCTAGTGTAGCCCAGTGCACTGTAGATTTGAACAATGTAATTTCCTTAGTAATATTTTTTCCCATCCCATTGTTGTCAACAACTGTTACTGAACACTTAATGTATGAGTTGACATGTTCTGAAGACCTAGGAATACTCTTGTGAGTAAAATGAACTTAGGCTCTGATTTTAGAAACATTGTGTGTGACTAAGATCTATCATTTGCTTAAAAACTACAGAAAGAACAAACTCTCATACTGTAGACCTACTGTGTAAGTCTTGATATATGAAATATAGTTTATGCTTTAACCTCTGATATCCGTGTGCTTAGACTAATAACTGCCATTATAACAAGCTTCTAATCTTTTTAAAAATAACATCTAATACTCTCAAAATAGCAATATAATTTTATTTTTGCAATTACATTAAAAACCTGTAATCTTCAGAGTAAGCAGCTGTAGCTGTGTGCTGTGTGACTTCGTGCAAAAGCTGATGATATGACAGACATTGAGAAGAAATGTACCCGAAATTGAACATAAATGTGAAGTATTTTAAGGTCAGAGCCTTTTATCATGTCTCTGCCTAGTTAACATCAGGTTGCCAACTAGTAAGGCTTTTAACAACTGAAAAGAGAATTTTGGATCATAGACTCCCAAAAGTAACTGGGAAAATGGAAAGCAGGCCATCACTACATAAGACATTCTGAGAAAGTTAACAGCTGTGTGTTTAAAAATATTTCAAGAATTAAGTAGGAATAAAATATCTTTGTCTGAGCCGGGTGTGGTGGCGCATGCCTTTAATCCCAGCAGGCAGAGGTAGGAGGATCACCACAAGTTTGAGGCCACCCTGAGACTACATAGTGAATTCCTGGTCAGCCTGAGCTAGAGTGAGGCCCTGCCTCGATATATCTATCTATATCTATATCTATATCTATCTATATCTATCTATATCTGTATCTGTATCTGTATCTGTATCTGTATCTGTATCTGTATCTGTATCTGTATCTATACCTATATCTATATCTATACCTATACCTACATCTACATCTACATCTACATCTACATCTATATCTATATCTATATCTATATGTATGTATTGTCTGAAACATAATTGTGCCATCTCACCTTTTCCTATGGCACATGCTCCTTATAAATAATTAATTTTACTTTCATGAAATTTTACATTTTATAAATTCAAAGCTATGAGAATATGGGAATTTCTTTCAACACATGGGTCTTTGACTTTTTAGCTCTCATTAAGAATGCATGGGGGTCTGGGGTGTAATTCAGTCTTAGAGTGCTTGCCTGCATAAGCATGTTTTTGGATCTGAACTCCAGAATTGCAAGGAAAAAGAAAACAAACCAACAATAATTAGAAAAACAAACAAAATAACTCAGCTTTATCCTGAATATTATTCTGGCAGTACACATTCTTCTCTTTGCAAATATGGTCTTAGTCCTCCAGAATTCAGGATCGTTCTCAGTTTTTCCTGGATGACTGCTGCTCTGGGAACTGACTGTACACATTTTAGTTCTCTTGTTTTTTTTAAGACAAAATACATTTACAAGAAGGTCTTAAGAGTCATGACTCTTTTATATGTCACATTATTTGTTTTGTATTCAAGTGCTACCCAACTTCTAAAATAGCCAGTGAACTGTTTCCTTAGCTTTACAGACATAGTTCTCTAGTTATCCACCCTGGAAATTTCTCAGGGTAAAACTAAATGACCTCAGTTCTAATCACCAGCAGTGGTGGTGCTGTTGATCTCAGGAACTTTAGGCTCATGCTTTTATCTTCTTGTCTATTGTTTTTTCATTGTTCTACTATTATTACACCAATTTCCCCAAAGCACACCAAGTTTGATCCTTACAGTGTCTACATGTAGTGAGATCTACATGTGGCATTAAAGTTCCATTTCTGTTCTATTGCAGAGGTGAATGTGATGGCCTCAGCAAGCTCTTACCCTTATCAATATTATTCCAGACTCCAAGGAAAACTGTGCTTTGTAAAGCTCTTCAGGATTTAAACCCTTAGAGGGATGATGCTGTTAAAATTACTGAAAATCTCACTTCATCCTAATGCAAAGGTGACTCCGTGTCATTTTGAAGGAAGCACTGGGGTTCTTTCAAGTGTCTTTAATTAGGGACCTATCACACCATCTAAATAACAATTCTGTACCCTGCACTCACAACTCTGCATCCTCATGTTTCCTTCCTTAGTGGACATAGCTTCAATACTGCTTCAAACATAAAGAACCCTGCCATGTCCTCAACATGCTCTATACTCACAGAACCATTTTTAGAATGCTGTTAAAGAGAGAACAGGGGATTTTGCCTGTCCCCAACAACACATGCTCTTAACCAGTACCCCAAACACATCTGTACTGTACTGGTGGGAGTTTCACTACCTGGAGCGTGAAAAAAGGAGTGTGGCTGTTCTTAGCCCCTCCACTGCCTCTCACTAGGATCCCTTAATGAGCACTTGTGTAGGGCAGGACTGTAGTATATTTTCTCCCTATCTAATAAAGCTGGGACATAGCTTGTTCCTCGTACAATGGACCACAATTCATACAAAAGGGAAAAAGCCATAGGATAGGAAATGGCAGCTTTATATCTTCAGAGATGTATGGTAGACAAGCAGCCCTATGTTTGACCTGGCACTTTCCATGCCAAAAGTCCAAATGCAAAGTGCCGCACATGTCTAGGTCTTTTCTTGCAGAAATTGTTTTCCAGCTCACCTAACAACAAAAACTGCTTCATATCATGTCACACAAAATCTAATGTACCCTTTTAAAAATGGAAACTTGTGATTTCCAGTAAGATACTGGCTGCTAGCTTGCTCTGGGTAGTTTGTGTTTCAAGTAAAAACCGTCACCACCCACTCCCCATTAGAGCAGAGATTTTAAAAAGGCAGGCAAACTCAAAGGAGCCAGAAGGCAGCCATCCCTATCAGAAAACAGCAAGCAGGGCAAATCACGATGCTGGTGAAAGGTTCCAGTTCTTGAAAAATATCTCCTCAGGGCGGGAGGAGACACATGGAGCCATTTTTCACTACGTTCACAAGAAAATGTCAGCTCACAGTGTGGCTCGCGCACTGCCCGAGCGCATCTTAATTTGCTCCAAAGGGACACGGACAGTCACCCTCACAGAACATCTTCTTAAAAAGAGTCCATTACAAATCCAGTGCTCTCAGCTCTGAGCATCTTGGAGACCTTCTTTGGCAACCATATAGCACGTATCTGTTTCCTATTCAAAACTGAATGCCTTCCCGTTTCCTCTGAAGCATCATGAGGATCAGACACTTCTGAGTCAAAACCAGCACGAGGAGGAAAAGGGGCTCCTCTTCCCACTCCTCGCCCTTCTGCAGCTTCCTGCAGCTCGTGGCTCTGGGCAGTTTACTTCAGAATGGAGCGGATTCTTGACCAGAACACAATGGCAAATTGGCACATAAGCCTCCTGCTATCACGGAAAGCTCAAGGCTACCCATTCTGTGTAACAGCACAAGAAAATACACAGGCTGGAACAAAAGACACTATCCGCACAGGAAGAAACAAGAGAAATTACGTGCGTGATTTATACACATCTGTACCTACTCACAAATAAAGGTGCTTTAAACCTAATTTATTCATGTCACACTGTATTCTTTCCTCAAACCAAGGGTCACCAAGGATTTTTTGTTTGTTTGTTTGTTTGTTTTTAAGCTTTGGTTCCAATAGGAGGTAAAACACACTTTGCTGAAAGAATACATCACATCGGGTGTGCCTTTGTGGATGGGGGGCCATTTCGAACTATTTGAACTCAATTGTGTGGGAAATTCAGAGAAAGGAAATGCAATGGCTATCTCAGAATTCTGCTGACATTAGCCAGAATGTCAAGTCAGCATATATTTCCTGTTTACATTTCACAAAATCTCAACATGTATTTTAAGCCTGGTAGGGCAAATGCTTAACTATTCTCCGTACAGTCACCTGACAATCTGGGCTGAAATGCACACTGTGACTGAGAGGGAGACATCATGATGGCTCTCTGCTGGCTATATTAAACAAAAGCTCTGCAAGCCATAAACAGGCATTTGGTACATGAAATGAGAATCAAATCAAGTTTAGGTTCAAATCTGGTGGAATATGGCACTCACTTACTCAGGGGTTGACGGGCAAGAGGGTTTGGAGGCTATAAATAGAACACACACATAAGCATAAAATACCGAAGCCAGACCAGGGTCCGCTTCAGCTTACTAACCTAGAGCTCTGCTCTGAGCCAGCCAAGGAGCGGCGCGTCCTCTCCCACCTTTCCATGGTCCTCACTCAGCATCTTCAGAAACCACCTGTACTGATCCAACCCATCCTTGGAGCAAGTAATCTTGGTAGTAGTCTCAGCTGAGCTTTGATCTCTTCAGTACGGATGTCTAGAATGTTCCTCTGCAAGCCAGACACAGCAACACAAAACTGCTGCCGCGGTCTTTTGTTTTCCCTCCTCTCAAAGATGAAGCACACAGCACTTCTCTCTCCTCTCCTCTCCTCTCCTCTCCTCTCCTCTCCTCTCCTCTCCTCTCCTCTCCTCTCCTCTCCTCTCCTCTCCTCTCCTCTCCTCTCCTCTCCTCTCCTCTCCCTCCCACTCTCCCTCTCTCCCTCTCTCTCTCTCCCTCTCTCTCTCTCTCTCTCTCTCTCTCTCTCCCTCTCTCTCTCTCTCTCTCTCTCTCTCTCTCTCTCTCTCTCTCTCATGCTCTCTCCCTCCTTTCTCTTTCCCCAGCCCCCGCCCTCAACCTCCCTGAATTCCCTTCCACTCAGGGTGATTTACATCGCTCAGCAGGAAAACCTTTTTTCTACACCAGCAGCCTGTTTCTCACTTTTGGGCTTCCTCTGGGAAAGGGAGGGGGCGGCTCTAGGTGAAGTCAGGTGACACCTCGGTTAAAAGCCTGTGAGGTGGATGGAGTATGGGGATTTTAATACACAATCAGACACATTTACATTATAAAGTGCAGAGGAAAATCCGTTGCCTGGAGATTAAGCATTTTTGTTTTTGCTTTCATAGTCCTCCTTTAGCAATTAAGAGAAGCTAGCATGGTATAATGAAATGTAATTAAACTTTTCAGTGTTAATAACAAGGCTGCATCCTTTCAGGATCATCCAACTGAACAATTCTTTTAAACTTGTAAGCATCACTGTTTCTTTCTCTTTAGAGGGTCAAAGAAATTTTAATTTACTATTTACCCACTTTTTAAAAAATCTAATTGGTCTATTCTTTGACACCCAGTTAAGAGTTATCATAAAAGATAATGTGAAAGGGGAAAAATGTGACAAAACACCAGAGCAGAAAGTAATGTTGATAGAAATCCTTAGCTTCCGGGCTGGAGAGATGGCTTAGCGGTTAAGCGCTTGCCTGTGAAGCCTAAGGACCCCGGTTCGAGGCTCAATTCCCCAGGACCCACGTTAGCCAGATGCACAAGGGGGCGCACGCGTCTGGAGTTTGTTTGCAGTGGCTGGAGGCCCTGGCGCGCCCATTCTCTCTCTCTCTCTCTCTCTCTCTCTCTCTCTCTCTCTCTCTCTGCCTCTTTCTCTCTCTGTCTGTTGCTCTCAAATAAATAAACCAAAATAATTTAAAAAATATTTAAAAAAAAAAAAAAGAAATCCTTAGCTTCCTATTGTGGAATGAGATTGTAGAACTAGGCAAATAACTTCTCCCTTCTCTGCCTGTCTCTGTCTCAATTAGGAACAAATATAACCACTGTGGCAGGTATTTGTCCTTCTGTCTACCTAGACCAGAGACCTGGGAGAGAACAATGATGCCTAGGTGGCTCAGCCTCTCAGCCCTGCAGATACAGAAGCAAGTGGGAAAACTTGTGCTCACCTCACATAGCATGTAAGTCACGTTAGTAATCCACAGGCCTAAGACCCAAAAATCAAACCTTAACCAACTTGTTCTCTGCTATGAAGTTTTTGATATCCAGTGAAAAGGTACCTGCTAAATAGGAAAAGTAATGTCATCCACTCTTAGGAGCACTGCAAAGAAAATTGAGATGATATCCATGAACTATTGTGAACATGCAGATGAGAAATAATGTATAAAGTGAAGAACTGGAATGAGGATCAGCAAGTATGTTGGAAACAAGCATCAGGCCGGTCTCCTGTTTAACTTTTGATGTTCTATTCATGGATTATTTTTTAAGAACTAGTAATCAAACACAGAGCCTCACACATGTTATTTGATAGTTATATTACTGTCTTACATCCCAAACTCTCTCTGCATTATCTGTTAAGATCTTGGCACCTTAGCAATGAAGGAAAATGTAGGAAGAGGTGATAACCTCGTTAGGACTCTAAAAACAGTACTCCAAAATGGAGGCCTCAGAAGCCAAATGTCTCCTGTTACCCTCTTTCTACTGCCACATTTTATCTACCCAGTGTACCCACATCAGTCACTGAAAGCAACTAGACTTTCTGTTCCTCAAAGCAGGTTAGAGAAAATACCTTGTTTTTCTCTAAAACAACCCGCAAGGCCTAAATATCACTCCAATATTTCTGTGTAGAAGCTTGCTGTTGTAAAGAAATTCCCCGGGGCTAGGGAGATGGTTCAACAGTTAAAGAACTGGCTTGGAAAGCCTAATGACCTGAGTTCTATTGCCCAGTACCCACATAAATCCAGATACATAAAGTGATGCATACATCTGGAGTTCATTTGTAGTGGCTGGATTCCCTGGCATGCCCATGCTCTCTCTGCTTGCAAACAAACAAATATTAAATAAAATGTATTAAAAAAGAAAGCCAGGTGTGATGGTGCATGCCTTTAATCCCAGCATTTGGGAGGCAGAGGTAGGAGAATTGCTGTGAGATCGATTCACCCTGAGACTACAAAGTGAATTCCAGGTCAGCCTGAGGTATACTGAGACCCTACCTCAGAAAAAAAAGAAAGAAAGGAAGAAAGAAAGAAAAAAGAAGGAAAGAAAGAAAGAAAGAAAGGGAAAGAAAGAAGGGTGTTTACCTCATAGCCAGATGAATAAAGTGCTGCAAAGAAAGGACAAGAGAAATGTGACAGACAGTCCTTGCTTGGGTGCCCACTCTGTTTGTGAGCATTAGGTCAAACCCTGTGTGTTCAACACTATTTATACTTGGCTGTACAATGCCACAGATACACATAGTTCACCTGGGCCATTGGGCCTTCATCCTAAAAGTTTCCATGTCCCTTGAAATGATGATCAAGTAAAGATGCCATGCTCTTATTTTGCCCATCTTTAGGTATAGGGTGTCTGCCATGACTCTTTATGTTAATAAGAAGGGAAGGATCAATAACCCTCCTAACACCACACATATCCTTTCCACTCCCAACAGTTCTTGTTTTTGAAAAGGGCGGGGGGTGTTGGAGAGATGGCTTAGTGGTTAAGCACTTGCCTGTGAAGCCTAAAGACCCCTGGTTCGAGGCTCGATCTCTCTCTCTCTCTCTCTCTCTTTTAAATAAATAAATAAACGAACAAACAAACTCATACTTATACAAATCACCTCTTGCTCACTTAAGAAGGATGTCAGGGAAAATCTCATCACTGCTGTGACTGGACTCTCCAGATGAAATGCATTCACTCCCTTCCATAAACACCATTTAGACCACAAAAGAAATGAGTAACAACTAACTATGGCTTTTGCTTACTTTGTATCTTAAAAGCTTTACCTTGCATAGAAAAGATCTGATTTAAGCTTTTAAAATAAATTATATGCTAACTGGCTGCAAATTTAGTTTCAGTTTGTGTTATAAAAATTGGCTTCCAAACATTGGACAGTAAAAAATATCTTTCTGTAAAGCAAGTCAACTTGGACTAATTTAGGAAGACTTAAAGTTTTGTAGGAGGAAAACAATGGATTTTACTTGATAGGCTCTTAGCTAAGAAATTTGCTACTTGATTGCCTTTTATTTTTCCCTCTGTCATTATGTATCTTAGTTACTCATTTTCTGAATTTAGTTTTATTGTTGTTGTTTTTCTGTCTCTCTCACTTCAAGAAAAATAATCTTTTGGCCATGGAGTCATTCTTCTTGAGTGTATCATATAAAATATTGGTGAGGATAAAGAGAGAACACATTTTACATTGTATTCGATAATATGTGAGACTTAACAATACTGGTATATAGAAATTTTCAAGCTCCTCGCTCTTGTAAAAAAGAATGATGGACCCTGGTCTGCCTGTTTTTATTATTAAAAGCAAAGGAACTTGATTTAAAGAGGCCTGTTCAATCTCACCAATGAGAAGACAATTTAAAACAAAAGTGAAAACAAATTAAAACGTATTATACAAACCAACTCTAGCGAACATTCCAGAATGTCTTCTATGACTTTTAAAGTGCTGGCATAGAGTAAAATAAATCTTTGTTCATATGCTCATTTATCCAGATAAGTTTCATTCAGCACTTCCTGTGTACTGGGCACAATGGTAAGCACTGAGGGACACACAGCAATAGATTCTGAAGCCTTTCAAAAATTCATAGTATGGGTACCATGAGCATAAAATAGATTTAGTAGTACCTTGTATAAGATGCTAAAGGAAGTCAGAAGATGGAAGAAATTTCTTATTGGTAGGAAGGGCAGTTACAAAGAATAGATGACATGTGAACTGAGCTTTGGAATGTGTGAATTTTCTGTATGAGAAAAGGGCAGAAAGATTGTTTGCAAAAAGATCTAGCGTGAAAATGAAAACCTGGGCAGTGTAATCTAGGTGGACTGCAGTGCACTTGAGTGTTTTGAAAAGTAGATTGGAACAAGCTAATGAATGACCTTCAACTTCTCCTGAGGTGCTCTTAGAAGTTATTTAAAGTACTTTTACTAACAAATTATATGTATTACACATATTCTTTTGGCAGCATTATGAAGGGTGGATTAAAACAGCATTTCCCAACTTTACTAATAATAAGTGAGTGATAACCTATAGTACATCATATTAGTACATCAAATCTAGGACAGGTTATTTTTCAAATATTTTATTTATTTATTTAAGAAAGAGACAGACAGAGGCAGATAGAGAGAGAGAGAGAGATAATGGGCACACCAGGGCCTCTAGCCACTGCAAATAAACTCCAGACACATATACCACCTTGTACATCTGGCTTTACGTGGGTACTGAGGAATCAAACCTGGGTCCTTTTGCTCTGTAGGCAAGTGCCTTAACCACTAATCCATCTCTCCATCCCAGAATAGCTTTTTTTGTGGGGGGGTATGGGGGGTGGGTTTGAGGTAGGGTTGAAGGGACCAAACTGATGCCATGACAGGGTTCATAAAGGTGTCACCCTAACTAGATCTAAGTTTCAGTTTTCAATTTCCCAGAGAGGTAGGCAAGACTTCTAGGAAATACCACAAAGGGTGGACTGTTAATCAACAGTGACCCTGACATGTGGCCAGGGAAGATAGCTGCAGTTTTGTGCACGGGGAGCTGAAGCCAGGGAAGATAGCCACCATTTTGTGCTCTGGGAGCTGAGTCAGTTCCTGAAGACATGCCCAAACATGTCCCTTTTGTGGCTTTTGCCCCAACCAATCAGAGAATTACAACTGCAACTGCTGCTTCCCTAGCCAATCATGTCAGAAGATTACCTAACCCACCTGGAATTCCCTTAGTTGTGCTTAAAAGGAGCCTGTGTGCTACTCTTGTGGTCACCATTTTGTATGAATGGTTGACCCCCGGATGTTGGCTGATTCTGTAGGATAAACGCTCTTTGTTCTTACATATTATTTGAGTCCAAGTTCTTTCTTTAGAGATTCTCAGACTCTTACATTTGGGGGCTTGTCCCGGTATCACTGAGGACCCCCAGACTCAATAATGGAGTGTTTCTAGGGAAACAATTGGTTCTCCACAAATCGGTGAGTTGGGGTGCTCCTCTGTGTTGTGTGTCTCTGTTCTACTCTTTCCCTTATTTCTCTGGTAGATCTGGTGTCTGGACACAATCTAGAGACCCATGAAGTTGGGGTGGATACGCCAATTAACACCTCTGGGCCAGGGGATTCTGAGGAGGCTCCAAAACCCCATCTGTTGGCTGGGAAATTTCTTGAGGAATGTGGATGACTCACTTATCTGTCACCCTCCTTCTGTCCTTGGTGACTGCATTTTGTCCTGATCTTACACTTATCTGGGAAGCCTAAAGGCCTAGGTTCGATTCCCAAGCACCCCCATTCTTATTGCTAAACGTGAATTTGATTTAAAGCAGGTTCTTTGATATCCCTTCTCGAGACAGTCTTCTATACCCATCAGCCCACATGGGAGGACTGTCAGCAACTCTTACAGATCCTCTTCACCACTGCAGAGGAACATGAGAAAATCTGAATGGAAGCCAAGAAACTAGTATTGGGAGCCAACGGCCGCCTCACAGAGAACCCTAATGTGATCGATGAGGTCTTCCCTTCCATGCGACCAGACTGGGATCCCAATGCCGATGAAGCTAGGGCATCCCTTAACCTCTTTTGCTGGATTCTGATGGGTGGTCTCCAGGCAACCACTCGCTCGGAACCCTACAAATTTGCATAGGGTGAATGAAGTGACACAAGGTCCACAGTATCCCCCACTGCTTTCCTAGAAAGGCTGCAAGGAAGTATATAGGACATACCCCCCATAGATCCTGAGGCCCCTGAGAATAGGCGAGCTAATAATATTGTGTTTGTAACTCAGTCCTCACCAGATATTAGAAAGGAGATTCAGAGAATAGAAGGCTTTGAGGGTACACTTCTTTCAAAGTTGACAGAGATTGGGTATACAATAATAGAGACACTCCAGAAGATAGACAGCCTAAGAAAATGGCTAAGTTTATGGTGGCTACCTTCCAGAAGGCACAAGGCCCTATGAGAGAGCCCTTATACTTTGCTCAGTATGATTCCACCTGAAATGCAAATATTTACTGTGCTGGACCTAAAAGATTCTTTCTTTAGTATCCCATTGGCAAAGGGAAGTCAACCCATTTTTTTGCCTTTGAATGGAGAGACCTACCTCAGTGGGCAACTAACCTAGACTAGGCTTCCACAGAGATTTAAAAATTCCCCCATGGCACATGTACATGGGGCCATCTACTTGGAGTGAGGGCTATTGACAGCAGAAGGTAAAGACATTAAAAATTAAAAATTAAAAATTAAAAATGAAATTTGGACTTATTGGCTGCCATTTGCACACCTACTAAAGTAGCCATAATCCATTGTCTGGGTCATCAGAAAGGGTAGACCACAGAAGCAAGAGGGAACAGACTGGTAGACCTAGCAGCAAAGAGTGCTGCCTCTCCTTATTCGTCAGTTTGTCTGGTCACCCTCCTAGCACCTACTCTTCCTGAGCAACCAGCATACATGGAACAGGACCTACAGCTCACTTCTCATCTGATAAAGGAACAGACCCCACAAAGATGGTATCAACTGGAGAATGGATGATTGTTGCTGCCCCAAGCCATAGGGCAGAGACTGGCTAAGTAACTATATGAAGGAACTGACTTAGGAAACAACAAGCTAGCAGAGCTAATAAGGAAAGAGTTTTTCTTCCTAAGTCTGCACTCAATCATCCAGAACATTACCACCTGCTGTTAGGCCTGCCAACAGACATATGCCTCCTCTGGTAAAGTACCACTAATGGAGGTAAGAGAGTGGGGAACAGAGCCAGGTAGATATTGGGAAGTGGATTTCACAGAGGGAAAGCCAGATCAGTATGAATATGAATATTTACTTGTTTTGTTGATACCTTTTCAGAACGGGTGGCTTTCCCAACTAAGTCTGAGACAGCCCAAATAATGAATAAGTAATTGTTAGAGGAGATAATTCCCTGATATGGGTTGTGCCTCAGGATAAGATCAGAAAAATGGGCCTGCCTGCCTGCCTTTGTGTCAAATCACTAGGAAATTAACCTAGACATTGGAGATTAATTGAAAATTACATTGTGCCTAAAGTCCCCAAAGTTCAGGACAGGTAGAAAGGATGAATCGGACTTTGAAGGAGACTTAACTAAAATTAACCCTAGAGCCTGATGAAGGATGGGTGGGACTCCTTCCCTCCCACCCTGTTAAGGACCAGGTGTATCCCTTATGTAAAAGGAATTACTCCTTATGTATGGAACCCCTATCCATCCTGCTGAGGATGGGTCTTGAACAAATAACTGACTTTACTAATGAAAGGCTTCTTTCTATCCAAGTCTTACAAAGACTCCAGGAGTGCATTGTTCCAGCAATCAAGACTGGTTTTCAGGCACACCCTGTTTGCCCCCATCCCTTTCAACTCGGTGACAGAGTTCGGATCAAGAGACTCCATATTGGGACATTGGAAGGGCCCCCACCAGGTCATCCTAACCACTCCAACAGCATGAAAGTGGAAGGGACAAAATATAAAAGGATTAGACTTATTTTATATGAAACAAGGGGCCCTATGTATGGCTTTAGGTAAAACTTGTTGCTTTTATGCCAGTAAGTCAGGAATAATATGAAATACGCTGGCTTTAGCTAGAGAAAATCTCAAAGAAAGAGAACTTTAGAGACAAGCCATTAGTAACTGGTTTCTATGTCTATTTAGTTGGTCTCCATGGCTAACTTCCCTTGTCTCTTTTGTTGCTGGCCCCCTGATACTACTGCACTTAGGCCTTACCATAGGACCCTGCATTATTAATGCTCTAAGTAGATGTATACAGAATAGAATAAATTCTGTTAAACTCTTGGTATTGCAGATGCAATATGCCCCTTAGATGAAAATACCTAGACACTGTTTTTCATGAGTCAAGGATTTGACTTAGTGTCATATCAGAGGGGGGGAATGGAAAATGTAATGTGTAAGGAATGGGATGATCCCTCTATGCAATGCAGATGTTTACTGTTGCCTAAGAAATGGGATAATCCCTCTATGCAGTGTACCATGACCTTCCCATATCTCTTTGTTCTAAATATCTTTGTGATTACATAGCATAGAATGTTTCTTGCCTCAGTTCTGCCTATGTGACCTATGTAACCTTGTGACTTCTTGTAATAGGCCCTCCTGTATTTAGCAGTATGCAACTCTGTGATTTGACTCCTGATCCTGTCTCTACTATAAACATCATGTGGTTATTTCCAATAAAAGCTGACACTCCCAACAGATCAGGGCTGCATCTTGATCCTGAACTCTGAGATGCAGACCTGGTGCACCAGCTTTCTTCTTTTCCTTTCTTTCTACCCAATAAAACTTTGCCTCACATTCTGTGAGTGAGTGGTCTTACTTGTGTGACACCAGACCCCATAATATCAGTCTGACTCTGGTTTTGATGAATACTGACGGGTCGTGCCTGTCTGGTGCTGCCATCAGCATCATTTTGGTTTCTTTCTCACTTCTCAGGAAATTTGTTTCTGTGTCTGTGTCTTGTTCTTCCTTTTTTTCTTTCTTGTGAGACACAATGGGACAAACATCAAGTTCCACCTCACTGGACCTAGTCCAGTCACACTTCACGGATTTCTGATGCCTGGCAGACAATCTGGGTTTAACACTATGGTCTGGAAAACTAACCATCTTTTGCAGGAATGAATGGCCGACTTTCAGTGTGGGATGGCCAAAGAGAGGCACCTTCCATCTCCCCACTATTTACAAAGTTAAAGATATTGTGTATGGGGATCCTGGGCATCCTGATCAAGTCCCATACATCACAGTCTAGCAATATCTAGTGGAAAACCCCCCTTCTTGGTTGAGCCCCTTTTTACCACTAGCCCCAGCAATCTTGTCAGTCAAGGAGTCAGGACCACCAAAGGACCACAAGCTGGTGGTCCTGCCCCCTTCTGTCCCTGAGGAGGACCTCTACCTGCCTCCCTATGTACCTGCCTCTGTGCCAGTACCTATACTGCAAGTGGCAACTGCTGATCTGGGCCCAAGGGAAGAAGGAGGAAACATGATGAGTCCTCCCCATACATGGGCCCAGACCGCAAGACAGGCAGACACCACAACAATTGTGTTACTTCTATGGGCTTTTGTCAAACAGGTGGCGCCAGACATCCACAGAAGACTCCAACTACTGGACAGTTTCGCCAGTAAGCCATGTCAGAACATGTGGCAATAGGAGAAAAAGTTTAGATAGACTCCAGAAGATAAACAGACTAGAGGATTAGCCAAAATACTACTGGCCACCATGGGAAAATCTGACCCAAGGGAATTAAAAAACATGGCTTATGGGAGAAACAGGAGCAAAACAGCTCCAGCTTACTTATCAAAGAAATTAGACCCAGTGCCAACAGGATGGCCCCCATGTCTTTGAATAATAGCAGCCACCTCCTTATTGGTCAAAGACTTAGATAAATTAACTTTGTGCCAAACCCTGAGAGTGACTACTCTTCACACTATTGAAGGAGTGCTAAAACAACCCCCTGACAGGTGGCTGAGCAGTGCCAGACTGACCATTATCAGGCTCTTCTTCTCAACCCCCCATGGGTTCAATTGTCCCCCAGTCAGGCCCTCAATCCCGCAACACTGCTACCTGATCCAGATCTGGACAGTCCCATACATGACTGCTCAGAGATCCTGAGCAGTTTACAAGGGACCTGATCAGATCTCAAGGACGTTTCCCTTTAAGGGGCAGAGCTGTCCTGGTATACAGATGGTAGCAGCTTCCTTAAAGTTGGTGTCTGGTATGCAGGAGCTGCAGTAACAACTGAAGAGACAACTGTATGGTTAGAAGCCCTCCATGCAGATACGTATTCCCAGAAAGCTGAATTCATAGCCCTAACCAAGGCCTTACAACTATGCCAAGGAAAGAGACTTAATATATATATTGATAGCCATTATGCCTTTGCAACGGTACATGTTCATGGGGCCATTTGTAAAGAGAGGGGACTACTGACAGCAGAAGGAAAAACCATTACAAATAAACAGGAGATTTTGGAACTCCTGCAAGCCTTGTGGCTATCTAAGGAGGTATCAATCATGCATTTCACCAGGCACCAGATAGGAGGTGAGCCTACCTCAAAGGGAAACAACAAGGCTGACAAGGTGGCCCCAGAGACAGCCCTCCAGGTTGCTACTACCCTGGTGGCAAAATTGCCTCCAACGGTGATACCAACCTTGCCTGAGACACCAAGTTATACTGACTCAGAACTATGGAAGATCCATACCTGCACAGCAGCCTATAAGGAACAAGGATGGTACAAAACCCCTGACAGAAGGATCATTTTCCCATCAGACTTTGCTAGCTAGCACATTAGACAAATAAACCAGAGTACTCATCTAGGCCAACAGAAGATTGAGGACATACTTAGGCCCACCTTAAAGTTTCTGACTTGAGGCAAAAGGCTGTGGAAGCCATAACCCGATGCCATGCCTACAGCCTGATAAATGCAAAAAGTGGAGTTTCTCTGTCAGGAATAAGGGAGGGAGGAACCTGACCAGGAGTAAATTGGGAAATTGACTTCACAGAGATAAAACCTGGTGTGTATGGATACAAGTATTTACTGGTATTTATGAAGAAAGTATTGGATGACATCATTCCAAGGGTGGTTTGCCTGTTCTCTTGGAGTCAGACAATGGACTAGCTTTCATCTCACAGGTAACCCAGGCCATAGTTGAAATTGTGGGAACAAATTGGAAATTCCATTGTGTGTATCGTCCCCAGAATTCAGGAGAGGTAGAAAGAATGAATCAGACCCTAAAGGAGACCCTAACTAAATTAACCCTTGAAACCGGCAGTGACTGGGTGCCTCTCCTTCTCTTTGCCCCTTTCCGAGTTCAAAACTCCCCCATACCATGGGGATGACTCCCTTTGAAATCATGTATGCAAGACTCCCACCTTTGTTGCCCAATATAAAAGCAGAAATGCTAACTGAATTTGATGATGAGAGATTTCTCTCCTCCTTACAAGTTTTATTTCAGGTGCAAGAATGTCTCTGGCCCCAACTTCGGGCCATCTATGTTCCACATACACCCCACGGGTTCAGACCAGGAGACCTAGTACTTGTCAAAAGACATCAGAAGGAGACTCTTGAACCTGGCTAGAAGGGACCTTACATCGTGATTGTGACCACTCCAATGGCCATCAAGGTAGATGGCATCCCAGCCTGGATACATCACTCACATGTGAAGCCTGTTGACCCACACATGGGCCCAGATGACTACACAACTGAAGAGGAGCCAAGACTGTGGCGAGCTGTAGCCCACCCCCAAGATCCACTCAAGCTGAGGATCCAAAAACTCTTACCTTCCACACCTTCCACCATGCCCTAGAGACCAAAAAAAAAAAAAAAAAAAAGGAAGAAAAACTTTATCCACCTGATCCTTTTGATAGCCCTGCTTGGGGTTCACACCACATCAGACAGTAACCCACACCAAGCTGTTACTACCAAATGGATACTTTTGGGCTCTGAGACTTCCCCACGAGACCTAGGGAGAGAAGTGCAGACTTTGACATTAACTGGTCTGGTGAGTACCACTTTTGCTGTCTTCCACCTAGATCTTTGTGCCCTGGGCAGTTCCATGTGGAGACATCCAAGTCCAAAGGGCAGAAGTTGTCAGTCCTATCAAGACCGACAAAAAAGCCATGGCAACCTGCAGAGATGACTGCCAGGAACAGAAACTTGAAACTGTGCAATTTTATATTTGCCCAGGGACAAATGACTATGGGACTTGTGGGGCAATGGAAAGTTTCTTTTGCTATAAATGGAGATGTGAGACCAACACCCCCTGGATAAAGAATAATCGGGATCTTATCCAGATCAACAGAGAAAAAAAACTAGACATCACAGGGAAAGAGAAACCCCATCTCCATCTCTATGACCAAAAAAAAAAAAAAAAAAAAAAAAAGGACAAAGTAGCAAAGTATGGGAAGCCAGAAAAATATGGGGCCTGAGGTTGTATGCAACAGGAGGAGATAAAGGGCTCCTCTTTCAGATCCAGAAACAGACTACCTTGACATAGCAATAGGGTCAGCAGCTCCAGCTTTGCCCATTTTTTTTTTAGAACAATTCAGCAAAATAACATTCCAGTTTATTGTTGGACATTGTTTCACACATACATCAACCAGGCCAAAAAAATAAACAGCAACTTCATAGACAAAAAAGGACAAAAAGAAGCCTTTTATCTTTGACCTTTTTAACCATCTCATACAAACCACCTACTTATAGTACAGCTAGGTACATACACACAAAAAAGTTACTGGAATGCTCAGAATAAGATTGTTTTTTGTTTGTTTGTTTGTGTTTTACAAGTTTTTTTTTTTCCTTTGAGATTATAATGAACATGGTCACACCACAAGTAAAGTCTGAAGTAGGACAGGGAATGCTCTGAAGGCTGGTCTGGTCATCCGTTATCATTAAAAATGGCTGACCCCTAACAATATGTACAGAAATATAAAATGTAAATAAAAAATACAAACAAGTTTTCCTTTTAAAGTACTTTTAAGAAAAAAAGCAGGGCCTCAGAAGTTTCGGTTGCCTCCTCCCCTGTTGGAAACTCTCATTGTGGTTTTGGTGGGGTGGTGAAGAGCGTGTGTCATCTGCGGGTAGCGCTGCCCGTGGTTGGCGGGCGGGCCTGCCTCTCTACTCGAAGGTGACCACGTTTAGATTCTGAGACGGGAAGTGGAGGGTGAATAGGTCACGGCGGCCTGTTTTCAATAACTTTTCCTTTTTTGCTGTCTAGTCATCCTCATCGGTCTTCTGCTTCTTGGTATCAACATCATCATCCTCATCATCTTCAGCTGCCCGCTTGCCCATGGCTGCCTCCGCCTCCTCATCTTCATCTCCATCCTCTTGCTCACCATCATCTTCTTCCTCCTCCATATCTTCCTCCCCACCTTCTTCTTCTTCATCTACCTCATTATCAGCCTCCTGTTCCCCATTTTCCTCATTAGCATTGCCATTGGCAGGGGCTTCTCTTCCATTCTCTGCCTCCTCCACAACTTCCTTCTTTTCCTTCAAATCCTTGGTGGTGATCTGGGAGCTGGTGCCCACAGCCGCGTCTGAAATGGTGGGGCACGCCTGTGAGCCGGTGCAGCGGGCGAAAGAGAAAGCGAGAGTTGGAAGACTCTGGCGAAATGGCTGATGGAGTCCGCGGCCGGAGAGAGGAAGGGAAAGCAGGCGGCAGAGGTGTCGGAGAGACGGAGCCCGGGAACAATGCAAAGATGGCTTTTCCGAGCAGACTGTGGGCCAGCTTTGCCCATTTTAAAACCTGCAGCACCAGTCTCAGTTTCAGGCACCTTATCACCCACGGACCCTGTCACCCCCTGGTTAATCATGCCAACCCAGGGTCCCTGATTCACTCATTTTATTTGGGTTACTCAATTTCACTTTTAATTTCCTCAACTCTACCACTAACCTCACCAGAGAAGACTGCTGGATTTGCTTAGATCCCAGGCCCCCTCATACTACACTGGCTGGGCTGCCACAGGAAATCTGTCAACTCCTTCAGAAAGTCCACCGAGATGCTCTTGGGGAAGGTCCCCAGTCCTCACCAGGCAAGCTGTAACTGGAAAAGGGCTATGTGTGATAGGAACAGGGGGAAAACTAGATAGTTTCCCTCACCTTAAGCATCTCTGTAACCATACTATCACCCCACATGCTAGTACGTCCTACCTTGTGCCCCCTAAGGGAACCTGGTTTGCATGCACCACTTGCTTAACCCTTTGCATCCACCCACTGTTATTTCAGAATTCCAGCATGTGCGTTCTAGTAACACTGTTCCCTCAGACTTATTACCTTCCCTTCAGCTTCTATATGGACACAGTCCCTGACCATCACAGAGAGAAAGGAGACATTGGGGCCTCATCAATCCTTCTCACAGTGTTGGTTGGGACTGGCATAACTGCAGGAATTGGCATTGGTGCAATGGCCTTAATTAGGGTGCATCAGACTTATGAGGCTCTAAGTAACCTTATAGACTCAGATCTCACTCAATTAGAGGTCTGTCCATCACCTAGAGCAGTCACTGGACTCACTAGCTGAAGCAGTACTGCAAAATAGAAGGGGATTAGACCTGTTCTTTCTACAGCAAGGAGGACTTTGCCAAGCCCTGGGAGAATAATGCTGTTTTTATACCAACAACTCAGGCATTGTAAGAAATAACCTAGCCATGGCCTGCAAGAGGTTAAAAGAAAGGACTAAAATCAGACAGCAAAATCAAAACTGGTATGAATCTTTGTTCAGTTGGTCCCTTGGTTAACAACCCTAATTTCTGCTCTAACTGATCCCCTTGTTCTTTTACTGCTTGCCCTCACCTGTGGACCGTGTATCATTAAGGCTTTGGTAAAATTTGTTAAGGATGGCCTAGCCACAATACAATTAATCGTTCTGAAACAACAGTACCAACCTTTGAAGCCTTTGGATACATCTCAAGGATTCAAGATGAAGCCATACTCAAGGGGGGAATGAAGGGACTAAACTGCCACCAGGCCTTCAGTAAGGGGCTGTCCTAACTAGGCCTAAGTTTCAGTTTCCCAGAGAGGTAGGCAAGACTTCTGGGAAAAACCACAATCAGAGGTGTACAACTGTAACTTCTGCTTGCGCAGCCAATCATGTCAGAAGATTATCTAACCTGTCTGGAATTCCCCTGGTTGTGCTTAAAAGGAGCCTGTGTGCTCCTCTCATGGTCACCATTGTGTGTGAATGGTTGTCCCCCACATGCTGGCCAATTCTGCAGAATAAACGCTCTTAGTTTTTACATACTATTTGAGTCCAGGGTCTTTCTTCAGTGATTCTCAGACCTTTACAGAGTCTCACTCTAACTCAGGATGACCTGGAATTCACCATGTAGTCCCAGGGTGGCCTTGAACTCACAGCGATCCTCCTACCTCTTCCTCCCAAATTCTGGGATTAAAGGCATGCACCACCACACCCATCTCCAGAATACCTGTTTTTAACAAAGATTCCAGACAACTGTTATCATCAGGAAATTCTAGAAATGCTGTATTTTGTGTGTGTGATTTATGAGCATTTATGAATGTTATGATCATCTGTGGACCAATATAATAACAAGAGTTTCTAAAGATGGTATCAGAAATACATAATCTAGGGCTGAAGAGATGGCTTAGCAATTAAGCAGTTGCCTGCAAAACCTAAGGACCCCGGATTGAGGTCCAATTCCCCAGGACTCATGTTAGCCAGATGCACAAGGGGACCCAAGCATCTGGAGTTTGTTTGCAGTGGCTGGAGGCCTTGGCATGCCCATGCTCTCTCTCTCTCCCTCTTTCTCTCTCTGTCACTCTCAAATAAATAAATAAAAATTTAAAAAAGAAATACATAATCTCCTAAAATGGTTCCAATAGAATCAGGGTAGAAAAATCAGATTTTGATAAAGGAGAGATAGCAAGAGGACCACTTAGAAGCTATTTTAGAGGATGCTTAATTGAAACAATAGAATTCAGATAACTACCCCACCCTCCACCGCCCCCCCCCCCGCAAAAATAAAGGTATATTACGGTATAAAATAGAGGTATCACAAACATAGGAAACATGGTACCACTATATCAAGCTTCACAGGAATGGAACTAAGATGCCAAAGAGAACTCAGAGTCCCCTTCTCTTTGCTTCTTAGGGGCTATACAATGTTATTTCCTTCTGTCTTCTGTTCTTTTTTTGTTTATTTAGAATATATTTTGTATGGACACATCATATGCTGGTACTATCTTTTCCTTCCTCCCCACCACCATTCTGCTGAGGCCCTTCCTCAGTGGGGTTTCTGGTATTCCACAATGGGGTTGTTGGTTATGAGTTGTGGGGCAGCAGTCAGTCATTGGGGTAGGTGACAATGCCTTTGGGTATGCTGTTTTGAGCTGAGGCTTTTGTAATCTTTCTGTTCCCTCTTCCAAAAATTTCCTTGAGCCATAATGGGTGTGTGATGAGCTCTCAGGAGCTTCTGGATTTCTTCGGTATGTGTTAAGTATGCTCAGTATCTGTCTCCTTCACCCTGGCATGGATTGTCAGGCTTACTATGGAAGCATCATTCTTGCTTATCTTACAAATTCCACTGTGGTTTTACTTGGGCCTTGGCTTAAGTTTGAGGGATGGTTTATCCTCCCCACCCCCGATCTCACTACCTCCTAAAACAGAAAAACAGATTCTCCAACAAATAATGAATTCAGCATAGGTTAAATGGGATGAGCATTGTTAAGTTAGGGATATTTTGGTGAATTTTGATGGTTCTTTTGGCCAAAGACTAGTGGGAGCTTGTCATTGGAGACCATAGTCTTGGTCTCCATAGGATTCTGACTTGGTTCCCAGTTCCAGCAATGGGTTCCTTCCCACTGAGCAAACCTCTTAGCTAATCTCATTTTCTTGTACATAATCTGATACAGTATCCTATTGCCAACATGTATTGACTTAGAGAAATTGTTGGCCAATATTTGAGCAGGTGGGCAAAAACTGGGAAGACTGAGCAGTTTCCTTAATTTGTCACAAGTCCCTCAAGGTGTATTCAGTGATTATGCAGCATGTGGCCACAGGCAGGTAAGACACAACTAAGCTTATTGCATATAGAAACAGACAGTCTTTCAAACAAGAAAGGCTTGAGTAGATTCGTGGTAGAACAGAGGCTAAAGATCCTAGATTCTTTTAGGAGACCAGAGGTACAGACCCTGGAGATGAACTGAACATGAAGGCATCAAAATAAAGAATCGTAGCTGAAGAATAAAACATCTTCATTGATTGTGGCTACTACATTATAACAGAAGGCCTTATCTACTTGAATAATCACTGAAGGACATGGATATAGTTCTGAATTCTACACTTAGGAAACATAAAGAAGCCTAAATATCAAGAGAAAGTTATAAGGATAATTAGAAATGTGAGAATAGTTACAGTTATATACTCTAGATTCTTTATAAACCAAATGAGAGACTTCTGATTTTTATACTTAGATCATAGTGCTTTCATAAACATTGAGATAATCTTCAGAATGAATTACAACCAATGTGAATATTTTTGAAACATTAACATATAGATGGAAAACTATGCCATCTCATCCTCCCATGAGACCGTTGGTGGTCTAAACTGTCCTACTTGTATCTTAACTTACCTAGGGACTCTCATGCAGGTGTCTCTTTGGCTCCCTGTCCTGTAACAGCTGCCTATATGTTACTCCAGCTGCACTTTATTCTTGCAAGACTCCCTGCTAACACTGCACATGAACTCATGGCATTCTCATGTGCTCTACACTTGAGGAATTGCAGCCAGAGCAGCAGGAGTGATAATACTAACAAAAGGCTCTCATATTGCTAAGCAACTTAACTTCTGAATTCTCAGCATTACACTTTGAAGTACTGTTATATTAGCACCACTTATCCCCTTGGGGAAGGGACTTCTGGAGAAGCTGAAGAATGTGTCAAGAATTATGAAACTAAAATGTCTGTTAGATCATGTCCCAAAGTGTTCTTTGTGAAGTCGTTGATTTCGTACCTTCCTTATTAATCATCTGGAGCCCAAAATGTAGTAGTTTATTAAATCAGTACAATAAAAGTCACTGTTGTTTTGCTATGACACAGTGACTGAAGGATTAATTTTAAGAGCTAATCTCTTTGTGTTCAAAGCAATTCTCTGTCATTTTTGAGCTATGTGACCAAAGGCATCTGACTTTCCTGTGCTTCAATGTCCACTCCTATCTCATAGTTTTATCATGAGGATCAAATGGCAATCTACACTTAGATTTAGTAAAATGCTTGAAGTTATAAAATACTATTACTTCTTACCATTATTATTAACAAATGAGAAACTATGAGATTTTCTTCTCTTTCATACATATTTTGAGGAAAAATAACACTATAAATCTACCCATCATTAACATAGATTTTTTATCATTCCAAGTTATAGAGCTGCTCTAATGATCAATCTGCGAAGCTTCTCCAACTACCATTTAACTAATCATGAATCACACATATTATTCTCATTATTAAGTCCATAGTGTATGAGGCTGGGAGGAAAAAAGGAGAAATTACATGATTTCCAAAATGCCAATACTTTTCTTTTAGCATTAAGCAAAATGTTAATTCTTCTTAAAAATCAATTACATCTGCTTCATCTACAAAATGCTGCCAGTTCTAATCAAGTATTTCTAATATTTCTATGGAATATTTCCTTATAAGGCATGCTCACTAGGAAATATAATTTCTTTTACATATGTAGCATGCTTGGCAGTTAAGTACATCTATATTGCAGACATAATATTGTACTTATATGAATTTTAAATGATCTTATTTGACAATAGGAAAATAAATTTTGCCTGAAAGTAGTGATGATCCTATTTTTTTTTTTTAAATTTTTTTTTTGGCCATTTTTATTTATTTATTTGAGAGTAACAGAGAGAGGAAGAGGCAGATAGAGAGAGAGAGAGAATGGGCGCGCCAGGGCTTCCAGCCACTGCAAACGAACTCCAGATGCGTGCGCCCCCTTGTGCATCTGGCTAACGTGGGTCCTGGAGAATTGAGCCTTGAACCGGGGTCCTTAGGCTTCACAGGCAAGCACTTAACCGCTAAGCCATCTCTCCAGCCCCCTATTTTGTAAATATAGACAATCTCACAGAAACTATCTCTTATTTCAAGTAAATGAATTTTGATTGTACTGCTGATTGATTGATTGTGTATAACCTCTATGATTATAATGTTGACTGTTTAATATATATATTACTTTTGTGCTAGTGAATGTAGCTACTGTTTGCAGATCTGGGATCTATGTGAACTTTCTATGTCTCACAGACTACATGACAATTTTCATCAGAAGCAACTCACTTCTTTTTTTTTTATACTGCTTATGTCAAGTTAATGCTGCTTTTCTGGAAAACAGTTATATGTATGTACATGCAAGCATAATTATCACAGGGATGTTTTGATTACCCCATTCTTAGACAAGTAAAGCAAAATGCAAAAAATTCATGCTTTAGATTTTCACTAGTCCTAAAAACAAAGCAGGTGCTTTAAGAAAAAATAAAACATTATATTTATTCCAGTATCAAAGACTTGGAATGTTAGCAATTCTGAATTCATCATTTCCTAGCTTCATAGCACTAGACAAATTGCTCATATGAAAAAAAGTGATGCCATCAGTTGCATAGAGTTATGAGGAAGTCACTGAAATCATGAATGTACACTGCCAATATCATTACCAACTCAACCATTATGACTACTATACTCATCATCATTTTGCCCCATCATTAGCATCATAACTGCCACAATGTTTATTGTCACCCTCATCATCATTGACCTTATCATCATCACAAGTACTACCATCACCACAGTCACTATTTGTTGGACATAGGCAAGGCTCTGGGTTAAAACAAACCTAAGCTGTCTGACATGAAGGCCCCAGGCTACGGAGGGGTGGCAGCCGCCTGAACTGCTGCTGATCATATCTCAGGGACCAAACTGGCAGGGGAGCTCCTCCCCCCCATTACCCAGGGGTTGCAGTGAGCCAGGATCCTCCCCCCATTCTTGGGGGTCACAGTGAGCCTGGACCCCCAGAAAAAAATCTCAGACCCCAACATGGGCAGGAAGTAAGGCCACTCCCTCGCCAAGCATGGGATACCTGGACATTTAGATAAGACTTGGGCTTTGCCCACAACCCTGTGGCCTTTGGCCAGTTGCCTAGGAAGCTCCTTATATGGTATGGGCCAGCACTTTTGCACAGCCCCTCCCCCTGCCATTGCCTACTGCTGAAATGAATGTCCTCATATGCTAATTAGGCATCAGCAAGCAACCTTCTACATTCAATCCACATAGGACCCTTTTCCCACCCTCAACTGCTTATTTCCTTGACAATAAACCGAGACCCATTCACCGAAACTGTCTCCTGGGAGTGATTCTTTCTCTCTCGTCACATGTGTACAACCTTGGTCTCCACAGTTGCCTGCGACTCCCTTGGGGAAATTGCGGACAGCCCTGGAGGATCCAGGAACCCACAACTATTACCACCACCATTCCCAGCTATCATTATCATCTTCCTCTTATTCTTCATTGCAGCTAACACATGCTAACACCAGAGGGCACAACAAATTCTGCCTCTATCATTATTGCTATATTTTCACTCATTGGCTTTCAGCTTATGAAGGCTGCATATTCTGAGTCAATTATGTTGATAAAAATACTCCATCATGTTCTAAATGGCTTTAGTCAAAGTAAAGCTTACACATAAATACTTTCAGTGCACAAAGTAAAAAATAAAATACAATAAATCAAATCATTTTCTTCTTCACTAGTCTCTCCTTTCCATAAACAAGTCTCAGGATTTGGTCCTCAATATGGAAGTTCCTCCACTGAAAGTAGCTCATCAAGTATTTTGAGTTAGTATTCCAGAAGGATTTGAGATCTAACTCAATGGTAGAGTGCTTTCCACTTTCCTAGTATGCAAGGACCTGAGAGTGATCCTCGGTATTGGACAGAAAGAAATCCTAAGAGAATAAGGCTATGCAAAAGGAGAGTCCTCCTTAGATGATCTCCAAGTTCTCTGAAGGTAACTCATCATGTATTAACAGTCCCCATGGGGATATGCTGCATATCTCTGATCAGAGCAAAGCCTAAGTAGTGCCTTCTGTCCTGAGTGGGCATAAATGAATCCTAATGTTGACAGCTGTCCTTATGGACATACTTCTCTGATCACCCAATGAATCACCTACTTCTGATTTATGCAAACCAGACTGAATTTTGATCTGCTGTTTTCTCCACAGGCTCATGCTCTTCCATAATCCTTCATCTACATTATCTTGTGAATCAGTGTGAAGGAAAGAGCATATGTGGGATCTCTTGCTTTATGGGACACTTTTCCAGACCTAAGCAGATACAAAATTTGATGAGTGAAATGTGTTATCTATACCTTCCACTTTCCTTTCCCTTGCCTTTTAAACCACTCATTGGCAATTTTAGTTTTTCCTGCTCTTAGCTCACTTTGTGAAAAAAAAGTCACAAAATGCAATAGAATACATTATAAAGTAGTGTTACATAAGGTGGGGATGCTTTTGTCATAATAATTTTGGATGGTATAGCAGTTTTCTTCTTGCTAGAACAAAACACTAGGCCAAAAGCAGCTTATGGAAGGAAGGGATTCATTTCTAGGTTACAGTTTTGAGGGGAAGTTTCATAATGGCAGGGGAAGTATGACAGTAGTAGACAGATGGGTGTCACATATCTATAACAGCAGAAGGAAGTAGAGAAAGTAAGCAGAATTGGGAAATTGGGGCTAGTTTATGACACCAAACCTCTATACCAAGCTGTGATACACCTCCTCCAGCAAGGGTTCATCTCCCTAAGGCTCCACTAGCTAGGGATTAAGTGTTAGGTTCAATCAAAACCCACAAGGATATTGGAAATATTTTATATTCAAACAACCACAGATGGCTTGTACAATCTTTTAAAGTAAAACATTTCTTCAAAATAGGAATTAAAACTAATTTCTAGAAATGTATGTCCTAAAATATGTCTACTTAAAGGTACTGAATTAACAGAGCATGTTTTTTCCCCCCTTTTTCTTTTTTCTTTTTTAAATAAAGCTTAATTACCTAGCATTGGGGAAAAGAGCAAGAGAAGGTGAGACACGTTGACATGTATTTCTATATACTGACTTTGGGGCAAGGTATATTAGTGCTCCAGATTCTAAATTCCTCATCTTTAAAATAAATATTATAATCTTATAAGATCACAGCATATTGTGAAAAGTAAATGTAATGGTGAAGTTGATAGCACTTCGTATGTCTCTGGAAATAGGATTTTCCTTCTTAACCTTGCTGTGTAATAATTCATTCATAACATAGTACTATTTTTTTTCCAAACCAGGTCACTTTCCATGGGTCATCTGATCTGCTTACATCTCGTAGCTCATATATCATTTGCATTAAAAATATCTTTCACTGTAGCACCACTCAAGTAGCTATTTTCATATAGAGATACAAATTTTGGGCAAGTAATCTTACCCCAAGACACCAAAGCAATTTAATAAAATCAAAATCAAATTAAATTGGCTTGATGGAAATAAAAGGGAAAGGTAAGGAATTAGAAAATAAGAGAGGGGATAGAAAAGAGGGAAAGAGATAGAAGAAACAATTACTTTTCTACTTAATAGCCAGAGGAATGATGATAAGAGGTATCACTGAATTCTAAAGATTCAGGAGACCTCATCTTAGATGACTAATTTGCCATTGATGACTTCTCAAGACATTGAACTTAATCAAGATTTCATGTTGCTTACAGATTTGGGCTACATGAAATTAAGAATTAGAATGTTTTTTGAGTATATTTCCATATTGAATCCCAACAGTCCATGAGACGAGGAAGAGTATCTCCCATTGAATCAACCCATCTATAGCAGGCACGGTCTGCACACATCATTCTGTGGTAACACAGTATCCCGTTTTAGAAAGAAATAACCTTTGCTCAGGGAGTGATTTTCCCAAAGTCAAAAAGCCAAAGGGACAGGAAAGGATTAATAACATCTTTGAATATCAAGTCCAGGTACTTTTTACTGTACCATGCTGCCACACTCTGGGACAAAAGTTGGGAATGAATGTATTAAGGAATCTTAATTAAACAACTCTGCGATTATATTTCAGTAACATGAATAGTCCTTGAAAAGTGATGAAATCTTGAGGGTGGAAAAGAAGCCTGTTCTGGCAATGGTGTGCTTCTTAATATTTAACAACTGGCTTTATGAAACACAAACAAACAAGCAAACTGACTTATATCATTTGTTGATTTTTACAGAATAAATATGCCCACCATTTCTGTAGCTATCAATTTAATGTCACTAAATCACTGAACTGGAGTTTGGAATAGATGCACCCAAATGGTTTTCACAAGATAGGGCAAGCTATTCTCTTTCTTTCTCTTTCTCTCTCTAAATTTATATAATTCTTTAAAAATGTATAAAAGGTAAAATGTTAGTCTAAACATTTCTCAAGTCAGTAAACAGCAATTATTTCAGGTTTCAACTATGCCTCAGCCAGTCCTCTTCCCCATATTTTCTTTTGCAAATGATGCAGATTATCAACCAACCTCTATTTCAAAGAGCAGCAGCCAGTAATCCAGAGAATAAAAGAAAACAAACCCTAAATTCAACTTCCAATAATGACCTTCCCATTTTATTCCACCCACCAGATAATTTTGGTATCATTTTTGAAGGAATACTTCTTAGGGTTTTACATGAAATGTGTGAGGTTTTCAAGGAATCCCAAGGCAGGATTCCTTCAATACACTAGCAGGTGACAATTTGTAGTATTTGTCAGTTGTGCTGGCAAAGGATCATGGGAGAAACCTGAACTGAAAAGGAAAACAAAAAACCTGATGGCCCTGTGCTCCTTCTTTCTCACTTGTTTAAAGTGCCATAACTGCTTGAAATCCTCTAGGATGAAAGGGTGACTGACAAGTTGTAGGGAAATTGCATGTATAATTTCCGTCATTGCACTTGCGGCAGACTATGGAGTTGATATTTGTGTGGACTCCCTCACAAATGATATTCAGATGGATTGTGTGTGAAATGACTTCTGATTACTGAGATAATTTACTTCATCTTACTCATTTCTTCTGACTTCAAGACAGAAGAATGTAGCAGAGGGTTATAGTGAACAGTTCGCTACATAAGAAAATTTGCACAAATGCTTGCATTATTGCCTACATCAATGTGCTGAAACTTCTTCCTATGTACTAAACAAAAATGAGGAAAAATGCTTTAAAAAGCACTGCTATTTAGAGGGAAAGTAGGGTCTGAACTGAAGAACAACTTCCCTTCAAAAAATATGATAAATTGGAGGGGGAAATGCTCTAACTTTTCTATTATTATTTATAGTATAATATACTTATATTTCAGAGAAAGCTTACATAGAAAAATCATGCTGGGAAGATAAACCATGAAATGACATTTTTTATTATAATAGAAGAAATGTTTTAGTCCTAAACTGGAGCAAAATATTACTATTAGGAATTAATATCTACTAGTTTGACAGATACAAGAAAAAATTACTGAAAGAAAATGGATAGTACAGACACTGAAGCATATTTACTTTGAAATGTTTCTGAACACTATGCAAATATGTATAGATATTCTTCAATTGCTATTTTTCTTATTAGCAGAGATTTGAGTTAGGATCATCCCTTGAAGTTTTCTTCTGAGTTTGAAAAACCATCATGTTCTAATTCTTCACAAATGAGGAATATAATGAAAGTAAAATTAAATAAAAGCATGATTCAGATTTTCCAAAGTTTAGGTCTTTTAAGTTTAGAATGTCAACTGAAGAAAAGAACTTATATCTAATAAGCTTAAAAAATAGCATGGAATTGAGTCAAAGACGAGCTTCATCCATGTCAGGAGCATATTAACAATTCCATGATAACTTGAAATAGGATAGCTGGTGTAGAACAAGAGAGGAAGGAGTAGCCACAAATTTCCTAAGTAGAGTCAATAGGTCTAAGTAAATAAATGGGCATGTGGTATGTACAAGGACTATCGAAAGAAAGTGTTTCAAGCTTAGGTTCATGACTTCCTTTCCATTTCCTCTCATTCCAATTTCGTATTTCCTAACCACAGCATTCCTACAGCTAAGTAGTGATCAGATGGAAAAGAAGGTACTTTGGTTTAGACTAAGTTTGAGTCTGTACATTTTGACAGAAGGTGAATGAAGAGATTGAAGAGGTTAGAGTTGGGGTTGTAGAATAATGGACCATCCAGGAGTGGGTGGAAAGGAGGGGTAGGAATGGGGTGTTGCTGGGGAGGAAGGGACTTGGAATAAACAGAGAAAAAAACATCAATATTTGAGTAGTAAGAAAGGATTTGGAGCTCTTAATTGAGACGAGGAAGATTGGAAGGAGGGTGAAAAGTTAGGACTGGAGATCAATGAAGCCATACCATCAGACTTGGGTCAAGAGGCCAAGGGAAAAGCTGATTGATGGGTGCAGCACTAAAGAGCACTTGTGTGTCAGGCCACTAACAGAGGTACTGGAAGGAGAGAAAGGGGAAGCGTCTGCAAACCAGTGACTTCTAATTCTGAGTCTCAGGATCTTCTTGGAAACCTTAAACAAATTAAAAGTTCAAAGACTCTGCCCTTGGAGATTCTAATTTGACAAAATGGGTATCTCATGACATTTCTAGAATTTTGTTTACTTGTTTGATTTGAGGCAGGGCTTCACTCCAGCCCAAGCTGACCTGGAACATACTATGTAGCCCCAGGTTGTCCTCAAAATCATGGTAATTCTATTACTTCAGTCTCCTGAGTGCTGGGATTATAGGCACGAACTATCAAGCCCACCTGCATTTCTAGAATTTTGCTAATACTTTGATATGATACTTATATTGAATTTTCTGTATTTTTAAAAATTCTAATCTTCCAAATAATCTTGAAGCACAAAAAAGGAAAACCTGCATTTCTAATACTTTTCTGGGTCCTTACAGTGTTATGGAAGAAAAAAATAGTGCTGAGATATATAGGACGGTTTAACTGGTCATTATACTGCTGCTCTTTAAGATAAATCATATATGGGATCCATTACTTAGAGATTTAGACACAGAGTAGATTAGAGATTAGAACATCTTTCAACAACAACAACAAAAAATGGTGTTCAGACAAAACCTAGGGGAGTTCTGAACAGGCCAGTAGGAGATAAATGTCTTTTCCAGAAAGATTCCTGGCATCCAGCCATGTGGTCTTTATTTTTAGAAGATGGTGATTTGAGTTGGAGATGGTTAAATATGTCACTCTGAAAATATATGTGGATTCCATGATGAAAAAGAACAAAATTATAGCTGTTCCTTGATAGCCTTCATTTACAGTGCTATTTTGGAAACTGAAAGTTTTTAATTGGTTTCCAGTGTTTGGGGGAAGGTAGTTCCACCGTACAGGCACTCAGAGTTTCCCCTATGGATTTTCTCCATTGGAATTCAGTAAAGTGTAATTGAATTACATTGGATGATTCCACTAGGTTTCAAGCTGAGCAACTATTTCCTTCCCCAGTTAATCACCTCCCCTGTCCCCAGTACAGAGTATATGGCCCAGGGTTTTAGAGAATAGCACTCCATTGAAACTATTTTTCTGTATTGTTAGATAGTAAAATAACTACTATACTGAAATAATTTTAGGAGTCAGTGAGAAACAATTTTCTAAGCTAGCACACAGGATGTGGCTTACTTCTTTAAAATGTCAAGCACGTATACACAGATTTTATGTCAAGAATATAGAAACGTGCACCTCCTTCTCTGATAGAGTCAAAGGTATACTCTTTTCCTATCAGGGGGAAAAAGTTGACCATGGTTTCAGAATGGTCATATTAGTAGCATTGGCACAGTGGATCAAGTAGATTTCAAAGGCTTATGCCATTTAATCATTATGTTCAATGCATTAGGTTAACAAACTAGGCAAAATATTTTCACTTTTTCATAATATTTTTGTATTCTAAATGTTGTAGTGAGACATACATATTTAAGATTTTATTTTTATTTATTTGTTAGAGAGAGAGAGAGAATGGGCATGCCAGGACTTCCAGCCACTGCAAACTAACTCCAGATGCATGTGCCACTATGTGCCTCTGGCTTACATGGGTTCTGGGAATTGAACCTGGGTTCTTAGGCTTCGAAGGCAAGCCATCTCTCCAGCCCATATTTAAGATTTTTAAAAAGTCTTTTTATTTATAAATTGAAGTTTTATTAATTATATGTTATTTATATTTTTTATATTTATTATTATAAATTCAAGAAAAAATCAAGTTCATGAAACAAATAATAAAGTTACATCATATGGAACTGGGGAGATGGCTCAGTGGATAAAGTGATTAGCAACCAAATGTGAGGACCTGAGTTTTGATCCCCAGTACCTATGTAATGCCAAATGCTGTAGTGCTGCATCTGAAATTCCAGTGCTCCAATGGCAAAATGGGAATTGGAGACAGGAGAGTTCCTGAAAGCTTGCCATCCAGCATACATAGTAGCAAACAAGAGACTTTGTCTCAAACATGATGATCTACAACTGAAGTTATCCTCTCACCTCTATGTGTGTACATACTCATGCATGTGTGTACATACTCATGGAAGCATACGTAAATTTAAAACTTATCATCATAGTGCTTTTTTTTTTACAAGTTGTTATTATCATTAAACATCAGAAAATGGAAACAAAATGAAACTAAATAACTTTCAATGGAATACAAATCTACACCAGAGGACTGTTTTCTGTTTTTTTGCTCTAAGTTAATTTGTTTAAAAGTCAATTGGGTGTACATAACTCTGAATTTAAAAAGTAAATGGATATTGAATTATTTTAGTTTAGGAATATTTTATTGTTTTTTATAGCCCAGTTGTGCAAAGTGCCCTATTTTAATATTGACAACTTTGGAAAGTTACTGAATTGAAAAGCTTCATAAATTTAAAAATATTTAAAAGCTTCATAAAATGCCTATTCTGCCTTCATGTCAAAAATACTGCCTCTGTTCCCATTTACTTATCTCTTTGGGATATGTTTGTAGCTTTTTTTTTGTACTCTGCTAGTTGTTTTCCTTTGTGTGGGATTTAAAAGTATGTCATTTACTCACATAATTACTCTTATAGCCACATCTTTACTCCTTCCTTTTGGAAAAGCCATATTATTTAGTATTTATTCTTCTCTTCCTGTTCTGTAAGTGAGTCGTCTAGCTTGTGTGAGCTAAGTGCTCCTATCTCTAAAGATCAGATATTCTTCATGATATCGTCCAATGTTAACTCTATGCAGTTTTGGTAAAACCTAAAGGGTCACAGAGTGTAGTGTGACACCAGAGACTGGTGTAAAGTGCTTCTGCCCTTCTCTGCAAATTGTGCCTGAACATTTCCCTGATGAAACTTCAAACTCTAGATAATAACACATTGAAAGTGTACAGGAGACAGAGAGAGGGGTGAGGGAGATAGTAAGGCAGGCTGAAGAAGACAGAAGAGGGGACTACTGGACATTTACAGATGAATAACCATTATTAAGCTCCCCACTTATATCTCCCCACGGGACTCAGCAAACCTTGGTATCATCCTAGCTTCCCTTTTGCCTCTCCCTCCTCATAACAAGTCCTGCCAACTGTGCCTTCTAAATAGATCCAGTACCCCATTAACTCCATCACTGCCAACATACTGGTCCACACTTACCACCATATGGCCATCATCTAACTGGTCTAGCTAGTGTTTTCTTACCAGGTTGTCAACATGAATTTGTTAAAACCTTTAAGTCAGATCCTATGTGATGTTTAACTCCAGAATAAAAGGTCAAAGTTAAACAATGACTTGCAAGACCCTTTACAATTTGTTGACCACTTCTATGACTGGACTCCTCTGAGTAGGAGTCTGCGACATTTTTATTGGGCTCTCGACACAAGAGCCTTATCAGAGCAGGCCAACCAAAGGATACAGCTTTTCAATTGAATTCCCCTGCAGGGCCATCTTTTCAGGTTTTGATTCCAAACTTGGCTTTCATGCTGAGCTTCTTTCTGACAATCCCAGTAGCCTTTGTCCCACCTCAGTGATAATCTTTCACTTCTTATTACACTGGTACGTACACACTTCACACTTCTTTCTCTCTCCCTACTCCTGCTTTATTTCTTCAGCACTCATTAACATAATGCTCACTATTGCATACTTTAATTACATATATTTTTGTTTTGTATCACTAGCCAAAAATAATTTGAGTCAGTTTTGCTCAGTCCTGTATCTTCAGTGCAAAAAGTAGTGACTGGTACAGCCAGTAGGAGTTGAATTATTTCTAACAGTGAGATAGAGACCTTGAACTGAATCATGAGGTGTATATATGACCAATCAACACAAAAGCACAATTTGAGCATAATTTAGTTTAGTGTACATGACTCATAGATATGAAATCCAATTCAGATTTCGGTAGTTTATAAGTAAGTTAAGAAGGTGGTGTGTTTCACCCTTGTAAGCCTGTAACTTCCTTTTATCTTGGGGAACACTTCTCATTTAATTATTCCATCTTATTCCTGTTTCTTCTTTCTGTTTGCAGAATGTTCCTCAATGTGTCTGATGCCGCAACATTGGTCCAAGAATCTTTCATTGCAGTTGACTAAAATCTTACTTCTTTCTTGCTTGTGAGATATGGTTTGTCAATAAAACTAAGCAAATAAGCTCTTTCCTTCTTTAGGGGTCAGAGATTATTTGAAATATTTTATTTATTTGTATGTTTCCATTGTATTTTCTTTCATACTTTTAATGTATTATAAACTTCTGAAGGATTAAAATGTCCTGTCTGCCATTCTTTCTGTAAGACAGAGGTGGTTTGGTAACACCAAGATAAGATGGCTATAGAAGACACTCATTCACTTGAGCTACCTAAAACTCATTAACATATATTTTGTTTATGTTTTTGTTCATCTTGGAGAAACAACTTGGGAAATATTTAAAGTTTGGTTTATAGCAGGATCCATTAAATTTGACTCCAATTATCTAAATAGCCAATAATTTCCTCTTACTGGTGCATGCTTTCTCAGCAAGGATTTAAAATCCAATGAAGATGAACGATATTAACTGTCATCATGACTCCATCACCCTTCAAGCATTTTGCATGTTCCACTAAAACTAAACAGTAATTAATTGTTGTTTTTATAGTTATCATATTAAATCTGAGTGTGGTAATCACATGCACACTCAGTTTTAAAATTAAACAAAAACTGTTTATATGTCCCATTTGAGATGCAAAAATTAATTCCTGACCTAGTTTCTACCTCCAAACATGAAAATATACTTAAGAATGTATGTCTATTTTTATATTTATATCTACATCTAGACATAGAAACCAAGTGATGATTTTATAGATGAATAGATGAATAGATCAGTCCATTGGTAGATATTTAAGATGATGCATATGTATATACTACATAAAATAATATGATTTATTTCATAAAAGGAATCAAATGTATTTTTCATTCTGAAATGTTAATTATTAGGATCTTGTTTTTTTTTCTTTTGTTGTTCATTTGAGTATCTTGTTTCTACATTTTTTACACTGACATTTCTATATGTGTTTCTGAGTGGCCTTTATATTTTAGAATCTCTTTGCAGATAGTAAGATATTATCATTATATGTATGACTTGACCTTACACATAGGCTCAAGACTGGCTTCCTTCTTGGTGATATCTGAGACATGATACAAAGCCTTGCTCCTTTAAAATTATCTGCTCTAGTATTTATTTATTTCACTAGAATACTTCCCTTCACAGACCACAAATTCAGATTTCTGTAGTTTATAATTAAGCTAAAAAGGTGGTGTGTTTCACCCTTTTAAGCCTGTAACTTCCTTTTATCTTGGGGAACACTTCTCATTTAATTATTCACACAGTGAAAGAAGATCCTGATTTAGTTTAGCTCCTTTATGGAGTTCAGTATCATCATATTTAATACTGGCAATAGTAGAAACAATAGCTAAATTTGGTCTGAGTACTTAATATTAACTTTAAATACCCAGCACTCTATACATAAAAATTATAAAGTAAAAAAACTTGTATATAATTCACAGAAAAAACATTTAGTCCTTGGGGAATAAAATGATTTGTTCAAGGTTCTGTGGCCAGCACAAGGTTTTGATCTTGCATTTAAAACCAATATGCTGAGCTGGAGGGATGGCTTAGTGGTCAAGGAATTTGCCTGCAAAGCCAAGGGACCCAGGTTCTATTCCTCAGGACCCACGTTAGCCAGATGCACAAGGGGGCACATGTATCTGGAGTTCATTTGCAGTGGATGGAGGCACTGGTGCGCCCATTCTCTCTCTCTCTCTCTCTCTCTCTCTCTCTCTCTGTCTCTCTCAAATAAATAAAAATAAAATATTTTTAAAAACTAAGATGTTTTGTTCCAAATGTTAATCAAACAATATTTAGAGATAGAGAAGGGGAGGGGGCCAAAAGAATGGGTGCTACAGGGCCTCTTGCTACAGCAAACATACTCTAGATGCAAGCACCACTTTGTGCATCTGGTTTTATATAGATGCTGGGGAATTCAAATTGGTCCAACAGGCTTTGTGAGCAAGCGCCTTTTATCACGAAGCCATCCCCCCAGCCTTTAAGCAATATTTATAATTTAGGAGACTAAAGGAAATAAACTTAAAAGCTTCCTTGTGATTTTCTCAATATTATTCAACTTCAATACTAGAAGGCAAAAATGATGTATGAACAAGAAAATAACTAGTGTGAACAGAATGCTTCAATAAAGGCTTTGGGCAAAAAGTCCTCCAAGGACAAAGATGAGTTCAGAGATGGGAATCAGTAACTCAGACTGAAAAAAAACATCCATGACAAAGCACAAAGTACAAATGTTTGACCAAAGAAATGAAAGTCAAACAAACATTTTGTGCTTTTAATTCTGCAAAGTTCTTGGGGGGCATAATTTGCCATGAAATAAGTACTATTGTCAACAGTATACTTAATAAACTTTCATACAATAATTTGGGATTATATATGAAAAGCTTAAAATTACATATTTTCTCTTCTACAAGTTTATTTTAAGAAAATAGTCAGAGTTGGACTATGTACACAGGAGTGTCAATATAGTGGTTTTTTTTTTTTAAATAGCTAACCCCTAGAAACAAATCTGATGTGCAAAATATTGGGGTATGTGTTACATTAGCAAGACATGTCCTCAAGGCAGAAAAAACATTGGTTATTATACTCTAGAATATGGGATGTGATTCCAATTTTATGTTAAAGTGTTTTGTAGAATGCTATTAACCAAGTTTTCAGTGGTTATCTCCTCATGGACAGAAAGAAGTCTGCTGAATTTTTTACTATTTTGTAGAATTACTCATTAGGAAAAAGCCTAGACTTGGGAGAGTATTCATTAAGAAATATTAGAGGAAATATGGGACAGCTGAACACGTTTGGGATAGGTTTGAATAAAACCGCTGTTTTTATTTATTGGAATTGAGAAACTTTGATGACTATGAAACTGAATGACTCATAAAACTATGACAGCATTTCATCACTGAGGGAGATACATAAAGACTTTACACAATGATTTAGGAAATGCAGTTGTTGTGATAATTTATATTGATTGTCAAGGTGATAGGCCCTAGAATCATCTGTGAGGGATTATAGAGATTATGTTAGCCTCTGTGCACATTGGTTAGTGGATATCCTGATTATGTTACTTAAGGTGAAAGACCCATTTTAACTCTGAGTTTCAACCTTTTATGTGTTGGAGAATTGTATGAAAAGGAGAGAGCTAGTTGAGCACCAGAATTCATCAATCTCTTCTTCATCACTTTGTACTGAGTGTGACCAGCTGCTTCAAACTATTACCACCCATAACTTCCTCCTTAAGATGGTCTGTAACTTTGAACTATAAGCTGAAAGGAGCCCTCCTTCCCTCAAACTAATTTTTTGTCATGCATTTTTTCCCAGCAATGAGAAGGTCATTAACACAATTGTCCATCCCAAACAATACTGAACAACAAAAATAAGGCTGGTGGTATCACCATACCTGATTTTAACCTATACTACAGAGCCATAGTAACAAAAACAGCATGGTACTAGCACAAAAGCAGACATGCACATCAATGGAACAGAATAGAGGACCCAGATGTTAGTCCAGGTAGCTATAGCCACCTGATATTCAACAAAAATGCCAAAAACACTTGTTGGAGAAAAGACAGCCTCTTCAGCAAATGGTGCACGGGAAAACTGGATATGTATCTGTAGAAGGATGAAAGTAGATCCTTCTCCCTCTCCATGCACAAGAATTAAGTCCAAATGGATTAAAAACCTTAATATCAGACCTGAAACTCTGAAACTGCTAGAGGAAAAGGAGGGGAAATGTTGTAACATATTGGTGTTGGAAAAGACTTTCTGACTATAACCCCAGTTGCTCAGGCAATAAAACCACAGATTAACTGCTGGGACCTCATGAAATTACAAAGATTTTCTATGGCAAAGGACACTGTGAATAAAGCAAAGAGGCAACCTACAGAATGGGAAAATCCTTTGAAAGCTATACATCTTATAGAGAATTAGTATCTAGAATATACAAGGAACTCAAAAAATTAAATAATAAGAAATCAAACAAGCCAATTAGTAATGGGCTATGGAACTAAATAGAGAGTTCTCAGAAGAAGAAATACAGATGGCATATAAGCACCTAAAAAAATGTTCTATATCCCTAGTCATCAGGGAAATGCAGATTAATACTTTGTTGAGATCCCATCTCACTCATGTCAGATTGGCTACCATCATGAAAACAAATGACCATAAGTGCTGGTGAGGATGCAGAAAAAGAGGAACCCTTTTACTCTGTTGTTGGGAATGCAATCTGGTCCAGCCATTGTGGAAATCAGTGTGGAGGTTCCTAAGATAGCTAAAAATAGATCTACCATATGACCCAGCTATAACACTCCCAGGCATATATCCTAAGGACTCATCTCATTACCTTAGAGATACTTGCTCAACCATGTTTATTCTAGATGTCCCTCTACTGATGAGTGGATAATGAAGATATGGCACATTTATACAATGGAGTTCTACTCAGCGGTAAAGAAAAATGCAGTTATGAAATTTGCAGGAAAATGGATGGATCTGGAAAGGATTATACTAAGTGAGATAACCAAGGCCCAGAAAGCCAAACACAGCATGTTCTCTCTCATATGTGGACCCTAGCTACAGATGTTTGGACTTCTGTATGAGTAGGAAGAAAACTCACTAGCAAAGTCCAGTAATCTAGAAAAGAGATATAAAGGTAAGAGAAAAGAAGGGGGTACTTAATAGGATGGTATTGTATATATGTAAGTAGAAGAATAGATTAATGGGGGTGAAAGGACGTAAGTGAGGTCAGGGGAAGAGATTGAGTAAAGGAAAGGTGGAGGGACAGCTAATAAAAATCTAAGAGGATATAAATAAATCATATAGAAACCTACTTTTTTGGACAATGCAACACTCAGGAACCATAGACTGTTGCTAGAAAATTTTCAGTGCCAGGGATGGGATACCTTCCAGTGAGTTACTGGCTGGGGAGGTTCCTGATACCCCTAAAACATTACAGGCCATTGCCAAGGTCCTTGGTTTCCCACCAGGAATAGATGGTAAGACCCTATTGCTGAAGACTCCACATACTTGGGCTGCAAGGCCACTGAAAAATACTGCTGGGACTAAGCTGATATCCTCCTCCATGTAGATGAGCTGACAGAAAACTAGAAGAAGCCATTTTGCATGCTGTTCAATGGGAGAGAGGGAAATCACCAGTGAAGATATTCAACAATGGACTCTGCAAGCCTTATATTTTACCAGCCAGGCCAAATGAGTGAACTGGTTCAATAGTGGCATATCTGTCATGGTGGAAACCAACTGCCCTCTCATTGGCCCAGAGGCCCGCTCCATGGGTGGGAATACATCCCTGATACTGAAAACCTACAACAGGGGTAGTCATGAGCCCTAGGGGTATAATGTCTGCTGCTGTTTGGCTAAATGTATATACTATACTCATCAAACTGCCCAGTAAGCACTTCTCTTAATATTCATACCTATATATTCTCTTTTCTGATGGCAGTGACCTTGGGATGACTCAGAAGGCAGCATGGTGCTGAGAAGAAGTGACAGGAGTACTCAGCACTGCAATATTTCTATCACACCTTCCAAAGCTCACGGTCCATTGTGGAAGAGGTAGCAGAAAGAATGTAAGAGCCAAAGGAAGGGTAAGACTCCTTACAATGTGCTCCCCCAGACACAAAATGACCTGGATATCTATGACCTTACAGTGCCTGACAATACCTACATAAGACCATCATAATAGGAGGAAGCCATCATGTCATCAAAATAAAAGAGAGACTGATTGAGAGGAGGAAGGCATAGGATGGAGAATGGAATTCCAAAGGGGAAAGTGGATAGAGGGAGGGCATGCCCATGGGATATTGTTTAGAATCATGGAAGTTGTTAATAATAATAATAATAACAAAATAATTGTCCATCCCACAATGAAATTTATACAACCTTGACGTAGTGTGAAAACACAACCAGGCTTCTATTTTATGCCACTGCTGATAAAGAAACCTTACAAAATTATTAGACCTTCATTTTTCAAAAAAGATATTTATTTATTTGAGAGATAGAGGAAGGGTATGAGACAGATATAGAGAGAGTGAGAGTATGAATTTGGGGTGTTAGGTCCTCCTGCCACCACAAACATAATCCAGATGCATGTACCACTTTATGCATCTGGCTTTAATGGGTATTGGGGATTCAAACCAAGGGTATTAGGTTTTACAAGCAAGCACCTTTAACCCTTAAGCCATCTCTCTGGCTCCAAGCTTTATTTTTAATAGTGGGTGATATAACTATAGTAATTTATCCAAAGAGACTAGGAGAGATGTAGGGCCCTTGGGTCAAAATAAGAGCAGGCAGAGAACTATGGTTATAGAGGGCTTGGAGAAGCATATTCTACACTTCCAGCCAGCCAGTGTGAAGTCTAGAGAATCAAGTAGGAATCAAGTACTATTAAGTACATAACAGATTTATGTCTCAATTTTTTATAATGCTTTATTTGTTCTTCATATTTCTTACATATATTATTTAAATTAACAAAACTACAAATATTGATATTCCACTATGTATTGCCCAAGTGCAAATGGTTAACTGTAAAGAATAAGTCATTTATATAGCAAGTGAATGAGCAATGAAAAACCCCCTTTGTTATCATTCTGTAGGTCTGTAGGCGTGAGCCACAAAGTCATATATGAGAGGATTTTACACTTGCTGTATGCTGTTTACATTCACTGAGAAAATTTGCCTGAGTAAAATTTCTACTCCAAAACAGATTCTATAATTAAATTGGTTAATATGTCAAGTCACCAACACAATGGCCTGCCTATCTTTCAACTGCCATTAAATTCAGGCATAACCAGGTTATCTGTTTGGGCCAAATACATAGGAATGGAAATATCATGTTCCTCCTGGATAAAAGTTTCAAGAGTTGGTTTGTAAATTGCACAAATTAATTTTTCATCTGCCACTGTTCCAACAAATTTCAAGGTGGTGGCAGCTCCATCAGGATGCATCCCAGAGAGAATGACATAGAGGGATACTTCCAACTGATGTTTGCTGGACATATACTGTGAATGAAAATAAAGCTTCCTGTTTTGAAAGGTTGTGGTTCTCAATAGCCGTATCCGGCAACTTTGAGAGTTTTTGTTACTTGTATGTGAGTGTCCTAACAGAATGGCAAAGAGCTGACAGAGGCACACAGGACAGCCTGTCCAACCCAGATGTCACTGCATATAAAAGCCTAAGAATTCTGTGTATGATGGAGACCTTTGAAACTGCAGCATCATCAATCATACTCTGATTGACAAAGAGTCCAATATTTGAAAATCTATTTGTCTACTTTCACCATAATGGTAGCTCAAAGGAGAAAAAAATACAGTAATCTCAGTAGATTTTAACAACTCACATATTGGGCTAGAGAAATAGCTTAGTGTTTAAAGCGCTTGCCTCTAAAGCCAAAGGACCCAGGTTCAATTCACCAGAACCCACGTAAGCCAGATACACAAGGGGGTACACACATCTGGAGTTCATTTGTGGTGGCTGGAAGCCCTGGCACCCCCATTCTCTCCTTCTCTCTCTTCCTCTCTCTCCCCCTACCTACTTCTCTCTCTGAAATAAATAAAAATAAAAAAAGTTTTAAAAACTCACTTGTTAAAATTTGATATCAGCTAGTAAAAAAGAAAAAGATAACCATTTTCTTAAAACATTTGAAATCCAAAAACTATATTTCTCAGAAGTTAAAATTATGTCTAATGTTGAGTCAATTGAAGGGTCCATAAAGTGAATAACTGGAAACAATACAGCGGTTGAGTTGCTAATGGTCCTAAACTAAATGTATGCACATATCCATTAATAAGATCACTGAAAATTTGCTGGCGTTTCCTGCTCCATGAACAAGTTTATAATGTCCTGTGTCATTCTAGAGGTCTTAATTAGGGCCTTTTGAAAGGTGGACCATGGCAACAGTGGGACCTATGATATGACTAGTTGGTTATTTGTCACTTAAACACACCAAGTTAAGGTACTGCAATACATGGGTGTCTTCCAGTTTATAACTTGTGACCTACACATTCATAATTTTCTTTTCTCATATAGAGGTCTCTTTGGTAATGATCCAAACTCAAAATTACAAAGGACTAAGACCTGGGCACACTGAGAACACTGGCTAATATTGGGCTGGCCAACACCGCACTATGTTCATGGGTAGTTTTCTATTTACTTCACTCTCTATAACTCACTGATAAAATTGCTATGGAAATGGCAGAGCAAGAGACACTTAAGGAAGAGGAATTGCCATGGAAACTGCACTTTACCACCTAATTTGCCATTGAAAGACTACTGTCATAAAACTGTCAATGGAAATTATGAGACAGATAATAATAAGAGTTATTAAAGTAATTCAGATGTTCTTTGAAAAATAAAAGAAAATGTTGGTTTGCAGAGACATTCATGTAGCAAGAAGATGATTTCTTTAGTTTAGAGTTTACTTCACTTTTGAAAAAAATATTTTTATTTATTTATAAGAAACGGAGAGAAGAGAAGAGAAAGAGAGACAGCGAGCCAGGGCCTCTTGCTACTACAAATGAATTCCAGACACGTGTGCCTCTTTGTACATTTTGCTTTAAGTGAGAAATCAAACCCAGACTGGTAGGCTTTGTAAGCAAATGCCTTTAAACACTGAGTAATCTCCCCAACTTCATTACTCAACTTTAAAAAAATCTTTTATTTATTTCTTTGAGACTCACAAACATGGAGAGAGAGAGAAAGAGAGAGAGAGAGAGAAACACAGAGAGAGACAGAGAGACACAGAGAGAGGATGGATGGGTGTTGCTACAAAAGAACACCAGATGTATGCACCACTTTGTGCATCCAGCTTTATGTGTGTAGTGAAGAATCAAACCGAGGCTGTCAGGATTTGTTAGCAAGTATTTTTAACTGCTGAGACAACACTGCAGTCCATTTACTTAACTTTTTAAGACACATACAGTAGTGACTGGCTTATGTAAAATCCCTCCCATAAAAAGAATATTTAGATGTTAATTTTTTAATGTAGTTTGATTTTACATATTTGAAAAAGTATTTAATATATTTATATTATATTCTCTTTAAGTACCAGCTATTGTTTTTTATTGGAAAAAATGAGTTTTCCAGGAATGAAACTCCACTTGTAGCACTGAAACTATTGAAAATGAAGCTATTGCAAATATATTGGTCATACCCAGAGTAAGACCCAAGGCAAGTGGAGATGTATTTATATCATATAACAATCAAATGCAACTTCTCTTGGACAATGAGGAACTTAATGACTGACCTCTCCATTAATATCTCATGAGTGAAGTCAAGAAATCCTAAATTTCAAGAAGTTAAATAGGAACCTTAGCAGTTCTACTCCAGGAGTTGTGATGTTCTATTCTCAGGGGTAAAATGAGAAAATGCATTTTTTACTTATGTGATATCTATTGCTTCAATATTTATATGACTGAATTTTAAAAAAACAGAACATCAGAACATTATCTAAGTAATGTAATGTAAAGTAATATTTTCTCTTTAATGATAGAAAATTCCAGATATGTTAATCACATAAAAATACAAACTACTGTGCATTTATTATCAATATATACAGAAAGGCTTTGATGTTCAAATGTACTATGACTACATATTTACTACATGTAAAATTGTGTTTTTTTTTAATTTATTTGTGTGTATGTGTGTGTCCCCACAGGCCAGAGTCTCTTGCCATTGCAAATGAATGCCTATCAGGCTTTGATGTTCAAATGTACTATGACTACATATTTACTACATGTAAAATTGTGTTTTTTAAAATTTATTTGTGTGTATGTGTGTGTCCCCGCAGGCCAGAGTCTCTTGCCATTGCAAATGAATGCCTATCAGGCTTTATGTGAGTAGCTGGGTAATTGAACCAGACTTGTAGGTTTCACAAGCAAACACTTTTAACCACTATGCAATCTTACTAGTTCCATATATGTTTTATCTAAATAACTCTACTGCTCTGAGAAAAAGACTGCCAAAGCTTAGTGACTTATCCTATTATCCTGTGGTGAAAGGAGAGTCAAATAAAGGTCAAAATCCTAAAAAGGCAGGCTAGTCTTGACCATGAGGGGGCACACCCAAGAACAAGTCACATAATGCCCCTGCTGAAATAAAATCCAAAGTGTATAGCAGAGAAGTTGACCTATTAGAAATAATGTGCATCTAGTAAATCTTGCAGGGGAATGTAGAGAGAAACCTACTTTGCAAAGGACCAGATTCATATACTGGCACAAGATACAAAGCACCGTTTACAAATTCTTTCTGTTTTCTTAAGTAGCAAAGAGATTTAAAAAAAATGAGCAAAATTACTTAAGTTGTTTCTTACAATCTAACACAGAATAAATGGACAGGACACAAACTTTATTATTTAGCTTGGGAAATTGCTTAGACACAATATTTTTAATGGCTGTCGTTATTAGATTGGAAATAAACCAATAAATTGTCCAAGCTATTGAACATACTTCTGTGGTCATTACCTCAGCTTATGGGGGAAATTGCTATTGAAGAGGGCTCCAATTATTCAATTTTGTTTCAACCTAGCATTATAGATGAGCAGTCAATTCAGTGAATGAATTATCTCAGATGGAAAAAAATTCATTGACACAAGGTATACTTATCATGTTAACAACACCATAAATGTGTCACAAACAGAAAACAAAATGGATGCATTTATTGGATTTCATTATTTTGCAAATAAAGTTGTTGGTCATTCATATGCATATGGTTTCTTCTTAGAAAATGTGAGCCTGAATAGTTCTGATGGGCTACGTGGTCATGCCATTCCTAGATCTTTATTCATTTTCTCTTTGTTCCAAAACCTTATGGTTTCAAACTTCAGGCTTCATAGATGGAATGAAAAACACTGTCTTCTAATTATATGCCAATGAAGAAACGTGCATGCCTTTCTTTGATATTTATGGACTGAAGTTATTAAATAATAATCCTCTCTCTTGTAACAATCCAAGCTGTGCAAAGTGCCCATGCTGTGCTCAGCTTGCTCATGCTTATTCCAACTAAGGCAAATCTAATATATGGTCTCAATAAAATGACAGGTAGAAAATTTGTAGGATGGCCATGGAGATGAATTCTGAAGTCCTGTGCCAAATATCTTCCATGTTCTATGTTTACTGACTTGCAAAAATGCCAAGGATGGGAAGACATATTTCATGATGTTCCAACTGGAATCTATATGCTTGTTGTACAATTGCTACCATGCCCTCTTTTGGCCTCTTTCAAGGAACCATGAAATTGTAGGGATTAGTAATAATGGTAAGTTTTGAAATTTATGCTGTAACTTGTTAGGACAGGTCCTTGTCTGTCCCTGGTGGTGTGTCTACCCTATCTTGCTCCTAATTGGCTGAACACATGCCTCATATTTTGAGAAAATTGGCAGTAGGCTTTTTATTTTTTTGAGACAGGGACACACATTGTACCAGTGGCTGGTCTAGAACTTACAATATAGTGCAATGATCAAACGTGCAATGATCCTCTTGCTTCCATCTCACGAAAACAATTATGTTTAGATATGACTATTAGAAAGGTCTTAGAAAGCAATGAACAGGAGAGGAGTACTCCTTATATGCTAGTAGAATAAGTAGTGTAAATACAGAAATTTAGGGCTGGAGAGATGGCTTAGCAGTTAAGCACTAATGACTTGACCTATTGTAGACCAAATATGAATCAACAGGGGAAAGGCTTGAGTTCAGTACATAATATGAATGCCAAAGTGATTTACTGAAACAGACAAAGCTGTGCTTAATAATGAGAATATTTTCTATACTAATGTGTACAAGTATAAGTAATACGGGTTTAATCATTAACCTTTATTTTTCTCCTTTCTATAGAATTAGTAAAACTCTTTGACCATGTGACCAAGGAGACAAACTTGTTCTCATTTGGAATTTTCTCTATTACTGGTTTTCCATGAGGTCTAATTTGAGGAGAGATGGTTCTTTTTTATGCCAGGACACCAATCTCTATTTGTACTTTCTTGTAATTTCGTATTAAAGTAGTAGCTTCCCATTTCCAGGGAGCACTTTGATTGTCTATTCTTTTTGTTCCTGATTATATCTTTACAGTTCTGCCCCTGACTAAGTATTTTGAGCTTGACATCTTTTGTACCAACTACCTTGGATCAACTTTCTTTTGTTAATATATATATTTACAGAAAAAGAGAGAGAGAGAGAGAGGAGAATTGGTGTGCCAGGGCTTCAGGCACTGCAATCACACTCCAGATGCTTATGCCACCTAGTGGGTATGTCTGACCTTATGTTTGTCTCACCTTTGTGCATTTGGCTTGTGTGGGATCTGGAGAGAGATTGCTTCACAAGAAGGCACCTCAACCACTAGGCCATGTCTCCAGCCCTGCATCAACTTTTCCATAAAATACTTCCTGCATGTTGCAGTCTACATGGAATATATGCAATAAAACATCAGCTATAATAATGAGAAATAGCATTCTTTTGGGGCATAAAATTTTATTTTATTATTTTTAAATTTTATTCATTTGAGAGAAAGAAAGAAGAAACAGAGTATGGGCACTCCAGGGCATCCTGCTACTACAAGCAAAATTGTGACACATGTGTCACTTTGTGCATCTGGCTTTTAGTGGATACTGGGGAATTGAATCCATGCTAGGCCATTAGAATTTGCAAGCAAGCATCTTTAACTGCTGAACTATCTCTCCAGCCTTTATTTTAATATTAAAAGCACTGTAAAATACATGTTCCAGGCTGGAGAGATGGCTTAGTGGTTAAGCACTTGCCTGTGAAGCCTAAGGACCCTGGTTCAAGGCTTGATTCCCCAGGACTCACGTTAGCCAGATGCACAAGGGGTGCACGCATCTGGAGTTTGTTTGCAGTGGCTGGAAACCCTGGTACACCCATTCTCTCTCTCTCTCTCTATCTGCCTCTCTCTCTCTCTCTGTCACTCTCAAATCAATAAATAAAAATGAACAAAAAAATTAAATAAGAAAAATAGATCTTCCGTTACACCAAAATATAGATGTTATAAAAATTTTCATAATTCCATTAAATTTGTCCTTCAACTTCAGGGTTATGATTAATCTTTCTACAATAAATATTTTGAATATCCACCAATATTTAATTTGTCCATAACTTATCAACCTAAAAGCATTCTGATTAAATTCAGGAATGGTGTTATCTAGAAAAAAATAATGTTATCTAGAAAACTGATTATTGGGTCGTTCAGGGAAGGTTAACTTTTAAAACAAAAACTCTCAACGAATCAGTGCCATTAGATAACAAAAGCTTATTGGCTACTCACAGCCAATGTATGTTGGTATAAGGGGTGACCCATGGGTAAGGAGGAAGGACTGTGATTCATGTCATCACTCTCGACCACAGCCTTCCACAGTGTGGCTTCCTTTTGCTACAGGTCAGGTCCTTGTCATTATCTCTAGTCAGGTAAAGGGTTAATATATATATATATAGTTCAGCTCTTAATCCATTATCCAGACTGACTGTTGTAAACTCAAGAACAAAAGGTGGATATGGATATTACTTAAAATGAGTAATGTCTCACAGATAAGAAATGATTTAACAGTACTAGCTCAAAAATAAAACTAGAATAATTTTTAAATTTATTACACATTTAATTTTTGTCTCTTTTACACTTAATTTTCTTTACACTGATACGTAGCTAAGTATTAAATGGTTCTATTGCATCTGTCCCAGTAGGACTTTATATCATTTCCCTAGTGAGAGTAATGAATTCTCACTGATCTATCCATACTTCTCTGTTCAGTTTTGTGATCTGTGACAGCCATTTGTTAGATACTTGAATGGAGTTTTAAAGTCCTAATTGAAGCAAAAGAGGAAACTGAACCTACTTGAGTATGAGTGATATCCTTTAACTGAGGGGACATATGTAATTTACATTCAAAAAAGTGAAAATATGGAAACGAACTAAGAGAATGTCATTTCATAGAAACCACAGAACATATTTAGATTTGACCTGTACAATATGATATTTCACTGTTTAATAACATACATAATGTTTGGCCATTTATACCATTGGCTAAAATGAGTGAATTTACCTTTGCACTTTGCTTACCATTTTGAGAGTGAAATGTAGGCAATAATGTTCTTTAAACAATTTTTCTCTCAGCAACAGGAATTTCTTTTTTAGCAACAAGGAAATTGAAAATCACCTAATTTGAAATACAATACCCTTATTTTAATATTCAGAAGGTAATGTCTGGTGTATAGGTAATAATTGCTAGACTGAATGAGCTGAGAGAGCTTCAGAACTCTTTAAAACTGCACTTATTTTATCATTGAGATTTTGTTCTAGAAAATGGCACATGTTTTGATACTCAGAAGGAAGACCCAAGCCTTGAAGGCATTATCAATCCTCAAACTTAGAGGGACTCAGGTGGCTTTGTTAGGCAGTAAGAGTGACTGGATCCCCTCAAAATACCCTTGCAGGCTCCACTTTGCTAGGGGTCAAAGTATGATCTGACTTCTTATCTATTACCTAGATCTGTTTTTATTAAAGACAACCTGGTCCCCTCCTGGGAGGGAGATCCTCTTTCCAAGAAATCCTGACCCTGTGATTGGTCAAGTTCAGCTCCCAGAACTTGGTGTCATAGCTAGCCTCTTCTTGAGACATCCTCTAGCCCAGACCAATCAGCTCTCTGGCTCACCCGAGCCAGAAGGTATAGCCCACTGGAGTAAGGTTATAAATACATTTAGGAGGGTAGGGTAAGCTCTCTGGGCTGACTGACCACTCATGAGCCCCCAGCTTCTGATGAGTTTCTCCTCATCTAGGCTGGCTTGGCTAAGATGAGGGGAGAACCCCCTGCCCCTATTCCCACATGGACTCTTTACACACTCTCCTCCTCCATATGGCAGGAGCTCTTTGTACTTTCTTTTCCTTTCTCTCAACTCTCTTTTTGCAGGATTTCCAGGCCCACCATGTGGGCTGTCATACCACATGGGTGTATTCAGTTTCTTTCCCTTGATTCTGTACTTCTCCCAATAGATATAATAATTTGATAATTATCCTTCTCAGTCTTATACAATTCTTTGGTTAGAAGTAGACACAAACCCAGGCTTTGGGCTCAATGACTCTATGATTGAACTCCTAAACTGTTTTTCAAAACCATTATTGATGATACAGAGTCTGTCAACCATGGTACAATATGTATGTCTATCTATTTGTATAAAAAAATGACTCTACAAACCATGGAGAAGCCAGAGATGAAAATACACTATTAGCATTTTGTTCAGGTAAGTTTTTTATAATGCTTGGAGATTATTTAACTTAAAAATTGTAAAACTTATTTGCCTGCCAATATTTCATATAAGTGTCACTTAGAATAGTTCAAAAGCAAAGCAATTTTTAAGTTAATTAAAAAATCTTACATATTCAATGGTTTTATTTATGTTTTTACCAAAATACTCTCTTAATTTTATTCTGTGTATGTTGGGGGGGCAGTGATGCATGTATATGTATGAACAGATAAACTTGTAGGTATCTAGTGGCCAAAGGAGAATGTCAAAGGTCCTCCTTTATCACTTATCTGCATATTTTCTTGAGTCAGAGTCTCTCTAATGGCAGAGCAGAAGTTTTTTTTTTTTAAGGTTTATTTATGTGTGTGTGAGAGAGAGAGAAGGAGGGAGGGAGGGAATGGGCATGACAGGGCCACCAGCCACTGCAAACAAACTCCAGACACATGCATCACTTTGTGCATCTGGCTTATGTAGCTCCTGGGGCAATGAACAAGGTCCTTCGGCTTTGCAGGCAAACACATTAACTGCTAAGCCATCTCTCCAGGCCAAGAGCAGAATTTTTGTGAGGTCCAGGGATCCTCTGGTCTTTACTCCTCACCTGACTGAGGACACAGATGTATGTGGCCATGCCTAGCTATTTACATGAGCCCTGGGGATTAGAACTTAGCCAGTGTCAGGGCTTCTCATGCCCACATTGCTGTGGGAGCACTCTTACTGGCTATGCCATGTTTTCAGTCCTAGTTATTTTTAATTAAGAAAAAAACAGGTAATATATATGCATCCTGATATAGATTGTTATCATTATATTATATTGTATCAAATATTTTCTGTGCACCAGGCTCCAAGATGATACCTTTATTATCAGTCCTTTATCACTTCCAATCTTAGGAGGTAGATCTTATTTTCTTCCATCCTCTTTATGACTGCTGTTGTTATCAGATTTGTTGACTTGCTGACCCATGGGAACATCTAAGCTATACTAAATGTGATGAAAGGAACAGGGGATACACTGAGGTGATAAAGACTGATCTCTAACATTGTTTCACTTTATTACATGAAGGCATTCAATTTGAACAGTCCATCATCAAGAGTTGCCTGTTTCTCCACCCCATGAAGGGCCTTCTTTCTCAGGCTCTTGTACAAACTCTTATCTCTGGTGTCCTTTCATCACGATCTAAGTTCCTCAAGTCAGCCTGTGTCATAGTCTCATCCATTCTTTTTACTGTATGTAACCCAGTTTACATACATACTTAGAAATATTTGCTTAATGCCCGTGTGTGCTTAAATTGATTGATTATAATCTCCACTGCTGCAAAAGCCATATCAAGTATGCTCTTAAATGTGGAGCTTCGGGGTTTGTATTTTGCTCTTAGTGCAAATAGAAGCCACATATTTGCTATTTTAGTAAGGCTGTGAAATGTTCCAATTTACATTTTCAAAAAAGACCTTTCCACCCAAAGAATTCTACTCATTCATGTTTCCAGATAGAACTGTGTGTGCTCCTAGAAGAGTGACAGCCATTCTGAGGGAAACAGAATGAAGTCAGATTTTTAGGGCACTGAAATGCCTCTACATGAACCAGTAATACTGTGTACATAATATTAAAACTTGAAGTTAACTGATGATTAGTTGTATCTTATAGAATATATAATACTAAGCAGATATCCTAATATAAGTTATAGAATACAATGTTCAACTGGAAATATGACTCTAATGTAAAGTATGGACTCTGGGTGATAAAGATGTGTTGGTGCAGACAGTGGTACCAAAGTTCCAATCTGGTAGAGGATACTATTAGTGGAGAGGATTTGTGTATGTGGAGGCATGGAGAATATGCCACATTTCTGTATCTTCCTATTAATGTTGCTGTAAATGAAAACTACTTTAGAAACAGTAAGGGCTACTAGAAAATCCTCTCTGACCTCTGTCATAAGTGCCTTGGTTTCAGCTTATCCCATTTATGTGTAAACACAATTTTAATTATTTTGACTTTCATTTTTAATATAAGTGGCCTGATTACCATGAAGCTAATTTTAAGCATATATTTCTGCTTGTCTTAAATGCATACAACCACACAGTACAGGTAATCCTCAATTTACAACTGTGATTTGAAGTTATGTTCTTCTCTTGCCCTAAACCTCACTTTTATACTTACCAATACAAGGTTGAAGTAACAGATGTCAGGAATTCTAGATATACTTGATATAAAGTGTTAACTTCTAGTAAAAGCAAACCAGGAACAAACTGGTAAGTCAATATATCTAGGTCTGACATAATTAAGGAAGGAAAAAATATCAAAGCCATGGAAATACTTTGATGTTGTATGAAACTCTAGCTCAAGGAAATATAATATTGATGGATTATATGGCTTTTCAAAGTTTTTCATTTACAGTAAATCCAGATTGAGAAATCACAGCATTGAGGTTAGAAAAATCTAGAGCCTTGCACTTTTTTTTTTCAATGAGCAATGTTTGAAAGTATTCTCTAAGTGGGCAGTTCTTTTGTCATTCTGATTACTACTTGCTGAACCAATTTCCTGTTGGTAGACTGAACCAAAACTCAGTTAAATTTGATTAGAAAAATGTCACTAATGAAACACCAGGAAAGGGGGAAAAAGGAAATTCTGAAGCATGTGCTGAATAATATTTATGTATGTAACTCATATACTAAAAAGTTAATTCAATCCAAATGCAAAAAAGAAAATTATTACTTTATGTGTGACCAAAATTTGCATAACATTTGCAGATATTTACAAAACTCTAGACTACTTCTCAAGTTTGTGACAGAAAAAGCATAGTTAATAAAAAATGACAAACTACTTAGCATTAAAATTGTAGTGCTAGAGGGATGGCTTAGTGGTTAAAGCATTTGCCTGCAAAGCCAAAGGACCCAGGTTTGATTCCCCAGGACCCATGTTAGCCAGATGCACAAGGTAGCACACGTGTCTGGAGTTTGTTTGCAGTGGCTGGAGGCCCTGGCCTGGCATGTCCATTCTCTCTCTCTCTCTCTCATCAAAAAAATAAATAAAAATAAAATATTTAAAAAATTGTGGTAGGTGGGACACAGCATTAGAAAGCCTTGCTTTCATGAAGTTGTAGTTATGCCCTGTCCTGCTACAAATTTCCCATTACAAATTGAACTAAAACTGTATAAGTTACACTTATGCATATGCTAAACTCAAGAACTACAGTTTATGTTTATATCAGATATGTTATTGATTTCAGAACCCTTATTAATAACAATAATTGAGTCTCATAATAGCAAAGTATCAAATCCATTATTTAGATGAAAAAGTATACACAGATAGGGACTATTTTTTTCCAATATTTTCAATGCATAATGTCAGTAGTGGTATAACCTGGAAATGAACTATCTCTGGAAAAAAAGGAATCAATTATCCTCTTCCCTTTAGCATATCGGTATAAAGGGAGATAAGCTACCTTTTTGTAATATCATACAGATATATAACATATAGGAAAATCATTTAAGTCAAATTTGTGGTTTCAACAAGTGCCTGGCACCTGCCTGTAATTCCAGCACTCTGGAAGCTGAAACAGTTTTAAGGTACTTTTAAATGAGTGTGAGGCCCACCTCGGCTGCATGAGATCCTGTATACAAAAGAAAGAAAAATCAAATGAACAAACTGTACCAGGTACGTAAAGTTTTCTGGAAACAAAACAACAACAACAACAAAATCAGAAGGCAACTGGGTCTTTGTGGCTTAGAATAAATCAAAATAATGGCAGAAGACAAACCAGGCAAATACAGGTGGAATGTCTAAGCTTCATGGAAAGAAGAAGACAAACACACAACAAGGAAAACACTAGAAAATACAGTTTATGAAATATAAAGTCACTGTAGCCCATGCTGACCAGGAATTCTCTATGTAGTCTCAGACTGGCTTCAAACTCACAACAATCCTCCCACCTCTGTCTTCTGGGTGCTGGGATTAAAGGAGCGACCATCGCCATCAACCTCGGCAAATAAACCCCAGATGCATGTGCCACCTTGTGCAGCTGGCTGTACATGGGTACGAGAGTAGTGAATTCTGATCCTTAGGCTTTGCAGGCAAATGCCTTCACTGCTGAGCCACCTCTCCATCTCTTGAAGTTATTTCTTTGTGGAAAGACATGAATTAGGCTAATGCTACTCTTGGGGAGCAGTAACATAATTTGAATGGCACATCAGAAAGACAAACTGTGAATAGTGGAAACACTCCATCTTGTCTCTGGGAAATGTATCTCCCACACGAAAGATGGTTCTCTCATACTCACAATTAGGAAGCCCTTTGCCACATGTGTGAACATTTTTTCCAATATTAGCTTTATCAGTTATAAAGGTGATATTTTTGTCTCTTATCTGCCTTAGTGTTTTTCCTTATTATTCACTTTTTCAGATTGCAGGCAGAGAAAATGGGTCTGACTTATGGGATCTTCTAAAGACTCCAAAACTCTGTGGGTTATTTTTTTTTTCAAAGAAAATAGCATGAGGATAAAATGACAGCAATTTGCAGAAAAGTCTTGTGAGATTGGTTGTAGGGTGTCTGATTTAATAAAACAGACTGGTTAGCACCATGTCAAAATGTGTTATTTAATCTAAAAAGTAAGTGGGTGCCTGAGAGTTAGGTAAAAGAATTATGAAAGCAATTGATAAAGCAACTCCTAAATGATCCAAATTACTTTAAAGCCTTTTATGAAATTTAGATTCTCTTCTATACTTGAAATATCTTAGCTCAAGTATATTACTAAATAATTAAATATTGTGAATTTGTCCATTATTTTCCAAGAAACACTAGAAGTGCTGACATATTTATAGAAACTTCATTAGTTGACATAGGTGGTGACATATTTTTAGAGAAAATAGGTGTCATGAAATTGGTCTACTGTTTTTCATGAAAGTTATGGAAAATTTCTTCTCAAACAACTATGCCAAATGTTAGTGTCTTAAATTCTTTTAAACTTTGCCAGGATTTCTGAAATTTCAAGGAGAAATTAATTGGGAAGGGAGATTACATAATGAAACATGTTCTGAAGGAAATGAAAGTCCATGATTCTACATGCCAAAATATTTACCATCAACTGTCATGTCTTGGAAAACTGCAGTTACAAAAAGTTGGCAGGAAAGTTGTTCTATGAGTATAAACTAATTTGTCATGTTATAATCTCATTCATTCAATAATTAGTTATTTTTATTAGTGATTTAATGATTAATCATTAATATTAGAGGCAGTTCTAATGATAATAAACAAACCATACTTTTGCTTTCCAAAAATATATTTATCATTAAATTGCAAGTATTAAAAATACCAAAATGGTATTAGAATTGGAAAATTAGAGTGGAAGATCTTTATTTTCTTTATCATTTTCCATAAAAGCAGAATGAGCCACAATAAATTTTAGTGCTGGCTCTTTCTTATATAAAAATCAAACACTTCATTCTTTACAAAAATGTAAATGTCTTTTTTTTGTTTTTATAATTTAAACTCATAGTAATGTCATACCAAAATTCAATTTTATAACACTATGAGGATATAAGGGAATGTTCATAGAAAATGAGAAAAACTAAAATGTATGATATGCAAACTCTTAGATTATATTATTGATGTATATTAAAATATGTAATCAAATGAAACTTTATCCAGAATCTAGCACTGAAAGTAAATTTTCAAAATGAGTATTAATACACTTTTTAGAATTTGAAATATTCATTCTCAGTCTTATGAAGGTTATTGAATCATGTTCCTTATTACTGAGATTAAACTCAAATTTCCACCTTCATTTTCATTACACAAAGTATTTTCAGTATCTAGACATACTTAGTAGCATATATACTCAAACAAAACGGAGTTTCAAAGTTTTTCTCCCATGTTTAGGAAAGGCCTAAGTCAGGCTTATGGCCCAGTTTGAACATCCTCTTGGGCTAAGAAACATAGATATGCTTAAAGGATTGCATAGAGTGCTGAATAATGCTCTCTTATCAAAATATTTCCATGCCTAATCCTCAGGACCCACATGTGCCATGGTTCACATAGGAAAGAAATGCTGCTGGTGTAATTGAATGAAGGTTCCTGTGGAGACTGTGCTGCATGTTCTGTATGGGAATATCTTAATCATGTGGATTCTTAAAAATAAGTGAAATACTTTCCTGGATGAATTCACAGGCAGGTGAGAGAACAGAAGGAGGAGGAGAAGCAGCTCTTTTTCTAGATTTGAATGTAGAGGAAGGGCACAGTGAGCAACTGACAGTGGGTAGCTTCTTGCATCTAGGCAAGGAGGAGGAAATGGATTCTAATTTTGAACCTACAGGAAGCAGTATAATCCTGCTAACCAAATACTTTCAGCTCAGTGAAATCCTAATCACATGTCTACAGTCCAATAATATAAAAATGTGTTTAAAAATCTATAAATTTGTTTTTATTTGGTCAGGCTATAATAAAATCGTAACATGTATTATAAAATAATATGATTGAGAATTGCACACAGCTTGCAAAAATCTAAAATGCTTATTATGTAGACTTTTACAGCAACTTCTTGGTTACAGGATGAAGCTCCTTAGCCTTTGTTTTTTCTACATAGAACCACTATGCAACTATACTGCTTGTGTGGTTAGCAGATATCACTTGGAATAACACAATAAGTGTTAAACATGTGAGCATTTGATATTTGGTTATCTAAACCATGTAGTGGATTTCAATGATTTTTAAATCTAATTAAATAACCTATTTATTGTATGCTGAAAGTCTAAATTTGTTGCTGGGGTTTCAGATGCTCTTTAATGTATCTGGCTTTATTATGTGGGTTCTAGAGATCCAAACTCAGGTCTTCATACTTGTGCAGTAAGCACTTTATCCACTGAGTAATCTCCCAGCCCTAACATACACTTTTTAAAATATGTATGGTATTTATGTGTGCTTATGCATATGTAGCACTGTATGTGGGGGGTTCATTTCAGGTGTCTTACTTTATAGTTCTCCATATTACCTTTTTGAGACATGGTCTCATGCTGGACCTAGAGCTCACCAATTCAGCTAAACTAGTTAACCTGGTTACTTGGCTTTGTTTTCCATGCTCTGGTTTTACAGGTGCCCTTCATCATGCCAGGCATTTTACATGGGTTTTGTATTTCCAAACCCATATCTTCCTGTTTGCATGGCAAGCAACTTTACCCATTGAACCATCTCTCCAGCTACTTGTTGTTATTTTTCTAGGCAGCTTCTTACTACATAGTCCATGTTGTCCTGAAACTCACTGGGTATCTCAGTCTGGTCTCAAACTCATAGTCCTCTTGCCTCAGCCTCTCATGTGGTGGCATTATAGGCATTCATCACCATGCCTTGGTAAGAATTCTTGACAATTCCATCTGCTAGTAAGGATCTTACAACTGCAATTCTCATACATTTGTGGTATTGCGTAATAATAAAATCATACTTTGGCAATTGGTTGTGACATCAAGCCTACATTCACCATATTACTTAGCACACCAACACTCTTAAGTATTCAACCTAGAAAAGAAATATGATTTTATACCAAAACATGTATACAAATTCTTTGCAGCCCAAATTTGAACTTAACTGTCCTTCAATAGATGAACAGATAAATAAAAACTTATGGTATACAATAGAATACAACTCAACCATCAAAGGAGCAAATTATTAATATACACAATTTGCATGAATCTCTGAAGTGTTCCATTGAGTAAAAGGAACCTATTTCTAAAGACTATATGATTCTACTTACATGTTAATTTCAAAACCAGAAATGAAAAAAAGAGAAATGACAGTGCTAGCAAACAGGAAGACTTTTGATAAGAACAATGGATACAGAGAGCTTATGCTCATGTAAGGAAGCATGATGGAAGTTTAAGGGCTGATACATTTCCTATATTATTTTATTTCCCATCCTGGTGATGACAGCAGTTATATGAATCTACATGTGTACTTACATTTGAACTGTATACCAAAAGTATATTTTATATACTAATTTAAAAGTAAAGAATGCCACATACTAAGAGACCAAATTGAGGGCTACTTAAATAAAAAGACAAGGAGAGATAGGCACTTGTGATCTTAGTGAACTATATCAGAAAGAGGTTTATGCTATCTGAAAAATCCTGGAACCTGTTCTTCCATTCCAACTTGAGTTCACTTATGCTTCTGAATTCTGCATGTAACAGTTTTCACCTCTGTCTTTCACCTCAACTAAAATTGTATACTTGTGTGTGCCCACCCTTGTGGGAAAATGATAGGGTAGCTAATACTTGAAAGTACAAAAACTGGGTGAGCTCCTAGAGGTAGTGCTTTTTAAGGACACTATGGAGCTATAAGATACAAGGTGCTTTATTTCAGTCTTATTTGAATCGCTATAGCTAGAGAGTCAAGAACATATCAAATTATGTGCCACTTGGACACAACACTATATCAATCCAGTTATTAAGATACTAAAAAATAAATATAATGGCATTAAAATATTTATAGTGTATGAGATTCCATCACTTGGCATAAGTAACAATCTATATCAATTTCCATCACTTGCCTGCTGGATGATCTAAAATAAAACTTCTGAGATTTTGAGATTTTATTTTACTTGGTGTTGTAGGGGACTAAACCCAGGATCTCATTATGATAGGTAAGAAGTTTACCACTGAGCTCCACTCCCAGCTTGTACCTTATTATTTTTAAATCCTCAAATAAAAATAATAATTCCTTACCTTATCTCATTATTCAGAAATTATAACTAGGGCTAGGGAGATTGCTCAGAGCTTAAAGGTACTTGTTTACATAGCCTGCCAGCCTGGGATTAATTCACAGTACCCACATAAATTCAGATGCACAAGGTGGCACATGTATCGAGTTTGTTTGCCATGTCAAGAGGCCCTGGTAGCCAGGCATGGTGCCACACGCCTTTAATCCCAGCACTTGGGAGGCAGAGGTAGGAGGATCACTGTGAGTTCTAGGCCACCCTGAGACTACAGAGTGAGTTTCATGTCAGCCTGGGCTAGAGTGAGACCCTATCTAGAAAAAACAAAACAACAACCCCCCCCCAAAAAAGGAGGCCTTAGTATACCTATTTTCTCTCCTCTTTGTGTCATCTCTCTCCCTTCTCTCTACTCCCTCTCCTCCCAAATAATTAAATAAAAATATATTTTTAAAAATTGACCTAGCCAGCATGATGGCACATGCCTTTAATCCCAGCATTTGAGAGGCAGAGGTAGGAGGATCGCTGTGAGTTCAAGGCCACCCTGAAAGTAAATAGTTAATTCCAGACCACTGTGAGACCCTACCTCCAAAAGCCAAAAAAGAAAAAAAGATAAAAAAGAAAGACGTAAAGCTCAACTAAGTAAATTTACATAAAACACTTTAAAAACTATCCAAAAAGTTACTCTTAATTTTAATAAAGAATGAGATACAGAATATGGAGTGTGTGGTCCATATGCACAAACCCTACTGAAATTCAAGGCCATTTCTAGCCAAATCCTTTAAATGGCACATCTGAAATTTTCTCTTTAATTTTTCTATCATTATTGAACATGATTAGTTGTTTCCTCATGTATTAGGAACTACTTTAAAAGACAGCTTCTGTCTAATCATTACCTATTCAGTCTCCTGCATCTCTAAAATGTCTGTTGCTAAATGACTTGGAAAGGATCTTGAGCATTAGTAGACCTTTGGATGGTCAATATTTTTGCACTTCAAGGAGCTGCTTATCTGCATATATGTCATGCGGAGGTAATTTTAATGTAGTACAGCAGACAGGCAGGTAGAATCACTGATTAAAATAATCATATAATGAGAAAGGATTTAAAAATATTTTATTTATTTGCAAGGAGAGAGGGAGAAAGAGAAAGACAGAAAGATAGATAATGGGCATACAACAGGGCCTCTAGCCACTGTAAACTAAAGCCACTTTGTGCATCTGGCTTTACATGGGCACTGGGGAATTGAAACTAGGTCATTTAGCTTTGCAGCAAAGACAGGTTTTTATAATATTTCTTATTCTCTTAAGGAGATGTGTCTATTGATATTAAAGCAGATAATCTAGGTTTGAAAAGTACCTTTACCAAGTCACCACAGAAGTAAAAGATTAATGCTGGAAGCCACGGTGTATTTCTCATTGGTTTCTACTAGACTGTAAAACACAGCAGTGTGCTAGATCCGGTGCCAGGTACCATATTGGTATCACATGTGCCTGACTGTTCATTTTTCTGAACTAGCATTAACCCTCGAAGTAATATCAGCAGTAAACCTAAACCCTTTGTGAAACTTTACCATGTGGAACTTCATCAAAAGTCTTTTCATGTGTGCTAAACACTTTACACATAGCAAAAAACAGAGGATTTACTAGAAGTTATCAATATTTTTTTAAGAGATTGAATTTTGCTAATTTTATTCTACAGAGAAGGAAAGATTGTCTTATTCTTGGTCTTTTACACCACTTTCACTTGGGAGCTTGATAATGCCACTAACTTGAAAATATTTATTTCCGTGTTAACTCCTCAATAGTCCACTTAGAGCCAATGCCTCAGATACACAGCTAGAAGAGTAAACTGTGATTAGTTTAATAATCTGACATCTCTTACTGTAATCAGATGAAATTGTCACCTTTAACTATATTTTCCTCTCATTGCACATATTACTCAAGAAGTAAGGAAAATAAAGGAAAATATTTTATTTGGAGTACAGATGTGTCTCCATCTTACTGTTTTTTTATTGGTTGCCAGAGACTATGGATTTGCCTTTACTGGTCAAGATCAAGTTTCCTGAACCCTGTTCCTGACTAGAGAGTGAGGCTTTAGATTCTTTGCTTACTATGGATGGTTATTCCTCAGTGCTCCTTTTGGAAGGTCCATTACTGAAAACTAAGCCTGAGAAAATGTTTTCACTGCAGACGAGGTATGTGCTATTAGGCAGTTTACATCTAGCATCAGAGCACTGAAAAGATACCTTTTAAAAAATATTTTGGGGCTGGAGAGATGGCTTAGCGGTTAAGCGCTTGCCTGTGAAGCCTAAGGACCCTGGTTCGAGGCTCCATTCCCCAGGACCCACGTTAGCCAGATGCACAAGGGGGTGCACGCATCTGGAGTTCGTTTGCAGTGGCTGGAGGCCCTGGCGTGCCCATTCTCTCTCTCTCTCTCTGCCTCTTTATCTCTCTGTCGGTCGCTCTCAAATAAATAAAAATAAAAAAATATTTTAAAAAAATATTTTGTTTAGTTATTTATGTTGGAGAGGAAGAGGCTGATAGAGACGGACAGGGAGGGAGGGAGAGAATGGGCATGTGAGGGCCTCCAGCCACTGCAAATGAACTCCAGACACATTTGCCACCTTGTGCTTCTGGCATACATCGGTACTGGGGAATTGAACCTGGGTCCTTAGGCTTCACAGGCATGTGCCTTAACTGCTAAGCCATCTCTCCAGCCCGTGACAGATATCTTTAACTGACTTAGATGGTTCTGAAAAAGTATAGATGAGGCAATTATGATAAAATGTACATATTTGTTCAAGTGTGATGTGGTTATTCCCTTTACTATTCTTAAAGGATATTTTGTACATTGGAAATATAATAGAAATTTAGTGAAAAATTCATCTTCAGTACAAGTCAAGCCATAAGGGGCCTGCATATCTGGTTGCATTGCCTTTGAACTTTTCAGAATTATTTCATGTTACATAAACGGTTGGCCACATTTATTGTAGGGATATGTAAAATGTTTTTGTATACCACATAGTATTCCTATAACGTCCTATTGGAGAAATTTCTGTCATGGTTGAGAATCAGGAAACATCTCTCATTTTTACCATTTGGACATTGTGATTCTTATAACTGAATTTGTCTCTCATAACTTTTGTGGTTAAGAAGTTCAGAGTCCAATTTATAATCTATCCCCAACAGTTGGTGATGTTTTTGGTATCTTAAGGTCATGGGTTTATCTATTATATGTATTATATGTAGAAATATATTCTGTGATCATCTCATGCATTTATTTTTATACTTAAACATATATGGATTTTGTTAGCCTCAATAACTAAGTTTTTGACATAGACTAGTATTAATTGCCAAAAATTTTTATGTGGGGCTGGTGAAATGTCCCAGTGGATAAAGTACTTGCTGCATAATAGTGAGGACCAGAGTATAAATACCCTGAAACCTACATAAATGTCCTATAGCCTAGAAGCCTGTAAGTACTTGGGAGGCAGACCCAGGGATCCAGGGGCAACTAGATAGCTACACTAGTTGAATTACTAAGTTTGGGTTCCATTAAGAGACCCTACCTCAGTAAATAAAATACAGAGGGATTAAAGAAGATAATTGGCATATACCTCTGGCCTCCACAGGCATACACACATACATTCTTAAATACTTATACACACTATGCCCACACTCATATGAATATGCATGCAAACTACACACATGCACTAAAGATTTGTATGTGTGCTTCAAAGAAAGAGACAGAGGAGTGAAAGTGTATGGATTTGTATTTATGTAAATTGGATTGAATCATAGTACCAATTCTTCTCTTCACACATCAACTATTTATGATTTTCTAGATGGCTAGTAAGATACTGTCATAATTGGTGGACATTGAGTCTGATATGGGAGCTGAATCATAGCTGTAGTCCTGAGAGGAGATGTGACATTCTGAGTTGCCCAAAAGGTCATCATAACTAACTACATAAACCTGCTGCAGGAACCCTAAACCTTATAAAATATCTGAATATCTGGAGGGCTTTTTTGATAAGGAATAAAGATCCCATTGCCTCTTCCTGTCTAAGACAATCCATAAGGGCCTTCAGTCAGCTGGACAGGACAAAGTCTCTCAGGTAAAGTTACTTGTTATATAGACTTTAGTAATAGTACACAGCTTGCCCAAAGTGTACATCCCTTTGGCCATTCCCTGAGAGTGGGCTCAGCTATACTATGATATAAAATCTTCTCTTATAGGCTACTCCTTTTGAATTTTGACTTAATTCTGTCAAAGGAGATCACAGAGGGACTGAGGAGTCCAGAAATTCTGATGAAAATCATATATTATTATTTGTCTCCTATGATATGTTTACTATGGCCATTTCAGAATATTCAAAGCAATACAGTTCCTGTGTCCATTAATATCAATCCACATATTAAAGGTCTTTTGTTTTAGCTTGTATTGAACTTAGGCATGTGAAGTATGCAATCAACCAATGAGGTGTTTCCTGAACCCTGTTAAAGATCTTTAACCATTTAAATCAGCACTGACTATCTATACAAACACTTTGCTAAGTTTTTGATTAGTGAGCATTGTTTAAGGACTTCCTTTATAAATATATTCATAAGTTGAATAGTTACTCAAATGAAGTATGGTGATATATAACTAAAACAAACATTATCCTGTATCACCTCAGTGCTCTCATTATCAGATAAATTAGATCCAGTTTTCAGGTAAGTCCATGAATTTGGTCAGGATCAGTGAATCAAGTGGATGCAGAGGAGTAGGGTTGGGACAACTTTTGCCATTGATGGCTATGGAGGAACTAAGACAGTGAACTTAAAAAAATGGGACACATTGGAGGACAAGGACTAAGTGGAGTGGCTGATGCCACCAGGGACGTTTCTGAGGCTTAGGGTGGGCAACAAATGTCAAGGATTAGGGGGGAGTGTCCCACACTCATAATGCTTGGGGTGTCCCATGGAATGATATGTAGGGGGTTCCCGAAGCCTCAAATCATCCACAGACTGAAAAGTGAGAAACTCATGTAGTTTCTAAGGTCTGACATAGGGTGCCTCCACTGCAGACCGAGAGTGAATGCCTTGTCCAGAAGGTTGTAATTTGATGAGGATATGGATGAAGCTCATCATACAGTGAGTGGCCTCCTGTCTAAAGTTACCTATTCCAAAAGACACCCTTTTGGCATGTCTCAAAACTAATTTAAGGGAAGCCAGATTATCTGAGGCAATCACAGTATACAAAACCTTAATGATTAAATGACTAGAAAAATCCGTGCCTGCCACAGAGCTAGATAAAATAAATAAAGACAAACACCAAGGAAAATCCTGTAACCCCAGCCCACTTACATATGGCTAATGGCCACAGAAGAAAAAAAAATCATCTTTTAATTCAAACCACTGGCTGTTGCTCTCTTACAATTTAAGTCCTCACCAATTTAAAACATAATTAAAATCTTAAAAATGGGCATCTCTCCATGTTTTGTGTTGTCATGTTTAATGTTGGCCAACAAAGTCATGTGATGTGTTCTATGTTTCATGTAGTCTGTCTTTATGTATGACTAAATTCATGGCCATTAATACTTTCAATGCTTATTGTAATTTAATGTTCTGATGCTTATGTATTTTAAATGATATTAAATTATTAAAATCAGAAAAAAATGGGGTCATTGGAAGGATAGCAATGCTGCTGAATACTCTAGCAATAGTCAAGTAAACGCTCAATTTCTTAAAAGGAAGTTATTTTTCTCTCAGTTTTCATTTGTATATCACAGCATTAATAGCATTAATAAATCATAGTTGATTTATTCAAGTAACTTAAGGTGTATGTCTCCCCTACAAGGGGCAATATCTAAATATATAACTATGAAAGTAGAAAGGGGACTATTTTGGAAAAGCAAGAGAATCATAGGAAAGGACTAAGAGTCTAGAGAGGGTAATGGGAGGTGGATAAGATCAATGTACATAATACAACCCATCATTTTTTAAAATGAATACATGCTAAAAAGTGACACATTCCTCAAGGATGAAAACAGAGAACCAAAGGCTGAATCCTGGAATAACAGTGACAGACATAAATTAATTATTTTAGAGGGAAAAACCTAAAGCAATTATAAGACATAGTCAGGAATAAAAAGTGCAGACAAGAAATTCAAAGGTGGTGGCCATATGGTAATGTATATGTTATTATACTGATAATTTTCATTTTTATATTTTTCCTCATTCTAAAAAGTGGAATAACACAGTACACTTTGTTGTAGTGTTTGCAAATGATATGTTAAGGGCTAATTGGATTGTAGATATATTATTTTACTAACATTCCTCCAGAATTGCTTCTCTAAGGGAAATTGAAATCAAATATTTATTTTGTTTTTATAGATTAATATTTCTAAATTAAGCAAAGAAGCAATGACTCATTTATTTATCTAAAATTCTTAGGACATTGTATCATTTAATATTTTACATTTTGAGATTTAGGAGTATGGCATAAATATACTGAGTTGTTTTATAGATGACCCTAAATTCATTTTTGTTATATATAAACACTGAAGATAATTTTTTGCAATACTTTTAGTGTCCTCATGTTTGATTGTGACCTGTACATGAGATCAGGGGTAGATTCCCTATAAATTAAAGATTTGTGTAGGGGGGGGGTCACAGAGATTTCTCATTGGAGCCATACTGTCAGCAGTCAAAAAGTTTCAGAGTTTGGAATATCTGAACTTTGGAATCTCAGATTAAGGATGCCCAGCTGGTAATTTATTTAAGCTACTTATATTTAAAGAGCCATTTTTGTACCAAGAGACAGAAATAAGAATGGGACAATAGGGCTGTAGAGATGGCTTAGCGGTGAAGGCACTTGCCTGCAAAAACAAATGAGCCAGGTTCAATTCCCCAGCACCCATATATGCCAGATACACATTGTGGCATATGCATCTGGAGTTTGCAGTGGTCAGAGGCCCTGGCATACCCTACTTTCTCTCTTTCTCAAATAAATAAGTAAAAATAAAAATGAATGGTACAATAAGTTATGGTATTCAATTTTTCTCTAATAACTTAGAAAAATAATTTATTTTTATACTATTAGAAATGTTTAAGAAAATTCTACCTTCTGAAAAGAGAAGTTATTTGATTAACTAATAAACAAGAGGTTATTTTTTTTCTTTTGTGTGTGTATGCATGTTTTGTGTGTATGCATGTATGTATTCATGTTCTCATGTGCATGAGTGCACATATGTGTGTCTATGTAAGTGTACATGTGTATGTGGAGGTCAGTAATTGATGGCAGGTGTCTTGCTCAATCACTCTCCATCTGATTTACTAAGGCAGGTTCTTTCATATACACCTAGGGGTTGTTGACTTGGCTAGTCTAGGTGGCAGACTTGTCCATATTATCCATTGTCTCCACTAACTGAGGGCTGGAATTATTAAGCAGGCCAGGACACCATGCCCATCTGGCATTTAGGTAGGGGCTGAGAATCTGAATTCATGTCTTCATTCTTGCTTTATCACTCTATCCACTGAGCAATCTTCCCAGCTCCAGTTGTTGAAATTTTTAAGAAGCAACAAAGGATTCTTATTTTGTAATAGAGATTAATGTACCACTTTTCTTATCTAAGTCTTATAAAAGTGTGAACACAATGCTAACTAAAATAGAGAATAGTATTGGACATTGCAAAAGAAGGTAGCATTAGGAGTAGGCATTTGTTAATAGTAAGGAAAGGGTTTTACTGTAGGATGCAGCTCCTAGCTGTGAGGCTTTGATCACTTTGGTAGCCACTGTGGACCTCTGTTTCCTCAACTACAGGACAAGAAGAATACTAGGAGACACATGTTATGAACAGCATTCACTCAATCATTCAACAAGTAGTTGGTGTGTCTACTGATGCAGGTGCTGTGTTAGGTAGCAAAGATAGCACTAAAATCATTGTTGTTCTTATGCCCTGTGCGTCCTAGTGGAAGAGACAGGCAGCAGGCCACTGAAGATGGATATGTGATTCTCTGGTACATTGATAAATATGAAAAAACACAGCAGTATAAGGAATGGAGAGTGTGCTACTATTTTAGAAATATAGTAAATGAAAATATGTGGATTAAATACACAGCAGAAGTATAAACTGCCAAAGCAATCAGATTGTATTTATTGCTCATATTTTAGTCAAATTTAAAATACTGGATAATTCTTAACATTAATGAAACAAATGCTTGAAACTTTCATGTAGAAATAGCCTATAGCTCAATGAACAGAGCTATATACTTAAAGTATATTAATGGATTTTTTATTGTCTGGTGTTAATGTCTATCCTGTTTGTGTCATTGCCCTTTTAAAATATTTAAACTTGTAAAAATGTAGACCTGTCATTGAGAGATTCAGATTAACTTTTTTCATATGGGAGAGGCAATGGGATTATATAGGCATCACCATGGCCATTAAATTTGATGTATTGAACACTGTGGTTTTAGGAAAGATCATCTTCTAGTTGACAATGAAAAAATATATTTTAAGTTGGCTATGTCTGCTAACATCTGCATTTTAGATTTGATAAACATGCAACATGCATAAATATTTTTCTGGAAGAACTCACCATGTGTTGATCAGTAGATTTATTAATTGATTTTATTGTAACTATACAACAAAGATCTAACATATTTCCTAGAATTTTACTTTAATGGCAATAGATTAAATTCAACTTATGATAAGACTAGTTGTTCCAGTAATGATAATAAAGGCATGGTCTCCTTACACTGAAAAGATCCCAGAAAGCACATATTTTAATCATTTTAATTATGTCACTTAAAAGTGTCTAGAAATCTACAGCCAATAGGGCAGAAGGTTTTTTTAGTGTTCTTTTAATGTTATGCTATAGAAATAATAATATATAAATCAGCTTTAATCCCTTCAAGTGCTGGTGGTGGCACAGCATTTTTACTATGAATTTGTGTATTAAAATTGTGTGTGTGTTACTCTTCAAAAGCTGGGTTAATAAAGCTTATGTGGGTGGTATTTTTAATTTTTTATTTTGTCATGCCTTCTTTTTTTTCTTTATTTATAATGGTTTTCCTAAGAGTTTTAAAGGATATTTTCCGGTTTTTCACAGTCACATGCTTAACATATATAATTAACTTCTTCCAGCAGGAAAGTACAATGACAAGATGAGCATAGAGTTGCACTGCTAGGGAGCTTTTCTCCTCCCACTTTAAGGAGACAATGTACTGACTATACCCACAACAAAAGCAATTCAACTTGGAGTCTTGAAGACAATGAGGAATGCAAATGCTAGCTGTTTTTCTATGACCTCATAAGTCAAATAATTTATGTGCTTTCAATGGCTGCCCATAAAAAGTTTTAGATACTAGCTGAGATTATATTTTCCAAATGGAGTTATTACATACATCTATAAAATATGAGCATTATTTGCGTCAATATTAAATATTTTTGTATGATTCAAGGACTTCATTGTAGGCCATAAGGCCATATACATATAAGATCATGACAACCACACTTCCCTTTTGAGAATGAGGGAAGCAGGTCATCTCAACTTTAATCAGAATATGTAGCTTATTTTAAGATTTAAATTGTAGGGCAATTCAAAAAAGGTTACCTGTCAAATTAAATGACCTTATAAAATAGATAAATCATGGTACTTTAGGTTCCTACTCTTTAATTACTGTAAAGAAATAGGGTGCCAAGAAAAAGATGATTTGATTGAGATTAGTAAGAATGTATTATTACTTCCAAGAAATCAGGTTAAAACATACCAAAATCTATTTGACGAGCCAATGAAAAAAGTGACTTCTAAATAACAAAGTGGCAGTATGATACAGGGAAAAGAGAAAATGAGATGGACAAGAATAAATAGCAAAAAGAAAAGGAATACTGACTGCATTTCATGAGAGGTAGGACCTTGAGCATATTTTAAGAAAATCTGGAATATTTCAAGTGGTAATTTAGTAGTCAGGTTCAACTGTTACAATTGATTTTCAAAGAGTTGTGTGTCTAACATTGGCATAGCATTGTTATTGAGAGAAGGCTAAGGGCAGGCAGGAACCAAGAGAATAAAGATCTTAACCAAAGACTTCAAAAAAGAGAATTAAGAAATCATGGCAGCCCTGCAGTCCCAAGCAATAGGGACCAGGTAAGAATGTAGGCAGTCTTTGACCATAGAAATAATAGTCACACTTCTTTGTGACTTGAATACTGAACATACAACAAGGCTTTTGGTAGGTGGTATAAAGCTCTCATTGACTTTTCATTGACTTTGGAAAAGAATAGGGCAGAAAGAAGACAAGAAAGTTAAGACAAAGAAACCTATATATTTTTTTATTGGCATATAATTTATAGTGTAACATTTGGCGTAAAGTAGAAGTCTACATTTCTTATTAACTTATATCAGTCTGTTTTCTTTTTTTAAATCAAATTCAAAGCATGGACATAGCCTTGAAAAACATTTCAACAATAGAAGTTAGAACTGTGATATAAAATACACACATTATCAGCCAAACAATAATTTCATTATTAGACTTCAAACTCTGCTGGATTCTACCCGGTGCCCAATATTTCCCACTTTTGCAAAACTGTTTCCAAGAATAGGCTGTTTCCATAAATTTTAGTCACTCTGAATCTGAAATGTACCTGGACATAGTTTTATAGAACTGTGTAACTGTTTACTGATAGGCCACATTTGATTCCTGTATTTTTTGTTTTTTTTTTTGAAAGTGGCTTTTTTTTTTGTTTGTTTGTTTGTTTATTTGAGAGTGACAGAGAGAAGGAGGCAGAGAGAGAGAGAGAGAGAGAGAGAGAGAGAGAGAGAGAGAGAGAATGGGTGCGCCAGAGCTTCCAGCCTCTGTAAACGAACTCCAGATGCATGCACCCCCTTGTGCATCTGGCTAACGTGGGTCCTGGGGAATTGAGCCTCGAACTGGGGTCCTTCGGCTTCACAGGCAAGTGCTTAACCACTAAGCCATCTCTCCAGCCCTCCTGTATGTTTTAATTCTCAACATCCTCCTTTAGTTTAGTTAATTTCTTTTTAAATATACACACCTTTATAAATAAGCTCCATATTACTTGCTTTCTAAAACGTTTTTCTTTTTTAAGAAAATCAAACATACCTAAATTAGAAATACGGTGAACCCTAACGAAGTTGCTAAAAATGCTCTCAAAAGTGAAAATAGCCAAGCAATTTCTCTCACATGCCCCTTAGGGACAGTGACAGAAATTGGAAGTTAAAATGTAAACTGTAATTTCTGACAACACAGAAAGAAAAACTTATTTTATTTTCATTTTTAACTCAATTAACTTTAGATGCTTGATATATATGTAGATTGATTTTCTACAGTTCTGCCCTAAGGATCAAACCCAGAGACTTCAGCATGCTTGGCAAGAGTTCTCCCATCAAGTCACCAGCAGTCCACTGAAAGTTTTGAAAGTTAGTGATGGACTACAAATAATTTATATATGTATCTTTAAAAAGGAAATTTTAGCCAATTAAATAAGCCAGGTAACAATAATTCAGTGTATGGTAAATGTAGACAGATGAAAATGAAATCATTTGGTGGCTACCCACACCTTGATACAGTCAATCCATTGGTTACCATTGTTTGCTCTCTGTTCTTATAAATCCTAACTATGTAAATGACACTCTATACTCTGGCTTCTTTGGTGTGACCAGCTGAGGAGAAATAGATGCAGTCATGAGATTAGAGAGGACTAGTTCCTTAGCACCAAGGCACAAAGGGTATCTAATTTCACTTATTCTAATTAGATTAAAAAAAAAATTAAGTAGTGTGACATTCTTTTCAGTTGGTTGGGGAATAAAGCTCAAGTGAAATTCTGCTAGAATTAAGGATCCTGTGTCAAAAACAAAAATAGCTTAAAAAAATTCTACCAAAAGGATTATACAAATTTAATGCAATACCAATAAAACTTCCAGCATCATTCCTCACAGAAATAGAAAAAAATGATCTCAAAATTTGTATGGAATGGTAGCGGGCCTCAGATATCCAAGCATATCCTCAGCAAAAGAAACACCTCTGGAGGTATCACCATACATGATCTAAAGCTATGCTACATAACTACAGTAACAAAAACAGCATGGTACTGGCATAAAAAATAGGAATATAGACAAATGGAACAGAATTGAAGACCTGGAGTTTAGGTCAAGTAACAACAGCTACTTGATATTTGAGAAAGGCTCCAATAATTTAGACTGGAGAAAAGACAGCATCTTCAACAAATGGTGCTGAACAAACTAGATAACCATAAGCAGAAAACTAAAACTAGATCCACACACTTTACCATACACAAAAATCAAATCCCAATGGATCAAAGATCTCAATATAAAACCTGAAACTCTTCTACTACTGGAAAAAAAAAAAAAAAATAGGAGGAACTCTCCATGATGTAGGAGTGAGGAAAGACTTCCCAAACAAAACCCCAGTAGCCCAGGAACTTAAACCATAACTCAACCAATGGGATCCCATGTGTTAGGTCAGGACAAAATGGAGTTACAGCAGGAGGGCAATAGAGACATAAGAAAGTGGATTATCCACATTCCTCAAGAAAGCACCCAGCCATTATCCTCCTTGCCTAACAATACTCCAGGTCTAGGTTTCCTGCCCCCTTATCTCTCAGGACACCTGGGAACTGTTCTGGTATCACACCCAAGCTATTTGAAATATAAACAACAAAGGAGTACTTTTCCCTTCCTCACCTTCCCCAATTGAAGAACTTGATACTATCTGTAATGTCAAAGTTGACTGTGCTCCACTCTCTTGAGAGTCAGTCCTGGCAGCTCATGTTTTTCCCAAATAAAAGCTTCCATCTTTGCCTCAGAGTGGTCTCTGTGGTCTTGGTGAGTCCTGAATCTTACACCAGGAAGCTGAAAAGCTTTTCCACAGACAAATGTACCATAGGCAGAGCCAATAGACTACCCACAGAATGAGAAAATTTTTGCCAGCTGTACTACTGACAGAGGCCCAATTTCTAGAATCTACAAAGAACTCAAAAACCTAAACAATAAAAAGTCAAACAACCCACTCACAGAATAGGGCAGAGAGCTGCACAGGGAGTTCTCAGAGAAAGAAGTACAAATGGTAAACACACACTTTAGAAAATGTTCAACATCCTTAACAATCAGGGAAATAACAATGAAAACAACTACAAGATTCCACCTTACTCCAGTAAGGATAATAATCATTAAAAAATCAAATGACAACAAATGTTGGTGAGGACATAGAGAAATAGGAACCTTTATTCACTGTTGGTGGGATTTTAAGCTTGTACAACCACTATGGAAATTAATATGGAGATTCCTGAAAAGGATGAAAATAGAGCTACCAACAGATCCAGTATATTTGGTCAACCACATTTATAGCTGCTCAGCTCATAAGAGCTAAGAAATAGAATCAACCCAGATGCCCATCATTGGAAAAATGGATAATCAAACTGTGGTACATTTATACAATGGAATTTTTCTCAGCAGTAAGACAAAATTACACAATGAAATTTGTAGAAAAATGTTGAGACTTGGAACAGATCATACTCAGTGAATGCACGCAATCACAGAAAGACAGTTGTCACATGGTCTCACTCATTTGTAATTCCTAACCTGGATCAGCCTGAGTTGTTGACATACTGTTAGGCAACTCAACATCCCCCCCAACAAAAAGGAGGGAAGGGATTGGGGAGAAGAGAATGGTAGGGGGCAAAATACACAAAACCGAATCCAAAATGAACTGGTACAATAGAAACCTTTATCCTTGAAGATAGACTACAAGGTTGAACCCTGAACAGGAGCATGGGGGGAGCACCTGAAAAGAAGGGCCATGGAAAGGGCAGGGTAAAGCCTAACCTTAAAATTTTTCTTCTTTATTTTCCTCCTTCAGCTCTGGCCTGTAACTCTCAGTACCAGGATGCAGTTACCACCCACAGTGAGCTATTGATCAAAGAGACCTACCAGGTCCCCCAAACCAGACAGACTTCTGTCAAAGCATGTGATCATGCACCTGAGTTAAATGGTAAGACCTTTTTGTTGAATACACCACATGCTCTCAGCATGGAACAGGGAGAGACCTGGATCGAATCTGGAAGACAGCCAGCCCTCAGACAGCCTGTCTAGTGCTGCATGAGCTACTGGTGGAAAGTGACCAAGAACTGTCTGAGTAGCACAGAGTCTGAGCTACTCAAAAGCAAACACCATTACGTGATGTGCACACAGGTCCAATAGTGGCACACAGCCTTGGTGGGTAACGAATAGCTTTCTGATTGGTTAAGAGATCCAATCAGTGGAAAGGAACCCATATCTGGAACTGAGAAACAGGTCATACTCATATTCAGACAATGATTTTGCTCACAAATAACAAGCCCCCACTAATCTTGGGCTAATGGTGGGACTATACCCATCAATTTCTCTCAAAATTAATAGTGCTTATCCCATTTAACCTGTGCTGACTTCACTCTTTGTTGGAGAGTCTGTTTCTCTTTATCAGATGGTAGCAAGACATGAGGGGATAAACTACCCATTACACATTAGCCAAACCCCAGCTGAAACCAGAGAGGAATTGGGGAGACGAGCAACAGTGTTGTTTCTAATCACCACCAGGTTGAAGAAGGCAGACACTCAGGATACTCAACACCTACTGTAGCAGACAGCTTCAGGTTCACTGAGATGAACTTCCAGACCAGGCACAGTTATGGAAGAAGGGATTTATTGAAGCTTACATATCCAGGGGAAATTCCATAATGGTAGGAGAAGTTGGCCTGCCTTCACAGAGAGAGAGAAGCACAAGCCTAAAAGCCAAAAACCACAGCACACTTGAGGAACTCCATCTAGGCACACTTTGCATACCTTTAGATTGAAATCTGAAACCCACCACCACACCTTAAGATCCACACAATGGCATTGACTCCATCCAGGTGGCTGCAGATATAAACTACAAACAAACAACTGAATATATTGGGGGACCATCTCTATTCTATTCAAACTGCCACATTCCGCCCCTGGCCCCCAATAGATGTATAACCATCACACATTGTAAAATGTACTCAGTTCAATTTCAAAGGTCCCCATAGTCTTGACCAATTTAAGATATGAAGACATGTAAAATCAAACAAGTTAAACATTTTTAACATATAAAGGCATAGAGTAAACATTTTCAACTGGTATAATGCACAGCAAGGAGAGACTAAAACATTGCAAACTCAACCAGCATCAAAAAAACATCAAACTTTTGCAGTTTAAGTTTAATATATCCAGAGACTAATAGTCTCCAGACTTTCCAATTCCGCCCCTCCAGCTGGGCAGAGTAGCCGGGGAACACTTCCATCCCAGGCCAACAATGCCCTCCATGGTAGCCCTTGCACAGTCCTGGTATATACAAAACATCTTGAGGTCTTCATGTAAACCACGGTCCATCTTTCAAAGGCTCTTTCAGCCTATCAGGGCATCATGCCCTGCCTCATGCTGCATCTCAGCAGCAGCTTCTGGAACCAGGTGCAATTCATGACCACTCCTCACATTTTCCAAAGGCTCTGTCAACCTATCAGGGCCTGAGGGCATCAGGCCCTGCCTCATGCCGCATCTCAGCAGCAGCTCCTGGAACATTGTGCAATTCACAGCCACTCCATGCATTTTTCATGCTTCTGAAATGAATACCAGGTGTGCAGGACACAGCCATATTCTTAATTCACAGACAAAATAAATCATAACCTTGAAAAGCAGGTTCCTTCTCCAGTCAGCTCTTTCCAAAAGTGTTTGCATTTCTATGATAGTCTTTCCTCAGGCATCCTTTCCATTGTTTTAATGTAAAGCAGTTGGACCATCTTCCTTAAGATTGCTAATGTGTTTGACAATAGCAGGTTCAGTAACCTAAAACCAGTCTCAGTGCCTGTAATTTTAACTTGCTTGAGGTTTTTCAGCTTAAAATCTTAAATCTCTCAGTCCAATATCTTTAGCAAAGTACATCAGTCCATTACAAATTTAAACTTGATCAAACTCTCTGGGCCTGGGCCTGGGCCTGGCCCCGGGCAGCAGGATGCAGCCAGCCCTTATGCCAGTAGCCCAGTTCCAACAAAGTCCTCTGCAGTCTTTCCTTCCCCTTAGAAAGCTCATAATCCAAGCCTCGAAGTTCAATGCTGTCTGCACTTAGCATTCTCAGACTCTCATCAGAATAGTCCATAAAACTTGGCTTACCACTCCAGAAGACATCGTCAGTTGCAAGCACCAAGTCCATGCCTATTCCTCCAAAATGACGGTTCCAAAAGATCAACATCTATATGGTTCATCTCAGCCCACTCCTTGGTACCAAATTCTGTAGCAGACAGCTTCAGGTTCACTGAGATGAACTTTCAGACCAGGCACAGTTATGGAGGAAGGGATTTATTGTAGCTTACATATCCAGGGGAAGTTCCATAATGGTAGAAGAAACTGGCCTGCCTTCACAGGCCCAAGCAGAGAGTGAGAAGCACAAGCCTAAAAGCCAAAAACCACAGCACACTTGAGGAACTCCATCTAGGCACACTTTGCATATCTTTAGATTGAAATCTGAAACCCACCACCACACTTTAAGATCCACACAATGGCATTGACTCCATCCAGGTGGCTGCAGATGTAAACTACAAACAAACAACTGAATATATTGGGGGCCATCTATTCTATTCAAACCACCACACCTACCAAAGCAGAGATCCAGAGGCTCCTAAGACCCCATCATTGAAATAGACTTAAAACACTCCCAACATGGCTAAGGGAATTTTGCAGAAGAGGGGACAGAAAGACTGTTAGAGCCACAAATTGGGACATCATGCCCAGAGACATTGCCTCTCCCTAATAACTAGCTGCTGCTCCTACAACACATAACCCACAATCGCCAAAGGGATTACCTGCAACCGCAATAAAGAGAGCCTACCTGCAAAAATGGCAGGGAAGGAGGAAATGATGGTATCAACACGGGATGTTTCCATACTAAGTATGTCCATAACTTAAAAAAAAATGGCCTCAAAAAAGAGGAATCTCACATATTTAGGATTCCCCTCTATTCAGAGCACTTCCTCTTAAGTTTCCCATATGACCACAAAAGCAGTGATTCTAGAATTTAAAACAATCCAGTTGATTAAAAAAAAAAAATCCTATCCATTGGAGACAGAACATTATGACTTCTCTCCTATGCACATGAGAACCTGCTTAATGCTATATTGGAAAGCTGTTAGGATAGTCAAATATTTTCAGGTTAGTATTTTCTCAAATGTTCCATGATATTCGATATAGATAGTATGTTTTGACTTCTTAAAATATATATAATTAATTTTTTTGTGTTTTGCTTTTTGAGATAGGGTCTCATTGTAGCCCAGGCTGACCTGGAATTCACTATGTAGTCTCAGGCTGGCCTTGAACTCATGGTGATCCTCCTACCTATGCGTCCCTAGTGCTGGGATTAAAAGCATGCACCACCACACCTGGCTAATATATATATATATATATATAGTATAATATATAGTTCCATTTTTTTTAAAGTCTGCTTTAAATATATTTCTTTTGAGTGAGTGAGGACACTATACTTTAATGAAGAAAAGCATTTTGACAATCTAGGTCTGATTCATTTAGGACATCTATTAAGCCATGAACTCACAGGGAATGGGCTCCAGCAGCTCGGGCTCTTTTCCATTAGTCCTCACAAAATGCGCGTCTCTGGGCGGAGCGGGCTGCCGCTTCAGCTGCACCCAGGTTCCCTTCTCTTTGGCCTCCTTCTTCTTCTGGTCGTTTTCCTTCACCCATTTCAGGAAGCTGTCTTGGCTCTTAGAGTGCTTAATATGCTCGATACACACATTAATTCTCTTGGCAAGAATCTTGCCCTTGACTTGCTTGTTCACAACAATGCCAACAGCATGCTGAGTGACATTGTAGACTCTTCCAATCTTCCCATGGTAACATTTATGAGGCATTCCTTTTTGGACAGTACCCATTCCCTTAATGTCTACAATATCACCCTTCTTGTAGATTCGCATATATGTGGCCAATGGAACAACTCCATGTTTTCTGAAAGGTCTAGAGAACATGTACCGGGTGCCTCTCCTCTTTCCCTTTGTGTTTGCCATTTTGGCAAATTACTGGAAGATGGCACCTCCCTATAGTTCCATTTTATATATGAAAATATTTTCCTCTTTCCAAAAGGCAGAGGTTTGTCTGAGCCACAAGGCGAAAGTTTATTTATTTATTTTTTTATCCCAGAGAACTGTTGGTTGTTGGTAAGCTGGGTCATCTTCTACCCAGCTGTGTAATTGACTTCTCTGTGTAGTGCAACAGTGCACATGATCATGATATTCACTTTATCATTGTTTAATTGTCTTTTTTCAAATAAAAATTGATTACAACACTGCAACTTAACAAGTAGTGGGGATTGACATAGAATTTCCTTTTTTTCTGGAGCTACTGTACCTGCAGAAGCCTGCTATTTTTCATAAATGTATAGGACACTAATTTCTATAGCACAGCAGTCAATATCATGCTCAGAAGCTTGAGAAATGGGATAAATTTCCAATATTACACAAGTGAACTTCATTTACTCATCTTCAGCTCCACCTTCTTTGCAGAAAAGAAAGAGTGCCAAACATGGAAATCAAGGAATCTGGTCAACATTGTCAGATAAGTTAGTGGAAACATGGAAAACTGAATAGGGCTCTTTTATGCTTAGTCTGGTCTTTTCCTAGTATGCATCTACATTACAACATGTTACCAAATATGTTAAAATATTATCAGTAAAATTTTTCATATCTAAATAGCTAGATTAATATCTATTTCTCAAGGCCTAAGTCTTTCTTTTAATTGTGAAATTGAGATATCACTGCTTATTGAAGAGAATCTTTGAGCAGAGTAGTCCAAAGAAATAGGACTTGAAGAATTAATCATGTACAAAGGCACAAGCTGATATCCATTTACTGTTTTCTATTCACTAGTGACAGTCTTCTCCTTGGAAATACTCACTACTTGCTTTCTATTGTAATCATTTCCATAGCAATGAACAAATGAAAATATTTCTACTACCATACGTATCAGAGCAATGCTTTTGATATTTTCGAGACTCCCAGTGCTAAAACATGGGGGTAAACCTTGCAATATTCACATCATCAGTCCCCTAAATCCTCTACCTTTAAGTTCTTAAGGTGCCAAATGCCTCATGTGGTTGCTCTCACACTCAGTATTTCTAGCTCATAACAAGCACGGTAAGGTTTTTTTTTTTTTTTTTTTTTAAATAAAAAGTTATACTCACCTTTCCTTATTTTATGCTGATACAGAACTCTAGGACTCATTAATTCATGCAGATAGTAATACTGAAATTCTTGCTGAGTTGAAGTATAATTTATCAAAGACCTCAAACATGAATTCGCTTAGTTTTTCAAAATAGTCAGATGAAGTAGACATTGCTATTGCTGTTTTTATAGTTGAGGTACAAACTAATTAAGTGATTGGACTAGCTGGTAGAATCAGGATTTCAGCCCAAGACTTTCACCTCAAAATTCCCTGTAAAAATCTCTCAGTACTTTCCAGAAGCCAATGAAATGTATTTTTCTAATCGACCATCTTCTCATGATGTTTGCGTTCAAGATTTATGTTTGTTTGGACTAAAGCAATTTAACTCACTTCTTTGTACAATATAAATTGTCTTATGCATTTTGAGTATATATCTTTATAGATATTCATAATTTTTCCATTTTTATTATCAATGATAGAATCAAAATACTTGGTTACATGGTAATTATAATAGCAATCTTATCCGGAGATATGTCCTCTTATTTTTCTTTATGGTGCTAATCAGATAATTAATTTCTATTAAAATGAGCTTACCATGATATACCACTTTTAGCATTCCAACAAAGGGAAGCACTGAATACACTAAATAAAGAAACAGAACTTTTATTATTTATAAAAATTAAGTATTTTAAGCTTTGGTGGAATGTTGCACAGTATTTAAAATTTAACTTTATTCTTACCTTATAGCTTATTAATGGATTCAAATTACAAAAGAAGTTCAAAACATAGTTTTCAAAACTATTTTATGATATTAACAATGCTTAATTTTATTGCTGCTTCTATTTTCCTACTAAATTGATTTTTTTTTGTTCTTCAAAATCTGCAATGCTTCACTTGGGGCTTTTCACTAGTAAATTAGCTTTTAAAAAAAACATTCTTCCCTCTCTCTCTCTCTCTGTGTGTATGTGTATGTGTCTGTGTGTGTGTGTGTGCGTGTGCGTTAGTGTGCATGTGTTATAGCATATGTGTGAAGGTCAGAGGACAAGCTCATGTACCAATCTTTACATGTCCCCCTGTCTTGAGATAGGCAAGGTCTCTTCTTCATTGCTGCATAGGCTAGACTAGCTGGCCAATGAGATTCTTGGGATTTTCCTATCTCTGTCTTCCACTTGTACCAGCACCATGATTATAGATACAATCTATAACAATTTGGCTTTATACAGATTCTTAGAATTCAAACACAAGTTCACATGCTTGTACAGCAATTGATTTACCAACTGAGACATCTCCCCAGCCTAAACTGGTTTTGCAAACATCTAGATAAAAATAAAACTCAGGAAAAGCCATTTGAAATACTATTACTTGAAGATCTCAGAATTTTAGTGATGTGTTTTCTGAAATAATTTACTTGAAAACTCATTTAAGATCCTTGACATTGTACTTGACATTGTGCACTGACTCTCCTCATGTATCTTCCTAGCATACAGTTTTCCTTACACAGCTCAGAATGCTAGACCTTTAAGTTATAGATAGGTAACACTCACTACAGAAACTTATTTCAAATAATGGTCTGTGCTATGTCTGATCAATTACATTAAGAGGCACATCTTTGTCTTTAAGACCCTGCTTAGTCAGTGTCTTAAGGATATATTTCCACATGTCTAAACTCTAAGAGGCAAACACTAAACTTAAGACTATATATACTTGATGATTACTATTGCCTCACATTGCAGAATCAGTCAATTAGGATCAGGTTAATTTGGAGATTGAATCCTGGGTATTCAATCCCACACGTCACTCTAATACTAATTAGTTAGTCAATTTTTTTGTTAAGTCATTTATCCTCTTCTTACATTTTTTATCTTCCATAATATTATGGCTCAAAAATATGAATCAAGGCTGAGGAGATTGCTAAGTGGTTAAGGCACTTGCTTGAAATGCCTAATAGACTGACTCAATTTCCCAGGACCGATATAAAGCCAGGTTCACCAAGTGGCACTGAGTATCTTTATGTTGCAGGAGGCCCTCGTGCTCCGATACTCAGCCTCTGTCTTTCTCTGTGTTAAATAAAAATGAAAGTATTTAAAGTATGAAAAAATAAAAATTTGTATTTATATAACAGCTGCTGTAAGAAGTGTCTCCACAGGCTCCACAGGGTTCTGAGCTGAGAGATCCAGGGGAGGTCAGGAGGTAGGGCTTAGCTGGAGGAAGCAGTTCACTGGAGTGTGTATTTGGTGGCTGTATGTTGTCTTGAGCTCATCCTTCCTCTTTTTCTCTCTTCTTCCCCACTATGAAGGGTACAACCTCTGGCTCATAGTCTTGCTGTCATGATATTCTGTCCAAGCATATGAGGCAAACATGAACTGAACCTTCTGAGACCATGGGCCAAAATTAATCTTTCCTCCATTTATACTGTTCTCTAAGGTACTTTGATCATAGCTGCACAAAAGAACCCAACTCAGTGCGCATGTGATAGATTTCTGAATTGGGAAGACACTTTAGTGGAGCACTACTCAATTAATATGCAATTTTCATTTCCAAACATTCAGGTATTTATATATGCATGTATAAATATATCCTTTGATGCAGCTCATGAATACCATTAAAAATATTTAATACTGAAAATTTTTATAGGAAAGAAATACCAGAATGGATAATGAAAATAACATAATAGAAAGTATACAAAGAGTGATGATACAAATTGAATAAATCAGTTACTGTATGCACAGGCTATCAAAGAACAACCCGATTACATCCTTGTTTAGAAAATCAAGCAATATATAAATAAGAGGAATTTTTATCAGAGAAATATTCCAAGATGTGATATAACACAAAATGAAAACATTGTTGTTTTCTAATAGTTATATATTTCAACTATTTTTTAGCATCTCTAATGAGTATACACATTTGAAAGTTTACCCTGCATTTTCCTCCACATTTGGGTAAGAAGGTAAGGAATGAAAGAGAAAATAAGATAGAATAGAAGATGAGAAAGGTGATTTAAAAAGATAGAATTGGGAAAGAGAATATGAAAGAGTGATGAAAATATGAAAGAAGGGAAGAGTAAAAAAAGGAAGCAAAGATGAAATCCATAAAAGTTAGTGGCATGTGGCACAGGAAGTAAACTGCTTTCATGAGCTCTATTATTTATTTAAACTTTAAAGTTTAAATCAGATGATCAAGGTAATAAATATAGAATAGCTGGGGCTACATGTCTAACATGAACCTATTGCAAACATGGTGATGGACATAGCTATGCTAATATACTCAGTTTCAAAAGATTTGTGCTTTCTTGAAAATCATAGTGATGCTAAAATAATAATAATAATACTTTATTGATATCTTTCTCAAAGTGGTCCTGTCATTAAGGACTAAATGCTATCACCCTGTTTATAGTCAACACAAATATATTAATCCATTATCTCTTCACTCACAGGAAAACAGAAGAGAAAAATATACTATTGAAAGTCTTTGCTTAATGATCCTGCAGTCCTGTAATTCATGCCATAGTTATTGAAGATGTTATAAACTGAACACAGGGACACTTCTTTCATCACTGGCATAATTTTTTACATCATTTACTTTCATTTCCAGAGTATATTTTCAAAAAACTAAGTTAGTTAGTGATTGATAGTATGGTTGCTTTTGTATCATTTGTTAAAAAAAAAAAAAAAGAATGCTAGGTCTTTAACATTCTAACTATTTGTTATGAATTGCCTAAATAGCTACACAAAAGAACCCAATTCAGTGCGCATGTGATAGATTTCTGAATTGGGAAGACACTTTAGTGGAGCACTGCTCAATTAATATGCAATTTTCATTTCTAAACATTCAGGTATTTATACATGCATGTATAAATATATCCTTTGATGCAACTCATGAACACCATTAAATATATTTAATACTGAAAAATTTTATAGGAAAGAAATACCAGAATGGCTAATGAAAAATGCCTAAAGTTTATTACTTTAACTGTCAAATAAAAATTTAGTTCAAGATGTCTTTTAGGATAAGATAATTCTGATAATATTTATGGTCTTACACATCTGAATTCTTTCTGAATTCCTAGTGACTAAATATAAACCTATCATTGTTGTTGTTTAAGGTGTTTTAAAATGAGTTCACTTCTGCTGTGAGTTGAGTGTGACCGAGCCTCATATAGCTTCTACTGGAGAACTCATTAGAATATTGATTTTCCATATCCCATCCTTAGAGACTGTCTCAATCTTTGTGGAGTGGGACTATGCCTGTGCATTTCTAAAATTATCTCCAAGGATGCTCCACCCTGCCTGTCTTCGGAGCACTATGTGTAGAATTCAGAATAAATTTCATTTAGAGAATTTTTTTTCCTTTGTTTTTTTGAGGTAGGGCCTCACTTTAGCCCAGACTGAACTGGAATTCCCTATGTAGTCTCAGGGTGGCCTCAAACTCATGGAAGTCCTCCTTCCTTGGTCTTCTAAGGGCTCAGATTAAAGGCGTGTGCCACCATGTCTGGCTAAAGGATTTTTTCCAGCTGCTTATATATAGTGTATTCTTTAGCATAGACATAAATAGTGAGGTACTATTCTTTAAGTGAGCCAATTTAGGATCACATCCTTGTCTTCAATGTTATCTAATTTATAGTACAATGTTACCTGCTCTGGAGAGCAGAGGTTGAAGTTCTGGTTAACTTGTCAGTTTAGTGGGAAGAACATGAGATTTGGAAACTGACAAGATTTCAAATCTCAGTTTTAATATTTATTAGCTTTGTGTCCTTGGGTGAATTATTAAGACATTCTGAATCTCCTTTTTTTGTAGTAGAGTAGTAATAATAAGACTTATGTCAAAATGTTATTGAATTTAGCTGGGCGTGGTGGCACATGCCTTTAATCCCAGTACTTGGGTGGCAGAGGCGGGAGGATCGCCATGAGTTCGAGGCCAGTCTGAGACTACATAGTGAATTCCAGGTCAGCCTGGACTAATATGAGACCCTACCTCAAAAAAACCAAAAAAAAAAAAAGTTATTGAATTTAACAAAGCAAACTGCATGAATACATTATGAAATTTGTAAAGTACTTAGCATTATGAATTTCAAAAGAATACTGTTCTATTCATTATGTCATATATTTCCCTATAGTTTTGAATTCTCCAACTTTGTTGGCTGCTTGTAAGCCAAATTCTATACATATCTTATATTTTGGAAACAGACCTCCATGAACTTAAATAACTTCTCATTTCCCTCATCAGTTTTCTTCATGGACAATATTGGAGAAACTTACAAGCCACATTGAGTTGCATATTGCTTGGCTATTCATCTGACTATGGTAACTGGAATTCTACCTCTACCACTAAAATTAAGGTTTTTTTTAATGTTCACATTAACTTTTAAAGTATCCAATTGATCCATACCATGTGTGATATACCCAAGCATGTAGCCCTGCCCCATTTGGGTAGCTTGGCTCTTCAGTGACTTGCCTGGAAACTCTCCCCTTTTCACTTGCTTATTATTTACCAGACTCTTTGCTGGCATGTTTCATCTTTATTTGCACCTATTTTCTCTCACTGTTCATGCTGTCTCTGAAAGATATCATTCATACATGCCTTTAATTCTCATCTAACCTCCAACTAATTATTGCCATTTTGTGGTCCAGATCCACAATACACAAAACTCAAAATTCAGCACTCAAAAAATACCACCCAAACCTCTTGTATTCTTTCTGTTCTCCATGAGATGGAATGGACGTTTATCCTCTAGAATTAAATGGTGATGTGGGACAATTCCCTCTGTCCAGGGCATGCTTCACTCTTTCTTCATCTGGAAAACATCTGTTGTTTAATTTCAAAGCTTGTTGTTCTTTTTCAAATATCATCTTCTGACCTCCCAAGAAGTTTCTCAAACTTATTTCTCCAGAGATCTCTTTTATTTGAGTTGGCTCATGCCTCTATTAGTTGATTAAATCTTAGGGAATAACAGTATAGTCTGTATATAAAAACAGCATCAAATGAAATATTTAAAAAATATTATTTGATTCTTTTCCAAAATCATCCTTACATACCCAATCTCCTGAGTATGGAAAACACCATAGTCATCATAACATAGTTTCCCCATTAGGTATCAGAGCATCACTGAAAAACAGTAAGCAAGTTAACACACAAAGTAAGTAAATGTAAAAATCCAGGCATCATGAAAGGTAAAGATTGTAGGACAATCTGGTTAAATGGGGCGGGGGGGGGGTAGATGCTCAAAGTTGAAGGATGTTTACTAAATAGGATCTTTCCATGCAAACAGCAACAGAATGCAAAATGGTCCCACTGTAAGGAAGATTATTTGGTTTTTCTTGGTGTGAAGCTCCCTTTATCAAGCCTAAAAGAAAAGATTTGTAGGAGCTCAGAATTTGGAGAGAATCACAATGTGAGACAAAGTTGAAATAGAAACCAGTTTCTTTGCTGAGACTTGCTGTTAAACACAAATAAGTTACTTCTTTACCTTGTGTTCAAAGGTTTGATGTTATAGTTATTGTTCACAAATTCTCACCTTGTTATCTTTCTTCAGTCATCTTAATTCTGTATCACATTCAACATTCAAATTTGAGTAACAGTTCAGTCCCTATGTCTTCTCTGAAATCATATTTTTATATGCTTTGTTAGTTGACTACATTTTTTTTTTTTGAGGTAGGGATTCACTCTAGTCCAGGCTGACCTGGAACTCACTATGTAGTGTCAGCATGGCCTCAAACTCACGGCGATCCTCCTACCTCTGCATCCTGAGTGCTGGGATTAAAGGTGTGCACTACCACGCCCAGCTGACTCCATTATTTTCATTATATAATTCAACAAAGAGGTTTATAAATATAGTCATATTTTTCACTCAGAAATACATCAGAATAGCTCTTTGAATATAATTTCCATATAAAATTCCTACTGTATGTATAATAAGTTTGATTTATACCATCACTTTAATAAAGAAAAAAATTCCTAGATGGCTATTGTGTCAATAAAAATCTGAGGCATAAATTATTTTTCAAAAGCAATTTTATCTCAGAAACTTAAAAAATATTTTATTTACTCATTTGAGAGAGAAAAAGAAAGAGGCATAGCGACAGAGAGAATGGGCATGCCAGGGCCTCCAGCCACTGCAAACAAACTACAGACGCACACACCACTTTGTGCATCTGGCTTACATGGGTACTGGGGAACTGAACCTGCATCCTTAGGCTTCATAGGCAAGTGCCTTAACCACTTAGCCATCTCTCTAGCCCTCTCAGAATATTTTTAATCAATATTGTCTGTCAAAAATTCTAGTTTCCATTTTTTTATTTTGCAACTTTAGCTAATGTTTTCCTTTCCCTAGGTGACTCTAACACTGGAAAAACCTACACCTGTGTTTTTCTTTCTTGGAACACCTTTTTCTTTCAATTTGTAATAAACTTCTGCTGTTTTCTAAATATGTATTTTACATATTTGAGAGAGAGAGAGAGAATGGGTATGCCAGTGTCTCCAGTTACTGCAAACAAACTCCAGACATATATATCTGGTTTTATGTAGGTACTGGGGAACCAAATCTATCCTTTGGCTCTGTAAGTAAGTGCCTTAACTCTGAGCCAGCTCTCCAGCCCTAAATAAACTTCTTAATCTTGCTTCACGATTGTGCTTGATGAGTGTTGTTTTGTGATTTAATTTTATATTTGTCTATGCCATTAAATACTCATTGAAAACATTTACATATTATGTTTTCATTCACTGTAAATTATCAAAGGTGATTTATTAATCTAGCCTTTTAATTGATACTCTTTTAGGGACAAAAATTAATAAATCTGTATAAATAGTTTAATTTATAACTTATCTAATGATACCTTTTTTGTGTTTCCATGGTGGTGCATGCATCTGGAGTTCGATTGCAATGGCTGAAGGCTTTGGTGTGCCAATACTCTCTCTCTGTCTTACTCACTCACATTAAAAAAAAAAAAAAAAAAAAGCCAGTCTGCTGGGCTTGCTTCAAAAACAAAACAAAACTAAACAAAAAACTAAAGATCTAGATTTTGGGTCAACTTTTTTTCTCTTACACTTGATTTTGATTATTTTATTTTTGGTGTAATACTGATCAAAGCTACCTAAATAAGTAAAATTGTGTGAGTGTATGTGATAGAAAAGCCTGAAAAAAATACATAAGAAGCCAGGTGTGGTGGCACATGCCTTTAATCTCAGCACTCTGGAGGCAGAGGTAGGAGGATTTCCTTGAGTTCAAGGCCACCATGAGACTACAGAGTACATTCTAGGTCAGTCTGGACCCTATTTTGCAAAAACAAAACAAGACCCTGCCCTGAAAACAAAAATACAGGGTTGGAGAGATAGCTTAGCAGTTAAGGTGCTTGCCTGCAAAGCCAAAGGACCTAGGTTTGATTCTCCAGGTCCCATGTAAGCCACCTTAACTGCTAAACTATCTCTCCAAGTCACTTTGTTGCAAGTATATCTATAAATTATGAAGAACTCTTTCCCTCAAAATGTGAGGTTTTGACCACAAGCTACTATCTAGCATAGTTATCTTAGTAGCATCCTTGTCCATTGCCTGGAAGGATATATTCCTATCAACATAGACTCTAGAAAAAATGAATGAACCTTATCCTTTAACCCAGAAAGAAAGCAAGACTTTAATGTTTCAGTGTTTTTAATTTAATTACAAATTCACCTACTAATGTTATTCTGGTTGCTGTGGGTCGGAATCTGACCTATTGGCCCTTGCCAGGATTTACTTCTATCTCAGTGAAAGGAACAGGTGTTCTACCATTTAAATAAACTCTGTGGGAGATGAGGTCAGCCATAAACACATAACGGAGCAATTAATGCTCCCTTCTCAGCTCAAGGCTTTAGGATGATATAAGGTTATTTCGGTTTTTAAACCACTATAGTGTATTATTGAAAAATCCTCAAAGGATTTAAATGTGGCATGAGAAAAGGTAACTGGCCTGTTTCTGTCAACCTACTCATGGCAAATTATTATGTATGTATTATTATGTATGATATGTGGAGAAAATATATGACAAAATTTCAACAGGAACAGATAGAAAATCTTTGATCAACCTGTTGCTAAGCAGTTCTTGAATATCTTTCCTATTGCTGACCTTCCCTTGGCTTGAACTCTGCACATTGCAATGAGTGCTGTACCTAGGTGAGGACCAAGGTGTTATATTTTAGTGGACAATTAAGAATGGATCAGGTCACAGGAAAGGCTTATCTTATTTGAATGTGCAAAGCCAGATGGCAATGAGAAGAAAGAGATGAAACCTGGAAAGTTATTAGGAAAAAAAAAAAAAACAACAAAATTCTACAAAGACTCTGCTTTGAGTAAAATTTTAAGTAAAACCCTGATCATTATGAGCAAAATGAAATATCAATGAATTGTTAACTACTGTTTAACATTCAGTACTTTTGGGGTCATAGAAGTACTATAAACCAAAAAATTTAGGATGCCATGCCATTTGACAAGGTACCACTATATGTTTACATTGCTACATTATGCCCTAGTGAACCTGAAGAAATAATGGCAATCAGATTGAGAACAGAGAAAAAAGTGAAACAAGAACAAGTGCTCTAGTCATCATATAATTGGGACAAAAAATGGAGAAAAATTGTGAACAAGTAACACTTTTAAAAGCGGGCAAAATTTACTTGTACTTCCACATCATTTCTTATGCTTATTACACTGCAGGTTTGTTTGTTTCTTTGGTTTTGGTTTTTTGAGGTTGAGTCACGCTCTAGCCCAAGCTGGCCTGTAATTCACTATGTAGTCTCAAAGTGTTGAAGTCAGGTTCACATTGCTGGTAGAAATCACCCAACCAAGAGCAGCTTGTAGGAAAAAGAGGTTTATTTTGGCTTATAGGCTGAGGGGAAGCTCCACAATGGCAGGGGAAAACAATGGCATGAGCAGAGGGTGAACATCACCCCCTCGCCAACATAAGGTGGACAACAGCAACAGGAGAGAGTACCAAACACTGTCAAGGGGAAACTGGCTATAACACCTATAAGCCCGCCCCCAACAATACACTCCCTCCAGGAGGCAATAATTCCCAAATATCCATCAACTGGGAACCTAGCATTCAGATCACCTAAGTTTATGGGGGATACCTGAATCAAACCACCACATTCCGCCTTGGACCCCATAAACTGATATTGGCACATGATGTAAAACACAATACATTCAGTCCAACTTTAAAAGTCCCCATATTTTTTATCATTCCCAATGATGTTCAAACATCCCCATAGTCCAAGATCTTTTAATTGAGCCATAATACCAAAAACTTCCCCCCAAACCCATAATGGCACAGAATAAACATTCATACTGCAAAAGATGGCATTGGGCATAGCAAAGAAATATTTAACCAATACAAGATTTAAAACAGGGCAAACACCAAACTCTGTAGCTCCAAGTCCAACAACTCTAGCCAGTGATAAGTCCCTAAATCCAATAATCCTAATCAGCAATAAGTCTCTGGAGTTCCAGTTCTGCCCTTCCAGCTAGGCTACTCACAGTCCTGGAAAACTACATTGGGGCCGGCAGGTCTCCTTAGCAGCCATCTCGTGGTTGTGGCATCTCCACTGGGTCTCCACTGTAATCCACGGATCATCCTCATGGCCCCATGGGGTCTCCATGCATACATCCAGCAAACCTGCTTCACACTGCCCATGCTATTTCCAAAACACAAGACCGTGTTGCAAACTCAATGACCCTCTCTTTCCTGCATTTCTTATACTCCACAATATCAGGTGGGGTGCCAATTTGTTGTTAATCCAAGGGTAGAATAAAGCTGACTTTGAAGAACAGGACACGCCTTGAACACTCAGGCCCAAAAGAGTCTACATTCTTCCTGTTGCCCCAGGGCAGATAAACTGGCCCAATCTCAAAGGTTGTAATGTCTCAATTGCAGCTGAATGGGCTGCAGTTCATCCAAAGATTTTTCTTTCTGTGCCATATCCCTCTGCTCACTCCAGTTTATTTCTGCTCAAAGCAACCCTGCACAACTTCTCAGGACACGGGCATAAGAACAAGCTTTTCACACAAACTGCTAGCCCAGCCTAAGCAAAGCTGTTTCTCAGCCTCATAAGCCAAACCTCACAGTCCGTAATTCTTACTGCATTTAGGTCTTGCAGCTCTGACTAGAATAGTCAGTTAAGCTGTACTTACAGCATTGCAAAGCTTCTCTTAGGCCAAGGTTTCAAATCCTTCCACAATCCTCTTGAAAATAAGCTCCAAAAGGCCAAAACAACACAGTCAGATGTCTAGCAGCAATCTGACTCCTTGGTACCACTTTACTGTTGCAGTCAGGTTCTCATTGCTGGTAGAAATCACCTGACCAAGAGCAGCTTGTAGGAAAAAAAGAGGTTTATTTTGGTGTATAGGCTCAAGGGGAAGCTCCACGATGGCAGGGGAAAATGATGACATGAGCAGAGAGTGGCCATCATCCCCTGGCCAACATAAGGTGGACAATAGCAACAGGAGAGTGTACTAAACACTGACAAGAGGAAACTGGCTGTAACACTTATAAGACCACCCCCAACAATACACTCCCCACAGGAGGCATAAATTCCCAAATCTCCATCAGCTGGGAACCTAGCATTCAGAACACCTAAGTTTATGGGGGACACCTGAATCAAACCACCACACAGAGTGACCTCAAACTCATGGTTGATCCTCCTACCTCTGCTTCCTAATTGCTGAGGTTAAAGGCCTGTGCCACCACACCACCTTTACACTGCAGTTTCTAATACAGTATTCATTTGTTCTAATTTTGTCAGTAAGATGTGTAGGCATCGAAGGAATCTTTATGAGAAAAATAGAATGCAAACAGTGTGATTGTCTTCACACTCACCGTTGGCTGCACATTGTTAGCTCCCAATGTATCAACCTTTAATTGTACCAGAAAGTACTTACTATGAATGCTTTTTCTTATGAAGATAGCACTGATATCATCAAGAAAAGATGGTAAAAAGCTTTTGACCAATTACTTGGTTCGTAGATGTTCCTGTTTGGCAGGGAGAATTTTCTAAAATTCATTTAGCTTATTTATTAATCTGCCACCTGGAACTAATGATAACTCTACAAAAACAAATCAGTTATTTGAACATAATTTATAATAGAGTCTGAGTTTTTTTTTCCTTCCTCTTCTCCAGACCTGCATATCTTGAATAAATGGAAGTATTTTGAAAACAAAACAAAACAAAACAAAACAACAGTGGCCTAGAAAAGTCATGAAATGTCCAGGAGTATATGTAGCTCTTTACAAGTGTGTGTATTAAAAATATGTTTGCTCATTTATTCATTTATTTTAGTAAGAGACAGAGTTGTAAAAAAGACAATTTGAACAACTAACAAACTAACTTTCCAGGGTTAGAAAGGTGGCAAAGCCTGCCAGCTTGGATTCAATTTACTGAAACTCGAGTAATGCCAGATGCAAAGGGGTGTATACATTTGACATTTGTTTGCAGTAGCAAGACACTGTGGGTTATACATGTGCACACACACACACTCTTGAATAAATAAATGAATAAAATTTACAAAATCAAAGCTGTAGTTTGGATATGTGGTATAACTCCAGAGGCCTGAAAGCTTTGTGGCACTCTTAAGAGTTGATTGGATCATGAAGGTACTAATATCCATGGGTTAACTCCTTGATGAGTACATAACAAGTGGACTATTACGAGTTTGCTGAAGGAAGTGGGCATGGGAGCCATGCTTTTAAGGAGAGTATCTTGTCCATAGCCCCGTTCCTCTGTCTCTCCCTGCTTCCTGACAGCAATGAAGTAAAATATCCCTACTCCATTACACTCTCTTCACCATGACGATTACCTTACCTTAGGCCCAGAACAACCCTGAACTCTGATATTCTGAGCCAAAATAAATTTTTCCCTTTTAGTTGCTTTGGCAGGTATTTTGTCTCAGGTACATGAAACATGAACCTAGAGTTTATTTACTTAAGTACCTGTTATTGGCAGCTGGTATTATTATAGGTGGAAGGTAGCTTAAATGTTGTTTTAAAAAAGATATTCAAACCATGGTTATTCTCCTTATAATTAGTCAACAACAAAAATATAATATCATTAAAGAGTCACTGTAATAGGTATAGCTCATCATTCACAGAGCAAGAAGTGGTTAAATGTCTAAGGGTTACATTTTAGGATGACACAAATTTATTTATGTATCAAAATGACCTGCTACTTTGTTTAAAATTTGTCAATATTGCCAGTAGAATTTGTAGAACAAAATATGTCTAATTTACCATCCAGGCAATGCCAACACATAGGAAAACATCTGAGTTAGTCATATGACATTATCATTTCATGTACTTTGCATAGTTCAAAAATCTTGTACTGGAGAGAAATGTAAATCATTAAAATACCTGTGATATCTCAATCTGCTTACATCACAAACATCACTTCATCACAGGGTCATTTCCTAACCATACCAAAATCATTCCTTGTTTTCAATAACCCCTTTAAGAAGAGATCTTGGAGCTAGCAAAATAGTTCAGTAGGAAGAGCACTTGCTGTGCAAGGAAAAGGACCCAAGTTTGATACTCAGCCCCCATGTAAAAGCTAGGCATGGCCACACATGCCAATATCCCCAATGCTGAGCAGAGCGCACAGATGCTTATCGCTGGGTAAACCAGTCTAACTGAAAAATGGGAATCTTCAGGTTCAATGAGAGACTTTCAGATAAATAATGCCAAAGTGTAATGAAAGCAGACACCCAATCTCTTCCTCTGGCTTTTGCATATGTGTGCACAGGGCACACATATCTGCGTACACATGTGCATACAGCACACACCCACACACACACACACACACACACCATTATACTATACACACGCCAAAAAGAAAGAAATAGATCTCTTTTTTCTTCAGCATATGTGCATATGAATTTGTCTTATATTGCCAATCTCTGGCATATGAAAATTAACATTGAATTACTACAGAATATGCTAACTTATCAACAACAACAAACAGAGATTCTCTCAGCACCAAGCACTAAATGAGATGCCATCCAGTGGATTCTATCCAGTACCAGGAAATGATGACAACTCCCTAAATAAATACCTAGCATTCTAATCTTACCCCTCAATTCTGTTCTTTATATCTCTCCTTGGCGTGCAAACTTTTACATGCAAAGCACAGAAGTTATGATGTAGCTGCATGTGGTGGTACACACCTTTAATCCCAGTGCTTGGGAGGCAGAAGTAGGAGGATTGCTGTGAGTTCAAGGTCATCCTGAGACTTCTGAGTGAATTCCAGGTCAGCCCGTGCTAGAGTGAAACACTACCTCAAAAAAAAAAAAAAAAGTTATGATGTGCCCTATAAGCAATGAGAGGAATCATGTTCTCCATTTTTTTTGTTTGTTTTTTTGAGGTAGGGTCTCACCAGCCTAGTCCAGGCTGACCTGGAATTCACTATGTAGTCTCAGAGTGACCTCAACTCTTGGTGATCCTCCTACCTCTGCCTCCTGAGTGCTGAGATTAAAGGCATGAGCCAACAAGCTCAGTATTTCAGAAATTTTAGAAAATTCTATTATCTCCTTAGTCATCTAAGCTCAGATCACCTTGATTCTCTCATTCTGTCCTGATGCATCCCAAACTCATCCATGTTATGTTAATTTCAGATATTTCTGTCCTAAAACAGCTATATTATTCTTTCATTTAGTTTTCCCTACCACCATTCTCACAGTCCCTTAGCCCTGCCTTCATAGAACAAATACGTTTTAGAGACATAAATTCATCATTTTGTTTCTTCAACATCTGAAAGAGACCACCCAGGAATTTAGAATAAAATCAAATTTCTGATATAAACAAGGCCCTGTTGACTTCTTATTTATGTCTGATTTCTATTTCTAATGTCTGATCATTCCATCCCAAGCTTCATTCCCCTTTAGCAGTTCTCCATAGTTTTAAGGCTGTGATTCTCTTAGTCACTACTTTGCATCACGAACATCACAACCAGAACACTTCCTCCTCTGAGATCTTCCTCATCTATAGTGTCATGTTCCACTGGCATCTCTGTTTATGCTTTTCTTATTTGCTATCATCTTTAGCTACCTTATGTAATTGTTCATCATTGTTCCTTGAGAAGTGTCTCCGGGACCTTTGCAAATATCCCAACCAAGTCCCTGACATACAGTGCACCTACTTAAAACCTATGCATTTCTCATATACTTAAATATTCTCTAGACTGCTTATAATATTGAATGAAATGTAAATGATATTAAAAATAGAATGAAATAAGGAATGGCAAGAAGAAAACTTGACAATTCTTACACATATACATAATATATTTTGGTCACAATCCACTTCCATTACTATCTTTGGTTCCCTGTCTCCTTTTCATTGAATCCCTTCTTTCCAAATATTCCCTCTTCTAATTGGATGTCATTTTGTGTGCTTTTTTTAATTTAATTTTTTAAATTTTTGTAGTCAGTAAATACATTCAAGTTGGTTCCATTGTCAGCCTCCTCCCTGTCCTCCCCCCTCCACAGGGACCCTCCTTGTTGGGATACATGGGTCATGCATTGTGGGCTTAGCCTTTTTAACCCCATTGTGTACTTTTTTTTTTTTGGCCCTACTCCATTATCAATGATGACATGCTAATGGACAGTTTTTGTGAGGTAACAGCTGCTGTGAGGTCAAGAATGCACTGGCCACTTCATATCAAGAAGGCATCATTTCTGGAATCAACCCAGAAGTCCATCATTAGACAAATGGATAACTAAGATGTGGTATATCTACACGATGGAATTCTGCATAGCAATAAGAAAGAACGACACAACAAAATTTGAAGAAAAATGGTTGAGCCTGGAACAGATCATTCTCAGTGAACCGCATAGTCTCACTCATCTACAGCTCCTAACCTGAATCTACTCAAGAAACTGACATATCCAGCAAGCATCTCAAGGACCAGACAATAGGGTGGGTGGGGAGGGGTGGGAGGGTAAGGGTGATTGTGGGGGACACAAAACTGAACCCAAATAGCAATGGTACCATAAAATTCTACATCCTGAAAGACAGAACAAATGGTTAAACCTTCACCAGGTACTGAAAGGGATCACCTGAATCAAAGGCCCTGGAGAGCATACAATGAAGACTGACCTTAATCTTCTTCTGTTTCTGTTTCTCTCTCTCTCTCTCTTTCCCTTTCTTCTCTATCTGTTTTATATTACTTATCTTTTTCTTCCTTCTCTTCCTGGGCACTGACCTATAACTCCCAGTACCAGCATGTGGCTGTCATCCACAATGAGCTCTTGATTAGACAGACCTACAAGGTTTCCCAAAAGAAGACAGATTTCTGTCAGAGTACTTGATGACCCACCAAAGGTTAGTGGTAAGACCCTACTGCTGAAGACACCATATACTATTGGAGTGACATGGCTGGAAGCTAGAATAGAGTCAGTCTTCAGACAGTTAGCTCATCTAATGCCAGAAGGTGCTACATGAGTGATTGGAGGAAAATGACCAATATCTGTCCAAGCAACTCATGATCTAAACTACTCAGCAGCAAATAACTTGACATGATGCTCACACAGTGCAATAGTGTCACACAGGCATGGTGGGAAACCAACTGATCTTGATTTGACTAACTGATCTGCTCAGTGGAACAGATCCCAAAGCTGGAGCTGGAAATCAAGTCAGAACCATATCCAAAATGAGCCCATTCTCTGTTATCAAGCTGCCACCAATCACAGGCTACAAGAGGGCCCACACTCATTAAATTTTCTCTAAAAAACAAAGGTTATCCCATTTATCTGGCACTAACTTCACTCTCTGTTGGATAATTTGCTTCTCTTTTTCAGATGGATGCAGATTTTAAGGAGACAACCAACCCATCACACCTCAGATGGGCCCCAGGTGAAATTAAGAATAATTGGGGAAATTAGCAAGAGTGCTGCTTTCTTGGTGAACCTGGTACCAGCACACGGGTGAAGGAGATAGACACATTGAACACTCAACTCCTATCAAACCAGATATCTAGAGACAGAGGCTCCCAAAACCTCATCATAGAAGCAGACCTAAAATGAACCCAACATGGCTCAGGGAAATTTACGGAAGAGGAGGTGGAGCCATACATTGGGTCACGATACACAGAGACATTGCCTCCTACCTGTAACTGATGGCTAATCCCACAATGCACTACCCATGTTCCCCAATGAGGAGGGTCCCTGCAGAAGGGGGAGGACAGGGAGGAGGCTAACGATGGTACTAACTTGAATGTATACAGTGAGTACAAAACTAATTTTTAAAAAAGGCAGCATTTCAAAACACTCCTTCCAATCCTCTGGCTATTAAATTTCCACCCTCTCTTCCATGATGTTTCCTGGTCCATGGATGGTATGACTAAGATATCTCATTTAGTGCTGAACACTCAACAGTCACTTACTATCAGTACTTTGATGAGATTTTATTCTCCCCTGTAGTCATTGCTATCTATAAGAAGTTCTCTGACCAAAGACAAGAACAATATAAATAGTCATATTGTAGCCCAGGCTAGCCTCAAACACTTAGCAATACTCCTGCCTCAGTCTTCTAGTTGCTGAAGTTATGGTCATTAACTACTATGCATGATTTTAGATGTAATTGTGTGTTTTTTGTGTGTGTATGTGTATTTGTTGTGGTGCATATATGGTATGTTATGTGTATATGTGTATGGAGTATGTGGCACATACATGCGTATATGTCCATGTGTCACCTCATGTGCTCAGCTGTGGGGTACACTTGTATGCAGTATCCAGAGGGGAACATCAGGTGTCTCCTTCCATTGCTCTTCTGTCTATTATTGCTTGAGCTAGAATCTTTTACTGATGCCTGAACTTGCCTTTTTGTCACAAGCCCCAGTGATTCTCTGTCTCTGATCCATACAGGATGAAGGTTCCAGATATGTGTGGTCATACCCAGCTATTTATGTGGATCCTGGAGATTGAACTCCAGTAGCCCCATCCCTCAGTGCCCCTCAGGCCCTCATGCTTACATGGGAAATGCTTTTAGTGGCAGAGCCATCTCCCCAGCCCTCAGATACAATTTTTTAAAGTATGGTTGATCTGTATTTGGTTGAATGCATGGACAAGGAGTGCAAAAATACCAAATGCTCGGTGCATTTTTTGTTTCTATTCATATATTAACTCCATGAAAATAAGGATTCATTTGTTTTCATCACTGTTACAAGGCTTGGCAAATAATAGAAGCTCATTAAAAAATTATTGAATCAATTAACAAAGTAACAAGTCAATCAAATGCACATAAAGTTACTTCATGCAAAATTTAAAGTTACTTCATTTTAAACATTATTCTTTTAATTTATTGATATTTTCTATTTATCTCCTACATTAATCAGACTGAGAGAGAGACTATTAGTATATAATGTCACTTATAGCATAGATCTAGCTTTGTAGAGACTTGCTGGCAAGCTGGAGAAATGTCATCACAAAGCATTATAGTGCCTGATAATAGCTGCAGCAGCATAAGAATTTAGGATGCAGAAGTAGAGAAGAGAGAGTGCAAAGTAGGAAGAAGCAATCCAGTAGAGAGTTGGAAATACAAACATCTCATGATTCACAAATGTGCTAGTTCAATCCAGATGTCATTTGGACAGAGTGAATGCCATACAGATGTTAGCACATGGGGGCTGATTTGGGTTTGGCAAAAGAGGAAATAGATGGTTAAGGGGAGAGGTGATATACCATACTAAGGTTTTCAATGTCTTTGTTCAGGATTTAAAGAACAGGTATCCAGTTTTCATTAAAACAATCTCAAATCATTTTTCCTGACAACCATGAAAATGCAAGGAAATCTGTTTAAAGATTAAATTTCTGATACGTAACTTTGATACACTTCTTAATGTTTCAGAGATGGCTTTGGGTAGTGTGGCACAAACATAATGCTTTTTTCCCCTTTAATATTTTTTTCTGTAGTTAGGGACAAAACTTCCCTTAAGTAAGTTCCCTTTTATCCTTACAAAAATTAATAATTTCTGAATCACATTCAGCAGTGGGTTAAGAGAGATTGCTTAGTGGTTAAAACACTTGCCTATAAAACCAAAGACATGGGTTCGATTACCCAGATAGATGCACAATGTGGCAAACATGACTGGAGTTTATTTGCAATGGCTGGAGGCTCTGCCATGCCCATTCTCTCCCTCAAATAAACAAATAAACATAAAATATTTTAAAATTTAGTAGTAACTACATCATCATGACACACTTGGAACTATAGGAACCTTGCAGAATTCCATATTATAGTCATGCTTCATGCTTGACTTACTGTGGATATTCAGTAAGTAGTTGCTGCGCTATAATCACTAATAGAGGCTAATTGCTCTGAATCCTTTCCTAGAAATCTGAGAAATTGTTTAAGTGCCTGTCCTGAATGAAGAGGTGATTCATAGATTCCCAGAAACTTCAGATGAGAGGGCAATGTTACTGTAAGTGTAAGCTGAAGGCCATGTCTAACAATATTTAGTGTTTTCTATGGGCCATTTTACAAATGACACATGGAGGTTCAGACAAGGTAAATCACTGTCTCTAGATCACATAGGTGATCCAGGCACAGTGGCTCACACCTACCATTCTGGAACTTGAGAGGCTGAAGCATAGGATTATTACATATTCTAAGCCAGCCAGGCTACATAGGAAAGTCCAAGCCGATTTAGGCAAACAGAATAAGAGTAATTTTCAAAAAAATCATATAGGTAGTAATAACAAGTCAATGATAAGTTTGGTCTAGGTCCTTAGAAATGCATTTAGACCAATAACTAAAGTATAATATTTCTTTGTTTCTGTCTCATAACTTGCTGGTTATATATAACTCAATATACTTGACTGAAAAAGAAGACATTGCTAAAATTAAAGAAGATGACACAGTTTCAAAGCTGATTTTCTCCAAGAGTTTTGCTCAGTCTAGCAGCTGTTATGTGGGTACTTTTATTGTGCAATAATGGGGCAATTTTATATTCTTTGTGTGAGGCACTCTTAATTAGAAATTCCTCTTTCAGAGAGGCCCAGAATCCTTTGCCCTATTTCATTGTCATTTTATTTTTTTCTAGGTAATCTTGTATCAAAATGAAACTCACCTTCTACCCTTCTCCTTAGGAAAGGTAGACTAGAATTTGTGTCCCTGTGCTGGGCATTCCTCTTAGGGCCTGTGACTCTCCCTAGTGAGAGTGAAGCCGGCCTTTCTCTCAAGACTCTTCTGTACCCAAACCCTGATAAAACATTGTACCTGCCTCTTTCAAGTGTTCATTAGAAAACAAGGAAGATTTCTGAACAATAATAAGCCTGGGAAAAGACACAGTGAATAGGTTAAAGTTCAATTTTTCTTTAGTGAAATTTTTCTTGGAGAAAAATAGACACTTTACTTTTTTGTTTTTTGCTTTAATTTTAAATACAGAATGAAGATAGTATGGCTAGAAATCTTTTTGGTTTTTCAGTTGCCTCATAGAACACAGCAATGATATTGCTTAATACAAAAATTTTAAATTGTATTTTAGTGATTACTTTATTACCTCATTATTATGACTAGATATTTCCAAATAGCTTCATAGTCTATTATTTTGTCTTGAAGAAAGCATAAAAATAATTGAGCAAAAGCAGAAATTATAATAATAGAACACCATGATTTAGTTTTCTTTATTTAGAAATGAGTTTCCAGTAGGATTTTTTTTTTTTTTTTGCAAACTTCAGTCTTCTTCTTATTGGTCCATTTAACCAACATATTTTAAGTGCCTCATGTAAAGCAAGACCAGGGTTGGAGATCATGGGTTTTAAGAATACATGTTAACTCACAGCATGCATCCTCCCCTATAGGGTGTGGTTATTTGCCAATGCTCTTTGACAGCAAGAGGGAGAGGACATGTAGTTAGGAAGCATTAACGTTGAACCAAACAAGGTGAAGCTAGCACTCAATGTGAAAAAGATAGTAGCTTAGTGGTAGAGATTGTGTGTTTAGCATGCATGAGGCCCATGATTGGCCCCCACACAGACACACATGTGAAAACATATATGCACATATGTATACACCAAAAAAAAATGTCATTGCAACCTTCTGTTATGTTACTCCTTGATCCCATTCATCTGCCATTTCTCTCAAGGCTGGTTTTCATACCATCTTCCTCTCCTACACTGTTTTCACCTATGTACTGCTGTGATTTAATCTCTATTCATCTTGTCATGATTTAATCTTTCTCATTTTCAAGATTAATAAAGAATTAATCACTGTAGAAAATCTTTTGATAAATATATTTTATTTCAAACAGTATCTGAGATGTAGCTTTAGTTAGATTCTCTTCACCTCTGAATAGATATGTAAGCATAGAGAATCTATTTCCCATTCTCTTTGTTTCTAGATCCTTGCTACTATAAACATAATGTGAAAACTAGTATAGTTGTACAGGCATCTCCATACATAAAATTGGAATTGTAGGTCTATAAAACATGTACCTTTGATAGCACATTTGACATGAAAATAAGAAAATATTTTCCAAGTGGTTTGTACCAATTTACATTCTTGCCAGTAGTGCGCATTAACTATAATTGTTGCATAATTTTACCAACATTTTATGCTACCATGTTTAAAATATACTTAAAAATTCATATCGTTGGCATCTTAATTTATATTTCTTTGTTATTAATGAAGTTAAATATATTTTATATTTTCATTGACAAAATGTATTTTCTTTCAATAAAGTATATATTTATTTATTTTATCTTCATCTTAGTTGCCTTTTCTCATACCTTTATATGAGTTCTTTATGTTACAATGTGCACCAAAAGTTTATCAGCCTTATATATACCAGGTATCTTTGCAGTCTTTCTAATTCATATTTTCACAAGTAGGAGGTCTTAAAATTGATTCATTTAGTTTTTACTCTATGATTATACTTTGTCTGAATTGTTATGAAATATTTGCATATCTAAGATATAAATACAATCTTTTATATATTTTAAGAATTAAAAAAAATCTCTTTGCCTCATAACAATTTGACTCAACTAGAATTGATATATATGCTTATTGTATGCACTAACTAGTTTTCCACTAATATAACAAAAACCTGAAATAATTAATTTATAAATAGAAAAATATTCTTTGGGCTAATATTTTAGTTATTTTAACCTATGACTAGTTGACTCCAGTCCTTTGGTCCTGTGGTAGCACATCATGGCAAAGAGTATATGGTAGAGCAAGACCACTCACCTCATCCTGGGAAGTAAACCAAAGGAACAAACCAGGGTGCCCAAATCCAGTGTAGAAGCATTCTCCTGGTAATCCAAAGACTTCCTTTGCTTACTCAGACCTCCTAATACAATTGAGTTCTCAGTTCTAGGACCTCTACCAGACCTCATCTCCTAAAGGCTGCACCATCTCTTAACAACCATCAACCCTTGGGAAGAAGTTTTATACATAGACCTTTGAGGAACCATATGATTCAATCCCTAATGTGGCACAAAGAAAGGAGGCATTTAAGGTTTTCTGCGTGGATAGTCATTTTTCTTAATCTTGTTTACCACTTAAAGACAATACAAATCTAAAAATCTAGCTCTATTGAATTCTACATTCACAAGTTTTTGTGCAAATGTACTCAATGTCTTCTACTGGAGATTGTAGATACTCAAATGGACAGGCTTTTGCTTATTCAAGCCTTTTAATACAATTTTAAATGTACAAAGAGTTCTAAGATCAAATTTAGGGAAGAGATAAAGAAAATAGAGTTGAATGGTATTGAAATGTGGCAATGTGATGTGTTGATGTGTTGTGTTGTGAAAAGGCAGCATCACTGACTTGGATACAAAACCATTCTCAAAAAAATAGAGTGATCCAGCCAAAGGAGAATTCCTATGGTGGTAAAACTGATAGAATTGTATAACATAGATAGGTAATATTCATTCAAAGTTGTTTTAGGCACTGACCTTTCAATTTTCTGAGCCTTGGATTAGGCACATGTTTCTGACTTGGAATTTGTGTGTCTTCCAGTGAGGAGGCAATGTAAGAGAAAAGAAACAGTCATTTTAGAAGGTAAGATGCAGAACTAGCATCAAAAATTCAACAGGAAACGGAATTAAATGCAGAAGGATGAGGGTAATATAAGTGTTGCCCTGTAGAAGCAATGGGGAAAGGGAAGGTTGATGCTGAGTTTTCTCCTATGTACATTAGATCACATTATTGCACCCTTAAAGGAAAAGTTATGTTGCTTCTCATAACTACAATCCCAAAATTCAAAAGCTCCTATAGAGAAAGAAATTATTAGTTTTTTGCTCCCCATTTTGCTTTGAATTGCAAGATTAAGTTCAAAACTCCCTTAGGGTACTATTCATATCTACACAGAATTTGACCTCTACCTCCTCTATTATTTTCCTATGGAATATTAAAGTACTTGAACTGTTTTAAGCAGACCAGGTATTTTCTTACCTCCTTTTCTATTACATTGTTGTTTCTAGTATATGGGATGTATGATTCAGAATAAGTAGGAACATGGAAAAGGTCATATTAGTCTGTACAGAACCCTAGTGTGGTCATCACTCATTTCCACATTCACTCAATTCTTAGTGGTAGACTGCTGAAGCAGTGAGGACTCAATGCTACTTATGTGCTTGTAATATCTCCATCTAGGGCTGAGAATAGGTTATCAGATTTCAAAAGCATCTTTGGAATTACAGCTGACAGAATCTTTTCAGGTAAGATAAACTAGTTTACCATTAAGGAGACAGAAATTCTACCTTTGATATTATGATCTGACTCTATTCTCTCTCCAAATTACAGTTGCTATCAAAACAAGCTAGAAATACACAACAGCTGGAATGCCTCATTGGAAATTCATCTAGAGTACTTTTGGGGGATTACACTGTTAGGTGCATTTAGTGAAAGAAAAAATATTTGTTGATAAAAGTCTAATAATATTCTATATTTAAAAAGTCTTCCTAAATTTGCTCCATGTAAACCATAAATATAGTAGAAGAAGAAATATAGCAAACTTTTAAGTTTCTTTTTAAGTCCAACATCAAAATGCAAATACAATATACACTTTTACGATTATATATGTACACAGTGTGTATACAACCATGTTGGTACCATCCTTAACCTCCTCCCTCTATTCCCCTGTCTGCAGGGACCCTCTTCATTGGGGAATATGGGTCATGCATTGTGGGGTTAGGCATCAGTTATGGGTAAGAGGCAATATCTCTGTGCATAATGTCCCAGTATGTGGCTCTAACAATCTTTCTGCCCCCTCTTCTACAAATTTCCCTGAGCCATGTTGGGTTCATTTTAGGTCTACTTCAGTGATGAGGTCTTGGGAGACTGTGTCTCTGGATATCTCATTTGATAGGAGTTAAGTGTTCTCTGTGTCTATTTCCTTCACCCTTGTGTTGGTACCAGGTTCAAAAAGAAAGTCGAACTCTTTCTCATTTCCCCAATTACTCTTGGTTTCAGCTGGGGCCCTCTCAAGGTGTGATGGGTTGATTCTCTCCTCAGGTTCTGCATCCATCTGAAAAAGAGAAGCAAATTCTCCAGTGGTGAGTGAAGTCAGCACCAGATAAACAGGATAACCATTATTATTTTAGAAAGAATTTAGTAGGTATATACTCTCTTGTAGACCATGATTGGTGGAAGCTTGATAATGGAGGGCGAGTTCATTTTTGGATATGGTTCTGACATTTTTCCCACCTCCAGCTATGGGTTCCATTCCACTGAGCAGATCAGTAGGCCAAATCAAGAGCAGTTGGTTACCCACTATGGCAGTGTGACACTATTGCTCTTGTGTGAGCATCATGTCAGGTTGTTTGCTACTGAGTAGTTTAGACCACTAGTTCCTTGTACAGATGTTGGTAATTTTCCCCCAAGTCACTCATGTAGCACCTTCTAGCACTAGACAAGCTAACTGTCTGGGGACTGACTCTCTTCCAGATTCAAGCCAGGTCACTCCATGCTGTATAAAAATTGCATATGATGTCTTCAACAGTAGGGTCTTACCATTAACCTTTTGGTGGGTCAACAAGTACTCTTACAGAAGTCTGTCTTTTTTGGGGAAACCTTGCAGGTCTTTCTTATCAACAGCTCATTGTGGATGTTAACCTCATGCTGGTACTGGGAGTTACAGGCCAGTGCCAAGGAAAAGAAGCAAGAAAAAGATAGGTAATATAAAAGAGATAGAGACAAGAGAGAGAAGAGGGAGAGAGAGAGAGAAAGAGAGAGAGAGAGAGAGAGAGAGAGAGAGAGAGAGAAACAGGAGAAAATTAAGGTTATTCTTCATAATACCTTCTCCAAGCCCTGTGATTCAGAATTCCATTGTGTAGGTATACCATATCTTGGTTATCCATTCATCTAAAGATGGACATCTGGGTTGATTCCAGCTCTTAGCTACTATGAATTAATCAACTATAAACATGGTTGAGCAAATCTCTCTGAACTGAGGCATGGAGCTTTTAGGGTAAATGCCCAGTAAGGGAATAACTGGGTCTGTTGGTAACTCTATAGTCAACCTTTATAGGAGTCTCCATATTGCTTTCCATAGTGGTTGTACCATCTTACATTCCCACCAACAGTGAATGAGGGTTCCTATTTCTCCACATCCTCACCAGCATTTGTTTTCATTTGAGTTTTTAATGTATGGTATACTTACTGGGATAAGTTGGAATCTCATAGTTGTTTTGATTTGCATTTCTCTAGTGATTAGGGATAATGAACATTTTCTTAAGTGTGTGTTTGCCATTTGTACTTCTTCCTGTTAGAATTCCCTGTCCAGTTCTTTACCCCATTTTGTGAGTGGGTACTTTGATGTTTCATTGTTTAGGTTTTTGAGTTCTCTATAGATTCTAGAAATTAGGCCTCTGTCAGTTGTATATTGGGAAAAATTTTTCTCCTATTCTGTGGGTAATCTATTGGCTGTCCTTTTAGTATATTTGTCTGTGACAAAACTTTTTAGCTTCATGAGATCCCAATGGTTGAGTGATTGTTTAAGTTCCTGAGCTACTGGGGTTTTGTTCAGGAAGTCTGTTCCCATTCCTATATCATGGAAAGTTCCTCCTTTTTTTTTCTTCCAGTAGGAGTCGAGTTTCCAGTCTTATATTGAGGTCCTTGATCCATTTGGACTTGATCATTATGCATTATGAGATGTGGGGATTGAGTTTCATTTTCCTGCATATGGTTATCTAGTTTGTCCAGCACCATTTGTTGAAGAGGGTGTATTTTTTGCAGCCTACATTTTTAGGGCCTTTGTCAAGTATCAAGTAGCTATAGTTACTTGACCCAAAGCCCGGGTCCTCAATTATATTCCATTGGTGTATAATCCTGTTTTATGCCAGTACCATTTTTTTTTATTACTATGGCATTGTAAAGTAGATTTAGATCAGGTATGGTGATGCCTCCAGAGGTGTTTCTTTTGCTGAGGATATGCTTGGATACCCAAGACCTTCTGCCATTCCATATGAATTTTGAGATCACTTTTTTCTATCTCTTTGAAGAAAAATGTTGGGATTTTTATTGGTATTGCATTAAAGCTGTATATTGCCTTTGGTAAGATTTCCATTTTTACTACTTAATTCTGTCTATCTAGGAGCATGGGATGTCTTTTCATTTTCTCAAGTACTCTTCAGTTACTTTTTTGAGTGGTTATGTTTTCATTGTATAGGACTTTCACATCTATGGTTAATGTTATTGCAAGGTATTTTTTTTTGTTGCTATTGAAAAAAAAGGGTGTGTGTCACTTATTTCTTTCTCTGTATCTTTGTCTTTTGCATATAGAAAGGCTACTGATTTTTGTGCATTGATTTTGTATCCTGCTACTTTGCTGAAGGAAGTTAAACACCTTTAAGAGTATTGGGATGGAGGTTCTTGTATCTCTTATATATAGAATCATGTCATCTGTGAATAGGGCTAACTTAACTTCTTCTTTTCCAATTTGTTTCCCTTTTATTTCTTTCTCCTGTCTTTTTCCTTGAGCAAGAACATCCAGTACCATGTTGAAGATTAGAGGTGAGAGTGGATATCCCTGTCTTGTGCCTGATCTCAATGGGAATTCCTTCAGTCTCTCCCCATTAAGTATTATTTGAGTTTTAGGAGCTTTATATATAACCTTTATTATGTTGAGATATAAACTGTCCATGCCTATTCTCTCCAATGTTTGATCATAAAGTCATGTTGTATATTTTCAAAGGCCTTTTCTGCATCTATCAAAATAAGTATGTGTTTTTTTTGTTTAAGCTTATTTATGTTTAAGCTTATTTATGTGGTGTATTACATTGACAGTTTTCCATATGTTGAACCATCCCTGCATTCCTGGGATGAAGACTACTTGATCAATGTGGATAATGCTTTTGATGTATTGTTGAATTTGGTTTGTGAGGATTTTGTTCAGGATCTTTGCATCTAAGTTCAGCAGGGAAATAGGCCTGTAGTTTTCTTTTCTTTTCTTGTGTCATTTCTACCTGGCTCTGGCATAGAAGGAGTTAGGAAGCTTTCCCTTTTCTTTGATTGTGTGGCACAGTTTGAGACAAATTGGTTTCAGTTCCTCCATGAAGCCTTGATAGAATTCAGCTGAGAAGCTATGTTCCTGGACTCTTCTTTTTGGCAAGGTTTTTGATTACCTTTTCAATCTTGATGGTGTGATAAGTTTGTTTAGGAGATTAATGTGCTCTGAGTTTAGCTTTAGTAGTTGGTATTATCCATGAATTCACCCATTACCTCTATACTATCCAGTTTTGTGGAGTAGAGGTTTTTGAAATAAGTTCTGATGATTCTCCTAATTTCACATATGTCTGCTGTGATCTCTCCTTCTTCCTTTCTAATTTTGTTAGTGCTGTGTGTCAGGTGACTAGCAGTGGGAGACATGGAGGTCCCTGTGGTGGAAGAGCCTAGGAAGGGGGGGAACCCTAGCCTACTAGCCTGGGTCCATACAGGGAGGGGCAGTGCCACATGGAGGTCCCTGGTAGAAGCAGGGGGAGCAATAGCCTGCTGACCTGGGTCTGCATAGGGTGTTGGGGGGGGTGACTAGTGGGAAGTCATTCACACACGGAGTTCCTCTGGGGGAATGCTAGTCTGCTGGCCTGGGTTGTTGCACTTAGGTGGGGGATGGTGGCAAGTGGGATGGTGTTCCTGTGGTCCCATGTGGGAATACTAGCCTGATGGCTTCGATTCACACACTGAGGTGGGGGGCATCAGAGCTCCTGTGGAGCTCTGTGGTGGCAGGGATGCCTTTTGGGGGATGCTAGCCAGTTAACCTGGTATTGTTCTCAAATACCCCTGCTTGTTTTTCCTATTGTTAACATATCCAGGGAAAGCTTGAGTTCAGCATCAAAGGGCATCATTTTATACTTCAAATTTCATAAAAGCTAAGGTATGATGCCAGATGTAATTGAATTGCCCAATTTCCCCCTATCCCTACCTCTCTTTATCCCATTCTTCTTTTTTCCCTTTCTTCCTCCTTTTAATTTTTTTAATGGAAACTGAGTCTCACTGTGTAGCTCTGACTGGCTTGGATTTCATTATATAGACCCAGACTACTCTTGAACTTTTTATGTTAAATTTTGGCATTTTCAAATATAATTTGTCCTTGTTGGTTCCCATCTTCCTTCCTGCTCCCTTCCTCTCTTCACCACAACTCCTTCCTCTCCTGTCTCTTCTCTCTTTAAGTTTCATGTCATATGTATCATTTTGCCCTTCCTTCCCCCCTCTTCTAGCTAATCTCTTTATTTTTGCTTTTGTCTGTAGTTCTATATTTATAAGTTTTATTCACATTTGGACATATTTATTTAAATATATATATTCTTTTGCTGATCCACATGCCTCTGCCACCTGAGTGCCAGAACTAAAGGTGTGCCTGCCATGACCAGGTGCTTTGTTGCCTTGTGAGTTTTATATTGTGTGTTGTTCTGGGTAACAGCATGAAAGATGACATCTCACCTAGTCCTGCTCTATTTCACCTGGAACATGAACCTTCCCTTTGTCTTCTCTGGCATATCTATGCTATCTATACTACTTACCTTTTAATCATTTGATAGCTGTCTGAATTATCAGATTGACCATGACAGATACAATGCTTATGTTCCAGTAATCCTGGCTTATTTAATAATGCTCTAATGTACAAAAGTAGTATTGTAAACAACCATATGGATAAACCCAGGAAAGTCAGGATAAAACCATGTATTAAGCCACAGAAAGACAGCATAATTATGGTCCTATAGATGTAGGTGGAGGGGGAGTGTACATAGGGCTTGATAGCAGCCATGGTTTCAGGTATGCATTGACAGGTCTTAGAATATAACTCTTATGAAAAAATGGAGAACTATGAATAAGGTCTCCTTATTTTTTCCAGTCAGTGCTAGAATTTCAGGAATGTGCCACCATGTCTAGACTGAAATTTCATTTTCAAAGAAAGAAAGAAAATAACGAACATGAGAAGATGACTCTATAGTATTTCTTGTTACTGATTGAAGCTCAGGCTTTGCAGATGTACTCTTATACATCTACTAGTCCTTTTGCTGTCTTATAGGTACTCTAAGGGGTTAAAACCAAGGACTTTGTTGAACTTTTAGTTATTAGGAGTATTAGTATTAGGAGCTGGTGACTATATTGTAGAAGGAGTTAGAGTAGTATTCTAAAAGGCATACTGATCTTGGATTCCTTCTTTCTGCTTTTGTCCTTTCTAGGAACTTGGCTCCATGTAACTGGTATAGTAAGAAAGGTTCCTGTTCTCTCACTTCTCTGGGTAGACTGCCTGCCAACCTCTTCCCTGACCCCCTCCATCACAGTGGATTTTATGCTCAGATGTTTATTTCACATTTATCTTACCTTGTTTACCATCAGAGTTTGAGCCCAAATTAAATATTTATGAATGTAATCAATAAATTCAATGTCCCACTAGAGCTTGGATATAAGTAATATTAATCAATACCAAAAGGTTTAATCACCAATAGAGACACACAGAAATTTTGCCACATTGTAGTCACATTTAAACTAGTGTCTCCCAATTGCCCTGGTGCAAATCTGCCATCCCGTGACACAATGCAGGCTGAATTCGTTTAGGTGATGCATTTCTTTGACTACTATCATCTACGAAAATGCTAACTTAGGGGACGTTTTTGAAGGCTTTGCTGAACTGTGCCAACTATTTTAGGCTGAAATACAAAATCTAACTCTCCAATTCACTTCATTCATTTTATCAACTTTGGAACCCAGGACCCTATACCAAAACTACACTCATGTGAAGTTTCATAAGGGTTTTCTTGACAAATGCCCAGTTTTCCTGAACAGACATGGAAGAATCACATCACAGAACAACAAAGGGGAATGGACAGAATAAGGGGCAACATCAATTGTGGGCATGTCCATGCAATGAAATTGCAAGGATGTTTTCACTTTGTTCTTTGAACTTAACATTATTATTTAGAATATTTCTACCAGTTATACAATCACAAAGGAAATTATGCTATGGGCATTGACATAAGAGTCTAGTATAGCTTTTCCTCTATTTCTGAGAGAGGCAGAGCCAATCTACTTTCTTTCTATCATGCATCACCTCCCCAGGACCAGCAACTCTCTTCCCTCCTTCTTTAGAAAATAATTTCTACATGCAATTAATCCATAATAAACTTTAAGTGAACTTTATTTGTTTAATAAAGTCCAAAGGCAAAATTGAATGGTATATACGCAACAGTAATTTTAAATTAGGCTATGCCCATCAGAACTATTTGGTCACCTTGTCCTGGGATTCAGTTTCTTATGTGAAACTTCATAGTTTCAGTCTTCTTTGTAGGCTTCAGTCATATAACTGCTGGGAACATTAGTCTGAGTTTAGGTTCAGCCATAAATGTGGCTTGCACAGTCCATGTTTCTTCATGTGGTATCAGTAGAAAGGGAGATCAGATTAAAATCTCTGACTTTAATGGCCCACTACTAATGAACTCAATCATTGGGTTGTTCAAGCAGATATAAATTTTAATTTTACTATCATATATATATATATATATATGTATATATACACCTCCATATATATACATATTTAATGGACTGCAGACATTTACACAAGGGGTAATGTACAAGGTAGTCCTGGTTTTGTAATCAGATTTATGTTAGTTTAAGAATGAGAAGTGTTCCCAAAAGGCAAAAGGAATCTACCCCTATTTTTTAAAAGTCCAAATTGCCTTTGAAAATTTCTGTACATACTTTGTGCACACCTTTTTTTTCTCGGAGGGATTTTGATTCCGAGAATGAAGAGTAAATTAATGATTGAGGTAAATTTTTCCTAAGGCACTAATGTCTGCCAGACCATATGTTTAACATGGAGAAAGAGATAGATATTATATATATGTCATATGATATGTATTCATATTTTTCATTTATTCTTTATAGACTACTATGAGAAAATGTACTAACTACCTAGCTGAATTTGAGCTTAATTAATCACTCTTAAAAGGCATGAAATAAAAGAAAATTAATTTTTTTCTCACAAACTTTTGTCTTGACAATGCTAGCAAATTTTTTCCAGTTACTATTTTACTTCCAAAGTGTTCCTAAATTCAATCAAAAGGACCTCTATGGGCTGGGGAGATAGCACAGTAGGTAAAGTGCATGTTGCATAAGAATGAGGACCAGTGCTCAGATTCCCAGAACCCATATAAAAATACTAGCCCTTATAGTACACATCTTTGATCCCAAAACTGGGGAGGTAGAGAAAGACAGATCCCTAATGCTCGTTGGCTACCTACTCCAGACAAATTGATGAGCTCAGTGAGAGACACAGTCTCTAAATATAACATGGAGACCTGCTGAGGGGGATGTCCAACATCAACCTCTGTCCTACACATGCATACACATATGAGCACAAACACCCAAACATATACATGTGGGCCCACATAAACACACACACACTAAAAAAAGTGCAGAAACTGCCTAGAGTTTTGTTTCTTATTTGAAACGACATTTCTTATTTGAAATGACAAATTTATTTGCCCAGACTTACTCTTTTGATATCTTTGTTAGCATTTTTAAAAAATCACCACAGAAAAGAATATTGGTTTAAACAATCACATCTCTAAATTCAAATACCAGATATAATGGACTTGGAGACATGAAGATATTTTAAGTACTTCAGATTCAATTTTGCACCATGCATGGTTGCACATACCTGCAATCTCATTTGGGAGCTGAAGACAGGAGGATTAGGAATTCAAGATCATCTTCAGCTACTTAACAAGTTCAAAGCCAGTTTGGAATACAGGAGACTATCTAAATCCTCTGCCTACACCCCCCCCTCCCCGCAAAAAGATTAAACTCTTCTTACTCATCTTATTTACTAATTTTTATTTTCAGGGTTTCTTTTGTTTTGGTTTGTTTTTCAAGGTAGGGTCTCCTTCTAGCCCAGCCTGATCTGGAATTCACTATGTAGTCTCAGGATGGCCTCAAACTCACAAAGATCCTCCTACCTCTGCCTCCTGAGTGCTGGGATTAAAGACCTGTTCCACCACACCCAACTTCAATTTTTATTTACTAATTTTTATTTTTGAGAGGCTACCCTTGACACTTTTTGTCCCTCTTGCAAGAAAATTACAGGACCACATACCACATATATTCAATACCTACTTACTAAATGAAAAAACAGATTGTTAATATGCTATGTCAATCCTCCTACCTTTATAAACATACCCTTAAATGTCCTGATGAAAAAGTTCAAACATAGAATGTCTAGGCCCCTTAGAGTTCTATGCCCTCTTCCCACCCCAGCTCTGTCTATACTAGATAGCACCCCATACACATATGTAGAAACACCTCAGTCCATACAGCCATGATTCATACATCCTTTTGCTATCAACAAAGTTGAACCTTGAGAAGAGGAACAAACATGTGCTTGGCACCATTGTATAGGAGTTCTGTAACAGGAGAGGTGGGCACATGGCTCCATTATGGAGCAGCCTCACTTGTCCAGGTCTGAAAACCAAACCACATTCGCTGGAGTTTAATGCAGCTCTCTATCTTTATTTAACAACATTGATCTTCAGTTCCCTTATTGTTCCTACTGACTTCCACTTAACAGCTGGAAGCAGATGTTTCTTTTAGAATTTTGATAATACTTAATCTGGGCTGTTTTCCTTGAACATTCTTACCAATTTGAGATCCTGTTCTATATTCATTCCACATCATCTGCCTTTCTTTCAAGTTACATAATATATGATCTCTCTTTATGGTATTGAATCACAGATAACCATAACCACTTTGTACTGTTTTCCAGGAGAATCCTATCCCCTGGATTGGTTATATCATCTCATACTCTAAATACATTTATTGCTTTGTATAGAAATAAAAATAATGATAATTGCTGCAACATTTTCCTCAAGATTGTTTTAAGTATAAAATATAAGAATATAGGGTTAGCTGGGCGTGGTGGCGCACGCCTTTAATCTCAGCACTCGGGAGGCAGAGGTAGGAGGATCGCCGCGAGTTCAAGGCCACCCTGAGAATACATCGTGAATTCCAGGTCAGCCTGGACTAGAGTGAGACCCTACCTCAAAAAAAAAAAAAAAAAAAAAAAAAAAAAAAAAAAAACAACAACAACAACAACAAAAAAGAATATAGGGGAAGGTAATCTTCAAATCCCATCAAATACCACATAAATACATTGAGTTATTGTCACCACCACTGCATACTTGTACTTAAAACTTAATTAGTATTGCTTTTCAATTCCCTACTCACCAAATTTGAAATTCCATTTACCATTTAATTGTAAAATTGATCTGAGACACCTTAGGATGCATGCATATTGTTTATTACAACTTAAAGGAGGGTGCTGCAGTCAGGTTCGCATTGCTGGTAGAAATCACCCAACCAGGAGAAACATGTAGGAAAAAGAGGTTTAGTTTGGCTTATGGGCTCAAGGGGTAGCTCCATGATGGCAGGGAAAATGATGGTATGAGCAGAGGGTGGACATCACCCCCCGGCGCACATAAGGAAAAAGAGAGTATGCCAAACATTGGACCCATACATAACAGCAAGTTTCCCACACACACTGTTAGCCCAGTCCAGGCAAAGCTCTTTCTCACCCTCATAAGCCAAACCTTACAGTGCATAGTTCTTACTGCATTTGGGCCTTTCAACTCTGACCAGAATAGTCCATCAAGCTGAACTTACAGACTGCAAGGAGTCTCTTAGGCAGACTGCAAGGAGTCTCTTAGGCAAAGGTTTCAAATCCTTCCACATTCCTCTTGAAAATCAGCTCCAAAAGGCCAAAGCCACATAGTCAGGTGTCTAGCAGCAATCCCACTCCTTGGTACCACTTTACTGTTGCAGTCAGGTTTGCATTGCTGGTAGAAATCACCTGACTAGGAGAAGCTTGTGGGAAAAAGAGGTTCATTTTGGCTATAGGCTTGAGGGGAAGCTCCACGATAGGCAGGGGAAAACGATGGCATGAGCAGAGGGTGGACATCACCCCCTGGCCTACATAAGGTGAACAACAGAAACAGGAGAGTATGCCAAACAATGGCAAAGGGACACTGGCTATAATATCCATAAGCCCGCCCCCAACAATACACTCCTCCAGGAGGCATTAATTCCCACATCTCTATCAGCTGGGAACCTAGCTTCAGAACACCTAAGTTTATGGGGGCACGTGAATCAAACCACTACAGAGGGTAAAGCTAAAACTCAGCTATGTCTTTACAGTCTCATTTATTTATTTGCAGTACTAATTAAACAAAATGCACAAATGACAAAATGCACATGTAAACTGAACAGAAAAAGACAGAAAATTTACTAATAGACCTCTAGGATTTTACTCTGAATTATTTTGTACTAGATATGTGTTTGTTTAACTTTTTTTGTTTTATTTTTATTTTTCTTCTAGTTGCCAATTGCAGCTATGGATGCTGTAATTTGTTGTAAATTTCCTAAAACGTCTTTTCTTTAGTATACTCCCATTTCTCTTATGACAGAGTGGTCATAGTATTACATTACATCTCTATGAATGCTAAGAGGGTGAAAACATAAGCATTTACTTCCAAATTCTACAACTTGGGCCTTAAATTTTCCTGGCTCTCATTAAAGACATCTATAAATGTAAATGTAAACTTAGATTGGAAGACTTGTCTTCTTAGAGTCTGGTGAATTTATTTAAGGTTTTTGTTCAAGATATTTTGGTTATGAATTCTCTGATAGTTTCTATGCCTAGTCAACCTATGAAATTTGTCCAGCGGAGTCTTCTCAGTCATTTATTTTGTATGACCTACATTTATCAATGAGGAACCTCAAAAGTATCATCTCATGACATCTCTGAGCCTTACGTCTATACCAGACACAAGTCATGACATCTCAAGCACAGAGTTAATTGGTTGCTCCTAAATGATTCCTGCATAATAACTGTTAAGGAAGCTGATAGTTATCATTTAATCTGGGAAATGTTGTTAACTTTTCTATTGTTCTTTAACATATAGTACAATAACATTATTTTGTTAAGATATAATAGAGACAATTCTCCTTCTTATGCTGCAAAAAAATTCCCTAAAAATTACAACAGTCTACCCTAAGGTACCTAAAAGGAAGGACACATTTTAATATGTTAAAGAGAATAGGAAAGTTGGAGAAAAACCATTTAAACGCTATAAACTTCTCTAATCAGTAATAACAAGGCTAGAAGGAAAAGATTCATTATGAAATGTTAAAAATCTAGAGTACTTGAGATCTCAGTCTAGTCAGAAGTTTAAGCAGGGCTACAGGATGGCTGAGACAGGAGGATTATAAATTCAAGACCAGATTGTGCCATATACTTAGATTCTGGCTCAAACAGACGAAAGAAAGGGACCTATAGTCAGCCTGTTACCTAAAAGACAACATTTTACTTATCTCAGCCAGAGTATATACTATCCAAAATTGGTTGATAGTGTCATAATATAGGATTCTACTCAAAGTGATTATTTAGGTAAAACAAGAGGAACTGAAAATATTGATAGATGTTTAACAGGATTAAATTAAAAGCTTAACTTCTCTCCTGAGAGTCCCGTCAGCTACATTGGTCTCTGTACCGGTTCTCCTACTGCACATTGGAACTTTCCAGGGACCAGAGCTCTACCTCAGAAGTAGAAGAGAAGGAACTTCAGAAATTCTGTCGTGTCTCTGAGGTGGGACAATTTTAAAGATAAAAATGGATGGGGCTGGAGAGATAGCTTAGCAATTAAGGCACTTGCCTGCAAAGCCAAAGGGCCTTGATTCAATTCGCCAGAACCCACATAGGCCAGAATGCACAAGGTAGCACATGTGTCTGGAGTTCGTTTGCGGTGGATGGAGGCCCTGATGCACCCATTTTCTCTCTGTCTCTCTCTCTCTCCCTCTCTCTCTCTCTCTCAAATAAATAAAAAATAAATAATTTTTTTTAAAAAGATAAAAATGGTCAAATAGGTGACACTGGACCTGGAACATTTCCTAAAGGATGTGCTTAGTGAGGTGCTCCATGCAAAATGACTCTTCAGCTTCTGACAGTACAAAGATTCACCTGTTGTACAGGTGATACATCTCATATTTATTTGTAGCAAGTGCAAAGTTGGCAACTGCCAGAAGTAGTTTGTAGAATTTAGGAGACAAAAGGCAATGAGACCCCACTCTCTCCATTTCACTCCCAAGTTTCTATTCCCCATTTGTTCTGCCTCTTCTGCCATCATGTGAAGGACCATAAAAATTGTGTGGCAGAAAATGAGGAATAGGTGTTATTTATTTATTTATTTATTTATTTATTTATTTATTTATAAGTAAAAGGGAGCAAGGGGGGAATATTGAGATTATAGACATGCACCAAAATGCTTAACTATGCTAACACTTTCAACAACAACAACAAAAAAGTATCTCAAGTAATACTTGTATGTAACTTTATATATAGCTCCCAAGTGAAAATACTTCCTACTTTCATACACACACACACACACACACACACACACACACACACACACATCATTCCATTACATCGATAAGAAACGCATGTTTATCATTTGTGCATTAGCCATTGAATGCATTAATTGTACATTTTAAGTACACATTGCCAAGCTGGGTTGATGTTCAGATGAATACTTAGATCACCAGTCTTCTAGGATGTACTTTCCTCTGGCAAATGGGTTAAAGTCTGATGTCAGACTGAATGTAATTAGCACAGCTGATATACAAAGAATTGCCTGTCAGGAAATGTCACTGTCACTGAGGGCTGCTCCTTGCCTACATTCAATTTTCTGTCTGGCTCAGAAAAATTTAATAACAAGTTGGAATTCACGTTTTAAAATTTTAAACAATTTTCATAAAAATTACCTTATTTCATTTTTACTTTTCTTTAATATGATCTTTGGTTGTCATGAAGTAAGATACTAGACACATTTCATTTCTTTAACTTTCACTGCCTTTTGTCCTTTGAAGATAGATTCTTTTTTCTACTTAGCACTTTCCAAATTTTGAATGGAAGTTTAAATTTCATTGAAATTACAAAATAAGAAATTGGGCAATAGTTGCAGAACGTTGCAGAAAGACATATGACCCACATTACTTCCCCTGTCTTCAAGAAGGGGAGACTTCTTTACTGTCCCAAGATCATCAACTCACATGTAACTTTCAAAACCCATCTTTATTACTGTTAATCTTGATTTATGGACTATTTGGCTGACTGAAGTCATTCTAGCCAGGGACTTCACTATATAATTTACTTGAGCATAAATCCAGAACCTGTCTTTAGTGGCTTCAGAATCTTCTGTAGTGACTGCAAGTTCTGAGGGAGAAAGTGCTATTTAATCCCCCCTTTTATAAATTTAAAATATGCCATTTTGGTAAAGGAGAGGAGTGGGATTCTAAAAAAAATCAGTCTCCTAAAGGTGAAAAAGAGGTCAACAGTTCTGTCATTAGAATCACAATAACAAAGTGGAGGACATTTGTCAAGCAAAGTGCAAATATTAATAGTACTTTGTGAAACACTTCAATCAGCAGGACTCTAAAAGGAACTTGAAGGGCTGAATTAAAATACCAATTTTGAATTGTAAAATATTAATTAGCAGAAACATAAGGGTGTAGCTGCTAGTATTTGGCTATTCTAAGAGGAATCAATGAGGGAAAAGGGTTGCATATTATTTGTGGTATCATGTTTAGAAAGTAATGCACAAGATGGACAATAAATAAATGGCCTTGAAACTGAAACTTAAAGAAATTTAGTTGACTAGAAATGTAGCAATGGGTTGTGCATTTAATTTAAAAGAGATATGTGATCGATAGGATACATAGAAGAACAGCACTTTGTCTGAAAGAAATGTCCACACCATGAGGTTGCAGGGACAGATGGGTATGTGGGAATAATGGATCATATATTTATTGAGCTTTAGAAGGTAAGTTAGCCAATTCCACTGCAAACATTTCGTATTGCAGGTGAGTAGGGACTTTGTCCAAACATAAATTATTGTGATCAATGAAAGGATATCATTAGTTATAGGATATGGTTAGTTATAATTTCACAAAGATCATAGGGGAGCATACATTAATGAGGGAACAGATAAGAAGAAAGGAAACTAGTTATTTTCTAGAAAATGTACAATTTGATATATTCTTTGCTTACCCTCTTGGCAATTTCGTTTCTTAGAAGAGAGAAAATAGCCAGGCGTGGTGGCACATGCCTTTACTCCCAGCGCTTGGGAGGCAGAGGTAGGAGGATCGTCCTGAGTTCAAGGCCACCCTGAGACTCTATAATGAATTCCAAGTCAGCCTGGGCTAGAGTGAGACCCTACCTCGAAAAAAAAAAAAAAAAAAAAAACAAAGAGAGAGAGAGAAAGAGAGAGAGAGAGAATAGAATCAGAAGGTGCCACTAATTATAAATTAATTCTTACCAGGAGAAAAATTGAATTGACAATTGGATTGGAATCCAAAGTCTTTAGCACAGAAGTGATTATTGATTGGAGTGATTGGAGGATGAGTGTAGTTTATTACATGTAAGTTCTTATTTTTGCTAGCCTGACTGCTTATAGTCTTTAACTAGCCCTCTGCTACTACTACCTTGCTGTGGTGTCTGTTTAGATAATCAACATCTGGATGGAGAAAAAAGTCCGGTTCTATAAATCACCATTTAGGCAGAAACCAGTGGAGAGTGAGGTCTGCTAACTGGATTAGCCTCAATCCACCTGCTGTGGACAAGGCAGGACATGTGGTCAAAGATATTTGCAAGTAAGAAAGGAATTTTTAAAAATGTTATTAACATTATTGTTGACCTGGAGGAAAAATGAGTAACTGAAATAATCCAGGCACTTTACTTTCTCCTTGTCTCCTACAAAATTAAAATCATTAGTTGCCTCCATCTCTACCTTCCTGATTATTCTACCTTCACATTAGGTTGTTAGCCCAGCCTTCTTTCAAGGTAAATCCGTTTCTTGCCATAGTTCTTGAATCTGCTGTAATCCTTTGGTCTACCCTTTTATGTCTGAAGACATATTTCTCATCTCCCTTGTTGCTGAGTAGCTGAAGAGATGGTACCAATGTATGCCCACCTGCTCTTGCATTGAAGAGTAGACAGGTGGACAGGAAGAGGAGGCAAGGGGAAAACCCATCTATAGGACCGAAATATTCCTTTCTCTGCTCAAAATCTTAAATAAAGTGTAGTGGTTGTGGAGGCAGGAGTATAGGGAGCTATCACACAAGAGGAGGAGGACACAGACCTTAGGGTAGATGGGGCAACAATGTTAGGGTAGATTGATCAACAAATCTATTACAGCCTTCAGAAATAGATTTTTGAGGATGTGCAGCAGGCTTGAAATACATTTAAACATGATTTCTGCAGGGAAAATAAAACATAATAGGAGTGACACTGAGAGCATGACCATAGTTGTAAGTAGACTGAGAACAAAGAAAATTTGTTTCTTCATTGCCCGGGAAGTGACACTCCAAAGACTGCTGCGTTGACATGGTGAGAAGTCTTTGTACCTATCTAGAGGCAAGGTCCCTCTGACTACCCCTGACCCTGCTTTCTTGCCTCTTAGCACAGGAAGAGGCTTCCCCCCCCCCCCAAATCACTTATCTGCCTAAAGTTTTGACCTGACAAGAAACAAAGTAAAAACCAAAGTCTGGTTTCTCTAAGTTTCCATGAATTTAACTCACATTGCAAGAAGAAAGAAGGTAGTTGAACACACCTGAACAGATTTTTGACATATACTGTTCCAGTCCCACACAAAATCATTTTTAAGCAATGACCTATATTTTTGCTCCCAAACGACTCTGTTCTCGAACACTGTTTATTGCCCAAGACCACTGACTTGCTGTTAAAAGTCTCTAACATTTGTTTAAAAATTGCCTGGATTTCTTACTCCTCCCTCCTCCTCTATAGGTCTAAGTCATGCTGGGCTACTGGGTTATCAGAATACTTTATTGTTCTCATGTTATGATGTTCATGATAAATAATTATGTATGCTTTTCCTGCTGGTTAATCTATAATTTTCAGGTTATTTTAAAGAGTGAATTGGGCAGAAGAAAAATTTCCACTTACTCCTACATGTTAATATAACAAAAACTGGAAAATAAACAAATTCAACAGCAAGATTTTAATCTTTATAATATTTGCAAAAAGAATAAAATTAAGAATTTTTAAAGTAGAGATATAAAGACCAATAATGGAATACAAACAATAAATAATACTGGAGATGACCAAAAATATTAGTGACAAATTTAAGGATCTTTCTTTATGACTATAAATACAAATAAAATATTAGAAAATTGCCAGGCATAGTGATGCATGCCTTTAATCCCAGCACTCAGGAGGTAGGAGGATAGCAGTGAGTTTTTTGAGATCACCCTGAGACTAAATAGTGAATTCCAGGTCAGCCTGAACCACAGTGAGACCCTACCTCAAACCCCCCCCCAAAAAAAATTAGAAAATAAAAATACATCAGTTTACTGAAAAAATTATCCATGATTACAAAGTGGGCTATAATCTGAGAACATGTTGCTTAATGTTAAAAACTTTCCATATAATGCCTCTTATCAATAAGTAAAGTAAGGAATTTTGAGAAATAAATAAAATTGCACTTGATAACCCCAACTTACATTCATAAGTTCTTCAATAACTAAATCACTTTTTCTTAGTGTGATAAAGGGAAAAATGTTAGTTATATTCTCATTTAGTTAACAGTAAGACAAGGACAAAGTTGTTGGCTGAGAATGAATTTACTTTTTTTAGGATTCATTCTCAGACAATTTACAGATGAATATTTTTTATTATATTATTATTACTTTTGACTCAGCAGCAGAATATCTACCTTCTTTCTACCTGTGGGAAAACCCATATGGTATGTGAGTAAAATGATGCTTAAGATATAGAAAAGGAGGTTTTAGAGCCAATTTAGAAAGCTTAGGTAATGAGAAAGAAGAATGAGAATGAGAAATGTCAGGATGAGCCTGCAAGCTTACAGTAGGTAGTATAAAAGGCAATTTTAAGAAAGCATGGCTAATGAGGACTCTTTCATGTGCTAAAGGCTGTATATAAAATGTACTGCTTCATCTCACAGTCACAGGAAGAATGGGTAGAGCTGATAAACACAACGGGGTAAATATGACACAGGCTCCAACTGAGAGACCTCCCAAAGTTCCAAATTTGGAACAATATGAGCACAAAATCAAATAAGCAATGGAAGTACAACCCAATTTGTAATCCAAAGTATAAACTAATCCTCCAGGACTTAATTTTGAGGATGTATTACATTTCTTAATTATTTCTAAATTTTATTTATTTGCACACGTATGTGTGTATGTATGTATGTTAGGGTTTCTTGCCATTGCAAATGAACTGGCTTTAAGTGGGTGGCTCAGGAATTGAACCTGGGCCAGCAGACTTTGCAAGCAAGCACCTTTACCTGCTGGGCCATTTTCTCAGTAACCTTTTATTGTGTGTGTGTGTGTGTGTGTGTGTGTGTGGTTTATGAGTATATTTGTTCAAGTGTATGAGTGTGGTTACACATGTGCCATAGTTCATGTGCCATGGCATGTATATGGAGGTCAGAAGACAACACAGGGTACCAGTCCTAGCCTTCTACCTTGTTTGAGGCAAGGTTCACCACTGTATGCAGCAGGCTAGGTAAGCCCATGAATTTCCAAGGATTATCCTCTTTCTGCCTCCCATGTCATAATTGTGCTTGGATGACAGACATGTGCTACTGCAGCTGGTTGAAGCAGGTCCTTGTGATCTGAACTCAGGTCATCCTGCTTGCACACTGAGTCATCTCCTCTGCCCTGGAGGTTTATTTCTAATCACATTGTTCCAGTTTTGATTATTGGAAGTTCTCTCAGTGGCATGTGTTATATTCCCACCACTGGGCTTTTTCAGCTCTTTCTGTAGTTTTGGTTTCTACAGCATTCAGGCATATCTTAAGTTAATGCATATTCATTTAGGGAGCAGTATAATCATTATCTCAGAAAAGTGTGCTTCATGTGTGAATTTTTTTAAAAATTTTCTAAATTTAGGGTTAATAAAAAGTGGTATGAGTTTTGTTGCCTTATGTATGGTATTCAAATGCAATAGTTATTTATTAGATATTTGATAAGTGTGATAATGGAATGCTTACTAAGTACAAGCCCACAATTGAAATGATTCAAGTGTATTCAATTAAACTATTTTCGGAATAGATATTCTTACATGTCTAAGCTAGTCTGTGTTAACAAAGTAAATCAGCAGAGACACAAAATTTGGGAGAGGGTTTTGTCCAAGAAACATGGATGAATTATATTATTCCTATCTATCCTTCCTCCCTAGAAAGCTGGACTTCAGGTGTGAGGGAAGAGTTTTAATAGCATTTGAGGGTGCTTCTAAGGGGCAAGGCTTAAAGCTTACATCAAGGACTCCGCTGTTACTTAGCTTGGTTACAACACCAACTTTTTGGAGTAGAGAAATCTTAAGGAAGATGACTGGTAAGTGTCAGAACTTGTCATAATAGCAATAATAAAAAATATTTAAAATTTACTAAAACAGGTTTTCTCAGACAATGTTAAATAAAAATGATACTAATCTCTGTTACAATTGACTGGTTCTTGATTGCTTTAATTTTATACCTTCATAACAATATTTCCAGAGATTATGTTATATCCTTTATGGGTTAGCTTGCCTAAAATAACCATTAACTAAAGTATTTACTAAGCATACTGCTCAGGTATTTGACACTTAATGCCTCACAGGTTGAGCTGCAGTGTTGTATGCTTTAGACTCTCTAAGGTCCTTTTTAGAGTATAAGTAGGTTAGTCCCACCAAGTATGTGACTTATTTTAATCTTTCTGTGCCTGTTCTTTTTCAATAGGTTATGAGTAGCAGCTCGACTTAAAAAAGCTACTGTGAGGTTTAAATGAGGTACTCTGAAATAAAGATCTTTGTATTAATTTTGTTCTAGTTAGTGCCAACTTCATGAATGTGAGTGACTTATACAACTACACATTGGTCTCTAACACTCAGTAGAAGGTACTGTGCTTGGTCCCTCTGCCGTTGCTGTCTTAAATTTCTTAGCCAGTTTTGAATGAGGAGTCTTGCATTCTCAGTTTGTATTAGACCCTGTGAATTGTTTCCTGGCTTCACTTAACTGAATTACAAGTCCATTGAAGTCTGAAATGTCATGGTCTGAAATGTCATGGATGCCATTATACCCCTAATATGATCTTCAGTGCTTAGTTCAGTTTATAGAAGTAATTCATGTTTATTGAAAATGATTGTGTGCTTTACTTAAGAAAGTTAAAAAAAAATTGGTAAACAGAGAAGACCTGCTTGTGAATTATCCATATTGTAGTATCCAACAGCTTTGTTTACCTGAGAAAAATCAAATGAAGGCAATCTATTTCAATCACAGAGCTGTTATCCATATCTATAACATCACCATGATTTTCAGTCTACAATGTCAATTTTAAATTTTACTGAGGCCTAGAATTTGGTCTAAAGAAAACTCATTTATAATAACAAAATCAACAGAGATATAACTGTAATTAAAATATTGCTCTCTCTCAAATAGGTTATCTCTCCAGACTTCAAGCTGCTTCAAAGGGTCTTACACTATCTTCAGGCTTTACACTTCACTTAGGATATAAGTGACAATGCCTCAACTCATCTGCCTCAGAAGAACTTTAATTGGGACATCAAAACCATTCTTTAAAGACCACGGGCCAGTTTTTCAAACAGCGCTCATAAATTAGAATCATCTGAACAACCCTAATTATTAGGAATCTGAGATTGTGTGTCCATTTTGTATAAAATATTTGTTACACGTTTCTGTGAAAGTAAATATAATTTACCATAGCATATTTCGAAAACCTGCTAACTTACTCTGTGGTTGCAATGTTAAATTAAAATCTGCATTCTTGATCATCTCCTGGGTATAAATCATTACTCTCTCTAAGAAGAGAAGCACATTCTAACTATAGCAAGTAAAATCTTCATCAAAATACATTTCAGCTTTTTGGCCTCATGGGTAAAGTTCACATTGTGCCTGTTGATCCTCTACCAAATGATTTGACTCCAGTTGATTGATTTTGTTTAAGGGTAACAAACCAATCTACTGCTGTAGGACTGAAAAAAAAAAAAATACAGTAGCCTGAAATCTCATGAGGAAGCTTCCCCAGAGACTTGAGTAGAAAGGAGCAGCAGTCTACATACTTTCATCAACAAAATGTCCAAAGCAATACTGCCTCACACCTTTGCACATCCGTTGCAGATGTGTTTTACTCTACTTTAGAATGTGAGCAGGTTGATTTACAAATTAATGAAAAACAACTCAGCAGTTAGTTAGGTGAGGATCTAGATGGGGAGGAAGACTTTAAATATAAGCAAATGCAGATCCAGGAATGATAAATGGGCTTTATATTCATTGTCTTTCTTAACCTGAGCTATATTAATGAGAAATTAATTAATTTTTGACAACATTAATTAGTCTTTATTAACTGCATAATTGAAAAGAAAACTCTATTTGTTAAATAACCATATTACTTTCTTAGACAAAATATGATTGACAGAGTCATGACTCCCTGTGAAATCCCCACAGAGTTCTGAGTCTACCTCCCACAAGACAAGGAAAATGCAAACTTCTGTGGTACATAGTTCCTCTATTTCTTTGCCTGCCCTAATAAGAAGATATGTCTAAAAGAAACACTTGGAGTCATGAGCACAGGATGGATGACTCTCACTTGATTTTTATGTGGACCTTTCTGTGTGATACACAACTTTGTAAATCTTCCAATTAATTCTTTGTCACATCATCTCTTTCTTTGCTTCCATTTTTTCATTTGATGATCATTCAGTGATGACAATTAACTTTAGATTCCTTTGAACTCTTAATTATGTGCTTCTAATACTAAACTACATGCTGACTTTCATATGTATAACCCAATTAGTAATTGCCATCCTGTCACCAATCCAAAATAAAGTGTTTTTTTCAGCAAAGTGATTGTTAGTCCCTTTTACCAAATGATCATTTGACACTAGTTTGTTTCATATCCTTCTCATTTATAATGTAGATTGGTTACTTTCAAAGTGTGGACTGGTCCAGCTGCTTAAATTCACCAGAGAATTTTTGAGAAACAATTTTCAAGCCACTTTTGACACATTGAATCAGAAATTCTAGGAGTGAGCCTGAGTGGCTACTCTTATGATTCTGATAATGTGAACATTTGAGACCCACTGGAGTAGACAAATATTTCATCAGTTATATATTTTAATTACATTGGAAAAAGAAAATATGTCACAGTTGATTTGCACTGAACAGATATTAACTAACAGGTCCTATGTGTTTGACTTTTGTTGCTGTGAAAACATATCTGACATTGGGCTGGAGAGATGGCTTAGCAGTTAAGGCACTTGCATGCCAAGCCTAAGGACCCAGGTTCAATTCCCCAGAACCCACATAAGCCAGATGCATAAGGTTGCACACACATCTGGAGTTTGTTTGTAGAGAAGCTGGAGGCCCTGGCATACTCATTCTCCCTCTCCCTCTCTCTTGCTCTCTGCTTTCCAAATAAATAAAAATAATTTTAAAAATATCTGACATGTACAGCTTAAGGGAGGAAGGATTTATTTTGACTCATGGATTCAGAAGTTTCAGTCTATTCTGGATCAACAAAGTAGCTTCTATCATGGTAACTATGAGAGAGAGAGAAAGATAACACATGTGATGTATTATCTTATTTATTTTCTTTTTTCCTAAAATCCTACCTGGTCCTCTATTCAGGGCATATCTTTCACAGTTAGTTTATCATCTTGAAATGCCCTTATAGATACATCCAGAAGTGGGTTTACTACCCTCCTATTCATTTCTCCATCTAATTCAGTAGCAAAACCTTAGTAAGTCTTAACTTAGACACAGACACATATCCTCCACTATCCTTTTTTTTTTATTCATCTCTGCTATATATAATTCCATTTTGTTAAACATGAATTATCATAGAAAATGTAACATTTAGAATGTTAGAACTTTTGCAGATGATTTTCACTCTCACTTTCTAGTTAACTATTCAAGGAGAAAAAGTAGCTATAGAAGGTCACATGACCAGGTATTATAAAAACTATGATTTGGAATCATCACCTAGGTATACCACATTTCAATCAAACTGGCAACCAATTTAAAGAGAAAAAATAGTTACCACATGACTCTTTTTTTTAATTTTATGCTTAAAACATGAAAAAAAAATTGGCCTTGGATTTTAAAATATCATTTTTCTAAATGGAAAATAATCAATCTTTTTCATGTACAAGAGCTATTTTATTTGTAAAACTGATGTCAAAATTCATTAAGATGATTGATGATAACACAATTCATGAGAAATCCATGTCATTCACAAGTCATGATGCAAATGAATGTGAATTTACCTAAAATCTCCAAGAAAGCAGTTTAGCATTAAGACTAAGACAGATTTATGAAAGATATTAGTCACAGCAACATGTAAACTAAGAAAAATGTGAAACACAAGCAAATCCAATGGCCTGTTTCAGAAAACAGTCTTCACTAGAATGTTCAAAATGAGAGGGAAGGGAAAGAAAACATTCCAGATAAAGGTCACACATTTGAATTTTCCCTTTTCATTTAAAGCAAGAGACCTTTCATACTTACCTTGTTAAGCAATTTTTAGCCTCGTATGCAAAAATATTTAAAGAGAAACAAGAACAGAAAAAAAAAAAGTCCTGATTTGCATCTGGCTTTCCCAATAACACTTTTTTTTTAAGCTCTTCCAGACCACAATGATGAAGGACCTAAAACAGGGCACGGTACCCAGAGCTATCTTACAATATATTTATACAAATCCTCAACACAGTGAAAGGAGTTTTACTCAATGCAAAAGACAATAGGATAAATTATCCTCAAGGCCTATTTTTCATTATTCTCTTGATAGTTCATAATTTCAGGGAAATGCATGCATTCATTTTAGATGACAAATGAAGGCAAAAGCTCTAAGGACTTGCTCTTCCACTCAGTAGTATTTGCACTAGAAATTATCATGTTCCAAGGCAGAGAGAACATGGCTACCCTCAGTTTTCTTGGTTTCACTGGAAGATAAGTGAGCACAGAACTCTCTGTGTTACTGAGTTAAAAGTTTACTAGCATCATTGAATCATCTAATTTATATAATTTACACAATGTAATGTTATAACCCTCCTAAAATTCTTATCCATAATGAATTATAAGTAAATATGGCATTTTAAAACTAATTGGCATTTTGAAAACATCTAAACCAATTGTTCTTATGCATTTAAAAATACAAGGAATAGTTCTTTATTCAACGAGAGTGTTAGCCTTTAATATAAATAAACTTCTCAAAATGAAGTTTACAATAATATACCTCTTGTCAATCCACACAATAAATCCAGCTTATTTGGAAGTTTATTCTTATTGGGCGAACAGATTGAAGGACACACACTTTCTCCCCCTGCATTTCTGTGAGCACATCTACCTCCATTTTGTTTCAGAATTGATTCCATTTTGATTCACATACATTTCTAACATCTGATGTACTAGAAGCCAGGATGTTTCCATTAAGTGGTCCTGCCAGAGTTTTCTGCAGTTACTTTGTCCTCAGAACTTGGCAAGTACTTACTATCTGAGAAAGATACATGGTGAGTCTAACAGAATTCAGTGTTACTAGAAAATTTTCAGTGCCAGACTTCTGGTCAAGATGGCTACCACCTGACTGTGACACACTTCCCTGGGGAAAAAAGGCAAAGCATTAAGGGTTCACTGGGTCTTTTAGGGAAGAGAAATCTGTAATAGATCACCAGTGGGAGGGTGCAGAGGGAAAAAAAAAAAGGGAATCGCTGATTCCCTCAATCACGGGTAGCCCACCAGTCCTGCAAACCCCCAAAGCAGCCGCAGTACCCATAGTCCCAGCCTTAGAATACTTCCGCACTTACTGTAGGAAAGAGGACCCAGACCAGCATAGTTCCACTTGCCTCACTGAACAGGGCCGTTAGCCCCGCTACCCTCACCCATGCATGACCTTGGGCAGGCTCTGCCCACTGGCTCCCTCGAGGCTCAATTGGTCCAACTGCCCACTACAAGCGCAACGCCCATCCACTCATGCAAGCTTATCCTGCTCTGCACATTTGCCCACTTACTGATACTGCCACCCATCAATCCACGTGAGCTCAGGTACATTCCACCTACCCACTCGAGCTCAGGCATACTCTGCCTGTCCACCCATGCCAGCTCACACCCAATTCCCCATCTTTGGCACCAGCTGCCTGCCTGTATCCCACTGTGTGCAAGCTCAGGCTGCTTCATTGTCCCAGTGTCCCCCCACATGTGAGTTTAGACTGCTTCGGTGCTTGGTCCTTTGGTGTCCCTCCATGCATGAGTTCAGGCTGCTTTGGCATTCTGCCAAGTGAGAGCTCAGGCTGCTTTGGCGTTCAGCCAAGTGGGAGCTCAGGCTGCTTTTGTGTTCTGCCAAGTGGGAGCTCAGACTACTTTGGTGTTCCACCGAGTGAGAGCTCAGACTGCTTCAGCTTCCCTGGCCTGTGAGTTCAGCCTGATTCACACACACTCGTGTTAAGGCAGGACCACTCTGCCCATCTGCTTGCCAGCCTGCTAGCTCAGGCCAACTCCCCCAAAGGGCACCACTTCTCCCACCCATCAAGACCACAGTTCTACTCTCCCTGCCCATACACTGTGATGAGCAGAGCACAGCACAAAAGAAATAACACAACAAATCAAATGCAAGTAAATCCAGTAAGATCACCCAGTCCTACTATGAATGTCTCTAATCAAAACATAGAAGAGACATTAGGATCACAACACCAAAATGAAGCTATGAGCAATGCAACCCTGACCAAGCTACTGGTAGAACTTGGAGAAAAGCAACAAAGGACCAATAATCATGTAGATGCTGCCATCACAAGACTAGACCTAATAGATAAGAAAATGCAAGGAGTTCAAAGACAGTTAAGAGATATGAAGGAGAGTGAAACAAAAGAGGACCTCAAAAATCAGCTGGTGATGCTAAATGAAGTAATAAATAAATGAAAGGATGCATTCCAAGAACCATCAAGAAAATCAGAAAATGATGTGAAAAGGGAGCTTGAGAGAGGGATGGAAACTATACATAGAAAAATAGTAGAAAATGAAAACCTAATTGAACAAGTCCAAAAATTTTTAGAAGCTCCCAACAATATAGTCAGCCATGTGGAGGAGAGAAACTCAGATCTGGAAGACAAGACAGAAGAAACAGTTTGAGAGTTCAAAAGTGTCAATAAGTTCAAAATTTTCTGTGAATAGATCATGAGGGAATCGTGGGACACCCTTAAACATCTCAACATCCAGATCATGGGAATACCAGAAGAGGAAGAAATTCAGACCAAAGCATGGAGAACTTACTTAACAAAATAATTGAAGAAAACTTCCCCACTCTCTCAAAAGAAAGGCCCATCAAGATACAAGAAGCTAACAGAACTCTAAATGGATTGGACCAAAGGAGAAACTCTCCAAGACATATTGTCATTAAGACTCTAAACACTGACACCAAAGAGAAAATCCTAAAAGCAGCTAGGGAAAACAGCACATCACTTTTAAAGTTAAGCCCATCAGAATTACTTCAGACTTCCCAATGGAAACCCTGAAAGCCAGAAGGGCATGTAATGGAACACTGTGAAATCTAAGTACCTATGGCTTCGAACTCAAACTACTTTACCCAGCAAAAATATTGCTCATAATAGAAAGAAAAACTTTCCATGACAAAACTCAGCTTTACAATTATATGAACACAAAGGGAAACCTACAGAGTGTACTTCAGGAAATTCTCCACACAGAAGAATCAAATAATCAAACTCAAATGCCTACAAGAAGCAGATCACAATAACCAAACTCAGAGTAGGCACAAAAAAACTTCAAAGTCCATGAAAACACCAAACCACATATAACAACGCAATATGGAAGGGATCAAATCAAACGTCACAGTCGTTACCCTAAATATTAATGGCCTTAATTCACCTATCAAGAGAAACAAGCTAACAGGATAGATCAAAAACTTAGACCCCTCAATCTGTTGTCTTCAAGAAACCCACCTCACCACTAAGGACAGACACCTCATCAGGGTGAAAGGGTGGAAAATGATATTGCAAGCAAATGGGAATAAGAAACAAGCAGGCATAGCTATATTGGATAAAATTGAAGTGGAATTGGAAGAATCATCAAGACTTACTTCCAAAACCTCTATACCACAAAACTGGATAATCTGGAAGAAAATGATAAATTCCTGAACACATACCACCTACCAAAACTTAACTCAGAGCAGACTAATCTCCTAAACAATCCTATCACACACATTGAGAGTGAAAGGGTAATTGAAAACATCCCCCAAAGAAGAGTCTGGGAGCAGATGGCTTCTCAGATGACATCTGTTAGACCTCCATGGAAGAACTGAAACCAATATTTCTCAAAATGTTCCATATAGTTGGAGAGCAAGGAAAGCTCCCCAAGTCCTTTTATGAAGCTAGTATCACCTTAATACCAAAACCAGACAGAGATACAACAAGAAAAAAAAAACAAACTATAGACCTATATCCCTGATGAACTTAGGCACAAAGAGTCTGAACAACAGCCTCACAAACTGTATTCAACAACACATCAAAAGCATTATCCACCTTGACCTAGTAAGGTTTATACCAGGAATGCAGGGTTGGCTCAACATACAGAAATCTACTAATGCAATACACCACATATATAAACTTAATCACAAAACCACAACATTATTTCAATAGATGAAGAAAAGGCCTTCAACAACATACTACATTACTTCATGAGCAAAATGTTGGACAGAATAGGCATAGATGGCTTATATCTTAAAATAATAAAGATTATATATAAAGCATCTAAAACCCAAATAGTACTTAGTGGGGAAAGACTCATAGAATTCTCATTGAGATCAGGAAGAAGACAGGGGTGCCCACTTTTACCTCTGTTATTCAATATAGTACTAGAATTCCTAGCCCAGGCAATATGATAGGAGAAAGAAATAAAAGGAAAGGAGGAAGTCAAGTTAGCCCTGTTTGCAGATGACATGATCCTATACATAAGTGACATGAGAGCCTCATTCTCAAAACTCCTGAAGGTGATTAATTCCTTCAGCCATGTATCAGGATACAAATCAACACACAAAAAAACAGTAGCCTTTCTATATGCAAAAGACAAAGATAGAAAGAAATTAGTGACACTGTCCCATGTTCAATAGCAAAAAAAGAAACTTTGGACTAACACTAAACTAAAACTAAACTAAAGTATGAGAAAAAGATATATAACTAAAATATAAAAATAATCAGGAAAGAAATTGAGGAGGACTTGAGAAGATGGAAAGATCTCCAATGCTCCTGGATAGGCAGAATTAATATTGTGAATCCTACCAAAAGCAATGTACATATTTACTGCAATTTCAATAAAAATCCCAGCATCATTCTTCACAGAAATAGAAAAAATATCTCAAAATTCATATGGAATGGCACCAGGCCTCAGATATAAAAACATATCTTCAAAAACAAAACCCAAAAAATACACATCTGGAGGCATCACCATACTTGATCTAAATCTTTAATACAAAGCCATAGTAATAAAAACAGCATGGTACTGGCATGAAAATAGGAATATAGACAAATAAAACAGAAGTGAAGATCCAGATTTTAGGTTTTAGGTCAAGTACATAGACCTACTTGATCTTCAACAAAGGACCCAATAACATAGACTGGAGAAAACACAGCATTTTCAACAAATGGTGCTGGACAAATGGATTACTATATGCATAAAAAAGAAACTAGACCCACACATCTCATCATGCACAAAAATCAAGTCCACATGGGTTAAAGACCTCAATTTAAGGCCTGAAACTCTTCTACTACTGGAAGAAAAATTAGGAGGAACTCTCCATGATATAGGAGTGGGGAAAGACTTTCTGAACAAAACCCCAGTAGCTCAGGAATTTAAATAATTGCTCCACTAGTGGGCTATCATGAAGCTGTAAAGTTTTTGCACAGACAAGTATACCATAAGCAGAGCAAATAGATTACCCACAGAATGGAGGAAAATTTTTGCCAGCTATACAGCTAAGAGAGGCCTAACATGTAGAATCTACAAAGTACTCAAAAACCTAAACAATAAAAAGTCAACCTACTCACAAAATGGGGCAGATCTGAATAGGGAGTTCTCAGGGGAAGAAATACAAATGGAAACACACACTTAAGAAAATGCTTATCATCTCTAACCATCGGGGAAATGCAAATTAAAACAACTAGGAGATTCCACTTTACCCCAGTAATGATAGAAAACATTAAAAATAATAATAAAAAAAAGAAAACAAATGTGGCTAGGATGTAGAGAAATAGGAACCCTCTTTCATTGTTGGTGGGAATATAAACTGCTACAACCACTATGGAAATCAATATGGAGACTCCTAAAAAGTATGAATATAGAGTTGCAAATTGACCCAGTTATTCACTTACTGGGCATTTACTGTAAAAGCTTCCTGCCTTAGTTTAGAGCTATTTTCTCAGCCGTGTTTATAGCTGCTCAATTCATATTAGCTAAGAACTGGAATCAACCCAGGTGCCCATCACTGGACGAATAGATAACCAAGATGTTGTATATCTACATGATGGAATTTCATACAGCAGTGAAAAAAACAATTGCACAATTAAATTTGTAGAAAAATGGTCAAACTTGGACCAGATCATACTCAGCAAGCTTACACAATCACAGAAAGACAATTGTCACATGGTCTCACTAGTTTGCAGTTTCTAAACTTGATCAGCCTGAGTTGCTGACATACCTGATAGGCATCTTGAGGCCTGGGCTATAGGGAGAGTAGGGCTTGGGGCAGGGGAAAGGTGGGGAGTAAAAAAAAAAAAAAATGAACCAAAATTGAAATGGTATCATAGAAATCTATGTCATGGAAGATAGACTAAAAGTTTGAACCCTCAACAGGACATGGAGGGGGGAGCATTTGAATTGAAGGCCCTTGGAGAGGATGAGATGAAGCCCAACCTTAAATTTCTCCTGTTTCTTTTCTTTTCTTTTCTTCTTTTCTTTTTTTCTTTTTTTTCCCCCCTTTTCCCTTGGTGCTATCCTGTAACTCCCATATCAGGATGCGGTTAACACCCACAATGAGCTGTTGATCACAGAGACCTACAAGGTCTCTCAAAACAAAACAGACTTCTGTCAGAGCACTTGACTACCCACCAGAGGTTAATGGTAAGACCCTACTTGCCAGCAGAGAACAAGGAGAGAGCTGGCTGGAATCCAGAAGAGAGCAAATTCCCAGATGGTTAGCCTGTCTAGTGATGGAAGGTGCTACATGAGCTACCAGGTGAAAGTGGCAAACATCTGTCTGACCAACTCCAGTTCTAAGTTAGTCAGAAGCAAACAACCTGACATGATGCTCACACAAGTACAATAGTGACACACAGCCATGGTTGGTAACCAACTGCTCTTGTATTGGTTAATAGATCCATTCAATGCAAAGGAACCCATATCTGGAACCAAGAAACAAGTCAGAATCACTTCCAGATGATTGTACTTTCCGATATCAAGATCCCATTAATCTTGGGCTATTAGAGGGCTTAGACCCATTAAATTCTCTCGAAATTAATAATGGTCATCCCATTTAATCTGTGTTGAGTTGACTCCATTGGAGATTGTGCTTCTCTTTTTCAGATGGGAGCAGGACCCAAGTAGTTTAAAAAACCCATTGCACTTAACCTCAGCCCCAGCTGTGTCAACACAAAAGTGAAGGAGATAGATACTAAGGACACTGAACACCTACCAAACCAGAGTTCCAGAGGCTCATAAGGGCTCATCACTGGAGTAGACTTAAAATGCACCCAACATGACTCAGGGAATTTTGCAGAAGAGGAAGCAGAAAGAATGTTTGAGCCACAAGTTGGGACATTATGCGTAGAGACATTGCCTCTCCCCCATAACTGACTGCAGCCCCCACAATGCATGACACACAATCCCCACAGGGATGACCTGCATCCTCAATGAGGTGGACCCCTTTGGAAAAGGGGCAGGGATGAGGGAAAGGATGGTACCAACATGTGCTGTTTACATACTAAATATGTCCAAAACTAATGAAAATAAATTAAAAACAAAGACTAGGGGCAATGAGAATTATAAAGAATGATATTTTTATAATAAAGCATTAACCCCATTTAAATAAGTATGTTAAGTATTTCAAAACTTTGATGTGTGTTAATTCTTTTGATTCTAACCACTGCTTTGCTAATTTCCTTACTTTATAGTTAGTATGATTGGGTTAAATTCTTTGCTCAAAGCAACACAGACAATATGTGGATCGTACACAGTCATTTTTATTCTAGAATCTATGTTTCACTATGTAGTCTCCATGTCATAAAAATAAAGGTATAAGCCGGGCGTGGTGGCACACGCCTTTAATCCCAGCACTCGGGAGGCAGAGGTAGGAGGATCGCCGTGAGTTCGAGGCCACCCTGAGACTCCATAGTGAATTCCAGGTCAGCCTGGGCTAGAGTGAAACCCTACCTCGAAAAAACAAAAACAAAAACAAAAACAAAAAAAAAAAAAAAAAGGAATAGGAAAATGTGAGTTTGAGTTTAGGTAATGTGACACCTCCAGCTATGTTCTTTCTCCTTCAGAGTTCTTGGTTATTTGTAGCCTTTAATGTTTCCATATTAATATTTGGGTTATTTTTTCCAGCTCAGTGAGCAGCATTATTGGATTGCATGAGGATTACATTGAATCTATATATTACGTTTGCTAATATAGCCATTCTCAGAATATTAATTCTGCTAGTACAGAAACATGGAAGTTATTCATTGCCTAATATCATCTAGGGTTTCTTTTTTCATTGTTTTGACATTTCATTATAGAAATCTTTCAAATCCTTAATTAGGTTTATTCTTAGGTACTTCATTATTTTTTGGAGTTAAACACACACATATATATATATATATATGATGTTTTTCTTTATTTTTTCCTTTATGAGGTCATTTCTGGTATATATGAAAGCTACTGATTTTTAGATGACTTGTTATATTGTAAATTTACTGAATGTGTTTATTTTTTCTAGGAGTTTTCTGGTTGATTCTACAGGATTGTTTAAATATAGAATCAGGTAAACTACAAATAGAGATATTCTTTCTACATTTCCTTTTATGTTTTCATGTCTTATGGTTCTAGTTAGGATTTTGCATACAATATTCAATCAAGAAAGGCAAGAATGGGCATCCAAGTGTCATTTCTAATTTTAGAGAAAATGGTTTCAGTTTCTGTCCATTAATTATAATGTGGATCTGGGTTTTTCACATGTAACCTTTATTATTTTGAGGTATATTTCATCTATTCCTACTTCTCCATGACTTTCAGCCTGAAGCCTCATTGAACTTTGTCAAATGCTTTTTCTGCTGCAATTGAAATGATCATTTGATTTCTAACTTTATTTATAAGATGCATTACATTTATTGACTTACATATATTGAACCAACCTTGCATCACTGGTATGAAGACCACTTGGTCATACTTGGTGATCTTTTTACTGTGTTCTTGAAGTCAATTTCCATGTATTTTGTTGAGAATTTTTATGTTTATTTTGATAATGAAAATTGGTCTTTAGGTTTCCCTTTATGTTGTGTCTTTATCTACTTTTGGAATCTGGATAATTTTGTCTTTGTAGAATGAATTTGGTAGTGTTTCTTCCCTTTCTATTTTATAGAAAACTTGAGAAGAATTTCTTAAGGCATTGATTGAATTCAGCAGTAAATTCATCTGGTCTTGGCCTTTTGTGGAGAAACTTTGCATTGTAGCTTTATTCTCATTGCTAGTATATGGGTCTGCTTGCATCATTGATGTCTTCCAGTTTTAGTTTTAGTAGGCTATATTCATTTTAGAATTTGTTCATTTACTCTAGATTTTCCAGCTTTTTGCCTTGTGTTGCAAAAATTCATAGGGGTACCAGAATTATAATAAATGGCTCCATATATGTAAATAATATCTATTAACTAGAAAATCAAATTTTACTAGTTGAAGCCTTGTTACAAATGCAATCATGGAGTCAACATTCACTTTTGTACTACCCATGAAAGAATGCAAGGGGATAAATGACATTTGTGAAATTTCAAGGAGAAATTGTTAAATGACTTGTTAAGGTGTATATTATGTTTTAGAACTTTCAAAGCATACTTGTGCATTCAAATGATATATCTGTTATAAAATAAGTCACATATATTCTTAGTATAAGCTCAGCAAAACCATTGCTGGTAGCAGTTTCAGAGTTTGAATTATTAAGTTACAAAGTCATGAGTATATTCAAATGTTCTAGGAGTCAATTTTTTCACTAATTCAGTTGGATTGTCTTCAACTAACAACAAATGATGTGCTCCTGAAATGTTAGCTTTGAGGCTACTTAATGTTTTCAACAACTTTGTTTTAATAGTATTATACTATTAGTTATTTGATTGTTTTCCTATGGTAAATTGTTAAATACGTCATGCAATGTTTAGGGCAAATCATTGTGTATGCACAACGTTATGTTGGGGTAATTTGATCTCCATTAAATTATGCATAATCTCTTTCTTTTAAAACATGAGCCAAAAAAGATAAGCTAGCATTTTCAGGTCTGATGTTCTGTACTAATGAATTTATATACTTATCTATTGTTCTGTGTGCCTAAAGCCATGCTACTACTCTATAAAGTGACTACTTACTTTCACTTTTTGTTTGTTTGGTTTTGGTTTTGCTTTTTCTGAAGTAGGGTCTGACTCTAGCCCAGGCTGACCTGGAATTCACTATGTAGTATCAGGCTGTCTTGAACTCATGGCAATCATCTTACCTTTGTCTCCTGAGGGCTCAAATTAAAGACATTTGCCACCACACCTAGCTTACTCTTACTTCTTTATATGACAAATTGAGAAGAATGAGAAAATTATTCCTAATATTCATTTGGTTAAATTACAAATAGACAGTGAAGATAGAAAAATCATGGTTTAGCTGATTGTGGTGGTGCACAATTTTAATTCATTTACTCAGGAGGCAGAGGTAGGAGGATCACTATGAGTTCAAGGCCACCCTGAGAATACATAGCAAATTCCAGGTCAACCTGGGCTAGAATGAGACCCTAACATGAAAAAGAAGAAAGAAAGAAAGCAAGAAAGAAAGAAAGAAAGAAGGAAAGAAACAAACAAACAAACAAACAGACAGACAGACAAACAGACAGACAAACCAAGAAGCAAAGAAAGAAACAAAGAAAGAAAAAATAAATAAACAAAAATCATGGTTTTGGTTAGTAGGTTTTTTTGACTATTCCAGTATGAAGTGTTAGCAAATCTTATTATCGTACTACAATGATTTAACATACTAAGTCAGGAATTGTACAACTAAAATCTTTCAGAACAGAATAGCCTTTAAGTGTTGTATACCCACACCTTGATTTTTTGTTTTCCTCAGTGCTAGGGATTCAACCTGGAAACTTGCCAATGCTAGGCAAGTTCTCTACCATGGAGCTATATCCCCAACCCCCACTACTTGATTCATGGGAGGGAGTCTGTGTCAAGCCAGATAAGAATTTGTCATCTCTCTACATTTGAATACATCCTTTCCTTATTGAACAATTAGTTTCATGAAACAATGGAGCATGCATTGCTGCTAATGAAGAGAAAAACATAAAAGTTCAGATCATTCCATATTTTTAATCTAGAAAAAATAACATATTAGTGGTATTTAACAATATTTTCAATAATTGGGGGCTTAATGGATGAGATTACATGACTTTGAAGAAAAATACTTTCAGTATATGAAGAATTACCATTTTCCCTATTATCAGATGTGTAGATGGAAATAGTTTACCTTCATTTATTTATGTATATATTATTACAGACATACTTAGTATGGATACATCATGTGTTGGTACCATCTTTTCCCTTATTCCTGCGCCAATCTGCTGGGGGCCCTTCTCCATGGGGTTGCTGGTATTCCCTATGTGTTTATGGGTTATACATTATGACAGCAACAGTTAGACATTGTGGTGGGGCTGGGGTGGACAATGCCTCTGTGTATGACATCCCAACCTGTGGCTCTTACAATCTCCTCCCGCCACACACAAAATTATCTGAGCCTTGGTGGGTGTGTTTTAACTCTACTTCAGTGATTAGCTCTTAGGAGCCTCTGGATTTCTGCTTTGGTATGTATTGAGTATCCTCAGTATCTGTCTCCTTTACCCTGACACTGATTGTCAGGCTCACTATGGAAACAGGACTCTTGCTCATCTCCCTAATTTCTCTGTGGTTTCACCTGGTTCTTGGCTAGGGAAGGGGTGGTTTATCTCCTCTGGTCTTGAGACCTTATGAGAATGTTAAACATGGTTGAAGGCTACCATCTTTATCAGAAGTCCAATATTTTACTTTTGTATCCAATAGTTATATAACTTTTCCAGAAACATAAAGTTGAAGTCTGCCTACATTGAATATAAATGTTGGTCTACAGTTCCCTATTTCATTCATTTTTGCACTGAGTTTATGTTCTGTTAATGTTCATTGAGCAATTTTTAGGAATACTATGAATGTAGTAGTTTGAATGCATGGCCCCATAGACTCATGCTTAAATCTTGAATCTCCAGTCAGTGGAGCCCTGCTGGGGAATAGGTATATCACTGGGCTGTTGATCTTAAGAGTGCAGCCCTAAGGTGTGTGGACAGCAGTTTGGAGCTGTGGCAGTTCACGCTTGCTGGTATTGGTGTTGGCTGATGTCTCTCTGCTTGTATCTATGGAAATGAGCCAACTTCTCTCACCACTGGTAGTGTTCCCCTGGATTTCATAAGCTTGAAAGAAACCCTTTCTTCCCATAAGCTGCTTCTAATTAGATGTTTGTCCCAGCAATGAAGAGCTGACTGCAACAACTGTATTAGTGATGTTACATGTAAACTTCATTGTTTCAAATATCTGTCTCAGTTCACCTAATTGTTTTCTGGGTTGTCAAATGTGGTAAGGTGATTTAAACAGCAATTTGTGGAGGTTAAAACTAAAAATATGAATTCATACATAACTTGAGATAAAGCTGAAGTTAACATAATTGTGATATTGAAATAAATATGGGGTAGGGATGAGGGTTGGCTCTGTTGGCAATGTGCTCCAGTGCAACCATGAGGACCTGAGATGGATCCTTAGTAACATTGAAGCCAAGGGTAGCAGTGGATGATGGAAATCTCAGCCCTGGGAAGGCAGAGACAGGAGACCCTTGGGGCTCTTTTATTAGTTACTTTTGCCAAATTGGTGAGTTTCAGGTTTCATAAGAGAGACCCTGCCTAAAAATAAATAAATAAATAAATAAATAAATAAATAAATAAATAAATAAAAATGCTAAAGAGCTTTTGAAGAAGAAAAACATCCAACATTGACATCTGGCCTATACACACATAAACCCACACAAAGATATAAACATGCATACACATGAATGCACATTAAGCAAACATATACATGTAAAAAGAAAGAAATTGGGGGCAGGTAGGGAGTATAGGCAAAATAACACACAAATGAGAAGAGAATATGAATGTGGAATAATAAATATGTATTTAGTCTTAGTCTCCAGTTCCTAGCACAGATTTCCTAATGCTTTTAGAATTTCCTGAATACTGGGAATATCTTTGGTTATTTTTAAATGAGAACCTATCTCATTTTTTCACTTTTTTGTGTGTTTGTTGGTTTTGAGATACAATCTTACTATGTAGCTCAGGCTGGCCTGAACTTCACTGTGTAACCTAAGCTGGCCTTAAATGTACACTCCTCCTGCCTTTAGCCCCAAGTGCTGGAATCACAGGCATGCATAATCATAGCCAACAAGAATCTCCTTTGATAATATCTGAGTTTATGTTTTTGATAAGAATGATGACCAGAAATGCCAAGTGATTAGAGGCACGTAACATTTAGCCCACCTACAAACATTTAGGGAAGTGGACAGAGTTGCAGAGTAAGCTACATAAACATCCTTGAAAAGAGGCAATAAGTATGAATGAAGTACCACATACACAAGTATGAAGAAACCTTATCAAAACCTATTAGTTTATATAATTAAACACAGTAATAATAAAACTCAGATCAAGCTTCTAGACTCATGAATACACTGTAGTTCCGAAAGACAGACATGTCCTAACCATGAACGAAAGCTCCACACAATGTGTGTTCATGCACCTTTATTGTCTTTGAATCTATTTCCTTTGGCTATTCCTGAGTTGCATTCTTTATTTTAAAAAATAAGGAAATGGGAACCTTCCATCTTTAACTAGCATATCAGATATGAGTAGCCTAGGACTTACAATTGGTATCTAAAGTGGGGGCAGTCATAGGACTTATGCCTAAAACATTTGGAAATTGATGCTAATTCTGTGTCATGTCAGGATAGATTTGAACTGATGGATACCCACTTGCCTCAAGAGAATTGGAAGATTGGATTTGGGTGCAGGAAAATAACAAAATGGCCAAGAACAAAACCTCTAGTAAAAGAAAACATTTCTAGCCAAGTGTGGTGGCACACGCCTTTAATCTCAGCACTTGGGAGGCAGAGGTAGGAGGATCGCCATGAGTTCAAGGCCACCCTGAGACTACATAGTGAATTCCAGGTCAGCCTGGGCTACAGTGTGACCCTACCTCGAAAACAAAAAAAAAAGAAACAAACAAAAAAAAAAAAAAAACATTTCTGAAAGCTTCAGTCTGCTTTGTTGAAATGCATCTATTTCTTTTTTAAAAAATTTAGTGCTTTTTTTCCCTGCTGGTGCTAAGGATTAAACCAAGGGCTTTATTATGCAAAGAAAGTGTTTCATTGCTGAGCCACACTGCAGACCCACAACTTCATCCTCGAGATCACTAGAACCTTACTCCATCCCAAAGCTTCTTTTCTTCATGTCCCACTCTGAAGGCTATGGTGGAAAGCTCACACTCAACCCTTACCTATGTCACTTCTCTACTGTGAAAGTAGCATAATTTTTCTCATTCTCTAGACTGAAATCTCCTGCTTTCCTGTCCTTCACTTTCACTTATCTAAAAGACTCACTGTTGTTCCTTCCTCTCCATATGAGGTTTTTTGTTTTTTGTTTTTTTTTTTTTAATGGAAACAGGACCAGCCTTACCTTACAGAAGGTGACAGGATAACGTCTCAATTCTTTGGTGTGTTGAATAAACCTACAGGCATAAAATATCCTGCATTATTTGCTTCTAGCTTCTAATTTTTTTTTTATTAGTTAGTTTTGTATTCAGCAAATACAGTCACTTTGGTACCATTATTAGGCTCATCCGTGACATACCCCCTCCCCTTGGCCCCTCCTTGTTGAGGTATACGGGTCATGCATTGTGGAGTTTGCCCACAGTTATAGGTAAGCTAAATGTCTCTGCATATCATGACCCAACATGTGGCTCTGACATTCTTGAAACTAAGAAAATTGGAGAAACCAGCAAGGGGGATGTTTTCCTGATGAACCAGATACCAGCACAAGGGGGAAGGAGATCAGCACAGAGAAAAATCAACTCCTACCAAATCAGAGAGCCAGAGCCTCAGAGGCCCCCAATACCTCATCACTGAAGCAGACCAAAAATGAACCCAAAATAGCTTCTAATTCTTACTTCACCTCTTTCCCTTACAGGTATCCTGTGATAGTCAGAGAATGACATAGTTCTCTAAAGGTGCCTACCTTTTCCCCCTTCTTAATTCTTTCCATGTGGTTTTATTCCACACTTTCTTCTCAGACTGTCTGTATTCCCTCTTCTACTTACATGATGATTCTCATTCATCCTAGAAGCCTAATTTTGTGAATTCCCCTATTTGTGAACTCTTTATGAAGAACCTCTAATAGAGTCTATTTACTTTGTCTTCTTTATTATAACAATTATTGCATTGTATCATAAATTATTTGCTATGTTTATCTCCTATGGCAATAAGATATATCAATCTTTCTTATATTTTGGTATTTGTAGCACTTCTCATAAAATTTGACAGTTCTGGCTTGATATAGGTTGTACAGAAATAAATACATGAATTATATTTCAGGCAATGGAGTATATGAGTATGATATATTTAAATAATTATTGCTATCCTATGATTCCTTTCATGTGTATATTATTACTATACATTATGCCATATTCCTTAAAACAGCTCCATAGTACACTGATATCTCTATTTCACAAATAAGAAAAGGAGGCTAAAGGGAATTAAAGAATGTACTCATGTACCATAGGTCATAAGTTATGCAGGTTTGAACAACTGCTGTGTGCCATCTTTTCAATTCTAAACCATATGCTACATGTGAACTCTACATCAAGGATTTTTTTATTATTTTCATTTTTTATTAGTTAAGTATATAGTGTGTATACAGCCATGATGGTACCATCATTAGCCTTTTCCCTGTTGTCCCCCATGGGGATTGTGGGTGATATGGGGGTGATATGGGGGACAGGCAATGTCTCTGTGCAAAATGACCCAACTTATGGCTCTACTGATCTTTCCACCCCCTCTTCCACAAATTTCCCTGAGCCATGTTGTGTTCATTTTAGGTCAATTTCAGTGACAAGGTCTTGGGAGTCTGTGTCTCTGGATATCTGATTTGGTAGGAGTTGAGTGTTCTCTGTGTCTATCTCCTTCACTCTTGTGCTGATACCAGGTTCACTGAGAAAGCAGCTCTTGCTCATTTCCCCACTAACTCTATAGCTTCAGCTGGTGCCCTAGTGAGGTATGATAGACTGATTATCTCCTCAGGCTTTCCATCCATCTGAAAAAGAGAAGCAAATTCTCCAATGGAGAGTGAGGTCAGTGCAAGATACATGGATACCCATTATTATTTCAGAGAGAGTTTAGCAGGTGTAGGCCCTCTTGTAGCCCACTATTGGTGGGAGCTTGATATTGGAGAGATGCTCCTTTGAGGATATGGTTCTGACTTGTTTGCCCATTCCTGGTATGGATTCCATTCCACTGAGTGGATCCATTAGCCAAATCAAGAGCAGTTCATAGCCCACAATGGCTATGTGCCACTATTGCACTTGTGTGAGCATTACATCAGGTTGATTGCTGTTAAGTAGCTTAGACCATAAGTTGCTTAGACAGATGTTGGTCATTTTCCCCCAGTTGCTCATATAACACCTTCTGGCACTAGAAAAGCTAACTATCTGGGAATTGACTCTCTTCCAGTATCCAGCCAGGTTGCTCCATGTTCCATCCCAACAGCAGCATATGGTGTCTTTGGCAGTAGGGTCTTACCATTAACCTTTGGTGGGTCATCAAGTACTCTAACAAAAAACTGTCTTATTTGGGAAAACTTGTAGGTCTCTCCAATCAACAGCTCAGAGTGGATGCTACCCACATACTGGTACTGGGAGTTACAGGTCAGTGACAAGGGAAGAAAGGAAGAAAAATATAGGTAATATAAAAGATAAAGGAATGAGAGAAAGAAGGGGGAGTGAGATAAGAGAAATAGGAGAAGATTGAGGATATTCTTTATCATACCCTCTCCAGGCCCCTGTGATTCAGGTGTTCTCTCTAAGCATCTGATGAAGGTTTGACTATTTAGTCTCTCTTCCAGGATGTAGGATCTTATGGTACCATTGCCATTTGGATCCAGCTTTTTGACCCACCCCCACACTTATCCTCCCCTTCCACCCCACCATCGCCATTGTCCCATCCTCGAGATGTTTATTAGGTATGTCAGCATCTCAGGAAAGGAGCCACAAATGAGTGAGACTATGTGACAGTTATCTTTCTGTGATTGGGTGAGTTTGCTGAGAATTGATCTGTTCCAAGTTTGACCATTTTTCTTCAAATTTCATTGTGTCACTTTTTCTTACTGCTGTGTAGAATTCCATCATGTAGGTATACCACATCTTAGTTATTCATTTGTCTAATGATGGACATCTGAGTTCATCACAGCTCTTAGATATTATGAATTGAGCAGCTATAAACATGGTTGAGCAAATATCTCTGAACTGAAGTTTGGAGATTTTAGGGTAAATCGCCAGTAAGGGAATAAATAAAAAAAGATCAGAAGCTGGAGAGATGGCTCAGCTGTTTAAGATTCCTGCTTGCAAAGCCTGATGGCCTGGGTTCAATTCCCCAGTACCCACATAAACCCTGATGCACAAAATGGCACATTTATCAGAAATTTATTTGCAATGGCGGGTGGTCCTACCATGCCCCTACTCTATTTTATGCTCTCTCTGTCCCTGTCTTCCTCTCTCTGTCAAATTACTACATAAAAATATTTCGTTAAAAATGGGTCATAGAATTTTTATGTTCTTTGGGATTATTGATTAAAGGTACAAATGTGTATATGTAGCAAAGGAATTAGTCCAGATTCTGAAATATTGAACATATTGAATGAAAATATTATTTTCCTAATCAAACATATCTGTTAATACTTTACTTTTGGGCTTGAGTGGTTAAGGCACTTGCCTGCAAAGCCTAAGGACTCAGATTCAATACCCCAGTACCCATGTAAAGCCAGATGCACAAGTGACACATGTGTCTGGATTTCATTTGCAGTGGTTAGAGACCCTATTGTACCTACTTTTCTCTCCTTATATCTCTCCCATAAGTAATTAAAATATTTTTTAAAGGATGGAACTTTTTTCCCTAAAGAACTAGAAACATTTCATCAAATTATGTTTAATTGCCTTGGAAGTATTTCTAATGCAAAGAAGTACAATATGTGGGAAAAATAAGAATTTGCTTCCTAGTTTAATGTTGTTTTTCAGATTTAAAAAGTTAGAACATGATATTTATGATGTGCTTAGATCTTTGCAACAATGAGGGTAAGATTAAAAAAATACTTTTTACTAATTTGAACTTTGTTTCCAAAAGGATTAACGGGAGGGGTAAAAAATACCCATGACTATGGTTTAAAAAGTAATTGTGGAAAAGAATTGAAATATATTTGTTATTGTACACATTCAAATTGAACATAAATTGTACTTATTTGCTGAAGTCAAATGGTGTTTATTGCCTTCCTGCTTTTATCCAAGACATTTTACACTTGTATTAATAACTAAAGTTTTTAATTGCATAAGGAATACCAAGTAAAGGACTAAGGGGGAATTTCACTTGATTCCAAGATTTTGGATATACTGCAGTATATGTAGACTTTTAAATCCATTATAAAATCCAAAATATGTGTCCCTAGGATATCTCTGTGTGTGAACATACATGTGTCAAAAGTGGTAGGTGATGTTTGCAAGATTTTTAGAAGTGAATCAAAAGGCTTTGTGATGTAGCATTACGAACAGTAGCTTATTTTAACATGCTCCATAATTAGCTTGCCTGCCTCTATAAAACTCATTGTTTCAAATGATAATAGAAAATGAAGTTTTGGATGAAAATCATGAATACTGTCATGTCACACTTTTTATTTTTCAGATAGGGTCTTCCTCTAGCCAAGGCTGACCTGGAATTCACGCTGTAGTCTCAGGGTGGCCTCAAATTCAGGGCAACCCTCTTACCCCAGCCTCCCAAATGCTGGGAGTAAAGGCATGTGCCACCACACCCAGCTCATGTCACATAATTTAATGGATTTGGGACAGAGAATAATTCTCAGATGAAATACACATGCTCTTAGAACCTTTGAGATAGCAACTCTAATTCAATGCTGATGCTTATTTTCATTGTCACTTTTATACAGGATCCTAGGTGACATTTCCTATTCAGATAGCTATATTATTCACTCTTTGTGAATAATAAGTATAACCCACATTCCATCTTTTGTGCCACCAGCTTGCTCCCACCTACCTTGTAAAGTGTTTGATTAGAATTATACATTAGTTCATGTTTAAAAAAGAAAACCAATGCTCTCAGCAAGTGGGCTTGTATCTATCCTGAGGCTAGTACCTTAGGGTAGAATTACTCTACTACAAGTGGCCCTCTGACTCTAATGTCAAAACCTTAAATTCAAGATTTAATACACAAATAGATAGAAGATTATTTTTCTAGGACCAGAGGGAAATTGTTACTTTTTGTGTTAGTATCACATAACATTCTATAGTTATCCATAGAATGTTTCAAATGTCTTCTGGAAGAGCAATAAGCATATAGTATGTATTCAATAAGTACATATACAGAATAAGTATATTTCAATTGGTTTCCAAAAGTATTTGGTTAATTGCCAAGTTCAATATAACATTCAATGATGTAATTGCCTCTTGCAATTTGATATTTTTTCATAGTGCTTTCAATATCAACTTATTTTCTTTTTATTATGGATTTGGTTTCTAAACACCAACATGGGTTATCTTGTTATTTGTAATGCATTTCTCAGCTTTTATCTACTATACTTATTTTAAGATATAAACACAGTCATTTTATATCAAAATCAGAAAATTGAAGCATGAATTTTGATTGAATTTAAGAGAAAAAAAAATATCAGTTAGTCTTTCTGCATAACCAACAAGGTCCCCAGAGTTCACAACCTAGATTTTTAAAGAATTATTGTAAGTTGCAGCAAGGGCAGAGACAATTCCAAAAATTTCCAAAATGCAAATGCTAGTATATTTCCTATTTCAGAGACCATATTTTTGTAAAGCAAATCTAATGACATTATTCTCCCTGATAAATTCTAGTGGCTTCCTCTCTGTTAATTGGTCATAATTCTTATATCTATGAACTGATCAATGAAACCCTCTAATATTTATTCCTATTTTACTATTTCCTTACCAATATACCTGGCATTCCAACCAAATCCATCTACCTTCATAAATGTTACTTTTACCTAGAATGGCCTTTCTCTGCTTGCTGGTGAGCATGTTCTTGTGTTTCCTTTAGTGCTTCTCTGATAGTGTTAATGTGGTCCCTTAGACAGAACTGCTTTATGTCTCCTCCCCTCACTTTCCATAATGAATTTATTCAGTGTTTCAGTTGGCAAAACACTGACTCTTGGCTTGATGGTTCATTTGCTTGTGTTTTATGCTATTTTAGATCAAAGTTTTAAAGGCTTATTCCTTTTATTCAAACATTTTGTGTTTTCAGATACCATTCACCTAAATACCTCTATTCACCTGAATACCTAAAAAATGAATTTGTATTTGATAAATCTAGGAAAAGTAAACACATAATTGCTAAATTGAGAGAGTTCTGTATCTAGTAAAATAAAAATTACATATTTTTTTTTCAGAAAGACACAAAAAAGAATTTCATTTGGTAGCAAAATTAAATTGTTTTAATTCATCATGAAGTCCTAACCTTATGTTTGGTATATGAAAGTCAACAAAGTTTAAACAGAAAAATAAGGTTAAAATTTTAGTAACCATATTGTTATTTAAACTAGTTAGCTTGGAGAAATTGTGAGAATATATCAAAAATGCTAGGGAATTTTCAATCCAGATTTTAATCCAAGCTAGAAAATGGCATGAGATTTAATAATCTGCAATGTGGAAAACTTGAAAATATACACACCTGAATAGTAATTTTACCAAACACTGAGATAACACGATCTTCTCAAGTAAATTCTTGTCTCCTCCCCACTTCAAATCAAACAGGAAGAAAGACTCAGTATCAGGTATAAGAGAACCAGACCAAAAATAAACGGTAGTACCTTAGCCAACCTTATGTTGCTATGAAATACCACAGACTCATTTCAAAAGAACATAAATTTGCTGGTGGACACCTTTGTTTCCAGTACTAGGGAGGAGCAGTAAGAGGATCTTCTTGAGTTCCAGGTCACCCTGAGACTACATAGTGAATTCCAGTCAGCCTGGGCTAGAGTGAGATTTTACCTCAAAAAAAGAAAATATTAAAACAACAGAATTTCATTTCATAAAACTTTGAAAGTCTAAGGTCTAGGGGCACATCCTGTTAAGATGTCCTGTGGTCAAAGGGCAGGCACATAAATTCAGGCTCCCATCTCCCATTTACCAGTCTGAACATGAGCCACACACTCTCCTGACTTCATTTAATCCTAATTGTCTCCCAAATATTATGAGCTGTCCAGTTGCAAATAAAATTAACATGTGAATTTGAGAAATAATTGTCAACCATAAATTTTTTTAGGGAACAATCTCAGATTGTAGAAGATGACCTTTTCACATAAGCTAGCTCATTTTTGAACAAAGGGCTCAGAAGTATTTCTGCCCTATATTTGAAGCATTCATAAGCTGCTGGGCCTTCCACTATCTGTCTTTCTCTTCATGTCATCTGTATCTTGGTCTTTTAGCTTTACCAACACTGGAATTTTAATTCATGCTTTCATTGTTTCAAATACTACTTGTGATCAAAGTTTGGCTAAGCCTTGCCTAAAGTGATGATACTCAGCCTTGCTTAGCTTGAAAAGAAAGCCTAAGGCCAGAAAATCACTGCCATTACTTTTTCCAAAATCATATTTCTGTGTAGGTATATACACACAGAAATATATATGTGTAAACTTATACACATATGTGTATACATATGAAGCTCTCTCATTTAGAAACTGACCTTGGATAGAAATGCTTACAAATACTAGAAGTTTTTGTACATTACTGGGTCTTTAGGCTTTGCAGGCAAGCACCTTACCTGCTAAGACATCTCTCCAGCCCTACATCACTTGGTTTTGACCAAATATAGCACTATTAGCTTGTCTCTGAGTTCCCTTTAAAATTACAGAATCAAAGTATTCATTTTTTTCATTACCAGACACAGAACAAGAAACACAGTAAAATCACTATATTTTAAAGCTAGATAAAATAATGTGATTCAGGTTTTTAGGACAATTCTTCACTCAGAAATGATATACACAGAAGCACAGATATGGATACAATTACCCTAGACTGATAGACTAAAACAACATTAATGTCCAGGTCATTAAGGATGATGATTACAATGATGACAGAAAAATGATAGCAGATAATTATTACAACACCCCGAAGTGATCATATGTATACTGCAAACCACCATTCCGTTCAAGATATACGTAGGAAATACAATGAGACATGAGAAAATGCAATGGAGGGACAGCCATCTCATGTGATAAAGGAAAACCTTTCTAGCTGTGACGGAACCAGCTACCCACTTCAAAAGAACATAAAAGTAGGTATTTCTGCAGGTACAGTGGGAACCCTTTTGAACCAACACTACTATGTCAGGGCACACTTTCTCTTCACCCTGAACATAACTGGAAAACCTGAGATTCCAAAGAACAGTGACACATCTATTTGGTCTCCTACTAATCTGGGTCCAGAATTTCTGCCTGATTGGTTAAAATTGCTTGCTATTTGAATTTTAGTCATATTGAAAAGAAGGAAATAGATGCCTACTTTCTTTTGGGTATTTTTGTCATTTATTTTCTGATATTTTCATATGTATTTGGGTTTAATCTCATTGGTTTACATTTCCTTCTGTCTGGGAAACTAGAAGATACTTATAAAAAAAAAAGAAAAAAACATTAAGTTAATTTATTATTATTAATTTTTCCATATTGCTTTTTAAACTAAATTCTCAGATATAAATCTCTTTCTCTCTCTCTCTCTCTCTCTCTCTCTCTTTTTTTTTTTTTTTTTTTTTTTTTTGATGTAGGGATTTATTCTAGCCCAGGCTGACTTAGAATTCACTCAGGAGTCTCACGGTAATCTTGAACTCACACAATCCTCCTACCTCTGCCTCCAGAGTGCTGTGTTTAAAGGGATGCCACAGCATACCCCTAAATGTCTGCTTTTAATTATTTGTTTATTTATTTATAATCTCTCTTTGACATTTCTAAATGGATCCAGATATCATTAAAAGTAGATATTTCCTGGCCTGGAGAGATGGCTTAGCAGTTAAGCGCTTGCCTGTGAAGCCTAAGGTCCCCCTTCGAGGCTTGATTCCCCAGGACCCATGTTAGCCAGATGCACAAGGGGGCGCACGTGTCTGGAGTTTGTTTGCAGTGGCTGGAGGCCCTGGCGCACCCATTCTCTCTCTCTCTCTCTATTTGCCTCTTTCTCTCTCTGTCGCTCTAGTTCCTCAAAGGTGATAAAAGTTAAGATTGGATAACCCACGTTTGCTTGGGAGTAAAAATTTGGAAGTATACATTAAATGCAATCTGATAAAACTATCTCTTCTCTCTCTCTCTTTCTATTTTTTCTTTCTGCTTCTCTTTCTTTCTTGGAATGGCAGACCATGGGAATTGGGAGAATTTGGATAAGGGGAAGTGTTGCAGTCAGGTTCTTATTGCTGGCAAAAAACATACAACCAAGAGCAGCTTGTGGAGAAAAGGTTTATTTTGGCTTACAAACTGGAGGGTAAGCTCCATGATGTCAGGGGAACACGATGGTATGAGCAGAAGGTGGGCATCACCTCCTGGGCAACATCAGGTGGACCACAGCAACAGCACAGTGTGCTAAACACTGGCAAAAGGAAGCTGGTTATAACACTAATTAGCCCACTCCCCAACAATACATTGCCTCCAGGAGGCTTTGATTTCCAAATTGCCATCATCTGGGGACCTAGAATTCAGAACACCTAAGTTTATGGGATACATCTGAATCAAACCACCACATTCTGCCCCTGGTTCCCATACACTAATAACCATACATGATATAAAATATAAGGAATTCAATGCAACTTTAAAAGTCCCTATAGTTTATATCAATCCCAATGATGTTCAAACATTCTCATAGTCCAAGGAGTTTTTTGATTTTTTTTTTCCTTCATTATTTCTTTTTTTAAATATTTATTTTTATTAGTTATGGACAAAATTTGTGTATAAACAACACATGTTGGTACCATCCTTTCCCTCATCCCTGCACTGTTTTTGAAGGGGCCCTCCTCCATGGGGATTGTGGGTCATGCATTGTGGGGGCAGCAATCAATTATGGGGGAGAGGCAATGTCTTTTTGCATAGTGTCCCGACTTGTGGCTCTAACAGTCTTTCCAACTTCTCTTTTGCAAAATTCTGTGGGCCATGTTGGGTGCATTTTAAGTCTATTTCAGTGATGGGCTCTTAGGAGCCTCTGGATCTCTGCTTTGGTAGGTGTTGAGGGTCCTCAGTGTCTATCTCCTTCACCCTGTGCTTATAATGGATTCGCCAAGAAAGCAGCACTATTGCTCATTTCCCCAGTTTCTCTGTGTTTTCAGCTGAGGCTGGGGTGAAGTTTAATGGGACCCATTCCCAATTGAAAAAGAGATGCAAATTCTCCAATGGAGAGTGAAGTAAGCACAGGTTAAGTGGGATGACCATTTTTGAGTTAGAGAGAATTTAATGGGTCTAGACCTTCTTATAGCCCAAGATTAGTGGGAACTTGTTATTGGAAAGCAAAATCATTATCTGGATATGATTCTGACTTGTTTACCAGTTCCAGATATGGATTCCTTTCCACTGAGTGGATCTGTTAGCCAATCCAAGATCAGTTGGTTACCTACTATGGCTATGTGGCACTATTGCATTTGTATGAATATTGCATCAGGTTGTTTGCTTCTGAGTACCTAAGACCTCATCTTGTTCAGACATATGTTGGCTACTTTCCCCTGGTAGCTCATGTAGTGCCTTCCAGCACTAGACAGGCTAACTGTCTGGGGACTGGCTTTCTTCTGGGTGCCAGCCAGGTTTCTCCATATTCCATGCTGACAGCATATGGTGTCTTCAGCAGTAGGGTCTTACCACTAACCACTGGTGGGTAACTAAGTCCTCTGACAGAAGTCTGTTTTGTTTAGGGAGACATTGTACATCTCTCTGATCAACAGCTTATTGTGGGTGTTAGTCATATTGTGGTGCTGGGAGTTATAGGTCAGCACCAAGGGGGGAAAAATGAACAAAACAGGGGAAATTTAATGTTAGGCTTCATCTCCCACTTTTCCAGGTTACTTCTGTTCAGGTGCTCTCCCTAATGTCATGCTGAGTGTTCAACCTTTCAGTCTGTCTTTGAGGGTATAGGTTTCTCTTTTTTTTACATTTAAAAAATATTTTATTCATTTTTATTTATGTATTTGAAAGCGACAGAGAGAGAAAGAGGGAGAGAGAGAGAATGAGCATGCCAGGACCTCCAGCCACTGAAAACGAACTCAAGACATGTGTGCCCCCTTGTGCATCTGGCTAATGTGGGACCTGGGGAATTGACCACAAATTGGGGTTCTTAGATGTAAGAGGCAAGCACCTAATTGCTAAGCCATCTCTCCAGCCTGAGGATATAGGTTTCTATTGTACCAATTCCATCTGGGTTTCATTTTGTGCTACCCCCATTCTCCCCATCCCCGCAAGTCCTACCATCCCTATAATCCAAGCCTCAAGATGCCTACCAGGTGTGTCAGCAACTCAGGCTGATCCAGGTTAAGAACTGCAAATGAGTGAGACCATGTGATGATTGTCTTTCTGTGATTGTGTGAGTTTGCTGAGTATGGTATGTTCCAAATTTAACCATTTTTTCTTTCAAATTTAATTGTGTAATTTTTTTTTTTACTGCTCAATAGAATTTCATTGTGTTCATACACCACGTCTTGGTTATTCATTCGTCCAATGGTGGGCACTTGGGTTGATTTCAGTTCTTAGCTATTATGAATTGAGCATATAAACATGGTTGAGAAAGTATCTTTGAACTGAGGCATGAAGCTTTTAAGGGTAAATTCTCAGCAAGGGAATAACTGGGTCTGTTGGGAACTCTATATTCATCTTTTTTAGGTGGCTCCATATTGATTTCCATAGTGGTTGTACCAGCTTATGTTCCCACCAACAGTGAGTGAAGGTTCCTATTTCTCACATTCTCACCAGCACTTGTTTTCATTTGATTTTTTATTGTTTTTATCCTTACTGGGGTAAGGTGGAATCTCATAGTTTTTTTTTAATTTTAATTTGCATTTCCCTGATGGTTAGAGATGTTGAACATTGTCTTAAGTGTGTGTTTGCCATTTGTATTTCTTCCTCTGAGAACTCCCTAGTCAGTTCTCTGCCCAATTTTGTGAGTGGGTTGTTTGATTTTTTTTTTTTTTAATATTTAGGCTTTTGAGTCCATGGTCTTTTAATTGAACCATGATACCCCCAAAAAATGGAAGCCTAAAAAACCCTATAATGGCACAGAATAAACTTTCACGCTGCAAAAGATGGCATTGGATATAGCAATAATAAGAATAATAATAAATAAAATTCAACCAATACAAGTTTTAAAACAACCAGTCCAAACATCACGTTCTGAAACTCCAAGTCCAATAACTCTAGCCAGTGACAAGTCTCTAAGTCCAATAATTCTAACAAGCAACAAGACTCTGTAGTTCCAATTCTGCCTCTCCAGCTAAGCTACTTCACCTGGGCCAGCAGCTGTCCTTAGCAGCCATCTTGTGGTCCTAGAATCTCTAGTGGATCTCCCCTGCAAACCATGGGCCACCCTCATGGCTCCATTGGGTCTCCATGTAGGCAATTCAGTAATCTTGCTTCACATTGCTCATGGCCATTTCCACAGCATGAGTTCATGTTGCAAATTCAATGACACTTTCTTTCCTGCATTTCTTATACTCCATAATACTCAGTGGGGTGCCAATTTGTTAATCGGGGGTGGGAGTATAACAGACTTTGAAGAATAGGACACTCTTTCAGCATTCAAGCCCCTTCAAAAGATTCTGCATTCTTTCTGTTTTTCTGATGCAGGTCAGATGGCCCAATCTCAGTGGTTGCAATCTCTCATATAATTGCAGCTGAACATGCTGAAGTTTTGGCCCAAAGATTTCATTTTTTCTGTGCCATATGCCTCTGTTCATGCCACTTCATTTCTATGTAATGCGACCCTGCACAAGTTCTCAGTACAGGGCATAATAACAAGTCTCTCACACAAACTGCTTCTAGCCCCATCCAGGCAAAGCTCTTTCTTATTCTCATAAGCCAAACCTCATAGTCCGTAGTTCTTATTGAATTCAGGTCATTCAGTTCTCACCAGAATAGTCCATCAAGCTGTGCTTATAGTGCTACAAGGCATTTCTTAAGCGAAGATTTCAAATTGATCCATATTCCTCTTGCAAAGCAGTTCCAAAAGGCCAAAACCACATAGTCAGTTTTCTAGCAGCAATAATACCACTTCTCAGTACCAATTTTACTATTGCAATAAGGTTCACATTGCTGGTAGACATCACCTGACCAAGAGCAGTTTGCGGGGGAAAAATGGGTTTATCTTGGCTGATAGACTTGAGTGGAAGCTCCATTGTGGCACGGGGAAACAATGGCATTAACAGTGGGTGGGCATCACCTCCTGGCCAATAGCATATGGACAACAGCAACAAGACAATGTGCCAAACACTGGCAAAAGGCAGCTTGCTATAACACCATAAGCTCACCTGCAACAATACACTGTCTACAGGAGGCTTTAATTCCAAATTGCTATCAGCTAAGGACCTAGCATTTAGAACATCTAAAGTTCATGGAGGACACCTGAATCAAACCACCACAGGAAGTTAATTCAGAAAGCTGTGTGCTAGAGCTCAGCTTTTCTCTGAATCCAATGTCTAAAATATGTAAGTGTGTTATGTGTCATTTCCAATACTCTGATATTTTTCTGACTGTGCAGCTTCTCATACATTCCAGTGTTTGTTTCATTGATTGGCTGTGATAACTAACAGCAAAAGTCCCATTGAGATCTTGTTTTATAGCATTAGTATGTAGTCTAATTATAAAACATATCATTCCAGATAATAGGAAAACTTACCTGTTGCACACAAGCAAACCACCTATTACTACTGGTTTTCTTTATATGAGATTTGCCATTGATTTATTGTTCAGTCGCTGGGATCATGAGTTGAAAATTGCTGGCATGTGAAATGACCTCTATTTGTATGAATATTTGCCATTGTTTTTAATTGCCTTGAACTTGATACTAGAGTATGATCCTAGATGACTTACATAGCTTATTGGATTAAAATCACTTTCTCCCAATGCTGACCAAGTTTATTTGTTAGACTGATGAAATATTACTTGGTACCAGATAAAACAGTTTGTTATAGTACAAGTCATTGTACTATAACAAGTTTATGTTTTAAAATTTGATGAATATAGTGGCACAGGAAGGGCATGATATACCGTATGACTGTTTAAACATCTAGCAATCTGAGGGAGCTCATTCTCCCTTTGTACAAATGGTATGATTGGGTCCAGCTCTAGTATAATTTATTCAAAGAGTGAAAATCCCTAGGAAAGCAATTGCATTTATATTTAGGAAAACATGAGAATTTAGAGACTTATAAAAATAAAAACATTAAAGTTGTCTGGAAAGAAATGAAAAGGTATATATTATTTTAATAATTCACATGATTTCTCTCTGGCTTTATGCTTCCTCTAAGGTTTCCAAAATATCTACACATATATGTAGTTATACTATTTTCATTGAATTTTAGTTTTCCTTATGGCTGGAATATAAAAAATTCTTTCATTGGATAAGCTTTATTTCCATCTGTTCTTTATGTGCTGGGAAAATAGAAAACTAACAAGACATAACAGAGGAATACATATCTTCTGGCAATAACATATTTTCAATCAAAGAATCACCTGTTTCATAAAAGAATAAAATTTGACTAAATGTCAGAAGTCTTTTTTTATAAAAATAACTTGCTTTTTGTTTGACAAGAAATGATTGTTTAATTTCCTGTGTGGTGAAAAAGAAGCATATTTCATTTGAGGCTGGCTATGTCTACATGACACCAACAAAAAACATGAAATGATACCAAAGGTATCATTGGAAAGCAAAATAGCCGCAATGTTAATTGAGTCTTACTAACATTGTGGCTATTTTGCTTTCCAATGATACCTTTGTATCTTTTAGAAAACTGATTCTTTTTTTGTCATTGTTAACCCAGCATCCAAAGAGGGACAGATATAGAATGGCAACTCAAAAAAACATTACTTGTTTGCATAAAAATATATATAGTTCGGATGAATGGTGTCCAAGTTCTGAAAGTCCCAGGTTATTCCAGAATTTCTTTGGTTCATTGATTAAAACGGCAAGACCAATTAGTTTTACAACAGATGGCAAACCCTAAGCCCAGCAGCCATATTTCTACTTCTGGCATCTGTCACAAGATATATTAGGGAGGAATGTGCACAGATCAGCTAAGATTCAGCACCAGTATGGGAAGCTCATCTTCAACCCGTCTTTCCAGCATGTATATTTTCAGGAAATCTGTAGAACAGCAACTTATAATATCCATATATATAAGAAGCCGGGACCAAATTAATTTTAATTCTGCTCTGTAAATCATCTAAAGCAAAAAGTCATTCTATATTTTATGAGTGATTTAAAAGAAATTCAAATTGGAGCAATACACCACTATAGTTGATAATTTTATCCTTAATAAAATAACTCATATTTGCTAAATTAAAGGATATTATAGAGTGTTTAATGCAATGAATACATGCTGTGTATTCAGTGTTTTATTACTTTGTAGTTTGCATCTGCAGCCACCTGGCTGGAGGTGGTTTCACTGGGCAGATCTTAAGGTCTGGTGGTGGGTTTGAGATTTCAATATAAACATATGCAGAGTGTGCTAGCTGGAGTTCCTGAAGTGTGCTGTGCTGTGTGGCTTTTTGGCTTGTGCTTCTCTCTCTCTCTCTCTCATTGGACCTGTGAAGGCAGGCCAGTTTCTTCTGAATATATTGGTGGTCATCTGTTGCAAAGCTAATTGTTCTTGCTGTTTTAATCAATGAACCAAAGAAATTCTAGAATAATCTGGGACTTTCAGGATTTGGAGACCATTCATCCTAACTGTATATATTTTTATGCAAACAGGTAGTTTTCTGAGTTGCTATTCTATATCTGTTCTTCTTTGGATGCTGGGTTAACAATGACAAAAAATAATAAAAGTTTTGGAAAAAGTTGTCAAATTAAAAAGAACTGGGTAAGTAGATGAACCATGACAGCAGGAAGTAGGGTGTGTTAGTAAGGTCTCTGAGGAGATGGTGTTTGAGCATGTATACAAGGGAAGTGAAAGAAAGTCATGCTGTGCAGAGTGGATAAATGGTCCAATGAGAAAGCAAGAAAAGTGTGGGAGAAATGTGTGAGAGAGTTCACTCAGTGTAATCAAGAAACAGCAGGAACATCAAAGAAGCTTAAATGAAGGGAATTGGGGTATAAACATATACATTAGATCATAGAAGAAGCAAGGAACAAGTTCAAAAGACCTTGTATGGTGGTCTTTGGATATTTTTCTTTCCACCTAACAGTAAACATGAAAGGAAGGTTTTGATCAGAGACATGAGAAGGTAGGATATGTGGTTTTTAAAGATCCCTTTCTGTATGTGGATCTGTATATGATATGCATGCATGTGTTTCTATATTTGTATGTGTACAGGTGGATGTGTGTGAAGGTGCATGTGCACATGCATGTGGAGGGCAAAGGAAAACATTAGGTATCAGGTTTGGGGAATGCTATCCATCTCCTTTTGAAATAGAGTCTCTTACAGGTTTGTAGTTCAATAGTTAGTTCCTAGCCTGCCAGCAGGCTTCATAGATCTACCTGTTTCCACCCCCTACTCCCAGAACTGGCATTTACAGGCACATGCTGCCATGTCCAGCATTTATGTAGGTACTGGGAATTATTCACAGGTGTTTATGCTTTCTGGACCAGTATTTTGCCTATGGGACTATCTCTATGGCCCCTTACAAGATCCTTGACAAACATAATGAGTAGTGTGACCATATGTGGCAGGAGGAAGGCCATATGGGAAGCATTAGCAGTGACTTATTTAGTGTGGCAGTGGTTTGGACTTTCAAGGCACAAAGGAATGGCACTAACTTTAAATCAGGTCTGAATGGGGGTGGGGTAATGACTTACTGACTAAGAATGTTCTCTGCAGAGGCATGAGGGCATAGTGGGGCATGAGACCCCCTCAGTTAGATTCTACAGTATCAACATAAACAGTTGGTTACAGACATACACATCTATAATTCAGGCTTATCAAAAACAGAGACCAAGCTGAGCATGGTGGTGCATGCCTTTAATCCCAGCACTCGGGAGGCAGAGGTAAGGAGGATTGCTGTGAGTTCGAGGCCACCCTGAGACTTTGTAGTGAATTCTAGGTCAGCCTGGGCTAGAGCTAGACCCTACCTCAAAAAACCAAACCAAACCAAACAAACAACAATAAAAAAGCACAGACCTAAGAATCACTGGGCTCAAAAAAAAAAAAAAAAAAATGAATGAGAGACTCCATCTCAATGAAATCTACAGATGAGCAGTGGCAACGGGACGTCCAATATTTTCCTCTAAACTCCAGTGTGCATGGGACATGTGTGTCTTCACACATGTGTGTATATACCCACCCCCACACACAAAAATAGGTTTTGGCCTCTTATACACAGTGAATGGCTCTCAGAACATACCCACATTCAGGAAGCATTCTCAAGTGCAATAAAATTTTGAAATAGTGTCTCTACAAGTGAGGACATCAAAAAAGTCTCTAATTCTTGAGCACTTTTAGCAAGTGAATACATAATAAACAAACTTTGTCCTATGTCTGAACTGTCTTGTGGTCAGATGAATGGATGCACTGATAAGGGCTCACAGTAGTTACCAATATAAAATACTAGTATGTGATGACATTATCTGGCAATGAAGAGGACTTTCATAGATCAGTTAAATTAGGATCCTTGTGGCTATGATTTTGAGCATCAGATTTTTTTTTTTTGTTATTTTTATTTATTTATTTGAGAGCGACAGACAGAGAGAAAGAGGCAGATAGAGAGAGGGACAGAGAATGGGCGCGCCAGGGCCTCCAGCCACTGCAAACGAACTCCAGACACTTGCGCCCCCTTGAGCATCTGGCTAACGTGGGTCCTGGGGAGTCGAGCCTCGAACCAGGGTCCTTAGGCTTCACAGGCAAGCGCTTAACCACTAAGCCATCTCTCCAGCCCGAGCATCAGATTTTTAATGATTTTCTTATTTATTTTAACATATTGCATATTGGTCATATTCCCTTCAGGTTATACTCTTATGTTCCTTCTCCCACCCCAATTCCAGTGAAGGTCCACCTCAGAGGGGTTATGAATAAAGTAGTGAGTCTATTTGGGGGGCGGGGAGGCAAGGCCTCAGGACACTCCATCCCACCTTGTGGCTCTTATCCTATTTTGGACCCCTCTTCCACAGTGTTTTCTGAGCCTTTGAGGGCATGTTATAAGTCTTCTTTAGTGTTGATCATTTTCTGCTTTGATGAGTTTTGAGTCTCCTTAGCATCCTTTATTTTTTTCTCAAAGCCTGCAGGTGATTTTCATGCTTAGTCTAGGCTGAGAATTTTGCTTCATATACATTATATCATATAACATACCTATCCATTTCAATGACTAATGACTACTTAACATATTAGGAATAAAAGGCTTTTTTATGAATGCTAAACACTAAATTCTGCAAATAGCCAAGGTAGGATTTTAATGGAAGCACATTGAGTCACATTCATTTCTCCATTTGTTGTGTTTCCTTCCATCATTTCAAAGTTGAGATTCCATCCTTATTTATTTTATGGTATTTGTAAATTCCTGAAGTATAAGTTCTCTATAAAAGCTGTTCATGTGGCATCACTGAACATAGGTTGAAAACACATGTGCAGTAACAACACCAACATAAAGTGTTTTGACCACCAAACTGAACACATATAGATACTCAAGAGTATAACCAATATCATAGCTATGTAAGTACAGAATGATGAGCTTGGGATATTTACTATTTTGATTTTAACATCACTTGGTTCGTTGTAAGGTTATATGACTTAATTTTTAATAATGGTTCTCTTAACTATTAGATCACAAATACCTCAGAGTTTACTGGCTGGCTCTTAGGGCCATGTTAAGAACCACTGGATCTGACAGTGACTTTTGAGGTTCCAAGGGAGGGAAGACAGACTTTAAAGGAATAATTCCTCACACAGGTCAGACACACCAGACAGGAAGAAAGAAGACTAAGAGTGTGCCAGTGTTCTGGAAGAGAACTGAATTTCTGGCACTCCAATCTGAGAAACAAATCTCAAGCTCCCATGATAGGAGTTAGGGTGGGTTTTTTGTTTGTTTGTTTATTTTTTCCTTCAGAAGTATGCATAGTACATAGATTTAGATATATTGAAGTTGAACCTGCAAGTTCTAAAATATAGCACTGCCATTCAAACTTATTGAGATTTTTTTGAGTACTGTGGCTTTGCTATATTTAGATTGAAATAGCATTGGGCTAACTGATCTGGAAAATGAACTGTCACTTATACAAGGTATTTAAGCTCATGTTCTGGGTTGCTTGTAATGTAGAGACTGATATTGAAAAAAATTTAGTAAGTTGACAATTTTTATTACTTACAACTGATATTCTTTTTTTTTTTGCTTATTATTTTTCTTTTCTTTTCTTTTCTTTTCTTCTTTTCTTTATTAGTCAGGTTTGTATTCAGCAAATACAGTCAGTTTGGTACCATTATTAGGCTCATCCGTGACCTACCCCCTCCCCTTGGCCCCTCCTTGTTGAGGTATACGGGTCATGCATTGTGGAGTTAGCCCACAGTTATGGGTAAGCTAAATGTCTCTGCATATCATGACCCAACATGTGGCTCTGACATTCTTTCCGCCCCCTCTTCCGCAAAATTTCCCTGAGCCATGTTGGGTTCATTTTTGGTCTGCTTCATTGATGAGGTGTTGGGGGCCTCTGAGGCTCTGGCTCTCTGATTTGGTAGGAGTTGATTTTTCTCTGTGCTGATCTCCTTCCCCCTTGTGCTGGTATCTGGTTCATCAGGAAAACAGCCCCCTTGCTTGTTTCTCCAATTTTTCTAAGTTTTAGCCGGGGCCATTTTGAGGTATGATGGGGAGGCTCTCTCCTTATAGGATCTACATCTATCTGAAAAAGAGAAGCAGATTCTCCAATGGAGAGTAAGTTAGCACCAGGACAAATGAGATAACCCTTACTTTTTTTTTTTATAGAGAATTTAATAGGTGTAGGCCCTCTTGTAGCCCACAATTGATGGTAGCTTGATATTGCAGAGTGGGCTTCTGTTTGGATATGGTTCTGACTTGTTTCCCAGCTCCAGCTATGGGTCCCATACCAGTAAGGGGATCAGTTAGCCAAATTGAGAGCAGTTGGTTCCCCACCATGGCTGTGTGCCACCACTGCACTTGTGTGGGCATCACACCAAGTTATTTGCTGCTAAGTAGGTTAGACCATGCGTTGCTTCGACAGATATTGGTCATTTTCCCCCAGTCGCCCATGTAGCACCTTTTGGCACTAGACGCGCTGACTGTCTGGGGACTGACTCTCTTCCAACTTCCAGCCATGCCATTCTAATTTGCATGTCAATCACATAAGGTGTTTCAGCAGTAGGGTCTTACCACTAGCCTTTGGTGGGTCATCGAGTACTCTGACAGAAAACTGTCTTTCCTTTAGGAAACCTTGTAGGTCTCTCTGATCAAAAGCTCATTGTGGATGATAGCCCCATGCTGGATCTGGGAGTTACAGGTCAGTGTCCACTAAGAAAATGAGGAAAAAGATAACTAATATACAAGAGTTAGAGATAAGAGAGAGAGAGAGAGAGGGAGAGGGGAACTGAAGGAGGGAAGATGTAGAAGATTAAGGTTAGTCTTGATCTTACCCTCTCCAGTGTCTTGTGGTTCAGGTATTCCCTGTAAGGGCCTGGTGAAGGATCAGCCATTTGGTCTGTCTTTTAGTAAGTAGAAGATTATGGTACCATTGCCGTTTGGTCCAGATTTGTGTTTCCCACCCCTTTGATGCCCTCCCCTCCCTCCCTTCCCATCCTAGTGTCTAGTCTAGGAGATGCTTGCTGGGTATGTAAGGTATCTTGGGGAGATTCAGGTTAGGTGCTGTAGATGAGTGAGACTATGTGGCGATTTTTTTTTTCTGTGATTGGGTAAGTTCACTGAGAATGATCTGTTCCAGGTTCAACCATTTTTCCTCAAATTTCATTCTGTCATTTTTCTTACTGCTGTATAGAATTCCATTGTGTGGATATACCACATCTTAGTTATCCATTCTTCTAGTGATGGACACATGGGTTGATTCCAGTGCTTAGCTATTACAAATTGAGCTGCTATAAACACGGTTGAGCAAATCTCTCTGGACTGAGGCTTGAAGGTTTTAGGGTACATACCCACTAAGGGAATAACTGGGTCTGTTGATAACTCTATATTCACCTCTTTTAGGAGTTTCCATATTGCTTTCGAAAGTGGTTGTGCCATCTGATATTCCCACCAACAGTGGATGAGGGTTCCTATTTCTCCACATCCTTGCCAGCATTTATTTTCATTTGATTTTTTGATGTTTGCTATCCTTACTGGGGTAAGGTGGAGTCTCATAGTTGTTTTAATTTGCATTTCCCTGATGATTAGGGATGAAGAACATTTTCTTAAGTGTGTGTTTGGCATTTGTATTTCTTCCTCTGTGAACTGCCTGTTCTGTTCCTTGCCCCATTTTGTGAGTGGGTTGTTTGACTTTTTATTGCTTACGTTTTTGAGTTCTTTGTAGATTCTAGAGATTAGGCTTCTGTCAGTTGGATATTCAGCAAATATTTTCTCCCATTCTGTGGGTAATCTATTGGCTTTGCTTATTGTATGCTTGTCTGTGAAGAAACTCTTCAGCTGCATGTGATCCCATTGGTTAAGTGACTGTTTAAGATCCTGAGATACTGGGGTTTTGTTCAGGAAGTCCTTTTTCATTCCTATATCATGGAAAGTTCCTTCTATATTTTCTTCCAGTAGTAGCTGAGTTTCTGGTCTTATATTGAGGTCATTGATCCATTTGGACTTGAGTGTTGTGCATGGTGAGACGTGTGGATCAAGTTTCAATTTCCTGCATATGGTTATCCAGTTTGCCCTTCACCATTTACTGAAGATGTTGTCTTTTTTCCAGCCTAGATTATTAGGGCCTTTGTCAAATATCACGTAGCTGTAATGGCTTGACCCCAAAGTCTGGGTCCTCAATTCTATTCCATTGATCTATACTCCTGTTTTTATGCCAGTACCATGCTGTTTTTATTACTATGGCTTTGCAATATAGCTTTAGATCAGGTATGGTGATGCCCCCTTAGGTATTTCTTTTGCAGAGGATATGCTTGGTTATCCAAGGCCTTCTGCCTTTCCATATGAACTTTGAGATCATTTTTGCTATCTCCGTGAAGAACAAAGTTGGGATATTAATTGGAATTGCATTAAATCTGTATATTCCTTTGGTAGGATTGCCATCTTCACAATGTTAATTCTGCTTATCCAGGAGCATGGGAGGTCTTTCCATTTTCTCAGGTCCTCCCCAATTTCTTTTTTGAATGTTTTTATGTTTTCCTTGTATAGATCTTTCACTTTCTTCATTAAAGTTATTCCATGGTATTTTATTATTTTTTTGTTCCTATTGAAAATGGGACCATGTCCCTCATTTTTTTTTTTCTCTGTATCTTTGTCATTTGCATATAGAAAGGCTACTGATATTTGTGCATTGATTTTGTATCCTGCTACTGTGATCTCTCCTTTTCCATTTCTAATTTTTCTAATTTAAAGCATCTCTCTCTCTATCTCTCTCTTTTTGCTTGATCAAATTGGCCAAAGATTTATTAATCTTGTTTTTTTTCAAAGCATAAGATATTTCTCTAATAAATTTTCTTAATGGTTTTCTTAGTTCCAATTCATTCATTTCTGCCCAGATCTTGATTACTTCCGTCTGGAGCTTTTTGGGTTGGATTCTTCTTGTTACAATGCCTGTAAATAGATGGTTAGATGATTGATTTAGGTTCTTTTTGTCTTTATTATGAAGGCATTTAGTTTCATTAAGTGCTGTGTCCCATAAGTTTTTGTATGAGGTGTTCTTATTGTCATTTAATTCTATAAACTTTAAAATTTCATTTTTTATTTCATCTACTACCCATTTATTGTTTTTTAAAATATATTTTATTTATTTATTTATTTATTTATTTGAGAGAGAGAAATAAGAAGAGAGAGAGAGAGAAAGAGAGAGACACAGAAAGAGAGAGAGAGAGAGAGAGAGAGAGAGAGAGAGAGAGAGAGAGAATGGACACACCAGGGCCTCCACACACTGTAAATGAACTCCCCCTTGTGTTTCTGGTTTATGTCAATCCTGAAGAGTCAAACCAGGTTCTTCTGGCTTTGCAGGCAAAATCTTAAACACTAAGCAATCTTTCCAGCACCCATTTATTGTTTATAAGTGTGTTGTTCAGTCTCCATGACCTGATGGAGTTCCTGTCACATCTCTTGTTAATGTCTAGCTATATAGCATTATGATGTAATATTATGCAGGAAATTATGTCAATTTTCCTGAACATATGGAAGCAGGTTTTATGGCCCCACATTTGATCTATTTTGGAGAAGGTTCCATGGCCTGCTGAGAATGAGTATTCTGCAAATTTTATGTAGAATGCTCTGTAGATGTCCCTTAGGTCTAGTTGATCTATGCTGCTGTTGAGCCATCTTACTTCCCTGTTGATTTTCTGTTTGGATGATCTATTGATGATAGTGGAGTATTAAAGTCCCCAACTATGATAGTGTTATTTATTTCTGTTTTGTTGTCAAGTAGGTTTTGTTTTATGAATTGTGGTGTGCCTGTGTTTGGTGCATACAGATTGATGATTGTGGTATCTTCTTTTTGGACCATTTCTTTGATGGGGAAGAAGTTGCCTTCTTCATCTTTTTTTTTTTTTATTGCTTTTAGGTTGAAGTCTAGTTTATTCAATATTAGTATAGCAATGCCTGCTTGTTTCTTATTTCAGTTCGCTTGGAATATCATTTTCCACCCTTTTACCCTGAGATGATGTCTGTCATTAGTGTTGAGGTGGGTTTCTTGAAGATAGCAAATTAAGAGGTCCATTTTTTTCTGATCTACCTTGTTAACTTGTGTCTCTTGATGGGTGAATTAAGGTCATTAATGTTTAGGGTAATAACTGTGAGGTTTGATTTAATCCCTGACATATTGTGGTGCTTTATGGGGTTTGGTGTATTCTTGGACTTTGTAGTTTTTTTGAGCCTTCTCTATATTTGGTTACTGTAGGCTCTTGAGATTGGCCATTATACTGTTCTGAGTGTAGAATTCTGTAAAGTATTCTCTGTAGGTTTGGTTTCATGTTCATATAGTTGTACAGCTGACTTTTACCATGGAAATTTTTTCTTTCACTAACTTTTATGAGGGATGCTTTTGCTGGGTACAGTTGTTTGGGTTGGAAGCCATAGGTTTTTAGACTTTGCAGTGTACCATTCCAGGCCCTTCTGTCTTCCAACGTTTCCATTGTGAAATCTGAGGTAATTCTGATGGGGTTATTTTTATATGTGATATGTTTTTTTCTCTCTTGCTGCTTTTATGACTCTCTCTTTGTTTTCATTGTTTAGAGTCTTAATGATAATATGTCTTTCACAGTTTCTCCTTTGGTCCAGTCTGTTTTGAGTTCTGTTATCTTCTTGTATTTTGATGGGACTCTCTTTTGAGAGGGTGAGAAAGCTTTCCTTGATAATTTTGTTGAATAAATTATGCATGCCTTTGGTCTGAATTTCTTCCCCTTCTGGAATACCCATGATCCAACTATTGGGATGTTTAAGGGTATCCCACAGTTCCCTCATGTTCTTTTCACAAAAATTCTTGAACTTCTTCAAGTTTTGGGGCTTATCCAGTTCTGAGGTTCTGTCCTCCACATGACTGATTCTATTCTTGAAGGCTTCTAGAGAGGTTTTGGCTTGTTCAACTTGGTTGGTACTTTCTATTGCCTTTTTCTGTATCATATCTTTCCCTTTGTTGAGTTCCTTATTCTGGCCATTAAAAAATTTTTTTTTCTTAATGCTTCTTGGCATTCTTCCTTGCATTTATTTATGGGTTCATTATTGAGGACCTCTGCTTTTTGTCTCACCTTCAGATCACTTTACTCTCTTTTGAAGTCTCTCTGTTTTTGTTGTTGTTGTTGTTTTCTTTTTCTTTTTCCTATTAGGTCCAACCTGGTGAGGACAGCATTCAGACAATTTTTTTTTTGTTGTTGTTGGTTTTTTGCAACTTCTGCCATTTGCTTGGTCAGGGTCACATATCTTGTGTCTTCATTTTTCGAATTCTGATAATGTTGTCTCCTCTGTGTTTTGATTAGAGACTTCCATTGTGGGACCAGGCAACTTGTTGGGGTTCCTTCCATTTGATGTTTCATGTTGTTTGTTTTGTGCTGTGGTCTGCCCATCACAGTGTAGGAATCATATTAATTCAGGATGTATAGTTTACCCTTGAAGGGTCTTCAGTGATTCTTTCCTTTTATGTTAAAACTAGAATAGACTGTCCATGGCAAGGGGGCCTCCTTGTTCAGACAGGGGGAGCCATCACTGCCCTGGTGGCAGCCCAGGTGGTATGGAGACCCAGACCTGGTGGCTGGGACAGGAATAGGGAGAAGGCAATGTCCCAGTGCTGGGGGGAAGATGAGGGGAGGAGTCAGAAGGATACAGCACAGTCCTGGTGGCTGGGAGGTGGGGAGGAAGGGAATAAGGGTGTGGGTGTGAGAGAGGGGACTCAGTTGGTGGGAGGAAAGGTGAGAGGTCCTTATCCCAAATATGGGGATACTGCAGGTAGAGCAGCAGAGAACCTGGGCTGGGGCATGGCAGCTGGGACAGATGCCTTAGGGGTCTGGAGGTCTAGTGTGGGAATCTGCAGATTCCCTACTTTGCTCCTCCATGCCCTCTTACTGGAGGTCTGCTAGGATCTGCTGATCCTGGAACCCCATTGGTCTTGTCTGGTATTACCCTGGGAACTGAAGCTAGTTCAGTGGATGCCATCTTGATAGGAAGCCCAAAATTTCTTAATGTTAATTCTATAAAAGTTTTCTAGACAATAGGGGTGGTTGCCTTTACTACATGAATGTGACAATAATTTTGTTCTCTTACATTGATAAGCTAGTATCACATTTGTTTGTTTTCAGATCAAAACTGATTAAATTATCTGAAATTTTAGTACGAGTGTAACTCCTTATAAGTCTCAACATCAGGCTTAAGAACATAGTGGGCATTTAGTCATTTTTTTCCCCCCTAGAGGGTTTTCCTGCCCATCAGTTATGTATTAGATTTAGAGATGGAACATAAGGATAGAGTGTCTTAGGAGATAAAATCTTAAAGGGACTCTTATAATGCCAAACAACTTGTCCTTCACATAAGAATCAAGCTGAGCATGGTTTTAGAACTTCTGACCCACTGAAACAAAAGCTTATAAATATTTGTATCCATGCCTGGTGTAGTCAAATAATATTCTCTCTCTCCTTCCTAAAATTATTAACATAATAATTATTAAAACATTAAAAATATTAACATTAATTAAACATTAACATTGTGGATTTTTATTTTATATCCCAGTCAAGCCTACTTCATACTTTCTCTTGTCTTTCAATTTTTATCTTCTAAGTAAATTACACATCATACATTTTGAAGGTACAGTACTAGCTTCTATTTATTACCTTCAATAAACTAAACCCAAATAAAAGCCTGAAAAGAATAGATAGGTAGTAAAAGCCTACTAAAAATACAACTAAACATGAGAGTAAGGAACCAAAATTCTATGTTAGTTGTCTACTGGATTATGCAATTCTGACTCCTTTAGGGACTCAGTTTTGTCACTGTGCCTCAATGTAAGCTGTACGTGCATCTCAGACCTGAATTATGTGGAATGTAATTTGGTAGACTCAGAAAGAGCCTAGGGTTGGAGAGATGGCTTAGCAGTTAAGGCATTTGCCTGCAAAGCCAAAGGACCTTGGTTAGATTCCCCAGGACTCATGTAAGCCAGATGTACAAGGTGGCACATGCATCTTGAGTTTATTTGCAATGGCTGGAAGCCCTGGTGCACCCATTACCTCTCTCTCTTTCTCTCTCTCTCTCTCTCTCTCTCTCTCTCTCTCTTTGCCTCTTTCCCTCTCTCCCATAAATAAATAAATAAATAAATAAATAAATAAATAAATAAAAAGAAACAACCTAGTTTCTGGCTTTTTAAATTCCTGCAGTTATTTAGGTCATGAATATGGTTATAACATGAGACCTTGGGCTCTGATTCATGAGTTCTATGCCTCTGTCTGTCTGTTTAGTTCTTTCTACTCAGCCTCTGTGATAAAGTGCAAGATTATTGGAAAAACACTAAAGGAGGCAAACTGCTGGTTCTAGGCTTATATTCATCACCTCTGCATTACTGCTCTTGTCCAATCAGTGTTAATGCTCAGGCAATGCAGCATTCCTATTCATCACCCCTAAAGATCTGATAGAAATAACTTCTGGACTTTGTTACACATAAAACGATCTGGGGGAACTCATTAAAATGTACAACCACAGGCTTAATCCTTTGCCATAGGCTTCAATATAGTTGGCTGAGTGGAACCATAAAATGTGAATTTTTAGTAATTTGACTGTAGAGTCAAATGTAAGTTAAGTGGTCATTGTGCATGATTGCAGAAACTACCTCAGAATGCTTTAATTCATACAAAATATTCTGACTTTTGGTAATTGGGAAACAACACAGGAATCACAGTTGTCAAACTGCCAGGTTTGTATGACATTTGTCACTTTATCAGACTGTAAATTCTAATAGTGTTGCCTCTAGAATCATCACTTTTACTTACATGGGAAATTAGTTTTTTATTTTTATTTTTTTGATTAGGAGATAATATGGCTTCCTCAGTTTGGTGGTTTTATTCAGGTATACCCCACAAACTTAGGTGTTCTGAATGCAGGTTCCCAGCTGATGGATATTTGGGAATTAAAGCCTCCTGGATACAATGTATTGTTGGGGGTAGGCTTATTGGTATCACAGCCAATTTCCTCTTGCCAGTGTTTGGCACACTCTCCTGTTCCTTGTCCACCTGATGTTGGCCAGAAGGCGATGTTCACCCTCTGCTCATGCCGTTGTTTTCCCCTGCCATCATGGAGCTTCCCCTTGAGTCTGTAAGCCAAAATAAACCTTTTATCCCACAACTGCTTTTGGTCAGGTGATTTCTGCCAGCAATGTGTGAATCAGACTATAACACTCAGTTAACCAAAAAAAAAAAAAAAAAAAAAAAAAAAAAAAAAAAACAACAACAACAAAGAATAGCTAACTTTTCTCATTACTTGTTGAATAACACTTCTCTCTACTGGCATTCCATGCTAAAATTCCTCTCGTTATTTTCTGAAACACAGCATTAGTCCAAAACTCCATTTAATTTACTCAAGGCTTATACCACATGATTGTACTTACCAGGTTGTAAGCATCATTCATAAGCTAAAATTGATGAAGGGACACTTTGATTGACAAGTGATCTGCCCTCGAAAAGTATTTTAAAAAATTTAGCGAGTCAGGCGTGGTGGCACACGCCTTTAATCCCAGCACTTGGGAGGCAGAGGTAGGAGGATTGCGGAGAGTTTGAGGCCACCCTGAGACTACATAGTGAATTCCAGGTCAGCCTGAGCCAGAGCGAGACCCTACCTCGAAAAACAAAAACAAAACAAAACAAAATTGCCATTTTTGCTTTGGAACTAAGAGTCAAATATCAAATTTCAGATCTAGATTGGACACAGTTTTAAAGTAATTCAGCTGTACTCTTTTAAAATTATTTCAAAATAAACTGGCTAGAACCCTGCTTGAACAATGGCTGCTCAGGATTGATCACAATGATTGACTGATCTGCTATGATCTTAAGCCCTTTTATAGAAGATGAAATGAAGAGCAAGACATAGTGGCACATAACTATAATCCCAGAATTTGGAAAGTGGAGGCAGGAATTTAAGGCCAGCTTTAGTTGCATAGTGAGTTCAAGACTAGACCGGTTTGAGCTACATGAACTGTCTCAAAAATGCACAACATCAGAAGAAAGATGAAGGGATAGTTTCACTTGTTATTGATAAATAAAATTTCTCTCCACCAGAGATAAATCTAGGTCAGTATCAGTACCTTGCGAAAGGCCAGGTTGTGTATATCTGGTGTGGTTTTAAAGTTTGGGAATTTGACTCTATTTCTACCAACATGTGAAATTCCTATGCACCTCTGTTAGGTATAGATACTAGTCTTTCTAAAATAGATTTATTTCTGTCACCGTTAGGTTTCTTATACAATATTCTGTAATTCTGAAAATTTCAGTGTTGTGTTAGAACTACTATACAGAAGTATTTGCCTATTTAGATATCTGTTGCCTTTTTACTTTCATGAGTATATGACGGAAATTTCCAGAAATATATGAGGTGTCATTTCTTAACAAATTAAATATAAAACCAAACATGAGAATCTAAAGATCTTGTTTCCATTAATTCAAAAATTAAAGAGGGGCTGGAGAGATGATGTAGTGGTTACGGCACTTGCCTGTAAAACCAAAAAACCCTGGTTTAACTCCCCAGGATCCATGTGAGCCAGATGCACAAAGGGGCACATGGATCTGGAGTTTGTTTCAGTGGCTGGAGGCTTGGGCATGCCTCCTGTATATATCTGCTTCTTCCTCTCTCTCATTTCTTTTGGTTTAGGAAAATATTTTTCACAAAATATACTGTTCATGTTAAAATAACTTAATAAAAAATTAATATTTAAAATATGTCAAATTTAATTAAACTATAACAAAATATTAGCACATTTATCTTCTATAAATCAAAGGTATTCCCCAAAAAGAAGAGTCCAGGACCAGGTGGATTCTCAGCTGAATTCTATCAAACCTTCATGGAAGAACTGAAGCCAATTTTTCTCAAACTATGCCACACAATCAAAGAATACGGAAAGCTCCCCAACTAATTCTATGAAGCTAGTATCACTCTAATACCAAAACCAGGAAGAGATGGCACACAAAAAAAGAAAATTATAGGCCTATGTCACTGATGAACTTAGATGCAAATATCCTGAGCAAAATCCTCACAAACTGAATTTAACAACACATCAAAAGCTTTATCCACCTTGATCAAGTAGGCTTCATCCCAGGAAAGCAGGAGTGGTTCAAAATATGGAAATATTTCAATGTAATACACCACATAAATAAGTTTAAAAATAAAAACCACATGATCATTTCGATAGATGCAGAAAAAGCTTTTGACGAAATATATCACTACATGATCCAAAAATTGGAGAGAATTGGCATGGATGAAATATAATATCCCAACATATTAAAGGCTATATATAAAGCTTCTAAAGCCCAAATAATACTTAATGCAGAGATACTGAAGGAATTCCCATTGAAGGAACAAGGCTGGGGTTTTCATTCTCACCTCTGCTCTTCAACATAGTACTGGATGTCTTAGCCCAAGCAATAAGATAGGAGAAAGAAATAAAAGGGATACAAATTTGAAAGGAAGTAGTTAAGTTAGCTCTATTCACAGATGACATGATTCTGTACATAAGAGACCCAAAAGCCTGTATCTCAAAACTCTTAAAGGTGATCACCTCCTTCAGCAAAATAGCAGGATAAAAAAAAAATCAATGCACAAAAATCAGTAGCCTTTCTATATGCAAAAGACAAAGATACAGAGAAAAAAATAAGTGACATTGTCCCATTGTTCAATAACAAAACCAAAACAAAACCTTGGAATAACATTAACCAAGGATGTGAAAGACCTGTACAATGAAAACATAAAAACACTCAAAGAAGAAATTGAGGTGGACATGAGAAAATGGAAAGAACTCCTATGCTCCTGGATAGGCAGAATTAACATTGTGAAAATGGCAATCTTACCAAAGGCAATATATAGATTTAATGCAATTCCAATCAAAATTCCAACATTGTTCTTCACAGAGGTAGAAAAAATGATCTCAAAGTTCATATGGACAGGAAGAAGGCCTTGGATATCCAAGCATATCCTCAGCAAAAGAAATACCTCTGGAGGCATCACCATACCTGATCTAAAGCTATATTACAAAGCCATAGTAATAAAAACAGCATGGTACTGGCATAAAAACAGGAGTATAGACCAATGGAAGAAAACTGAGGATCCAGACTCTGGGTCACATAACTACAGCTACTTGATACTTGACAAAGGCCCAACAATATGGGCTGAAAAAAAGACACCTTCTTCAACAAATGGTGCTGGAAAAACTGGATATCCATATACAGAAAATTGAAACTTGATCCACATATCTTGCCATTCATAACAATCAAGTCCAAATGTATCAAAGACCTCAATATAAGACTTGGAACTTGGTTACTACTGGAAGAAAAAGTAGGAGGTACTTTTCATGATATAGGAATGGGAAAAGACTTCCTGAACAAAACCCCATTAGCACAGGATCTTAAACAATCACTCAACCGTTCGGATCTCATGAAGCTGAAAAGTTTCTTCACAGACAAACATACAATAAGCAGACCCAGCAGATTACCCAAAGAATGGGAGAAAATATTTGCTGAATATCCAACTGACAGAAGCCTAATTTCTAGAATCTACAAAGAACTCAAAAGCCTAAACAGTAAAAAGTCAAACAACCCAGTCACAAAATGTGGCAGAGAACTGAACAGGGAGTTCTCAGAGGAAGAAATACAAATGGCAAACACACACTGAAGATGTTCATCATCTCTAATCATTAGGGAAATACAAATTAAAGCAACTATGAGATTAATTACAGCAAACATTAAAAAATCAAATGAAAATAAATGATGGTGAGGATGTGGAGAAATAGGAACCCTCATCACTGTTGGTGGGAATGTAAGATGGTACAACCACTTTGGAAAGCAATATGGAGACTCCTGAAAAGGTTGACTATAGAGTTACCAACAGACCCAATTATTCCCTTACTGAGCATTTATCCTAAGAGCTCCGTGCCTCAGGTCAGAGAGATTTGATCTACCATGTTTATAGCTGCTCAATGTGTAATAGCTAAGTGCTGGAATCAACTCAGATTTCCATCATTAGATGAATGGATAACAAAGATGTGGTATATCTACACGATGGAATTCTACACAGCACTACAGAAAAATGATGCAATGAAATTTGAAGAAAAATGGTCGAACCTAGAACAGATCATTCTCAGTGAACCCACCCAATAACAGAAAGATAATCATCAATAGCCTCAATCATCTATGGCTCCTAAACTGAATCTACTCGAGATGCAAACATAAGCATCTTGAGGACCAGACACTAGGGTGGGTGGGGTGGGAGGGACGCATGAGCATGGGGGTGGGGGATAAAAAACTGGACCCAAATGGCAATGGTACCATAAAATTCTACATCCTAAGAGACAGACTAATGGTTGAACCTTCATCAGGCCCTTAGAGGGAACACCTGAATCACAAGGCCCTGGAGAGTGTATGATGAAGCCTGACCTTAATCTTCTCCTGTTTCTCTCTTTGTCTCTCTCTCTCCCTCTTCTCTCTATCACTTTTATATTACTTATCTTTTTCTTCATTCTCTTCTTGGGTGCTGACCTGTAACTTCCAGTACCAGCATGTGGCTAACATCCACAATGAGCTGTTGGTGAGAGAGACCTACAAGGTTTGCCAGAAGTAGTCAGATTTTTGTCAGAGTATTTGATGACCCACCAAAGGTTAGTGGTAAGGTCCTACTGCTGAAGACACCATATGCTGTTGGGACAGAACATGGAATGACCTGGCTGGAATCTGGAAGAGAGGCGGTCCCCAGACAGTTACCTCTTCTAGTTCCAGAAAGTACTACATGAGTGACTGGGGGAAAATGACCAACATCTGTCCAAGCAACTCATGGTCTAGGATACTCAGCAGCAAACAACTTGATGTAATTCTCACACAAGTGCAATAGTGGCACACAGCCATAGCGGGAAACCAACTGCTCTTGTTTTGGCTAACTGATCTGCTCAGTGGAATGGAACATAGCTGGAGCTGAGAGTCAAGTCAGAACCATATCCAAAAATGAGCCTGCTCTCCATAATGAAGCTTCCACCACTTGTGGGCTACAAGAGGGCCTGCAACTATTATATTGTCTCTACAATAACAACAGTTATCCGATTTATCTGGCACTAACTTCACTCTCCATTGGAGAATTTGCTTCTCTGTTTCAGATGGATGCAGATTCTAAGGAAAGAACCAACCCATGACACCTCAAAGGGCCCCAGCTAAAACTAAGAGTATTTGGGGAAATTACCAAGAGTGCTGCTTCCTTGGTGAACCTGGTACCAGCATAAGTGTGAAGGAGATAGACACAGGGAATACTCAACTCCTACCAAACCAGTTATCCAGAGACATAGAGGCTCCCAAGACCTCATCACTAAAACAGACCTAAAATGAATCCACCATGGCTCAGGGAAACTTGTGGAAGAGGTGGCGGAAAGAATGTCAGAGTCACACGTTGGTTCATTAGCACAGAGACATTGCCTCTTACCCATAACTGATGGCTAACCCCATAATGCACTTCCCATATTCCCCAACAAGGTGGGTCCCTGAAGAGGTGGGAGAACAGCAAGGAGGCTAACTATGGTACCAACATGACTGTATACACTGTGTACATAACTAGTAAAAAAAAAAAAAAAAAAAAAAAGATGTGGAATAAAACCTTGTAATTCTCATTTTGTTCAATATGACACCCAAAATGATTTCATTGCAAGTCTGCATAGTTTTCCAGTATCTTGTAAGGACTTTCATTTTCTAAGAAATATTATATAATTTAAAGATGCATATAATGAACATAATAGCAATTTTATAGATTTTATTATGAATTGGAGATGTTTTTTCTGTAACTGGAGACTGAGTTAGCACTCCTTTATTTCCTCATGTTGTCTTTATATTTAAATTTAATATTATACCATGTATAATATTATACATAGAGTATTATGCTAATGAGATTTTTTGCTTGGAAAAAATAAATCAAAGGTTTTTAAGACCTTCAATAATACTTTCAAAAAAATGGTTTATTTTTCTTTATTTAGTTGAGAGAGAAAAAAAGAAATAGGCAGGGAGAGAGAGAAAGAGAGAGAATGGAAGTGCCAGGGCCTCAAGCTGCTGCAAATGAACTCATGTGTGTGCCCCCTTGTGCATCTGGCTTACGTGGGCCCTGGGGAATTGAACCTGGGTCATTTGGCTTTGTAGGCAAGCACCTTAACCACTGAGAAATTTCTGCAGCCCAAGACCTTCAGTAATTCTTAGTAATATAAAGGTGTCCTGATATTAAAATGTTTCAGAAGCATCATTCTACATAAAGCGAATAACTTGCTGCTTCTTTTATATGCTCATTGCTTTTTAACTATTCTGTCTAAAACATTTGTAGCTTTTATCTAAAATACCCTGTTTCTATACTTCCAGTTTTATTTATCATCATTTGAAATCCAGTTAAATTTTTGCATTTTCGAAAGTGTTCCAATGCTCACTTCTATCCTAATTTTCTCCCTCACCAGTTTTGTATCACCACTTCCAAGATCTTGAATAATGTTTACCACAAAGCAAGTACTACATAAATACTTTATTAGTATGTATCCTACAGGTCTTTGACCTGAGTTTAAAGAACTCTTTCTAAAACTGCTCCAAATTTGACTCAAAGTATGACTATTAAAGCAATGCACAGTGAACACAGGACCATCTCTGAACACCACTGTGTGCAGAGAGGACTGTTTCTGAGTCCTTTCCATCTCCCAGTTGTCTTTTATCATTCATGATTCTTTTGTTATTCTTCAAGGTTTCTATTACCTCTGCTTATTCTTAACCATTTCTAAAAGAATATTAATGCATACAATGTTTATATCTGCATATTTAATTTGCTAATAAACGGCAAGACTTTTTATGAGACTTGTTTTAAAAAAATAAAATCAACATAAAATTATATATATTTATCATATATAACACTTTCTTAAAGGAGTAGGTTTATGTTATTGGATGACTAAATCTGGTTAATTAATATATGCATTTTTTGGCAAAATGATCATGTTTATGGTAAGAACACATCATTTCTACTCTTTAGGGAATATAACATATTGTCGCCAATAGTGTTGGTGCACACCTGGAATTCTAGCATTCAGGAGCTGGCTGCAGGAATACAGAATTCAAAGTTAGCTTGGACTATATAATGAGTTCCAGGAGAATCTGGGTAACAAATTAAAATAAAGTATAACAATATATTAAAAATTATAGTCACTATGCTTCAATGTTATATCAGAGATCTCTTGAACTTATACCTGAAATTTTGTATTCTTTGTTCTCTCGTCAACATCAGCTTTCAAGTCCTGAAACACCACTGCTCTCTCAAACTTCCATGCAGTAAATTCCTTTATATTTCTGAGATAAGTAAGGTAATTTATCTTTCTGTGCTTGATTTATTCCACTTCACATAATGTACTTGAGGTCCACCTATGTTGTCACTAATTAATGGTTGTCAACTTTTTGTGGAATGAGGTTTTATGTAAGTGAATAGATTTACAAAAGAATAAAAACATTTTTTTGTGGTGTTTACAGTTCAAATGGATAGCAAGGATAATTGTGTTTTGAAATTGAAATTGGCTAGAAAAAATGTTTGGTTAAAGAAGGGTGATTTTATTTTGAAAGGTGAAACACCAAACATAAATCCAATTCTGACCACAGCTTCTAGTAAAGCTGTTACTGAATGAGAACAGTGAGGGAAACAAAACAAAACAAAACCAAAATAAACAAACAACAACAACAACAACAAAAACAGAAAAAGAAAATTAGCACTTTGCCAGTGGCCTGTCCTCCTAACTTTGTTGTTATTATATTACTTATGAAGACAACTGTTCCAATACTCAATATTTTCAACAGTGGTTTATGTAAAATAACTTGCATGCCCTTGCATTGATCAAAGTAGGATTTTACATGTGACATTTTTATGTTCATTCACAACAATGTTTTCAACCTAAGAAATATTGTGTAATAAAAGAGACTGAAACTGGTCACCAAAACTCCAAGACCGTTGTATGATTCCCAGCAAACAGTTATCTAGCCTTGGTTGGACCACGTAAATTTTCTCCATCTGTTTCACTGCTTATATCCAATGCTTTGTAGCCATTTTCTGAAGATGATTCTGCAAGTTCAGACTTCTAATGTCGGTAATCTCTAATTTATTAGTTTTCATTAAAATCACATTAGTGGCCATTCTTGATATTTAGTTAACCTAAATTATAAATAGATGGTTCAAATTATATAACAAGTTCATGGAGAAATTATCATTAAAGTCCAATCTCTCTGCACCTAGATCCTCTACTCTCTTCATCTGATTTTAGCTCTAATATTAACCTAAAATCAAAAAAAAAAGGTAGATATGAGTGTTGGAATGGTTATAGGAACATTTAATTAGGCCTTTTGAATAATTTAAGAAACATGACTACTGAGCTGCTGAACATTAGTTTGTTGATATTAAATTTATTTAAACTTACTTTCTCCTTCCCCTACTTCCAAATCATGCCCTAAAAGGCAAAAGTGTATTTTCAAAAAGTAATTGTTCTGATGTGTTTAAATGAAAAGGAAAGGTATATAACTGTTCTCAAGTTATATCACAACTATTAACTATAGTGTGCTGGTGGTTTATATGAGTTTTTCTGTGCTAAAGTTATATAAAAATATTAAAATATCATATTTTCCAGTTCTATTTATGAACCTATTTTAAAAGTTCTGGAGTCATAGAGTTATTAAAATGCATTATAGCTCCGTTTTCTTTCTCTCTTCTATTTCCCTAGCTTTCACAGTTATTTTTGCCTGTTAATAATATATAGCAAAACATTTTTACATTTTAAAAAGTAAACCTAAAAAATGGATCATTATACTGACATTATTTAATAAAAATGCCTAGAATTTTGTCTGCTGTCTAGAACACTACAGAAAAATTACTTATCAAGGGCAAACGGGTTCCGTCACCACACTAGCAGGAAAAATCCATCGGTTGGACTATGAAAAGAAAAATTCCTTTTAGAATATTAATTATGTGATGGTTTGGCACATTTATTCATTCTGGTTTTATTCAGACACTAATTAATAAAAAAAATCTCATGAACAGTGAATACAGTGTGAACCTTAAGGTTTATTTCTTTTAAAGTTAAGCTGGCTGCCAGTTCATCAGTATATACAAACCCATGTTTACTTAGCTAGCCAAACTTGGAACTGCATTCTTACCCTATAGACATATCTAGAGGGTCTTGTACTTTTGAGACACATGAAACTTTTGGAGCTCAAAATGAAACATAAGCAATGTGCTTAGGTAAGTGCTCAATAAATACTTTTTTATTATTAGCCCAAAAATCATATTACTAGCTTTGGCTTGAAAATTTCCAAATCAGATGTTACCACTTACTACTTGTTTTTTGGAGAACTTCTGTAATAAGTGTACCTAAAGGGTCAGCAATGACTACACCAGAACAAAAGTAAAAAAGAAAATTTGAAGGTAAAGGTAACAATGACACTCCTGAGCCCAATCACAGATCCTCTACACATTTTATCCTAGGGATTAAGGTCAGGATTACAACATGGTCCCTCAAAGCTGCACTGAAGTGAACATATATTATCAAATAAACAATATATTAATAAATGTTAATAGTTTTATATATTTTTAAATTTATTTTGTTTATTTTTATTTATTTATTTGAGAGTGACAGAGAGAGAAAGAGGAAGATAGAGAGAGAGAGAATGAGTGCGCCAGGGCTTCCAGCCACTGCAAATGAACTCCAGACCATGCACCCCCTTGTGCACCTGGCTAACCTGGTCCAGGGTGAATTAAGCCTCGAACCAAGGTCCTTAGGCTTCACAGGCAAGTGCTTAACCACTAAGCTATCTCTCCAGCCCTTAAAACTTTTTTTATTTATTTTGTTTATTATTATTTATTTGAGAGTGACAGACAGAGAAAGAGGCATATATATATATATATGGAGAGAGAGAGAGAGAGAGAGATTGAGAGAGAGAGAGAGAGAGAGAGAGAGAGAGAGAGAATGGGTTATATTTTTAAAGTAGCAATGTTTGTATGCTCTCCTGGAAGTTAAAATAATGAGATAATGTACAGTAATTTAAAGGAATGAAAGTTAGTGTTGAACTATATTTTTATTTAAATTTACTATAAATATGCTGTATTAATTTATAAGAGCTTCTAACAAATTCAGTGGCTTAAGACAGCACCAATTTGTTCTCTGGGGATAACAATTGTGAAGTCTGTTTCTCCTGGTTAAGTCAAGGTGTCAACAGGGATGGCTTTCAGACATGAGGAGAATCATTCCTCTGCTTTGACTTTTCCAGCAGCTTCATCTCTGTATTTTCTGTCTTCAAAGCACATGATTCTAATACCTGATTCTCTCATCATATAGCCTTCTGTGCTTATGCCTTCTGAGCCCTTTTCATAATGACAGTTGTGATTATATCAGTCCCATTAAGATCATGTAGGACAATATACCCATGCTAATATCCTGAATTTAATACCATCTGTGAAATCCCCTTTGACTATGTAAGATAATATATACATAGGTACTGCAGATTGCAAGCTAGATACCTTTGATGGGCACTTAGCCAGATGACTACTAAGTCTATTAATTAGAGTAGCTCTCCCACATATGTCTACAAATACAGAATAAACATCAGTTTATTATATTAAGTGCATATGTCTATCCAATTCTTAGGGCTTTCCTGTCACCAGTCTGTTTTCCTTTAAGTACCAGGGGTAGTTTTAGGTCTTCCTCAGTAGAATTCTTAGCATTTAAAGGTGCTTATTATAATTATTTGTTCACAAAATTGTGCCATAATTTCAGGCAAACTGTGTATTAGGAAAAAATTGTTTAAAATTTATGGTAATACACAATATTTTATAAGGCACCAGTCTCCAATAATGCATATAAATAAAATAAAATTATCCAACTTGTGGTGGCACATGCCTTTAATCCAAGCACTTAGGAGGCAGAAGCAGGAGAATAGCCATGAATTTGAGGCTACCCTGAGACTACATAGTGAATTCCAGGTCAGCCTGAGCTAGAGCAAGACCCCATCTGGAAAAACCAATAATAATAATAATAATAATAATTAATAAATAAATAAAAAAGAAATATTCCTTGATTTATACAAGTGTAGTACCACTGAAAAGAGTTAACTTATAAAACTATTCTCCAAATATATGAAGCATGCTTGCAATTGATTGTGACTCTAATTTTCTTCCTTGCTTCTTTGATGCACTCACATCCAGTAAATTACCCTAAGAAACATAGCTCATTAGCATCTACATAAATACTGTTAATAAGGAATTTAAAATGCACACAACAGGTGCATTTCTGTCTTTCTCTCCATGAAGATCTTCTGGAAATAGAAGAATGATTGTAATTGATGGGTCAATCTTGCTTCTCTTTTTAATTGCCCCAAAAAGGCTAGACATGGCATTCAGAGACCTCTTGAAACAATTACATTTATGGACCATTGAGAGACTTTAAAGCTTTTCTCAAAGTGTAAGAAAAACCCATTTATGAATATTAATATATTACTGATAATTTATTATGCCATCTGGACTTAATTATATGTCTTTTCTGGTTCTATATGTGTAATGTTGGCTCTAATATGTAATTTTCACTAATAATCTCTCAAGGTGTATTGAAGTCCTCTTAATTATGTTTACATGATAATGGAAGACCCAAATGGCACCTCCATTCTTGTTCTGGTTTCTTTTCCTCATCACTTTGAGTAGAACTGAAGGCTTCAGCTGAGTTGTTAAATGGAGAAATTGAAAACTTGGATGGGTATTAAAATACATCATTTGTCAATTACACTACATACATGAATTTCTCTATCAGTGTTTCAAATGATGAAAAACTATGGTTCTAGATAATTATGAACCATTTGTGCTATTACTGTAGAAGCAGTGACTAATTGGGAGGGAGGATGCATATTGTATATGATAAAGTCAAACCTACTTCAGAGATGTGTAATTGGTCAGAACATGTTGGTCAGAAGAGGCCTACCATCAATGAAGAGTGACTGTCATTCTTCCAAGAAGCTGCAAGAGGAAAGATTCAAACTGATCATTGATCATTTTCTCCCAATTCAATAATTGAATTTGATTCTGCAAGAAGGGATGGTGCACTATGTTTAGGACCCATAGTTAGAATTGCTACTGATTTTTTTCCCTGTCCCTTCTGGGATAAGTAAAATGGTTTTCTGGTACCTTCGAGTAGCAATATTATTGTCCTTACCATTAAAATAGTAGAGGAGATCTAAATCTCTTCTTGTCAAAACTGTATACAACTCTCTAGCCTCCTTCCTTTGATACAGTAACAGGTAATGAGACTTCCCTGAATCCAGTATGAGTGTGGGGCTTGCATGGGAGTGGAGTCTCTCTCAGAAATGTGGACTCATAGAATAAAAAAAATAAAGTGCTGCCTTATAAACCAATCTGGTGTGGCATTACTTTTGCCAACTTCAAAGTAGCTTATTCTATTCTATTGATTGAGAAAGCTCAACAAATTGTATTCCAAAAATGTCAGTGGTTTAGATTTTGAAAGATGTGTAGAAAAAGCAAAAGTAAGGAGAGAAATTACATGAGGACTACTGGATATGTTATATATTATTACTTCTGAGAAACATCTTCAGTTCTGAGATGAGTTTTTAAAATACAAAGGTTAAACTTTCTAAGTACCTCAAGTCATCTCTTTTAATATTTGTCAAAGTATTCCTAAACCATCTAAGGAATGTCATTTTCATGCAGGTATGTTAATGGACGCTTAATTGCTTGCTATATAAATTAGTTGTATTTTAACTAATTTAATTCATGCCAAAATACATAGTTTTAATTGACAGAAATCCCTATTCATGCTGACTGAAGATCCCCAGGTATTTGCTTCAGATTAGCGAGAGATACTTATAAACCAGGAATGGTGGTACATGCCTTTAATCCCAGAATTTGGGAGGCAGAGGTAGGAGGATCACCATGAGTTTGAGGCCACCCTGAGACTACATAGTGAATTCTAGGTCACCCTGGGCTAGAGACCCTACCTCAACAAAACAACAAAACAAAAACAAAAAACAAAAAAGAGATACTTATTAAAATGACCATAATGAATAAATAAGTACATGTTGCTAAATTGTTCTATTGGATTGTTTTAAAGGTGCCATTTGGTATGAACCTCCTCTAGAATAAATACCAAAGAATTTTCAAATGCCAAATTGTACTTTCAATGTCTCTGAGTATCATCATTATAATGAGTAGACCTTTTCATTTTGTGCATTAATGTGCAAACTGGAAAGTCTCCATTGAACTAACTTACAAAATATATGCTTATTTTATTCAAAATTATGTTATTGGATTCAGTGATTACAAGTCAGAATGTTTAGCATTAATTGTTTTACATTCTCATTTCTATATATTTATGCTAAAACAGAAGTAAAGAGAAAAATAAAAATGTATAGTATTTCCACAGAACTGGGGCATATAATATTCTTTGTTTAAGATATCTACATGCAAACATTAAGTCAGGAGTGGGCTTACTCTGTCTATAATGCATAACAAATGCTTAAAAGTTTCTGTCATATAAATATTGATGTGTGTGTGTGTGTGTGTGTGTGTGTGTGTGTGTATGTGTGTGTGTGTGTTGGGGGATGACAAGTTGGCATTGAGATAAAAAGAGGAAGAGAAAGAACAAGATTAGCCGCTCTTTTTCCCTTTGCCAAGTCTCATATCTGTAAAGTTTTAAGGAATAATATAAACATAAGGAGTCAAAGGTCATTGGCTGTCTATAAATAGCAGGTTGTCCTGGTTTGTAGGAAGGAGATCATTAGCATTGAGTTTCCTTTGAATGCTCTCAGGTCTGACCCTACATGTCATTGTGACATACTGTAATGCTCCAAAAATACTCATTACTGCAGCAACCATATTCCAGTTAAAGGAAACATCCAGCTGGGCTCAACTTTCCTGTTACATTAAAAGCTGCCTCTTGTAGAGGTAATTATTTTGCACCTTGATTTCCCAAATGAATATATATAACAAGTCTTCCATTAAAGGTTCTCTCAGTTGAATCAAAATTTAAATCTATAAAATACCAAATATCTAAACTATATATAAATATGATTATTCAATATAAGAAAGAGAAACCAAGTGAATTAAACATTCAACAAACTATAAGAAGAAAATGTCAACAAACTAAGCTTAAAGAAAAAGTTTTAAAGGATGACAAATACAAATCAAAAATAGAAAAATTATTGATAATAATTACTCATTCAATGTTTAGTATTTAGAACAATTGTAAGCATTTTACAAATATTAACTAATTTAGTTGTCATAATACATCAATACTTATGTATAGAAAATATCACACATGCATTATTATTAAAAGTAGATGAAGAAAAAAAGCATAATATACGCAAAGTAAATCTACAAAATGAGAAAAATGTTAAAATAAGATGTCATATTCTGATATTAAGACATACTTTTAATGAATATATTTAGAATGCTGATATTAGTGATGTTTCAGCAAATGCTAACAATAATCTAATAGAATATCACTAAATAGAATATTCCATTTCTACTAATTCATAGTCATGGAAATATACAAATTAAAATTTAATAACTGTCATAATTATAGCTGTACAATTCCAAAACTGTGTTATGTATATACTGGGATTGATGAGCAAAATGAATATAGTGTGAATACAAATAAAGAAAAGAGGAAGGCACGATAACTCTGTGATGTTGGAATAGCCTCAGAGATATCCACATGAACTTACTGCTTTTAATAGGATTACAGATAGATAGCTGCAGAAACAAAAAGTACATGCTTGTTTAATTATACATATACCTATTTACCGGATCTATCTTGAGAGGGAGTGGAGTTTATCGAGGTAAAGCTACCCCAGTAGCAATGAGTTCATCTAATAGTAGCCCTTTATTTCCCATAAAAGGAACAAGGGCTTCTTAGTAGCAGTTCTTTGATAGTAGTCCTGTTTAGGTGAACATACAGGAACTTGTGATATCTTTTTTTGCCAGAAACTATGAACTTCTCTGCTATTGTGGGTGGTGGAACTGTTGCAAGGACATAGGAACTTGAGCCAACTCTGAGACAATTTAAGGATCAAAATACAGAATGATTGTAAAGTTCCATCAACCATGGAATAAAATAAGTATTTACTAGACCATAATAATGATGGAAATAAATAATTGAATTTAAAGGGACAAGAAATCTAGCCCTTTGAGTAGAATTCAAATAAATAAAATTAAGAGAAATGATGGAACACATTACTATTTGCACTACTTATAGGAAAGAATTACCGGCAGATGCTAAAATTAGTGGAGAATATTTACAGACCATATTCATATTATTTCCAAGTGTCTCTCCATAAGATACTTATCATTTTCAAAGAGAAAAATAGAACTTTTCTAGTAGTACAAAACTTAGAAGATGCAAACTTATTGCCAAGTGCTAAAGGTTAACATCAGGGTGCAGAATTAGTTTCTCTGTTTATGGAGCATGTACAGATGATATATACCTTTCATTTAGGTTTCTCAGTTTTTTCCTCTCTAATTTTATATTATCATCAGAGCAAATACTGCTAAAGATATATATTTCTAAAAATATTGGAAATGAGGAAACCGAGACTAGACAAGAAGTGAAATATCTAGACCAAATTCTTAGTAGCCAAAACTAAATTTCTCTAAAATATATTAGAGCCCAAACTAGAATACTGGAATGTGTTATAAATATATTATATATGTTATATATAATATGTTATATATTGTTTGTGTGTGTGTGTGACAAGGTTGTGGACAACATGTTGTTCTCTCATTCCACATATAGGCTTTATTTGCTATTAGGACACATAATTTAAGTCAATTTATCAGAAATTTGTCAAGTTCAAGGGGCATTAAGATAACAGAGTATGTATTTGTGTTTATTCAATTATACTTCAGTACATGTAGAAGGAGAAAGGAAGCACAGATAACTATTATAATATAAATATAAATAACTATTATAATATAAATGGTTCATTTTAACAAGTTAAAGCATTTCTGGAGACTAGAACATAAGAGCTCATTGACTGGATTTTATTCATTCATGTCTGCACTCATGAAGCTCTGCACACATACTAGTTATTTTAGGTACAGACATCAGGAACAACTTCTTTGGAGGAGGTAGAATTTCAGATTGGCTTTGAAATGTAGAAATGGTCTTGCCAGAAAGAGAACAAAAAGGAATTCTTCACTAAGAAATAATATGGAATTTTTAAAAGTTATTTATTACTTTTTTAAAATAAACTTTAGACCCTTTCCCCAATTCTGCTGAGAGTATGCTCCAGGGGGAGTTTATTGGTATTTGTTATGGAGACCCAAAGGCCTCAGTCAGTCTCTGCAGGAATTGGGGAAATATGAAGCCTCGGGGTATATGAAATTTTTCATGACTACAGCAAGTGTGTCCATTTGTTAGTAGAAAAGACCACCTATAAGAAAGAACAAATATGGAGGCTGGAGAGATGGCTCAGCACTTAAGGAGTTTGTTTGCAAAGCAAAAGGCCTGGATTTGATTTCCTAGTACCCATGTAAAGCCAGATGCACAATGTGGCACATGTATTTGGAGTTCATTTGCTCACCAGGAGGTCCTGGATTCCCCTTTCTCTCTCTCTTTCTTGTTCTCTCTCTCTCTCCCCCTGTCTCTCTAATTACAAATAAGTATATATATATATATATATATATATATATATATATATATGTATATGTATATATATATATATATATATATATATATATATATATACACAAAAAACAATAAATGAGATATCAAAGGCTTTTTGTGACAATTTGCAAGTAATTGGAAGTCTTTGAAGGTCAAGAATAAGGAATTTTTTTAAAGTAAAATGGATGTTTGTCATTCTCTGGGAAAGAATATATTATCTCTCCCATCCTGTCAGTTGGTGGTCTTTCGTTATGTTTTCCACTACAGTGCCCTGAGTTTGTAATCACAGTAACAAAGACTCTCATGTGTTTTTAATTAACACCAGCTAAGGAAAGCTTCTCAGAATTCACTATGGCCACAACTTAAAGCAAAGTCACATAATCACTGGTGGGTGGGATGTGACAACAGGTACAGATACACCATGTGGATGTGGACAGGGATGCACAGTTACTAAAAACCCTGTGTTACCTGGAAAAGAGACAGACAGACAGACAGACACACACGCACACAGAACAAACAAGAACACACAGGAAGAAGAAAAACAATGTTCTACTATGGCAAAGCACACTTGACATTTGCACCTATTTTTGTGCCTGTGTGCACATTCCTGACATTGAGCAGTACTTTGTAATCATGAGAGCAATGACACATACCTTGCAGATAAGCACTTTATTCAGAAAGCAGGAGCCGCTAATGTTTTAACATAGATGCTTTCACATAAGAGTCAAACCTGCCAACGAGAGGGGCATGGATGGTAAAAGACATGGAAGTCAAAGAAGTTGCCTGTGAAACAATAATAAATCTATCATCTTGCACATACGCCCATCAAGCTATGATGTGAATGTGATTCCAAAAACCAGGGATTGTATTAAAGGCTCTTTAATATCTAACATTGAAAATAAAATCATAATGTGTTTGTGGGATAAAAGTGCACAATTATACTTAGTTAATTATTTACCTATATTTGGGGGGAAATTGTTTTTGAAATATAAGGAGTTTCATTAGAATGACAGTTAATATTCTCTATTTTATCTTAGGACTTCTCAGATGGGAGGCGAGAACTGTTATCACAGGCTAAGTGTTTTCTTGAGTCCTTTTTTTGAGAGGGTTATTGGAAAAGGAATCAATGTTCCAGCTTTGTGGCTTCTGAATTAATGATATCTTGAATTAATGGTACATTGCTTAAGAACAATGTATGTATAAATATTCAAAAACAAGTCAGAACAGCTCCATGAAATTAGTTACAAATCCAATCAGCTAAAACAAAGCAAGGCTGGGGAATTGGACACAACTTCACCCAAGGCCAATTGTAGTATAGCAATAAGCCATCGTAAGGGAAGGAGCTTTCCATGGAAGCATCCAGGAAAATAGGCTACAAGAGATCCCCTTTATGGGGAATCATCTGTGTGCCTCAACCGGTAGCAGAATTTCTTGGTGGTCCTTACAAGCATGAAAAAGCTTTGTATTGTTTGTTCCTCGAAAATTAACCCTCAGACTGACAGAGAGCATTAAAAAGGAAGAACGTTAGGGCTGGAGAGATGGCTTAGCAGTTAAGGTGTGTGCCTGTAAAGCCAAAAGATCCTGGTTCGACTCTCCAGGAACCACATAAGCCAGATGCACAAGGGGGCGCATGCATCTGAAGTTCGTTTGCAGTGGTTGGAGGCCCTGGCGTGCCCATTCCCTTTCTCTCTCTCTCAAATAAATAAATAAAATATATGTTAAAAAAGAGGAAGAACTTTAGATATTACATTATAGGGAATTTATTTCATACTGAAATGAAATTGTTAACAGAGATTAGATGCCTTACTTGGATTTTATTGATTATTCTAGAACTGGCTATAAACTAGGCTACCCAACATAAAGTCTGATCTTCTGAGATAATGGCTGACACATTCTAACTGGAACCCTGTTTCCTTCTATCCAATGTTTTAGCAGGTAGCTTTCTTGACCTTCAGGTCTTTTCCCATCCTTGAACTTTCCACTGGCAGGTTTGTCTATTATGTCAAAGCCTTGCTGGTAAACTTTTAATGGCTTCCTGCCTTCTCATAGCCTAACTAAGCCATTGGCAATAGATACTTTCCACTACATCAAAAGGTTACTTTCTAATCTTTTAAACTCCTATATCCCAAAGAAAACCTTTAGCTTTATTGGTTTAAAGCAGTTCAGTAATGATCTTCTATTCTTTGTGAACATTCTTTCCCCACTCCATGCTTTTCCTTTATTTTTATGGTGTTGAGGATTGACCACAGTACCTTATACTTGCTAGGGAATCACTCCACTAGTTCCACCACTGAACTATAGCCCCAGACCTTCAGTATTTTGACTGTCAAATTTTCATCTTTACATATCTGTACCAAGCCTCATTTTGACATACTGAGTTTTTACAGATGATTAGTCTCTGAATTCTTCACTCCATCCTTCAAACCATATTTCTATTAAGCTTCTAGTTAAATATTTCAAGCAATGTGATGAATCTGGAATTAAAATAGAATTTAAAATCATGTTGGTGCAGATCAACCTACTATATGTTATGGAAAGAAAAATTCATATTTGTTTCAGTTTTCAAAGTCCAGCATATTAGCTCAAATGTTTGCTACCATAGCTTAATTCCTAAGATAGAAAGCCATTAGAATCTGTGGGGCCAGGCTTCAAGATGATGTTTCAAGGGTGGCCTGGTTAACATTTGGTATTGTTCTCTTGTTACCTAGAAGTTTGACTTCTCTATCTTTATGTATTGAATGCACTGGTTGTTTATTCTATGTTGATGGTAAACTATCAAGTGAAAAAAAATTTCAACATGTAAAAGAGAAACACATATGATCCATGAAGAGATTTAAAAGGTAGTTTATTTTTCTTATAGTTCTTGCATTTCCTTGCTGTCATTGTCAGCTTCAAGTTGCTGGGATGAATTTCCAAACCAGGCACAGTTTATGGGAGGAAGAGATTTATTGAAGCTTACAGATCCAGGGAAAGTTCCATAATGGTGGAAGATGTTGGCCCCCTTTCACAGGTCCATGCAGAGATAAAGATTACCATCGGAACCATAAGCAATCACGCTCCAGAAGCCCCAGGCAGAGCTCAAGCACTCTGCATACCTTTAGGCAGGAATTCAGATCAGCCCACAAACACACCTTACAGGTGGACTCTAGGATCTGCCCACGATTATACATTCTTTAGCCAGGCAGCTAGAAATCTAATGTTACAAGCTTTAATAAACTCCTGAATCTATTGTGGGACATCCATTCAAACTGCCACACTTACTATAATATCCATAGCAATTTTGACATAATTGGAATACACTCAGCATTGCTGTACCAAAAACTACAGCTACTCTCTCCAAAAGTAACATTTAAAAAAATTTTTGTTTATTTTAATTTATTTATTTGAGAGTGACAGAGAGAGATAGAAAGAGGCAGATAGAGAGAGAGAGAATGGGCACGCCTGGACCTCCACCCATTGCAAATGAACTCCAGACGAGTGCGCCCCCTTGTGCATCTAGCTAACGTGGGTCCTGGGGAATGGAGCCTCGAACCGGGGTCCTTAGGCTTCACAGGCAAGTGTTTAAGCAGTAAGCCATCTCTCCAGCCCCCAAAGTAACATTTTAAATAGTTCTTCATTTCAAGAATATTATTAATCAGGTGGGGGGGTGCATGTTGTAAAATTTCTGAGTAGCCCTTCTTTGTTTCAAAAATTTCTAAGGGGTTAATTTTTAGAATGAAATTAAAAGTAGAAATATATAGAGAATCATCTATTGTAAGCTCCCTAAGGGCTATCAAAAACTTGTATAATGGCACATAATTTAATTAAGATATCTAAAGAAATATAAGGAAACAAGGAAGTAAGACACTAAAAATTTGCATTTGGTTGTTAAAATGTATTTGATCTAAATTGTGTTTGGTAATGTTAATGTGCCCATAAACTGCAAGCACATGAAAGAAAGACCATATGTTTCTTGTCTTTTATTTAGTACTGTGGTTAGGGCATAATAAAGTCAAAATAAGTATTCATTGGAATCCAGAATGAATATATGTTTTATTAGCAATTAGCAAACCATTTCCTCAATATTAATGGACATAGCTAGAATATAAGAAACTAGTATCATTTTATCAGTAGTTGACTGGGTAAATTCATATTGGTTAACCTTGGTTTATTCATTTGTAAAAGGAAGGGAATGTCTTCCTTGTTTATACTGAAGTTTTCAAGACTGAGTGAAAGCATTATGTAAAATATATAACAAACTGTGAATAACTACAAAAGGTAAGGTATTTTAATATTATGAGTTATTTGAAAAAAAATCAATTTATATCTGTTTTTTACCCATTTGTTAAAAGGACTAAGTAGAAAACAAATAGAATATATGTATTAATCAAGGTTCTCTAGAGGAACAGAACCAATAGAATGAATCGTATTAAAGGGATTAATTTACGGCAGTCCAACAATAGCAATTTGTAGGCCTGAGATTCAAGGAACTTGGTAGATGCTCAGTCCATGAGACTGAATGCCTCAGCAGTCCCAATCTAGCACTGATGGCCTGGAGGCGCTCTGGAGAGCTGCTGGTCTTGAGTCCTCACTGAAAAGCAGCAAGCAGCACCAGGAGCCAGGTGCAAGGAGAGGATACTTTCCTTCCCAGAGCTTCCTTAGATAAAGCCCTGCCCCCTCCCAGAAGGTATGCCCACTCTGGGGGAAGACTTATCCTGGGGGAAAGATTCCTTCTTTAGCTAATCCTTCCTGGAAGCAACCTCAGAGACCCACTTATGAGTAATATCTGTGAATCCCTAAACAGATTAAGTTGACACAAATCACAAAAAGAAAAACAAAATCACAACATATAATAAGAGGCCTTGGCAAAGGTTTTCCCCTGGGATTTGCATATGGGTTTACATGTTCACAATGGTCATAACAGATTTACAGAAATTTGAAGATGCAGAATATTTACTTAAGAAAATATGATTTAGGCATGTGGTAGTAATTTTGATTAATATTGTGCCCTCATAAATGGCTTGGCAAAGTAGGACTGGTGACTGGCCTCCTCATGAAGTTTTGGATGTGACTGTTGCCAATTATGGTACTGTCTTATTTGAAAAGTGTGTTTTAATGCTTTGCTTAAAAATTCACTTAAAGAAGATAAAGAATGAAGAACATTTCTCAGAACAATTACTGGCAATGTTTAGTGGTTAAAATAATATCCAATTTTCCTTCACAAGCTGTAATGCAGTAATTAATTGCTAGTAGCATTATGTTGCTTAAATAGAGATAACCTCTCTTCACATGGGAGGACTTCCCTTCTATTCCCTAACCTTTCAAGATCAACTAATGTTCTTACTTATATCTTCCACTCTGTGTTAATTACTGGGCTAGCCACTAGAAATATCCTTTTCCTAATATTTTTGACATGTAATTTCAATCCATTTTCACTGTAATCAGAAAAACTCTGAAGTTAGTTCCAAAGTTTCATATCTTAGCCAGGTATGGTGGTACATACTCTTTATCCCAGCACTCAGAAGCCAGAGGTAGGAGGATCACTGTGCCTTGGAGGCTAGAATGGGACTAACAGAGTGAGTTCCAGGCCAGCCAAAGCTAGAGTGAGATCCTACCTCAAACAAACAAACAAACCCTCCCTCAAAACAAAGTTTCATATCTTCATAAACATGACATCTCTAAAGTTTGCTCATAGTACAAGGATACACACTGAGCATGTGTGTGTGCACTAAATGGATGAATCAAGTGGGTTGGTGGGCTGGAAGTCAGAACCTTGGAACCTAGGTGTTATGGCAGATTCCACTCTCACCTCCGTTTTGCATGCTCCCTGCTCTGTCTTTATTTGCTTTCACATCCAGCATATATGGTTGGTGATTAATTTGATTAATCATATGATTAACTGATAAAAGTATCACATTGTGTCTGATCTGCTTTCTCCCCACTTCATCCTCCATAATGCATCCAGAATCTAAGACCTAAATCAGATGCTTTCACTCTTGTGCCTTGAAGCTCTCAGTGGTTGCCCTTCTCTTAGTCTCACTTCTCAGCACCCTTCTCACTCATCTCTCTTCCCCTCTTGAGTAATTACCCTCAGAATTCCTAATGACAGGGTTGTACAAAGACACTGTAGCAGTTAGTTTGTATTGCAGGATCAAAACATTTGACCTGAAGCAGCTTATGGAAGGAAAGGATTTATTTTGCCTTACAAATGACAGGGAAACTGTGGTAAGAACAGACAGGTGGGAGGGAGCAGCAAGAGTAAACCAAGTAGAGCTGGGCAATAACACCTCAAGGCCAACCCCCTACTGACACACCTCCTTCAGCAAAGCTCCACCTTCCAAAGACACCACAAATTGTGGATTAAGTAAGAGGTTCAATCAAAAACACCTGAGATTATGGGGGCATTCTAGATTCTAATTACCAAAGATCTCACTTTCAAGCTTTTTGGGCTTTATTCCAAGTAATCAGTTACATTTGTGGTGTTTCATTGAATTCTAGTTTTATTTATTTAGAATATGTATAGTGTCTGATTTCCTCTCTAAAACATACCCAAGCTTGTTTTCATTTAGAAAGTTTAAATTCCTTCAATTCATTAACTCCAATTGCTACCTTAGGAAAAGGTGTATTATGTATCTTGTTAATTTCAAACATCCTAGTGCGTTCTCTACCACCACACTATAGTACCAGGGGTATGAGGACAATATTATGAGAAAAATGCCATGAGGATCAAAGTTATTTCTTCAGTATAATAAATAAGGCCCTGAACTTTTAACACATTGTTTGATCTCTTTTAAGTAACATCCTATCTCTGACCTTCACCATTGGTTTGTCACTGGTAGACCTTAAGAGCATGATTGTTACTTACAAACCACTGTGCCTTTGTTAATAGTTTTAGTTTTTGCTTCACAGAAGTTCTACTCATTTGCTACTTAAGAAAGTGGTGGTGGGGGTATAGGCAGGGGCTGAGAAGATGGCTCTGTGGTTAATATGCTTGTCTGCAAAGCCTAACTCCATAAAGCCAGATGTACAAAGTGGCACATGTATTTGGAGTTTGGAGTTTGTTTGCAGTGGCTAGAGGCCCTGGTGCTCACTTACTCTCTCTGTCTCCTTACAGATGATTAAAAAAACATATTTTAAAAAAGTTTGGCCTAATCCTCAGAACCTTCCTTACCAGCTTATAACCTTCCAGGATACTGTAATGTCCACCATTCATTATGATAGGACAGTTGTTTTTCATAGGATTCATAATGACTCCACCTCTTAGTGCCTGGTGTCTTGAAAATGATTAAACTCAAGGATTTGTAATGTATTTAATTCAAAGAGCTTGATAATGTGTTAATTATTGTGGTGGATTGATTAAGATGTTCCCCATAAACTTAGATGTTCTGAATGCCATGTCACCATCTGTTGACAATTTGAGAATTATAACCTCCTGGAGGCAGTGTACCATTGGGGGCAGGTCTGTGGATTTCATAACCAGCTTCTTTTTCCCAATATTTGCCACACACTCCCGTTGTTCTCCATCTGATGTTGGCCAGGAGATAATGTCCACCTTCTGCTCATGCTATCGTTTTCCTCTTCCATCATGGAGCTTCTCTTTGAGTCCGTAAGCCAGAAAAACAAAAACCAAAAACATTTTTTTTCCCACAAGCTGCTCCTGGTTGGGTGTTTTCTGCCAGGAATATGAACCTGATTGCAACAGTGAAGTTGTTACCAGGAGTGGGGTCATCGATGCTTGAAACCTGACTGTGTGGCTTTGGCCTTTTGGAGCTGATTTTTGAGAAGAATGTGGAAAGATTTCCTTGGGCTAAGAGATGCCATGCAGTGCTGTAAGTACAGATTGATATATTATTCTAGTAAGAGTTGAAAGACCTAAATGCAGTAAGAACAATGGACTGTGAGATTTGACTTATGAGGGTGAGAAAGAACTTTGCCTGACTGGGCTAGAAGCAGTTTGTGTGAGAGGATTGCTGTTATGCCTGTGTCCCGAGAACTTGTGCATGGTTGCATTGCATAGAAATTGACTGGTGTGAGCAGAGGGATATGGCACAGAAAAAATGGTATCTTTGGGCTGAAACTGGTGCCTGTCCATCTGCAATTGTATGAGAGATTACAACCATTGAGATTGGGCCAGCTGACCTGCACTTGGACAACAGAAAGAATGAAGAGTCTTTTGAATGGACTTAAATCTTGAAGAAGGGTCCAGTTCTTCAAAATCTGCTTTATTCCCCCCTGAATTAAAAAAATTGACACCCCACCAGGTATTGTGGAGTATAAGAAATGAAAGAGAGGGTCATTGAATTTGCAACATGGTCTTGTGTTTTGGAAACGGCCAGGGGCAGTGTGAAGCAGGTCTGCTAAGGAATGCCTGCATGGAGACTCCATGGTGCCATGAGGATGAACCACAGGTTGCAGTGGAGACCCAGTGGAAATGCCATGACCATGCAATAGCTGCTAAGGAGAGCTGCCGGCCTGGATGAAGTTTTCCAGGACTATGAGTATTCTAGCTGGAGGGGTGGAATTGAGACTCCAGAGACTTGCTCCTGGTTAGAATGATCAGATTTAGAGACTTGTCACTATAGTTGCTGGACTTGGAGCTAAAGAGTTTGAAGTCTTTTTTAAAAAAAAAAATTGTTAATTTATTTATTTGAGAGTGACAGATATAGAGAGAAAGAGGCAGATATATATATACAGAGAGAAAGGGCATGCCAGGGCCTCCAGCCACTGCAAACGAACTCCAGATGCATATGCCCCTTTGTGCATTTGGCTAACGTGGGTCCTGGGGAATCAAGCCTTGAACCGGGGTCCTTAGGCTTCACAGGCAAGCACTTAACCGCTAAGCCATCTCTCCAGCCCAAGAGTTTGAAGTTTTTATCTTGTATTGGGGCTGGTGAGATGGCTTAGTGGTTAAAGCGCATGCCTGTGAAGCCTAAGTACCCCGGTTCAATTCTCCAGATCCCATATAAGCAGATGCACAGATGCCCTCCAACTCTCACTCTCTCTCTCCCCCCCCCCTCTAATAAATAAATAAAGAAAATCTTTAAATCATGAATTGGTTGAATATTTCTTTGATATACCCAATGCCATCTTTACAGTGTGAATATTAATGCTGTGACATTATGGGTTTTTTATGTTTTTTTTTGGTATTGCTTGGTTAAAAAATCTTGGGCTACAGGAATGTTTGAACATCATTAGGAGTGATAAAAACTATAGTAACTTTCAAAGTTGGACTGAATGCATTGCATTTTACATTTTATGGGGGCCAGGGCAGAATGTGGTGGTTTGAGTCAGGTGTCCCTCTAAACTCATATGTTATGAATACCATGTCCCCAGTTGTTGGCAATATGGGAATAAAACCCTCCTGGAAGCACTGCATTGTTGGGGGCAGGCCTATGGGTGTTATAGCCAGCTTCCTCTTGCCAGTGTTTGGTACAGTCTCCTGTTGTTGTTGTCCATCTGATGTTGGTTAGGAGGTGATGTCCACCTTCTGCTTATGGTATCATTTTCCCCTGCCATCAGGGAGCTTCCCCTCAAGTCTGTAAGCCAAAATAAATATTGTTTCTTTTTTTTTTTCCCACAAGCTGCTCTTGGTTGGGTGTTTTCTACCAGCAATGTGAACGTGACTGCAACAATTATATAATGAGACATCTACTGCTTCAGAAATATTTTTATTTATTCTGTAGCTTTTACAAAGAGAACTGTTTAATTGTTAGTTAAAATCTTTTAAACACTGTAGAATACAATAGCTTTTGAGGTTTAGAATGCAGACTTCATCTTTAGGTTTCCAGTGACCTTTAAAGCAATAAAACAGACTTTCTTCCTAGACAGTTAATGATATTATGTCAACTGATGGAAAAGACCTTTTTTCACATATAAAACTAGATTTGCAGCCAGACATGGTGGTGTATACCTTTAATTCCAGCACTTGGGAAGCAGAGGTAGGAGGATCACTGTGGGTTTGAGGCTACCCTGAGACTACATGGTGAATTCCAGGTCAGCCTGGACCAGAGTGAGACCCTACATCAAAAAACCAAAAAAAAAAAAAACAAAAACAAACAAACAAAAAAAAAAAACTAGATTTTCAATTTAAAACTATTATTTGGTGAATAGTTAAGCACTTAGTTTATTCCAAAGAAATGAATAAATGTAAGGTTTAAAAGATGGTCACTAGCCGGGCGTGGTGGCGCACGCCTTTAATCCCAGTACTCGGGAGGCAGAGGTAGGAGGATTGCCGTGAGTTCGAGGCCACCCTGAGACTCCATAGTGAATTCCAGGTCAGCCTGGGCTAGAGTGAGACCCTACCTTGAAAAACCAAAAAAAAAAAAAAAAAAAAAAAAAAAAAAAAAAAAAAGATGGTCACTATGAAAATGAAATTTTGAATTGTAATATTATTTGATGGTGCCTTCTTCCAAAAACTTCTAGCTTTGACAAGAGAAAATTAAATGTATTTTCGTGTATTGAAATTGTAGCCATTGTAGTCTATACTTCTCTTTCAAGCAGATAATTGCTTTTCATGCACCTTAGAGGTGGGTATAAATTGAAATTTCAAGTGATTATGTTTGTCCTCTGAAAAATGGGACTGATAACAAGCTTGTTTCAACATCCACCACCGTAAAATGTTATTATGTGTTAACCACACAATGTAATATTTGACTTGCAATTAATGTGTTTTTAATCTACTCTTCAGTTAATATTTATTTACAATTTCATCATTCCAAAAATTTACTTATTTATTCTTTATTCTTGACTCTTATCTTCACAGAATAGATTAGAATTATAATAATCCAACTAGGTGGATATGCATTGCTCTTTTTCTCTATCATATGCATTATATATATACATACACATATATATATTTTTCGATGCAGGGTCTCTCTCTAGTCCAAGCTGACCTAGAATGCAATAAGGATTCTCAGATTAGCCTTGAACTCATGGCAATCCTCCTACCTCTCTCTCCTGAGTGCTGGGATTAAAGGCTTGTGCTACCACACCGGCCCTTTTTGCCATATTTTAAGAGAAAAATGAATGTCACAATTATCAGTAGAAATTGCCCATTTAAAAGTTACCATATTCTAGTGTGGACTGTGATTTACATAAATGAAAAACGTGGCCTGTATTAATTATGTTAATTAAGTGACTTTGAAATGTTTCTAGAATGTGCAGGATGACCATTGTAATAACTCTTTTCAATTTCATAATTTATCCTTGAAAAGGATGGAATATTCACCTTCAGGATAGGTATTATGCTTGGTACATCTGCTACCCTTCAACGTCTTCTCCCTTCCAATATCCAAATACCTGGCAAACTTCCTTTCATGTAATGTCACTAAATAGATATTTATTGATTACTATGAATAATATGTCCAAAATATATGTTTATGAACATTACTGTATACAATTTGAACTCTCAAGATTGAACCAACGAAACAGAAGAGCTGTACTCATAGTAATGGGATACCTTTACATTGAGTGGAATTATTTCTGGTGAATGTTGGTCCAGGTGAAAAGATGCTTAAGTATTGACATAATCCATGTGACCTGGCTCTTCCAGATAGGCTGACCTTAGAAATTGATACTAGTTAGTAATTCATGAGATTCATGTTTAACAAAACAGAATCTTTATTATTATAAAGCAGTTGGAACTTGCCAAGCTGATGCAACTTGAGAGGAAATTTATTAATATAGTAGCTAATTGATTTCAAGGTCAGTTGATGGCATGTGATAACATAAGCCATCTTAAGACCACATATCATTTTTTTTCAATCACAATAATAGAAACATTTGTTAACTGGTTAATTCAACTTGTAACTAATGGTGATTCTAAATGATATTTAGGCTTTTTCTAAAGTTGCATTTATCTGAGAAACATATAAATTTGTTTCCAATGAGTGTATTCTAATAAACTTTCCTTCAGACCTTTTCTTAAAGCAACTCTGAAAATGTGAAAGTCAATGCTCATTTGATAGAGATACAAAATAACTGTAAATTACATTTAAATGAAATATTCCCAATAATGTAATTGTAGCTCATATTTCACTATGGGAAACTAACAAAATTGACTTGTTTAAGATCAGACAGTTGGGATTCTAGGCAAAATATTCGTAAGATTTGGTTCTTTCTTCTCTGCTAAACAATTCAAAATCAGATATGTATTTTAGTTATATATTTTGAAAATATCAGTCACTTTATTTTATATTTATACTTTGCATATTGTTTCTTAGAAAAAAACATATATAAAATTCTTCCATTGTGTTTTTTTTTTAATTTCCCCACATTTTCTTTTCTCCCATGAAGAGTTAAAAATAACTACAGGGGACTGACTTGAGCCCAGTGTTTTCAAAGCAGGGAAGTTCATGGTCAGAATATAAGGAAAGAGGATTTCCTAAATAGCAATATTGCTAAGTTTGTAAGAACTTGTGGATGGGTGACAACAATTTGTTCTATAGTTTGTTGAACAAAATGTGTTTTAATCATAGGATTGTAAAAATAGGTTTTGGAAACATGAACACCGAAACACCAAAAATGTAGTTTCAGGAAAAAAAATTCTGGGTGAAAACAACATATTGTTATGTACAGGATGGATGCAGTAGCTTTACTCATCTTTCACATTTCTTGAATCTTGGTCTGTTAATGTTTTATTTAGTTATGTGAGGTAGAGAAGTTGGGGGATGTGGGTGCTCCAGGAACTCTTGCTACAGCAAAACAAACTCCAGATGCTTGTTCTACTTTGTGCTTCTGGCTTTACATAGTTACTGGGGAATTGAACTCAGACTGGCAAGCTTTGCAAGCAATTGCCTTTAACCTGAACTATCTCTCTACCCTTGAATCTTGATTTTTAATAAGATTTATATAATTAAAGTTATATAATTCAATTTATATAATTCAAGCATTATCAAGATCGAATATTTGGTATTATTTTAAATATGGTTTCATTTTAGTGATTGGTTAATAATTTAATTAGATATTTGATTACTTTGTTAATTTGGGAGGGATAATTATGATCTTAGTAACAATGCTAAAAGTCACGATCAGAAAGTTATATTGAGTAAATGAATAATTTCATTTTAGGCTACTTTTAATATGTTAAATGAAGCATGTTCTTTTCTGAGATGGTCTTCATTCACTGTAAACTGTTCCTGTTGAGCTGTAGAAAATAATGTGTTTCAGGCTGGAGAGATGGCTTAGCAGTTAAGCACTTGCCTGTGAAGCCTAAGGACTCCAGTTCGAGGATCCGTTCTCCAGGACGCACATTAGCCAGATGCACAAGGGGGCGCACACATCTGGAGTTCATTTGCAGTAGTTAGAGGCCCTAGCACAACCATTCTCTTTCTCTCTATATATATCTGCTTCTTTCTCTCTCTGTTACTCTCAAATAAATAACTAAAAATAAACAAAAAAAAAAAGAGAAAAGAATGTATCTTAACTCCAAGTGGTAGCAACTTATATGTAGTGAATAGAATGTTAAGTGATTGTTTCTTGGAGAGATGCATTTTTTTAGGATAATATTATATGAATTCTAACTTCAAAATAATAAGCTTGTTAAACCATCTATAAATTGCTATTGCTAAATTTGGAAGGCAAAATGTCCCTTATTGTATCAGTTGCTCCAATTTCCTATTTGACTTATAAGAATGGCATAATAAGGAAAGTTTTGAATTTTTAGATCTATTAAGTACATGTCATGGAGATAACTACTATAATGTATACATACCATATATGTAATTTGAAATGTGCTTTGTTTAAGTACCTCAGCTTCTCATCTTTATGCTTTGATTAATGTTAACAGACATTAAAATTGATACACTCCTCTAAATCATATGCTAACTTAAAAACAAAAAGCTTAGTTAAAAGTTTTGGTAACAGCAAGAAGTAAAAAAAAAATAGGAATTTTATAAGAAAAGACTTCACTAGCTTAGTTATCATGATTCTAGGGCTCACTTATACAACAATTTTGAAATCATGGAGAAATAAAGCTCTAGTTATATGAAAGCAGTATTCTATACATAGCCAATCACAAAATTATTATGAAATGTGGAAAAATTAAGAATATAGGTATACAAAAAAATTCTGTTTTAAGCTGGGTGTGGTCATACACTTCTGTAATCCCAGTCTTCTAAGCAATCAGGGATAAAAAGTATCAGAATAACTAAAGAGACTCCAGCTCAAAACAAAGACTGGACAGAAGAGCAATGGAGAACACCTCAGGCAAGGACTCTTATACCACAACAAGTGAGTGTATGTGCATACACCATACCACATACAGCATTCATTAGAAACATACACACACATGCACACAAGCAAAAAAAAAAAAATTAATTCATTAATTAAAAAGTAAACAAAAAGTTCTTGTTTAACTTAATTGACTTGTAATTATTTAGAAAATCATCCCTGTGGTGGTATTGTTTACTTTCCTTTTGCTGTGATAATACAATTGACAAAAGCAATGTAAGGAAAAAAATGTTTATTTTGGTCCATTGTTTGAGGAAGTCCTAGTGGTAGGAACATGAAGTGTCTAGTAGGAAATCAGAGAGAAGTCAATGTTTATACCCAACTCACCTTGCCCCCCCCTTTTTTTTTTCTTCCTGTTTATTCAGTGTAGGAACATAACCCATGGGACAGTGATTCCTATAATCAGTTGGGTCTTCCCTCTTCAACTAAATCTCTCTAGAAACCCCCTCAAGGACACATCAAAGTTTCATGGGATCCTAAATCTAATTAGATTAGCAAAAGAAGATGAACCTTCACAGTGACATGCTGGCAGATGATTAGAGTATGGTAGTATATTATAAACTAAATTTTTCCTGTGGATTTCTTTTGTATTTGAAATTATATATCCTTTATAGCAACAGTGGCATAGTTAATACTTTATCAGTGCAAATAATGCATCAGATAATCTACTAAGGTGTAGGTGTGCCTCCTCTGTTTTATCCATGACCATTTTTAGAACAAAAACTGTTACAAATTCTAATAAAAATATAAAGCTGACATAATGATGGTTGATCAGAGAGGTGACATATATAAAGAAGATGTGCTGGGAGTCAGATATTAAAATGAATTTCTGCATTGTAACTCAAGGTGGAGAGGAGTTCAGGTATTGTCATGATACCTAAACTTTTGGTAGACAAAAAAAAAAAAAATCTATCTACATTTTATTTTGGATAGTCACACATCCAAGACTACTGAAAAGTAGTTATTATAGTTGTTTAGCTAATTTTAATTCATTTGACTATTGCAGAGATTATTTGAAATAAAATCAGCAAGAATTAAGCAATAAGGTTTGGTCTGGAAGTAACTCTGAAAGTGTACTTCTCAGGAATACAGGCAGAATAACTGAACAAGGATCTCACAATTGTGTGTGAAACCATGGTGATTTGCTAAGTAGAGTCAACTTCTCATTGGGCTTCTCTCAGCCAATGGTTAAGTATATTTTGAAGTATAAAGACAGGTTTGCCTCTTGATTTTAATTTGTGACATTAATTAGGCATTCATTATTGTCTTTGAAATCTTCTGTCCTCTTTGTGAGTTTCTTTCTTTCTTGTTTTTTTTTTTTTTTTTGTTGTTGTTGTTGTTTTTCAAGGTAGGGCCTCATTCTAGCTCAGGCTGACCTGGAATTCACTCTGTATTCTCAGGGTGGCCTCGAACTCACGATGATCCTCCTACCTCTCCCTCCTGAGTGCTGGGATTAAAGGTGTGTACTACCACTCCTGGCCTCTTTGTGATTTTTTTATATTCAGGAAATCACCTGTGAATTCTGTTGACATTTGTTATAATATCATCGCTTCTAACCCATTACCATAGTTCTTGCTTAATTTGGGATCTTACAGTCTTACATTCTATCATATCAATTGTTCTAACTCCCCAGTATTGTACATTCCTGTGATGCTTAACTTCTCCAAGTAAGCTTTATTTGTTTGTTTTTCTTGTTAAAATTAGTCAATGGCTTTCCATTCCTCACTGAATAAAATCGAAACCTCTTATCCTAGTATGACATTTGCATTTGAAAAATCTGGCTCCAAACTACCCTTCCAAATTTGTGTTTCTCTTGAATATGTTTTATTGTCTCCTTGGTGCTAAAAAATTAAAGCAGATAGAAAATACCAGGAAAGTTGGTTAAATGCACAGATTGTTGGACTTAACAGCTCCAAAATCTGAGAAGCAATGTTTAAAGGCAGAATCATTGAGTGTATTTTGTGTAACTTTTCCAACTGACTGATGCAGGTAGCCATCAAACCATGAAAAATGTTGTGGTACCTGTTAGAACAGTTTCCTTTGTAAGTGTGGCTTTTCTCTGAGATCTTCCTCATTGGATGTGTCAGTGTTGCCCTCACACTAAGAACAACTATTTTTATTCGTTCCTTTATTTGTTCATAGGATCCTACCCTTTATTGTTCAGCAAATACTGCTTCATTCAACTCTCCATAACACAAATATTCTTATTTTATTTTCATGAAAGAAGAATTTGAAGTAAATATTTCACCCAGGGTAGCAATCATTTGTTATTTTAATTATGTTTTTCAAGTAACCTTGAAAACAATAAAAGCTCAAGAAATTGCCTTTGGCAATTCTTACAGCTATATAAGAAATTCTTTTGGTTCCCATATACAGGCCTATTTAGTTGGGTCTGGAGGCTAATACTAACTTGACCACAAAGCTTCTTCACAGGACTTGTAAAAAGCTCTGATATTTTCAAGTTCTAACTTACTATCTACTGTGAATCACATGAGGTCACTCACAGAAGTGAACATTGTACCCAGGGATGAGAAGCAAAGTTCTTTAACTACAGTTTTAAATATTTTATTAGATATTTGGCAAATGTTTTCAGAATGCATATTGATTGGACCAACTACAATAAAATATTTGTTCAACATGGTTAATCAGCAAGCGCTATGAGCATACGAAGCCATATGTAAGTTTGGATGCTCACTTCTGCTTTTGTAGTTTTTCCAGGTTTGAAGAACATCTGGAGCTGGCAGACAGTTATTATCTAAGACATTCTCTTCTCTAATACTGATCTCTTACCATATTTTCTAAATGCTGAACTCAAAATTTCTTTGCCTGCCCCAAAACTGAGTTATCACACAAAAAAAAAACTTTCTAATTTCTCCAGTTGACATACGGTGTCTACCTAAATGCACATGTGGCAAATATAGATCAATGATAAAAAGTGGAGTAAAACCCTATCACAAAGATGATATTCTTGCTTGGTTTCTGCTATATTACAAAGTATAAATCAAACCATTCCAAAATGTGTAGTTGCTGCAGTAATGACGGAAATAAAATTTCTGTGCAGGTGTGTGAATGTATATGTATGTATGTGTTAAATAGAGTTAAATGTCTTGAGAGTATATACAAATAAAACAATAAAGGGGAAATAACCTAATGGCATAAAATTTGCCTTCCCATTTCTTTTTTTTAGTAAAATTTACATTATAAGTCCAGCAGTTTGGGTTGTGAATTCCTAGATCAATATGAAAGTACATAAAGAGGAAAAAAAATCAATCTTTGCAACAAAACCTATTTTCTCCTCTATCTTTTCTTAGTATTATTAATTGTGGAAGGTATTGATTATGCTTTAAAAATAACAGTTCAACAGACAGTTTCCTAGAGTTAAGATCACCGATCATTTTAATTTTCTTAAAGCTGATTTTGCAATCAATGTTCACTACACAAAGATGATGTTCCAAGAACCAAATGAAATTGTGTTATTACTAACTTGCCATTTTTTATCCTCTAACTTAAACATAAGCATGACAATTTGTAAGTAGAAAAGAGGAATAATGACTTAAACATTTGGAGTTTTAGAGTCATGAGAGTGTATGCTAGACCTAAAATTTTCATTTGAGAGTGTCAGTGGAAAATCTCTTTCCATAGTTGATAAATCATCTGCTACACTATGAATTTTCCACTGGACATAAGAGATTTCCATTGAATTTACATTTCTGCAGAGGGTTCTCCTTTGTCAGCTTAAAATGGAACTTATTGTATAGTGAGGACTTAGGATAAGCTGCCTCCTCCTTTTAAATTCAGTCTTTGCTCACGTGTTCAACACTGCAAACCCAAACTCTGCCTACATCTGACTTAAGGAGTCCTCTTTTCTTGCTGCTGCTTCTTTCTCTTTTTCCTAAATTCAGGGTTTTCCACATTTTAAACATGCTCTTTAACCAGAAGATAAAAATATTGGATAAAATCCATATCTGCGAAACTATTAGGAATGCCATAGAGTTACTGGCAAAATGCTTACAGGTAAGGAGGTCAAGGCATGTTGAAATAAGGCAATGTAAGTCAGACACTAATTGCTTAGACCATGGAAAATGAATTCACTTTATGATTCCTTATGTCTATCCATATGTTGTTCCTGGTTTGACAACAGTGTGGATGTGTAGTATGCCCTGTGATCACTTCGTAATGTCCCCTCTTCCATTTTTGCCTGGTTCTATACTTATTGCTCATTTTTAAAGTTCTGGGAAAATCCCTAAAAATAACTTTGTAATGAATAATGTGTGATTTTTTAAAAAAAGTAAATTTCATACTGTCAAATGGATTTATTGTCAAAAATTTTATTGGGCATAAGCTGGATCAATATAAAAAAGGGCCTCATTATTGCAGCCTTTTAATAAATTTGCACAGCACAGTGAACTATATCTGGCCCAGGCAGTCACAAGATTATGAGGTGTTTAATTTAGTAATAAAAGAGTATTGTAATAGAAAAAAATGCGTCTCCATAAAGAAATCCTACTAATACAAATGTTTTAATATTCTATATTTCAAAGGAAATTAGTGCATTGGGGTTTTGTTTCTCTGGTCTCTCACTGTGGTGAAACTCTTTAGATGGTGATAAGGTTTCATTGTGAAATTCATTTAATATTTTACTGATTTATTTGAGAGGGAGAGAAAGAGGGGGAGAGAGAGAGAGAGAAACACGGAATGGGTACACCAGGGCCTTCAGCTGCTGCAAACAAACTCCAGATACATGCACCACCTTGTTCATGTGTTAAGAACACATACCGACTGGTACTAGTTCCTGAAATACTGGGTTGCAATGCAGAAGTAGACATGGATTCAAATGGATGGAGAAATGATGGTTCAGAAGGATTGGATATAGCTGTAGGAAGGGTGAGTAGTGGGGTGATGGCTGAACACTATTGTTTACTAACTTGCACTTAAATTTACTGGTAAAGTCACTAACTATTTATGTTTACTCAATATAAGGGATATAAATTGGGATGACTAATTTTCTTATTCCTGAGAAACAATGATATCTTTTTATATCAGTGTAGCTTCAGGATATGAAGGAAACTAGTAAGACTATATTTCTTCTCCTCAAATATTTTCCTAGAATATAATAATTATGGACATTTTCTACTCAGTAAGAAATGAATGTTACCTTATGGGTGAAGATACCACAGGCTGTAGTCATGAGACATTGAGAAATTAAGCTAGAACTGAGATTGAAACTAGGAAAGTGCTAGGGTTAAATGTCATCAACAGTGTGAACAAACATTGGATTACTACAAGTGACAAAATCAGCCAGCCCAGCAAGAGGTACCTACTGGTGCAATAGGAGAACAGAAGTTATGGGGGAAATCAACTGCTGTTTTATTGGATATGAGTCCTGCTCAATGAGAGATAATTCTTGTCTAGTACTGAGAACCACGTGGCAAGCCTATGGCTGGGAAGGTCATAGACTCTAGAGGGAAGCTTCTACTTTTCTTTGGCTAAAAGGAGAGGTTATGCCCATTAAAATGCCTTCTAAATGATTACATTTATACCCTTTGATCCATGCTTCCCTCAATCTTGGTTGAATAACATATTATTTTTACAGATGGTGAATACTGGGGAGTCACAAGACCCATCAAAATGACAAGAAACAAAAGCTGAGTGGCCATCATGGGATAAGTCATCTCTGTCACACCTAGCAAGGTCTAGGATACATTATAGAGGAAGTTGAAGACTAAATATGAGTGCTGTTCTTACTGCCAGCCAGAGAACCCTCTATATGGAGATGATGATAGACACTGAGGAGACTCAAATCCATGAAAGCAGAAGAGTCCACTGAGAACTCAACACTAAAGGAGACTTCCAACACACTCTACAAGCCTCAAGGACCATTGCAGAAGATGGAGCAGAAAGAATGTAAGAGCCACAGGATAGAAAGGCATACTGTGAGGCATTGTCCTTCCCACAGGAATGGACTGCTGCATCAATGACATTACACTGATTCCAGATGCCCTCACTGATGAGGGTCCTCAGTAGAATAGGGATGGGAGAGAGGGAACAAAAGAGAGCAACCTGATGAGAACATGACTAATTTTCACTATGTTCATATATTAAAGTACACAATAAAACTAAAAAAATGAATGTCAATTAAATCTTGTAATGTTATTGGAACTTAAAACATATGAGAATCATATCTGGACACAACAGAATGTAGAAATAAAATGAGCTAATATTAGTGATAGAACTTGAGTTTTAATACTCATGTGCTAAATCCAATGCTAAGTACTTCATTTAATCTTGCCATCCTTTATTCTTATCAAAACAAGTACATAGGGCTGGAGAGATAGTTTAGCTGGTAAGGCACTTTCCTGTGAAGCCTAAGGACCCAGATTCGATTTTCCAGTACACACGTAAGCCAAATGCACATGGTGGTGCATGCATCTGGAATTCATTTGCAGTGGCTAGAGGCCATGGAGCACCTTTTCACTCTCTCTCTCTGTCTCTCTCTCCCTCTTCCTACCTCTCTCTCAAATAATTTTTTTAAACGTGCATAGTAAGTACTATTGTCAGTATTTTCCACAGGACAGTGTAAGCCTGAGAAGACATAGCAACTTGCACAAAGTTGCAATTAACATAGTGGAGCTCAAACTTGAAGTAGTGTCTACCTACCCTCAAAGCTTCTACTATTTCTACTTTTCTCTCACTGAATAAAGAATCCAAGCTGGGTGTGGTGGTGCACGCCTTTAATCCCAGCAATCGGGTGGCAGAGGTAGGAGGATCGCCGTGTGTTCGAGGCCACTCTGAGACTCCATAATGAATTCCAGGTCAGCCTGGGCTAGAGTGAGACCTTGCCTCGAAAAACCAAAAAAAAAAAAAAAAAAAAGAACCCAGGCACTTTGGGGTTATTCACTGAAAGGGAAAGGTAGGATGACTTAAATTGAAGCCAACTTTGTTTAATAGCTGAAATGGTATTATCACTTGGCTTCTTTCATTCTCCCTGTGCCATGGGTTTGAATGAATCTGGAATGGATTCCTGAGGTTCCAGAGGATGGTCTCCCAATTACTGCCACACACAGTTCAGCAGGATTCCTTTTACTGATTCCAGTCTCCATTTCTCACATATCTAAAGGCTTAAGCAATCTCTTCTTGAAGAAGAGACAAACAATGTTTTCTTTTATTTTTTTCTGTTTGTGTGTGTGTGTGTGTGTGTGTGTGTGTGTGTGTGTGTGTGAATGCTTGTGCACTTACGGAGGTCAGAGGAGCACCTCTTCTTCCACTGAGACCGGGTCTCTCTTGTTTTGTTGCCACTATGTTGCCCAGTCTAGCTGGCCCTTGAGCTTTAAAATTCTCTGGCTCTGCCTCCTACTGCTTTAAGAACACTGGGATCTGAGAAGAATGTATCACTTAGTGTCCAGCATTATGTGGATGCTGGGGAATTGAACTCAGGCTAGAAAACTTGAATGCAGGCACCTTTAACTAAGAAGTCTTTTTTTTTCTTCTAACCTAGAAAAAGGAATACATTTGACTCTTGTGGGAAATGTACTATAAACCAATCATTGTAACTATATAGTTGAAAGATAATCAATGTAATATGGAAAACTTTGTAACTTACTGTGTGGTCCTACACTCAGTTTTATCTCTAACTGATGCTCCTTATAAGTAAGTCTAATGTCATAGCTATATTTTTCTAGTCCTGAGACTTTTAAAACAAAGTATATCTCTTTGATGTTTTTTTTTTTTTAATTTTGATTTATTTGAAATACAGAGAGAAAGAGAGAGATAGAGAATAGGAATGCTAGAGCCTTCAGCCAGTGCAAACAAACTGCAGATACATGTGCCATCTTATGCACACTTTTTTCTTTCAGATTAATCCTTTATTTATTTATTGAAACTTTCTTGAGCATCAGGAGGTTTAGAGACCTAAAAATATGCAAACAGGGAGAAATGAAAGTGACTGTGGCCTGGAGGCTAATGCATGTAAGAAGGACCTGTGTCCTGAAACAGGACTCCAGAGTGGAGCAGAAATTTCTTTGCTGCTCTCAGGCAAAACTGTTAAGATGACCCTTCAAATCTTGGCTTGATACATACACTATATTTTATTTATTCCCTCATATATTTTTCAAAAATATTTACTAGTTTATAATGAAAGAGGTGTGCCGATAAAAAATGTGGATGGGAACTCAGGAGAATAGTTTGCTCCTGGATCTATCCTTCATATTTAAGTGATCAAAGTTTAGAGTTTTTTAAGACAATTGCCTATTCACACATTTATTTATTTATTTATTTTTGAATTGGTAAAACAGACTGATTTTTTTTTTTTTTTTTGTTTGTTTGTTTTGTTTTTGGTTTTTCGAGGTGGGGTCTCACTCTAGCCCAGGCTGACCTGGAATTCACTATGGAGTCTCAGGGTGGCCTCGAACTCAAGGTGATCCTCCTACCTCTGCCTCCCGAGTGCTGGGATTAAAGGCGTGCGCCACCACGCCTGGCTAGACTGATTTTTCTAAGTCAAGGCTTTTGGGATTTTGCGTGTAGGTTCTGTGTGCTCCAGAAGTCATTATATGTTTCCTAACTCAAGCTTTCTAAGACAGTGAGGACGTTGGGAGAGGAGAGAAGGTAGTGGACCAAGCTCCAAGTCTTGATTTTGTTTCCTTGCTAATTTAAAATTAAAAGCTTTCTGTCCATACCTATTATTTGTTTTGTTTTGTCTTGTTTTCCAAGGTAAGGTCTCTACCTGAAATTCAATATGTAGTCTCAGGGTGGCCTTGAAGTCATGGTGATCCTCCTACCTCTGCCTCCCAAGTGCTGGGATTAAAGGTGTACATCACAATGCCTGGCTCATACCCATAGTTTTAATGGTTCCATTTTATTTTATCAATCCACCATCTAAGGATTAAAGTATTTTTGAGCTAAGTAAGCTGCTTCACATTTTATGGTGGAGTGAGAAAATTCCTACAAATAGCTGTTTTCCTGTTGCTATTATATACCTTGAGAGTGTTTTAAAAATGTAACATTGAGTCTGTGATAGTTTGAATGTGATAAGTAAACGTATTGCCTTATAGACTCAGGTGTTTTATTAAAACTGAATTTGCAGCTTCAGCCCCTACCAGGCAGATTCTTGCTACAGGGGTTTGGTGGGTGTGTCATTAGGGATAGATCTGAATTACAACCCAAATGTGTGTGGAGAACAGTTTTGAGCTCTGATGTGTTTTTAAAAAAAATATTTTATTTATTTGTAAGAGAGAGAAAGAGAGAGAGGGGGAGAGAGAGAGAGAGGGGAAATGGGTATTCTAGGGCCTTTAGCCCCTGCATAAGAACTCCAATTGCATGTGCCACCCTGTGCAACTGGCATTACATGGGTTCCAGGTATCAAACCTGGGTCCTTTGGATTTGTTGGCATGCACCTTAACTGCTATGCCACCTCTCCAGCCCCCTGGTGGTTTTCATTTGGCCTTATTGGTTTTTTACTACTACAAGTGTTTCTCTCTGCTTGATGAATGGAAGTAAGCAGCTTTTTCTGCCATTGATGGAACTTCCCCTGGATCTGTAAGATGGCATTAATCCCTTCCTACCATAACCTGTGTCTGGTTGGATTTTCATCCCAGCAACTTGGCACTGGCTACAACAGAGTTCTAGATGGGGGTGCATATTGCTTAATTAAGTCTTATGTATGACACAACAATACATGTAGACATAACATGTGGAGATGTGTGTGTTAACTTGAAATATTTTTCTGCCAACATTTGGCACCAAAAGACTCAGGGTAAATATACAATAAGAAGGCATAGGTTTGGAAGTAGAGATTAAGTTCATTTCCAGAGATGCTGTGATGGCTGTTTTAAATGAGAGAATGGTTATTTTTGTTACGGGCTATTTGTACATTTTGTTACCATATTCTCTTTTCATTTTTACTTAGCTTTTCCCCTGGAAAATCAGATTGTTTCATTTAAAAACTCAGTATTTTGCCATTTTCATTTTATGACTATCAGAAACCATGCTTTTCAGAGCTGTTGAAGACATCATTATAACTGAGAACAATGCAAATAAATTCGTACATGTTGTATACTGCTACCTATGTAGGATATTAGTTTTCTGCAGCAATTCAAACTGACTGTTGCCCTATGGGCAACTTTGAGTCTGTGAAGTGGCTCTTGTTGGGTTGTTCTCATGGGTATGCTTACCTGCAGATCATTCCCTCCAGGTCATAACATTGTAATTCAGGCTAGGAATTGATGGAATCAAAGATTATGTTTTGGAGACAAGTTCATTCTTCACTACTGCTTTATGAATAAAGGAACTGAAAGCATTCTGATAGAATATAGGTCTATAACCCAGAAAGCAATCAGGGCTATAGGATCCAAATTCTATCTAAAGGGAATCATAGTCTCTCCAGATGCTGATGTGAAGGGCATTGGCCACCATTTATCATTTGGTCAAACTCTCTGGTTTATGTGAATCTGCCCACATTGTGGCCCCACCTAGAAATTGCCAGTTTGCTCTGCTTTTATGAGTTTGTCTGATTTTCCTATGTGACTTCAAGGGGATCATGTAGCATTTGCCCTTTTGAGACCAGCTGCATTCACTTAGCATAGTGTCCTCAATGTTCATTTATTGTTGTGTATGGCAAGATTTTTCTCCTTTCAAAGGGTATATATATTCCATTGTATTTTTGTACTCATCTTCCAATGGACAATTAGGTTGTTTCCACATCTTGGGTGTTATGAATAATGTCTCAGTGGACATTAGGATGCACATATTAGAGGTAAAATGAGTGTTAGGATTAAAGCAGCAAAGTCAGGATCACTACAGATGAGAAATAAGTTGAGAGGAATTGTTTTGTGTATGAGATAGCCAAGCTGGCCAAATAAAAGAAAGAATAGGAATCTAGGAATAATAGCAAAACCAGCTTTGGCATGTCAGCCAGAATCTATGGACTCACTCCTTGAGGAACACATTACAAGGGACCCTTGCCCTTTCACCTAAGAAACTTTTTAACTTTATGAGAAATCACACCTTTATATTAATTTTTGCCTCTAATGCATCTAATGACAATGAACTGACTTATGGTTTAAAAAAATTTTTCCAAGAAAGCCTTTGCATATTTCAGGGAAGGGATAATCTCAGACTCCATTGGGAGTAGGCAAAACGAAGAGAAGTGGTAGACCAAGCTGCTAGGTGCAGATAGTAGAGGTAGGTCTCTCGTGTTGCCCCTTGGCTCAGTTTACTCTCCACTCTGGAAGCTATACTTTATGTTTTGTTTTCTCATCAGCTAACATAATCCTTGGCTACTTTCTTTTCTACCTATGCCTCAGTGTAAGTCCTTCAAGAGCACAAGAATTAGGACTGCATGTTCATTTGGGATCAGGCAGAATGAGGGACGGCCATATATCTCTCTATCCATAACAACTCGTTGAAATCCCAATTTCAATTCTTTGGATATATACTCCTCATAAGTTTGAATGGATGAACAGTTTTTGATCTCTTTGAGGTAACTCTATAGTGTTTTGTGACTGTATCATTTTACATTTCTACCAATGTACATACTTTCAAATTTCTTCACATCAACACTTACTCTTTTATTTTTAAATAATCATTATCCAAACAAATGTGTGCTGGTATTTCATGGCAGGTCTGATTTGCATGTTACTGAAAATTAATAATGGCAAATACTTTTCTTATCCCTGTTGGCCAGTTGTATGTTTTTGGTGAAATGCCTATTGACATCTACAACCTATTTTTAGGTCACTTTATTTACTTTTTGTTACTGAGTTATAGAAGTTTCTTATATACTTTGGGTATTAAACCTTTTCTGAGTATAAGGTTTGAAAATTTTTTTCCCATCCTGAAGTCTGACTTTACATTGTGGGGACAGTTTCCTTTGTTGGGCAGAAAGTTTGTCAGTTCCAGGTAGTATCACTTGTTTGTTTTGCTTTTGCAGTCTGAGCTTTTGATGACAGATTCAACAAATCATTGCTTAGATCAACATCATTAAAACCTTTCCCTGTACTTATTGAGTACTTTCACTATGTCAGGTCTTACTTGAAGTCTTTAATACTTCTTGATTTGATTTCTATAGATGGTGTAGGTAAGGGTCCAAACATTCCATGATATCCACTGTTGAGGAGATTATATTTCCCAATGTATATTCTTAGCTTTCTTGGTAAAGATCAGTCTATTGACTATGTGTAATTATTTCTGGACTCTCTATTATGTTCTATTAATCTTTATATCTATATTTGTATCAGTATATATATATATATATATATATATATATATATATATATATATATATGTATGTATGTATATGTATATATGTGTGTGTGTGTGTGTGTGTGTTTGAAATCAGGAAGTGTAGTGCCTCTGAGTCTGTTACATTTTCTTTCAAGATTATTTCAATTATTTGTGGGTTTAAAATGTTTAGCACTTTTCCTATTTTTGTAAAAAATGTTGCTAAAATTTGCTAGGGATTGCTTTCTCTAGATTACTTTTGTATGAACTTTTGATTTCTTTCATGACTATTTTATAGCTTTCATTATACAAGTTATACACCTCTTTGATTAAGTGTGTATCTAAATATTTTATTATGTTTGATGCTATTTTTGATATTCTTTGCTTAATTTACTTTTTAGCTAGTTAGTTTTTAGTGTGTAGAAAGGTGACTTCTGAATGATCTTTATAGCCGGCACTATTGAGCTTTTTATTGACACATTCTGCTTCCTAGAAGCCATTCTATACCATATTAAAAATAATTATGTTATATTTCAAAAAACTAATTTTTATTCATTATGAGATCAAAATACATATACTCTGAAAGTATAAAGACAATTGATTTTCCTTTGGCAGTTGGTCTTAGATTTGATGTTAAATGTACCCCATAAGTTCATATGGGAAAGATAGGCATGAAGAACAGGAAGGGAAGTGGTGGACCTTTTGGGAAGTGGAGTCTATTAAGAGCTCTTGAAGTAATTGAGAATGTGTCCTTACAAGACACAGCCACTTCCTTTTCCTTTCTTTCTCTTCTAGGTCATGTGATATGCAGTTTACTCTGTTGGATATTTCTGTCATGATGTACTGCCATGTTGCAACCCCAGAAATTTGGGAAGGGTCAATCAAATGAGCCAAAGTAAACCTATTGTTAGTATCAGTTGATGTGCTGAAGTAATTGGAATATATAAACAACTTTTTGGGGCGTGCTATTAGGGTATGTAAGAGGAGAGGGCAAACGTATTCAAAGTATGTTATATGCATGTGCAAAAATATCATAATGAAATCCTTGCTTATCATAATTATTATACATCAAAAAATTTTACTTTTGATAAACCAAGAGACAAAAAATGTTTTGTTCCATAGTATTCATTCACTTTCATTGTAAATTCAGTTTTCATGATAGGCAGATGAAAAAGAATTGCCACAAATTAGAAGCCATCCATTTCTATGCAATCAGTTCTGGGCCAGCCAGGACTGCACAGTCAGATTCTATAATACCTAGTCTCCATCTGTAGCTCACTGATCCATTTCTATGAATTCTCTAGTATTTAGTCTTTACTCAAATTAAAGTAAAATAAAGCCACAAAGCAAAATTTCCTGACACCCTTAATTCTTTTATTTGTAAGTGAATCCAGAAAGAAGGACATAGCCTTGCACATAGACTGTAACTTTCTCATTTCAACTGTTCCAGGATTAAGAAACAGTGGGTAATTTAAAGTCATTACCTATCTTCATCAAAATAGTGCCAAAACATTAGTATATGGAAAACATAATACAAGTGGTGATAATAGCCAATAAAATTCATTGTTTTCTATGTGCCTGGTATTTTGCATGAGTATTCATGTGCAATCAAAAAAATGTTCTCTAGTAAATAAGTTCCATGTTTCCCACTTTACACATAAGGAAACTGAAATATTTAGCTATTACAAACTACTCAAAATTATGTAACTTGAATGTGGAAGCTACAAGAGTCCCTCATGCAGGCTGTACTTCTTCTCAAGCCAGCCCACACTCTGTCCAACCTTGTCTGAGTTAGTTGTCCACTGCCATGCAAATTTCTTATTTAATATTTACCTTATATTATTTTGTATTACAAATTTTGAAATAGCTTCATAATCCAGGAATGATTAACTTCTGATAAGAAGACTGTTTAGTAAATGATAGATACTTTGCTAAACAAAAGATTTAAATTATTCCTCATATATCAACCTGAAGGAAAATTCTCCAACCCAATATAATACATATTTATTGAGATCTCACCAAGTACCTTGCTCATAACAAGCAGCATTGTAAACATTCATAGCCTTTCAAATTGAAATAACTTGAATCTACCTACTCTGACTTTACCATTTCACTGAGAATCCTGTAAAATAATTCTATGTAATTCTGTGTTTAGCAGTTATGAGAGCCATCACCACACCCCCTCATTTGCATTTTATAATAATATTTTATGCAGTTAAAGGATAAAAGAAATTTTAAAAAATTAATAAGAAACTTGGCAATCTATATTGAAAGGGGTCAAAGGAAATTATGTAATTCAACAGACAGCATGACTGTGTATCTATATGATCAGGAAGAGTGACATTGTCAGTTAGCCTCACAAGGAACAGAAGTTTACTAATGGTTAGCAAGTATGGTAGTTTGATTCAGGTGTCCCCCATAAGCTTAGGTGTTCTGAATGCTAGGTTCCCAGCTGATGGAGATTTGGGGAATTAATGCCTCCTGGAGGGAGTGTATTGTTGGGGGTGGGCTTATGGGTGTTATAGCCAGTTTCCCCATGCCAGTGTCTGGCACACTCTCCTGTTGCTGTTATCCACGTTATGCTGGCCAGGGGATGATGTCCACCCTCTGCTCATGCCATCATTTTCCTCTGCCATTGTGGAGCTTCCCCTCGAGCCTGAAAGCCAAAATAAAACTCTTTTTTTTCCCAGAAGCTGCTCTTGATTGGGTGATTTCTACCAGCAATGTGAACCTGACTGCAACAGCAAGAAATAGAAGAAAAGAGTCACAGATACACTGCATCAATGTCTGAGAGCCAGAAATCAGTGAGGCACAGCCTACTCACTTCCCTTCCATCGGTGAAACATCTTGGAACCTGAGGAAGCCTGAATGCATGACAAATTGGAAACTTCATAATTTGGGGTCTCTTCTTTTATACCTCATAAATAAATCATGAGAAGGATTGTTTAAATAACTAATAATATTCTTTGGTGAATGTGTGTCTAATCAATCCAGAAATTTGTTTTCTAACAAGTACCAATCCAGACAGTTGATATATCTTGCTAATAATATACAAACCCCCACAAACTCTTATCTTGCAGCTGGTGAATTCTGTCAGTGTGTTTCCAAGAAGGCATGGTATACGGGTTATATGGTAAACTGTTCCAGTTAAAAGGAACCTATTTATCCATCAGCTCATTTCCATGGTGCTTTCCAATGTGGAGATAAACATCTAAGAACAAAAACTTATATTCATCTAAGGATTATTGAGAATCAATGAAAGTACATCAAAACTGGAAAATTTAGAATTATTTCAATAAAGATAATTAGAAAAATTATATATGCAAAGTATACAAAGTTTCTTAATTATATTTCCAGTCATAAATCAAAATTTCCACTTAAGCATGGTTATTAAAATTTTATATATGTAATCCTGATATATATGAAGTACAAATGTTTTCATAAAACATTTCAGAGCCTTATACATATCGATTATTCCTCTTTTGAGTTTAGCAAATGTTTACTTTGCCTACTATGGTTCTTCAAACACAAGAGATGAAAAATGTCTCATTTTTCATGCAGCTAAGTCTAAAGAATGATTTGTTTTTATTGAATATTTTAGCATTGTATCACATTGAAGAATCGATATTTCTAAATATCATATAACTTTCAGTCTGCAAGTAGAGATAATTCCAGTATGCAAGAAGGCACAATTGGCAAGACATATTTGATTCTTGATAAAGAAAAAGTGCATGAAATCCTTCTACCACCTAAAGCACACTACTTCAAAATTATGAAGGGCAAAAACTGAAAGTCCTATTTTCAGGAAATTTTGTTTCTCTATTATGTAAAATTTTATTAAGTTCTTATCCTACAACTTTTAAATATGCATTTAAAGAATGGTCACATGGTATTTAAAAGTTTAGTTTGTTTCTGTTTTTTAATTATTAAGAACATAATTTTTATGAATACATCATGGGTTAGTACCATCTTTCCATCCTCCCTGCACCCATTCTGCAAGAAGGCCCTCCTCAGTGGGGTTGCAGGTATTCCCCATGGGGTTGTGGATTATGTTTTGTGGTACCAGCAGTCAGTTATTGGGAGCAGGCAATGCATCTGGGCATGAAATCCCAACCAGTGACTCTTACAATCCTTGATACTCCTCTTCCACAAAACTCCCTGAGCCTTGGTGGGTGTGTTTTAAGTCTACTTAAGTGAGGAGCTCTTAGGAGCCTCTGGATTTCTGCTTTGGTATGTGTTGAGTATCCTCAGCATCTGTCTCCTTCACCCTGGTGCTGATTGTCAGGCTTACTATGTAAGTAACCCTCTTGCTCGTCTCCATACTTCCTCTGTGGTTTCGCTTGGACCTTGACTAAGATGTGAAGGGTGGTTTATCTCCTTGGGTCTCTCTACCTTCTGAAAAAGAATAACAGATTCTCCAATGGAAAGGAAAGCCTGAATAGGTTAAATTGCATAAGTGTTATTAATTTACGGAGAGTTGGATGATGTAATCCCTCTTTTAGCCAACTAAAAGACTAGTGGGTACTTGATACTGGAGAGCATAATCTTTGAATCCATAAGATTCAGATCTGGTTCCCAGTGCCAGATATGGATTTATTTCCACTGAGCAGATGTCTTAGCTAATCAGAAAGCCATTGGTTACCCACAAAAGCTGTGTACGACCATTGCACTGGTGTGTACTTCTTTTCAGGCTAGTTGTTTCTACATGCTTTTGTTTCTGAGTAGCTTAGACCCCTGCTTGCTCACACTATTGTTTGGCCACTTTCCCCAAGCAGTTCATGTAGTGCTTTTTAGCATTAGATTGGTTAACTGCCTGGTGTCTGGTTCTCTTCCGGATTTCAGGCAGATCTCTCTGTGTTCTGTGCCAGCAGCATATGGTGTATTTAGCAATACGGTCTTACCTTTTACCTCAGGATGGGTAATCAAGTTCTTTGACAGAGCTTGTCTTGTCTTGTCTTGGGGACCTCATAGGTCTTTCCAACCAATAGCTCAGTATGGGTAGCATATACTTCTGACTGTGAGTTACAGGTCAGAGCCAAAGTTTTTTAAGCTTGGGTCTCTTCTCATTCTCTCTAGGGCCCTTGTTTTCAGCTTTGCCCCTATACTCCTGAGGAGGGTTATATCTTTTAGTCTGCCTTCAAGGAGTAACATTTAAATGGTACCAGTTCATTTTGGGATTAGTTTTATGTTTATTGTGCCCAAACCTCCCACACCCCCACCCCATGCCCTTATATCCCTATTGTCTGGACCTCAATGCTTATCAGGTATGTCAGCAATTCAAGTTTTTCCTGGTTAGGAACCACAGATGAGTGAAAACATGTGACATTTGTCTTTCTGTGATTGTGTGTGTTTTCTGAGTACGATCTGTTTTCAGTCCATCCATTTTCCTACAAATTTTGTAGTATTGTTTTGCTTACTGCTGACTAGAATTCCATTTGTATATGTACCAGTCCCACAACTTCACTATTCATGATAGTCACCTAGGTTGATTCCAGTTCTTAGCAATTAGGAATTGAGTAGCTGTAAACATGGTTGAGCAAATATCTCTGTATTTGAAGCATAGAGAATTTAGGATACATGCCCAGTAAGGGACTAACAGGGTCTGTTGGTAGTTCTGTATTTATCTTTTACAGAGTTCTGCATATTGGTTTTCATAGTGGTTGTACAAGTTTGCATTTCTACTAACAGTGAATGAGGGTTCCTCATTCCCCACATTCTCACCAACATTTGTTGTTGTTTGATTTTTTAATGATTGCCATCCTTACTGGTGTAAGGTTCAATCTCATAGTTGTTTTAATTTGGATTTCTCTGATAGGTATGTTGAACATTTTCTTAACTGTATGTTATCCATTTGTATTTCTTCCTCTGAGAACTCCCTATTCAGTTCTCTACTCCATTTTCTTGAGTGGGTTGTTTGATTTTGTAATTGTGTAGTTTTTTGAGTTCTTTGTAGATTCTAGATATCAGGCTTCTGTCAGTGGCATAGCTGGCAAAATTTTTCTCCCATTCTGTGGGTAATCTGTTGGCTCTGCTTATGGTATGGTTGTGGAAAAGCTTTTTCACTTCACGAGATCCCACTGGTTGAGAGATTGCTTAATTTCCTTGACTACTGGGCTATTATTCAGGAAGTCCTTCCCCATTCCTATATCATTGAGAGTTCCTCCCATTTTTCCATCCAGTAGTTGAAGAGTTTCAGGTCCTATATTGAGGCCTTTATTCCATTTGGACTTGATTTTTATATGTGGTGAGATGAGTGGACCCAATTTCATTTATCTATATGTGGTTATCTAATTTGTCCAGCACCATTTGTTGAAGACAGTGTCTTTTATCCAGACTATTATGTTATTGGGATCTGTATCAAAGATCAAGTACTTGTAGCTACTTGACCTTAGGTTTGGGTCTTCAGTTTTCTCTATTGACCTATATTTCTGTTTTTATGTCAGTACCATGATGTTTTTGTTACTATGGCTTTGTAATCTAGCTTTAGATCAGGTATGGGTATACTTCCAGAGGGGTATTTTTCTAAAGATATGCTTGGATATCTGAGCCCTTCTGTCAATCCATATGGATTTTGAAATCATTTTGTCTAACTTTTTGGGGAATGATGCTGGAATTTTTATTTGTGTTGTATTAAATCTGTATATTGCTTTTGGTAGAACTGACATTTTCACAATATGAATTCTACCTATTCAAAATCAGGAGAGGTCTTTCCATCTTCTCATCTTCTCAAGTCCTCTTCAACTTCTTTCTTGAGTGTTTTTATGTTTTGATTATATAGGTCTTTCACATCCTTGGTTAGTGTTATTCCGTGGAATTTGATTTTGTGTGTGTGTGTGCCTATTGAAAATGGAACAGCCTCACTGATTTCTTTATCTGTGCATTTGTCCTTTGCATATAGTAAGGCTACTGATTTAAAAAGTATTAATTATTTATTAGAAAGAGAGAGAAGCAGAAAGACAAAGAGAAAGAGAGAAGGGGAGAAAACAGGTATGCAAGGGCATCTAGCCACTGCAAATGAATTCCAGATGCATATGCCACCTTGTGCATCTGGCTTATAAGGGAAATGGGGAATCAAACCTGGGTCCATAGGCTTTGCAGGCAAGCACCTTAACCTCTAAGTCATTTCTTCAGCTCAAGGCCACTGACTTTTGAGTTGATTTTGTATCCTGCCACTTTGCTGAAGGCATTAATCACCTTTAGAAGTTTTGAGATGGAGACTTCTTCCCTTCCAATTTGTATCCCTTTTATTTATTTCTCTTGTCTTATTGATTTCCTAGTACTTCTAGTACTATGTTGAAAACCAGTGCTGTGAGTGGGTACCCCTGTCTTGTTTCCAGTCTCAATGCAAACACCTTGAGTCTTTCCCCATAACATATTATTTCAGTTTTAGGTGTTTACAGATAGCTTTTAGTGTGTTGAGGTATAAACCATCCATGCCGATTTGCTCCAGTGTTTTGATCATGAAGTGGTATTTTATTTTTGTCAAAAGCCTTCTCTGCATTTATTGAAATGATCGTGTGATTTTTGTAATTGCGTTTATTTTTCTGGAGTATTATGTTGACCAGTTTCCATATGTTGAACAATCCCTACATCATTAGGATGAATTCTGCTTGATTAAGGTAGATAATGCTTTTGATGTGTTGTTGAATTTGGTTTGTGCAGATTTTGTTCAGGATCTTTGACTCTAAATTCATCAGAGATATAGGCCTATAGATTTCTTTTCTGGTATCTCTGTCTGGTTTTGCTATTAGGTGATGCTAGCTTCATAAAGTGAGTTGGGGAGGATTCTCCTTTCTCTGATTGTGTGAAACAGTTTGAGAAAAAATGATTTCAGTAAGTTAATGACAGTTTAATAGAATTCAGCTGAGAAGCCATCTGGTACTAGACTTTTTTTTAGGAGGTTTTTATTACATTTTCAATCTTGATAAATATGCTAGGTTTGTTCAGGAGATTAATCTGTTCTGAGTTTAGTTTTAGTAGGTATTATGTGTCTAGGAATCTATCCATTTCTTCTAGATTATCCTACTTCTGTGGAGCAGAGGCTTTGGAAGTATGTCTTTGATGTCTGTTGTGATTTTTCCCCTTATATTTCTAATTATGTTAATTTGAAACTTTTTTTGCTTCATCAAATTGGCCAAGGGTTTATCAATATTAATTATTTTTTTTAAAGAACCAGCTCAGCTATCTTCTTTTTTTCTTAATTTCAAGTTCATTAATCTCTGCTCTAATCTTGATTATTTCTTTCTGTGTGGAGCTCTTAGGTTTGGATTCTTCTTGTTTTTCCAATCCCTTTATGTGGATGGTTAAGTTATTAATTTGGAATCTCCATGTTCATTATGAAAGCATTTAGTGCTATGAATTTTCCCCTTAGCACTACCTTCATTGTGTCCCATAAATTATGGTAGGTTGTGTTTTCATTATCATTCAATTCTAGAAATTTTACAATTTATTTTTAACTTCTTCCACAACCCATTCATTATTTAAATGTTTGTTATTCAGTCTCCTGGAGCTGGTGGAATTCCTGGGGTGTCTCTTGTTATTAATTTCTATCTTTGAAGTATTGTGTTCTTGTATGATACAGAAAGTTACATCAGTTTTCCTTAATTTATGAAGACATGCTTTATCACCTAATATATGATCTATTTTGGAGAAGGTCCATGGTCTGCTGAGAATAATGTGTATTTTGTAGAATTTGGGTGGAATATTCATGTAGATGTCCATTAGGTTTGGTTGATCTATAGTGTTGTTGATCTCTGTTAGTTCCCTGTTGATTTCTGCTTGGATAATCTGTCTATAGATACAGTGAAGTATTGAAGCCTCAACTACAAAGGTGTTTTCAAGTAAGTTTCATTTAATGAACTGTGGCCTACCTGTACGGTGCATTATAGACTTATGGTCATGATGTCCTTATGTAAGATCAGTGCTTAATGATTAAGAAGGGGCCTCCTTTGTCCTTTTTGATTATGTTGGTTTCAAGTATACAACATTTGCTTAGAATATCATTTTCCATCCTTTCACCCTGAGAATGTGTCTGTCTTTAGTGGTGAAGTGTGAGGTCAGCAGATAGAAGGGTCCATTTTCCTGATCCAACCTGTTGACTAGTGTCTTTTGTTAGGTGAGTTAAGACCATTAACATTTAAGGTAATAAGTGTGAGGTTTGAATTAATAACTGCCATAATAATGCATGGGTTTGGTGCTTTCCTGGGCTTTGTAATTTTTTGAGCTTTAATTTTACTTTAATTTTGGTTATTATGATCTTCTTGTAAGCCCTTGAGATTGGTTGTTTGACTCTTCTGTGTGGATTTTTCCATGAAGTATTTTCTGTAGGTTTGGCTTTGTGTTCATATAAAAATAGAGCTGAATTTTTCATAGAAAATTTTTCTTTCACAATCTATTATTTGGGATACTTTCACAAGGAACAGTAGTTTGGGTTAGAAGCCATAATTTTTAGACTTTGAAGTTTGACATTCCAAACCCTTCTGGCATTCAGCATTTCTGAGAAATCTGAGGAAATTCTAACAGGATTGCCTTTGTATGCAGTGAATTGTTTCTCCCTTGCTACTTTTAGCACTCTCTCTTTGTTTTCATTGTTAATAGTTTTAACTGATGTGCCTTGGAGATTTCTTCCTTTGGTCCTACCTGGTGTTTTGTGGGTTCTTGTATCTGGATGGGCCTTTCTCTTGTGAGATTGGGCAAATTTTCTTCAATTATTTTGTTGAATGTGTTCTTTATGCCTCTGGCATAAATTTCTTCCCCTTCTGGTATACCCATGATCCAGATGTGTGTCGTTTTAGGGTATTTTATAGTTCCTGCATATTTTGTTCACATGATTTTTTTGAACTTAACACAGTTTTTGGACTCCTATTTTGTCTTGTCTTCCAGTGCAGAGGTTCAGTGTGACTCTGTTAGTGAGGGGTTCTAGAGATGTTTTCTAAAGCTCTATTTGATTTGTTTTTCTGTTGTGTTATTTTGCATCATGTCCATCTCATTTTTGAGGTATGATTTCAGTTTGAGGTCTGATTTTCTTGATGCTTCCTGGAATCCATTCTTGCATTTGAGCATGTCTTCATTAAACTTAATCAGCCTGTTATTGATATCCTCTATTTGTTCATTTACCTTCAATTTATTCATGTCTTTTTTGAGGCTTCTCTAGTTTTGTTTTGATTAAAGTTAAGCCTAGTGACAAAAGCTGAGTGTTCTAAGAGACAATTTTGCTCAATTTCATTTATGCAATTGTTAATTTTTAGATCATTTGCTTCCAGTTCAGCAATTTTTTTGATCATGATCACATAGCTTGTGTTTTCATTTTATGATTCAATTTTTGTTGTTTTCTCTATGATTTTACTGGTAGGTTATATTGTAGGACTAGGTATCTTCATGGAGATCTCTGTTTTCTGACTTTTGATTATGTGTGTGTGTGTTGGGGTCTACCTGAGGAAGCAAGTGTTTGTCCTTGTAGGATCTACAGTGAGTGTTCTATTTAAAATGTGAACCAGGTTGGTGTAGGATGGAGTTATAACCTCAGATGTTCAGATTATGGAAAATGCAAGTATATCAATGGTACCTGGGCAACTAGAAAATGGAGAACTGGTATTTCTAGCCTATTCACTCCACCTGCATGCACTCTTCAGGGCAAGGGAACCAGGATTTGGGGAACCTGGGGTCAGGAATCTGGGAAACCAGGGGCAAAAGGGCAACTTCACAGTAGCCCTCTGGCTCTGCAAAATAGGGATTTGGGGACCTAGGAACTGGTCAACCAGGAACCCTGAGCAAAAGGCCTGCTTCTGTTGCACACTTGCATGGACCAGGCTGTGCCAAGCCAGCAGCAGGAGTACCATGGAACTGGGTAGTGGGGAAGGAACAAGGAGTTCTGGTCTACTCACTATACTCTCACCCTCTGGAGCAGGGGATCTGAGAACTGGGAACCCAGGGGCAGGTCAGTCAGAAGGTGGAGCAACAGGCCTGTTTCAGCAGCATGCCGGCAGGGTCTGGCAGGGTCCAGACAGCCCCAATCCAGAAGCCTTTGTACCAGGACCAGGGAACTGGAAGGTGGGGAAGTTACTGGGATCTCTCTAGTTTGTTTCTTAAATATCATTAAATATCTGTGGACATTATTACTCATAACAAATAAAATCTAGTGGGTTTCACAAATGGTGGCATTTTATGTCTTTAACATCAATCAGGTGGAAAATGTAGCATTTGGTCATTTTTACTAATAAGTTCCTAAACATTTTCTATTTGATATGCTCCAGAACAGGAAAATATGCTTACTTGAAGAATAATTTATTGCCAAAATTTTGTCAAATGAAGATTGGGCAGATTGTGATTCTATGTACATATTTGTATGATTATTCTGTTAAACAAGTTTGTCCTATATATTGAATATTTCCTACAAAGCAATTTGAGGCATTAAGAACTGAAATACTGAATAGTCATTGTTGTTCTTTATAATTCTAATTAAACTAGGGTTGCCAGCTGTCCTGATTGTCAGAAGGCATTTCCAGGATGCAACATGACCAGCACTGTTTTGATTCTGTGGCAGTGATAACACTTCATCCATGCAGAAGCACATTTTCTATTCCATTGTCAAAGGACACAATTAGATTTCCCACGATCTTACCTCTAGTCAAAGAAGCAAGAGGTAATTTTCCATAGCCCATTTTTAATTGGGTTTTTTGATTTCTTATTTAATTTTTTGAGTTCTTTGTATATCCTAGATATTAATTCTCTGTCAGATGGATAGCTGGCAAAGGTTTTCTCCCATTATGTACGTTGCCTCTTTGCTCTATTCACAGTGTCTTTTTTGTTTTGTTTTGTTTTTTAAGGTAGAGTCTCACACTAGTTCAGGCTGACCTGGAATTCACTATGTAGTCTCAGGGTGGCCTTGATCTCACGGCGATCCTCCTACCTCTGCCTCCCCAGTGCTGGTGCTGGTGCTGGGATTCAAGGCATGTGCCACCATGCGTGGCTTCACAGTGTCTTTTGCTGTACAAAAGTTGTGTAATTTCATGAGGTCCCAGTGGTTAATCTGTGGTATTATTGCCTGAGCAATTGGGGCTATATTAAGAAAGTCTTTGCCAAGACCAGTATGTTGAAGGGTTTCCCCTACTTTTTCCTCTAGCAGTTTAAGAGTTTCAAGTCTGATATTAATCTTTAATCCATTTGGACTTAATTCTTGTACATGGAGAGAGATAAGGATCTATTTTCATCCTTCTACAGATACATATCCAGTTTTCCCAGTACCATTTGATGATGAGGCTGTCTTTTCTCCAATGAGTATTTTTGGCATTTTTGTCGAATATCAGGTGGCTATAGCTACCCAGAGTCACATCTGATTTCTCTATTCTATCCCATTTATCTACATATCTGTTTTTTGTGCCAGTACCATGCTGTTTCTATTACTATGGCTCTGTAATATATGATACCACCAGGCTTATTTTTTTTTTATATATATTTTGAGGTAGGGTCCCACTCTAGCCCAGGCTGACCTGGAATTCACTATGTAGTCTCATCGTGGCCTCAAACTTATGGCGATCCTCCTACCTCTGTCTCTCAAGTGCTGGGATGAAAGGTGTGCACCACCACACCCAGCTTCACCAGGCTTATTTTTGTTGCTCAAAATTGTTTTAGATATTCGAGTTTTTTTGTCCTTCCAAATGAATTTTTGGATTTTTTTTCTATTTCCATGAAGAATGCCATTGGAATTTTGAAGGGGATTGCATTAAATGTGTAGATTGCTTTCAGTAAGATTGCCATTTTCAAAACATTGATTCTTCTGATCCAAGAACAAGGAATGTCTTTCCATTTCTTAGTGTTTTCTACAACTTCTTGCTTAAGTGTTTTAAAGTTTTTATTGTAGAGATCCTTTGCTTCCTTGGTTAGGTTTATTCCAAGGTACTTTATTTATTTATTTATTTTTGATGCTAATGTGAATGGGACTGATTCTCTGATTTTATCCACTGTGTGTTTGTTGTTAGCATATAGGAGGGCTACTGATTTCTGGGTGTTTATTTTGTAATCCGCTACATGGGCATAGGTATTTATCAACTCTAACAGTTTGCTGGTAGAATCTTTAGAGTTCTTTATATATAGAATCATGTCATCTGCAAATAATGATAACTTGATCTCTTTTTTTTTTCCAATTTGTATCCCTTTTATGTGTGTCTCTTTCCTTATTGCTATGGCTAAGACTTCCATTACTATATTAAATAAAACTAGGGACAGTGGATACCCTTGTCTTGTTCCTTATTTTAGTGGAAAAGCCTCAAGGTTTTCTCCATTTAGTATTATGTTGGCTGTAGGCTTGTCATAAATAGCTTTTATTATGTTGATACGTTCCATCTATTCCCAGGTCCTGTAGGAATTTTATCATGAAGGGATGTTGGATTTTGGCAAATGCTTTTTCTGTATCTAATGAGATGATCATGTGATTTTTGTCCTTCAGTCCATTTATATAAAGTATTACATTTATCAATTTGCATATATTGAACCATCCCTGCATCTCTGGAATAAAGCCTACTTGATTGGGGTGAATGATCTTTCTGATATATTCTTGTATTCTGTTTGCCAATATATTGTTGAGAATTTCTGCATGTATGTTCATGAAGGAGATTGGTCTGTAATTTTTCTTTTTTTTGTTCTATCTTTGCCTGGTTTTGGTATCAGGGTGATGCTGGCTTTGTATAAGGAGTTTGGTAGGATTCCTTCTTTTTTTTTATTTTACAGAAAAGTTTAAGAAACATAGGTATAAAATTTACGGACTGTGAAGTTTGACCTATGAGGCTGAGAAAGAGCTTTGCTTGGACTGGGCTAGAAGCAATTTGTAGGAGAGGCTTGTTGTTGAGCCCTTGTCCTGAGAAGTTGTGCAGGGTTGCTTGCTTTGCATAGAAATGGGCTGGTGTGAACAGAGGAATATGGCATAGAAATGAAATCTTTGGGCTGAAACTTCTGCCCTTATTATATGAGAGATTACAACTCTAACTACATGAGAGATTACAACTTTCAATATTGGGCCAAGTGATCTGCATTGGGACAACAGGAAGAATGAACACTCTTTTGAAGGTTCTTGAATGCTCAAGGAGTCTCTTGTTCTTCAAAGTCTGCCTTATTCTCCCCTGGATTAACAAATTGGCACCCTACCTGGTATTATAGAGTATAAGAAATGCAGGAAAGAGAGGATCATTGAATTTGCTCATGGTCTTGTTTTGGAAGTGGCCTTGGGCAGTGTATATCAGGTTTTCTGGATTGTCTGCTTGGAGACCTGTTGGAGCCATAAGGATGAACTGTGGGTTACAGTGGAGACCCCATGGAGATGCCAGGACCCCAAGATGGCTGCTAAGGAGAGCTTCCAGCCCCAGATGAAGTTTGCCAAGACTGTGAGTAACCTAGCTGGAGGGGTGGAATTGGAAGTCCAGAGACTTCTTGCTGGTTAAAATGATCAGATTTGGAGATATGTCACTGATTAGAGTTGTTGGACTTACAGATACAAAGTTTGATGTTTGCCATGTTTAAATCTTGAGTTGGTTGAATATTTCTCTACTATGCCCAGTGCCATCTTTTTAATGTGAGTGCTTATTCTATGCCATTATGGATTTGGGGGGGGTTGGTATTATGGCTCAGTTAAAAGACCTTGGATTATGGGGATATTTGAACATCACTGGGATTGATAAAAAGCTATGGAGACTTTTAAAGTCAGACTGAATGTATTCTATTTCACATCTTGGATGATTATTAGTTTATAGGGGCCAGGGGCAGAATATGCTGGGTTGGTTCGGGTTTCCCTCATGGACTTAGGTGTTCTGGGTTCCCAGCTGATGGAGATTTGGGAATTAATGCCACCTAAAGGCAGTGTTATGTTTGGGGTGGGCTTGTGGATGTTATAGCTGGTTTCCACTTGCTGGTGTTTGGCACACTCTCCCTTTACTGTTCTCCACCTGATGTTGTCCAGGAAGTGATGTCCACCCTCTGCTCCACTATTGCTTTCCCCTGCCATCATGAAGCTTCCCCTCGAGGTTGTAAGCCAAATGAACCTTTTTTCCCCCACAAGCTACTACTGGTCAGGTGTTTTATGCCAGCAATGCGAACCTGACTCTAACACCCTACAAATGAGGGCTGTGGAGAAAGCTTATGGAATAATGGTGTAACAAGAGGGATACTATTGTTGTGCTTTCCCTGCTGTATGCTTATACCTTAAAATCGTAGGTTACTAGACATTTCTCAATTTCACCCATTACCATGTTCACCTTTGACAATGCATCATTTCCCCAGAATGTGTCTTTTCCTTTTCCATCTTTGGACATCTACACTATGCATTTGGAGTGTGTCACTGCATGTAGTTTGCAGTGATCTCATGATCAAATTAGTTCAAGAATATTGTGGACACAAAATTCTGAACAGTGTTTTATCTTGCACTTTGGAACACATACTACCTTTGTCCAACTATAAAACTCCTTGGCTTAGTTTATATTATCTGTTAGCCTATACCTATTTCTGAACCATGGCTACATGTTTCTCTTAGATCTCTTCCCTTTAATTCATCACCAATTTATTGTAAAACCAAGTGAGAATGAACTGTGATGTATGCACTAGAAAGAAAATCTGATGACTCTACATTACATTAAAGAGAGCTTGAGCTACATAGTTTTATTATATAGTTTCTACAGTCCCAAATTCAGGAGCTCATGCTTGCAAACAAGTGCTTTATCCACTAAGCCATCTCTCCAGACCCATATCCTACCCTTTAAAGTGTTTCTTTATAAGTTTTTAAATTCAAATACTTTTAGCACACTGGAAAATAAGATATATCTTCTGGGTATAATGGTAAATTTATTCACTTTTTAAAAAAATGCACAATATGCTAATGAAGAAAAAATTTTATCACAGCATATTCGTGCATTTGGTGGTAAATTTAAAAAATATTTTACACTAAGCAAGAACATTGTTTACCTTACAAAGCAGTTGATAATAAGTAGATATTTTTTTGTTTACATTTGGAATAGTTACATTAGTTTCGGACAAATCTGACTTCAAAATAGAAAAACAATCAGGGATAAATATTGCATTTTTAAATGACAATGGGAGCAATTCTTCAAAAAAATAACAATACTAATTGTGTATGCATCTATCCCAAAATCATGATAATATGTAAGGCAAAAATTAATATGAGTGAAAAAGAAATGGATAGTCTATTCTTAGAGGTTGTAATATCTCTCTGACAAAAACTGAGAAATCAAGGAAATACATGGGCCACTGGGGGAAAAATGACCAATATCTGTCCAAGCAACTTCTGGTCTAACCTACATAGCAGCAAATAACCTGTCCTGATGCTCACACAAGTGCAATAGTGACACACAGCCATGGTGGGAAACCAACTGCTCTTGATTTGGCTAACTGATCCCCTCAGTGGAATGGGGCCCATAGCTGGATCTGGGAAACAAATCAGAACCATATTCAAACATGAGCTTGCTCTCCATTATCAAGATACCACCAATCATGGGCTACAAGAGGGCCTACACCTATTAACTTTTCTATAAAATCAATAAGGGTTATCCCATTTGTCTGGTGCTAACTTTACTCTCCGTTGGAGAATCTGCTTCTCTTTTTCAGATAGACACAGATCCTAAGGAGAGAACCACCCCATCATACCTCAAAAGGGCCCCAGCTGAAACTAAGAATAATTGGTGACACAAGTAAGAGTGCTGTTTTCTTGGTGAACTGGGTACCAGCACAAGGGTGAAGAAGATTGACACAGAGAACAATCAACTCCTACCAAATCTGATATCCAGAGACCCAGAGGCCCCCAACACCTCATCACTGAAGCAGATAAAAAATGAACCCAACATGGCTGAGGGAAATTGTGCGGAAGTGGGGGCGGAAAGAATGTCAGAGCCACAGGTTGGGTCATGATTCGCAGAGAAATTTCTCCTACCCATAACTGTGGGCTAACTCCACAATGCATGACCCATATACCTCAACAAGGAGGGGCCAGGTGGAGGGGTAGGACATGGAGGAGCCTAACAGTGGTACCAAATTGACTATATTCACTGAGTACAAGACTAATTAATAAAAAAAATTAATTAAAAAAATGAAATTAGGGCTGGAGAGATGGCTTAGCAATTAAGTGCTTGCCTGTGAAGCCTAAGGACGGTGATTCGAAGCTCGATTCCCAGGACCCACATTAGCCAGATGCACAAGGGGGTGCATGCGTCTGGAGTTCGTTTGCAGTGGCTGGAGGCCCTGGCACGCCCATTCTCCCTTTCTCTCTCTCTTTCCCTCTTTCTCTCTGTCTATTGCTCTCAAATGAATAAATGAAAGTAAAACAAAAAAATTAAAAAATAAAAAAAGAAATTAGAAAAAAGAAAAAAAAAGTCTGTAAGGATACACTGGACTTGAAAAGCACCATTAACCAATTTGGTGTAATAGACATTTTTGTAGAATATTCCATCCCAACAAGATCAGGAGAAACATTCTTCTCAAGCTTACATCAATGATTCACCAAGAATAACTACATTGTGAGCTATAAAACATACTTTAATAGAATGACAGGAATCACATAGCTTATGTTTTCATAGCATTGTAAAATTAAACTGAAAATTAATAGCAGAAATTAGGTAGGAAGTCCCCAAATATTTGGAGATTAAATAATATTACAAAATAATGCTTGTGTTCACACAGAAAATCTCAGAAGAAAATTTAAAATATTCTGAATAAAATGAAAAAAAAAACACAACATCAAATTTTGTGGAATATTATCATTAGAAAATGATATGGTGAAATTTAAAGTGATAAATGTATTTATCTGAAAAACAGATTTTAATAGACATTAATCACAAATTTCACATTTGGAAATGACAAGTCTTTATGAAGAAGGAAAGGGCTAATAAATAAGTGTTTCAACAAGTAGAAATAAAATTGAAAGCAGGAAAATAATCGAAAAATCAGTAAAAACAAAAGCTGGGATTTTTTGAGGATATCAATTTAGTAGATAAATCTCTGACTAAACTAATTAAGAATTTATAAACTGCTAATATTAGATAAGGAAGAAATGCCTTTGATACTATTTAGGGACAATGAATGGATAAAGAGATAGGCACACCTGTGATCCCAGTTCTTGGGAGTCTGAGGCAAAAGATTCTGTATTCAAGGATAGCCTGAGATATAGAGTGAGAGTTACCTAAAATAAGAAGTTAATAAAAGAATGGTTCAAACAATTCAATGCTATCATATTTGATTGTTTTGATGAAATTCAACAATTTCTTGAACAACATGAACTATCAGAACTAAGAATGATCTGTTCCAGGTTAAACCATTTTTCCTTAAATTTCATTGTGTCATTTTTTCTTACTACTGTATCGAATTCCATTGTGTAGATACACCACATCTTAGTTATCCATTCTTCTAGTAATGGACATCTGGGTTGATTCCAGCACTTAGCTATTACAAATTGAGCCGCTATAAACATGGTTGAGCAAATCTCTCTAGCCTGTGGTTTGAAGGTTTTAGGGTAGATGCCCAGTAAGGGAATAACTGGGTCTGTTGGTACCTCTATACTCAGCTTTTTCAGAAGTATCCATATTGCTTTCCAAAGTGGTTGTACCATCCTACATTCCCACCAACAGTGGATGAGTGTTCCTACTTCTCCACGTCCTCACCAGCATTTATTTTTATTTGATTTTTTGATGTTTGCTATCCTTATTGTGGTAAGGTGGAATCTCATAGTTGTTTTAATTTGCATTTCTTTGATGATTAGAGATGCTGAACATTTTCTTAAGTGTATGTTTGCCATTTCTATTTCTTCTTCTGTGAACCGCCTGTTCAGCTCTTTGCCCCATTTTGTGAGTGGGGTGTTTAACTTCTTACTGTTTAGATTTTTGAGTTCTTTGTAGATTCTAGAGATTAGGCCTCTATCAGTTGGATAACCTGCAAATATTTTCTCCCATTCTGTGGGTAGTGTATTGGCTTTGCTTATTGTATGCTTGTCTGTAAAGAAACTCTTCAGCTTCATGTGATCCCATTGGTTGAGTGACGGTTTAAGTTCATGAGCTACTGTGGTTTTGTTCAGGAAGTCTTTTTCCATTCCTATATCATGGAAAGTACTTCCTAAATTTTCTTCCAGTAGTATTCCAGTTTCTTGTCTTATATTGAGTTCTTTGACCCATTTGGACTTGAGTGTAGTGCATGGTGAAATGTGTGGATCAAGGTGCAGTTTCCTGCATATGGTTATCCAGTTTGTCCAGCACCATTTGTTGAAGATGCTGTCTTTTCTCCAGAACTAGACAAAGAAAAATTTAAATGGGTCTATGTCTAGTTCAGAAATTGGGCAATAATTGATCACTATCTAAAAATAATCATAGAAATGAACACTTTCTATATCTGTAAAGCTAGCCTTGCATCATTTTACTACCCAAACCAGAGGAAGGCATCACATTAAGGAAATATATAGATCACTATTGGTCATGAACATAGAGGTTCATACCAGCAGTAAATATCAGAAAATTACAATCCATTATAAATAAAATAAATTATAAACCATGGTCAAACATAATGCATTTCTGTTTGTTTTTTTTTTTTTTTTTTTTGGTTTTTCAAGGTAAGGTCTCACTCTAGCCCAGGCTGACCTGGAATTCACTATGGAGTCTCAGGGTGGCCTCAAACTCACGACGATCCTCCTACCTCTGCCTCCCAAGTGCTGGGATTAAAGGCGTGCGCCACCACACCCGGCTGCATTTCTGTTATTTAATTCTGATTCAGTTAGATAATTAATGCAACCTATCATGTAAAACTATCAAAAAGAAGAATATGACATAATCATATCAATTATAACAGAAAATAAATTTGAAAAATATGTTTATGACAAACTACTTACTAATAGGAATAGATAATATACTTAAGTTGATGCAAAACAGTTATAAAAATATATAGCTCTTTTGGTGAGATACTGAATACCTACCCTCTAAGATAGGTAACAAGGGGAAAATATTCTATTTCTTCTCTACTCGTTTAACATCATAAGAGAACTTCTGTCAAGTAAAAACAGAAATCAAAGTCCTAAAAGATGTAAAGATAGGAAGGGAAAAATATAGCTGTCATTATCAGCATATATCATCTACATAGAAACAAAAAGTAATCTGTAAAGTATGGAAATAAAACTAAGTGCATCAAGTCCTCAAAATACAAAGTAAAAACAAAGAAGTCAGTTACTTTTCTTTACATTAGCAATGGAAAACTGGAATCTGAAACTAGAAAAAATATAATAGCTCAAAAGTTAATTATATCAGTATAAACCAAACAGAATATGTACATAGTCATTTTGTAGAAAACTACAAAACAAGGATGAAAAGAAAAAAAGTCTAAATAAAGATATTATCTGTTCAAGGATCAGTAGTCTCAAAATTGTTAACTTTCTAAATCTTCCCAATTTGATCTATGACAGGATCTCAAAGCCAAATTACAGTAAGTTATTTGGTGATATTGATAAAAATCTAAAATTGATCTGGATAAACAAAAAAAAAAAATAATCTATACTAGCTCACAAAACCAAATTAGAAATACTCATAGGATGCAATGTCAAGACTCAGTAAAAATCTACATTGATTAGGACAATGTGGTATTCTTGATAACATGTAAAGTCTAAATTATTGGAATAGGAGAAAGAACCTATCTACTTATAAAATGAAAAAAATCTTGATTACAACGTGATGAAACTACTCACATGAACTCTTGTTGTGTAATGAGTTTTTAGACAAAATTCCAAAAGGACAATCCTGAAAAGAATGAATTAGTAAAATTAAAATTTGCAGCCTATGGAAGAGACCTTGATAAGATAATAAAAATGGAAACATATGAGATATGTTGTTACATTTGCATTGCTGGAACAAAATACCTAACCAAAAGCAGCTTATGGGAGGAAAGGGGATTATTTCAGGTTTACAGGTTCCAGGTGTAGCTTCATCATGGCAGAAGACATTAACTCACTGCATTACACATCCACAGCAGAGAGACAACAACAAGCACCAGTAAGTACCAGCTGATTCTGACCACACACCTAGGGCTGGACACTAACTCAAGACCCACCTTTGTTAACATACTTCCTCCATCAGAGCTCTACCTCCCAAACGCCTCAAGCTCAGGACTAAGTACGGAACTTAATCACAAACAACTGAGGTTATGGGGGAATTTTGTCATAAAAATACTGCATTCTCCCTGGGCCTCATAGACTCATGATCATATAAAATACACCCAGTACAACCTTAAAAGTCCCCATTGTTTTTATCAATTTTAATAGTATTCAAAATTTCAAAGTCACATATGACATTCGATATAGTTTTTTAACTGTGAGCCCTATAAAATCAAAACACAAGTTACATACTTTCAACACGTAATGATGGCATAGACTAAACACTCCCATTGCAAAAAGAAGACATAACAAGTAGAGACTGGGCCAATGCACAATCAATAACCAGCAGGTAAACTTCAAACATCTCCAGTTCCAAGTCCAATATCTGTAACCAGTGACCATTCTCTGGGGTTCCAATTCTGCCCCTCCAGTTGGGCTGCTCACAGGCCAGGGAAAACTCCATCCTGAGCTAGCAGCTCTTCTTGTCAACCATCCCACGGTCCTGGCATCTCCATATTCCTTGGGTTTCCATTGTAACTCATGGATCATCTTCATAAGTCCATACAATGGCCTCATTAGGTCTCCATATAGGAATTCAACCATGCTTCATATTGCCACATCTTAGCCATTCCTGCAACCAAGTGCAGGAATCATGACCCTTTTTCTGGCATTTCTTGTGCTTCCAAATCCAGTACCAGCTAGGAGGCATAGTCATATTTGTAAATGCATGGGAGAATAAAGCATTACCCTGAAAAGTAGGATACTCCAACTAAATCCTTCCTCCATAAATTTTCTTTTCAAAAGAATTTTCATTCTTAACAAGTTTGAGCCTTTGGTGGGTTGGGTTTCACCCTCAGGGCATCTCTTCCATAATCCCAAAGCAAAATGGTTAGTCTACCTTCAATCACCTTAATTGTAGCTGAAGTGACCTAATACCAGCTTTGTGCTGGTAAATTTAAACTTGCTTATATTTCTTTATATGATAAACTTAATATTTTCCATATCTTTCTGTTCTATACTTCCACCTAACAAACCAGTCCATTACTTTGAAACTCAATATTGCTCAAATTCTCAGGACATGGACAAAATGAAGCCAGCCTTTCTACCAATAGCCTAGTTCTAACAAAATCATTTATTTCCCCTTTGAAACTTTATAACCCCCCCCAACGATATTCTCTGCATTTTTAAACTCTCACATGAATAGTTCATCATGTCTTGCTTACAGTACTGCAAGCCTTCCATAGTCCTTAGTACCAAATCCTCCCATATTTGTCCTGCAAACAAATTCAAAAAGACCAAACACCACATGATCAGATTGATCTCAGTAATGATCCCAATTTTCAGTATTTCTGGATACCAGTGGTTTTTTTTTTTTTTTTTTTTTTTTTGTGTGTGTGTGTGTGTGTGTGTGTGTCTGGTTGTCAGCTTGGACAAATCACCTGAATAAAAGCAGCTTATAAGAGTAAAGGGGTTTATTTAGGCTCACATATTCCAGGAGAAGGTTCTTCATTGCAGAAAAAAGCTGGCTCATTTCATCATACATCCATTGCAGAGAGAAAGAACAGTAAGCACCAGCAAGCATGAGCTGAAGTGGAATACACACTTAGGGCTAGACTCCACCTCAAAGTTTGCCCCTGGTGCCACACTTCTTTCAGAAGGGTTAATGAGTCACAAAAGTTACTGGGACATGCTGGTCCTGCAATAGGCTTTAAGACAGAGGAAATTCCTCTGTGTTGTAAATGACTTTCCAAACCATAGTCCAATAAGGTCATCTATTGCACAGGAATCATTGTCCTAGGCTACACATGAACTATTGGCTAGACCATACAAATGGGTTTATAATTAAGGACTAATCAAGCTTGACCTAAGAGTCATAGCTATTGGGCAAAACAAGTCAACAAAAGAAGGGCTATATTCCCATTTTATTTTTTTTAACTCCTCCATTTTCTGCCCTTCTTGCCCTTTCCCAGTTCAGTCCATTTAAGTATTTCATTGTTATTTATTTATTTGAGAGAGAAAGTGGAAACAGAAAAAATGAGCACACCAGGGTCTCTAGCCACTGGAAACAAACTCCACATGTATGTGCCACCTTGTGAATCTGGCTTACATGAGTTCTCGGGAATTGAACCTAGGTCCTTTGGCTTTGCAGGTAAGTGCCTTAATCACTAAGTGTTTAAATACTCAGCTCAGCTGTGTCTGAGCACAATATCCTAAAATCACTGAAAAAGGTTTCTGTCCTTCACTGTATATGCTCTCTCCAATAAAGAACAGTCTGTTGCTGTTGAAGGTCATATTCTCTATCTTTCTTTACTTCTAAGTTGCCCTAGTTGGTTGCAGATCTGGTTCTGGTCCAACAGGCTCCACCTGCCAAATACTGGAGGTGAGGGCTAAATGGGGAACATAATCATAAACACCTATGGGGATATTTTACATTCAAATATTATGTGATGTATATCCAATATATATATGTCATTTAAAATTAAACAGTAAGAAACCCTGCAAACCAATTAAGAAATAGGCAATAGATATGCACAGATACTTTACCAAAAAGACTTAGAAGGGGCAGTTAAGTACAGGAAAAAAAGGTTCATCATTTGTCATTAGGGAAATGTAAATTAAAACAAAAATAGAATGGTTAGGGCTGGAGAGATGGCTTAGCTGTTAAGTGCCTGCCTGTGAAGCCTAAGGACCACAGTTTGAGGCTCGATTCCCCACGACCCATGTTAGCCAGATGCATAAGGGGGCGCATGCGTCTGGAGTTCGTTTGCAGTGGCTGGAGTCCCTGGCGTACCCATTCTCTCTCTGTCTCTTTCTCTCTATCTGTCATTCTCAAATAAATAAATAAAAATGAATAAAAAAATTTTAAAAAATAGAATGGTTACAACCCCAAAATTTAACAACAATTTGCTAGCAAAATCTAGAGCTATAGGAATCCTCATTCATTACTTGTGGGCTAGTGAAATAGACAGCCTGAGGTTGCTGAGATGAACTTCAAGACCAGGCACAGTTATGGAAGAAGTGATTTATTGAAGATAGAGCAGAAGTTCCACAATGGCATAATGACATAATAACTGGCCTGCTTTCACAGGTCCAAGCAGAAAGAGATAAAATTACCACAAACACCATAAACAAGCACACTCCTTGAACTCCAGGCACAGCTCAGGAATTTTGCATATCTTAGGTTGGAATTCAGATCTGCCTTAGGGCTGGACCCTAAGATCCACCCACAGTGACACCTCCTCCAGCCAGGAGGCTAAAGATCTAAATTACAAACTTTAATAAAATCCTGAATATATTGTGGCCCTCTATTCAAACTACCACGGCTACAAAATAATACAGCCTAACTATGTCAACTTCTTACAAAACTAAACAATCTTACCATGGGCAAATGTAGTTCTAGGTAATCACACAACATATTTAAAGTATATGTCAACACCAACATTTGCATAAAAATGCCAATTGCTGCACTATTTACAGTCACCTAAATCTGGAACATCCAAGATACCCTTCAATAGGTAAATAGATAGACAAAATGGTACACATAGAAAATGGATTATTATTCAGTAATAAAAATAAATGAGCTATAAAATACCTCATTTGAATGATATGCATGAATCTTTAATTCATATAAGTGAATGAAGTTGTCCAGAAAGCTGTGTACAACTTCATTTATATAGCATTATAGAAAAGAGAAACCTAAAGAGACTGTAAACACAATAGCAATTTGTAGAAGTTCAGGAAGAAGGGAAAGGTTGAATAGCAACATGTGGGGACCCCATCTTGGCATGTTTCTGTAAATGTAAACTATCCTAAATTTTTTTAAGTTTATCATTTGAAAAATCAAAGCAGGTTGACAGAGACAGTTCCATGGATAAACATTCAGTGCTCAAACTTTAGTATTGGAATTCAGTCTTTAGACATCATGTAACAAACTGGAAGCAGTGGCAGGCTTCTGTCATCCCAGCATACTGGTGGCATGGTGGGAGGCAGAGACAGGAGAATCTCCATGAAAAAAAAAAAAAAAAAAGCAGAGAAACCTTACCTCAAATGTTGTAGAAAGGTGATGATGTATCTAAAAGTTGTCATCTGACCTCCACACATGCATGCACCTGTTCTCTCCTCTCTCTTACACACACACACAAGCACACAATAAAAAATCAAAGCACATCAACCATCCTCTCTTTTGCACCCAGATTTTAAATTTTTGTGACGTGACACAGCTCATACAGAATGTCTGATTTTTGCTTATGAAAGACACTTTAGCTTAGCCATCAAGAGTACACACTGGAGCTGGGCTGCCTGGTTTCAAATCCTGATACCAAGACTCCTGAGCTGTACCATTTGAGGCAGACTCATTGGTTTCTTTATCTGTAAAATGGGGAAATGATTATGCTTACAAACCAGCATTGTTGCAGGCAGGTTCACATTGCCGGTAGAAATCACCCAACCAAGAGCAGCTTGTGGGTAAAAGAGGTTTATTTTGGCTTACAGGCTAGAGGGGGAAGCTTCACGATGGCAGGGAAAATTATGGCATGAGCAGAGGGTGGACATCAACCCCTGGCCCACATAAGGTGGACAATAGCAATAGGAGAGTGTGCCAAACGCTGGCATGGGGAAACTGGGTATAATTCCTATAAGTCCCCCCCCCCCCGCAACATTACACTCCCTCCATGAGGTGTTAATTCCCAAATCTCTATCAGCTGGTAACTTAGCATTCAGAACACCTAAGTTTACGGGGGACACCTAAATCAAGCCACCACAAGCATTGAACTAGTTGAATCAGGTAATAGGCCTGTGCATTATTTGCCACAGAATAGGCAATAAGTGGTGTCTATAGTTTCTAGTACAAGAGTACAGCAAACACAACAAACACTAGTTCTGTACATTCAAGTAAATGTTCCTGAGGTCCAAATGGTATGGGTCACACTATGCACTTGTCCATCAGGATCAACAGTTTTGAAGCTTGTTTGAATCTGCCGTCTTGTGAAGACAGTAAAGGAAACAAAAAAGGAATGTCACTCTAAGCCAACAATGATGGTTTATCTGCAGGTTTTATGGGTTTTAAACACACCAGATTAGCTTACTCTTTGTGTGTTTTACACTTAGTTTTTATGTATATTTAATAATTTCTTAGTCCATTATTTCCTGCTTCTCCATGCATCTTAAAAACACATCTTTGTACTGGGTTCAAGTTCCTTCTTGACTCATTTTTCATATGGGAATATTTTTTTGTGGGGGGGCTTGTTTGCTTTTTCTACTCCGAGGGTTTGCCTATAAGATGTAAATCATTTAGTCTTTGGTGGTCTAAAATTTCCTTAGTTTGTCTTGATTCTTGAGTTGTAGGTAGTCAATGTATACAATATAAACTTTCAGGGTTTTAATGATTTTATTTATTTCATTTTTGGGAATAAAAAAGTTTACTGTTATTTTAATTGTTGATTCATTATAAGCAATTTCTAAACTTGTGTTTCCTTTAAGAATGTTTTGCTTGGGCTGGAGAGATGGCTTAGCGGTTAAACGCTTGCCTGTGAAGCCTAAGGACCCCAGTTCGAGGCTCCATTCCCCAGGCCCATGTTAGCCAGATGCACAAGGGGGCGCACACATCTGGAGTTCGTTTGCAGTGGCTCGAAGCCCTGGCACATCCATTCTCTCTCTCTTTCTTTCTCTCTATCTGTCACTCTCAAATAAATAAATAAAAATAAACAAAAAATTTAAAAAAAGAATGTTTTGCTTGGATCCTCAAGTGATTCTATTATGCATTCTAGTAGGGTTACATTTTATTTATTTCAATCAGGAATTTAATATAAAATTATATCTTTTTTATTATTCTTGGGCATGACCTCTTCGAGTGCTATCTCCCTTCCTGGCATCTTCCCCCTGCTGTCTGTTAGAATTCCTACTAGACTAAGATAGAATTTTAATCCCACTCCTTCCACATGTCTTCACTTGTTTTTTACATTTTCTTTTCTTTTCTTTTCTTTTTTTTTCTTTTCTTTTCTTTTTTTTTTTTTTTTTTTTTTTTTTTTTTTTTTTTTTTTTTGAGGCAACCCCAACAGGCTAGCTTTTTCTTTTTTATTATGAGAGACAGGGAGAGAGAGAGAGAACTGGCACACCAGGGCTTTTAGCCACATCAGACTCCAGATGTGTGTGCCCATGTGCAACCTTGCTCATTGTGTCACTGTGAGTCTGGCTTACATTTGACCTAGAGAGTTCTTAGGTTTCACAGGCAAGCACTTTAACTGATAAGCTAGGTCCCCAGCTCCTTTTCACATTTCTCATCTCTTCTCCTCTCTCGTGCATTCTGGATGATTTTATCAACTAAAATTTCTATTTTATTGCCTCCTTTATTCTCACAGAGCTTTTAAACATTTTTATTGTGAAAATCTTGATGTGCATATGCCATGACATGCATATGGAGGTAAGAGAACAATTTTGGTGGTCATTCCTTACCTGCCACTTTGTTTGAGGCAGGGCCTCTCCTGGTTTGTTGCTCACTTGCTGCATTTGCCAGGCCAACTGGCCAGAAAGATTCCAGGAAATTCTTCTGTTTCTACCTCCCATTTTACTTTAGGCATGCTAAGATTATAGACTATCTGGTAGGGTCTCAGGATCTGCACTCAATTACTCACACTTATGTGGCAAGTTTTTTGTCTCTAAGCCATCTTTCCAGCCCTGTTTTATTCTTCTGATATCACTTAAAATCTTCTTTACTGAAACTTTCATCTACATAGTAAGATTTTTCATTCTCAGCAACCCTTATGTGGTACTGCTTCTCTCATAACATGGTGTTTTATGTTTTCATTATTTTTATTTCATATTATATTTTCTTAATACATTGAAGTGTAATTATATTTATTTTATTTGTATATTGTAATAGATTCATCAGATTATATTTATCTTCTACGTTTGCTTTGCCAACTCCTTCACCTCTAGCAGCAGTTTCAAGGTGAATAAATCAATGAACCTTCCAACTGGATTTTTCTAATCTTTTACCTTGTAGAGGATATTGCATATTATGTATTATATGGCATATTATATTTAACATTAATATTTATTTTTTCTTATTTTAAGGATTATCTTTTAAGTATTATTTTTCTACAGGTGGAAAAGTTTGAATGTGAAATGATGTCCCCATAGGCTGATGTGTCTAAACATTGATCCCCAGCTGGTGGTGCTGTTTGGTTGTGGAACCTTGAACAGGTAGCACTTGCTAGAGGAAGTGAGTTACTGGGGTTGGCCTGGAGCTTTTATAGCTGCACTATTACCTCTTTGCTCTCTCCTGGTGGACTGTGGTTGCAATTGATCCAGCCACATCATAATTCCCATGTCATGCCTTTGGCCGTAATGAATGGCAGCACCTCAAACTATAACCAAAATAAATTGTTCCTCTCATATTTGGTCTCAAGAATGAGAATAGTAAATAATACAACTGGTAACTGTATAGAAGCTGTCCTGACTAAGGATTTCTGTATTACAATGATAGTGTACATTAACTCTTTAATTTCATGTGGTATAAGTTGTTCTGTCTGTTTATAATGTGTTTTCTGAGGTATCATGGTTTCATGCCCTTCCACTTCCTCCCACCCTTCCTTTCTCCTTTCTTTCTTCTTTCTTTCTTTCTTTCTTTCTTTCTTTTTTTCTTTCTTTTTTATTTTTATTTTTTGTTTTTAGAGGTAGGGTCTCACTCTGGCCCAGGCTGAGCTGGAATCCTCCTATCTCTGCCTTCTGAGTGCTGGGACTAAAGGTATGTGCCACCACACCAGCTTATTTCCTTCTTTTGTTCCTATGAAATACTTTCCTTGAAAATCCCATTTAAGTCAGAAAAAAACATAAACGTGCAAACACACACAGTCAACATTACTGATCATCCCTTAATTGGCTTTATTCTTCATTGTAGCACCCATGTTCAGTTTCCATATTACCTAGTCCCTGTATTTTTTTTGTATCTTTTATGCCTCATAACCTTTCCACATTTTCCCAAGGAAGGACCCTTATTTGCTTTGTTAAGTCCTTCACTCCCAGTGCTTAGATTCGTTATGGCATACAGTGAGCAGTAAATAGTTTCAAGGTGATTAAATCCATGAACCTTCCAAGTAGATTTTTCTAAGTTCTTATTTTGCAGTATTTTTTGAACTACCTCTGCTGTTTGATATTAGTATCATAAAAATAACAAATAAAGTTATAAATGACAACAATTATAATGACAATAATGATAGTGAGGAGAATTGGTATGGTTGGGACAAACCAAAGCACATGATCAGAAGCAACTTATGGAAAGAAAGGGCTTATTTGGGTCTACATTTTCAAGAAGCATAGCAGAAGCAGACATCTTGTCACACCAGGAGGAAGGAAATGGCAAGATGGAGCTTATCAGCAGATACCTATTGGGGCTGGACTAAAACGCCTCAAGGTTCACCCCCAGTGACACACCTGCTGCAGCAAAGTTCCAGTTCCCAAAGGTTTCACCTGATGGAGCCTAAGTAAGATGCTTAATAACAAACACTTGAGGCTATGGGGGACATTTTGCATTTAAACTACTACAAGGAGGATTTGGGTAAAATATAGGAAAAGAGCAGTGGAGTGAGTGAAGTCAGCTGTTTTCTCAGGAAAGATATTTTTCTGCGGGACCAAATGATTGTTGAGAGAAGACAACAGTAACTGTGCTGAGATTCAGCTAAAGTTTGTAGTGGAAATAACCACCTGTAAATTCAAAGCCAATAGAGTCAAACACTATGATTTCCTGAGTATTTTCTTCAGGGTTATGCTTTTTATCATTATGTCTCTTGTTTTTGTGAAAGCTCCAATTTACTCACTTTTGTAGACTTTTGTGGAATGAACAATGTGCCTCACCTCACCAACATGCCCAAATATGTTCCTATCCCTGTTTTCAGACCCTGAGACTATATCATTTTGTTTATGAAAATGACTTAAAGACATGAATAATAAAGATAACATTGCTAAGGTAAGGAGATTAATTTGAATTATTAGTATAGATCCAAATACTACTACATGAACCCTGATAAGAGGCTGGGAGAGGTGAGGATGCTACATGACTGGCTCTGAAATTGGATGAAGGTGCCACAGAACATGAAAAAGGCATGAACTAGATTCTTTCCCAGAGCTTCTGCAAGGGTGCAGTCTGGCCAACATGGAAACATCAGCCTAGAGAAAGCCAGTTTGTACTTCTGATTTAGTGGAAATGCCAAAATCACATGTTGAATTTACATTCCCAACACCGTGTGTAAACAATGTGGATTTGTGTTGTTTCAGCCAGGTCTGTGGCAGGTTGTTACAGTCATAAACAGAGACTAATAAACCCATACATTTTAGAATACTTTTCATAGTCTTATTGCTCTATCAGCTCATTTTTTGATTTCTAGTTAATGAGGAAGTTTTCTATCTGCTCTTCTCACTACTAGAGTTCATTTCTATTTACTATCCGCTTTCCAAAGAAATAGCTCATATCTCACCTTTAGCATTCCAGCCATACTTCATGTAATTTCCTTTACTGTTCCTCAGGCTAAAATCTCATCTACATTCTCTGGATAAGTAAATTCTCTCACAGACAAACTGATTCTCTAGGGGATACTTTGCCTTTTAATTTTCATATATTTAAAGGCAGATTAATGTCCAAATGATATTAATTAGAAAGGTAATTAATCTTTCTTGGTGAGACTCTAGCTGCTTCAATCAGTATTAGGGGTTACTTAGTGAGTGATCACTAATTGGAGATAACTAGCATCATCTGATAACTTTATAGTTTACATAAATTTATATCAATTATTCCAAACATTGTAAAATATTTACAATTTAGGTACATGGATGTCAGAAATTAATACTTAAATAAACTTATATGCGTTTGTTCATTGTTTTAAAGCTCAAGAATATTTTTTGTAGTCAGGTTCACATTTCTGGCAGAAATCACCTGACCAAGAGCAGCTTGTGGGGAAAAGGTTTACTTTGGCTTGCAGACACAAGGGGAAGCACCATAATGACCGGGGAAATGATGGCATGAGCAGAGGGTGGACATCACCCCCTAGCCAACATAAGGTGGACAATACAGTAGGACAGTGTGCTAAACACTGGCAAGGGAAACTGCCTATAATACCCATAAGCCCACTCCCAACAATACACTGCCTCCAAGAGGTATTAATTCCCAAATTTCCATCAGCTGGGAATCTAGCATTCAGAACACTAAAGTTTATGGGGGACACCTGAATCAAACCACCACAATCATTTACTTCAATAATATTTAAAAAATATTATTAATTTATAAGGAGATAGAGATAGATAGAGAGAGAAGATGAAAGAGTGGGCATGCCAAGCCCTCTTGCCACTATGAATGAACACCTGATTAATGCATCACTTCGTTCATCTGGCTTTACCTGGGTACTGGGGAATTGAACATGGGTATCAGACTTTGCAAACCAGTTCCTTTCACCACTAAGCCATTTTGATAAGAGATTTTTTTAAAGTTCACTAAGAAATAACTGATTATACTTATTATATTATTTAAGGTATAAGGGTTTTTAAATCATACATAAAACGTACATATAAATTACAACAAAATACTTCTACTACTTAGGGTATTGACTCATAAAATGATATTTGCATGCAGCAAAGTAACAACTATCTCAAATAGAAAATATGCAACAGATGGTTTAATTTTGAAATATTTTTATAGTGAGACATAGTTATTGTTTCTTTTATATAATCATTTCTAAACAATACATTTCTACTCCTAGATATGTTTAATCTTTAATAACATAAAAGTCAACAACTCTCAGCTTGGCAGTGGTGGTGCACACCTTTAATCTCAGCACTTGGGAGATAGAGGTAGGAGAAGCACTGAGAGTTTGAGGCCACCCTGAGACTACATAGAGATTTCCAGGTCAGCCTGGGTTAGAGGGAGACCTTATCTCAAAAAACAAAACAAAACAAAACAACAACAGAAAAGTCACAACTGTATTTTAAGATAGCCGTTACCTCAATCTTCATTCCCAATTATTTTTGAAATTACAATTCTATTTCCATTGCCTTGTTATTACTGTAGTATATTTCTCACGTATTAATATATTTCACATGTATTAATTTGTTTAAATTATAAAATACTTTTACACTAAAATATTATTTATTAGAATTGTTACTCAGAGAATGCATATCTATAGGTAATCTTAAAGGCAAATATTCATAATATCCAATTTTGGTGTCTCAACTGCTTTATTGATGTCCTATGAACAATAAAAGAAAATAGATGAAAGAAAAAAAATAATGTATCAGCCAGTTGTGAGATATGTGGGCTTTCACCTTTGTGAAGTTTTTTTTCATAACTCAGGCAGTAAAACTGTTCTTCTTAACTTGATAAGCATTATTCATTTAATATTATTTTCTTTACTGTCACTCACTGCTAAGTTAATTTTGCCCAAAGTAAGGCTAAATTTTATCATTCCTGCACTCATTAGAGAAGCCATATATAATTCTATAACTAATTCTGGTACCCAAATATATTATTCACTGTTTTAAAAATATTTTATTTATTTATTTATTTGAGAGAGAGAGAGGAAGAGGCAGAAAGAAAAAGAGAATGGGTACACCAGGGCCTCTAGCCACTGCAAACAAACTCCAGACACATGTGCCCCCTTGTGCAGGGGAATCAAACCAGGGTCCTTAGGCTTCGCAGGCAAATGCCTTAACTGCTAAGCCATTTCCCCAGCCCTAATATTCATCTTTTAAATCAGGGCAGATTTATTAGTAGAGACTATGACAGCTTGCCGGGTATGAATTTACTTTTAATTTAATTCTAATTTGTAGTACACTTAATCATTAGAAGTAGGAAGGTCATCTTTGTTAATTCATTTGCATACCTATGTAAAAATAGCCATATGGAAGATTCTGGGTAGTGTTTCTCATGTAAACCAATCAGTCCTTTGTGGTGATAGTGCACTTTAATCATATGGTATTTTTGTCACATACCATCCAGTTACTTCTCCATGTTTATAAATTCTGTGACACATGTTTAAGGACATTTATGAAGTCTAATAAAGAGTAAGGCATTCTTAAGAAACTAAAGCTGAAAGAACACAATTTATCAATTAAATAACATTTCTCATTTTCAAAATGATCTTGAACAAATACTAATTAATCTCAACATTGCCATGAAGAATATAAATAAAATTATGATCTTTATTCTCAATATATGAAAAGTTCATTAAAACATGAACTCATTTTCATTTCTACCTATAAGTTATGTTGCTCTTCAAATAAATGTGTAAATGTCCAGCATATGAGACAAAAAACAAATCCCTCTGAACTCAGTGTTGGTCTGTCTGAAAGATCATCCATGGAAAGTCAGTTCATTTCTACTATGTGAAATCCATGGTTCTATTTGCTTTATCTCTTGCCTATTAAAACCAGTTATTATTTTCAATCCAGTACCTCACATTTTAAGCAAAGTTTTGTTGCTTAATGTTCTTGTTGAGCCAAACAAACTAAGGTTAGCCAAACGGTGGTGACTTTGCAAAAGTCACAGTCAGCATTCAAGTCCAGGCATGTACAGATAACTATACTGCCTGTCTTCACCATAAAGCTGCTTATCACAGTAGCATGGCATTTTTACTGTCTTTAACTTTCTTTATTATCAGTCAATATCTCTACTCACCATGTCAGTTTCTTTGATTAAAAAGATCATCAGGAAGATAGTAGCCAAGAGTAGTTAGGAGCCAAGGAAAGGGCAAATTACCTCTAGCAGGGTCAGTCCTGTGAGGATGAAGATAGTGGATAAGCATGTGCCAAAATAGAGGTCCAAAACAGGAGCAGTCCTCAAGTTAAGAGAACTTGCTTTGAACCCAAAGCAAGCTCTCCAATTGGAAACATGGAGGGCATCTACTTATTCAAGGAAGGTTAACATGATTTACATGGTGGATGAATAATGTGGCACGTCTTGTAGCAATGCAAGAAAGTGAATTTTTTTTATAACATTATGCAATTGCATGACTTCAGGCATTGGAAACTGAGAATAATATTAATTAGTTGGCAAAAGTATAGCTATAGGTATGCTAATAAATATAACTGATAAAAATCTTTCAGACAATAACTGATTTCCAGAAAGTGTGTCCACTTGTAATGACAATTATGTCAAATTGACAACATTAATATGATGTTAATGATAACATCAAGTGAAATTTTTTTTGTTGTTTATTTTTACTTCTTTATTTGAGAGAGACAGAGGGAGAGAGAAAGAGAGAGACAGAGAGAATGGGCGCGCCAGGGCCTCCAGCCACTGCAAACGAACTCCAGACGCGTGCGCCCCTTTGTGCATCTGGCTAATGTGGGTCCTGGGGAATCGAGCCTCCAACTGGGGTCCTTAGGCTTCACAGGCAAGTGCCTAACCGCTAAGCCAATGCTGATTATGCACTTCATATTTATTCTGGGGTCAAAAATTTGCACCTCTAACTAGCAAATCATGGCTAACTTAATAATCACAAGTGAAGCCTCAGTCTTTTAAGGGCTGCCGTGGGATTTTGTTTCCTTCCTTTTCATTATTTTTTCTCAGTAATAAGAAGTCTGGGGCATGGATTTAGGCAGAGTGACATTTCCAGAGTTGGATTTACATTGCTCAATTAAATCTTATTTGTTCAGTCTTTATTGTTCTACAACTTCATCAAGTAAAGTAATCTAGTCATTATTTTTTAAGCAAAGATGAATTATCTCAAATTGCCTCAATAACAATTTCCCAAAGTTGTAAGTCCGGTTATAAATTTTAACTATGACTTAGGGCAGTTATTTTATCTTAGTTTGTTGTACATGTTCTATTCATTCATTTGTAAATGAGAATAATGATATATATTTTACATAAATTTAAATTTGTGATCATGATAAATCCCTTGAGACTGTATCTCATTCATCCCACATTCTCTGCACCCAGCAAGTCATAAATTCTCAGTAGCACTCAATGATAGCAGAACTAAATTAAAATAATTATAGTGTATGAAAGTTTATACATTTAATCTCTATAAATATAACAGGTTATTAAGTGCATTGACAACACTTTGAGATACCACATTTTTTTACAACTAATGAATTTGAAAGGCTTTATGAACATAACCATATTTATAAAGAGAATAACATCCATCCTGGAAGATGACTGAAATTGCATTTTATGTTTATACCAGAGAACCAGGTATCTTTTTCTCCACATTAATATTGTGTCAACATACTGGCTTCAATACAAGGCTTTCAAAGTGTATAGAGTCATGTTTTACTTGTATGTGTGTTTTAATCTATGCCATTCTTTCAAAAAGACACTGGAGAGGGTAAGATCAAGACTAACCTTAATCTTCTACAACTTCCCTCCCTCACTTCCCCTCTCCCTCTCTCTCTCTCTCTTATTTCTAACTCTTGTATATTAGTTATCTTTTTCCTCATTTTCTTAGTGGGCACTGACCTGTAACTCCCAGAACCAGCATGGGGCTATATCCACAATGAGCTTTTTTTTTTTTTTAATTTTTTTGTTGTTTATTTTTAATTATTTGATAGCAACAGATAGACAGAGAAAGAGGGAGAGAGAGAGAGAGAGAGAGAGAGAATGGGCACGCCAGGGTCCCCAGCCCCTGCAAACGAACTCCAGATGCGTGTGCCCACTTGTGCATCTGGCTAACGTGGGTCCTGGGGAATTGAGCCTTGAACTGGGGTCCTTAGGCTTCACAGGCAAGTGCTTAACCGCTAAGCCATCTCTCCAGCCCCGCACAATGAGCTTTTGATCAGAGAGACCTACAAGGTTTCCTAAAAGACAGACAGATTTCTGTCAGAGTACTTGATGACCCACCAAAGGCTAGTGATAAGACCCTACTGCTGAAGACACCTTATGTGATTGACATGCAAATTAGAATGGCATGGCTGGAAGTTGGAAGAGAGTCAGTCCCCAGACAGTCAGCGCCTCTAGTGCCAGAAGCTGCTACATGGGCGACTGGGGGAAAATGACCAATATCTGTTGAAGCAATGCATGGTCTAACCTACTTAGCAGCAAATAACTTGTTGTGATGCCCACACAAGTGCAGTGGTGGCACACAGCCATGGTGGGGAACCAACTGCTCTCAATTCGGCTAACTGATCCCCTCACTGGTATGGGACCCATAGCTGGAGCTGGGAAACAAGTCAGAACCATATCCAAACATAAACCCACTCTGCAATATCAAGCTACCATCAATTGTGGGCTACAAGAGGGCCTACACCTATTAAATTCTCTATAAATAAAAGGGGGTTATCTCATTTGTCCTGATGCTAACTTACTCTCCATTGGAGAATCTGCTTCTCTTTTTCAGATAGATGTAGATCCTTAGGAGAGAGCCACCCCATCATACCTCAAAGTGGCCCCAGCTGAAACTAAGAAAAATTGGAGAAACAAGCAAGGGGGCTGTTTTCCTGATGAACCAGATACCAGCACAAGGGGGAAGGAGATCAGCACAGAGAAAAATCAACTCCTACCAAATCAGAGAGCCAGAGCCTCAGAGGCCCCCAACACCTCATCACTGAAGCAGACCCAACATGGCTCAGGGAAATTTTGCAGAAGAGGGGGCGGAAAGAATGTCAGAGCCACATGTTGGGTCATGATATGCAGAGACATTTATCTTACCCATAACTGTGGGCTAACTCCACAATGCATGACCCGTATACCTCAACAAGGAGGGGCCAAGGGGAGGGGGTAGGTCATGGATGAGCCTAATAATGGTACCAAACTGACTGTAAAAAAAAAAATAAAATAAAACGAAAAATAAAAATAAAAAAAAAAAAGACTCATGGTATTTAATGAACTCTGAAGCTGGAAATGACATTGGGACCTACAAAGAGCTGTTAATGTTGACCTCTGATCACAGATGCTGTGCCACTCAGTGGTAAAAGCATTTTACCTTTCTTAAAGTATAATTAATTTTCTGTAGTGCTTCAATAATATATTCAACTCCTCACTTTTAATTAAGATTCATTTTCTTGCTCCAAATTTAAATCATGTCCTGAAAGCATTTTTATCAATGGCTTTTTCATGTGAGAAATATAATTATGAACTGAATTTTGTTAGTGTCATATTCATACTTTTAAATAATGAAATTGTGAATAAAAATGAACAAAGATACCTACACTTGTTTAAAATATCTCATCTTACAAGTAGAGTAGGAACATCCAGACCATCACCATTTTCTAAAGAATAAATCCATTTCTCTGTGAATATATAAGCAGTTAGCATCACATAATCATTAGAAGAATGGATTAAAATTAGGGAACAGAACCTTAACAAATGTTCTGTAAATATGCTAACTATGCATACTGAAAGAATTTGATTACAGATTAGTCAAAACAAGGAATTTAAAGTTAATATTTTAATAAATAAATTTATGATGTATGATTGCTATTGTATGTCTGTTGAGTTAGCATTAAAATAAGACATATGTAAAAGTAATACGTCAATATTTTCTGAGACAGAGTCTTAAGTAGCCCAAAGTGGCTTCAAAGTCAGTATGTAACCATGGATGACTCAACTTCTGATTCTTCCACATTCACCTTCAGAGTTCTGAGATTACAGGCATGCTCCACTATGCCAGGTTTATGTAGTGCTGGTGACTAAATCCAGGGATATGTGCATGCCTGGCAAACATTGTACTGCCCGAGTTACATTCCCATTTGCTGAACTTGATATTTTAGTTCATAACAAAAGATTTTAGAGATGGAATACTGTCCTAGTCAGCTCTTCATTGCTGGGACAAACATCCAAACAGACACAGCTTATGGGAAGAAATGGGTTTATTTCAGACTTACAAAGTCCGGGGGAACACCATCAATGGCAGAAAAAAAACTGGCTCCCTTTCATACATGTAAGCTGAGAAAAACAACTGCAGTAAGCAAACACCAACACTAGCAAGCACATATCTCTAGCGCTCATTCTGCTCTGAATACACTTAGTCCGGCTAGACTAAAGATTGTCCCCAAACACACCTTAAGGCTGGACTCCAGGTTCTACCTCGCAATGACATGCCCCTTGAAGCAGAGATCTGCCTCCTAAGGGCTCAAGTAGAAAGTTTCACACACACACAGATGCTCTCAGCAAGAGGGTTTCAGTATCTGATCCTCAGCTTCTTAGGTGTTAGAAAGCACATGTGGCGACTATAGCCACAGTGGTGATATTTCAATCCTGGCTTCAGATGATCTATACTTAGTGGCAGGGCCCACAGGTAGCAGTTTTGTTGGCTGGGATGTAACCTCTCTGTTTGGACATATATTTCCTAAAATTATGCAAGTCCTTTAATGATATACATAGCTTTTCATCTTTGACACCTGATTGTGTCAAGTGATATGAAGATGACTTAGAATTCCTATCAAAAATAGAAAAGAGGCTGAAGAGATGGCTTGGTGGTTAAGGTGCTTGCCTGCAAAGCTTAAGTACCCAAGTTTGATTCCCAGGAAACCATACAAACAAGAAGCACATGCTTCTGCAGTTGTTTGTAGTGGCTAGAAGCCCTGGTGCTCACATTCTTTCCCTCTCCCTCCTCTCATTTTCTCTCTCTCTTATTGAAAATAAATAAAGTATTCTTTAAAAAATGGAAAAAAACCAACACAAGTTAAGAATTATCTCTAATGCATATGACTGAGTTGTGCAGAGCAGCAAGGGAAATTATCTTTACTCTAGTCAAGCTTGTGAAGCTATTTGGTGACAACATGGGCATAAAAACTTCTCAAGCTAACCTTTATGTAGGAAAAATAGGAAAGATTATGGTGTGAACAACTACAGGAACTAGACATTGTTCTAACTATATACTTGTGACTTATCTAACAAAGTAAGATCCATGTGCATTTTTTAATTTAAATCAACTGTTGATCAGTCTTAAGTTTTAATTACCTGCTTGAGAAATTCTACAGATGCCCCTAAATTTTCCATTTGTGCTAATAAAATCCTTGACTACACTAAGCTTTGATTTAGCCACCTATTAGCTAGATCGATTGGCCCTCTAACCAGGGCCATTCATATGCATAAATGACACTTATTAAAGTTCAACATTAGAAGATACTGTATTTCATGGTAAACATGTTATCATAAGAATAGCAATCATATTTTTATAACAATACACCCCAGGCTTTGGAAGTCTTTAGGTCACATCTCAACTCATTACATATTCCAAAGGAGGAGAGCAATTTTAAAGCATTATGCATATTTTCTTATCCACTGACTGAGACTGGACAATACTTCAGAGTTCATGAACAGTAAGTAACATTCAAGGAACATCAGAGTTATGATGGCATCTTTAATTTGGCATTCATAGAAAAATTGGAAAGTACATGCATCACTGGTTTTATACAGAACTGCACTTAACCCTGCTCCCTATTTTTTTTCCTGGAGTGCCTGTTGTATCTGATATATCTTCAGTTCCCATAAGCTGTTTACACCTGCTCAATATGAAGAGCATTCCATATTTAAAATAATTTAAGTTACTATCTGACCAAGAAAGACATTCATTTCCTTCACTGAAGAGAAAAAAGCATTACAGTTCTTTTACATATCACTGGATCTTTACATTCTCAGTTAGAAGGAAGCTATATTAAACCTGGTCCAGCATTGTAGAAAATCATAAATATGTTCAATAGCTATACAAGACAGATATATATCTGAATGAGTCATTTAGAATAATTTAAAGTACCTTTACTGCTCAGATTTTTTTTTGTACCAATGCCGAATTTATTGTAGGTAGATGGTATTTCCACAGATAAGTAAAATTTTACTATTGGAGAAAGTAGGTAAGAGTGCATGGGGCCTTCCAATGCTTTGTTTGATTATAATTTATTATAGACTAGTACAATTAATTATAAATTACATCTAAATAAAATTTAAAACCTTAAATATTTATCAGGGCATGGTGGTGCACACCTTTAATCCCAGCACTCACAAGGCAGAGGTAGGAGGATCGCCATGAGTTCAAGGCCACCCTGAGACTACATAGTGAATTCCAGGAGAGCATGAGCTAGAGTGAAACCCTACCTTGAAAAACCAAAAAAAAAAAAAAAAAAAAAAAAAAAAAAAAAATTAAACATTTACACAAAAGGTAGTACATCAATATTATATAATATTATTAAGCAATGAAAAGGAATAAACTAATGAACCATATGACAGCATGGCTCAACCTGAAACACATCATGTGAAAAAGGCCATATAATGTTTGGTTTCATTGATATAACATTTCAAAGTAAGCAAATCCATTGAGACATAAAATAAATGAATGGCTGGTGGAGAGAGTGAGGGTTCAGCATGAAGAATAATAGATGCTGCTAATGTGTATGGGCTTGTCCTGGGGTCACATTGAAATGTTCTAAAGTGAGAAAATGAGCATGGCTGCACAGCCAGGTGAGTGTAATGAAAACCACTTCCAAATGTGAAATATGCATTATAAAAAATATCTCAGTAGCCTTGGAAAAATGTCACAAGGTATGATATGAGGCCAAAGAATGGGTCTCAGATGGTGTTTTGGGCTCCAACAACACACTGCATCAGAGCCCTGGTAACTATTGCATTTTATCCAGTGTCTGACTAAGGACAACATGCCAGCCATGTGACTTCTGGCGAATGAGAAAGGCCAAGAATTGTGTCTGCCTCCATTTTCATCTCTATGAGAGTGTACTTCTGCACTTAACTGTCACTGTGGAAATGACAGCATGGTCCACTAAAGATAACAAAAGTCAGGTGGAGTTGCTCAGATGTTTTTCAATATTCCACTATGGTTGAGACTTCCAGGGCAGTATATATATTTCTCAAGCAATTTAGTTGCATTTGTTTATAAACTTCCTTCCCTTTGGGCTCAAAATGCTAATAATCATACTTATTTTCTAATAATCCTCATTTTCAACACAATGCCAGATATAATTAATCTATCTAAAAGATCAAATTTATTTTCAAAGATGAAAAGTCTAGCAGCATGATTTGAAATAATCATTGTGGAAAATTATGATTCATACTCTACAAGCAACTTCCGAAAAGAACTTCTAAATTGATGATTATTATTTAAGACAATAAGTATAATGTTGAAACAGATGTGTAGATTATAGGTGATGCAATATAGCTTGCTTAAAATTTGATTGGATTGGTTATTTCTACCCTTATAACTGTATGTTTACCTCTACTTCAACTATCACAGCACTTGATCTATATTAACTAAAGATACATTGGGAATTTTATCACATTCTTCATTTTATTCAGCTAAAATTCTGTCCAAAGGAAAAAAAAGATGGTTTTGTTTATTTTGGAAATCTAATATATAGTTTGGCATCATTCTTCCTTTTTGCTTCATACCTAAAAATATACCTTTATGCAGGAGGGAAATAAACTAGAAATACAACAAAACAAAAGAGAGACTAGTTGAAAGAAAAAGACAGGTTTAAGTGGAAAGGAGATGGGAAAAGATGGGGACAAGAGAAAATAATACAAGAGGATGATAATCAAAATATTTAGTCAGGGCATGTTGGTGCATGCCTTTAATCCCAACACTTAGGAGACCAAGGTAGGAGGATTGTCCTGAGTTTGAGGCTACCCTGATACTGTAGAATAAATTCCAGGTCAGCCTTGGCTAGAGCAAGACCCTACCCAGAAAAACAAAACAAGCAAACAAAAAAAAAAAATCAAAATAGTTTATGTATATGTATTAACATTATCAATAAAATCTCAAAAATGTTCAATTTCAATTGAAATTGGATAATTAAGAAGATTTATTCATATTCACAAGTGATATCTTATTGGATGTTCACATATTTTATGATCTTTTAAATAACTCACTCTTCTTAATAATTAATCCCCCCAAGCAGTATGCTAAACAGCTCTGACTCCATTTTGCCACCTTTAATGATACATGGCCAAGCAGCATCCTTCCAATAGTCCTTTATAACTTAAAGCTTAAAGCAGTTAAATATGTACATGCTTAATGGTGAGTTAGACCTCAATCAGGTCTTCTCGGAAGTAATTTTATCCATATATACATCTATATTTTTCAATTTATTTACTTTTTATGTGATAGTTTTCAACCTTAGGTTTATCACACTTGGTATACACTCCTATTTCTTCTTACATTAAGTAAATTTAAGCTATTTCTCTCATTAAAACCATTTCACCAAATGACAAAGTATTATATTGGAAGAGAGATTTAATTTCTAAATACTTTCCATTTCATTTTAAAACTTTTAAAATTGGACATTGAATTCCTTCTTATTGTCATCTAATAAAATGGAGAAAAGGATCTAAAACTTTATCTGTGCTCATTCCTGCCTCAAATATTAATTTGTATCTCTAATAATTTCAGACAGGGAAATGATTATTTTTCATATTTAAGAAGCATTTTCAACTTGATTGTGGTTGAGTGTTCTCAGTAGAATACTAAATCATTATGCTCAGTAGAATATTACAACCAAAATAAACTTCATTTTTGCTCTACATATTTGAAAATCAATTCAATATTTCTCAGGATATTTTTGCTCATTTGTGTCGTGTATGTTTTAATCTACTCCAAGAATAAAGAACACTATCCTGACTTTTTACTTTGAACATACTGTGATGAAATGGACCTGTCTAATCTTGAAATAAATGCTGCTCAATGCATCTGAAATTGCCTTTTATAAATTATGAGTGTAATTGAAATTTGATATGATAGATGTTCTGAATTCCTTGAAGTTCTCTATCTGTGTGCATTTTCCTGGTTACTCTTTATCACATTTTAAGCAACAGCATGTTTGTCTTATCATCATTTACTCATTTCTTCGAAGTTCAGTTACATAAAGTTTTACATAGCCTGAAATTTAGTCTAGAATGATTTGTTTACAGTCTCATTTAAAAACAATTAATTTTCACTTTTTCATACAACAAATTCCCTAGAAGGTTTTATTTCCCCTTTACCAGTTCCACAATTAGCAACTAAAAATATCTTTAGACACAAATTCAGATCTGTAGTGGATATGAATCATGTGACTGGCTCATTCCTCACAGAAAATAGTTTGTAAGAATCCTTTCTCTGTGTCCTCACAGACAGTGGGTGTGAGTGTGTGCATGTTTGCACTTACACTTACTCTGTGTACAGCAATGATGTCTCTCTAGCTGAGTATTTATTCATTTTGTGCCTTAGATATACAATTTTTTCAAACATATTTTTGAAAAATTGGGTCCTAAGGAAAAAAAAACTAAAATGCTAGATGTAATAAAGCCTTGCATATGGAAAATAGGTGCTTGTATTATTATTCTGATGAAGATTGTGTATAAGATGTGATTCTATACTCAACAAAAAGGGGGAGGATGGACACACATGTTTATTTCTCAGCAATGGTACTTTTTTTCACACTACTGACTCATTTTTGCTACACATTCTTTCAAAATATCTTAACACCCCATTAAAAGATACAACAAGTGGAAGGTAGTATATTTGCCAGTTCCAAATAATCAGCATAAAAGCAATTTTTAACAATGTAAATCAGAAACATCTTTAACTCAGATGTTTTCTAAATTTTTATGCCAAGTTCAAAGCATTGTTAGTGAATAGTGTCATTGTAACTGACTATTAGGAATAGTGGCTGCAAAATCAAAGGACAATTGTTTAATCATAATACTCAGATTCACTGAGCCTCTAATTATCTCTTATATCAGAGCTACTCAAAGATTTCTAATTCAATTCATGACCTGGTACCAGAATTAAATCTTGAAACTCTTTTATGTTTACTCATAGAAGTCTGGTCATTTTACTCTCATATTCATTTTTCCTTCATAGTCTTTCTCTGATAGTCTAAATATAAATATTTTTAAAAGATAATTAACAACCGTAAAATTTCCTTTATATTTAGTTAGGACTTTCTTATTTATTCCATTGCATTAACAAGGTCTCCAATATATCTTAATGTCAGCCTGTTATCTATTTTTTCAGCTTTCAAACACAATAAAATGCCTAGATTTTTAAGCTAGTATTTTGGATCTCCATTATTTTCATGTCACAAAAGATAAATTCACACAGCTGCATTGACAACATCTTTGCCTCCAAAATGTACCTATCCATCACCTTATAAAGAGTCTATTCACTTCCTTTCACCCATCTTCTGCCCATCACTTTAATATCAAGCTCACAAGTTTAAGAATGGATGTTTCTAAATTTCCAATTTCAAAGCAAGAATCCAGTCAATGCACAAGTAATCAACTCTGAAAGAGGTATCATTTTGACCAAGAAGATGCCTATTAACAAACATTCTCATTTAAGAATAATTATTTTGATGAATATTCAGTGCTAACAATGGAAAGAGCCTACACATATTCAAATATGTGGAGATTAAAAAGGCTGGATTGCCATCTTCAGATCTTTCTGTGTTTTTAATATTTCAGTATATTCACCTATATCACTTTCACAGTACTGGTGGTTGAAGATGCCTTACTTTTTTGCCTTGCTTATTTGTTTTACTATTCTAGTAATGGTTTTCTTTATTTTAAACCTTAAGCCTCTGGAGGCCATAACTTTGATTTTATTAAAGTTTAGGAAAGATCCAAACAAAAGGAATATACAAGAATATCTACAGGTAAGAATTTCTGGAGAGTAGAAACTCTTTGAAGGTCATAACATACCTTGATGAAAATGGATTTTGATAACAATCTAGGATCTAGAATTTGAGTTGAAAAGAAGAAAACTTTGGTATAAAGTTAGCAAGTGATTATAAAATGAGCTGAAATAGACACTAAGAAGCTGATTTGTGAATTTTATCACTTTACCAGTTCCTCTCTTAAATTTCTATTGGCTACATACAAGAAATTTGTTTTGATATATACCTTTACCACCTCCTAAACATTACCAAATATTACCTCTACTTTTCAACATGTAATTTCCTGTATATCTGTGAGATTTCTCTCACAGATTAAGCATTACTATGTAGATTCTGTTTATAAAAGAACTCATGCCACCACCATTTTCATCATTATTTCTCCTGGTAGGGAGTTCTACTTCAATCAAGGTTTACAAATCACTAAAACTATACACTTGAATCAATACGTTCCATACCAACTGTGAAATGTAAGTTAAGTTTTATAGCTTGAAAATCACAAATCTCTTTATAACTGGTTTCATACAACTGCAGTTATAAGCATTTGCATTTATACTTCGATTTCTCAAATCACTTTTCTCTTCCAAATGCCCACCATAAAATATCTGTGTGATTTATGTTTTTTGAACTATGGAAATCAGCTGGACATTTTCCTCCTAGCATAGAAAGAAAATAACATTGACCATGGTACTCACACGGCACAGTGCGGAGGTAGAGGTTGTCACGAATGATTTGCTGAAGTTCATGGTCAACGGAACCTTTCTGAAATCGTAAGTTGAGGTAGTGACGAAGGTCCTTATCGACAATTCCCCCTAAAATAATAAAGTTTTTTAGTAATAGACATTGGAAAAAACATTGAGAAAAAAACTTGATTTTGTCGTAAATATACTCATGATCCCATTTAAAAGATGGACTATTTCAAATTAACCTATTTGGCTTTCTGATGCATTTACTACCACAATAACAAAACAGATAACATTTATTGAAATAATAGATTTCTTCCAACTGTATGCTAATACATTGCATGCATCTTTTGTTTATTTTTCATTTAATGTGAAGTTTTTAGTATGTTAAGAGTTATGTTGCTCTTGAAATAATACTGAATTATCATAGTATATCTCATTGCAGGGCTAAAAGACATTCTTTGTGACATCATTCCCATTACTTTCTTCTCCAGTCCCACCTACTACTCTGCCTTATATCTTTCTGAATATGGTTTCTCTATGTACCATATATAAGTGTAATCATGTAATTAACCCTTTGTGACTGACATGTTTCACTTAGAATTATATCTTCCAAGTTCAAAAAGATTTCAAAATCACTAAAGTTTACTGTGGATTTAGAAAAATGAGATTATTAAATTCAAAACCAGCTACATAAATGTTAGTGATTTCCCCTTATTGATTGATTTCTCTGTCTTGCAATAGATATGCAAAACTTTTAGATAAAAATAAGATTTTAAATTATTAAGATTTTCCTTTTTTGCCAACAGATGTAATTTTAAATCTTTTGCTATCATAATCTAATGAAAAATGGGGCTAACAATAATGTAGATCCATTAAAATTATGTGTAATATGGAGAAAACTATTTTCATATTATAAATATTTATTTAAAGTTACTACTTTTTCCAAACTGGAAAGAATGAATTATAGAGCAAAACACACAAATTATAAACAAGAATCTATAAACTTTTATGCTTTCAATCACATTAGAATAATTGAAGCAAGGCAAACCTTAGAGACAAGAGTAAATTTATAGTAGTCAGAAAAAACAAACTTTCTTTAAAGCCTTTTGAATTTTAGATTTCATAAGGTTGTACCAGTACAATACATATGTGTTGTGGTTTAAATCAGGCATCCCCCATAAACTAAGGTGTTATGAATGCTAGGTTCCAAGCTGATGGAGATATGGGAATTAATACCTCTTGGAGGCAGTATATTGTTGGGGGTAGGCTTATGGGTATTATAGCTACTTTCCCCTTGCCAGTGTTTAGCATACTCTCCTGTTCCTGTTGTCCACCTGATGTTGGCCAGGAGGTAATGTTCACCCTCTGCTCATGACAGCATGGAGCTTCCCCTCGAGTCTGTAAGCCAAAACAAATCTTTTTTATACACTAGCTGCTCTTGGTCAAGTGATTTCTGCCAGCAATGTGAACCTGACTACAACAGTAAAGCTGGTACCAAAGTAGTGGGGTTGCTGCTATACACCTGACTGTGAGGCTTTGGCCTTATGGGGCTGATTTTCAAGAGGAATGTGAAGGATTTGAAATCTTGGCCTTAGACATACCTTGCAATGCTGTAAGAACAGCTTGATGGACTATTCTGGTCAGAGTTGAATGACCTGAAAACAGTAAGAACTATGGACTGTGAGGTTTGGCTTATGAGGATAAGAAAGAGCTTTGCTTGGATTGGGCTAGAAGCAGTTTGTGTAAGAGGCTTGCTGTTAAACATCCTGTGAACTTGTGCAGAATTGCTTTATGTAGAAATAGACTGCTGTGAGCAGAGGGATATGGCACAGAAATGAAATCTTTGGGCTGAAACTTTGGCCTGTTCAGCTGTAATTGAGAGATTACAACCATTGAGATGGGGCCAGCTGACCTGCATTAGAATGACAGAAAGAATGCAGTCTTTTGAAGGAGCCTGAATGCCAAAGGAGTGTCCTGATCTTCAAAGTCTGTTTTATTACCCTCTGGGTTAAAATATTGGCACCACACCTGGCATAATGGAGTATAGAAATTCAGGAAGTAGAGGGTCATTGAATCTGTCACACTGTCTTGTGTTTTGGAAACAGCCATGGGGATTGTGAAGCAGGTTTTCTGGGTACCTGCATGGAGAACCCATAGATGTAAGGATGGACTGTGAGTTGTAGTGGAGAGCCAGTGGAGATGCCAGGACCACAAGATAGCTGCTAGGAGAACTGCTGGCACCAGACGAAGTTTTCCAGGACTATGTGTAGTCTAGCTGGAGGGGCAGAAATGGAACTCCAGAGACTTGTAGCCAGTTAGAATTATCAGACATAGAGATTTGTCACTCACTAGAGCTGTTGCACTTGGAGCTACAGAGTTTAGTGTTTGCCCTGTTTAAATCTTGTATTGGTTGAATATTTCTTTGCTATGCCCAATGCCATCTTTTGTAGTATGAATGTGTATTGTGTGCTACTACTGTTTTTTTTTTCTTTTTCTTTTTTGGTTTCTTTCTTGGTATTACAGGTTCTTAAAAGACCTTGGATTATGGGAAGGTTTAAACATCATTGGGATTGATAAAATATATGGCGACTTTTGATGTTGGAATGAATGCATTGCATTTTGCATCATGGATGGTTATCAGTTTATGGGGGCCAGGGGCAGAATGTGGTGGTTGGAATCAGGTATACCCAGGACTAAGCTTAATATTGAAACTTTTGGGGATTGTGGGAGGGTCCTTTCTCAAGGGGACTCAGCCACCCCTTCAATCAAGGGGCTCAGGATCTGTAAACTTCAATAAATCCCTTCTTCCGTAACTGCTTGGTCTGGAAGTTAATCTCAGCAAACATGAAGCTGTCTGGTACAGGGGGCCAGGGGCAGAATGTGGTGGTTTGATACCTGCACAGGTGTCCTCCATAAACTTAGGTGTTCTGAATGCTAGGTTCCCAGCTGATGAAGATTCGGGAATTAACACGTCCTGGAGGCAGTGTATTGTTGTGGGTGGGCTTATGGGTATTATAGCCACTTTCCTTTTGCCAGTGTTTGGCACACTCTCCTGTTCTTTGTCCACATGATGTTGGCCAGGAGATGATGTCCACCCTTTGCTCATGCCATCGTTTTCCCCTGCCATCGTGGAGCTTCCCCTCGAATCTGTAAACCAAAATAATCCTTTTTTCCCTCACAAGCTGCTCTTGGTCAGGTGATTTCTGCCAGCAATGTGAACTTGACTGCATCAATATGCAGTAGGGTGATGTGAATATGGACATACACAACACTAATATGTTTTGCACATAAAGTAGTTTGCATCATGTTATTTGTGGCAACATTTCTGAAATAGTTAAAGTTTGTCATTCCTGTTGCATCCTAATCTATAGGCATATTCACAGTAAGATTATGGGAAAAATAATTTTTAATTGAATCAACTAGCAAAAGTCTTAGTCCCTGTTTCATTTATGTTCACATTGGTAATGTAAAGTACCTGAAGAAAATCAGCTTGTGGGAGGAAATTGTTTATTTTGGCTGAGGAAACCATGCATGAACAGAGGTTGGACATCACCTCCTGGCAAATATCAGATGGTCAACAGCAGGCAGAGAGTGTGCCAAACAAACACTGGCAAGGGGAAGCTGGCTCTAACATACACAAATCAGTCCCCAACAGCACACCTCATTCACGGGGCTCCAATTGCCAAATTGTCATCTGCTGGAGACCAAACTCCTATATACTCCAAATAATGTTGCTAATATATTTGACGAAATGATTTCTTAATCTGTTTTGTCCAAGAAACACAATATGATAATGCAAAACAAATAAAATAACAGGAAAGCATTGTATTTTGTGGATAAAGATAAATATTATACTCAGAATGCTTATATATATAATTTTAAAATTCAAATCCATTTTCTCAAATAAGCAGGTCAGTCAGAAATAAAAAAGTCATTTGAAACTACCAATTAACATTATCCACAATGGTGTATTATTTACATCTTCAAATGCCCCCCCAGGTATGTATGTGTCTTACATTTGCTGGCTGCACACCAGCATAGTAACTTAGGAATCATGAAATGCTCTTTTCCTGTCTTCTGTCTCCCTCTCCTGTTAGTGTACATGCTCTACACTTGCTAATCCATTGCATCTACTGAGGAAGCATCACACCTGAAATGTTCTCAAATATGGTTTAAGACAGGTTCTCAACGGACAGGTCCTACAACACCTCACCCCCTCTTACTTGCGTGTTTCTTTTCAGTATGATATGTAGACGACTCAAGTGTCAAGATGTTGTCTGGCAGCTTGAGAAAATGCCAACTACAGAACAACAAATGTAGTGTGCCCTTTAATGTAAGCTAGAATCACTCCCCTAATGTAACATGCATAAACCCAACACTATGGTTTTGTTCCTAAGACATAATTGTGCGACCTATTTCTTCTACTACAAATATACAGCATTTTCCATCTTAGAAATTTATGTCCCTATGAAACAACCACAAAATGTTCATCCATTCATTCCAATGTATCTTTTTTCCATGGAAGGATGCAAGGAATTTCTGAAGAATTAGTACGAAATTTACTTCACTCTGAATTGTTAAAAATTACAGTGAAATCTTACAGATGATTTAATTTTAAAAATATACATAATTTCATATATTTCACATACTTGTTAGCTTTCACAACTTATGAAGTATCTTTTAGTTAAGAGGATTTTATTAACTCAATGTTCATGTTTTGGTAAACTTCCATAGTTCTCAGTTTAATTTTCTGTCTCCTATTACTATATACTCAGAGAACTCTGACTTACTTTTGATCTCATCATGCTCAATCCCAGGACATGGGTCATAGATTTAAAATAGTTATTCAGTTTACTCTCTCACTTTCCTAGCTGCCTATCCAGCCTGGCATAGTGGCGCATCCCTTTAATCCCAGCACTTGGGAGGCAGAGGTAGGTGGATCGCCGTGAGTTTGAGGCCAGCCTGAGACTACATAGTGAATTCCAGGTTAGCCTGGGCCAAAGTGAGACCCTACCTGGTAAAACCAAAAAATAAAAATGAAAAATAAAAATTTCATTCTTTAGTATTCTTTTAGAAGTAATATGGTTGATAAACTATACAGTGTAATGTATAATATAGTAAATGGTTGTAAATTATATATATATATATATATATCCATGGATATATATATATATATATATATATACATATATATACATATTTATTCTTCATTACAGATTTAAAATGAGAGTAATTAAGCAACAGACATTGGACAACACCTGAGCTGAAAAATCAAGTCTACATATTATCAGAGGCTTATTTCAGACTTTTAAGTTTATATGTGGTATCTTTTTGTGCCCAAGGTGAAATACATGGTCCTAAATATATGTAAGTCTCTACCATTAAACTTTATCTCCAGTCCTTGTAAATTAACATTTTAAAGTAAGCTAAAAATACAAAATCCACATAGTGTTAAATAAATGTTGCCTATTGTTAAGGTAAACAATAGTCTATCCTTTTTGCCATAGTAGTCATTTAGGATTTTATTGCTAGAATTTTCATACTTCATGTTCTGTTGCTCATAGGTGAGTCTTAGATGTGGGAGGTTATAGGATGTATTTTTTTAATCATATGTCAAACCAAGCACTGTCAACTTCCATTTCATTGCATGCTTTATCTATGAGTACTTTTCTTTTCAAAAGAAATTCAGTGGCTCTTATTATAACATTGCAATACCTACTAAATCATCATATTTATTTGAACATGCTTCTAGTTTTTCTTGGTTAAAAGATTAAATATCAACTCAAACCACAATTTTAGTCCACAAAGTAAGGCTAAGAGAGATATAAATTCTTCAATTCTTTCAAAAATATATCTCTAACTCTTGTACTGTATAGCGTAAAGAACAAATTTCTCCATCCAAAGCAGTCATGTCCTTTTTCAATGTGACTTCAACCTGAGAACTTAGGAGAGAATTTATCTCTTTACCTTGTAAATGAGAAAGATGATGCTCATCCAGATTGTTAAGTATCATATTTTCAGCAAAGATGAAATAAGAAGGGAAGCAATCATGAGGAAGTAACCTCTAAGAACTACTTCAGCCCTTGAAACTGTTGTGAATGTCTAAAGCTCAAATGATTCCCAAGAGTGTTCCCAATAGAAGCTGCTTATCATCTTGATTAATTGAACACCCAGATTAAGAAAGCAAAGTCAGGGGTGAGGGTGCTGTTAGGATGAGATGTTCAGGTGTTCTTGGCATATTCCTTAAGGCATAGTCTTAGTCCTGACCTTAACAAAATCAAACTCTTACTAAATTTGAGAGGGAAATGAGCTAAGGCACATGCTATAAAGAGATCAATTAACCAAATCCTGAGGTCCTCAATCAGATGCTTGACCATTGATTCAGATTTTTCCTCCAGTGAGCTAACTGCTTCTGGAATAAACATATGTCTTACAGAATTATTAATATAAGTCTAAAACTGTTCATTCATTGGGATGGTAGTGGTGGGAATAGGAAGGAGAAGACAGGGATGGACAGAATGCCAGAGTGTGGCTCATTCTGAGTTTTTTTTTTTCAGTCTGTGCTCTCACCATACCAAGCCACTCCAATAATCTAACCCTGCTACTAACTGCTTTTCTCTTTGCCTCAGCTTATTTTCTAAATTAATATTATATAAGATACAGGGATGGGTATTTGATTTTTGTGCTTTATTTTTATAGCCATTTTGTGATTTCTTTTGTATTATATGCTTTGGAGGTTGCTAATGTACCCTGGTTCCCTCATCCTTTTTTTTTCTGTATTTATGCTTCCCACATTACCTCATTATATGCTGACATAGTGGAACTTTTAGCCAAACTCCTCTGTCCTCACTTAATGGATGTCCCTGAATGTGCAGACATGTTCATCTACAAGATATTTCCATAAAACAATTACCCATAAGTTGTTTCTTAGCACACAATCTTGCACTGCTCTTTTTGTTTTGTCCAGAATTTTTAACTGTTCCTTTATATAACTATGAAACTTTCTGGTTAAAACTGTCTCTTCCCTTTGATCAGCATTAAAGATATCCTATTTATCTATTAGCATAAAGTCAACTTCCATTTTGCTTTCCTTATGAAATTTGAACCAGAAGACAGTTCTGTTTTTTTTTGCTTCCATATCCCTATCATGGTTCTTAAGCACTCAGCACCTAATGGGCCATGTAGCAATTTCCTGCTTCTCTTTATCTCCTAGTCATGAGAGTTTCACTTTCTTATTCTAATAACTACTCTGACAAAGCTTCACTTTGTAATGTAATCATTTGTGGATTAGGCTATGAATTAGGGGAAAACAAACAAATATTCAGTCTGTAATAGTAGTTGTAAGATCAAATTATATGTTTCCTTATAGAATATTTATTGAGTTCATTTTATAGTTTGGGATTTTTTTTATTTTTTGTTATCAAATGACCAAATCATTTTGATTAGTTATTTATACAAAATTAGATGTAACTCATAAAAGGATGGATAACCCCTTCTAAAATTATTTTTCTTGAATTTTCTATGAAGTTGAGATCATAAGCAGAAATTGTATTTGTCAAGCAGGTAGAAAAATAGCCAAGGAAAGCAACCTGTGGGGAACCAGAAGAAAAGTGAGAGCTCTCCTATGTCTTAAAATAGTCCCTTGAGTATCAAATATATCCTGTGTTAATTATTGGTCAATGAAAGTCAAGAAGTAGACATTAGGATAATGCTATGGAGCTATGTAACTAAATTCCTTTTTCAAAAATAGTTCCCTCTTTGTCTAGCTCAAAAATGAAGAAATAAGTCACAGAAAAGTTGATTGATTCTGTTAAAATCCATAGCCACAATATAGGTGACAGGCATATAATCTAGTCTCCTGGAGTTCCAGCCTCTCCTTAGGTAGGAAATTATGTCTTTGATTTCTATAATCTAGTGGCCTATCTTATTCCAGGTTACGGGAGCATTCTATCACATCACTGAGGGTGAATCATCCTATAAATCACCAAATAGTAAATTGTTCTGTTGCAAATAATTCCTTTTTGCTTATTTTAAATAGGAGTGCACATACAAGGTCCATATAGTTCACTGAAAAAGCCTTATTTAATTATGTTTTCATAACTGGAAATGCAGTTATATTTTAACTCATATACCTTCTAAATTTTATTCATACTATTAAGAATACAGCTTGTTTAAAATAAAAAAAAATACCTCAGTGGTTTCTTTTCTCAAAGATTTAGTAATAAAAACATCATCTAGGGCTGGAGGGATTGCATAGTGGTTAAGGTGTTTGCCTGCAAAGAAAAAGGACCCAGGTTTGACTCCCTAGGACCCATGGTAGCCAGATGCACAAGGGGGCACACAGGTCTGGAGTTCGTCTGCAGTGGCTGGAGGCCCTGGCATGCCTTTTCTTTCTTTCTTTCTTTCTTTCTTTCTTTCTTTCTTTCTTTCTTTCTTTCTTTCTTTTCTTTCTTTCTTCCTTCCTTCCTTCCTTCCTTCCTTCCTTCCTTCCTTCCTTTCTTTCTTCCTTTCTTTCTGTCTGTCCCTCTCTCTGTCTCTCTTTCTCTCTCTTTATCCCCCCCTCTGTCAAATAAATAAATAAAAATAATTAAAAAATAGTTTAAAACATCATCTAGACCCCAAGGCACAAAATCACCTGTATTTCCTTTGTGACTGTGTGTATGTGTGTAATATGTGTGGTGTATGCAAATTTACATGCTCTCACACATGTCCCTTGTGAACACATAATGTGATTATCAGGTATCCTCTATGACTCTTCTGCATTATTTCCTTGTGAGACTTTTATTGAACTTGGAGCTTCTGCCATTTTAGTCAGAATGGCTAAGCCCTATCTATTCTATTGTCTCTGCCTTCCACAGTGCTGGAGTTATGGTCTTGTGTGGTTTTTATTCTGTGAATATTGGGGATAACATGGAGCTTCACATGCTTGCACAGCAAGTTATCCTATTCACTTGGAAATCTACCCAACCTCAGAAATTACATCTTTTATATTTCATATCACAAAACACAATGAATATGATACTAACCTTGCTGAATTTGTAAAATCCTTGCTTATAAAGTATTTTGTATTTTAATAATGACCAATATCTGTCCAAGCAATGCATGGTCTAAACTGCTTGCCAGCAAACAACCTGGCATGATGCTCATACAAGTGCAATAGTGGCACATAGCCATGGTGGGAAACCAACTGCTCTCAATTTGGCTAACTGATCTGCTCAATGAAATGGAACCCATAGCTGGAGCTGGGAAACAAGTCAGAACTATATCCAAAAAATGAGCCCATTCTCCATTAAACTCTTTCTAAAAAACAATGGTTATAGCATTTACTTGGTGCTAACTTTACTCTCTGTTGGAGAATCGGCTTCTCTTTTTCAGATAGACACCAATCCTAAGGAGAGTACTACCCCATAATATGTTAAAAGGGCCCCAGCTGAAACTAAGAGTACGTGAGAAGCATGGAAGAATGCTGTTTTCTTGGTGAACCGGGAACCAGCACAAAGGTGAAGGAGATAGACACAGAAAACAATCAATCCCTACCAAACCAGATATCCACAGACACAGAGGCACCCAAGATCTCAACACAGAAATAGACCTAATATGAACCCAACATGGCTCAGGGAAATTTGAGGAAGAGGGAGCAGAAAGAATGTCAGAGCCACAGGTTGGGTCATGACATGCAGAGACATTTCCTCCTATCCAAAACTGAAGGCTAACCCCACAATGCATGAACCATATACCCCAACAAGGAAGGTCCCTGTGGAGGGGGGAGCACCAGGAGGAGGCTAACAATGGTACCAACTTGGCCATATTCACTGACAACAAAATAAATAATAGAAATAAAAAAGACTTATTTTAAAAGTCATTTGAAATTTAGTTCAATAAATGAAACACATAAAATTGAACAAAAAAGCCGAGTCTGTTGGACTTACCTCAAAAATTAAAAAAAAAAAATTACTATACACTAAGGTCTCTAGGGAAAGCACATTTTTCACAAATATTTTATTTATTGCATGCAGAAAGAAAGAAAGAGAATTGGTGTGCAGAGCCTCTAGCCACCGTAAGCCAACTCTAGATGCATGTGTCACTTTGTGCATCTGGGTTTATGTGGGTACTGGAGAATGGAACTTGGGTTATTGGGCTTTATAGGCAAGCGTCTTAACTGCTGAGCCATCTATCTCTTCAGTCCCTGAATACACATTTCTAAAGAAAACATTTATCACCCTAAGTAATGAGCATATTGACACAAAGATAGGAATTTCTTCAGTCATTTTCTTTATTAAATGTAGGCAGCCAAAACAGAAACTGACTTGCCTCAAGTCTAGAATGAGTGTCACATTTACATAGTTCAGTTTTTTTTTTTTTTTGGTATCAATAAGATAGTGCTGTTTTGAATTATTATGTTTCCTGAAAATTTATTTTCCAATTATGAGCAAAAGAAGATATATCTTAATTGGTAAATACCTTAAAAATTGAAATTTTATTGAAAATACTAAAAGCCCAGAGAACTCTGATTTGCAAGTTCAGATTTAACAGAAAGATGCTCTTGTATCTGTCTTGTCATCCCATCTATAATAGTTAACTTTTGCTTCCTCTCCAGACCTACTTTAGTAATAAAGAAACAAAACTGAACACAGAACCAATCAGTATACTATATATACTGGGCACTCAGCAAATATGCTTCAAAATGTAACTGTACCTGATCCAAAGAAGTATATAGTCTTATAATTTGTCTCCTAGAGGAAATCATTTGATCATATACAATTTGGTTATTTTAGTTATGAACAACTTTTATATACACAATAATCTGTTCTAGTCACCTAATAGGGTTTAGGGTCTTGTACATCAGAGGTACATAATGGTTAAGCCAGTGATGGTGAGTGAAATTCTTAAAACTGTCTGAAAATTGAAATTAAGAAATATTTGTAGTAATTTACTTGAATAATTTTATGTCTGAGTTTTAACTCTACTAAATAAAACAAATGTACCAATGAAAACTACTAGGAACTTACATTTAATCTTTTCTCTATTAGTATATTAACTTTACTGTATTAAAAAAAAACATTTTTCTGACAAAAATGGTACATTGTAATGCACGTCATAGTTCTTTGGTAGTCTTTCTTCCTTGTACCTACCCTAAATGGAGATATTTGGTGTTGCCATCTTAATCTATAGAATTCTCCATGAAATGAAAATTTTATGCTTGTAGCTGTACAGAGGAACTGTCCCCTTCTTTCCATTCCTTTCCATTCCCTCTTCTTCCCTTCTCTCTCCCCTCCCATTCCCTTCTCTTTCCTTCTCTAATTTCCCCTTCCTTCCTTTTCCCCTATTTTCAATCCTTGTAAGCACTCTGAACCCCATGGGAGATTTGCGATAGGAATTTATCTTGGGAGACTTTTTCCCACTAGGCGTCACCAATGGACAAAACAAGTAAACCTAATCCAAGGGCTTAAAGGGAATAACAGGACAATGGATGGATAAAATGCCTAAATTGCAAGACTAAAGCACCAATTAGTGTATAAGTAAAACTCATTGCCAGGACTGTCTTTTAACATTGATGATTCCTACCAAAATCTCAAATGTAAAAGTCACTTTTAACAAATTGAGCAATTTCTAAAAATCAAATACAAGAAGTTGTAAAGGTAATTTTATGCCTTACTTACATTCCAGACAACATGCCTGCCTTTTATTCACATAGACTTTCACTGGCAAGTAAAGATTAAACTTTCTATAATTCAATATAAAATTCTACATTTTGACATTTTAGCTTTTTCCTTGACATTTGGTCAGAGTTGAAAATTCAGCCAATCATGATTTTTTCTTTTGACAGAATGACAGGAACACACAATGCATCTTCTTCCCTCTTTTCTTCATTTTGAGAGCAATACAATAACTAAAGCACCTTTTCCAAAGTATATCCCACAGATGTATGCAGCCAAGATGCAGAAATATAAAATAGCTCTCAGGTCAAGTTATTTGGAAATCATTATGTAAAACCAAGTTTGAAAGTTCTATTTATTATAGGATTTTTAAATCTTAGTTATACTGTGCCCATTAAATTCCATTTTCCCCCTGTGGAGTATCTGATAGTTTAATATTTGAAGAGCACACTCAGGGGACTATTTACACTAAGGAAAGGTCTTGTTATTCAACCTCTTACAAGCCTCCCATAAGGAAAGTGAAAAAGACAAGCACAAGAAAACACCAGAGGATCTGAAACAGACAGACTGTTTATTAAAACACAGCAAGGGGCTGTAAACTTCCTGTGGAATGGAGGCTAAATCTCTGAACTAGGTTAGGGTTTGGGTTTATAAGGAGGACCTTGAGGAAAACAGACAGAACCAGGTAGAGTTCTGCACTGTAGATATTTGTGGTCTTGCTCAGAAAGAGTCAGAATAAGCTGTTTCAGCGAGCTTGTCTATAGCAGGATGCCCTAGATAGTTTCTGTTCCCTCAAAGCCTTCTGAGTTAAGGGAAGTTCATCAATCAGGGGAGTTGTGAAGCTTGCCTGGGATTGAATATCTCAGATGTTCCCAAGACCTCCTAGTTTCAAGGATAGTCATTAACACTTCAGTTCCCTCTAGTTTAAAGTAGAATCATTAACTCTTCACCTCCCTTCCCTACTTCCACTCCTCACATGGCCCTGGGCTTGGACTTAAAATTCTGAAATGGTAACAGTGACTGTGCCTTTTAGGATTCACCAGCCACCATTGAAAAGATTATTGTCCCATGCCTCTGAGGTGACTTCTGTGGTCATTAAAAGATGTGGCTTCTTCTTTGTTTTATTGACAAACTTTGCTTTTCAAAACAAAATCATAGTACTAAAGTTGTCATGAAAAAATGTCATATTGTCTCAATATGATCAATTGTTGAAATCAGTGTTCAAATATTTAAGCAATGTCAATTTTTACATAGGTGCATAGGTGGTTTCATTAATAAAAACATAACTGATAGAATGAATTGTATTAAAAGGGGATTTCGTGAATTAGTTTATGGTAGTTCAACAATAGCAGTCTGCAGGCTCCAGAGTCAAGGACCTCAGCAGCTGCTCAGTCTATGAGGCTGGATGCCTCAGAAGTCCCAATCCAGCACTGAAGGCCTGCCTTCCTGGAGAGCTGCTGGTCTACAGTCTACACAGTAATGCAGCAAGCAGCACTGGCAGCCATTTAGGAGGAAGGGATTCTTTTCTCCCAGAGCTTCCTTACATAAATCCCCCATCTAGGAGGGCTACCTACTCTGTGGGAAGGGCTCACTCTGAAGGATGAATTTCCTTCTTCATTTATTCTTTCCTGGAAGCAACCTCAGAGACCCAACCAAAGGGAATGTCTGTGGATTCCTAATCTGATCAAGTTGACAACAGAATTTAACTGTCATTTATTTAACTGGAAAAATTGTCCTACCGAATTTCCTACCAGCTAGGTATTGAAGATTGGGTCATATGATGACATTTAGCATGGTTTTCTACTCACTGAATTTCCTATAAATGTGGATAAATCTAAAGACTTGACTCAGTTTGATGCATGTTCTTTCATCTCCAATGTTCCCTTGTTAGTAATGGCCTCTGGTGATCACTGTCTGCAACTATTGTTTAAATAAAGGTTGAAATATTAGAGTGATATTCTATTTTTTCTGCTAGAGTATTTTTCTAAAGAAATAATTATTTTCATCAACTATTTTAATATATATACACATTTGCATAATATATAATATAATATAAATATAGTATATCATAATATAAAATGGGTTCTTTTACCTTTCTTCCCCTCCCCATTTATTTACAAGATTTCACAATATGGAGTTAACTTACCAGCATCCCTGAAGGGAACTAGGATTTTCCTTATATTTCTTTATAATTAATTTATCTGTGGTTATCATGAATTCATGGGTTACAAAATATGGTTGTTTTTTACTCATTGCTATTGTCACTTTTCTTGGGAATTAGTTTGTACCATTTGGAGGCCAAGAGAAGGCTACTGAATCTTTCTGACTATTTTCATTTTTGTATCATTATAGTATTTCATTGTTTGTGGATGATAACGTATATAGCTAATCTCTACTGTGTATATTTAGGTTCCTTTTAAGTTTTATTGCAAAAACTCTGCTATTATACAGCATTGCCACTATTGTTTTAAGACCCATCTCTGTTTGTCTGGTTTGTTGTTATTAATATGGTGTGGTAATTCAGACAAATAAATTATAGTGTGTAGATATATATAAATAATATCTTAACATAAACCACAGAGTCAAAATCCACTAAATATTTATGTGTAAAGATCCGAAGTAATTTATTTCCTAAGTGGACAGTTTGGGGAAGTAAATAATTTCCATTTCAGTGCCTTGTTAGTTTTTCCTTTTAGTTTAAAGTATGTAGGTCATTGATTCTTCTTAAAAAGTTATAGCTTTTCATAGAAATATGGCTAAAAACGTATTTTCCTTGGCTGTGTTTCCTAGAGGTAAAGAACTTATTTCTAATCTGGAATCTGTCAACAAATTCTTTACATGCAATATGGGCTGAAATGTTTATTTCTTCAACTTACTATTTTTTACATTAAATAATTCTGGATATTTAATTTTTTCTAATACTTAAAAAACTTTTTTGTATATACAGAATATAACATATAATATAACATAGACAAAGGACTTGCACTCACAATTTTAATATTTGCAACTTAATAATCAGATGAAAAATTGGATTCAAAAAGCGTCATAAAAACCTCATGAGAAGCCGGAAGTGGTGGCGCATGCCTTTAATCCCAGCACTTGGGAAGCAGAGGTAGGTGCATCGCTGTGAGTTAGAGGCCACCCTGAGAGTACATAGTGAATTCCAGGTCAGCCTGGGCTAGAGTGAGACCCTACCTCGAAAACAAAACAAAACAAAAAACAAAACAAAACAAAACAAAAACCTCATGAGAGAAGAAGGGAAATGGTCAGTAAACCCATAAACAGATGCTAAATATCACAAACCACTTGGGAACCAAAAGATAAAACACAAATAAAGGCTAATATATATCCAGCAGAATGACCAAAATCAACAAATCAACACACATGCGCATGTTGTAATAATGACATCTTGGCATGTGTATGGAGTACCTGAAACTCTCATGCATTATTTCTGAAAGTTAAAATGATATAAATTTATAAGAAATTTCTAACTTCCTTCATTTTATCTTAATTTTTATTTATCTATATATTGACTTGAAGATACAGTTGTGTGGAGCTCACTGATTTATCTTATGGTGGGGGGTGGTATCCTGCCTCCACCATCTGAGTATGGGGCTTTCAGATGGGCTTCCATGTTCACCCAACATTTATGTGGATGCTGGGGGTCAGAACTGACATTCTCACATTTGCATGGCAAGCACTTTACCAACAAAGCCATCTCTCTAGCTTTCTGAATTGGAAAGTTTTGATGGTTCATTGTAAATTTATATTTGCACTTACCACATGCTTAGAAAATCCTACTTCTTATTGTATATGCAGGAAAAAGTCCAGAAAACAAGTATGTATCAAAAGTCTTATATATGAATGTTCTAGCAACATTAGTTTTAATATCCTCAGTTTGGATAAACACAAAATCATTAGAATAGGTAGGGCACATCTGAATTGCACATTTACATAATGGAGAACTACTCAGGAAAACATAGATGGACTAAAGAATTATACTAAACAAATGAGACTATTTTCAAGATATATTTGTTGTATGATGTTATCTATATAAAGTGGAAGCAATCTATAGTGACTAGAAGCTGACCATTGGTTTTCTGAGGCTACATATGGGCTCAGCCTAGAAAAAGAACAGAAGGAAATTTTAGGAGGTGATGTAACTCTTGTACATTTTACATAGGCTAGTGAGTGCATGCATTTTTATAAACAATGGAAATGTATGTTTAAAATGGAAACATTTTATTATTTGTAAATTACATTCAATAATTTTAAAATATTCTTTTATATTTGTCATCCCATGAAAGCTGTATAAATATAATCACATAGTATGTAATCTTTTCAGATTGACTTTTTTTCTCTCAGCATAATTTCTCATCTGAGTTGTTGTAGTTGTGATGGAAAACAGATATGTGATGGTTAGATGTCTGGAGTAGTGATGGAGAAAAAGTGCATAGGTGTGAATATGAAAGTGTAGCATAGCACAAGAACAGTCTTTGTGATGATAGCTTTCCAATCTTGGTGAATCTATAAAAATGACAAATGATATAAAGAATAGTATCTTTATGTCATTGTCAAATTGTTGGTTTTGATGACATAGTAATGTAATTACATAACTCATGACTATGGGGACAATTAGGAGGTATATGTACATATACACAAAATCTCTCCACACTATTTTTAAAATTCACTGTGTATCTGTAATTATTTTAAAAATATTTAAAAAGTAATCCAGCTAATACATTTGATTTGTTGTGAGTGTTTTGGGATGAGCTGAACTGCATATCCTTCCCCACAATGCATATATTTGTCTTAAACCCCCATGTGTCTGAATGTGACTGTGTATGTAGATTGGGTCTTTGACGAGGTACCTTGGGTCAATTGAGGTCACAGACTGCTGTCTTTGTAGGAATATACGTGACAGAAGTAAGACAGTTAGCTACAGCAAGCCAAGAAAAGAAGCCTCAGAAAAATACTAACCATGCTAACATCTTAATCTTGCATACTGTGACTGGAATTGTAAGAAAATATTTTTGGTTGCTTAAGCCACTCATTCAGTTAAAACCCTAGAGAATTCCTGTAAATGGTATGCTTAAGCATATGAATATTTAGGACCGGAAAGTCTTTTTTTTTTTTTTTTTCGAGGTAGGGTCTCACTCTAGCTCAGGCTGACCTGGCATTCACTATGGAGTCTCGGGGTGGCCTCGAACTCACGGCGATCCTCCTACCTCTGCTTCCCCAGTGCTGGGATTAAAGGTGTGCGCCACTACGCCCGGCCCGGAAAGTCTTTTAGCATGCCAAAGATGTGCATTTATGGTGCTACTTTGAAGAAAGTAAACTTAAAGACTTCACAAACATTGTTCAAGGTCACAAAATTAGCAAGATTCAGCACAGAGGACATAAGCTGTTCTGCCTAACTTGTTCTTTCTACTGCATGATACTGGCAGTAACACCTTTAAGTCAGTATTAATTTAAAGGCATTGTGGGAAAAAATGAAGGTACTTTCTAATTCTGAATGTCTAATTCAAAACCAAATATTTTCTCATGTTTTTTCGGTTGTGTGTATATGAAGTGTGTGTGTGTGTGTATGTGTGTGCGTGTGGTGTAAATACTGTACACAGTTTGTGAAGCTATAGGAAGACTGGGTACACTTCACTTGTTCTATCACTCTTCCACCTTATTTCCCTGACAGTCTGTCACTGAACCTGGAGCTCCTGATTTTTTTGGTTAGACTGGCTGGCTAGGGAGTCCCAGCAACCATCCTCCTATGTCCACCCTCCTCTATACTGGGAATACAGGCATGCATGACTTTTTCATGAATGCTGGTGAAGCTAACACTCTTACCTCCTGAGCTTTCTCCTCAGTCCCAAACCAAATATTTTCTAAAAATTAAATGTTTTGAAGAATTAGTATATTTTTATTGCAATGGTATTTAGCATACCAGTAACATTAACCCCCTTTTCTAGTCATCTGTGCTATGTAAAACTGCCATTCTGATGGCCTGTTAGAAGAGTTACTCAAGCATGAGAGTGAAACACTGTCAGAGCTTTGAGCTTGAGTGTTTGCCTGGGATGTCCTTTATTTTCAAGGAGTAATGTGTGATTCACTTTACTACCCCTTAGTAAAGGCAGTATTCTGAAATTTTCATTGTGATTTCATAAATAATTTGTGAAAAACCATTGCAAAATCATTTCAAACAACTATGATTATGAAAGGTGATTTTATGAATCCTCTGTGAAAAACAGTTATAAAAAGCATTATCTAAATCTTAATTTTTTGACTAGTAACAGTAAATGACCCAGAATAGGAAGTAACTAGGGAAGTATATTACATATTTTCATTACTTGGGTACCACAATAATTGATAAAAATAACATCACACACACACACCTGGTACTGCAAATATTCTCAACAAATTCTTCCAGCTGAATATTACTTACAGATGGTGTTTGACTTTTCACTTCTGCAGGTTTTAAATCAGAAAAAAGTAGTCTTTCCTCATCATTGACACCACATTGTTTTTACATAGTGCATTTTAATTCTAAACTAACCACTTTAAACATTATGATATTGAATGAATATGGCTCAGTCATATAAGATATTGCTCAGTCAGGAGAATGCTTGCCTAGCTCTGGGTTTGGTTCTGGACTCCCTTCAAAAAAGAGTAAGTGAGTAAGTGTTTTAGATTTCTTTGTATATTAAAAATGGGTTGTTTTAATTTATCTCATAATATTAGCACTGCTTTTGGTTATGTTCTAATGACAGAAGTTAATGAGTTTGTGAACTGTCTCAGAGAATTTTCATATATCTTTTTGCTTTCAAGTTAGTATTGTCAGGAAACCAGCTTAACAAAGAATCAAAAGGTTCAGTTATTCTGTCCTCTAGACAGGCAAACATTGCTAATTTCCAGATGATTCTACTTGTTAAATACATAGAAGTAACATACTCAACCTCTACAGAAGTTCTTCCTTTCATAATTTTTCATATTATTAATGTAATGAGGAAAATTCATTAAAGAAGTAGGCCTGGTGACACATATCAACAATGTTATCGACTAAAGCAGGAGATCACGAGTTCAAGGCCAGCCTGGTCTAAATAGTAAGATCCTGTCTACAACTCTCTCCCATTTCCTCTTCCCTCAAATTGTTGCAGGAAAGACTGATAAAATGATTAAAAATTTGAACAAAAACTGGGCATAGTGAAACATGCCTTTAATCCCAACATTTGGGAGGCAGAGGTAGGAGGATTGTTGTGAGTGAGTTTGAGGCCAGCATGAGACGACATCGTGAATTCCAGGTCATGCTGGCTAGAGCAATACCCTACCTCAATAACAAAGAACAAACACAAACAAATGAACAAAAACAGTGAAAAATTGAAAATTGGAGAATTGCAATTATTTCAACAAACATCAAGTGCTTAGTGTAAAGTGTGTAGTGTGTCAAATAGTGCTATGAAATCAGTGATTAATTGATAAGACTTTTTCCTACCATCAAATAATTCTCAGTTCAGCAAGAAGCGAGAAATATAATCAAATTTACAAAATAATGTGACAAATATGATAAATATGTAGATGAAAGCTTATGAGAAAATATTCAAGGAAATATAAGCTTGAAGGGAAGGAGACTAAAAAATGGTAAAAGAAATAGAAAAGGAAGCAGGCTATGTAATCTGTTTATTGGAACTTGTGTCCTCAATTCTTTCATTAAAGCTGCTTTAATTTATACTAGTTTACATCTGTAACTATTTAATAATTTATTTACACATTTTTGTAATTTGTATGGTTAAATAATCTGTTTTTTAAATAATGAAGTCCCCAACATTTTTAAATTTCTTATTTTTATTTGAGAGAGATAGAGAGAGAGAGAGAGGGAGAGAATGGGCATGGCAGAGCCTCTAACTACTGCAAATGAACTGCCAACACATGTGCCACCATGTGCATCTGGCTTACCTAGATATTCAGGAATCAAACCTGGGTCCTTTGGCTTTGCAGGCAAATGCCTTAACCACTAACCCATCTCTCCAGCCCTAAATATTCTATTTTAGTCTTTTTTTTTTTTTTTTGCCTACTTAGAAGGCTTTAAAACCTTCCTTTTTAAAAGTTTTTTTTTAAACTTCTGACTCATTTCAATCACTCCAATGTCTTTATAAATGCTAAACACATACATTTTTTGTAGTATATATCTGACATTACTGTCTAGAACGTTGGAGAATCTAATTCTAGTTTGTGCCAATTCTGTCTCATTTCCCTGTGTACCTAGTTTGACCATAATCTTCACCACTTTTTGTTTTGCCTTGTTTTGCTTTCTTTGTTTGTTTTGTTTTTTGAGGTAGGGTTATACTCTAGCCCAGGCTGACCTAGAATTCACTATATAGTCTCAGGTTGGCCTCAGATTTACAGCAATCCTCATACCTCTGCCTCCCAAATTTTGGGATTAGAGGCATGCATCACCATGCCCAACTCTTTAGCAGGTTTGGTGCTTTAGGTGGCATTAAGTACCTTAAAGTTGATTTACATTTCTTTGGGACTAAAACCGTGGAAACTTTACCAACCTAGGATGGTTTCAAACTAAGGCTAGTTAGAAGCTTGTAGCTGTAGTGCGATTGGGCCCCAAGCACACATGCGAGCTGGCTTGAGTTTGTAGATTTCTCAGTAGACATTTTCTCCCTTCCACTCCATGTCAGCATCAAGAAAAGTTTCCTGGTTATATCCTTCTGAGAAAGACTGTGGGAGTGGCACATGAAGCCTGTGACCTCATTGATGTTACACTGGAGACCTCAATGAAATACAAATTCTGGAGAAGACCCAAACATTTTTCTCCTGTCATTTTTACCTCATAGGATAATCAAAACAGAAGCTTGACTCACGGGATTCAGTGTGTGTCTCCTGGGTAAAAGCCAACATTCATGGGTGTGTAATTCTGATTTTATTTTCTTCTTTCCTTTTCACTTTTGAGAAAGAAATGACAGAGCAGGATCTGCAAGCTGCCTTGGCACTGACAGTCTGGTCTTGCTATTCTATTGAACATAATGTCAAAAGATACCACCCTCAGACAAGGATACTCCAAGATCATGAGAATAAGAGAAAACAAAACCACAACCTAATTTTTCTAATGTTTAATCAAAACAGACATTGTGCCACTCACAAAATGACAAATACCCCCTTCTACTGGATAAAATTAGTGATTGACACTTTTTAAAATAGTGAGACCCTACCTTGAAAAACCAGAAAAACATTAATTATATATAATCTTATCTACCTTCCTAAAGACAAAATGTATTGAGATTCCCAGTCATGAGTGTTCCTTGCATTAACCAATCTGGTAGAAAGCTTTTTTTTTAAAAAAAAATTAAATTTAAATTTTAATTGTTTTTTTATTTTTTAATCTTCTCCAGATAAAGTAACAAGAGCCAAACATATAGTAGCTTATAACTCAACACTACTTTATTCCCTGTGGTGGGCATGTCCCTCAATATCAAAACAATAACTTCACTTTATTTAAGTATCTATGTATTCTGGTAGGTTTTATTTTTATTTTGTCTGAGGGCTTGTTTTTTTCTAAGTCCTTGATTTCTTCACTAACCTCACTATTACAAAATATTTCACCACTATACTTTCAATTGTTTTGCAGCAATCACAGAGTTCAGAATATCTCCACTGCTTTATACTAACCATATCCTATAAATTACATTGACCCACCAAAAGCTAGTGGTAAGACCCTACTGCTGAAGATACCTTAAGTGATTGACATGCAAATTAGAATGGCATGGCTGGAAGTTGGAAGAGAGTCAGTCCCCAGACAGTCAGCGCGTCTAGTGCCAGAAGGTGCTACATGGGCGACTGGGGGAAATTGACCAATATCTGTGGAAGCAACGCATGGTCTAACCTACTTAGCAGCAAATAACTTGTTGTGATGCCCACACAAGTGCAGTGGTGGCACACAGCCATGGTGGGGAACCAACTGCTCTCAATTTGGCTAACTGATCCCCTCACTGGTATGGGACCCATAGCTGGAGCTGGGAAACAAGTCAGAACCAGATCCAAACATAAACCCACTCTCCAATATCAAGCTACCATCAATTGTGGGCTACAAGAGGACCTACACGTATTAAATTCTCTATTAAAAAAAAAAAAAGTAAGGGTTATCTCATTTGTCCTGGTGCTAACTTACTCTCCGTTGGAGAATCTGCTTCTCTTTTTCAGATAGATGTAGATCCTAAGGAGAGAGCCACCCCATCATACCTCAAAAGGGGCCCGCCTGAAACTAAGAAAAATTGGAGAAACAAGCAAAGGGGCTGTTTTCCTGATGAACCGGATACCAGCACAAGGGGGAAGGAGATCAGCACAGAGAAAAATCAACTCCTACCAAATCAGAGAGCCAGAGCCTCAGAGGCCCCCAACACCTCATCACTGAAGCAGACCAAAAATGAACCCAACATGGCTCAGGGAAATTTTGCAGAAGAGGGGGCGGAAAGAATGTCAGAGTTACATGTTGGGTCATGATATGCAGAAACATTTAGCTTACCCATAACTGTGGGCTAACTCCACAATGCATGACCCGTATACCTCAACAAGGAGGGGTCAAGGGGAGGGGTAGGTCACGGATGAGCCTAATAATGGTACCAAACTGACTGTATTTGCTGAATACAGAGCTGACTAATAAAGAAAAAAGAAAAAAAATTATCTATAAAAAGCAGTTAAGTAGTCTATAATTGTTTAAGAATTTATTATGACTTGAATATGATGTATCTCCACAAGCTGTTCATGTGTCAGGGTCTTGTTCTGCAGGTTATAGCATTATTCTGGGACAATATAGTAACCTTAGGCAGTGAGAACTAACTGGAAATAAGTCACTGATATTACTATCTTATTCATTTCCCTTTCCTTCTCCCTCTGTTCTTATCGCTTCCTTCCTTATATGTCATTAAATGAACATTCTTTCTCTGCAACCAAACAACCACAACCAAGGACTGAATTCTTTGAGAATGATGAACAAAATAAACCCTTCCTTGTTTTAAATTATATATATACATACATATATACAGACACATACGCACACACATGTATGTGTGTGTGCGTGTGTGTGCATTTGCAGCTATACAAAGTAGCTGACATAACACTACACAATAAATAAAACCTTAAAATTTGTTTTTGAATAGCAAATGGAACCTGGATAAGGCAAAGAGCTTTGGTTGTCATTCTTAGATTACTGTGGCCAATATGGAATCAGAAGTCACAGTTGACTATACCAGAAATAGAAACTATTCAAATAGGGCCATTTTAAATTTGGATCTAAGGGAAGATAGAATCTAAAAATGAAAACGCACAGCTCCTCGTTCAAAAATTGATAAAAAATTAAGATAATGACATTACAACATTGACTCATGCATAAGATGTTCACAGTGGTGTTCTCCCTTTGCCCAGGTAGCTCAATGTGTTGGCATTAACTGCTAAGCTCCAACATTGCTGCCTTCCCACAATGATTTGTTTGGGGTCAGCTTGAACATGTTGCTTGTTATGGACCTTTGCAACATATGAACATGGACAATATGGAAATTAAGCAAATTTGAAGATATAGCGATGCAATAAATTACAATTGCTCTCTACTTTTGTTTTTTCTTTTGAATTTCCCCTCCTATTTCCCACACCTTCTCCTATTCCTACTTAAATCTTTCTGTTCCCAATATTCCACCTGTCTGCTTTCAATTCTACTAGCCCTTGTCATTTAGCCCTCCCTCTCTCCACCCCTTCTGGTTTCCTAACATCTACTGACTGTTACTCCAACATATATGCAAATTAAGAAAATCAAAGTTAGGATTTTCATATTTGAGGTAACAGACAACATTTGTATTTTGTGGTTGCCTCACTTAGTATAATTTATCCATGCTTTGCTCTGTATTTTATGAGTTAATGCGTGTGTATGCTTCAAGCACATTTACTTATTCTTTTTTTTTTTTGAAGTGCTAGGAATTCAACCCAGGACTTTACACATGCTCAGGAAGTACTGTACTTCTGAACTACATCGCTAGTCAAGTATATTTATACACTTAATCCTAAGAGTTAACTATCACTTCTCATAACTTAGAGGCATATAATCAAAATACAGCACTTGATTCAGGGGAGCCAATGGATGTTAGAATCTTCTCAATTTTTTGAAAACTGGATAAAGTGTTGTTAGATGCATGTCTCACTAATTTTCAGTGAATGGAATAAAAGTGTACTAATTATGCAACAAGTCACCAAGTCCTTCTTACAACAGAGTCACTCATGGGCCATTCATAGGAAGTACTAACATATTATGATTCTCATTGTATAAATAAGAAAGAAAATATAAAGCACTAGCTTTTTCAGGGACAAATATATAGCAATGCTCAAAACTTGAATTTTATGCCAACCAAGCATTCAATTTAGATTAAAAAAAAATCTCCATTCATGCATCCTCTTTGAGGGCCAATCCTTCATTTCCACTGTACATACCCATTGTGAGTAACTCTAGTGACTGAAGTAAAAGAAAATGGTTAAGGTACTTGCCTGCAAAGCCAAAAGGATTCAGGTTCAATTTCCCAGGAACCATGTAAGCCATATGCACAAGGTGGTACATGTGTCTGGAGTTCATTTGTAGGGGCTGAAGGCCCTGATGATCTCTCTCTCTCTTTCTCTCTCTCTCTCTCAAATAAATAAAATAAATAAATACTTTAAAAAAGATTTTCATTTTAAAAAAAGAAAAATCTATATTCCATCTATATGTCTACCTATTATCTATTATCTGCCTGTCTACTATCTATCTATCACATAATATCAATTATGTATCTCTTGCTTCCTTACATCAGGAAAATAACCTAATTTTGACCATTCTGTTTTGCCAGAGTTTTGATTCCTTCACTTGATCCAACCTGTCATTTATTCCTGTTAATTTCACAGTGAACTGTATCTCCCATTCAGATATTAATTGTAACAACTCACTCTCTTCCCAATTTATATCAGGCCTTGATACTTCACACCTGGGCTATTCAGTGGTTTTTCTAGCTGCTATTAATTCCACCTTCAGTGTTGCTCCATGCTTCTATCTACCTCTGCTAATGTTAATTTTTTCTCAAGATCTTGTCTATAAAATCTCAGACACTAAAATGTTGTCCTGCTTGGTGATCTGTTTGAAGTTATTTCTGTTTCTGGCATCTTTCTTTTTTTTTCTTTTAGAGATAGTGTGTGTGTGTGTGTGTGTGTGTGAGAGAGAGAGAGAGAGAGAGAGAGAGAGAGAGAGAATTGGTGTGCCAAGGCCTTAGCCACTGAAATCCAACTCCAGATGCTTGAGCCACCTAGCGTGCATGTGTGACCTTGCACTTGCATCACCTTTGTTCATCTGGCTTATGTGGGGTCTGAAGAGAGATTAAACATGGGTCCTTAGCTTCACAGGCAACCACCTTAACAGTTAAGTCATCTTTCCAGCCCATCTGGCATGTTTTTTTAATGGTTCCTTCACTTACTTCCATGACACACTTTCTATCCCTGACTTGCATTTCCCTCTTGTCCTACCTTTATGCCCCAAGTTATCTATACCACATGTGGTTCTATTGTATCTTCCTGTCACTAACTCGGTGTTTCTGCTTTTCTCTAATATTAGAAAATCGATCTAGTTTCTGCTAATAAAATAATCATAAAATGGAAAGCTGGATTTATATTCACTAAAACATAGACTTTTTTAAATTTTTATTTATTTTATCTTTTTTGGTTCTTGAGGTAGGGTCTCACTCTAGCCCAGGCTTACCAGGAATTCACTATGTAGTCTCAGGCTGGCCACAAACTCACAGAACTCACAGTGATCTTCCTACCTCTGCCTCCCAAATTCTGGGATTAAAGGTGTATGCCACCACCCTGGCTAAAACATAAATTTTTAAAAGGCATGAAGTTTTTCATTTTCTATATATACTGACATATCATCAGTTCTTAAAATTGTGCCTGACACATAATAAATATTTAGCAAATAGCTATTGAGAAATGAAAATAAAGTTCTTAAAAGATTAAAAGTCTACACTTCCAGCCAGTTGTACCCAAGTATTTTAGCCACATGACAAATATCTTCTGTTAAGTACTTACGAGCATACATCACAGTACATTTAGTAATTAATAATGTAATTCAGGAAAGTAATGAGAGTAGCAAACTGCCTATAGGACATTCTTTTTATAATAAATTCAGTGAATTTATTTATTTATTAGTTGTATACTGTATTTCAGCCAGAGAGAATACACATATAATATTATAACAAAAAGGATATATTCCAACATTTATGCCCATATTAAAAAAAAAAAAAACTAGTAGGCAATCTTCTGGTGCCTTCTATGAAATTGATAACATGGAGCAGCTAAATTTTATTTTTCTTAGTTTTTATATTCCTTAGATTTCCTGCAAAGTCCATATACTTCTGCTCATTTTATGTTTATGAAACTTCTTTATGGCTGGACACAAACTCCTTGGTCCAGGTATTCTGGGACTGTGCTCATTTAATAAGAGCACAGCAAAGGTACTTCTAGATAGCCCACTGTGAATCAACTCTATAGATTAGCAAATGAAAAGAATGGTGGCTGAGGCTGACTGGTAGCCAAGACAGCCAGCTAAATAAAGGCATCAAAAAAGCTACTGTACTAACTTCACAAAAAGTATTAAGGAGCCGGGCGTGGTGGCGCACGCCTTTAATCCCAGCACTCAGGAGGCAGAGGTAGGAGGATTGCCGTGAGTTCGAGGCCACCCTGAGATGACATAGTGAATTCCAGGTCAGCCTGAACTAGAGTGAGACCCTACCTCGCAAAACCAAAAAAAAAAAAAAAAAAAAAAAAAAAAAAAAAAAAAAAAGTATTAAGGAACACAATTTACCAAAATCTTTTGGTTAAAATACAAAATCCTTCACACTGGTTTCATAAAAATGTTATATATGGATATGCTGCAACGAACTAATTCATAGGCCACAATAACTCTAGAAATTGGAAATTTTAAGATAGTCATAATTGAAATGAGCCTTTTAAAATTGTCCCTTCAAGGTTAAAAATAATCCTCAAGTATCATCTCACATCCTAATAATTTCTGCCTGCTATACTTCATTGACATATCCCTGCTGAGAGTATCAGAAACTTCTCAAAGGATCTCCTTCCAATGTTACACAGTTAATTGGGTAGATGACAAAAGTGAATACTATTGCTTCATTTTTGGCCTAATTATTTGAGACTGCATGTAACCTAATAATTATATATTTCAAATGAGTCATGATATATGTAATTTCTATGAAGAATTTCATACAATTATGTTTATTAAACTACTTCATAAGCAACATTACATGTACATTAAAATATAACATGCAGACACTTTCAATTATACATTTCCTCTATAATTAAATTTCAGAGATAGATTATACCACTGATTTGTTTTCTGAAAAGGTTCTCCTGGGGTGTTATCAGTGTTAATTTTGGTTTCATTCAAATATATTACTTAGTGATGTCCTCAAAAAACTTATTTTTTGAACTTCCAGGGCATATTTTGCATTCATGTTTCTTTATCTTGCATTCAGGGTAAGGATTATGTGGCTGGTGCTAGTATACAGTGGCTATAGTAGTCAGCTTTGCATCACTATGCTGACATACATATCACAACTGACAAAGAGCAAATCTGGTTTGGGCTTGTGATGTTAGATGTCCCAGTCCCTCCTCTGTTCTTGGTATTTTATAGAATGTTTTCATGTCTTTCTATCTGGTACCATTTATACATATGAGCTGTAATTCCTTGCTTCTCTGGCAAGGGTCTCACTTCATGGTAGAGTGCTTATGTCATAAACCAAGAATCAGAAAATAGGAAGAAAAGACTCCACAAACTCCTTCAAGGACATACCTCCAATTACCCAACTTCCTTCCACTGGGCCCTACCTCTTAAATGTTCCACTACCTCTAAATAGCCCTACCCTGAGTACCAATTCTTTAGCATATGTGCCTCTGGAAGACATTCATCTGGCCCACAAGAAAACCTCAGAGACATTTATTATATAAAGGATCTTAGAGAGAATATGGTCCAACTCTTAACTTTTATTGATAAGGAGGTAGACATGTGGAAAGACTCCATGAGTTTAATTTTAAGAGGGAAATTTAATTGATTTTAAAACACTAATTTCCAAAAAAATACTATGAAATATATCACAAATGCTTTATCATTTGTGTTGAGGAAACATAAATTCACAACACCACTTGATGTGGCTTCAAATGCTAAAAAAGAAAAGCTGGCAAATTGAGTGTATAATAAGAAATTTCAAAAACTGCTTTGAGTCTAAGTATGTTTTTTCTTTTCAGACAGGTAAGCCCATGACATTCTTAAAGCAGAAAAGGAATCTGAAATGTTTAGCAATCTGTTGTAAACTGTTCTGTAGGCTGCCTCCATCAAGAAGTACATCTCCATCCTTGTCTCTGCATTTTGGATTAATAATATTTCCTTAACTTTACCTCACTGCCTTGTCAGGGGCAGTATAAGTTTGTATGAATGCTATCATTGCTCTGCAACAACTTTTGTCTCAGAGAACTGATTTACATCTTTGTACTGTGTCTTATCTGTAGTTGTGAACAACTTTGGAGAAAAGTCAACAATCATGCACTGGAATCTGAAGAGCATGCTAATGTATGATTGGGAGATATTCCAATACCGGTAGGTTAAGACAACAGAAAGGAGATGAGAATGTTTTCATACTTTGCTGTGTTTGCTAATCAAAGAATAGGCAGGCTGTTATTAACTACACAGATAGCCCTCTCCACTATGGTGCTCTATAATATATTCTTTATCATATCAAATTCAATCATTTATAGTAGTGTAAAAATAGTTTTAAAAATGCAAACTTATCTTGTATTTGATGTATGCTCTTGAGAAAAACAGAAATAACAAGAGCAGATTAAGTGACAGGGAGGGAGGAAAAAGCATGAAAAAGGAACTTGAAAGAGCAATAGGGCAAAAGATAAGTTACATACAATTTCAACTCAGATTAACAATTCTATAGATACTGCCATTACTTCATGGTTTTGTATGCTGAATAGAAAAAAAAAAAAAAAAAAAAGACTCCCTTAACAGTAACACACACAAGAGGGTTTCTTTAAACATGACTCACTTAGACCCTGGTAACATAGACATAATGGAAAACACTAAAGGTATGGAGAGCATACAATCTCAGGAAGTATGTATACAGATTTTTTGTCCTGTGAAAGCAGAAATATATTGTACAGAATTATGCAAATATATCTTCATTTTAATATCATTATTTATGAAATAGGAATAATAGTAACTCTCAATTGCTATGTGGAAGCCAGAAAGATAATCTCCTATGATGTTTGAAAACAACTCAGGTTGTAATAAACGTTGCCTAAACTAAACTTAGTTATTTTTGTATTAAGTTGATTGGGGTGATTTCAATCAGATGTTTCCCATAAACTCATGTGTTAAATGCTTGGTCTCCATCTGTGACAATTTTGAGGTACAGCTTTCCTGGAGGAAGTGCACTGCTGGAGGCAGGTTTAGGAATGTTATAACCCAGCTTCCTCCTTGCCAGAGTTCAGCTCACACTCTTCTATTTTTTCACCTGTGGGGGTAAGATTGTGATGTCCAGCCACCATTGAGACATGCTTTTCTCTGCCAATATGAAGCGTCCGTTAGAAACTATAAGCCAAAATAAAACCTTTCCTCCCACCAGTTGTTTTTGATCAGGTGCTTTGTCCCAGGTAGCTATAACAGTACCAGAGGAGTGGGTTGCTGATAGAAATTTGACCATGTGGCTTCTGATCCTTCAGAACTGATTTGTGGAAGGAATATGGAAGGATTTGAAAATTTTGACTAAGAGATACTTTGCCAAGCTCTAAGCAGTTTTATGAACTATTCTAATGAGAGTTGGAAGACCCAAATTCAAAAAGAACTGTGGACTGTGAGGCTTGACATATAAGGGGAAATAAAACTATGTGTGATCTGGGCTACAAGCAGTTTGAGGGAGAGGCTAGTTGTATTCTGCCCAAGCACTGAAAACTTAAGCAGGGTTGAATTTAGAATGAATGGACTAGTGTGAGCAGAATGATATGGAACAGAAAGAAATGAAACTTTCAGACCAGAGACTATATCCCATTCATATATTCATTGCAATTTTTGAGATATTACCACTGCAGAGGACTGGGACAGCTTTTCTGCATCAGGAAAGTGGGAAGAATGTTGAGGGAGTTTTTCTGCTCTTCAAAGTTGGCTGGATTAACAATCATTAGATTAACTTCCATTACTATGGAAGTATACCAAACACAGAAAAGAAAGTGTCATGGATTTTTAGCATGTTTTTGCTGTTGTTTTGTTTTGTTTTGCTTGTTTGTTTTTGTTTTGGGAGATGGCCACAAGGCAATGTGAAGCAGAGTTCTTGAGATCCCTGTGTTTATGCCCTGGAAGGCCATGGAATGGAACCATGGGTTACAGTAGAGAACTCAGGATTTTGCAAATGCCAGATGTATAGAATTGCTTTCAAGGAAAACTGTTGGATATAGATGGGTTTTCACCTGGACTGTAAGCAGCCCAGATGGATGGGAATAATTGGAACCCAGAGATACAGTCATGGGTCCTATAAGCCAGACATGGAGCTATAGGATTTAACATTTGCCCTTCTTGTTTCAGATTTTGTGTTGGTTCAATCTTTTCTTGCTATGCATTCATTTTTGTAATGGGAATGTTTACTCTGTCATTTAGTGTGTGCATGTGGGTGTATCTATAACTTATGTTTGTGTTTTAATTTTGTAAGCTTATAGATAAGCATATGTTCCAGATGAGACTTTGAACTTTTAAACAGGCTTGGGATTGATTAAAAAAAATTAGGAGTTTTAAAGCTGGAGATGCATTTACATTATAAATGGTCCATGAGTCTATAGGGGTCCAGGGATACACTGTGGTGGTTTGAATAAAATGTTCTCCATAAATTCATGTGTTCTGAATGATTGGTCCCTTGCTGGTGGCTATTAGGGAGGTATAGCCATCATAGAGGAGATGTGTTGCTATGGATGGGCCTAGAAGTATTATACCTCTCCTTTTGCCAGAGTTCAAATCACTCTTTTGCTGCCTTTTCCTCCTGGTGTGGCAAGATTATGATGGCTAGCCTCTATTCATGCCATGCTCTTACCCTTGAGACTATAGGAAAAAATAAACCCAACAATACACTGCCTCCAGTAGATACCAATTCCTAAATCTCCATCAGCTGGGAACCTAGCATTAAGAACACCTAAATTTATAGGGGACACCTGAATCAGACCACCACATTCTGCTCCCGACCCCCATAAACTGATAACCATACATGATATAAAATACAAATACATTTATCAAACTTTAAAAGTCCCCATTGTTTTAAGCAATTCCAATGATGTTCATACATCCCCTTAATCCATGGTCTTTTAATTGAGCCATAATACCAAAAAACTCCCCCCAAAACCCATAATGGCACAGAATAAACATTCACACTGCAAAAGATGGCATTGGGCATAGCAAAGAAACATTAAACCAATACAGGATTTAAACAGGACAAACATCAAATTCTGTAACTCCAAGTCCAACAACTCTAGTCAATGACGAATCTCCAAGTCTGATAATTCTAACCAGCAACAAGTCTCTGGTATTCCAATTCTACCTCTCCAGCTAGGTTACTCACAGTCCTATAAAACTACATCTGGGCTGGTAGCTCTCTTTAGTAGCAATTGTGTGGTCCCAGCATCAACATGGAGTCTCCACTGCAACCCACAGTCCATCCTCATCACTCCATGGGGTCTCCATGCATCCAGCAAACCTGCTTCACACTGCCCATGGCCATTTCCAAAACACAAGACTATGTTGCAAACTCAATGACCCTCTCTTTCCTGCATTTCTTATACTCCATAATACCAGGTAGAGTGCCAATTTGTTAATCCAGGGAAGAATAAAGCAGACTTTGAAGAACAGGACACACCTGAGCAACGAGGCCCCTTCAAAAGAGTCTACATTCTTCCTGTTGCCCCAGTGCAAGTCAGCTGGCCCAATCTCAAAAGTAGTAATCTCTCAAACAATTTGCAGGTGAATGGGCAGTGGTTTAGGCCCAAAGATTTCATTTTTTCTATGCCATATCCCTCTGCTCACACCAGTCCATTTCTGCACAATGCAACCCTGCACAACTTCTCAGGACATGACCATAACAGCAAGCCTCTCAAACTGCTTCTAGCCTAATCCAAACAAAGCTCTTTCTCACCCTCATAAGCCAAACCTCACAGACCACAGTTCTTACCGCATTCATGTCTTTCAACTCTGACCAGAATAGTCCATCAAGCTGTACTTACAGAGCACTACAAGGCATCTCTTAGGCTATAACACCCATAAGCCCATCCCCAACAATACACTACCTTCAGGAGGTATTATTTCCCAAATCTCCCTCAGCTGTGAACCTAGCATTCAGAACACCTAAGTTTATTGGAGACACCTGAATGAAACCACCACACTATATTTCGTATGTATATCTTTACATATGGATGGACAGACAGATAGATAGACTGGAAAGAACTGTGTAAATAAGATATGGTCTGTATATGGGTATGGATAATTACTGTTTTGTTTGTTTGTTTGTTTGAAATCTTGTTTAGGTAGGTCAAGGAGATACTGATTATTAGGAAAATGAAAAATGCCTGAGGTTTTGAATGTAATAGAAGTTCAAACTGAAAAAAATATATCCTTGGCAATTATGAATGTTCTAAAATAGGCCACATGCAATGTTTAATGAAGAGATGATATAAATATGGAGGAGCAAAGGTCAAGATGAGTGTAGGGTGGCAGAGATAATTTACATGAAAAAAGCAGACTGTAGGTAGCTGTGACACCAAGCAGTTGTGGGCCTGCCCTCAGGCTCTACCTGTCCAGAATGGCTTAGCTCTTTCCAGCCTAATGATTTGGCTTATTCAGGTTTCTAAGTGGGAATAATAAATATCATTACATGTAAATCTTACTAAGAACAAAAGCTTAAAAATAATTATAGTTGAAAAAACAAGGATGATATTATATGTAGAGTCTGGAGCCCTGGGTTGTTCTAAAGTTTCTATCTCAAATAAGCAGGGCTTACACGAGAATTATCTTGAAGTCATATTCATTCTTGTAGCAAGTAGACACTTTAATTATATGTTTTTGAATCCTGCAAGAGGCATTTGAATAACATATTACTTTTCTTGTCTTTTCAGTTAGGGTTGATGAGAGTTTATAAAGCTCTATGCATTTAGAAGACATGGCATATGAGTTTGTTCCATTATAAATCTCCAGGAAGATCAAAATTGCCTATGTTGTTGATATTACCTGCTAGGTCTGTTTTTGGGCTGCTGTGAGGGTCATGAGTACAAAACAAGCTTTCTATTGTGTAATACTTTACTTACTATGTTCCAGCTCAAGGAAACTGAGAAGAATTAATCGTCACACAAGTTAAGATATGTTAGGGTTATTTAATAACACATGATATGTTTTCTAGTGTTTAGTATAGCACAGGCCAGCAAGTAGGTAGATAGATTCAGATAATAAGTACCTGCTCAAACTGCTACTGAAGTCTGAGAAATTATTAGAATATATGATTAAAACCTTACAAAGTCAGAGAATTGTTAAAGACATGGATATATGCAGCGAGACCAACATTAAAGCAATCAAATAGATTCTGCTTTACATGCCAATCACAGGAGATTGATAAAGAATGCTTCAGTAAAAAGAAGAAATGCAGGAGCAAATTTGGATTGGAGATGTGCCCTATCATCAACTATACAGGTCTGTCCCTCTCCTGGGGTGCCTCATAGTTGCCATCTCCAGACAAAAGTGGTCATAGTAAGGAGAAAGCTTGTGGAAAGGGCAAAGTCTTTGAAGTTTAATTACCTGCCCCAGGCCTTATCTATGTGGGACTTAGGGACATGTATAATCCTTGACTTCCATGCCTTCTCCCTCTTCAGGGAAGTTATAATGCCCACTTCTAGCTACTTCTTTAGGAAAAACGGTTGAATTCTACAACACCTCTCCAGGCACAAAGAAGGTATCCTATAAAATGTTAATTCCTTTCTTCCTGGCTTCTTGTTTTTTAATATTTATTACAAGTTAGTACACTTTTGGGCCACAATTACTTACAAAGCTTGTACTATAGGCTCATTTCTGACTTATGGTACCACTTATGCTTAGGTCCCTGACCAATTCCAACTACAAAATTCATAGTGGAGGCTCATAATTAGTAATAATTGCACAGCCCTCTTGTTGTCCCACACTGGATAACAGCTGTGCTACCTTACATATTCCATCCACTATTGCTATCATTGCAACCTAAGTATGGAATACAAATATCACTATAGAGAAGTTACTTTAAAACCATAATTTCATTAAGAGTACCTAAAAATGACGTTTATATTCATTAAAGAGAAATGGTAACATTACTCTTCTCTTTAAGAAGAAGATGATCACAAAAATTCATTTTGGCTCCCCATTATCATCCTTGCATATATACACTCCCCATCCATATTCTGACAAGAACAGATTAAAGAAAAGGAGGGTGGTGAAGAAGCAGCTATCCTAAATTTTGGTGAGGCCAACACATGACTTAACAAAATAGCATATATGCTTCAACTTTGTTAACCAGAATGCTAACTAGACTTTTGAGCAGAGGAAAAGATGAGTGTGTGTGTGTTTGTCTGTCTGTTTTCAGGTGTTTGTGCTTGCATACATGTGCCATGGTGCATATGTGGAGAGGCTAGAGGACAACTGTTATGTTTTAGTCTTTGTATTCTACCTCACTGAGGCAATATCTCCCTCCATTTGCCAGGCTAGATGGTCCATGCACTTCCATCAAGTTTTCCTGCCTCTGCTACCATTCTTAACATAGGATGAATGGTAGAATTACAGATACTAGCAATACAAATTCAGGTTTTATTTAGGTTCTAGTCATGCTTGCCAGTAGTTGCTTTATCCATTCAGACATCTCCTGAGCCCCCAAAGGTGTTTTTTAAATAGTAGCTACATGGTTTTAATACACACATGTTATGCATGCATAATGAAGCAAGTATAGACATAAATATGTACTCCTCCTGGCTTTGGTTTTACCAAGGTATTCTTCCAACTTGTGTCAGAAACAGATTTCCTTTGATAATCTCTTCTCTCTTTGTATTAGTCAGGGTTCTCTAGAGGAACAGAACTGCTAGAATGAATTAGTTTAAAAGGGGATTTATTGGATCAGCTTACAGTAGTCCAATAGCAGTTGCAGGCCCGAGAATCACCGAACCTGGTAGTTGCTCAGTCCTCGTGGCCAGATGCCTCAGCAGTCCCGACCCGGCACTGCAGATGGTGCAGGAAAGCCTGGAGGCTTCCTGAGGAGCCGCTGGGCTTCAATCCACGGGGGTCTTCAGTTGATGCTGGTCTTTCGTCCGCACTGGTCTTCAATCCACGCTGGAAGGTAGCAAGGAGCTCCGGCAGCCAAAATGGAAGGGAGGCAGGAAGGAAGGAAGGGACTCTTTTCCCAGAGCTCCCTTGTATCAAGTCCCCCTCTGGGCGGGACCGCCCATTCTGGGGGAAGGGCTCAACCTTGGGGAAAGACTTCCTCCTCTAGTTGATCCTTCATAGAAGCAACCTATGGATTACTAAACAGATCAAGTTGACAACACCTTAACTATCACACTCTTTATCTCTAGAAGCAAGAGAACGGCCTGTTCTAGCATTTGGCTTTGAGCAGGATGCATGTTCATCCAGCTAGAGATATCTCTCAGACTTTAGTGGTAAATTGACATGTTTTTTTTTTTTTAACCAAGTTCTCCACAATCGGATATGAACAAAAGTGCTGTGTTTAATTTGTATAGCACATTCTTAATAAGGTATACTTATTATCTGTTTCTTCTGCCCAGATCCCTTTGTCAAGAATGTGGACCAGCAGACCTTGTAGTTAATTCCTTAATTGTTGCTAGAATCATGAAGCATATGGAACCTGAAAAGAGTATGCAGCAGAGCTGCTTAGGCACATCTGATTGACCACCTTTATATTTTTCCATTTGTGTAAAAATTCTACTACCATAAACCATAACAGGGATCATTTTCTTCATACACCTACTTTCTGATCAATAGATATTCTTTTCTCTCTGTGCATTTTCTATAAGTCTAACATAATATAAATAGCACAGGCTGTGCAGTACATTGGTTTTTAATTAGATAGATTGGAAGCTTACAGAGAGCAGGGAGAATATTATACCCATCTTTGTTTTGTCCAGTACTTAATGTGCTTATTAAAGGCACACAATCGTGCAAATGAAATGAATTAATGTACTTTTTTCTTTGTGCTTTACAAAAATAGGTCAAGAATTATAGCTTAATGAGTTCTGAATTAATTTTAATATTACATAGGTTAGCCAGATAAATTTTCACATGTAATACTGGAAAGGCTAAATTTTCCTACATATGCCTGGGAAACTGTTACTTTTCCAAATCAGTCAAAATTATGGCTGATGTGTTATTTATTTGGAGATATTTTATAGCATATCTAATATAGCACTTACCTAGAAAGATGCAAGGCTCTTATTACTACTTCCTAAAGTATAAGTGTGCTTCAAATATTCACAGTTAATTTGTGCCAATGTCTACTATACAACATTGTCTTTTCTGAAATGAGTTTTCTTTCCTCTCTTTTGATGGTAAGCGTGTTCTATAATTGCCATAGAAGAAAGGTTAACCATAGAAACTGATGATGTCAATTAGTAGGGAATATTGCTAAAATGATATCATTGACAGAAAAGAGTTCAGACATAAAAAACCTAGTTGCTATAAAATTAAATCAATAACCTGTAAAGAGAAGAGAGAATAACAGGAAAAATACTTTAGTGTAACTAGCAGAAAGTAAATATATAGAGGAGAACAGAGATTTGATTTGATGAGAGAAATATTTGTGCTTTCAGTGATGCTTTTGTATAACAGGCAGACATATTTAATCCTTGACACTATTCATAGGCAGAAGGCTTTGTAAAATTATGCAATTAACAGAAACCCTTGGCAACTGCCCTGGAAGTGTCTAGAGAGGAGGCTGTTTAAAGGCAAGCTTCTATGGTTGTCACTGCTGTGGTTGAAAGCTCTGTGGTTTGACCCCGAAATGATAGTCACACCTAGGAAAAAGAATGCATGTGACAGTCTCTTTTTCTGTAACAGAATAAAAAAAAAAGGACACAAACATGGGCTAAAAGACATGCTCTATATAACAAAGGGTATGCTCGTGTCATCTAAAACTCTTCTTATAAAAGCCATGCATTTTGCTTGAAGAATTAAGTCCTTGGGGAGCAAGTCTAAGCAGGAGATGCCCACATACCAGGTGAATGAGCTATCAAAGCATACTATCTTCTATTCCATGAATTAACAGTCAACAGAAGAATTGAAGTGGCTCCCGAGATTGGCCATGGCCAGAGGTCTTGAAGCTTGCATGTTGAAAAGAGGACTTGATGGTGGCTTTGGTCTGTCTTTGCTCTCTTTTAACTTTTAGGCCCAGAGATCTTGCATCCTGTTTTTTCTCATGGTATCACATTTTTCAGGGGTTATTGACTTTCTTTCTCGGTGTGTTTCTGTTTGGATGGTAAATGATATACTTATTCTTCTGAAGATCAAATCTCTTATTTCTACTTTCTAAGTACCTTCTAAACTTGTTTATTTTCCTGGCCACAGTTTCCTCTTCCATAGGGGTAACTGCTTAGATCTCTATCTAATTTAATTTTACTCCTTTTCCAAGCTATGCCATTTTGAACAAAAATGAAAGGAGCTTTTACAAACATCTTCCACATTCTACTTTTGTTGAACCATTTAAGAGCCTTCATGATCTGGGTGCTGCCAGCCCTTCCAAATTCTCTAGCATTGCCCTCTCCTTTTACCTATTGCACAATAAATAACTCTATATATTTCTATACATAGTAAGGACCCTTTATGGTATTCATTGATGTTTGGGACCTGTATATGTTAGAATGAATTCATGCAAAATAAAGAAAAAATGCAACTCGTTGTGGCTTAATGTATATATTTGATTATCTCACATAACAAGGACTCTCAAGGCTTAGTATGTATGTCAAGTACAAAGTCTGAAACTCAAGTTCTCTTTCTTTCATTTCGTGTATTCTCATTATTCCTACATTTTGTTAACCTCATGGTTATAAGATGGCTACTTTAGTCTAAATATATTTATACCCACAATCAAATGAAGAGATGAGAGGGTGAGAAATATGACATTCTTTTCTAGATCCTCTCTTTTCATGTAGCAAAAAGTCTTCATAAATCATTGACAGATTTCTGAAGTGTATCACATGTCTGCTATAGATGGTTAACAAAAGGGAATGGAATTGCCATGTCTGTTTAGACCAGAGAATCCATAATATTATCTACATAAATGAAGGATGTATCACTTTTCAAGAGAACTCAGAATGAGCTTTAAACTGGAATCAGCACTTGAATAAGCATCAGTATCTGCCATATAAACCTACATGTCTGGGCTGAAGTGATTGCTCTGGGGTTAAGGCACTTCCTGCAAGGCCTAATGAACCCAGTTCATTGCCCCAGTACCCACATAAAGCCAGATGCACAAAGTGGCACATGCATCTGGAGATCCTTTGCAGTGAGTAGTCATCCTGGTATACCCATTCTCTCTCTCTCTTCTCTCTTTGTCTCTTCATCTCTCCTCACTCTGTCTTCCCCTACTTGCAAATAAATAAATAAAATATTTTAACAAATCCTGAAGGTCATAATTATATTATATTCCTATGAAGGGGAAAAAGAAATGATAATAATGAGCATAATTATTCCATTAACTTTGCTTCCGTAGCCACACATCTGAAGGAGGTTCAGAGAATCGTAACACTATATGGCTTGAAGCTTAACTCCATGTTTGAAAGTATAAATACCTGAGCAATTTTGCAGATTAAAATATCATTATACTTGACAAAAAAATTAGAATCATTTCCATTAGTACTTACAGAAAATACTTCCTAATTGTCATGAAGGTTTTTTTTTTAACTTGATGATTTTTCCAATCATGTTATAATTAAAGGTGGATAAAAGGCAAGAGAAAATATGCAGCATCATTTCACCCCAAGATTCCTTCTTCTCTCCACCTATGATTATGTCATTCACTTTGTGCTGAATTAAGCCCAATTGGGTGTGTGGGGGAGAATCTTAGATCTGATCTACATTTGACTGGCTGGCTCTGAAGTGAGCACCCAGGTACTATCTTAGTTTTAACTGAGTAGATGAACCAGGGTGCTTCTACACTGTGGCTGCCTCGTGGTCTCTGTAACACAGCAGATGATGAATACAGACTTAAGGCTATTTTCAAATGTTGTGTGCAAAACTTTCAATTGTCCTACATGGATTTATAAGCTTTATTTTCTTTTTAAACCAAGAGTGACAATGACAAGAGCTTAGCAGGGATCTTCTGAGATATTATTATCAACAATGACACACTGAGGATTTATATTCAAAGCACACAAATAAATTTTAGGAGAGAAAGCTGTGTATCTCCTGACATAGACAGATATTGAAAAATGATGTTACAATACATATTCTGTTTTCTTTTGTGTGAGTACATAATTTCTATCTCCTATTATAGTAGGCTGTTAAATTCATATTGCATTTTTGAAAGACAAAAATATTATTCTTTTAAGCACCTGTTTCCCCCATGCAACAGCTAAAGAGTTTTAGACATACTTGTAGATATCCAATGTTATAATTTTATACAACTTTAATTTTCTTCTCAACATAATATATTGTAGTTGACATTTGCTTCATAGAGTAATGTCAGACATCTACCTCTCCTCTAATCCTCTTTGGGTAAATGACTTTATTCTTATTTCCTTACATCTCGTTAAAAGTGTAATTTCTGATTACTGCATCTAATTCTTAGTGTGGAAAGTCCCTATATTTTATTTTTACTAAAATTCCAGAGTCTGAGTATGTTATAAAAATTTCTAACACCTACTTATGGCATAAAGAGGAGAATAACATCCATTATCCTGGGACTCTGAACCATAAGTGATAAAATAGTGGTATCAAAGTCTGTGTTAATGAAGAATATTCCAATTAGGCTAATTATATCTTAATTCCTGTACTATCATTCCTACTTCCCATTTCTCATTATTTTGATGAATTTCCCTTTGTATAACTAGCATTGTTGTGTTTGTTATTTGTAATAAAATTTTCAAAATACATGGGAGAAATAGATAATTTGTAATATTATATTGTAAGTTAGTTGATGGGTTCATCTTGAACATTTTCTATAATCAATGAGTCATAAGTAATATCACAGAAAATGCATCATCATTGTCAGCACACCTTGTATGGTTGTGCAACTAGTCTAGTGCTCCATATTGAGATAGAGTTTAACTATTGTTAATAACCTAATGTGCATTTCATATATAAATTATCTTGGTTTTTTTTAACCTGTAAATTAATTTCTAAAAGTGGAATCATTAGGACAAAAAGTTCAGAAGGTGTCTGTGCACTCCAGGCTGGGGAGGAGCTAGGTTTGTTTGGGGCCTGTGCTCTCCTGGCTGTTGAGAGGCTTATTGTGTTTGAGACCTGTGTGCTCTAGATGGGTTAGGTGCTCACCCTGTTGGGGCCTGTGTCTCTGGATCCTCTGAGCTCCAAGGGTTAAGGAGTCCTGGGTGTGTGTGGGAACTGTGTGCCCAATCCTGGTTTCCAGAAACTTTGCATGTCTCCCTCCCCACTGCCTCCTGCCTCAGGAAACGATTTAGGCCTTGGATACCTCCTCTTATCCTTCCAAGCCCCAGTGCTGGCTGTCTCCTCTTACCAAGGCACCTACAATGGCTAACTCCACAGACCTGAGATCCAGTATGGTCCATGGAGACTGGTGGCCCATACCTCCTCTCTAACCCAACTTCCCTCCACTGCTGGTATCCACCCACCTGGGGACATAGCTCCTGTCCCTGATGGGAAGTACAGGAAGATCTGGAAACCACTTGCCAGGGAGTCCTCTACAACCTGATCAACTGGGTACAGTAAGGGAGTAGAGCCAAGTGCCACAGTCTTTGGGCCCAAAAGGCAAGGGATGGCTGTGATCCTTGGTTGAAGAGATTCCAGACCTCCAACCACAGCTCTCCCTTATCAGCCACCAATGAAGAGCACTTGCAACCTGCACAACCCACATATCTGTGGATATATGACATCCCACTCCAGTCTGGTTCAAACCCAAAATAGAACACTCATTAAAGATCCTACAGGGAAGACACTTGCTTCCTCCTCAAGAGAACAGACTAACCTCAAGATGGGTAGACCCCAATGCATTAACAACAAATAATACAACATACAGAGATCTCCACCAAGGTGGCCTAATCCTACAATGCAAGTCTCCAATGAAAACATACAGGAGACAACAGAAATTGAATACCAACAAGAAAGCACAATAAATGTATTTATCTGACCATGCAAATCACTGAACCAGAAAAAAATCATCAGAACAAATAACCACATAAATAAAATTGAGCAAAATAATTTTTCACAGCACACAGCTTTTGTCACCAGGTTTAACTTAATAGAGTAAATCCAAAGTGTCATCAAAAGACAGACAAATGAAATGAAGATGAGTCAGCAAAAAGAGTATCTCAATACCAGCTGAATAAGCTTAATAAAGACATGATTAAATGCAAGAATGAATTCCAGAAGGATCAAGAAAACCAAACCATGAACTGAAATTGGAACTCAGCAAGGGAATGAATACAATACAGAAAATGCAAGAGAAAACAAAAATCAAATAGAGCTTGCCAAAGCCTACCTAGAAACCCTCTGTAGCAGAGCAAATCATGTGGGAGACAGAACTTCAGATATGGAAGACAAGACAGAAGAAATGGTACAGGAGTCCAAAAACTTTGATAAGTTAAAAAATTATGCAAACAGAATATGAGGAAATTATGGGATACCCTAACAAAACCAAACATCTAGATCATGAGCATAATAGAAAGGGAAGAATTTTAAGCCAAAGGCATGGTGAACATATTCAACAAAATTATTGAAGAAAACTTTCCCACGATCTCAAAAGAGAAGCTCATCCAAATAGAAGAAGCTCACAGAACACCAAATGGACTGGACCAAAGAAGAAATTTGGCAGGGCACATCATAGTAAAAACTCTAAACAATGAAAACAAAGAGAGCTTACTAAAAGCAGTAAAAGTGGAACAACTCATAACATACAAGAACAATCCTATCAGAATTACTTCAGACTTTTCAGTGGAAACCCTGAAAACCAGAAGGACTTGGAATGGAGCAATTCAAAAATCTTAAAAACAAACAAACAAACAAAAAAAAAAAGCTACTACAGCTTCCAACCCAGCAAAAAGTATCCTTCATAGTAAATGGTGAAAGGAACACCTTCCATGATAAAAGCCAGCTCTATGATTATATGAACACTTCAGAGTATACTCCACACAGAAGAGTTGAACAATGAACCTCAAGAGCCTATAAGAGGAAGAACACAATAACCAAAACTAGAGCAAGCATGAAAATGTTTAAAGCCCAAGAAAGCACCAAACCCCATAAAGCCTCCAACATGACAGGGATTAACTTGAACCTCACAGTTATAAAATTAAATATTAATGGTCTTAAATCACCCATAAAGAAACACAAGTCAACAGGGTGAATCAGACAAATGGTCCCTTCCATCTGCTATCTTCAAGAAGCCCACCTTACTACTAAGGATAGACACCTCCTCAGGGTAAAAAGATGGAAAATGATTTTCCAAGCAAATGGAAATAAGAAAAAAGTAGGTGCAACTATATTAGTATCTGACAAAGTACATGGCAAACCAAAAGTAATCAAAATAGACAAAGAAGGACACTTTTACTCACCATGGGAATGATCCAACAAGATGGCATCACCATCATAACTCTGCATGCACCAAACACTGGTGCATCACAGTTTATACAACAAAACCTCCTTGATAATGCACCAGAAATAAATTTCAATACCATCATAGCAGGGGATTTTAGTACCACACTACCCTCAATAGACAGATAATCCAAGCAGAAAATCAACAGGGAAACACTAGATCTTAACAAAGCCGTAGATTAATTAGACCTAAAAGACAGCTACAGAACATTCCATCCTAATGCTACAGAATACACATTCTTCTCAGCAGTCAATGAAACCTTTCCCAAACTAAATCATATATTAGAGCATAAAGCATGCCTCTATAATCTCAGAAAACCTGACATTACTTCCTTCATCTTATCAGAACACAGTGCATTAAAGCTAGACATTAACAAGAGAAACAGCAGAAATTACATGAGCTACTGGAGACTGAACAACACACTATCAAACAAGGAATGGGTTGTGGAAAAAAAGTCTAGTGGGAAATTGTAAAATTTCTAGAACTGAATGATAACAAAAAGATAATATACCAAAATGTATGGAACACCATGAAGGCAGTCCTAAGGGGAAAATTCATAGCACTAAAAGCCTTCCTAACAAAGAGAGAGAGAGAGAGAGAGAGAGAGAGAAGAGAGAGATCAAATCAATAACCTAACCATCTACCTAAATGCATTGGAAAAACAATAACAATCCAACCCTAAGAGTTCCAGGTAAAAAGAAATAATAGGGCTGGAGAGATAGCTTAACAGTTAAGCACTTGCCTATGAAGCCTTAGGACCCCAGTTCAAGGCTCAATTCCCCAGGACCCACGTTAGCCAGATGCATAAGGGGGTGCATGCATCTGGAATTCATTTGCAGTGGCTGGAGGCCCTGGCACACCCATTCTCTCTATACATATACCTGCCTATTTCTCTCTCTGTTGTTCTCAAGTAAATAAATTTTAAAAAAATTAAAAAAAGAAATACTAAAGATAAATGCTGAAATTAATAAATTGGAAACAAAGAAAACTAATGAAACAAAGAGCTGGTTCTTTGAAAAAAAAATTGGCAAATCCCTAGCCAGTTTGATCAAATAAAAAAGAGAAGTCTCAATTTAACAAAATTATAAATAAAAAGGGAGAGGTCACAGCAGACACTAATGAAATTACAAGAATCATCAGGATATATTTTTGAAACCTCTATCCCACAAAATTGGATAATCCAGAAGAAATGGATGAATTTGTAGACACATGCAACCTGAAAAACCTAAATCCAGAGCAGGTAAATCTCCTAAATGAACCTACTCAATCCATCAAGATTGAAAATGTAATCAAACACCTTCCCAAAAGGAAAATTGCAAGACCTGAAAGATTCTCAGCTGAATTCTATCAAACCTTCATTGATGAAGGGAAACCACTTTTTCTCAAGCTTTTTAGCATCATCAGAGAACAGGGAATGCTCTCCAACTCCTTCTAATACTAAAACCAGACAGAGATACAACTAGAAAAGAAAAATACAGATCTACATCCCTGATGAACTTAGATGCAAAAATCCTTAACAAAACCCTTGAAAACTGAATTCAACAATACATCAAAAGCATTATGCACCTCAGTCAAGAAAGCTTCATGTCAGAGATGAGGGATGGGTCACCATAAGGAAATCGATTAATGTAATAGACTACATAAATAATCTTAAACACAAGAGTCACATATCATTTCAATTTATGTGGAGAAGGCCTTCAACAAAATGCAACACCACTTAATGATCAAAATACTGGGAAGACTAGGCATGAAGGGTCATATTAAGCCTATATACAATGCACCTAAAGCCCAAATTATACTTAATGGAGAAGACTCAAGGTTTCCCATTAAGATCAGGAACATGACAGTGGTGCCCACTCTCACCACTGCTCTTCAACATAGTATTGAAGTCCTAGCCAAAGGAATAAGACAGAATACAGGTATAAAAGGGGTAAAAATTGGAAAGGAAGAAGTTAAACTAGCCCTATTTTCATGATCCTATACATAAGTGATCCAAAAGATAATTTCTAATCCAAACAACTTTTAATGGTGAAAAATTCCTTCAGCAAAGTGATGCGATACAAAATTAATACAAAAAAAATAAGTAACATTCCTATACACAAACGCACACAATAAAAACAAGGGCTGGAGAGAAAACTTAGAAGTTAAGGCACTTGTCTATGAAACCTAAGGACTCATGTTCAGCTCTTCAGGTTCCATGAAAGACAGATGCTTAGTGACACAAGCATAGCATGTTGCACATACACACAAGGGAGTGCACACACTTGGAGTTCAACTGCAGTGGCTAGAGACCCAGGCATGCTAATTCTCTCTCTCTCTCTCTCTCTCTCTCTCTCTCTCTCTTTCTCTCTCACATAAAAAGGTCAGTCTTTTGTGCTTGCCTCAAAATAAATAAATAAGAAAGACAAGTCAGAGAGGCTGTCCCATTTTCAATAGCCACAAAAAACAAATACATTGGAATAACACTAATAACACTAAACAAGGAAATGAAAGAGCTATATAAAGAAAGCATAAAAACACTAGTAAGAAACTGAGGAGGACATGAGAAGATGGAAGTATCTTCCATGTTCCCGGATAGGTAAAATTAATATTGTGATAATGGCAACTCTACAAAAAGCAATACAAAAATTCAATGCATTACCAATAAAAATCCAAGAATTATTCTTCACAGAGATAGAAAAAATAATCTCAAAATTCATATGGAATGGCGGAAGGCCCCAGATAGTAAAAAAAAAAAACAAAAACAAACAAACAAAAAAAAACACTTCTGGAAGTACCTCCATACCCAGTCTAAAGCTATACTACAAAGCCATATGTGATAGTTAAGGTGATGTCAAATTGATCTGTTTAGTAATCCACAGAAATCCCTTTTGGGTGGGTCTCGGAGGTTGCTTCCAGGAAGGATCAACTAAAGGAGGAAGTCTTTCCCCCAGAGTTAGCCCTTCCCCCAGAGCAGGCAGCCCCGCTCAGACAGGGACTTCATATAAGGAAGCTCTGGGTGAAAAGAGCCTCTTCCTTCCACTTGGCTCCCAAAGCTGCTTGCTGCATTCCAGCATGGTTTAAAGACCAGCATGGACTGAAACCAGCATCAACTGGAGACCCGCATGGATCAAAATCCAGTGGCTCCTCAGGAAGCCTTCAGGACTTCCAGTACCATCTGCAGTTCCTGATCAGGACTTCTGAGGCATCTATCTGGCCATGTGGACTGAGCAGCTACCAGGTTCCTTGATTCTAGGGTCTGCAACTGCTATTGGACTACCGTAAACTAATCCAATAAATTCCCTTTTTAAAATAATTCATTCTAGCAGTTCTGTTCCTCTAGAGCACCCTGACTAATACACCATAGTAATAAAAACAGACTTATAGACCAAGCTAACAGAATTGAAGAAACAGTCCTTATTTTAAGTACCTAACACTACTTGATCTTTGACAAAGTAGTCAACAGCATACACTGTGAAAATACAGCATCTTCAAAAATGGTGTTAGACAAATTGGAGAACCAAATGTGGTAAAATGATACTACATCCTTTTCTCTCGTCAAGCACATAAAATCAACTCCAAATTGATTAAACCTCAGTATAAAAACTGAAACTCAGCCGGGCGTGGTGGCGCACGCCTTTAATCCCAGCACTCGGGAGGCAGAGGTAGGAGGATCGCCGAGAGTTCGAGGCCACCCTGAGACTACAGAGTGAATTCCAGGTCAGCCTGAGCTAGAGTGAGACCCTACCTCGAAAAACCAAAAAAAAAAAAAAAAAAAAAAAAAAAAAAAAAAAAAAACTGAAACTCTAAAACTACTGGGTGAAAAAATAGGGGGGACTCTCCATGACGTAGGAGTGTGGAAAAAGTTCCTGAACAATAACCAGTAGCACAGAAAATTAAGCAGTCACTCAATCAGTGGGATCTTATGAAGCTAAAACTATTTTTTTATAGATAAACATACCATAAACAGAGCCAACAGACTACCCACAGAATGGGAGAAAATCTTCACTATCTATACCACTGACAAAGGCCTAATATCTAGAATCTACAAAGAACTCAAAAAACTAAGCAATAAAAAAGTAAACAATTTACTCAAAAATAGAGCAGAGAAGCCAGGAGTGGTGGTGCATACTTTTAATCCCAGCACTTGGGTGACAGAGGTAAGTGGATCACCATGAGTTTGAGGCCACCCAGAGATTACATAGTGAATTCCAGGTCAGCCTTTGCTAGAGTGAGACCCTACCTCGAAAAAAAAAAAAAAAAAAGTGCAGAAAACTGAATTGTTAATTCTCAAAGGAAGAAATACAAATGGCTAAAAGTCACCTAAGAAAATGTTAAGCATCCTTAACCATCAGGGGAATGCAAATTAACACAGCTATAAGATTCTACCTTACGCCAGATAGGATGACACTCTTAAAAAAATCAAACAACAGTAAATGTTGGCAAGGAGGCAGGTAAAGAGGAATACTCATTCACTGTGGCTGACAGTGCAAACTTGTATAACCACTATGAAAACCAATATGGAGACTCCTGAAAAAATGAAAATAGAGCTACTAACTGATGTAGTTATTTCTGTACTGGGCACCTACCCTAAAGGCTCCACTCTTCACTGCAGAGATATTTGATCACCTATGTTTATTGCTCCTCAATTCACAATAGCTAAGAACAGGAATCAACCCAGATGTCTATCGTTTGATGATGATAATGAAGACATGGTACAAATACATAATGGGATTGCACTTAGCAGTAAGGAGAAATGAAGTAATGAAATCTGTAGTAAAATGGGGAGACTTGGAACAGATCCTACAAGCACAGAAAGACAAGTTCTGTATGTTCTCCCTCATCTGTGATTCCTAAACTGAAAGAGCTTGAGTTGCAAGTATATCTGACAAATAACTCAAGGGACAGACAATAGGAATGGAAATGTTTGGGGAAAAGGGAATGGGAGGAGGGGGAGATATACAAAAAAACAAATCCAAAATGACTTGGTACTATGGAAACATTCCTCCTGGATAGTAGACTAAAAGATATAAAGCTCAATAATAGCATGGAGGGATTGTCTAGTAAGAAGGGCCCAGGAAAAGGGGGTAAGAATCAACCCAAAAATATTTGGCCCTGGCTTGCAACTCCTAGTACCAGAAATTGGTTTAGAAGCTGCTGAGAGGACAACAATAAAGTAGACTTAAAACACACCAACCAAGGCTCAGGGAATTTTGTGGAATAGGGGGTGGGATGATTGGATGAGCCACAGGGTGGCTTTCAGTAGAATGGTGGCAGAAAGAAGGAAAATTTTCATACCAACACATGATGCATCATAGAAAGTTTCTATTTATTAAAAAAAAAGATAAAAGAATTCAGGAAAAATGTAATCATTGAATCACAAAGACATGGCCCCACAAGGCAGATTGCACCTTATACTCCTTCTGAACATACCCATTTTGATAAGATTTCAGCCCTGAGTTGAATTATAAGATGGTAGAGAGGGCAATATGAAGCTATTCACAATTCACTTGTCCATGTGCAAAACTGAGAAACCAATTAGCCTTGGGTTTGGAAAGGAACATGGATGTATACTAGACTCCATGCATGCCTCATACTATTTAGAAGTTCTCCACAGCATTCTCAGTACAATTGAACAAAAACAAATTATGTAGATATTTGTGGTGAATTGAGACTGTCACTGGTCTCGAGAGAGCTACAATTCCCAATTGTCCCAATTCAGTGCCCTTTTGAAGCCCTCCCTATCTCTCATCTGCTTATAATATAGAATCATTTAGTGCCTCTATCTTCTTAGGTAGGACTTCTGCTTAAAATATCTGTCTATATACAAGTAGATCACATTCAAGTGCTGACATACTAACCTAGAGGAAAGTATTGAAATATTGTGAAAATTCATATATTAGTTGGTTTAATTCCAATTATACATTAATAGTTCCCTGATATATTCATGTATACTTTACAACCAAACAGCTTCACAAGGAGTAAAGTATTCTGTGTCATTCTTAAATGTTACTCATCTAATTACTACACATGTAACCTTTATGGAATGAGACGCCTTCTCAATAATTACTTAATAACAAGATCTTTGGCTGGGGAATTGGCTCAGTGGGTAAAGCACTTCCCATGGGAGTGTAGGTCCTTGAGTTCAGACACCCAGAATGCACATGAAGCTAGAAGCTATTTCTGCAATCCCAGCTCAGTTATGCCCAGAAGGGAGATGAAGATAGGAGACCCATTGGAAGCTTGCAATCCAGTTAGCCTGGTTAGTGCAGAAGTGAACAAAGACATGAGACTCTCCCTCAAACAACATGGAAGCAGAGGATTGACACCCAAAGTTGTCCTATGACTTTCACTGTGTGCCATGGAAACACATGTGGCCACACTCACACACAGGAAGGTGTACAAACACACATATGTACACATCACATACACACTCCAATAACAAAAACAAAAAAAAATTAAAACCTGAGCATTGTGTGTTGCTTTTCCAAAGAGGACAAGTTAGTGCTTTCCTGATTTTATGAGGAAGATTGGTTTGTGGATTAAATTGCTATGACCATTTCTATTGTTTTTTCTTTTTAATCAAAGAGAAAAATGGTTGAGGAACACATGAGTCTAGATATGAAACTAGAAACTCTGACTGTGAACATAATTGTCATAGATGTAAAAGTTCTTAATAAGCCCCTAGTTCTAGTGGCATATCACAAATACAGCACTTTGAAGGTCTCCTTAAAAATTAATTTGCATGCTTATTCTTAAGTCACATCCATATTACAGAGAACACAAAAATACATTCAGTTTTTTAAAAAGTGGTTATTGTAAAAGGAATTTTACAAGGTAAGATTGGTATATTCTTTGTTCCTAAATCCTTCTCCATAAATGGTGAGATATTCATGTAATTACATGACAGGAGAGAGTAAGAGATTACCAGCAATTTATTTGTCAATAAAGTTCATTTTTCTGCAATTCAATGTTAGCTGTGAGTTGAAACCTCAGGCATTCTTTTATTGTACAATTATTGAAATTCATTGACTGCTGCAAAAGTGAACAATGACCTTTCCTAAAAATTCATTTGTTTCATATGAAACATCTTTTTAGATGTATGTGCTGAATTAATCATTTGTATGCATTGCAAATTCCTATTGATATCATAAAATATACTCAGTATTAAGGAAATTTATTTAATGACAGCCCGAAATGTACAATCAATGAAAAAATGTTTCACTAGGGAGCAATAAAGCTAAACACAGTTGAAGTAATCTGGGAAGCTCACTTTGTCTTTGAGCAGGAACCAATAAATGATGTATAGTCTGTGCATCTGATTGCTGGAGTCAGGAGGTGCCTAATGAGCAGGTGAAATGAGTAATGACTGAGTACACCTTCCTCAGCTATCATCATGCCCACTGGGAGCATGTCAAGAATTGGTGATAGAGAAAAATACTTTAAAAACTTTTGTGAAAGCTAGCTAGTTGTTTCTAACTTAATCTAATACATTTTATCAAATATGCAAAAAATCTCTGTATATTAAAAAGGCAAGATCTGTCTATTTTTAAGGATCTTCTGTTTGAATGGGAAAGTTAAATATAGTACACAATGGCTATTACAATTACTGTTTGGTTGGGTCAGACTCCCAAAATTGAGTCATCAAGGACAGCAGGATGGCCACAGACATAAGAAATTGGGTTATCCATATTCCTCAAGAAGACGCCCACCCATTACCCCTTCCTTGCCTAAAAATGTCCCCAGGTCATGGTTTCCTGCCCCATTATCTCATAAGTCACCTGGTCACTGTTCTGGTGTCACACTCTGGCTATCTTAGATGTCTCCTAAAGAAACCTTTTTTATTCAACTTTTCCCTTCCTCAACTTCCCCCAGCTGAAAAGCCCTATAAAGCCCACTATCTGGAAACTCAGGTTGACTGTACTCCTCTCTTGTGAGTCAGCCCTGGCAGCTTGTGTTTTTTCCAAATAAAAGCTTTCATCTTTGCCTCAAAGTGGTCTTCCATGTTCAAAGCAAACACATCTCTTAAAATTACTTTACTGTCTCATTCACCCAAACTCCTTCCATTTGCTCCTAAACTTCTCATGTTGACTACTTCCCATGTTGCAGCAATCCAGCTTAAGCTGTCATTTTCTGTTTGGCTGTTGTCAATTCCCTAAAGGGACTCCCCATACTTGATATTCTACCAAATACTCTGCTTAGAGCAGCCAAAGAAACTTTACAAACCCACATCTTGTCTTGAGCCTGTCAGCCCTTCACTCTTTCACTCTTATTTTGCTTCCCTTTGTTTGGATAATAAAAAATCAAAGTCTTTACTGGCCTCATAAGTGTAGCTTGCTATTGTGTGCTCTGGAACCTCTACTCACTGCATTCTTTCAAGAATGTACGTAAAAGCCTTCTTGTAACTCCTCTCCCACATGAATCTCTACTGGCATGGGGAAACTGGCTATAACACCCATAAGCCCACCCCCAACAATACACTGCCTCCAGGAAGCATTAATTTCCAATTGCCATCAGCTGGGGAAACTAGCATCCAGAACACTAAAGTTTATGGGGGACACCTGACACAAACCACCACAGTGTGTGTGTGTGTGTGTGTGTGTGTGTGTGTGTGTGTGTAAATGATATTTGAGCAGTTTCTAATTTTTCCTATTCTAATTATGTTGTTATGAACATTTGTGTTTATGTTTTGTGAAGACATAAGTTTTCATCCCTTGGGTACATACCTAGGAATGAAGTTATTGGATCAGGTCCTGGTGTAAATCTACAATGAGCTTTGAATGATCAGCCCCCTTCCTCAGTGGCTGCATCATTCTACAATTCTGCAAGGAATCAGTGAGAATTCTAAATTTTCCCTACTGCTGAAGACACCATGTGAGGTTGACACATAATATGGAGTGACTTGGCTGGAAGCTGGAGAGAGTCAGTCCCCAGACAGTCAGTGTGTTAAGTGCCAGAAGGTGCTACATGGGTGACTGGGGAAAAATGACCAATATCTGTCCAAGCAACTCATGGTCTAACCTTCTTAACAGCAAATAACCTGTTTTAATGCTCACACAAATGCAATAGTGGCACACAGCCATGGTGGGAAACTATCTGCTCTTGATTTGGCTAACTGATCCACTCAGTAGAATGGAACCCATAGCTGGAGCTGGGAAACAAGTCAGAACCATATCCAAACATGAGCCCGCTCTCCATTGTCAAGCTACCACCAACTGTGGGCTATAAGAGGGCCTACACCTATTAAATTCTCTATTAAAAAAATAAGGGTTATACTATTTATCTGGTGCTAACTTTACTCTCTGTTGAAGAATTTGCTTCTCTTTTTCTGATAGATGCAGATCCTAAGGACAGAACCACTTCATCATACCTCAAAAGGGCCTGAGCTGAAACTAAGAATAATTGGCAAAACAAACAAGGGTTCTGTTTTCTTGGTGAACCCAGTAGTAGCACAAGGATGAAAGAGACTGACACAGAGAACAATCAACTCTTACCAAATCAGATATCCAGAGACACAGAGGCTCCCAAGACCCCATCACTGAAGCAGAACCAAAATGAACCCAACATGGCTCAGGGGTATTTTGTGGAAGAGGAGGTGGAAAGAATGTCAGAGCCACACATTGGATCATGACAAGCAGAGACATATCCTCCTACTCATAACTGTGGGCTAACTCCACAATGCATGACCCATGTACTTCAACAAGGAGGGGCCAGGGGGAAGGGGGAGGACATGGAGGAGGCTAACAATGGTACCAACTTGACTGTATTCACTGAGTAAAAAACTGATTAATAAAATAAAAAAAAAAAAAGGATTTCCAGTCAAGATGGTGTCTGCCTAACCACACACATCACCTCCTGGGCAAAGAAAGACAGGCCCCATTGTCATCAGAAGCCTATTAAAAGCAAACATAAAAGGGAATAATCACTGAAGAAATTTCAAGGGTAGAATACAGATTCCTCATAAATTAAATAAGATTCCTAGACTGTGATGGGCAGACCACAGCACAAAAGGTATAATATGAAAAATCAAATACAAGTAAATCCAACAAGATTGCCCATTCCCACAATGGATGTCTCTAATCAAAACATAGAAGAGGAAATAGGATTAGAACCCCAAAATGAATATACAAGCTCTGCCACCCTGGCAAGGAAATATCAGAACTTGCAGAAAATCAGCAAAGGTCAATAATTGTATGAAAATTGTCCTCACTTGAGTAGACCTAATAGAAAAGAAGCAGGTAGGGTTCCAAAGAGTGTTAAATGATCTGAAGGACAGGGGAAAAAAAAAAAAAAAAAAAAAAAAAAAAAACAGGACATCAATAACGAGCCAGCTAAGCTCAATGAAAACATAAATAAATGCAAGGATGAATTCCAAGAAGCATTAAGATAAAATTGACGTGAAAAGTGAACTTGACAGATGGATGGAAACTAACAGAAAATGGCATTGAAAGTACAAACAAAATTGAACAAGCACAAAATGCTATAGAAGCTCTCAAAAATAGAGTCAGCCATGGGAGGATAAAAACTCAGAACTAGAAGACAAAAGAGAAGAAACAACTCATGAGTCCAAAAGTTTCAATATGTTCAAATATTTTTATGAACAGAACATGAGAGAACTCTGGGATACCCTTAAGTGTCCCAACATATGGATCATAGGAATACCAGAAGGGGTAGAAATTCAGACCAAAGGCATGAAGAACTTATTCACAAAATTATTGAACAAAACTTTCCCACACTCTCTAAAGAAAGTCCCAAAAGTTACAAGAAGCTAACAAAACTCCAAACAGATGGGACCAGAGGAGTAATTCTCCAGAACATATTATCATCAAGACTCTAAACATCATTAACAAAGAGAAAATCCTAAAAGCAGCTAGGGAGAAACAACATATTACATATAAAGGTAAGCCCATCAGAATTACTTCAGACTTCTCAATGGAAACCCTGAAAACCAAAAAGGCCAGGAATGGAACACTGCAAAGTCTAAGAACTTATGGTTTCTGACACAAACTACTCTACCCATCAAAACTATTCCTCATAATTCATGGTGAAAGAAAATGTTTCCTTGATAAAACTCAGCTTTACAACTACGTGAACACAAAGCCAAACCTAGAGAGTGCTTCAGGGAATTCTCAACACAGAAGAATTAAACAACCAACCCCAAGTGCAGATCACAATAACCAAACTCAGAGAAGTTACAAAAATCTACCAAGTCCAAGAAAACATAAAACCACATAAACCATAACAATATGTAGGGACTCAATCAAACCTCACAGATTTTCCCCTAAATTTAATGGCCTTAATTCCCCAGTCAAGAGACATAAGCTAACAGGGTGAATCAGAAAATGAGACCCACTCAATCTGCGGTCTTCAAGAAACCCACCTCACCACTAAAGAAAGATGACACCTCAGGAAGAAAGGGTGGAAAATGATATTCCAAGCAAATGGAAATAAAAAGCAAGCAGGCATAGCTATACTAATATAAGATAAAATGACTTCAAACTAAATGTAGTCAAAAAAGACAAAGAAGGCCACTACTTACTTATCAAGGGAATGATCCAGCAAGAGGATATCACAATCATCAATCTTTATGCACCAAACATAGGTGCACCACAATACATAAAACAAAACCTACTTGACAACAAAACAGAAATAACCACCAACACCATCATAGTTGGGGAATTCAATACTCAACTATCAGCAATAGAGAGATCATCCAAACAGAAAATTAACAGGAAAGTAAGAGAGCTCAATAAAACCATAGATGAGTTAGACCTAACATACATCTACACAACATTCTACCCCAAATCCACACACTACATATTCTTCTCAGCAGCCCATGGAACCTTCTCTAAAATAGATTATACACTGGCTCATAAAACCTGCCTCCATATATTTAGGAAGATTAACACAATTTCTTGCATGATATCAGATCACAATGCTGTATTCCTAGAAATTAACAACAAAAACTGCTCTAGGAATCCCATCATCTCCTGGGAACTGAACAACACAATTTAACCAATAAATGTGTAGTGGACAAAATGAAAAATTAAATTGCAAAATTTCTAAAAATGAATAACAATTAGAACACAGCATACCAAAACTTATGGGGTACACTGAAGGTATTCCTCACGGGAAAATGAATTGTAAATTAAGAAAACAATTAAGAAAATTGATGAAACAAAGACATGTTTTTTTTGGAAAAAATATACAAGATTGATAAACCCCTTGCCAATTTAATCAAGTGAAAAAAAGAGACACTTCAAGTGAACAAAATTAGATATGAAAAAGGAGAGATCACAGTAGACTTAAGTGAAACTGGGGAAATCATCAGGACTTATTTTAAAAACCTCTACTCCACAAAACTGGATAATATGGAGGAAATGGATGAATTCCTGGACACATACCACCTACCAAAGCCATATTCAGAGCAGATTAATCTCCTAAACAAACCTATCACATCCATCAAGATTGAAAAAGTAATCAAAAACCTCCCCAAAAAGAAGAGTCCAGGACCATATGCCTTCTCAGTTGAATTCTATCAAACCTTCATGGAAAATTTGAAACCAGTATTTCTCAAAATGTGCCACATAACCAGAGAACAGGGAAAGCTCCCTAACTCCTTTTATGAAGCTACTATCACCGTAATACCAAAACCAGGCAGATATGCCACAAGAAAAAAAAAAAAAACTATAGGCCTATTTCTCTGATGAACTTAGATGCAAATCTAATGAGCAAAATCCTTGCAAACTGAATCCAACAGCACATCAAAAGCATGATCCACCTTTATCAAGTATGCTTCATCCCAGCAATGCAGGGATGGTTCAACAAATGGAATTGTGCCAATGTAATATACCACATAAATAAGCTTTAAACATAAAAAAACACTTGATCATTTCAATAGATACAGAAAAATGCCTTTGACAAAATACAACATCATCTCATGATCAAAACATTGGAGAGAACAGGCATGGACGGTCTGTATCTCAACATAATAAAGGCTATATATAAACCTCCTATATCCCAAATAGTACTTAATGTTGAGAGCCTGAAGGAATTACCACTGAGATCAGGAACAAGACAGGGGTGTCCACTCTCACCTCTGCTCTACAACATAGTACTGGAAGTCCTAGCTCAAGCAATAAGACAGGAGAAAAAATAAAATGGATACAAATTAGAAAGTAAGAAGTTAAATTAGCCCTTTCACACAGATGACATGATTCTACACATAAGTGATCCAAGGACCTCCATCTCAAAACTCTTAATGGTGATTAACTCCTTCAGCAACATAGAAGGATAAAAAATCAATGCACAAAAATCAATAGCCTTTCTATATGCAAAAGAAGAAGATACAGATAATGAAACAACTGACATTGTCCAATTTTCAATACCATCAAAAAAATAAAATACCTTGGAATAACATTAACCAAGGAGGTGAAACACCTACACAATGAAAACATAAATCATTCAAAAAAAGAAATTGAGGAGGACTTTAGAAAATGGAAAGACCTCCCATGGTCCTGGATAGGCAGATTTAAGATTGTGAAAATGGCAATAAGTGACAGAATGGGAGAAAATTTTTGCTAGCTAACCAACTGACAGAGATATAATTTACAAAGAACTCAAAAACCTAAACAATAAAAATTCAAACAACCCACTCACAAAATGGGGCAGAGAACTATACAGAGAGTTCTCAGAGGAAAAATTACAAATGGTAAGCATACACTTAAGAAAATGTTCATCATCCCTAATCATTAGAGAAATGCAAATTAAACAACTATGAGATTCCACCTTACCTCAGTAAGGATAGCAAACACTAAATAATCAAATGACAACAAATGCTGGTGAGGATGTAGAGTAATAGGAAACCTCATTCACTGTTGGTGGGAATGTAAGATGGCACAACCACTATGGAAAGAAATATGGAGACTCCTTAAAAAGCTGACTATAGAGTTACCAATAGGACCATATCCAAGAAATGAGCCTGCTCTCCAGTATCAAGCTCCAACTAATCAAGAGGACCTACTCCTGTTAAACTCTCTCTAAAATAATAATGGTTATACCATTTATCTAGTGCTGAATTCACTCTCCATTGGAGAATTTGCTTCTCTTTTTCAGATGGGAGATGGGCACAGATCCTGAGGAAAGAATCATCACATTGTACTTCACCAGGGACCCAGCTGAAACCATAGAATAATTGGGGAAATGAGCAAGAATGTTGCTTTCTTGGTGAACCTGGTGCCAGCACAAGGGTGAAGGAGATAGACACAGAGGACACTCAATTCCTACCAAACAAGATATCCAGAGACACAGTGTCTCCCAAGACCTCATCACAGAAGTAGACCTAAAACAAGTCCAACATAGCTCAGAGGAATTCATGGAAGAAGGGGCGGAAAGATTGTTAGAGCCACAAGTTGGGTCATTATGCACAGAGACATTGCCTCTTCCTCATAACTGATGGCTACCCCCACAATGCATCACCCACAATCTCCAATGAATATAGTCCCTTCTGAAAGGGGGGGGCAGAGAGGAGGCTAATGATAGTACCAACATGGCTGTATACATACTGTATACATAACTAACAATAAATAAATATAAAATATGCATAAATTTACTCCAGAGCAAATATCTACAATTTTAGTGTAGGTTGGCCAAGTAAGTAACAGTTCAAAAGATATCTAAGATTTTTTACATACTTTTATACATTCAGGAATAAACTATCATAATAAAATTAAATGTATTTTATTAGTAATTTTTATTTTTAATGTGGAAACAAAGCTTTTAATAATGGGCATAAAGGCATAAATATAAAGTTATATATATATATATATATATATATATATATATATATATATATATAGTTTTTACAGATAATTGAAGCTTTTATAATGAATTTAATGAGTATTCATTTTTATATGCTATTCAAGTGATTAAAAATGGATATTATGGGCTAAGGAGGTGAATCAGGGGCTAAAGGCATTTTCTAGCAATGCCTGATGGCCTGGGTTTTATTCCTCAGTACCCATGTAAAGCCATATGCACAAAGTGGTGCATACATCTGTAATTCATTTACAATGGTAGGAGGCCCTTGTGTGCATATTCTCTTTGTCTGTCCATCTGCCCATTTCTCTCTGTCATAAATAAATAAAAATATTTTATTTTTTTTTAAATGGAAGATTCTATGCTAGAGAGATTGCTTAGTGGTTATGGCACTTGCCTGTGAAGCCTAAGAACCCATGTTTGACTCTCCAAGTCCCATGTAAGCCAGATGCATGACATGACAAAAGCGTGCAAAGTCGCACATGTACACAAGGTGGCTCATGCATCTGGAGTTACAGTGGCTGGATACCTTGGACTGCCAATTCTCTCCCTCTCTCTCACTCTCACTCTCTTGCAGAAAAAAAAGAAAGAAAGAAAAGCCCAGTCTGTTATAAGATTCTCTTTTTTTTTCGAGGTAGGGTCTCACTCTAGTGCAGGCTGACCTGGAACTCACTACGTATTCTCAGGGTGGCCTCGAACTCACAGTGATCCTCCTACCTCTGCCTCCCAAGTGCTGGGATTAAAGGCATGCGCCACCATGCCCGGCTAAGATTCTCACTCAGAATCAGTTGCACCTTCTTTACAAAAAATAATCTATGCTCTCTTAATATTAGTTATAACAACTCACTGGTATAGCTGATGTTTTCATTTTTACTATACTTAAGAATTTTTAAAATTATGCAAAAGCAATTATTATTTGCCTCATTGCCCAGATATCTATAGTCATACATAATTTCAGTTTTTAATAGGCAACATTTTAGATCTCCTCACATAGCATTTGCCTATATTTTTTTCTTTCATATTACTTGAATTTTGTTTGAATTTATAAAAGTGCTTTAATATTTTATAATAAAACATCTTCATAACATATTCACTCCTAATGTGCAAAAGGATATAATGAGTAGCATCACTTAGAAAGATTCTTAGCACATAATACAATAATTACTTGATTTATAACACATTCCATAGAATATTAGCTGTCTTGCTTATTTTTTCTTAAGCTATTATAGACACGAGAAAAAGAAAATCTGAACTCATTACTCATGATATATGTGTATACAAAGGAAGGAATTAATTTAAGAACTTAATGATCTAAATTTATAATCAGTTGTGGTTATAAGGGAAATTATAGCTGATAGATAATAGTGCCATACATGGGCTTCTTAGCCATCTGTCTTTGGGACAACTTTTTTTCTATTTGAGCAGAAATCCAAACATACATAGTAAGTTATATCCATGGTGGGACCATATCCACATTTTATAGAAGGAGAAATCAGATACAGTAGTAAATTTTGGGTGATTTCTACCCTTGCAGTAGCCATGACCTCATCCTTGATTTATTACACACTGTCCCCACAATGAACCATGGCTCAGCACCTACTTTGTCTTTTTCACTGCAGTTCTTCTTTGTATTAAGATTTAAGAGCCTTCCCTTTCCCTTTATAAAACTATTAAATCTTTTTTTATGGCTCCTGTGGTGGTTTGAATAGATGGCCCCCAATATATTCAGCTTTTTATTTGTTTGTAGTTTGCATCTGCAGCCACCTGGCTGGAGGCAGTGTCACTGGGTAGATCTTAAGGTGTGGTGGTGGGTTTCAGATTTCAATCTAAAGATATGTAAAGTGTGCCTAGCTGGAGTTCCTTAAGTGTGCTGTGCTATGTGGCTTTTGGCTTTTTGGCTTGTACTTCTCTCTCTGCTTGGTCCTGTGAAGGCAGGCCAGTTTCTGCCATTTATGGAACTTCCCCTGGATCTGTAAGCTTCAATAAATCCCTTCCTCCATAACTGTGCCTGGTCTGGAAGTTCATCTCGGTGAACATGAAGCTGTCTGCTTACAGCTCCCCCCTACACACATCCAGAATCCACCCCCTCCCATTCTCTAGCTTCTGCCATACTTTAGTACCTCACCCCAGGTCTCAGCCATGACATGGTGGCAGGCCACCCAGGGCCATACCATGGCCCTTGACTGGCAGGTCCTCTACTTGGGGCTCAAATCTTACTTTTTCATTATACTTTAGCAGCCTGAAGTTATAGAAATATCCCCCTTTATTATCTTTCCCGGAATCTCTTATGCAGCATGTATTCACTGTGGGACCTTAGAGTGTGCAAGACCTTTCCCTTTATTCAAATGTTTTGTATTGTTATTAGTAGTAATAGTAGTATTATTAACAACATATTTTGCATGGATACATTGTGTGTTGGTGCCCTCCTTTCCCTTGTCCTTGTCCCCATTCCACGGGGGATACTCCTCCGTGGGGTTGCAGGCATTTATTCCCCATGGGGTTGTGGTTTTGATTATTGTCTTGTAACGTTCTCCTCAGAAGAGGTAATTTCTTTTAAAGCTTGTGGCTCCCCAGCTATACCAAGGAAAATAAGAAAGCCATCTCCCTTTGAAAGAAACCTTACATGTCAATAGTTTATGGAATGTCACACCAACCCTCATAATTCTTTGACAGAGATACTGTTAGTACAGCCACAATTGACTTAAAAATAACAATGCTTGTATTGATTTCAACCACTGCTGTCCATTATGTCTGAGACAAAACTACATATAGGGAACAATTATATGGTTATTAATGCATGATATGGAATTAATTTCATACTATAAATAGTTGCAGTAACAGGAATTGGCCCTTAAACTTCACAATATTCAATAGGATATAGACAGCAGGGTATTTAAATACCCTTTAAATACTTTAAATACTAGTTTATATTTGTTTTTATGAAAATATATTTTAATAGAATCTTTAATATCAGAGCTAGATAAGCTTTTCTGCCATGGGCTGAACAGTGAGTATTTCAGGCTTTACCAGCCATCTGTTCTTCATTACAAAAACCATTCTGTGCTGTAATGGCAAGCATGGACAATCCATAGATGGCTGGGTATGGCTGTGTTCTAATACAGTTTCATTTATGAACACTGGCATTTGAATTTCATATAATTTCCACTTTACAAAATATTCTTTTGAAAATTTAAACCACTTCAAATGTAAAGACTATAGTTAAGTTTGTGGCTCATGGTAATACAAACTAGACTTGACTCATGAGTCATAGCTTGCTGATTTTGTTGTCACCTAAGAAATTGCATTTTATTTGTTTTTAGTGGTCTTTGACATATACTATGCAATAATCTTAACAAATCGAGGAGGGATATAGATTCATGATTCATTGTGACAAAGTTTTACTGGGTTTTTCAAAAGTCCAAAATTTAAATTAATATATATTTCTTGTATGAATTTTACCTAGGCAGTAAATATCACACAGTAGCAATGTTCAGTTCAAGCAAATGAATGGGGTTTGGACATAGCTGGGCTCTGCTACTCATTTAATGATGATGTGCCCAGGGAAGTTACTAAAACACTTTTTTTTTTCAGAACATGTCACAGATATCTTTTATCTGTCGCTAGTTTTAAAGATAGTGTTTGAATAATTCTATTTTTTAAAATTGTAAAACAGGTTTGAAAGAAAATGAAGCCTATCAAAATGATTGCTTTTTAACAACCTCCTAAACAAAATAATCAATAGCAACACCAAAAACAAACCAAGAGAACAAGAAACATCACAAGCATACCAATGTTCTTTCTACATCTTAAATGATTAGTTATGTATTCAGGACAATTAACTTCTATGTACAAGTTTTTACTTCTTGGAAACTTATTATGGTTTTCTGAATCTATGTTTGTAAGCTGATAAAGAGATTGTACATTGCTGCAGATGGCACACATACCAGGATGAATTTTGCTTGGTGTTTTATGCAAGTGTTTAGTGCATTTCTTCTGTAACTCAGGAGTTGGTGATGTCTGCAGTCGTGTGTACATGGCATTAGCATTATCTTTTCTGCTCTAGTGTTTCAGCCACTCCTAATTTTCTAATCTTACTGCTTGTTTTCTAACCTTTTAAAGCAAATATGTCCTATTAACATACATCACAATCAAAATTTTTACAGTTGTCTCCAAGGTATGTAGAGATGAATTGGTCTGTACTCAATTTGTGAATATAGAAAGTGTATTAGTGGGACTAGAAAGATGGCTCAGAGGCTTAAGGGTCCTTGCTTGTAAAGCTTTCAGGTCCATGTTCAATCCCTAATACCCACATAAAGCCAGATGCACAAAGTGTGCATGCATCTAGAATTCATGTGAAATAGGAATAGTTCCTGCCACACCCATTCTCTCTCTCTCTCTCTTTTTCTCTCTCACACTCTCTCTCAAATGGACAAACAAAATATTAAAAGAAAATATATTAGTGAAAATTACTATGCTATTTATTTCAAAGATTACAAAAAATATATTTTTAGTTAAATGTTTGAGCTGCCCCAAACCTAAGATCTTTTAAATGAGGCAACCATGTCCCTGTTTCCTTTGTGGTTTGTTCTGGAATTCAGGCATCATGTGCACAGAGCTATCTTCAGGAGGTAATGAAGAAAAATCAAATTGTCTCTATCTTTGAGAACCTCAGGTCTGAGAAGTAATGTTCTGGGCACAGTATAAGAAGCATGGGTAGATACCCTGCAGAAGAACAGTCAAATGCATCTAACAGAATGATCAATTTCATATAGACCTGAATTATCTTCAGTATAGGCTTAGGACAGTGAAGTCAATGGCACTGGGGAGAGCTGAGGCTGCAGGTGGTGGTCATCACTACCAAGAAGTTGCTCTGCCAAGCATCACACTCACCACTCCTCGCCATGTCACTTCAAGGCCCAACGTAACAGGATTCTTCTGTTGTCAGTCTCTGCACATCTTATTGCTCTGAATTCAATTTGTTTCTCTGTATACCTTAATGTATACACTGCTGTACCCACACAGGATCACCATATGTTGCCTGTACTTATCCAAAGCTTGCTCCATGTAGCTCTCAACAACTCTATCAGTGTGCCATCTGGTCAAATTTTATTTATTTTAAATATAGCATTTTAATAATATTTGCTTGATGCTTCATCCTTTTCCATAAATGAAGTATCATTTATCATATATTAACTTTGGACTTTATATTGTTACATTGACTTTATGCTTATTTGCAACCACAGTTTTAATTATCGTTGCTTTGAAATAGATTTAGTATCAGACAAAGGAAAAAGAAAATCTTCATTAATACTTATGTCTTAAAATATTTGCTTTAGGGCTGGAGAGATGGCTTAGCGGTTAAGCGCTTGCCTGTGAAGCCTAAGGATCCTGGTTCGAGGCTCGATTCCCCAGGACCCACGTTAGCCAGATGCACAAGGGGGCGCACACCTCTGGAGTTCGTTTGCAGTGGCTGGTGGCCCTGGCATGCCCGTTCTCTCTCTCTCTCTCTCTGCCTCTTTCTCTCTCTCTCTCTCTGCCTCTTTCTCTCTCTGTCTGTCTCTCTCAAATGAATAAATTTAAAAAATTGAATAAAAATTAAAAAAATATTTGCTTTAAAAGAAATACATATTTGTTGTTGGAAATTTAGGAAAGATCTTATACACACACACACAAACACACACACATCAAATATATTGTTCCACGATATTGTTGTCTATAAGTCACCCAGTAGTAGGACTGTTTAGTGGTATCACTGCCTGAAAGCCCAGATGACTCCCTGGTACTGTAGCTATCTTTGATTTACCCGTGCTCCTGATAATAACATTAACAAAGTCATTGGTTCAACAAGCTGAACTTATATAGAACCCTTTATTTGGACAAGAATACTTTATCTTGAATAATAGATGCTTCCTGGTCTCTCAAGAAAAGGCACATGAAACTGTCATTTACAGATGAGAATGCAATTTTCTGTGAATGATACACCTAGGAATGTCTCTTTTGGGAGACAGCTCAGTTAGTAAAATGCTTGTCTTGCATTCATGAGGACTTGAGCTTGAGTTCCCCAAACTCATGTAAAATAAGCCAAGGCCCAGTGCACATGCTTGTAATGTCTGTGATGGGAAAGATCCCTGGTGCTCAATGGCCAGCAAGTCTAGATTTCTTGGTAAGTTCCAGGACAATGAAAGGATCTGTTTCAGACAAGAAGGGGGATTGCACCTGAGGAATGACACCCAAGGTTGCCCTGTGACCTCCATACTCATGTAAACACACATACTTGAGCACCTGTACATTCACACACAACTCATCCATTCACATGTACAAACACATACAAGAGGATCTCTCTCACTCATGTTACTGTCTTGGTGGGTTCCCCAGCTTGGCAAACTGATTTGTCTTTTCTGAAGCATAACTTATCTAGAATTGTCCCTACAGTGAGCAAGGCTCTGAAATCTATAGCTGAGTGATGCAGTGAGAGCAAACAGACATCAACATTCACCAAACATGCAGAAGAGCAGTTATTTTGAAGCATTATGGAAGAGCAGTACAGCCCTCTCTGAGGGAGAAAGAAGCTTCATAGAGAGATGGCTCCTGTTTCTTTGCTGAGGTTGGTCATGGCAACCTATTCAAACAGTTCTAGACCCTCAGGTAACACTGTCTGTATCAACCAGAAGCTCTCACCACTCTATTGCAAGTACAGATAACCATAGTAATTTTTCTTCCATGTCATTATATCCTACCTCATGTCCCTTAAATCCCAGGAAGATTTTCAATCATTGGCAAATGCATTCTACCCTATAACCAAGCATTCCTATTTGCAAAATTATGTTTGTTTTTGTTGTAAAATGAATTATGTATTTTGCTCTCCACTGATTCTTGCATGCCAAGCATCAAACATGGATGATAGATTTCAGATTTAACAAATAATTCCTAGTTCACCAGCCTTCAGTGCTGCTCTGTGAATTTCATATTCATCACACATTCAGAGCACTTCACCGCTTAGTAAAACATTCTGAGGTAGAGTACATGGAAAGCACTATGTAATTCCCAGTACAGTGCTGGATGAACAATCCCATATTTAAGGATTAATGATTCTTTTAGTGATACAACTGACTTATGGCACTATTTTTTAAAGAGGAATCTGTGACTGGATGCCTATATTAAAATGCCTGAAAAGGTTAAGCTTCCTGTTTTCTGCTAAGTAGCTATATTCTTGCAATGTGTATGGCTTGGCACCATAAATTCTAATGAGAACCAATTTAACTCTGCCCAAATCTCAATTATCTGATGTGGCTTATCCACTCTCTGAGCATCTATAGAAGCATAAAATGTAAACTGTTCTTTGTTTTGTATTCCTGATATCCTATGTGCTTCTCAATTGCCTCTACCCTACCACCAGCTATTGTACATTCAAGAATTAAAAATAAGTTTCATGGCAGTATTCCCCAAATACTAATTTTCATTAAAGCAAAATGCATATGTAATGTTTTAAGCTCAATTAAACTTCTCTTAAACTGTTTGTGATATCTCTATGTTGAGATGCAACCCTATTTCTGATTGTTTTTACTTTCCAAATATTACAATATTCATCTAATTTCTCATCATTTAAAACTTATTAATCAAACATTCAGAATCAAATGTGGTTACTACACTTTGACAAGTAAGTATAGTGTACAGCACAGAATGTACAGGGAAAAGTAAACAAAGTTAAGAACTTTACCATTTTAACAAGTGAATCAATGTGCTCCATGAAAGGAAGCCATGTTGGATAACTTAAGGGACATAATTAGAGTCTGTTTCAAAATAAAATTTTAGTAAAATGCTTAGAAATCATAGCAACAGCTATTGATAAATGCAGCAACCTGGATAAATCTCAAATATGCTATGTTAAGTGAAAGAAGTCAGAGGCATCATTCTATTTACATGACATTTTGGAAAAGGAAAAACTATAGCAATAAAGGATAAATCAGTGGTTGCCAGAGGTTAGGACTGGTGAAGAAATTGGTAATGTATGTATGTTAGATCCATCCTGTATCATGAATGTGGCTGTATTTACACTGTTTCATGCTTTTGTCCAAGTTCTGTAATTGCATGCTAAAAGACTGACTCTTGCATAAATTTAAAAATAAACTTCAAAAGTTTGAAGAAAAACAAGATATTATTATCACAGACTTAAGATCAATTCAAATCATGTTATTGAACAGGAACACTTTAGAGTTCCTGTAGTCACAATACGAACAATAAGAGTTAAAGTAGTCACAGTCCAAACTGTGTTAAATATAGGAGTCAGCACACTGAGATTATGTAGATACACTGAACTATGTAGAGTAAATAATGCATTTTTCCCAACCAGGCGAAAACAAATAAGGTCTCCTTAAACTCAAGTGCTCTCCGTTTAAGAAAGAAATGCCATTGTTTTTGCTTAATACAGTGTCTACTTTCTGGTTCCATGTAATCCCTGATCACTTGCTACCTAATTTTATAGTCCTCCAGACCTCCCCTTAAGAACAAACCAGTCTATTTCCCATTATGTTTAGAATCTTATTTCCTATGTTTTAAGCCTCTTTTCCAGCAATTCTCAAAAGGTGTTTCAAAGCATAGAAAGTAGTCACTAGCTATACTAAACTAAATAACAATTCCTTAAAAAGACCATGAGCTGATCACCTAAGACTCACAAACACAAAAATCTGTCCTATTACAAGGTATTTTACATAAACAATTAAGGTTATAGATATTAAAATAGGGAGATTTTCCTATCCAGGTGGAGCTGGTCTAAATATATCAGCCCTTAAAAGTGAGAACTTCTTCAGGGACAAATAAGACAGCTGAGGTAGAAGGTATGTCTAAGTGGTAGGAGCAGGCAATAGACTCAAGTCCCTGTGGCTGGCTTTTTGAAGGAGAACAATAGTCAGAAAATAAAAGAGGCTTTCAGAATGAAAATGACCCCAACCCCATAGCCAATAAGGACATAGGGACTTGGTTTTATAGCTACCAAGAACTTAGTTATTCCAACAAACTGACTGAATCAGAAAGTATATTATTCCCCCTAGTCCCTGGGAACCTGGACTTGACTCTTGTGAGATCCTTTGTTTATGAGAAGAATCAGTTGAGTAGACATCTTCTATCTACAAAGTTGTCAAACAATACACATGTATTGTTGTAAGCTATTAAAGTTGTGGTCATTTATTATGGTGGCAGTAAAAAGCTAACACAATTCCTGAATCATAACATGTTAGAGTGATATCTGAGAATGTGGAAATTTTTATAAATGATCCATTTGACAAAACAAAGTAAGTAAACAGACAAAAAATAAGAGACTTTAACTCAAAAAACTAAATCACAGAGCATTTAGAATAGAGTTTCATCATAGAAGCCATGTTTTGCTGTTTGTGCTTGAATTGAATAATGGATGCAGAGGGATCAACCACTGGTACACTTCAAAAGAAGAGATATTGAGCCAGGTGAGTTGGTGTACACCTTTAATCCCAGTACTTGGGAGGCAGAGGTAGGAGAATCTCTGTGAGTTCGAGGCCACCCTGAGACTACATAGATAATTCCAGGTCAGCCTGGACCAGAGTGAAACCCTACCTCAAAAAAAAAAAAAAAAAGACATATTATTGGTCATTGATCAAGATATGTATCTTCTCTGCTTAGAAATTTATGAATGGAAAGGCTACTAACAAAGTTTGTACTTTAGACAATTAGTCACAATTCACACATTGTGATTATTTAAATTGATCTATGTTGTTGGAGCTGGTTCTATGTATAACTTGGCCATGATAACAGACATTGTGTGAACTGGAAGTGGGTAAGGAAAGGAGCACTGGTTTCTTCTTTCCAGGGAAGTGCTACTGCTGTCTGTACACTTTCTTTCCATCTAAAGTGCAGTTGAAAATGCAGAAAGTGCCACAAAGTAAGTTTGGGTCTCCAACATGTGATAAATCTCACTCTTTGGTATTAATGTAGTGCATATGTCTTTATAATGTTACTACGTATGTCTCATTGCAGCTGAACAGGGAGAAGTGAAAAAGTGTGCTGATTGTTTAGAGATAGTTGTTTAGTTTTATTCAAAGTGAACACTAATTATTGTGGAAATATTCACTCCTAGTGAATTCATACACAGTACACATACAATATAAGGAAAGGGTTACTTTCTTTTTAAATTTTTCCATGCCATGCACAAAATGCATTTTAAGTGCATGTGTGTGCTCCTGGGTGCTTATAAGTGTAGATGCCAGAGGAAAAATTTAAGTGCCAAGGTCTCATGAACATCATTCATATTATTTTTACTTATTTTTTTAAAAAAGGTCTTTCACTAGCCTGGAGCTAACCTATTTGGCTAGACTGGGTGGTCAGTGAGCCCCAGAATCATGCTGTTTCTCCCTCCTCAGTGTGTGAATTACAAGCATGTGCCACTATGCCTGCATTTTTGCATAGGATATAGAAATTGAAATCAGGTCCTCATGCTTGCACTTTCCTGCCTAAGCTATCTCTCCAGCACTCTCTCTCTCTCTCTCTGTATATCCTATCTCAAGAATTACTGGGTGTGTGTCCAGATCTTTCTCTATGCACAGGTTAATTTCTCTGCCTCTCCTCTTTCTTCCCAGTGAGTCTGGGAAAGGGGAAATTTTCAATTGGCTTGGGCTTTCCAGCTAGAAATCTCTGTAGGTCCTTACTCTTCCTAAAATAAATCTCATAATTCATAATTTAAAAAAAGAATTACTGCTCTAACTCTAAAGTTCTACCTTTTGAAAATTTCACACCAAATTTTGTCTTGTCTCCAACCTGTTTGAATGAAAAGCACTTCTAGGCCACTTACTAATAACAACATTGAGACTGCCCTTTGCTGGGCCTTGGCTTACTTCTTTTGAGTAGTCTAATCTGCATGTTCACATTGGTACATTAAAACTATCGGGTATAAGGGTATTGACTCTGAAAACTACAAAGTCCTACATGAAATAAAGGTGCAATTTTTTTCTTGAGCCCACTTTCCATTATCAAGCTTCCACCAATTGTGAACTACAAGAGGGCCTACACCTATTAAATTCTCTCATAAAAAAACAATAGTTATCCCATTTATCTGGCACTAAATTTACTCTCCATTGGAGAATTTTCTTCTCTTTTCCAGATGGACGCAGATCCTAAGGAGAGAACCAGCCCATCATGCCTCAAAAGGGCCCCAGCTGAAACTAAGAGTAATTGGGGAAATGAGCAAGAGTGCTGCTTTCTTGGTTAACCTGGTACCAGCACAAGGGTGAAGGAGATAGACACAGAGAACACTCAACTCATATCAAACCAGATATCCAGAGACCCAGAGGCTCCCAAGACCTCATCACTGAAGCAGACCTAAAATGAACCCAACATGGCTCAGGGAAATTTGCAGAAGAGGGGGCAGAAAGAATGCTAGAGCCACACATTGGATCATTATGCACAGAGACATTGCCTCTTACCCATAACTGATGGCTAACCCCACAATGCACCACCCATATTCCCCAATGAGGAAGGTCCCTGTGGAGAGGGGAGGGCAGGGAGGAGGTTAATGATGATACCATCATGACTATGTACATAACTAATAAAAAAATAAAGGTGCAATTTTTCTCATATGGAAGTTTCCGGGACCTAGAAAACTGGAACTTTTTAGTGTCCAAGAACAAAATGACTTATTTCTCACCTACCAAGAGGAATAGTTTCATTTGTGCTTGTTCCATTATAAAGATGAATTTCTTTGATGGATAAATTGGAAGCAAAATAAAAGCTAAGTACTCTGCTTTTTTGTTCATCTGCTAATATTACACAATCTGTATGGCGCTATCAGGTTCTAAACATAGCCTAAACCTTTATTTCTTGCTCTCAGTTTATTTTGTAATTCTTAGCTTTTTCTCAACTGAAAATTTCCAATGAAAAATCTCTCTCTTTTGCAATATTCACTATCCTTTCAACCTTAGCTTACCAAGGAATACCCTTCATTTTAGGCTAGACTATATTATTTATAGTTTCTTTTTAGAGATCCCCACTAGGGAGTGACAAGTTTCTTTTTTCTGAATTATTTTTATAAATTTGAGTTTCTAATGTCTATGGTTCATATGTATGATTACCTGGCCTTCACATACATGTAGTCCATAAGTAACTGAATTTACTTTTACTATTAATAAGTATGTAAAGCTATCCAAACTGGGAATGCTATTCTGAACTCATTACCAGGAAACTGGAAAATTACCTCAATCCTTGGCAAGTGGCCTAAGGTTAGGACTGCCTCACATACAGCAGCTACTTGGACAAAAAGCAAGGAGATCAGAACAAAAGGTTAAGGAACTATAGTAGACAGCTTCAGGTTTGCTAAGATGAACTTCCAGACCAGGCACAGTTATGAAGGAAGGGGTATTTATTGAAGCTTACAGATCCAGGGGAAGTTCTATAAATGGCAAGAGAAGCTGGCCTTCCTTCACAGGTCCAAGCAGAGAGAAGAGAAGTACAAGCCAAAAGTCAAAAGCCACACAGCACAGCACACTTCAGGAACTCCAGCTAGGCACATTTTACATATCTTTAGATTGGAATCTCAAACCCACCATCACACCTTAAGATCTACCCAGTAATACCACCTCCAACCAGGTGGCTGCAGATGCAAGCTACAGAGTAATAAAACACTGAATGTACTGGGGACCATCTATTCAAACTATCACAATTACCAAGCCACAGTGACAATGAGAGGATGGTACAAATACAAAAACAGAAATACATACCAGTGGAATATTCTAGATAACCCATATATAAACCCTCAGAGCTATGAACACCTAACTTTTGAAAAAATTCTCCAAAACATGCACTGGAAAATACAGTGCCTACTCAATAAATGGTGCTAGCAAAACTAAGTATCTACCTACAGAAGAAGAAAATTAGATTCATATCACTTACCCTGCACAAATTTTAATTTAAATCACATCAAAACTGATGCATTGGAAAACTAGAAATACACGCTGCTATAGGAAAACATATTGGAGATAGTTTAAGGCAGAAACTCCAGCTAGGCACACTTTGCATATTTTTAGATTGAAATCTCAAACACACCGCCACACCTTAAGGTCCACCCAGTGACACTGTCTCAAGCCAGGTGACTGTAGATGCAAACTACAAAGTAATAAAACACTAAATATATTGGGGGCCATCTATTCAAACTACCACACTCTGCCCCTAGGCCCCAATAGATTTATAACCATCATACATTGTAAATTGTACTCAGTTCAATTTCAAAGGTCCCCACAGTCTTGACCAATTTAAGTTAGTAAATCCTGTAAAATCAAACAAGTTAAATACTTTCAACATATAAAGGTACAGAGTAACATTTTCAACTGGTATAATGCATAGCAAGGAGAGATTAAATTAATGCAAATTCAACCACCATCAAGTAATTATCAAACTTCTGCAGTTCAAGTTCAATATAACCAGAAACTGCCAGTTTCCAGATTTTCCAATTCCGCCTCTCCAGCTAGGCAGAGTAGCCAGGGAGCACTTCCATCCTAGGTCAACAGTGCACTCTATGGTAACTCTTGCATAGTCCTGGTATATCCAAAATGTCTTCAGGTCTTCATGCAAACCACGGTCCATCTTCCAAAGGCTCTTTCAGCCTATCAGGGCATCAGGCCCTGCCTCATGCCTCATCTCAGCAGTGGCTTCTGGAACTGTGTACAATTCACGACCACTCCTCACATTTTTCATGCTTTTGAAACCAATACCAGGTGTGCAGGACATAGCCATATTCTTAATTTAGGGATGAAACAAACCATAGCCTTGAAAAGCAGGTTCCTTCTCCAGTCAACTCCTTCAAAAGAGTTTGCATTTCTATGATAGTTTTTCCTCAGGCGTCCTTTCAATTGTTTTAATGTAAAGGAGTCAGGCCATCTTCTTTAAGATTGCTAATGTGTTTGACAGTAGCAGGTTCAGTAACCTAAGACCAGTCTCAGTGCCTGTAATTTTAACTTGCTTGAGGTTTTCCAACTTAAAATCTTAAAACTCTCAGTCCAATATCTTTAGCCAAGCACATAAGTCCATTACAAATTTAACCTTGACTAAACTCTCTGGGCCTTGGCCACAGAATACAGCCAGCCCTTATGCCGGTAGCCCAGTTCCAGCAAATTCCTCTGCAGTCTTTCCTTCCCCTTAGACAGTTTATAAGCCAATCCTGGAAGTTAAATACTGTCTACACTTAGCATTCTCAAACTCTCATCAGAATAGTCCATAAAACTTGACTTGACTTACCACTCCAGAAGGCATCTTCAGTTGCAAGCACCAAGTCCATGCCCATTCCTCCAAAACAAAAGTTCCAAAAGACTAACATCTACATGGTCAGGTTCATCTCAGCCCACTCCTCAGTACAGACTTCTGTAGCAGACAACTTCAAGTTTGCTGAGATGAACTACAAGATCAGGCACAATTATGGAACAAGGGATATTTATTGAAGCTTACAGATCTAGGGGAAGTTCCATAATGGCAGAAGAAGTTGGCCTGCCTTCACAGGTCCAAGCAGAGAGAGAAGCACAAGCCAAAACCCAAAAGTCACACAGCACAGCACACTTCAGGAACTCCAGCTAGGCACACTTTACATATCTTTAGATTGAAATCTTAAACCCACCACCACACTTTTAGATCTGCCCAGTGACACCACCTCCAGCCAGGTGGCTACAAATGCAAGCTACAAAGTAATAAAATACTGAATATACTGGTGACCATCTATTCAAACTACCACAGGAACTTTTATTGAAGTCAGTGTCTACAAAAAGATTAGTGAGCTTGGAAAGAAGGCAGAGTGTGAAAAGCTGGGGAGGGGGCAAAGGAGCCATTGTTTTGAGCCTTAGCCATGAAGGCTTGCACTGAGGTGGGCATGAAAACTGTGCCTTGCCTAGGATGATGTGACTGCTGAATACAAAAATTCTGCTCTACTTCCCTGGGCCTACCAAGAAAGAACTTTTGAATTGTATTTCTTGTATTCCATTACTGTTGGTTTTAACTGAGTAGTGTATTAAAGGCTGCTATGTGTGACAGAAAACTCAGGATAGGTGTTTGAGATAAGAAATAGTTAAAGGAATTTATTTTTATAAGTTTACCTTTCAGCTTTTTTAGCTTGGGCAAGAAAAGAGTTAGCTGGTTGTATTTATGATCATCAGTTTCTGGACAACTCAGCCTATTTTTCTAATTGTTTGCCTTCCTTCCTACCCTAACACAGTCCCTGCTTTAGTAGAAGTAGTATGAGATTTAACTACAGGTCTGGATTCTCTGGGTGAGATAATATTGAAGTCTCTTACAACCTACATTTCAACTTGTACTCATCCTTCTTACTGCCTTAGATCAGGACACTTTTTGTTTTCTTTATAAAAATTGTTGCTTTGTTGGTGGATATCTTCAATAAATGTTGTACTAGAGTCCAACATACCAGATGACTGTAGTAGACTCCCAGTGGTAGAAGGAATCCCATACCAATCTCTGAATTGAAATGCAAGTCCCAGTGGTGTCCCTGCTTTTTATGAAGAAGGGAAACCTACACATCCAAAAGGTCTGCACACTGGCCAGGAATAGTTCCAATTACATATATCTGTTGAAAATTTACCCTCATTTGAGACTAAAGGGGAAAATTTCTACCATCACCAATTAAGACAGGCAAGATGTCACAGATAGGTTAGAATCAGACAGACTCCCCACCTACCTCAAACTATGCACAGTCCTCTTCCAAATTAGTAATATCCAACTCTGCCCTAACAACTCCAGGGCAACACCTGACTCCACCTTAGCAACTCATAGGTATCAGAATACTCTTCTTGGTATTACTGTGTGGAAAGTATAGATACTATAAAAATATGAAGTGACTGAGAAAAATGGTTAGTTTGTGGTCAAACATATCCTGGAACCCATCTTAGAACTGATCCAGTTTGAATCAGTTATATACATGTACAGTAAGGCCTACTGTTCTCAGAGTAATATTTTGAGAGACCAAATACGACCATTTTAAGTAAAAAAGCCCAGGCCTGACTTAGATAGAGAACTAGCCGGCTAATGTGCTGACCTCTGCTTCTGTAAACTTTGCCTGCTTGCTCAATTGCTGCCTTTCTCCCTAAAGTTTCTGGGGAATCTCCATTTCAAGGGCATTCCAGAAAAACTCCACTGCAGAGGCCTCTGGCCTCCCACCACCTGCTTAGATAAACCTGGCAATTCAAAAGTCATAAAATACCACTGTTTGCTTAACCCATCACAATGGAGATTACCTCATCTGCCTGGAGTGCCCCTAGCTCCTGCCCCCAATTTTGCCCCCTGAAACCCTAAGCCAATCAGGACTGTTCAAATCAACCAATCATGTATCTATCCCCTACTTCATTGTTCAAATTCCTATATGAACCCCTTCCCCAAAAAGGAAGGGGCTCTCTCCTTCACTGCTGCTGTGCTGGACTGTAGGGATGGAGCCCAGGCCTAGGCTTGCAATAAAGAAACCTATTGCTTTTACATTCGAGTGTCTCGGCTTCTGTGGCAGGGGACTTGGCCCAACAATTTTAAGAGTCCACACCTATACAGGAGGTCCAAGTGTTCATCTTATCTTCCCACAATGATCAACTCTTCCTCCATCTGGTCCCATAAAAGAAATCCTGAACTGTGTCCCAGTGCTCTTGAATAACCTTGCTTGAGCTTTGCAGATAACATCCCCTATAATTTCTCTCAACAGAATTCCTTTTCTGCTTTCTTACGACTTCAATTCTTTGAACAAAACTCCAAAACTGGGGGAACAACTGGTTCAGATTATGACCACCCATAACACATGTGCATAGCAAAGTTTCAGTTAAGTCTTCTAAAACTCTACACACAGACCCATTTTGTCTTACTTATTCCATATTACTCCAGTATATACATTCTACACCCTGCAATGCTAAGAAACGAATTTTGGTTCCCGTGAGACACAAAGTGCAAATATTTATGTTCCACTGGAATTGACCAGAGGGAATGCTTTCACTTTTCAGTGCAGTTGAGTGATTTTCTCATGACAGATACCACTGCCTGTTAGTGGCAAAGTCAAGTCTGAAGACCTAATCTGCTATGATCTGGTACTGCTTATTCTAGTAACTACTTCTCATTACTCTGAAGATTTCTTTCACATTCATTAATAGTAGAAACTTTGTCTAAATTGTTTCTTTGTTGATATAAGGACCCTTTTATCTCTGAAGCCATCAAAATTCCTTCCAGCTTTTACTAACATGATATAAATGACCTTTGTCAAAGCACCTAAACTTGTAAACCATTGCCCTGTTACCTGAAAAGTAAGGAGAAAGGGCAGCTGTACCTTAAATCTATCTGAGTAATCCTGACCATGCAAAAGAATTCAGGGGAAGAAAGACTGGCTTGTGTCTACTCCTGTTAAGTTATAGTATTTAAAACTGAATTCTTAGCAAGGGGACATACAAACTTTATTATACAGTTTACACATACATTTTACAAATAGGTATTTGGGGACCTGAAAAGTGGGCAGAAATATTCATAAGTGAAATTCATACAGGTGATGAAAAAGATAAATAAAATCTGGGCTGGGAGTACATTCATGTATGTGGATATCAGAGGACACCTTCAGATGTCAGTCCTTGCTGTCTCTTGTTGGTTCAGGGTCTTTTTCTGCTCATCTCTAGGTTCACTAGGCTAGCAGGCAGAGAATATCCTATCTCTCTCTGCCATCTTGCCATAAGCAAGCTGAAATTACATATGCTTGCTACTGTATCTGGCTTTATGTTGGTTCAGAAATATGAAGTCAAACAGTTATTCTTGCATATCAAGAACATTTAACCCACTGAGCCATCACCACAGTCCCCAAAAGACAAAGTTTAAAGTCACATTCCCCTAACTAAAGGAGAATTTATTTATTTATTGTTTGTTTATTTGTTTATTTATTTATTTATGAGAGGGAAGGAGGGAGAGAGAGGGAGAGAGAGAGAGAGAAAGAGAGAGAGTGTGCCAGGGCTTCCAGCCACTGCAAGCAAACTCCAGATGCATGTGCCACCTTGTGGATCTGGCTTACATGGGTCCTGGGGAATAAAACTGAGGTCCTTTAGCTTTGCAGGCAAGTGCCTTAGCCACTAAGCCATCTCTCCAGCCTGAAAGGAGAACCTTTAAACAGTGAATTAATATTTGACATTATTTTAACATATGCTTTAATTAGTCTCTGAAAGAAAAGATCATTTAAAAGAAATAGAAACTCTTCTTTACCACAAGGCTACCCAATCTATTTATTTTAAATTAGATGTATTGAATTATATATTTAGATTGTTACTTACTAAATGATAACATCATGTCATTAATATCAACATGTTCAGAAAAAAATGTTTGTACTGTGTGAGCAACATTTTGTGAGTAGTGAGCTGGCAAACTTAGCAAGACTGATCTGGGTGAGGATTGGCAGGGTATTTCTTTAAAGACAGGAATGGTGAGAGATTATCTTCTGAATGATCTGTTATAAGCACTCAGCTGGCAACATAAACTCAGACTTACCTTAGAAATATTAAAAAAATAAATATTCTGAACTCACTTAGAGTGAAAAAATTTAATAACTGAAATATGGTATAGCCATCTTCACTTTTAAAATTAATACTTTAAGGATGCCTAGATATCTTACTTTGTAGGGCTAGGGACTCTTTAAATTAATACTGTGCTGCATTTTTAAGTCTTATTTTATTAAGAAATATTACTGGGGAATGGCATGTATGCAAAGTTCTTAACATAAAACACTTTCCAGATTATCTACTAAATGAATATATCTCAAAATATTCCACAGCAAGGAATATGATCTGCATATCAACTCAGGAGTGAGGCACAGGAGGGCTTGAAGATGGAGGAGAACCACTCCAAAATTCAAACAGGACATGGAAAGAAAGCAGACTGGGAGAGCGAATGTTTGGAAGAGCATTAGTCTTTTCCACCTTTATCACCAGTGCTTGAGTAGTCACTTGCTTCCTTGCTCTCTAGCAAAAAGAACATATTGAGACTTTCTTTTCTCTTACAAGAATACTTTATTCAAAAATGGCTTATAACATTGTGTTTCCTTAGCAGAGTATACAAGGTCCTACTCAGTCTCTGTTCCTTCTGGAACAAAACCATTCTCCTGGTGCAAAACCTTTCACCTTGAGGATGCCTGTTCAATTAAGAACATATCCTCACGCGGTTTCCTACTCAACTAGCAGATACTCTCATTTTACAACTAAGTTGGAGGATCCCTTTGGGAAAGCCCACTTTTCCTTTCTCTAGGGCCCAGAGCACCTTGTTTTCATAGGTATACTAAGATTCACCACCTAGTTGTAATCACCAGCCATCCCACTACACACTTCAAGCTTCTTCCACTGTATCATGAGCACCATAGCAGTAACTGTTCCCTATGGAGAAGTTTCCTCAATGAACATTTGTTAGATAAAATGAAAGACCAACCCTATGTGTGAAATTGAAATAAAGGAAGAAGGGCTGTTTAAATAAAATCACTTTATATATATATGTGTGTGTGTGTGTGTATATATATATAAACAAAGTATGTATATATATATATATATATATATATATATGTGTGTGTGTGTGTGTGTGTGTGTGTGTGTGTGTATGTATATATATACATACTTTGTTTATATATATATACACACACACACATATATGTATATATATGTAACAAAGTATGTATATATATAGATATACACATACATACATATACACATACATGCACACTTTGCTTCTAGTTTACAGTGTTTCATGGAAAGTTAATATTTCCTTCAACTAATATTTGATAACTTCTACAGAATAGGCAACAATTAATAATATCAAGAAACAATTTTGCTGCATATTTTAATATCATATTCAAAAAGACTAGAGTTAAACCAAAATCTTTAAATGGAACATTTACTTATTTGTAGCACTTGGGTATAAAACACTTTTAACTAAATTACATTTGTGTGAATTTATAGGGAAAAAACTTTTAACATGGTTGACATTTGATTAAAATCACAATATGGGGTTAGAGCAATGGTTTAGCTTGAGGATCTGAGGCAGCCTGAGACCACGAGAATTTGAATCTCCCGATTCCATTTAAACAGCTGGACATGGCCCACATGTGTCTGTTGTCTCACAAGGGAATAGAGACCCAAGAATTGTCAGAGTCCTGCAAGTTCCTAAATCAGTGAAGAGACTCTGGCTCAAAACAAAGACTGGCTAGAAGAGGGATGGAGAAGGCCACCTGATGCTCTCTGCTCTAGCCACTGCAGGAAAGCACCCCTGGCCACAGGAGGGCATTTGAAATGTAACATGGGCATATACACATGCATACTCCACACGACACACACACAGCTCACAGTATAGACATATACCTCACATTATACAAACCCCACCACATTATATACCATTCCACATTATACAAACACACCCTACACTTCACTACACACTCACATGCATGCGCACGCACACGCGCACGCACGCACACACACACACACACACACACTATTACAAAAATAAAATAAAATAAAATCACAATATGATTTTTAATTAGAGACAACTGTAAGGCAATCCTAAATAGTTTGCAGCCCTAAACAGCATTCTTACTTGATTTGTGATATTTATTCTACCAAAGACACAGGCTTCTAGATGAGAAGTGTTTCAAGTGTCATTGTTATTAATTATAACTGCTAGAAAAGTTACTTTTCCTAAAATGTTTGACTATTTACTTGAAGAAATTATCACTACTAAAAAATATGTTGACCTTATATGGATTTCTGCTTTCAAATAGCTACTAACACATAAACAATGTGGAAAGAACAATATATGAATACAGTTCTAACAAATCCAGAAGTTTCTTCTGGGCTGTACAGAAAATCTTTAGCAAGTTATAGGGCTATAAACCCCTGAAATGAATATGATAAATGTCAAATGTGAGTTGCAACTTCTGTTTTTAGGGTTAGTGATGGCACATGACCATATTCAAAACTCAATTGCTTCATGAACATGTAAGGGACATCATCAACTAATCTCAGCTTCACAGAAGAAACTTGTTGTCCATGGACTTGAAAAGAGTAGTGCCAAACTAAGCAGACCAGGAACTTGGTTGTGGTGAGTACACGTAATTCTAGTTCCTAGAAATCACACATACACAGCACTACCAAACTTAGACATTTGAGTGCTTTTGTGAAAAAAAAAATGACTCTACTGTACTCTCACGTACTTTGGCTATCCAGACAGTATAGGTTTATACACCTAGTTCTTAAATAATTATCAGTGCAGCTGTGTTGAACTTCTTCTCTCCAGATATGTAACTGTTTCCTGCTCATGTCATGCTTTTCCTGTCATAAGGAAGCTTCCTCACAGAATTGAAAGCCTGATATTTACACCCAGGAACTGCTTTTGGTTGGGTGTTTTATTTAGCATGAGGGCCAGAGTTTGAATCTTCAACACCCACATAAATATCCAGATGCAGTGGCACATGTTTGCAATCTTAGATCTGGAAGATGGAGACATGAGAGTCCCCAGGGTTTGTTGTCTATTCTAATTAGTAAGCCCCAGGTTCAGTGACAGATTCTAAACCAGATGGAGAGTGATTGATGAAGATCCTGATATCAGCCCCTTGTATCTCCATGCACATGCACATCCATACACAAGTACATACCTACACAAACAACATGGACTCTACACTTACAAACATGCAAAAGTACATGTACACTCACACCACACCCACATATACATGCAAAAAGTTTCTATATTGCTATCATAACTTTTATCTTGTTAGCATATTTTAAAGGAATATGTAATATATAGATCTCTAAGTATTTCAGATCTGTATCTAACTTTCAACTGTTTATCTACCAGCCTAAAGTATACCCTTTAAAATGAAAACTGACATCATTAGTTTTGTTTAATAAATTTAAATCATATTCCTGAAATTCCATTTCAAAATTAAAATCTGCATCTGCTACTTGATACTCTCGAATATTGTCACTTTTTTCTACCTAACTCCAGTGACCCAAGATACCAACAGGCTTCTGAAATAACCAGTGTTTCTGTTTAGCTCTATCACTTAAGAAAGGTACTGCTATACTCTTAAACATCAAAAGAAAATGGCATATACCTCCATAAAGATTATTTTTAAGTTTGAATTATCTCATCAATTAGAAGTAGTAAGTTCAATTAAGTAAAGGACTTTAGATAGTGATTGAAACAATGTCATCTCATGGCAAGGAGGGCAATTTTAGTGGTTACAGATTTTCAGCTCTAAATACCTTCACTTGCATCATTTCCCATATCAAAATACATAAATATGTATATTCAGTGTATATAAATGTAACAGACATGAATTGACTTGGGGAGAAACCAGCAAAACATTTTCTCTATCCATTTTACCCGATAATTTGCAGAGTTAATGGATGGATAGTGACCTCATCTTTTTAGTAAACGAGTTGTTATTTGCTTATTGGTTATAGGGAATTTATTCATTATAGGGAATGATAATTATTTTTCAGGACATGTTTCAGAGGAATAGAATTTCAAAGCAACAGCATGATTCAATTTTTTTGAACAGTTTACAAGCAGAGCAGAAATAAGGAGTACATTTGAGCTCTGTTCTTAGAAAGAAAGAATGCTATCTGATTAATGGATTTGTTTGGCTGAGAGTGTACATTTCCTCTTGTTAAATCGGCTCAGGCTAAATAACTAAATAGAATAGATCTTCATCAAAAACACCGCAGTTTTTAGCATCTTTTTTTTAAAATAAATGTTTATTAAATAGAATTGTGTGCAGTGGGGGATAGGTTGGGATGAACCCAGTGACTTAAGAATGCTAAATAAGCACTATTGAACTACATCCCCTAACCCTAGAAATAGAATGTCTTCATGAAATGAAATATTAATTGGAAGCCTGCATGCTATCTTCATAGCAAGGAAGGGATGTTTTTCATGGAAAGAGATATGCAGGAACTTATATCAGCATCCATCCCTCCCTCTCATTCCTAGGTGTTATTCCTCCTCATACAGGGATAATGATAACATAGAAAGGAAGGTCAAGAAAGAAAGGAACTTGACAGCCATCTGTAAAATATGAATTATAATATTTTATGGTATGGAAAATAAAAAATCCCATCTTCTAAAAGGCAAAGTTTCAAACAAAATCTTCATCTGCCATACATGGTAACTGAAAGCCACTGATTAAAAGCACTAACGATAAGGAGAGTATTGCTGTGATTCATCCTTTCTGATTTAGATGTATAAATTAAAATGATTTCAAATTAGACACTAACTCATAGCAAGTTGGTTTGTTACTAAATATAGTGACTCATCTAACTTTGAATAGCTCGTATATTATCTGTGCTAACAGGTGCAAAGAAGAGAAAACAAAATGAATGCAGCAGAACTTTAACAACATCTCGATGGAATATTTAACTTGCATTCCTCAAAAAGTAGTCTGATTGCCTTTTATCTCTACTTCTTTTGGTGTAAAAGTCATGTGTGCAACATAGTTATTTAAAACTTCATTACATCTGCAATACTTATAATTGCCAGCTTCTAGTGAGGGCATCAGCAACAAACATAGTGAAGACGGATCGTAGGCAATGTCCAAATGTGCTTTCAGTGGGAATAATCCACAAGATGAAATATTAGGCTGCCAAAAGAGGGCCTTCATAATGCTGGGCTCTTTTTCCTGTTAATACTGATATATACAGTAGAAACCTTTTTAACTCTGCATATATATATATATATATATATATATATATATATATTAATCCTTGTATTATAAATACACTGATAATGAAATAGGTAATAGTTTCTACAAGCTACTGTTATTCTGGAAATAGAAAATTCATCAGCTAGATTCTAATCTATTTAAGAAGTAAGAGAAAGTTGAGCAGATGTTTGAATAAACACACAAAATGAGGAAGACCACTCAAACACCTACTGCTTTTGCTATTTTAATGGATCATTTGGCAGAGATGAGGGTGTTTTAAATCTCATTGAAAAACAAGATTTCCTGGATATGGCAATATAACTCAGTAATAGAGCACCCAGCATAACTAAGAACTTATTTCCAGCACTAACAGAAAATAAACAAACACTAGGGCCCAATATTTGCTATTGCAATGGTCCTATTATTCAATGTACGGAATTCCACTGAAGCTCCTTCTTTTTTCCTTACTAAAATATGAAAAGCATAACTGTCTTTTTGTCTATGTGCATGCATTTCTCTGGGTTTTACAGTACAAAATAAAGGAAGCTACAGTGTTTTCCAAATGAACTATTTCTTAATACTCTTAGCACATGAGTCTTGCTAGAATACATCAAGACTGAAGAGTGTGAGCTGCTGTTGGCAGCCTTTGCCGAGAGAGTCAGGCATACATTGATCACCAGGGAACTTCCCCCACATTCCTCTGTAATGCTGGCATTTAATGTCAATTAGGAAAATCTAAAACATGTGTTAAAGTAAAGAGGAGAAGTTTTTATTCAGTACTAGCTAATGATCTAATTGATCTCCAGAATGTGAGCTATGCAAGTAATTACTGAATTAAAATAAATCATAGATTCCTACCCTGGATTTAAGCTCTGACATGTTTCCCAATGAATTCAGTGCTCCATCTTCTTCCTTTCCTTACCTCCCACTCTTCCCTACCCCCCCCCCACTATGCTCCATGTCTTCTTTTCCTCCTCTTCTTTTTCTTCCTTCTCCCTTCCCTTCCTTTTCTCCTCCCCTTCCCTCCCTCTTCCTCTATCTTTCCCATCCTGCCTTCTTCCCTCTTCCCTCCCTTCCTTGCTTCTTTTTCCTCTTTTAGGCACATTTCCATTGCCTCCTTCAAAAGTAGTATTGCATACCCACTGATCACACTCACATTTCTGCCCTGTGCATCATCTCCTGGCAAATTTCATTCCCCTGGAATAATTTCTGACCCCTATTAAAAATTAATTCCTATCAGTTCATCTTCCCGTAAAGTAGCACCTCCTTTCTCCAGCATTCATGTATCTATCCATAAGTGCCATTTCAAGTTAAATGTTTTGAAATATTTGTTTAAGAATCATAAAATTCCCTTATGTTGAGACCATTATAACAGTCTTCCTTTCTGAAGTTGCCACAATCTTCAAGATGTCAATAACAGTCCTTTGATTCTATTTTCGTCTTATTCTATTTAATGCTGCTGAAACAACAACATCCATCTCATCACTGGCTTGCTGCAGAAACTCCAACTGTTGTCCCATGTTTATCTTGAGAAGTCCTCATTTCAATGGTATAATGCTATCTTGGATTTTCTACCTTATTTCAAAAATTGTATACTTATATAACTTTACATTACCAAAATAACTTAAGAAAGAAGTACTTGTTTGCATCATTGAGGTTTTAACTTTATTTTTTTTTTTTATTTTAGAGAGAGAATTGGTATCCCAGGGCCTCAGCTACTGAAATGGAATTCCAGATACTTGCACCACTTAGTGGGCATGTGTGGCCTTGTGCCTGCCTTAGCTTTGTGCATCTGGCTTATGTGGGATCTGCAGAGTTGAACATGGGTCCTTAGACTTTGCAGGCAAGTGTCTTATCGGCTAAGCCATCTCTCCAGCCCTGATTTTTGAATGTAAATTCAGATCTCTTATTTATCCTCATTGCTTGCTATCTGGTTGGAATTAGTTCTTTGCTCCAGCCTGTCAGGGTAACACTGAGTCTATACTAAGTTCCATAGAGTATTATTTATATTCCCTTTCTTTATCAGCAGTATTTTAGACAAACATAATTAAAATTTTTCCATATTCAATCATAGTAAAACTGCAGAAGGTCTCATACACACTACCAATGTTTTAAACCAACCAACTGGGTTTTCATGACTGTGACTATGTAGGGCAAAAGCATCTTGGAAAATATCATGTAGTGTTTGTCAAAAATCAATGTATTGGGCTGTAGAGATGGCTTAGCAATTAAGGCATTTGCCTGCAAAGCCAAAGGATGAAGGTTTGATTCTCTAGGACCTACATAAGCCAGATGCACAAGGGAGCGCATGCATTTGGAGTTAGCTTTCAGTGTCTAGAGGTCCTGGTGTGCCCATTCTCCCTTTTTCCCTCTCTCTCTTTCCCTCTATCTCTCTGCCTCTTTCTCTCTCTCTCAAATAAATAAACAAATAAATAAAAAGTTTTTAGAAATCAATGTATGTACAGGTATAGGATTATACAGTTGCATGAACCAAGAAACATATTAAAAAGTGAATGAGACATTTCCCATGACCTATTGAAGCCAGTTATAAAGGCCACCTAATTATCTTCTGCATGCCCCAAACCAACAACATCATTATTGATGCTTTATCTAGACTAGAGCATTTTTCTTTCCTATTTCCTATTTAGAAATAAATAATGATAGTACCATGCAATTTAAACATTGAAATTAATGTGTTAAAAAAAGTAGAAAAGAGCATGGGGGAGCAGAATGGCTTTTACATGAAGGTTCTAAAGCTTTATCTGTTGGCTTTCTTCCTGTCTAAAAATCTTCAATATCAGAAACAAAGATCAAGAAAACATCTGAGCACACAAACAAAAGTACTTTATTTGCTATTAAAGGATTTGTGGGATACCACTGCAAAATATTGCCCCTTGAAAAAAAATAGACCACAAATAATAAACATTCAAGGAATTATACTCTATAATAAGACTTTGGTGAATTTCATAGACTATAAGTAGAAATATAGGCTTTGGAAACTTGATATCAAAGCACAGTTCATTTTGATAGGAAACTTGGCTAGAGTTAGGTAAAATTTAAGGTATGTGTTAGAGAGATGTGTTTCAATCTTGTCTCTGTAATGAACCAGTGATGTGAAGGTGGACAATCTACTTTGTCTCATTTTTCTCACCTATAAGGTGAAATCATAATATGCACACTATTAGTTTTCTGAAAAGGGATTGTAAAATGTAATGTACCAATGTTTTGAAGGAAAAATGCTTTGTAAGAGGAAACAAATTTCTAATTTAAATGTCTCCCAATGATTGAACAGATATCCTTTGATAGGGTATGCTTTGTTTACATTTTAAAATTCATTTCTCATGCAGTAAAAAATATTTTTCCTTACTTTACAAGTGAGAAAACTACAGACTTAAACTTTTGTTATTTTATCCAAGTTTGCAGAGCTAAATTAGGTAGATCAGGACTATGATAGTTAAGGTGTGGTCAACTTGATCTGTTTAGTAATCCACAGGTTGCTTCTAGGAAGGATCAACTAAAGGAGGAAGTCTTTCCCCCACGGTAAGCCCTTCCCCCAGAGTGGGCGGCACCACTCAGAGGGGGGCTTGATATAAGGAAGCTCTGGGTAAAACGAGTTCCTTCCTTCCTTCCTTCCACTTGGCTGCCAGAGCTGCTCGCTACCTTCCAGTGTGGATTGAAGACCAGTGCGGACTAAAGACCAGCATCAACTGAAGACCTGTGTGGATTGAAACACGGCAGCTCCTCAAGAAGCCTTCAGGCTTTCCGGCACCATCTGCAGTGCCGGGTCGGGACTGCTGAGGCATCTGGCCATGAGGACTGAGCAGCTTCCAGGTTCGGTGATTCTCAGACCTGCAACTGTTATTGGACTACTGTAAGCTGATCCAATAAATCCCTTTTTAAACTAATTCATTCTAGCAGTTCTGTTCCTCTAGAGAACCCTGACTAATACAAGGACTTAAACTGCAATCACACTGACTCCTAAGATAACACTACCAACTAAAGTGTCAGATAGTTCTTTGGGCTGTTCCTCCCACCAAACCTGTCTTCACTGTTCATAGAAAGTGTAAACTAACACTGAGTGGCTACTATCTCAGATATTTTACATACAGGACTAGCTACTAATATCCTGGCTCAGAAGTTATGGGGAATGAGACAATACTTATTTAAGAAGACTTGTTTGTCTCTCGAATGCTGCTTGGCTAACTTGGTTTTCTTTTGTTTTTTATTTTTTATTTTTGCTGGGGGGGAGGGGGAGATGTAACTATCTTCCCAAATTTCTATGGTTCTGGGCAAACATTGAGTTGAGGTGCATATCCTAAACCCAGCCAGATCTTCAAATGACTGTACTGATAACATAATATATACTCAGCCTTTCCTAAATCTTGTGTGTAGATCCAGGGATTATCTTACTCATTTTGCTAATAGGGTATGCCTTTGGCTCCCAGTGCTTGGATTGCTTCTATGGCAGCATGGGGCAATGGCCGAGCAAAACAAAAAAGCATAGAGAAAAGCCAACTCAGAGTAGAGAGACAGGGCCTTATGATGCAGTGTTAGTCCTGCATTCAGACATATCTGAAGCCAGAGACTGACAAATCCGTTTGAATGTTTAATAGTCTACACTGGGTTGGGTTTTATTCATAGGCACCTAAAAGTGTCCTAGCTAAACCATCTTCTCTTACCTAAGATCTTTCTTACTAGGCTCATCTTTCCTTTTTGACCAAACACAGTTGTACATGGTTATTAATATTTCCCAAAATTAACCAACTTCTCTCTTTCTTCAGGTCATTTCCCTAGGACATTATATGGTCTTCTGTGCTTTGGATGTTCCTTCATTCTCTATAATACTGTTAAGCCAGAAACTCCCTTATGTGACATCTTAAGAAGTACTGCAAGTATTCCCTATTATTTATACTTCTGATAATGGCATTACAGACATGAATGCATATTTTTGTCATGAAAATAGTATTAACACTTTTGAATGTTAAACATTTAAATAGACAGCCTACAGTTTAGAAAGAAATAATGCTCTACTGTGACTGTCACTGTGTTCCTCCTGGTCTTTTGTGATCTAACTTTTGTGAACATCTTTACCCAACATGTATAGAATCACATGTATCTGATGCTGAATACCAAGATTAAGAAAAAATAGAGATATATTCTTAAAATTAAACCATTCTGACCTGTCTTTGTAAGTACAAGGTCACACTTATTAAATCTCTGCTCTAAACAATCATAAAGGTGCATTTATTTCATTATATTTGCAATTTCATTTGATGTCTATACTCTCATGTCAGTACATTAATTCATAATGTTAAATGTAGTAATCCTAATATAATCAACCACTTATGCTTTTAGCACAATGGAAATTTAATGCAACTTCTATAGCTATTAAATTTATCCACATTTGTTCTTAATTCTATCCATACAGCACAGTAACCTGTTGTGAACTAAAATAACATGTACTACAATTGACCCTGTGAATGGCTAGGTTCTGTTTGCTTAGTGGTAACAGAAGGCAGTGAGAGTCCATTATAATGATAGTCATTTCAACAAGCATGCTTTAAATATCATGCTTGCAAAAAATAATTTCTACAGCTTTAGCAGAGTAGGTCACAGCACTTTAAAGAGGTACAAATGACAGCATCATAAAAGAATGAAAAATTCAGGAAGCACTGGTAATGGGAACTTAATCATCATAATAAAGGAAGCTTTAGAGCAAAAAAATAAAGGCATGAAATGAAAATTTGGCTGGGTGTCAGTGCATGTCCTGTAAGGGTGCACTGGGATAGTTTCATTGCCAAATTAGCTAAAAAGTGCCTCCCATCTCACCATGCAATTTACACATTTCTACTCAGTTTAGAATTAATCTCACAGTTAGCTATTTTTGGAGTTCTTTTAGGCTAAGGAAATATTTAAAGTTGGTTTTGTTGTGATTATTCTATTTCTGGCTTTTCTTGGTGATTATCCCTAATAAGGACATTTTCCAAGAAACTTAAAGATCAAGGATAATCCACCCTTATCTTTTGCGGAAATAATGTGGCAACCACTGGTCATGCCATGTGCAGGATGCTATAGCAAGGGAGACCCTATTCATACTACAGACTTTGTTTATTTGTGTTATCCCAATAAACTTGCAGCACTGAGGATCACATGTCTTTAGAAAGGGAAGCTTTTTCTGTGTGCTCATTGCTGGACATAACACCTGACTTCATGATGCTAGGCAAGTACTTTACCACTCAGCTACATTTCCATCCCAACAAAGGTAATACATTCAAATTATTTTGTGTGGGTACTATAGCAGTCAACAATGACTCATTGTGGTGGTAACATGAATGGTAACTGGAATATCATTCAGTGGACTGCAGACTCCAAAATCTCATGTCTGTCTCATTGCCAGTCTGCTATCATCTTCATGAAGCATGCCATCTTTCTGTCCCAGTTTCCTGCTGCACAAATCAGATCAACAATAATTCTCTGTGCCATTGAGTTGTGAATTTTGAGTTAATGATTGTAATATTTTGGAAAAGTGTAGCTATCATTGTTAGTAAATAATTTTAACCCACAATAGTGCTAAATGATTTATATGTTTCCAGATAATAAAAGGTAAAGGAAACAGAGGTTCAGAGAAGTTAATAATTACCCAAGCTAAAAGGTGATGAAATAATTCACTCTTTTACTCGCTTACTCTCTCATCTACTCCAGATACATTCGCAGGCCAACAGGGATGAGGATCGGATTGTGATGCAGGTAGCAGGTGCATTACAACACCAGGCAGCATGTGATTAATTAGATCTAGGAATTGTGCTGTTGAAGCAAGAACCCAGTTATGGGAAGGTGAGAGGTTTACAGAGGAGGCAATTTGATGAGACACAAGAATGAAGCAGCCCAGAGAGCACAGAATTCAACTTTTTTCTGGTGCCTGCCTTTGCTGTTCCAGTCCTTTCTTTTCTCGCTCTGCTCCCGGCTGAGTGACTCAGCTAGATATTAAAAGGTTAAGGATAGTCTTGAGTAAATTAGAATCATTTTACCCATACTAAACACACTACTGACCCAAGGAGGACTGGGTAGAAAGATATAAATGGAACTATGTAAACCTTTCCAATTTTAACAGTTGAATTCAGAGGACATTCTAAATACTAGTATGTGTCTAGTGAGTACTTGACTCTTTATGGATTTCCACATCATTATTTTGCACGATCTTCTTGAAATCATTTCCTATAGGAAGGTGAATGCATTTCACACATGAGGAGGTTAATGCTCTATTAAGAAATGTTGAGTCTAGCCGGGCGTGGTGGCGCACGCCTTTAATCCCAGCACTCAGGAGGCAGAAGTAGGAGGATTGCCATGAGTTCAAGGCCACCCTGAGACTCCACAGTGAATTCCAGGTCAGCCTGGGCTAGAGTGAGACCCTACCTCGAAAAAAAAAAAAAAAAAAAAAAAAAAAAGAAATGTTGAGTCTGGATTTGAACCCATGTTTGCTAACTCAACTTTGCACTGTTTCCAAAACAACTGATTTCTTTCTATTCAGAGAGTCTGTGAAATATGGATTAATGCAAAATTTTACCCATGACTTGCTCTAGATTTGTTTTTAGCTTATTTGAATTTAAATTAGATACTTAATTTTGATAACAATCTACTTAAAATTCTGCTCATTTCCAGAAAAGTGTTTATTTCATTGTTTTTCAACCTTGAATGATAGCCAGGTTCTTTCAAATAGGAAAATGCTTGAAGGTCTCTAGTGTTCATTTACATTTAGTCTAATATTACTTAAATATGTGTAAATGTGAAATTGACTATCATAGTATTTGTAAAATTTTTATGACTATAAACTACAACACAGGTATAAATTAAATGCAAATAAAATTTCAACTGAATAACATTCAAATTTATAATATTTAATGTGATGAGTAATGAGTGATAATATCTTGCTGAAGTAGATCACTGACTAATATAATAAATATATTTATATCTTCTATATCAATTTTGATTCAAGTTATTACAATAATGATTAATAATGATTTTATTTTTTTTTTAGGTCAAGCAGTTCCAGGATGGAGTCACTGTGGACAAAATGTTGATAAGAAGAGGTCTTACAGGATAATATAAGAACCAACCTGACTACATTCCTCAGAAACCATCCTTGCCCCTAGGACACAGTTTCCTATTTACCTTATCTCAAGAGCCTCTATTTTGTTGATGCACCCTTACTACCAGCCATAATCTTGGCATTAACAGGAAAATTCCCCTGAAGAAATTCACCTACCTAACTTCACAAAGGAGCCACCCATTCCCCTATCCTCACCCAGCCATAAAAAAAATTCTAACCTTCACAAACCAAAGCTGCTGTGCTGTTCTCTCACGAGACAGTCTAGCAGTTCATGTCTTTCCTGGATAAAACTTTTACTTTGCTTCAGAGTGAACTAACATGGTCTGGTCATTCTCAAACCTTACATCTGGTGCCAAAACCTGGGAGCTTACATCTGGTGCCCTAACCCAGATATAAGTCCCAGTTGCCCTCTCTGGTGGCCAGACATCCTTTCCCTGACCAGACCACCAAGCTGCCACTGATATTCAGAAGGCTTCAGACCATCTCTGTCTGATGCCAGTTCTCACTCCCACCACAATTCAGCCTTGCCCTTCTTCCCTTCTTCATCTCTTATCTCCTTCTCGGTAAGTGTCCCTCACTGATTGGCCTGTCCTGGGTTTATCCCTTTCTCATCAAAGCCCTGTTAACATGCCAAGCTACACCCCTTGCCCACTTCTGGGAACTGCAGCTCTCAAGAAAGATGCACTCTCGACACCTAAGGCCTCTCGCTGTCTTCGGAGTACTGAGCACTGAGGGGCACCTTTTGGCTCAGTTTTCTGGCTTCAGGACACTTTCCTCCTTCCTTTTCTGCTTCTTTCCTTCCATCTCCACTTTTTCCTATTCCATCTCCTCTTGGTGTCTGCACCCTCTCCTTATCACCTAAAATGGGAAACAGGACCTCTGAATAAGTCCCCATTATCCCCCTGGCTTGTCTCATTAAAATCACTGGGATTACAAGCTGATATTAAGTCCCACTGCCTAATTCTTTACTGTAATACAGCTTGGCCACAATATAAACTGGACAATGGGTCTATATGGCCCAAAAGTGGTACTTTCGATTTCCAAATTCTTATTTAGTTAAATTTTGCCAAGGCACAGGCAAATGCTCTGAAATTTTCGGTATTCAAGAATCTTCCACTCTATGGGCCATCCTTTCTCAGCGTGCTTGCCCTACTCACCAGATTCCTCTGGACAGGACCTCAGGGATAAAACCAAATTCAACACCCCTTCCTTATTCTTCCCTACCTTCAGCTCTCGATCCCATCCCAATATCATTGATGACCTGCCCCCTACTCCAGCTCTAAGGTGTGGTGGTGGATTTGAAATTCCAGTCTAAAGATATGCAAAGTGATAAGTTCCACCTGAAATTCCTAAGTGTGTTTGTGTATGGTGTGGCTTTTGAGTGTTCTGGCTTGTGGCTCATCTCTCACTCTGCTTCGACCTATGAAAGTGGGCCAGCTTATTCTGCCATTATGGAACTTCCTCTGGATATGTAAGGGTCAATAAATATCCATTCCTCCATAACCATACCTGGTTTGGGAGTTTACCTAAGCAACCTGAAGCTGTCTAGAATATGTCCTTACAGAGCTGCCAGAAGCCTCTTAACTATATCTATTGTCTTATCACACTGTTGGAGTCAGGTTTGCATTGCTTGTAGAAATCACCTGACCAAGAGTAGCCTTGTGGAAAAAGAGGCTTATTTTGGCTTTCAGGCTCGAGGGGAAGCTCCATGATGGCAGGATAAAATGATGGCATGAGCAGAGGGTGGACATCACCCCCTGGCCCACATAAGGTGGACAACAGGAACAGGAGAGTATGAAAACATTGGCAAGAGGAAACTGGCTATAATGCCCATAAGCCTGCCCCAACAATACATTCCCTCAAGGAGGCATTAATTACCAAATCTCCATAACCAGGGAACCTACCATTCAGAACACCTAAGTTTATGGGGGACACCTGAGTCAAACCACCACCCACACCAACAGTGAAAGTCTTTTCTTGGCATGTATATTTGCATCCATATGTGTTTGGGTACATGTGTGCACTTTACATGAGTATTGGAGATCCAAACTCAGGTCTTTTACGCATGTCCAGCAAAGACGTACCCACTGATCTATGTTTCCAGTCCCATGAGTACCTTTTTATTACATTTAAACATAAAATACCAGTATAAATTTCTGTACTAACTGTCTTTCCCTCTCCACATATATATCCAAAAGCTCAATGAAAATTAAAAATTAAAATTACTCCATTGAAATACACACACACACACACACACACACACACACACATACACACACATATATGTCATACATATGATAAAGTCTCACTACAAAAAGTTCCTCCAACTCATAAAATAAATGATCATTTCTGCCATTTTTACAGGGAGAATTTACAACCTTGCTGAAAAGCCAGTGATCTAAGTAAACAGACTGAAGGTGAAACAATGACATTGTAGGAGTTCTCCTGGCTTTTTTTTTTTTCTTCTTTTTTTCTTTATTAGTTAGTTTTGTATTCAGCAAATACAGTCAGTTTGGTACCATTATTAGGCTCATCCGTGACCTACCCCCTCCCCTTGGTCCCTCTTTGTTGAGGTATATGGGTCATGCATTGTGGAGTTAGACCACAGTTATGTGTAAGATAAATGTCTCTGCATATCATGACCCAACATGTAGCTCTGACATTCTTTCCGCCCCCTCTTCTGCAAAATTTCCCTGAGCCATGTTGGGTTCATTTTTGGTCTGCTTCAGTGATGAGGTGTTGGGGGCCTCTGAGGCTCGGGCTCTCTGATTTGGTAGGAGTTGATTTTTCTCTGTGTTGATCTCCTTCCCCCGTGTGCTGGTATCCGGTTCATCAGGAAAACAGCCCCCTTGCTTGTTTCTCCAATTTTTCTTAGTTTCAGCCGGGGAGGTATGATGGGGTGGCTCTCTCCTTAGGATCTACATCTATCTGAAAAAGAGAAGCAGATTCTCCAACGAAGAGTAAGTTAGCACCAGGACAAAAGACATAAGGCATATTTTTTTATAGAGAATTTAATAGGTGTAGGCCCTCTTGTAGCCCATGATTGATGGTAGCTTCATATTGGAGAGTGGGCATATGTTTGGATATGGTTCTGACTTCTTTCCCAGCTCCAGCTATGGGTCCCGTACCATTGAGGAGATCAGTTAGCCAAATTGAGAGCAATTCGTTCCACACCATGGCTGTGTGCCACTACTGTACTTGTGTGGGCATCAGAACAAGTTATTTGCTGCTAAGTATGTTAGACCATGAGTTGCCTGGACAGATATTGGTCATTTTCCCCCAGTCGCCCATGTAGCACCTTCTGGCACTAGACACGCTGAGTGTCTGGGGACTGACTCTCTTCCAACTTCCAGCCATGCCATTCTATTTTACATGTCAACCACATAAGGTGTCTTCAGCAGTAGGGTCTTACCACTAACCTTTGGTGGGTTATCAAGTACTGTAACAGAAATCTGTCGGTCTTCTAGGAAACCTTGTAGGACTCTCTGATCAAAAGCTCATTGTGGATGATAGCCCCATGCTGGTACTGGGAGTTACAGGTCAGTGCCCACTAAGAAAATGAGGAAAAACATAACTAATGTACAAGAGTTAGAGAGAAGAGAGAGAGACAGAGAGTGAGAGGGAGAAGGAGGGAGGGAAGATGTAGAAGATTAAGATTTGTCTTGATCCTACCCTCTCCAGTGTCTTGTGGTTCAGGTATTCCCTGTAAGGGCCTGGTGAAGGATCAGCCTTTTGGTCTGCCATTTAGTAAGTAGAATTTTATAGCACCATTGCCATTTGGGTCTAGATTTGTGTTTCCCACCCCTTTGATGTCCTCCTCTCCCTCCCCTTCCATCCTAGTGTCTAGTCCACGAGGTGCTTGCTGCATGTGTAAGCTATCCTGGGTAGACTCAGGTTAGGTGCTGTAGATGAGTGAGACTATGTGGCGATTTTTTTTTTCTGTGATTGGGTAAGTTCACTGAGAATGACCTGTTCCAGGTTCAACCATTTTTCCTCAAATTTCATTCTGTCATTTTTCTTACTGCTGTATAGAATTCCATTGTGTACATATACCACATCTTAGTTATCCATTCTTCTAGTGATGGACATCACGGTTGATTCCAGCTCTTAGCTATTACAAATTGAGGCGCTACAAACATGGTTGAGCAAATCTCTCTAGCCTGTGGTTTGAAAGTTTTAGGGTAGATGCCCAGTAAGTGAATAATTGCGTTTGTTGGTATCTCTATACTAAGCTTTTTCAGAAGACTCCATATTGCTTTTCAAAGTGGTTGTACCATCCTACATTCCCACCAACAGTGGATGGGTGTTCCTACTTCTCCACGTCCTCGCCAGCATTTATTTTTATTTGATTTTTTGATGTTTGTTCTCCTTATTGGGGTAAGGTGGAATCTCATAGTTGTTTTAATTTGCATTTCTCTGATGATTAGGGATGATGAACATTTTCTTAAGTGTACGTTTGCCATTTGTATTTCTTCCTCTGTGAACTGCCTATTCAGCTCTTTGCCCCATTTTGTGAGTGGGTTGTTTGACTTCTTAGTGCTTAGATTTTTGAGTTCTTTCTAGATTCTAGAGATTAGGCCTCTATCAGTTGGATAACCCACAAATATTTTCTCCCATTCTGTGGGTAGTCTATTGGCTTTGCTTCATGTATGCTTGTCTATAAAGAAACACTTCAGCTTCATGTGATCCCATTGATTGAGTGACCATTTAAGTTGGTGGGCTACTGGAGTTCTGTTCAGGAAGTCTTTTTCCATTCCTATATCATGGAAAGTACTTCCTAAATTTTCTTCCAGTAGTATTCGAGTTTCTGGTCTTATATTGAGATCTTTGATCCATTTGGACTTGAGTGTAGTGCATGGTGAAATGTGTGGATCAAGGTTCAGTTTCCTGCATATGGTTATCCAGTTTGTCCAGCACCATTTGTTGAAGATGCTGTCTTTTTTCCAGCCTATCTTGTTTAGGCCTTTATCGAATATCAAGTAGCTATAGTTGCTTGACCCAAAGTCCGGGTCCTCAAGTCTATCCCATTGATCTATACTCCTGTTTTTATGCCAGTACCATGCTGTTTTTATTACTATGGCTTTCTAATATAGCTTTAGATCAGGTATGGTGATACCTCCAGAGGTATTTCTTTTGCTGAGAATATGTTTGGGTATGTGAGGCCTTCTGCCTTTCCATATGAAATTTGAGATCATTTTTCTATCTCTGTGAAGAACACTGTAGGAATTTTAATTGGAATTGCATTAAATCTGTATATTGCCTTTGGTAGGATTGTCATCTTCACAATGTTAATTCTCTCTATCCAGGAACATGGGAGGTCTTTCCATTTTCTCAAGTCCTCCTCAATTTCTTTTTTGAGTGTTTTTATGTTTTCATTGTATAGATTTTTCACTTCCTTGGTTAACATTATTCCAAGGTATTTTTTTTGTTGTTGTTGCTATTGATAATGGGACTATGTCCCTTATTTTTTTCTCTGTATCTTTGTCATTTGCATAAAGGAAGGCTACTGATTTCTGTGCATTGATTTTGTATCCTGCTACTTTGGTATAGGAATTAATCACCTTCAGGAGTTTTGGGATGGATTCTCTCAGGTCTCTTACATACACAATCATGTCATCAGGGAATAAAGCTAACTTAACTTCTTCCTGTCCAAATTGTATCCCTTTTATTTCCTTCTCCTGTCCTATTGCTTGAGCTAGGACTTCCAGTACTATATTGACAAGCAGAGGTGAGAGTGGACAACCCTGTCTTGTTCCTGATCTTAATGGGAAATCCTCTAGTCTCTCTCCATTAAGTATTATTTGGGCCTTCGGAGCTTTGTATATTGCCTTTATTAGGTTAAGATATGAACCAACCATGCCAATTCTCGCCAATGTTTTGATCATGAAGTGATGTTGTATCTTGTCAAAGGCCTTTTCTGCATCTATCGAAATGATCATGTAGTTTTTAAGTTTAACCTTGTTTAAGTGGTGCATTACATTGACAGATTTCCGTATGTTGAACCACCCCTGTGTTCCTGGGATGAATCCCACTTGGTGAAGGTGGATAATGCTTTTGATGTGTTGTTGGATTTGGTTTGCAAGCATTTTGTTTAGTATCTTTGCATCTAAATTCAACCAGGAAATAGGGTGGTAGTTTTCTTTTCTTGTGGCATCTCTGCCTGGTTTTGGAATTGGGGTGATGCTTGCTTCATGAAAGGATTTGGGTAGCTTTCCCTGTTCACCAATTGTGTGGCACCGTTTGAGGAAGATTGGTTTGAGTTCTTCCATGAAGGTTTGATAGAATTCAGCTGAGAAGCCATCTGGTCCTGGACTCTTCTTTTTTGGGAGGTTTTTAAATTACATTTTCAATGGTTACTTGTTCAATGACTGTGATGGTTTGATTGAGGTGATTAATCTGCTCTGTGTTTAGCTTCGGTAGATGGTATGCATCCAGGAATTTATCCATCTCCTCCACATTATCCAGGTTTGTGGAGTAGAGGTTTATGAAATAACTCCTGATGATTCTCTCAGTGTCACTTGTCTGTTGTGATCTCTCCTTTTTCATTTTGAATTTTGTTAATTTGAAGCTTCTCCTTTTTTTGCTTCATCAGATTGGCCAGGGGTTTGTCAATCTTGTTTATTTTTTCAAAATACCATCTCTTTGTTTTTTCAATTGTCTTAATTTTTTCCTTGGTTTCCAATTCATTGATTTCTGCTCTGATTTTAATTATTTCTTTCCTTTGGGAGCTCTTTGGGCTGGATTTTTCTTGTTTTTCCAGTGCCTTTCCCTGGATGGTTAGGTTATTGATTTGGGACCATTCTGTCTTTATTATGAAAGCATTGAGTGCTATGAATTTTCCCCTTAGGACCGTCTTCATTGTGTCCCATAAGTTTTGGTACAATGTGTTCTCATTGTCCTTCAATTCCAGAAATTTTGCAATTTCATTTTTTATGTCATCCTCTATCCATTTATTGTTTAAAAGTGTGCTGTTCAGTTTCAAGATGCCATTGGGATTCTTGGTGGGTCTTTTGTAGTTGATTTCTAGCAATATAGCATTGTGATCTGATATCATGCAGGGAATTATGTCAATCTTCCTAAATATGTGGAGGCAGTCTTTGTGACCCAGTATATGGTCTGTTTTAGACAATGTTCCATGGGCTGCTGAGAAGAATGTGTAGTCTGTGGATTTGGGGTCAAAAGTTCTGTAGATGTCCGTTAGGTCTAAGTGATCTATGGTTTTGTTGAGCTCTCTTACTTTCCTGTTGAGTGTCTGTTTGGTTGATCTGTCTATTACTGATAATGGTGTATTGAAGTCTCCAGCTAAGATGGTGTTTGTGGTTATTTCTGTTTTATTGTCAAGTAGGTTTTGTTTTATGAACTGTGGTGCCCCTGTGTTTGGTGCATACAGATTTATGATTGTAATATCCTCTTGATGGATCATTCACTTGGTAAGTAGCAAGTGGCCTTGTTTGTCTTTTTTGATTATTTTTGGTTTGAAGTTTATTTTATCCAATATTAATATAGCTATGCTTGCTTTTTTTTTATTCCCATTTGCTTGGAATATTGTTTTGCACCCTTTCCCCCTGAGGAGGTATGTGTCTTTAGTGGTGAGGTGGGTTTCTTGAAGGCAACAGATTGAGGGGTCTAATTTTTTTGATCCATCCTGTTAGCTTGTGTCTCTTGATGGGTGAATTAAAGCCATTAATATGTAGGGTAATGTCTGTGAGATTTGATTTGATTTCTGCCATATTGTGATGGTAAATGTGTGTTGGTGTTTTCATGGACTTTGAGGTTTTTTGTGCCTACTCTGAGTTTGGTTGTTGTGATCTGCTTCTTGTAGGCAATTGAGTTTGATTATTTGTTTCTTCTCTGTGGAGAATTTCCTGAAATACTCTTTGTAGGTTTGGTTTTGTGTTCATATAATTGTAAAGCTGAGGTTTGTCATGGAATGTTCTTCTTTCACCATCTCATATGAGGGATACTTTTGCTGGGTAGAGTAGTTTAGGTTGGAAGACATAGTTTCTTAGACTTTGCAGTGTTTAATTCCAGGCCCTTCTAGCTTTCAGGGTTTCCATTGAGAAGTCTGAAGTAATTCTGATGAGGTTACCTTTGAAGGTGATGTGCTGTTTTTCCCTAGCTGCTTTTAGGATTTTCTCTTTGGTGTCAATGTTCAGAGTCTTAATGACAATATGTCTTGGAGAGTTTCTCCTATGGTCCAGTCTGTTTGGAGTTCTATTGATTTCTTGTATCTTGATGGGCCTTTCTTTTAAGAGACTAGGGAAGTTTTCTTCAATAATTTTGTTAAATAAGTTCTCCATGCCTTTGGTCTGAATTTCTTCTCCTTCTGGTATTCCAATGATCCTGATATTAGGACGTTTAAGTGTATCCCACAATTCCCTCATGTTCTGTTCACAGGAACTTTTGAACTTACTGAAATTTTTGAACTCTCTAACTGTTTCTTCCATCTTGTCTTCCAGATCAGAGTTGCTATCATCCACTTGGCTGACTCTATTCTTGAGAGCTTCTAGAGAGTTTTGGACTTATTCAATTAAGTTTGCATTTTCTACTACTTTTGTATGTATAATTTCCATCCATCTGTCAAGCTCCCTTTTCACATCATTTTCTGATTTTCTTGATGATTCTTGGAAATCATCCTTGCATTTCTTTATGTCTTCATTTAGCATGGCCAGCTGATTTTTAAGGTCTCCTTTTTTTTTCACTCTCCCTCAAATCTCTTAACTGTCTTTGAACTCCTTCCAATTTCTTATCTGTTAGTTCCAGTTAAGTGATGGCAGCATCCACACAATTATCGGTCCTTTGTTGCTTTCCTGCAAGTTCTACCAGTAGGTTGGTCAGGGTTGCATTGCTCATAGGTTCAATTTGGTGTTCTGATCCTAATGGTTCTTCTATGTTTTGTTTAGATGTATTCATTGTAGGACTGGGTGATCTAACTGTATTTTCTTGCATTTGATTTTTCATATTATTTCTTTTGCGCTGTGGTCTGCCCATGACAGTGTATGGACACGTAGGTGGGCGTATCAGCCTGGGCTCAAGCACAATGTGAATCTGAGGCAGCCTATGGCAGTTTCCAAGCAGCCTGGGCTTTGGCTCTCACTTGCCAAAGTTGCCTACCTACTGCCTGGCAGGGGCTCCAAAGTTGCCTGAATTCTCAAGTGGTAATGTGCCAAAGCTGCCTGCATTCTAGCTAAGAGGGGCGCTGAGGCACCAAGCACTGAAGCAGCCCAAACTCTGGCCTGGAACACTGGGACCCGGAAGCAGTCTGCGCTCCCCTGCCACCAGACAATGGCAGACGGATGGCGTGGCCGACAGGTAGGGGATGGCACCTGAGCTGGCGCAAGTGAGAGACACAGGTCTGACCTTGCGTGGAAGCTGCTGTGGGACTGAGCTCACTCAGTAAGTGGGCAAGTGGACGAGTGTGCGGAGCAGTCTAAGCTTCCACACGCAGGGATCGTTCGGCACACTGGCATGCAGTGGCAGCAGTGGTGGGCGTTGACAGCAGCTGCGGCAGTGTGGACACAGCAGTTATTTGGGGGGAGGGGTGGGCTACCCGCCTGCAAGGGGATCCACAATTCCCTGTTTCCCCCGCCTCTGTGCCCTCCCAGATTTCTCCCCCTGAAAGCCCCAATGAACCCTTAATATCTTGCCTTTCTTTCCCCGGGATTTGCAGCACAGCTAGGCAGTTGCCATCTTGGCCAGAAGTCCTCTCCTGGCTTTTTAAATTTATTTATTTATTTATTTATTTGAAAGCTACAGGCAGAGAAAGAGGAAGAGAGAGAGAGAGAGAGAGAGAGAGAGAGAGAGAATGGGTGCGCCAGGGCTTCCAGCCACTGCAAACGAACTCAAGACATGTGCGCCCCCTTGTGCATGTGGCTAATATGGGTCCTGGGGAATCAAGCCTTGAACCAGGGTCCTGAGGCTTCACATGTAAGCGCTTAACTGCTAAGCCATCTCTCGAGCCCTTCTCCTGGCTTTTGATGAACATAAAAACAGAACCATGAGCCTAAATATAGAAGGTGAAGTGAAATTACAAGCAATGCTCAGTTATTACTTGAATAACAATCAAAATAAGAGCTGGAGAGATGGCTTAGCAGTTAAGGCATTTGCCTGTGAAGCTAAAGGACCTAGGTTCAATTCCCCGGGATCCACATAAGTCAGATGCACAAGAGACACATGCATCTGGAGTTCATTTGCAGTGGCTAGAGGCCCTGGCTTTACCATTCTCTCTCTGTCTGTCTCTCTTCTCTCTATCTCTCTCTGCTTTCAAATAAATAAATGTTTTCTTTTTAAATTAGAAAGCTAAAAACATTATAATAACTAAAGAGAAGTCTTAAATTCAGAATGTCTCTCCCTGGCCACTCTTTTATTCACATTTCTAGATAAGCCCTCTTCAGTGATCAATTTCCCTTTTTTCCCACTTACTGTATTTATTACCTCTGGCAAGAGTGGAAATGGAGCCACAGAAATGTTCGAATAAGAGCATTTCCTCTTTCAAACAGGAAAACTCTACGAGACATTTAAAATATCCTTCATCCTTGATTTCTATTTATTAATTAGGAACTTTACTACATGAACACATCATGTGTTGGTCTCATCCCCCTGAATTTTCTTTTACAGAAGACAGTTTTTGGTCCTATGTCTACCACTCTTTCTAACATCAATTAGGAACTTAAAGAAATGTGTTTTTTGCTGTCGATGCTTTCCATCACAGGATGGAAGTTGTGCCAGTGAGATTACTCAGTAGTTAAAGGCATTCACTTGCAAAGCCTTCAATTCCCCAGTACCTACAAAGTAGCCATACACCTGGAGCTCATTTGCAGTGGCAAGGTGTCCCAGTCCTCCAATTCTCACTCCCTGCCTTTTCACAGATAAATAAAATATTTAAAAATATTTTATATATAAACATATGTCAAACAATCAAGTAGAAAGCATTAGGCTAGCTACAGTTGAGTATAGTTAGAAGCCAACTAAGAAGAAATGTTTGTAAACAAAGCGGGCATTTTCAGTAGAAGTATTTGAGCTGGTTGGTTTTTATAGAGTAGATATGAACCATATATAAGATTTGGACTGTTAGATTGATAGAAGACAGAGACCAGGAAATGTGTCCATGTACTAGTGCCAGGACCCTGTGTCTGTTGTCGGAAATGGTAGAAGGAGCATTACATGTCTGATGTGATATAGGCTCTTGAGATGAAAAAATGACTATGGATTATCTGGTGGCACAATGTAGTGGCATGGGCTTTACAAGAGGAGAACACCAGGGGAATAGCTGATGTGACAGTGAAGTCCTCTGAAGACAGAGGAAGGAATCATATAAACAAAGGGGCAAGTGGTCTCCAGTGGCTACAAAAAGCAAGAAAATAGATTCTCCAGTAGAGGTTCCAGAATCCATGATTCTGTGGATGTTGATTTCACCCAAATCATCCCTTTACACTTCTGACCCTAGGGAGCTAAGAGGTCTTAAGCTTCTGTCACTTTAAATCACTAAGCTTGTATTCATTTTTACTAATAGCAGTAGAATACCAGTTTAAACCATATTCAATATCATAAACTTTCTGGAAGAAACCACAGTCTATCTTTTAAGTGAGCCTCACAGGTAACCATTATGGTTAGTATTGGAGAACTTCATCAGACTTGTGTGCTTCTCTGTCTAAGGGAATTTTATCCACTTAGTACATCTCTTGCATGTAAAGTTGAGACTATTTGTTTTAATAATATTCCCTTTGCATTAACAAGATTCCTTAGGAAAGCAGTGTACACTTCTTTCAAGTTTCTCCCTTCCTTTTGCAAATCATAAAACTGTATTTCAACAGCCACATCCTGATGGGGGTACCTTCAGAATTCATACGCTGATACCTTACTTCTCAGAGTCCTTGGACTCACTGATAAGGTCTTTAAAGAGGAAATTTAGGTTAAAGGAAGTGTCACAGGTAGGACTCTGACATAATATGACCAGTGTCCTTATAAGAGGGAAAGACAACAGTGAGGTTTAATAACAGACAAGGCCACATAAGGACACAGCACAAAGAAGCTTGTCATCTGTAAGCTACAGAAAGAAACCTCAGAAGAAACTAACTTGCTGAAGAGTTTAACCTTAAACTTCCAGCCTTCAGAAACATGAGAAAATTAATTTTATATCTTTAAGCAACTCAGTCTGTAGTATTGTGTTTTTGCATCCTGGGGAAACTAGTACTCATTCCTAACCCAAGTTCCTAAAGTATTTAGTTCCCAAAAGATTATTATTTTATTAGCTAGAATTTTAGTCACTGACATTTTTTTTCCACTTATTAAATCCTGTGCATGGTGCTCAAGTCTATGTAGCTTTATTTTTTCCCTAAAATTCTCCAAATAATTCTACAATGAAGATGTAATTTTTTTTAAGTTTATAGGTGAGAAAACTCCAATCCAGAGAGTTTCCTCTTGGGTACAGGAAGTGAGGTAATATATAGGTGGCCAGGACTCAAAGGCAGGTCTGATGACCTCATTGTGACAATGATTTTCTCTAATACCTGTCACTTACTAATGCTGCTATGTGCCAGATAACAAGAAGCATGTGGGCGGGAGACTGGTTTGCTCCCAGGAGTGTTACCTTTAGTTAAGGAAGGTACCTTAGGAAACAAGAGAGCATCTGCTGAGTAACTAGGAGTACTATACACCACTTCAGTAGATGAAAACACATGTTTATATCTTTATTATAACCCTTTATCAATAGTCATCAGTTGCATTATTACCTGGGTAAAATGGTTATTTCCACATAAATCATGGTTTATACAAATGAACCCACACACATAATGTCTATCAATAGTTATTTCATGGTACCTGCTGTGATGGTGAGCACAGTTCTTTTTTATAATCCTTTCAGAAAGTAAAGGGCACAACATGCTTAAATGCTTCTCTATTACCCAGATGCTTGGAAACAAAGAAGTTTTCTAAAGGCAAACACAACTTATTCCCTTTAACTGTCCTGGAATAGATCTCACATCACCTATGACCCTTGAGGCAATTAAGATTTTGACTGGGTCATGGACAGATAATTTAGTTTGTCCAAGGTTTTGCCTTTTGAGAATGAAATCCAGCCATATTTGTTGGCTTGAAGCAGTTTTTGTCACTGTGTAGAAACCAGGTGGTCTAGATTTTATGCTATCTGTAGGACTATAAATATGGGAGGGTAATTTCCTTTTGAAAAAAGTTGTTTCATTTATTTGAAAGCAGAGAAAGAATCAGAGGGAGAGAGAGAGAGAGAGAGAGAGAGAGAGAGAGAGAGAACAAACTAAAGCCTTCTTGCCACTATAAGCCAACTCCACATGCACATGCCACTTTATACAAGTAGCTTTTCAGGGCACTTGGGAACCAAATCTGATCACCAGGCTTTGCAAACAAACACCTTTAATCACTGAGAAATCTCTCCAGCCTGGGTTGTTGTTATTTTGGTCTTGATTCCCTAAATTTTTGCAATTAGGCTATGAAATATAATTTTTATGTAAACAACGTCCTCAAGAAAATATGAATTTCTTTCTGCTTTATTAGGCTCAGAAAATTCTTCTACTATTAGCAGCACTAGTTATTACTGTGTATTTGGCTGTATGTACACATGCAGTACATTAAACAATAAGAACTAGAATACCTAAAATCTTAACACATAAAAGGGGTATTGAAAAATCAGAGTAAACTTTTGATCTCATTGTTAATAATGAGTTTTTAAAAAGCCAAAACATCCAAGCAAAACTATTAAAGGATTTTGTCAGAGTCTTTGATGCAATCTTCAGATTATAAACCATAGTCAAAATTATCAGATGTGTTTACAAATCTCTAGAGGATTTCCAGTTAATCTCAATATATCTTTGCTCTGTTTGGTATAATGTTGTTCTCATAGTACCCTGATACCTACTCATTGAAGAAATAACAATGGTCTTTAATCATAAGAAGAAATACAAGATTTTCCTAAGTTATTTTAAAATATAAATGACTTGCATGATAAATTTTGGCAATGGTAAGATTATTAACTATAGGAAATAATTAAGTTTAGGTATATACTTTGCATTAACCAGTTTCTGAATACATTTACCTTGTCCAGTCATAAGCAACTAGAAGAAATGAACTTCCAAATTTCTAATTCTTTCAATTGTTTGTCATTTTCACTTGACTCATTCACTGCTCTTCCACACATGTACTTCTCCTCCAGAGCAGATCTTTTCCTAAACATAGTATAAGGCCTGGTTAGAGTTTCTCTCTCTAAAGTAAGTCTGATTCTTACTTTAACCTCTTCCCTTCTGCTATTTTATATTATCTTTTCCAGAAGTATCATGTTCCACATGATTTCTTAGGTTACATCTTTTGGTATATATTGACAACAGAGAGAAAGAGAACTACAAGGTTTCTGTTCACTTGGGTTCTTCACACACACACACACACACACACACAATTTACTTTATAAACCTCTCAACTTTTTCTTCTAAAGGTGTGCACCTTCACCATTTCCATTAGTCTGAGTTCTCATTATCTCCAAATGGCTTAATGTAACATCTCTTCCACCGTGGTCAGATTCATTCCTTAACTCCTTCATTTCTTTCCTCATCTTTTTATATACTTCTAGAAATAATTATACACACCATTGCTATCCAAACTTTTGAGGCCTAAAGTTACTGTTTTCTCCTCATAATTTGATAATTAGTAGTGTGTCATATCTTGACTGAACAACCAATGTAGAAATCCAAATAATGTTGTCTTCGCTAATACCCAGTATGAAACTTTGAGACTTGTCAGCCTCTTGCTTTCTCATGACCTCATCATCAAATTGTTTTCTTTATAGGTTCACTCTTGCTTTTGTTTCCCAGATCTTTGGTTTTCTGTACTTGCAGATACTGCACATCTCTATTAGGACTCAGACTACTGTGACTTCAGAAGACATATCTATCCTGAGCATATACAGTTCCTGGTTTGTAATTTGATACTGCCACTTAACCTTATATTAGTCTTTCTTCTTTCTTTATATTATTGCAATGGCAGGAGACAGAACCCTTCCTTCCCTTTTTATTTACACCCTCACATGTTAACTGGGGACAATGGGAACATACACACTCACACACACACACACACACAAATTATTTCTGGGCATGGTGGTGCATGCCTTTAATCACAGCACTTAGGAGGCAGAAGTAGGATTGCCATGAGTTCAAAGCTACCCAGAGAATACAGAGTGAATTCCAGGTCAGCCAGCAAGACCCTACCTCAAAAAATCAAAAGAAAAAAAAAAAAAAAAACACTCTCACAAGGGCAATTCTGTGTGGGAGACTGTATTCCCCTGGTCTTAACACTGTTTTGCTTTAATTTCAGGGAATGTAAATAGTTGAAGTTTAACATTTCTTTCTTTTTTTTTCTTTACTTCACATATCTGTTCTGCTATTGGGATTGCTCTATTATCTCATGTTATATATCACAACTGTTGCCATCTTATAGCTAATTAGAATATATACTATCAACAACCTTGTTTTTGTTGTGTTCTGACTGCATATGTGTGATTCTGTGTGCACATGTGAGGAGTATTAACACTAACATATCACTATAATGCTTTCAGTATGTAAGTTTAGTCTTAAAATGGGGCACTCATTAGAAAATTAAATGAAAGCAAGTCCAAATATCTGGAGAATCCATTCTTTCCCCTGTCCTACCATTACTCATGTAGGCTATAGATTCCCAACTTAATCTTCCATTCAGTTCTCTTTAAATTTCTCCTACCCTGCTAGTGTTTGAATTATTCAGGTCATCGTTGCTGGATCACCAGGAGAGAAGCTGGACAGATTTCATGCAATAAACAGGCAGTATGTCAACTATGGTACTAAGCCTTCTTGTTCTTTGACAAGTGGCATGTGTCTTCCTTCTGACACTGTATTTCTGCATGTCATGCTTTATGTGACATCTCAGGCAACTTCATGTCTTATTTCTTTACTAAAGCTTTCTGCAGTTTTGTTCTGATAATTGAACAAGTACTGAAAAGAAAAGTTTGGCAAACCAAAAGATTTGCAAATTTCCTTTGTTGTAATCCAGAAAAAAAAAAAATGTCTGTGATAAACCCAGTATAATCAGTGCACACAGTTTTCACTGTCTAATTGAAAACATTCCACAAAACTACACAGAACTGCTGATACTTTTTATTTTAACTTGTACATTGTACTAAGCTAGATGCATAAAATAAACAAACAGTATAATTCCCCCCCCCCCAAAAGTAACTGCTTATACATATTTTATGTTAGAATGTAGGAAGATGGATGGCTTGGTTTAACTTGAGAATTCACTTTTTCAGTATTAAGAATATGGAGCAGTGAACCAAAACAGATTTTTTTGAAATTGCCAAACATAAAAGCCCAGACTAAAGAACCATGTTGATTAAATGCTTAACATTTTTTCCAGTTCTGTCCAACATTACATAACCATATTCCATTTGCTTTGGTAATATGACCCAAATCACAATTAATACAATGTAATAAACAAGATCACCATGCTAATGCAGTTTAATATTGAACTTTCAACAAGACTTCAGGACTAGTGGCTACAAACAGAAAACAGTGAAGCATTGCTATTAAGCATTTTGCTAGGTATAAGACAAACATCAGCTTTTAATGATTAGCAGTGATTGGAACAACTTTAATATTTCTAAGAAGTTTAAATCATATTTGCAACATAATTATACAGTCCTTATTTCTCTCTGTCTCTGACTCTCTATCTGAGCATGTGTGTATATAGTATGTGTGGGGTGATATATGCCCATGTGTGCGTAGATACACATGCCAAGTATACTCACAAGAAGAGGTCAGAGGAGAATGTTGAGTGCTTCCTGTTGCTCATCTACATGTTTCCTTGAGGCAGAGTCTCTCACTGAATCTGGAGTGCCCATTTTTGGTCAGACTGACTGATAAGCAAGCTCTAGGGATTCTCTAGTCTACTCGTGCATTAGGAGAGGAGTTACAGGCATGCATATCCATGCCCAGCTGTATACATGGGTAATCAGGAATTAAACTCAGGGCAAATAAGGACCTCTTAGGCCCTCATTGCTTGTGAAGAAAGAGGTCTCACCTGTTCATCTCCCCAGCCACACAATCTTTATTTGATATTTTAATATGTTCTAAATTTTAATATCATTTGATAGTTATGTTGTGTAACATTAAAAAGCAAAAGAGATTATACCTTTTTTAGAATATCACTAGCTCAGGCAATAAGTAGAATTTCAGTAAAGATATACCTCTCAAACAGAAGTTGGAAGAAATGAATAATATGATGGATTAGTCTAATAGGAAGTACTCCTTGGAGACAAGGAAATCATGTGGACACTTAAATTCAGTATTTTGCAGTTATTTATGATCCTGTTTATTTTTCATTAGTTCCTTTATCTCTGTAGGACAATGGTTGTGTTTATCTTATTGATTTCATAAGAAAAATATGCTCATAAATATATGTCAATGGTTAGAACTACGCAAACACATAAAAAGAACCATGTACCTATCAGCAACTATTGCTATTAAAAGTATGCAGTGAAGACTAAGTTCACACAAAGTACCTTGTGGCTGTCAGACAGTGAATGTTCATTGTGAGTACTTCCTACCTAAGCAGCAAGCAGTTGACATCATTTTACCCATTTTATAGATAAAGAAACTGATGACTAGATATTCAAGAAAAATTTCTAAAGGCCACATAGTTAGTGAAACAAATATTAAATTTGAAACATTCACATTTAAATTAATCCTAGTTTAACCCAATGTGTTGATTAAAAAAGTATGAAAGTAAGATGAAGATTAATGAAGAATGGTGATAATGGGAGGGGGATGAGAGGGTAATTGGAAAAATATGATGAAAAAAATTACATACAAGTATGAAAGTGAAGCCGGGAGTGGTTGCCCACACCTTTAATCCCAGCACTCAGGAGGCAGAGGTTGGAGGATCACCGTGAATTCGAGGCCACCCTGAGACTACATAGTGAATTCCAGGTCAGCCTGGGCCAGTGTGAGACCCTACCTCAAAAAACAATAAAACAAAACAAACAAAAAAAAGTCAAAAGTGAACAAAAATAAAAATTGACATACAATTTTGACAATTTTAATATTGTCTCCCCTTCCCTTCCATTTACTTCCTTGTTTGTTGAGGGGAAGGACAAGTATAACAGTGTATCTCATCAGGACCAGTGCTACCACTCCTCTTGTAGCTGGGCTCTCACATCAATGAGAAGACTACAGCAGTGCTTCCTATAGAAACCAAGTCCTGCTTTTATTGCTGGGTTAGGATGTAGTGTAGGCAATGGTCTTCACAGAAATGGAGGTGCTCACATGGCCTTTAGGACTGGGTAGGTATGGGTACAAGAAAAGAGGTGTTGTTTCCCGAAGAACAGATGCGACATTTTTTTAGCATTGCTTAGTCCAAGAAATATGGTTTTGTAATACTTTAATTTTCAATTGCAAGTACACATTAAGAAATATGCTCCTATCTTCTGTTATTTACTTTTTATGCCCCCACCACCAAAAGAACAAGCAAAACTTCTACACATTTCATAACTCATTCCTTTCTCTCGATTCTCAGGGAAACCCAGAACATGCAAGAGGTACTATAGGCCACAAGAGTTCTTCAAGTAATTGTTAGTTTGGTCTCAATGGGGGATATTATACTATCCTTGAGAAAAGAAAACATCCTGCAATTAAATAAAGTATATTTTAGGCAAACACCTAGAGAAAGCATGGGTTATGGAAACATACAGCGAAACCTAATCCATTCCTCCTGTGAAAATCCAGGTTAGGGGAAGAACAGTAAATGTGTTATGGTTGTGCTGTCCATCCTCAGAAAACCAATGCTCAAGTTTACTTTCGTCTAAGGAGCCTGCACAGCATCTGGCTTCTGAATCACTGCCACTCCAGAGCAGAACTCTCAAGGGATTTTTTAATTTCTGAATTTATTTTTAGGGAATCAGAAGAACATTATGTTGACATATTCATTTTCTCTAGGCAAGGCTAGTGCTTGTAAAATAGGAAAATTTCTTGCATGATTAAGGAATTTGGACATATAGCACCAGAATGTTACAGCTTTGCTCATGCAGAGCCCTATTGCATGAGAGATTTTTGTTCTGACTTAGTAGTTTGTTCTTGGGGTTTGAAAAAGGATGAGCTATCAACTACTAATACTTGTGGCAACTAGCACCTACCTCATTTCTAACATCTCTTGTTTTGTTAGCAATCACTCAAATAGAATCCTTTCCCTCTAGAGAAACCAAAAGTTACACCAAACCTCTGTTTACACTGGATAATACAAAAGCTCTTCTTTTGTATTTGTTTGCTTCCTGAGTTTTCAGCTTTAAATCCAGGTCTGCACAATTGGGCTTTGTCCTTATATAGAATCACATGAGCAGACTAGCCTTTTGGAGAACATGGAAGCAGATGGACTTGGAGGATCTAGATAGCCAACCCCATTCTGTGCTTCCTGTCATCATGTTTTAGTCTTGTGCTATTCTTAATGGCTTGTGCATTGAATTTTGATTTTCTTTTTTGGAAGCTGTACCTATGATCTAGGTGTTTTTGGCTTCCTGTCCCCCATCCTGGGCTTCTTGTCTCCAGGTCCTTGACTAATAATGATGCAGTGGGCATTTTTTTTTTTCCTTCTAGAGGAGCATATTTGTTATTCCAGGTGAACTCTGTGTCCTGGTAGCATAGAATGAACATTGTCATTCCTGTGCTAATAGATTTTGCCTTTTTAGCTGCCTTGAACTTATTCAGTGTCCGAGTCTCTAAATTTAACCAAGTGACCCCAGAGTGTTAGAAATCATCTGCAATTAGATCATTTGTGTCTCAGGCTCAGTGTTGCATATTGGGCAGCTTGATTGGGTCTGTGTCTCACTTTCCTCTGCTGGAAATTTGCAATACTAGATTCTGTGCTATAGCATTGTGATAATAATTCAGCAAGTTAAGATATGGAAAGAATCATGCCAAGAGAAAAAAAAATAACAAAAGCAAACTGTTTTGTAACCTCAGCACTTCCAGGATTTAAAAAACTAAATATAGTCAAGAAATAGAAAAAATAATTTATGGAATAATTTTGTGGATTAAAAGGCACACATTCCCAAATATTTCCACAAGAACTTCCCACACTGGGTGCTTACTGTCCTTCTGTAATCTTTCAAAGCAGTCAGCATAGCTCTGCAGGTGGAGAAAGCTTAGCTTGCTTGGAAGCAATGCTGCTGCCCTTAAAACCCTTTGCACACCTGAATAGGAAGCATAAAAGACATTAGCACCTAAAAAATCTATCTCTTGACAGAAGATGAAGCAAATGTTGCTGTATACCAGGGCTCAGACAACCAGTTTTTATTTCCTTTCGATTTTTTTTTTTTTTTTTTTTTTGCATGTGTGTACGCATGTGTGGCTTAAGGTGTGGCATGCATGTGTGGTGGCCAGAGTTTTATACCAGGTGACTTCCTCACTTGCTCTCCACCTAATTCTTTGAGACAAAGTCTCTCACTGAACCTGGAGATTATTGATTATGCTAGATTAGCTAGCCAGTATGAAATAAACCTACCCCAAAGCAGCTGTGAGCCCCCCCCCCACTTTAAATGTCTTCCAAGATAGAACTGTAGAACTGTTTTGATTGTGGAGAGATGAAATGCTGTAGATACAGAATGAAATTATTTTGGGGCTTCCTTTAGCTCTCTTAATAGCCACTTACTGCCCACCTCTGTATCTGATCTAACATGTTTTTGATGATCAGATGATCAAATGAAAACTTTTGGTTATATACTAACTAACCACCAGCTTCCACCAACCCAAAGGCTAAGAACGTTATCAGAGAGAATCTGAAGGCTGGAGCAGAGATTTCCCTCTTTTGCTAGACACAACTGCATGGTGTTTCTACCACTGTATCTGTAAAGTGTCTTAGATTATGACCATCTCTTGTTCTGGAACTATGAAAACTACATGAAATTGCTAGTGCATTGGAATATGTAGTTTGGCATAATCTGAATTTTTGTACCCAGGCCACAGTCACTCATATTTGTCTCCAAACTACAGTAGTTTTTAGAGCCGGGCGTGGTGGCGCACGCCTTTAATCCCAGCACAGAGGTAGGAGGATCGCCGTGAGTTCGAGGCCACCCTGAGACTCCATAGTGAATTCCAGGTCAGCCTGGGCAAGAGTGAAACCCTACCTCGAAAAACCAAAAAAAAAAAAAAAAAAAAAATACAGTAGATTTTTCCCTTTGAAGTGAGAGTTGTGTGTCTTGTGTTGAAATCAATGAGCTCCAGGAATCCCTTTCTGCTTCCCCAGAGCTGAGCATTTATGTGGGTGTGGATCTGAACTCAGGTCCTCATGCTTGTATTGCAAGCACTTTACCCACAGTGTCATCTCCTCAGCCCTACAGATGAATATTTTCACACTAACTGCAAACTCTCAGATGCTCCTTATGACCCTTCCCCATATTAAATAAATGAGAATGTCAGGCATCCCTGACTTCTCCAGTCTACCTTGTCTCTCCTTATCATTCCTTCCCATAGCCTATTTCCTTCTCTATGGCCCTATCCAGAGGGAGGCTAAATATTTTCTGTAATAACACAAACCTGCATTTAAACTTTGCAATCACCTCTGTTGGTATAGCTTGGGTTTTTACCAAATTTCTCAACTTCACAAGGGGTACCAGGGAATCAAACAAAGCAGCCATGGATTTTAGTTGGCTCTCTACTGTGCTTTCTTGAAGATATGCTCAGATTCCAGGACAGCCTTCATTTAAACAAGGAATAGCTTCGCTGAAGGACATGCCCATGAGTCCAGGTCTTTTTGAGGACTCTCCATCAAAGGACATTGAATCACATGATGAGTTCATCCTTTCCAATTCTGTTTCAATTCTTTCGAGTACATCAAGAGAAAAAAAAAAAAAACAGTTTACTTCTGTTTTTTTTTTTTTTTTTTTTTTTTTTTTTTTTTTTCTTACTGGCAAATACCTTTTCAGCCAAGATCTAGTAGACCTACAGCATCAAGACTTCAACAGGAATTTAGGATAGTTGCTTTGTTTCAATTGTACTTATTTCAATTATTGATAAAAGTTTTATTTCAAAATAAATATTCTCAAGACATTTAAGTCAGTGACTTAAAATTAATGTTTAGAAAAGTCTCAAATAGAAATATTATGACATTCCAATGCCTTCAATTTGAAAATAGTTTAATAGAAACTCCCCAAGTATTCTTATTTCATTGTCATTATTAAGCAGTAAGAGATATAACTTGTCATGTTGCAAGGGAGAAATAGTTAAGTAACGTAAGATAAGTAGGAGGTAAGATTTGCACAGTATGCTAGTACACACCTGTAATCTCAGCACTCAGGCAGCTGAGGAGGGGATTGTGAGTTGAGTCTAGGTTACAAAGCATGACCACGTGTGAAAAGAAAGGAAGAAAGGTAGAAGGAAAGATGGAAGGAAGGAAGGGAAGAAGGAAAGAAACAACAAAGAGAAATGAAAAGAGAAATTGAAGAAGTTAAGGTTGATGCTGTATGGAGAAGAATAAGCTGGAACAAGTCAGGAAAATGTGTGTGGCAGAAAAATCAACTGAAGAAAGAAGGAGTATGCAGGGAGGCAATCAAAACCATGACCACAGAGGGAGACTGCTCTCAGGAACATCTTTAGAACTTCTCTTTTGTTTCTTCATGTATGTATTCCTATTCTTTCTCCAGTTAAAATGAAACTATGGTTTAAAGCTTTAAATTAAGATAAACATTAAGCATAAAATTCAAATCATTCATTATTCTACTATTCCAAAGTAGTCAATGTTAACATTTTGTTTATTTAATTTAATTTAATTACTGGAGATCATGATAATATGATAAATATCTTTATCCCCATGAATATGTTTTTCCTAGATATTTCACTCAAAAATAAATGTGAAATGAAGAAACATTTGGCAGAAGTTTATACTTATTGAATGGCGCATATGTCTGTATAAAAGAGAACATTGTGGGCTGGAGAGATGGCTTAGTGGTTAAACGCTTGCCTGTGAAGCCTAAGGACCCCGGTTCGAGGCTTGATTCTCCAGGACCCACATTAGCCAGATGCACAAGGGGGCGCACGCATCTGGAGTTCGTTTGCAGTGGCTGGAAGCTCTGGTGCGCCCATTCTCTCTCTTTCTCTCTATCTGCCTCTTCCTCTCTTTGTCACTCTCAAATAAATAAATAAAAATGAACAAAAAAAATTTAAAAAAAGAGAACATTGCCAAAATATTTATCCTATATACGATGTTTTAAAAGTAATGCTTTTGTTCATTTTGATGGTCTCAAACCATGTGAATTGTGGGGAATAATATGACTTCCAAGCGTGTTTACATAATATTTCATATAAAGGTGATATATTTCATTTTTTAAAATTTTTGATCAAATCAATTTCTTCATAACAAACATCATGATTATAAATTTGTAGGACTATAAAACATTGTTACTAGAAAATCAATAAGTAAGCTTGAATAGATAATTTTACAGAATAATTCAGAGTTTGTATTCAATGTTGATTCATCTTTCAAAAGATCACAAAACATTTGAAAACAAGTGCCCTCATTAAAATTACTGAAACGATTCCAACTAAATAGAATTACATTTTTCTTTTTCTCTGAAATTATCAATTAAAAAATATTATCTGCCTCAGTGTTGCTAATCTTGTTGATATTGGAAGTTATCCTCATTTTCTTATAGAACTTTAGGAAATGATTGTTCAAGAGATAGCACTGTTTTGATATTACAGATTTTTCAGTTCCTGTGTAACTTTTTGTTTACTTGAAGTTCACTGATTTTTTTTTTTTTTTGAGTGTGTGAGATACAAAACGTGTTTCAGAGAAGAAACTCAACACCTAATTATATCAAAAGGAGAATAGTCTGACATTTGGTATGCTGAATGATGGAATTTCATCCAGCTAAATCAGGCACTTGTCATGTAAAAATGTTAGTAATAATTTTTTGTTAAATTTTGTTATGAAAAATGCTTACTTTTATATAATGTGACTCACATTAAATATTTCCAGAGAATGTGAGATGACAAATGTAAATCTGAAAGCCTAAATTTCTATCATTAAAATTAAGTCTTTGATACTATCTACAGAGACTATCTAATGTAAAATTAAAATGTCCCTCACTTTTTAATATACATTTTTAATTTATTTATTATGAGCAGAGAAAGAGAGAGAATGGGTATCTAGGAACTTCTTGCTGCTGCAAATGAACTAATAGATGCATGGGCCACTGTGTGCTTCTAAATTTACATGGGTAGTTGGGAATTGAACCATGGCTGGCAGGCTTTGCAAACAAGAATCTTTAACCATGGAGCAATCAGGACCCTGGAATGAACAGTTTTAATCTACAAATATTTAAATAAAGGTATTCCCTAGCGTTATTCTAAAGGTAAGACTGAATTGAATTTTAAACTTCAGGAAAATATATCTAGATATGCAAATTTGATAAAAATGTGAAAATATAATTAAAGCAAGTTCCTGAACATGGAGAGACAAATCTGTGTGGCTTGTCTATGGATCTGCAGAGAGAAACTGCATGAAGTAGCCCTTCAGAAGTAGGAAGTGATAAAATCTCCTTTCAGATGCTTGTCCAGTGTATGAAGTTTTTAAAATTTCGAGTGTTGTAATAGATTACAACAGAATATTGAATAAAATTTGCCCAAGGATCAAAATTTAAGACATCACATTGGGATGATAGAAAGTAATCAATAAGGGATAAAGTAAGGTCCTTTCAGGGACGAGGGAGTTGGGGGGTGGCAAATTAGCACTTGAACCTCCTCTTATTTAAGTAATGGGAACAATGTGTGGCCACATCTAAAGGTAAGAAAGGGATTTCTGGGTAGAGAGATTCACTTGCAAGTGTGTTTGAAGCATCTCTGCAAGTAAAACACTCAGAACTAGCAAAGAAATAAGCAAATTCACACATCAACAGAGCAGGAAATATCATTTGAAATTCAATTTGAAAGGCAGAATTTCATTTTTCATTTCCTAAAAACATTTTATCTAGTTGACAGTGTTTTTGTCAAGATTCATGCTTCTTCTGTGGCTAATGTTTATAAAGCACCTTGTGCTTTTGGGTAAGAAGGATTTATGAAAGAAAACTAAATCAATGTCTGAATACATGATTTCAAAAACACAAACTTCAACTTTTAGTTTGATTTTTTAAAAGTCCTCTCGACTTTGAGATTCAAGTTATGCAAGCATGCAAATATGTGATATTTCTTGAAAATTGATTACCAGTAGAAGACACAGATTTTTTTTCTGAGCCAAGCAGCATGTCTGCATTTTTTTCCAGACACTGACGGGTATCAGTGGTTCAGGGAGAGGAAGGTACTTATTTATCAAACATATCTGCTTCCAGGCCCCACACTAGATAGCAGGTCTGGGTTTCAAGGAGATATTGTCAGATTAACAAATTTCTCCGGTTGTGTATGTGGACTAGGAAATTTGAGATTTAGATGCAGGGTCAATTTGCCCAAACCACCTTTGCTCTATAAGTATGAGAAAGCTAATTAGCACTAAGTAGAGTCAGTACTTTCTTCTCTATCCTCATTAGATACCTTGAGTGAAGACTAAAGATATTAATTTGAACAACAAATTTCACTCTTGTTTGTGATTTGCCTAGCAAGCACTTTACCCACTGAGTGATCTATCCAGTATTTACTTGTGATTTTGATATCTCTAATTATTATACTATCAACCTCTTCATATTATAATTTCTACTTTAGTAATCTTTTCATCATTACCTTTTATCACAAGTTTCTGATGAATCTTGCAAAATCCCAAATCAATTATACCTTCACAGAATAAGCATAGAATGTTAAATACAAGTATAAGGATCTTTCCTGAGTAAGACTTACATTCTATTGGAAGAGACCAACAATGAACTCATGAACAAATAAATACTTCAGATAACTTGGTGAAAAAGATTAGTATGATGAAGAAAACAATATGTGTCATGTGATCAAAAGGCAACAGAAATTGGGGGAGGCAAGTATTGAAATCCACTGTCAGGGAAAATACCCCAGACAGAAGAGTTTAGGCAAGAAGAATGGGGTGATTCAAGATGAAGCATGTAAATTCAAAGGCAGAGCAGACATTGAGCTCAGAGTTCCTGAGAAACAGAATGCCCTGCCAATGGAGTGCCTTTTATGAGAAGGAGGGCATTAGTAGACAAGATATAAACAGTGAGAGAAGTGAGGCCACAACTTAGGGATGGCTAATGGAGATGTTCTGGATCTGAGGCTACCTCAGGGTGAGGGATAGAATTGGCTTTGTTTTTAGTGAGATCTGAGTTCCAGTTCTGACTTCACTGGTTACTAGTGAAGTGACCTCCAATCTGTGACTTAGCCTGTTTAACTATTATTGATAAAATGGGAATAATAATGACCTCACTAGTAATGTTTTATAGTATTGTTATTAGAATTAAATGAAAATATATAGAGTGATTAGCAAATTGCCGACTATTTAGTATGCACCATAAATATTAGGTGCTATTATAATGGGCAAGAGATTTTCTTCTGTATAAAATACATTAGTACATGATACATATGCATATTCTTACCTTCTGTATTTATAAATTTATGTTCTTCATTGCGGAAGAGGGGGCAGAAAGAACGTCAGAGCCACATGTTGGGTCATGATATGCAGAGACATTTATCCTACCCACAATTGTGGGATAACTCCAGAATGGATGACCCATATACCTGAACAAGGAGTGGCCAAGGGGAGGGGGTAGGTCATGGATGAGCCCAATAATGGTACCAAGCTGACTCTGTTCGCTCAGTACAAAACTAATTAATAAAAAAAATAATAAAGACAAAAAAATTTATGTTCTTCAATCCAAAATAACATTAACAAAAATGTTGATATTTAGGAACATGAAAAGGGGAACAAATGAGTGATTGATCATTTGTATTATAAACTGTTGGCTGATAAATCCTGACCTTGGAGTTGCATGCATGCTTAGTGAATGCTTATAGCCTCTGTTGCAAAATAGAACAAAACCAAAGCATAGAATGTATTATCTGATGCAGATGTATTTTTCTTGACTATTTTCTGTGAAGCTCAGCACCCTGCAATACTGTCAGGACCATCATAAGTGCCATCCCCAGGTTTTTTTTTTTTTTTCACTTATATCACTCCTCTCTGTTCTGGTTTTGGAATGCCAATAAGTTGTGTCCAGCTTTGTCCTGATTCACGTTCAACATACCCCCACATAAATTCATTTCAGACCCATTTAAGGGAAAATAACAAGAATTACATACAAATGTGCTGCTAAGCCTCCTATGGCAGTTATGTGTACTACATGGGCTGTTAAAACAATTAAAAATAACTTTAACAACACAAATTTACTGTAACATTTTTCCATTAGTAGGTCCAAGATAAAGTTATTTGTTTATCTATTTATCATGTATTCAATACTAAAATTAAATAGTCAAGTGTATATAAAATACCTTGTACAGTATCTGATTTATAGTAAGCATCAAATAGTTTGTAGCTACAATTAGTAGGTTAATGGCAGCAAAAAATATCAAGTTAGAATAATTCCCAAATGTACATACTTAACAGAAATTACACAGTTTTCCTTGATTGGAATCTTCAAGGGAACCCAAAATGCATTTTTCTTTTCCAGAAGCTCCCTGGTTAATTTGAAATGAACTGTTAAAGTAGAACTTTGGCAACCTACCCTGGCTATTTGCATGAGAAAGAAAACACTTTGTGCAGTATTCTTTGGCCTTTTTAATGTGCATGTGAAACTTTAATTAACATAATCTTTATAATCCTTTCATACAAATACAGAATAGATTCCTTATGTGTCTCTTTCATGTGTTCATAGACTCACTTCTAATTTACATCAGGAGTATTGCATTTCATTTCTAAGTGGTGTATTTTTTTCTCTGAATTTTAATAATGCTTTTCTTTGTGAAGAATGCTTGCCTCTAAAGATTATTTTAAGAAAATGTAAATTTTGCTTTATATCCATCATTTCATGTCACCAGCAACATCAATAATACATATTCTTTTAGTTGAGAAGATGTGGAATAATTTGTATATAATATAAAACTTAGGTCTGCTAAGTGTTGTCAGCTCTACAAAACTATTTATTGTTTCATGTGTTCTAAGAGCTTTATTTAGCCACACAGTAGATGGCTGTCCATCGATTACCCACCTGTCAGCAACAGGTGGGAGGGTATCTGCTCCCATGATGCCTGAAGTTGATGTCATGGGGTGTGGGTAATAACAAAGAAGTCTTGTGAATGGGTGACTGAAAATTGTAATAGCTACTTGAAAGGAAAACCTATAAATCTTATGACTGTCATGATAACAGGCTTCACCTGACAACAGGAAAGACCTATGTGCCAATGAGCATCAGAAGGAAATCCCGGGAGAAGAGGTAGAGGAAGGAAGTATGGCCAACTGGGACCTTGGGATGACCAGAGGTATGGGCAAGAATGAAGTTTGGGATCGACCTAAGTGCTATGGAAGCATGGCAGGGTTGGAAAAGAAGTTCCAGGATGAGATTGGTACCTGACTTCAATTTCGCTGATCTCTTGCATAAATTTAAAGTCTTGCTATGTTCCAGGTCAAAATGAAACAATTAAAAATCAGAAAAAGAATAATTATATGTGCCATATTTTGGATAAATAACATTTGTTAGTAACATTTAAATATATTTTTCATTTTGAAACTTTTAATACAGTTTTCTTTCTTAAAACAGCAGTCCATTTATAAGGACCCATTTAAAATTTTGTTAGGGGCTGTGGATCCTTGCTTTATCTATTTTTAACCAGGTAAAACATAGCTTTCATCTAACCTCTCATTAGATAAAGTTCCTATATGTGAATTTTTAAAAATTTTTTTGTTCATTTTTTTATTTTTTTATTTTATTTGAGAGTGACAGTCAGAGAGAAAGAGGCAGAGAGAGAGAGAGAGAGAGAGAGAGAGAGAGAGAATGGGCACGCCAGGGCTTCCAGCCACTGCAAATGGAACTCCAGATGTGTGCGCCCCCTTGTGCATCTGGCTAACGTGGGTCCTGGGGACTTGAGCCTCGAACCGGGGTCCTTAGGCTTCACAGGCAAGCGCTTAACCACTAAGCCATCTCTCCAGCCCCTATATGTGACTTTTGAACACAATTTCACAAATACTTAATGAAATAGTCACTGAATCTCAGTGATCCAAAAAGTTTTGATTTCAGAATTTGACAAAAGAGCAGAGAAGTTAAAATACCAACTCTACTGGGTGACATTTGCATGTCAAGCTTCCCTTTCTTGACTATTGAAGAATGTTATTTTATTACAAATTTGATTACATTTCATCTTGTTTTCACTGTCTCTCTGCAAATGACAGTAAAAACAAATTGGAAGGGCATCATGTTCAAGTCAATCACTGTTGCTGATTTAAAAACAAAATTCTAGTAGTTGAATTTAGTTTCATTTTTATGTGTGCCTACAGAGAAAGAAACTTAAATTTCAGACCATCAGCTCCATAGGCATTAGAAGTTGGGAACAGTATTACCTCAAGCAGCAAGAAAAACCAGATATAGACTCCACACTATCCTTGCCCCCTCAAATCTTCCTGAACATTTGCCCTCTCCATTCACTCCTGGACCACATTACTTTTTACCTTTTAGACTTCTCTGTCATTTGTGCTTTCTTCTGACATACTACCTGCCCATTTGGAATAGCATGATGCTCTTTTTCTCCTTGAGATGTCATCTCAGAACTAACCTCTGGCTAGAAATCTATTCTGCCTGCTCAAAGCTACTTGTTTCATGTTCTGTGAAGTTGTTTTCAGTCTGTTTCTCCTTCCCTATGTGCGGTCCACCTATAAGAAAGGGAGCTGTGTTGACATTCCTTAATGCGTTCAGGTCACCATCTGCCTTTGCTATTATGTGTCTATTACAATTTTCACAAGATACATCCCATGCCATCAAAAGAATAGTGATAGTACCACCTGGTAGTGGGCATCAGTTTACAAGGCCAACTTGCTATGAAGGGTGATATGGATGCTCACTTTGATCAACTTTGCTTATTTGCAGGTCCAGCCTTTTATTAAGTTACTACTTATTTTTTTATTTTATTTTTATTTTTTTGTGTGTGTAATATATGTAGTGTGAGTATGTGGCACATGCCTATGTATATATCTGTGCACAAATGTTTGTGCCCCACATGCACATATGTGAAGGCCAGTGGAAGACACTGAGTAGCCTCTTCTATCATTCCTCTGCCTTGTCTCCCTGAGACATTATCTCTCACTGAATGAACCTAGAGTTTCTTATTTTCCAGTTAGACTGGCTAACCTGGGTGCTACAGTAATCTTCCAGGCTCCTTCCTCTCAGTGCTAGAATCACAAGTATTTTTACATGGATGTTGGCAATTGAATTCAGGTCCTCATGCTTGAACAGCAAGCCCTCATACATGCCAAACTATCACCCCAGTCCTCAGGTCTATGATTCAAGATGATCAATGCTGTGAGTTATGAAGAATGGAATTCATACTTTCTTCTACAGATCCCTTCATTTATTAACACTTTTATGCATTCACTCAACAAATGCTTGCTCAGTATCTTGTACATGTTTATTCCTGTTAGAGCCTGAGATGAAATGGCAAGCACATAAGACAAGCTCTCTGACACTTATAGTCTGCTCTTCTTTGAGGAATCCAAAAAATTATTATTTACACAATTTTGCTGATAAATACATAATTGCAAATTGAGAGAATAGGAAAGGATAACATGGTCCTATCAGCTGGAGTAACAAAGGTATTTCGGTAGACTGTTTGGCAGGTGGGAAAAAGGCAGTGTAGAATGTTTTCAAAAGAACACAACAAAGGTGAGATCCAAGAAAAGAGCAATCAAAGACTAGAGAGATGTAAGCACTTTCTAAATGAAGGGCACAGCTCAGACAGAGGTCATGTGGCAGTGATAGGCTTGTACCAAGAAACTCAAGATCAATAAAATGTGAATGAAGCCAGCAGTAAGAGTGATATAGCTGTGACATCAGACTGGGTAGGTGTAGAGAAGTCACCAAGGCACAGGGGTCTTATATGTCTTCATCCTACTAAGATATATTTAAAAGTCATAGCTGAAAGGTGGGAAAAGAAACACCAACTTGGATTCTTTAAAAAGCTCATTTTGGCTACAAAATGCAGATGAGAGGCATCTGCAGTGTTCTTGCTGTAGCCCAGTGAGCTCAAGAAATAAAATGCTGCTTTTGCTCATGTGTGAGATCTTTCAGAATCAAATTACCTGATATATGCCAATCACTATATAAATTCCATACCAGGCTTTTCTAGTTTCAAAACATTAACTACTAAGTTTTCCACAAGAAGACACCTTTCTGATTTTAGAAATTTGGAAATGTTTAAAAATTCAGAGGCCTATATTTTATCATAGACACAATAACTATTTACATACCATGTATAATTGCACAGAGTTTACAAAGTATTAGAATAAATGATTTTCTTAGAGGATTTTTTTCCAAGTTTTAAATTCTAAGTGCATTTAAGCTTAGGTGATGGAAATATTTACTGGCAAGTCATGAAATAAATTAAGATCTTTAAATTCCAAAGGCAGAAGTGCTCTCTCTCTCTCTCTCTCTCTCTCTCTCTATGTATATATATATATATATACATATATATATATTTCTGAATTAATAGAAATCTTCTAACTTTTGAAGGTTTACCCAACTGTGATCAAAGCCCTAGACCCTTATTAAGCGTCCAGTCCACACCATACAGCTTTAAAAAAAATTAAAAAGGTTTATTTAATTAATTATTTATTTATTAATTTATTCATTTGAGAGACACACACAGAGAGAAATAAAGAGTCAGAGAGAGGGAGAGAGAGAGAATGGGTGCACCAGGGCCTCCAGCCACTGCAAACGAACTCCAGATGCATGTGCCACCTTGAGCATTTGGCTTATGAAAGTCTTGGGGAATTGAACCAGGATCCTTTGGCTTTGCAGACAAGTGCTTTAACCACTAATCCATCTCTCCAGCCACTATACAGTTTTTTTAAAAAAACCTTTAGTGAGGCATGCAATTCTGGAATTCAAGAGTCAGTCTGTTTCAATCTGCATTTCCTAACCTCGCCCCTGCCACCAAAATAAATACATCTAAAGGAGTAAAGATAATTGGGACTATAAACAAAAGCATACAGTATTTTTTAAAATATCAGATCCTTGACCATCTTGCTGATCCCAGAGTTCAGGAAGTTAGATTTTCACATTCTGTCATCTAACAACATAATTAGCACTTGAAGTGCCCCCCACACATACATATACTCTCTGTAATGTCTAAATCATTACTTGTGTAGCCACAGTGTTCTAAACAGCATAAAACTGTGCAACATTATAAACTCATGTCCTGTTCTATTATCAGACAGGATCCTAGTTTATTTTTATAAACTAGAGCTTAATTTTTATAGAAATACACATATTCAAAGGAGCATCCTTAGCAAAGGAGGCAATTATAATCAGATCAAATGCAGATAGCAAACTCATTGTTTTACCAAGAATCCAATGCATGTTCTATGTGTTTGCTTGATTGTCAGAGCAGATTTAAAACAAGTACCCTGGGAAAAAGGGCTGGGGGATTAAGTGAAAGAAAAAAACCTGAAATATAATTATGAAAATATAATAAGATTTCATCAAGTACAAAATATCTAGAGGTAATTTTACACATAAGTTTTTGTGTGCTAGGTAGAATTATAAGATAATCCCAACATCCCCACCCTGTACAACCCCTGCACCTTAAATATGAATAGAAAATGAACATGTGGGTATTGCGAACATGATGCAATTCAGTCTTGGTATCGTCATATAGGAGAGGAAGGAGCCAAATCATGACGGACTTACAGTATACATGGCTGGAATAACCTGCTCAACGGTCTCTCCTATCCTTGAAGAAGTAAGCTACCATACTGGAGAAGAATATTTGCACAAGATAGGTGCAGGTTTTAGAGGTGAGGATAACTTTTGACTATTCACCAACAAGAAAGTAAGAGCCTCAGTCCTATAATCATAAGGAATAAAATTCTGTCTGCAATGAATGACCTTGGAAGCACTCTGCAAAGTCTTCGGTGATATAGAAGCTCCAGGCAACCCTGACAGGTTCTGACAGAAAACACAGCTAACAGTTGTGAGACTTCTGACATTGGAAAATGTGATATATTACTGTAGACTGTAGAACATAAGATCTTAACCTTAGAAAATAAAAATCTGGTTGGATAGCTAAGTTTAAATTTCTCAATTGAACATTTTATTCCAGGCAATTAGTATGATGAAAATTTCTGTAGCTCTGATAAGGGTAAGTTGAATTTTTCTGCTAATCATATAATAGAGGCTCATAAAAAGATCACATCTGGTGCAAAGAAAACACCTCTAAAATCATATTGCCCAAGACTTGGTACTAGATAAGCCAAGACCTGTGTGATGACATAATGCTACTCCAGGGTCTGTGTTTCAGGCAGCTTTCTGGATGATTCTCAGGTTGGCTGAAGCTTGGAAAGCTCAGTTTTATCTGTACACCAGCTTACTATCCTTTTTTTCCTATTTAGTAATTAAGACTTTATCACATATGTGGTCCCAGGTTATACTGGCACTCTTCAAAGAAAATGTTGCTATAGTTATAGTGGTTATAGTTATAGTTAGTTACAGTCATAGCTATAGTTGTAGGTATAGGAACTTAGGAAGGCTCTTGCAAGTGAGCTCTGTGAACCTAGTTTCATAGAAAATTAATGTCTGTTTCTCTTTGTTTCTGTTCATTCCCATTTAATTTCAAAAGCCCTTGACATTCCCCTATCACTAATTAAAGACACCTCTTTATCTTAAAACAAAGTTAAACAAAGTTTTAAAACTTAAAACAAAACTAGTTAGCAAAACAAACAGCCAAGAATTAAGAAATCTAACATCTTCATATTTTATATTTCCTCTGATATTTAAATTGATTTCTATTTTTTTCCTCTGCTCAAATGCTAAATTCTTCCAAGAGTTGTATGAATATACTATTTTCTTTTTCTCATCTCTGGTTTAATTTTTAATGCATTCTTAAATGACTAAGAAAGTTCACAAAAAGCAAATTCCCTCCCCCTGTCCTTATCTTGATGAACAGTAACATTGAAACCACTCTCCCTGAATAGAATTTTATAAAGGAATGTTTTAAAATACAGAGAGAGGTTTAAAGAGTAGAGCAATTGCATTTATGTCAGTAGATAGAGTCTTTACTTCACCTTAATGTTTTATAATCTGTGGTGCAGGTATGGGTGGTATGTTTCATAATATTATTAATTACACATTAATAATTGTGTAGGTAAGCTATGGATATCATGTCACTCAGACAGATTCAAATATTCAATCTGTACTTTCTACAAATATTGACAATTTTCTACCACCCCAAGTACCATTATGACAACTGAGAAAATTGACATAATTGCTAATATTAAATGTCACAGAGTACATATTAATATTTCCTAATTGTTCTTGAAATATCCTCTAGCTGTTCCACTTATTATACAAATGCATTCTTACAGGCATTCAGTGCACTTTTCACATCTCTTCAAATTTAATGTTGAAAAGCCACCCTATGGTTTTTCCATGAAAACATTCATACTCTGAATGTAAATCATTTGTCTTTAGAATGGCTCATATTCTGGATTTATCTGGTTTGTTTCACTGTGATTTTGTATATCATTTTTAAATTCCTGTGTTGGCTGGTTGGGCCTTGAGAGGCCCAGACGTGAGGCCTAGTGGAACTTCCTGAGCCTAGCTAAAGCTTGGCAACCTGCCTCTGGCCAGCTATGACTCAGCAAGACACCTAATGGCCTCTGGCCTGCTACTTCCAAGCAGAAAGTTAGAGTTCTCATGCGCGCGCTTAGAACCAATCATTTCAAAAGTCATGGTAAGCTATTGACCCTTACACCTTATCCCATCCTGAGATCCCTGCCTTTGTTCTCAACATTATATAAACACCTGCTTGTTACAATAAAGCGAGTTCCTGCTTCAACAAGACTCCCGGCCCAGTGGTGTGTTCCTGGCCATTGACACCCACCCTCCTCCTCAATCCCTTGGGAGGAACCAGCAGGCCTGGTCCTTCCTCAGCACTACCTGCCAGGGGAGGCTGACATTGGCTATAACTTGGTGGTTTAATGTTACAGCTGTTACCATCTAGTTTCTGGGTTGAACAGAGAAAATAGGTTTGTTTCTAGCTTGCAATTTTAAGGGGAAGTTTTATCATAATGAAGAAAGCATGGCAGAGGCAGATAGCCAGGAACCACATCTTTACACATCATCAGGGAAGAAGTAGCAAGTACAAGTAGCAAGTACAAGCTCAGTGTGACAAGCAAGACTGGACTAAAACACCTAAAGGCCCACCCCTAAGTAACACACCTCCTTTGGCAAGGCTCCCATTCCCAAAGGCTCTACCAGCTTGGGATTAAATATGAAACTTAATCACAGATACAAAACACTATAAGGGGAATTTTACATTCAAAATACCACACAAGATTAGGTTTAATAAATATTTTAGCTAGATGTAGTGACTTATACCTGCAATTCTGTCACTCAGGAAGCTGAGGCAGGGGAATCACCACAAGATTTAGTTTGAACTCAGCCAAGTTTACAGAATGAGAGCATATCTCACAAACAAACAAACAAACAAAACAAACAAATACAAATTGAAATATTTGGGTGTATGTCTTTGTAAGTAACATCAATTATTTTATCCAAGCAGGAGATATCTAATATTGACGAACACACCATGGGCTTCCAGTCAAGATGGCACCCACCTAAAAGTACTGTACCTCCTGGAGAAAGAAAGGCAAGACATTACGGGTTCATTGGTTCTCCTAGAGGGGAGCAGACTCTAATAGATCTCCAGAAGGAGTGCGTGGAAGGGCAAAAATGGAATTGGCTGATTCCCATGCTCTCAGGCAGCCCACTCGTCCCCCAACCCTCTAAAGCAACCATCCTATCCATAGTCCTAGCCACGGTTTCCTCCTGCACTAACTTCAGGCAAGGGGTCACAGGACAGCATAGCTCCACCTGCACCACCGAGCATGGAGGATCGCCCCACTCCCCCTGCCCTGCATGAAAGCTGCCCTACTCTCCCCATCCCACACAGCCACAATTCCACTCTCATTGCCCCTTGAGACCTCAGTCCCACTCCCCACTCCCCTGTGACTTCAGTCCCACTCTCCGTGCCCACCATGATGTCAGTCCCACTCTCCCCATCCCCCACAGACCTCAGTCCCACTCCCCCTACCCCTGGCATCCACAGTCCTGCTCTTTCCACGCTGCGTGACCCCAGTCCCACTCTCCCTGCCCCTACACTGTGATGGGCAGACCAGAGCACAAAAGGAATGACATGAAAAATGAAATGCAAGTAAATCCAATAACATTGCCCAGTCCTACAATGGATGTCTTTTATCAAACATAGAAGAGATATTAGGATCAGAACCCCAAAATGAAGTTATAATCCATGCAACCCTGACCAAGCAAATAGTGAAACTTTCAGAAAAGCAACAAAGGGCCTATAATTGTAAGAATGCTTCCCACACTAGACTAGACCTAATAGGTAAGAAAATGGAAGGGGTCCAAAGACAGTTAAAGGATATTAAGGAGAGTGGAAAAAAAGAGGACCTCAAAAACCAGCTAGCTAAGTTCAATGAAGACATAAAAAAATGCAAGGATGAATTCCAAGAAGCATCAGAAAATGATGTGAAAAGGGAACTTGTCAGAGGGATGGAAACTACACATAGAAAAGTAGTAGAAAAGGCAAACCAAATTGAACAAGAATAGAGTAAGCCATGTGGAGGATAGAAACTCAGATCTAGAAGACAAAACAGAAGAAACAGTTCAAGATTTGAAAAGTTTAAATAAGTTCAAAAATTTCTGTGAACAGAACATGAGGGAACTGTGGGATACCCTTAAAGATCCTAACACTCGGATCATAGGAATACCTGAATGGGTAGAAAATCAGACCAAAGGAACGGAGGAATTATTCAACAAAATCAATGAAGAAAACTTTCCTACTCTCTCAAAAGAAAGCCCCATCAAGTTACAAGAAGGTAACAGAATTCTAAACAGACTGGACCAAAGGAGAAACTCTCCAAGACTTATGGTGATTAAGACTCTAAACATTAATAGCAATGAGAACATACTAAAAGCAACTAGAGAAAAACAACACATTACATTTAAAGGGAACCCAGTAAGAATTACTTCAGACTTCTCAATGGAAACCCTGAAAACCAGAATGGCCTGGAATGGAATGCTGCAAATTCTAAGAACCTATGGCTTCCAACCCAAACTACTCTACCCAGCAAAAATATCCCTCATAACAGATGATAAAAGAAAAACTTTCCATGACAAATCTCAGCTTTACAACTATATGAACACAAAACCAAACCAACAAAGACTACTTCAGAAAATTCTCCACAAAAAAAAAAAATAAATAACCTCAAGTGCCTACAAGAAGCAGATTACAATAACCAAACACAGAAAAGGCACAAAAAACTTCAAAGTCCATGAAAACACCAGACCACATAAACCAACACAATATGGCAGAGATCAATCAAATCAAACCTTATAGTCATTACCCTAAATATTAATTGCTTTAATTCACCCATGAAGAGACATAAGCTAACAGGGTGGATCAGAAAATTAGACCCCTCAATCTGTTGTTTTCAAGAAACCCACCTCACCACTAAAGACAGACACCACCTCAAGGTGAAAGGGTGGAAAATGATATGCCAAGCAAATGGGAATAAGAAACAAGGATGCTTAGCTATGTTAATATCAGATAAAATAGACTTCAAGCCAAAGTAATCACAAAAAGACAAAGAAGGCCACTTCTTACTTATCAAGGGAATGATCCATCAAGAGGATTCCACAATCATAAATCTTTATTCACTAAAGACAGAGGCACTACAATTCATAAAACAAAACCTACTTGACAATAAAACAGAAATAAACACCAACACCATCATAGTTAGGGGCTATAATACTCCTCTATCAGCAATAGATAGAACAGCCAAACAGAAAACCAACATGGAAGTGACAGAGCGCAACAAAACCATAGGTCACTTAGACCTAACGGACATCTACAGAACATTCCACCCCAAATCCACAGCAGCCAATGGAACCTTCTCTAAAATAGACCATATATTGGGTTACAAACCTACCTCCATATATTTAGGATAATCTATGTAATTTCCTGCATGATATCAGATCACAATGCTGTATTGCTACAAATTAAAAACAAAAGATGCACCAGGAATCCTATCAGCTCCTGGAAACTAAACAGCACACTTTTAAACAATAAATGGGTAGTGGACAAAATAAAAATGAAATTGTGAAATTTCTAGAAATGAATGACAATGAGAACACATCATACCAAAACTTATGGGACACAATGAAGGCGTTAATCAGGGGGAAATTCGTAGGACTAAATACCTTCATAACAAAGACAGAGAGATCCCAAATCAATAACCTAACCAACCACATCTAAGGACTAGAAAAGCAAGAAGAATCCAACCCAAAAAGCTCCAGATACAAAGAAATAATTAAGATAAGAGCACAAATTAATGCACTGGAAACTAAGGAAACAAGTAAGAAAATTGATAAAACAAAGAGCCAGTTCTTTGAAAATACAAACAAGATTGACAAATCCCTGGACAATTTGATCAAGCAAAAAAAAAAATGCTTCAAATTAAAATTAGAAATGAAAAGGGAGAGATCACTGTAGACATAAGTGAAACTGGAAGAATCATCAGGACTTATTTCAAAAACCTCTGCTCCACAAAACTGGATAATATGGTGGAAATGGATGAATTCCTGGACATATACCACCTACCAAAGCTAAACTCAGAGCAGATTAATCTCCTAAACAAACATTGAGATTGAAAAGGTAATAAAAAAATCTCCCCAAAATGAAGAGTCTAGGATCAGATGGCTTCTCAGCTGAACTCTATCATACCTCAAGGAAGAACTGAAACCAATCTTTCTTAATGGTTCCACACAATCAGACAACAGGGAAAGCTCCCCAACTCCTTCTATGAAGCTATTATCACCCAAATACCAAAACCAGGCAGAGATGTCACAAGAATCGAAAACTACAGGCCTATTTTCCTGATGAATTTAGACACAAAGATTCTGAACAAAATCCTCACAAATGGAATCCAACAAAACATTAAAAGCATTATCCAATTTGATCAAGTAAGCTTCATCCCAGGAACACAGGGTTGGTTCAACATTAAGAAATCTGTCAATGTGATACACCACAGAGAAAAGCTTAAACACCAAAACCACAAGATCATTTCAATAGATGTAGAAAAGCCCTTTGACAAAATACAACATTACTTCATGATCAAAACACTGGAGAGAACTGGCATGGTCACTTTATATCTCAACATAATAAAGGCTATATATGAAGCTCCTAAAGCCCAAATAGAGAGACTGAAGGAATTCCCATTGAGATCAAGAACATAACACGGGTGTCCACTCTCACCTCTGCTCTTCAATATGGTACTGGAAATCCTACCTCAAGCAATAAAACACAACAAATAAATAAAAGGAATACAAATTGGAAAGGAAGAAGTCAAGTCAGCTCTATTCACAGACAACATGATTCTGTACATAAGAGGCCCAAGAGCCTCCATCACAAAACTCTTCAAATTCCTTCAGCAAAGTAGCAGGATACAAAATCAATGCACAAAATTTAGTAGCCTTTCTATATGTAAAAGACAGAGTTACAGAGAAAGAAGTGTCATTGTCCCATTTTCAATAGCAACAATAAATAAATAAATAAATACCTTGGAATAATATTAGCCAAAGAAGTGAAATATCTATACAATGAAAACACAAAATCACCCAAGAAAAGAAATTGAGTAGGGCTTGAGAAAATAGAAAGACCTCCCATGCTCCTGGATAGGCAGAATTAACGTTGTGAAAATGGCAATCCTACCAAAGGCAATATACACATTTAATGCAATACCAATCAAAATACCAACATTGTTCTTCACAGAGTTAGAAAAAATGAACTTAAAATTCATATGGAAAGGCAAAAGGCCTCAGATATCCAAGTATATCATCATCAAAAGAAACACATCTGGAGGCTTAACCATACCTGATCTAAAGCTATATTACAAGCCATTATAAGAAAAGCAGCATGGTTCTGCCATCAAAACAGGAGTATAGACAAATGGAACAGAATTGAAGACCTGGACTTTGGGACAAGTTACCACAGCTGCTTGATATTTGACAAAGGCCCTAACATTGCATGCTTGAAAAAAGACAGCCTCTTCAAAAATGGTGCTGAACAAAGTGGATAACCATATGCAGGAAATTGAAGCTTGATGCACACATCTCACCGTGCACAACAATCAAATCCAAATGGATCAAAGAACTCAATATAAGACTGGAAACTCATTTGCTACTCAGAGAAAAAAAAAAAATAGGAAGAACTTTCCATGATATAGGAATGGGAAAAGACTTCCTAACCAAAACCCCAGTAGCACAGGATCTTAAACAATCAATCAACCAGTGGGATCACAAGAAGCTGAAAAGCTTCTTCACAGACAAACATACATAAGCAGAGCCAATAGATTCCCCACAGAATGGGAGAAAATATTTGCTTTATATCCAACTGACAGAGGCCTAATTTTTAGAGTCCACAAAGAACTCAAAAACCTAAACTATAGGGCTGGAGAAATGGCTTAGTGGTTAGGCACTTGCCTGTGAAGACTAAGGATCCTGGTTTGAGTCTCGATGCCCCAGGACCCATGTTAGCCAGATGCACAAGGGAGGACACACACATCTGGAGTTTGTTTGCAGTGGCTAGAGGCCCTGGCATGCCTATTCTCTCTCTCTCTCTGCTTCTTTCTCTCTCTCTGTCATTCTCAAATAAATAAATAAATAAATAAATAAAATTAAAAAAAAAAAACACCTAAACTATAAAAAGTCAACCAACCCACTCACAAAATGGGGCAAAGAGCTGAATAGGCAGTTCACAGAGGAAGAAATATAAATGGCAAACACACACTTAAAAAAATGGTCATCATCCCTAATCATCAGGAAAGTGCAAATTAAAACAACTATGAGATTCCACCTTACCCCAGTAAGGATATCAAGCAATAAAAAAATCAAATGAAAATAAATGCTGGTGAAGATGTAGAGAAAGGGGAACCCTCATCCACTGTTGGTGGGACTATAACATGGTACAACCACTTTGGAAAGCAATATGGAGACTCCTAAAAATGTTTACTAATAGACCCAATTATTCCATTACTGGGCATTTATCCTAAAAGCTCCACACCTCAGTTTAGAGAGTTTTGCTAAACCATGTTTATAGCTGCTTAATTCATAATAGCTAAGAGCTAGAATCAACCCAGATGTCCATCACTAGACAAATGGATAACTAAGATGTGGTATATTTACACAATGGAATTCCCCATAGCAGTAAGAAAAAATGAGACAGTGAAATTTGAAGAAAAATGGTCAAACCTGGAACAGATCATTCTCAGTGAACTCACCCAATCACAGAATAGTCACCACATAGTCTCACTCATCTAAGGCACCTAACCTGAATCTGCCTAAGATGCCAACATACCTAACAAGTATCTAGAGGACTAGACAATAGAGTGGGTGAGGAGAGAGGGGAGGGTAAAAGTATGGGTAGGGGACACAAAACTGGACCTAAATGGCAATGACACCATAAAATTCTACATCCTAAAAGACAAACTAAATTATTGAACCTTCACTAGGCCCTTAGAGGGAACACCTGAATCTCAAGGCCCTAGAGAGTGTACAATGAAGACTGACCTTAATATTCTCCTGTCTCTCTCTCTCTCTCCCTTTTCTTTCCCTATCTTTCTATCTCTTTTATATTACTTATATTTTTCTTCCTTCTCTTCTTGTGTGGTAACCTGTAACTCCCAGTACCAGCATGTGGCTATCATCCACAATGAGCTCTTGATCAGACAGACCTACAAGGTTTCCCAAAAGAAGACAGATTTCTGTCAGAGTACTTGATGACCCACCAAAGGTTAGTGGTAAGACCCTGCTGCTGAAAACACCATATGCTGCTGGTACAGAACATAGAGTGACATGGCTGGAAGCTGGAAGAGAGCCAACTCCCAGAGAGTTAGCTCATCTAGTGCCAGAAAGTGCTACATGAGTGACTGGTGGAAAATGACCAATATCTCCCCAAGCAACTTGTGGTCTAAAGTACTCAGCAGCAAATAACTTGACGTGATGCTCACACAAGTGCAACAGTGTCACACAGCCATGGTGGGAAACCAACTGCTCTTGATTTGGCTAACTGATCTGCTCAGTGGAACAGATCCCAAAGCTGGAGCTGGGAATCAAGTCAGAACCATAGCCAAAATGAGCCCTCTCTTCATTACCAAGCTCTCACCAATCATGGGCTATAAGAGGGCCTACACCTATTAAATTCTCTCTATAAAACAAAGGTTACCCCTTTTATCTGACACTAGCTTCACACTCTGTTGGAGAATTTCTCTTTTTCAGATGGACACAGATTATAAGGACACAACCAGCCCATCACACCTCAAAAGGGCCCCAGATAAGAATAATTGGGGAAATGAGTAAGAGTGACCCTTTCTTGGTGAACCTGGTACCAGCACAAGGGTGAAGAAGATAGACACACTGAACACTCAACTTCTATCAAACCAGATATCCAGAGACCCAGAGGCTCTCAAGACCTCATCACTGAAGCTGATCTAAAATGAACCCAACATGGCTCAGGGAAATTTGCAGAAGTGGGAGCAGAAAAAATGTCAGAGCCACACACTGGGTCATGATACACAGAGACTTTGCCTCCTTCCCATAACTGATGGCTAACCCCACAATGCATGACCCATATTCCGCAACAAGGAGGGTCTCTGAGGAGGGGGGAGGACAGGGAGGAGGCCAATAATGGTACCAACTTGTCTGTAAACACTGAGTACAAGCTAATAAAAAAATTGAAAAAAAAAGACCACACCATGAATATATATAATGAAATTCCCTTTTGATTAGTATGCAATTTGTGGAGTGATCCTTTGACATATGCATATACTTATCTTCCACTTAGTGGCATCTTTAGATAAGCCTTTGCCTATATCAGTATTTCACTGGGGTTCTAGAATGTTCCCTATCTTCTTGAAAATTTCCTACCCTTGACAGCATTGATATCATCACACAGTCTCCATTCTTGATTCTCTTTCCTCTTCCATTCTGGTTCCTTTCCTGGTTGCTGTGCTTCTGATCCTCTTTAAATGTTAGCACTCCTCAGGGCTCTCTTTGTCAGTTGGGCCATTCTCATGCAATTAAGTTTTTTGTCATCAACTCATTGATTTGGATTGTGAGCTTTAATCCAAGAGATTATTAAAACAAGGAATTTTATGGTGCCTCTTATAATTTTATTTTGACATCCAGAGAAACTAGTCTCCAGCAATTACCAGTTATTATGGTGGATACGCTGGAATGTTATAATATTCAATCATCTAGTTTTTTAAGGATTTACTAGTATGATATCTTTTTAGGTTCATTTAAATTGTGGTTCTATGCTGAACCCAGAGGGCATAGCCTCCCAGCTCACTTGCAGTGAGGACACTCCTTGCCTGTTCATTCCACCCCCCTCCGCACCCAGAATGACCTATTAGGCTTTCCGTAATATGACTGAATGTCTTGAAGGAGTACCTGTAAATGGATGTTTTATATTTCAATGTGCTCTAAAGGTATAAGTACAGTTCTTGAGAGAACCATACAACAGTTTATGGAACTTATAATTTAATTTTAAAAGAAGATTAATGCACACAGACAAACCTTTAGCCATACTATCACCCAAATATGTAGGAAGTCTAGAGTTGTTTAATTCAGTAAAACAAAACCCTATAAAGAAGGTGATCATTCATTTATTTTCTTATTTTTGCCTTTTTATTTTATTTTATTTTTTTCTTTATTAGTCAGTTCTGTATTCAGCAAATACAGTCAGTTTGGTACCATTATTAGGCTCATCCATGACCAACCCCCTCCCCTTGGTCCCTCCTTGTTGAGGTATACGGGTCATGCATTGTGGAGTTAGCCCACAGTTATGGGTAAGCTAAATGTCTCTGCATATCATGACCCAACATGTGACTCTGACATTCTTTCCACCCCCTCTTCAGCAAAATTTCCCTGAGCCATGTTGGGTTCATTTTTGGTCTGCTTCAGTGATGAGGTGTTGGGGGCCTCTGAGGCTCTGGCTCTCTGATTTGGTAGGAGTTGATACAGAAAAAGAAATAAGGGAAATAGTCCCATTTTCAATTGCAACAAAAAAATAAAATACCTTGGAATAACGTTAACCAAGGAAGTGAAAGATCTATACAATGAAAACATAAAAACACAAAAAAGAAATTGAGGCGGACTTGAGAAAATAGAAAGACCTCCCATGTTCCTGGATAGGGAGAATTAACATTGTGAAGATGGCAATCCTACCAAAGGCAATATACAGATTTAATGCAATTCCAATTAAAATCCCTACCTTGTTCTTCACAGAGATAGAAAAAATGATCTCAAATTTCATATGGAAAGGCAGAAGGCCTCGCATTTCCAAACACATCCTCAGCAAAAGAAACACCACTGGAGGCATCACCATACCTGATCTAACGCTATATTACAAACCCATAGTAATAAAAACAGCATGGTACTGGCATAAAAACAGGAGTATAGATCAATGGAATAGACTTGAGGACCTGGACTTTGGGTTAAGCAACTATAGCTACTTGATATTTGATAAAGGCCCAAACAATATAGGCTGGGAAAAAGACAGCATCTTCAACAAATGGTGCTGGACAAACTGGATTTTTGCCTTTTAATATTTAATTTCTCACTTTCGGTAATGCAAAGACTATTCCATAAATATTCATCAAAGTCTATATAGTTTTCCCTGAACTGTTTATATCTATTTCCATTATTGTCCATTCAAAATTAAACTGCCTTTAATTTGTAGAGAAGCTAGTAATAAAAAAGGAATTTTTAACACAAAATTTAGATAACCAGAGTTTAAGTCTAAAAGTCACTTTACTTACCTCTAAAATTATTTTAAAAATGAGAGCAGCATGAGTTGTAGGCATACCTGACAGACAACTTGAGGGACAGATAATAGGGATAGAAATGTTTGGGGATGGAATAGGAGGGCAAGGGATAGATACACACAAAACTAAATCCAAAAGGAATTGGTACCATAGAAACCTTCCTGGATAGCAGACTGAAAGTAGTAACCCTCAACAGGACTATATGGGGATCATCTGGTAAGAAATTCCTTTGGAGAGGGTGGGATGAAGCCTAACTCTAAAACATTTGGTTCTAGCTTTATACTCCCAGTACCAGAAGTCAATTACAGTTTACATTGAGCTATTTATTGATCGAATAGACCTGAAATGGCCCCAAACAAAGCAAACTTCTGTCAAAGTACTTGATTAGGTGCCTGAGGTAAAAGGTAAGACCCTATTGCTAAAGACACCATGTGCTCCAGACAGGGAACATGGAGAGATTCCCCCTGAATCTGGAAGGAAGCTAGTTCCCTGATGATTAGCCTGTATAGTGCTGGAAAGTGCTACATGAGCTGCTAAGGTAAAATGGCCAACAACATTGTGTGCTAACAACACACACTGCTATTATATGAAAGCAACCAGCCTGGTAAGAAGTACACACCTGTTCAGCAGTGACACCTAGCCTCTGTGGGTAACCAATAGATCTCTGATTTGCTAATACATCTGCTCAATGGAAAGGAACCCATAGCTAGAACTGGGACTCAAGTCAGAATCCTATGGAGACCAAGACAATGGACTCTGACAAGAAGCTCCCACTAATGTTTGGCCAAAAGAGAGACTACACCCACTAAAGTCTCTTAATTAACAATACTTATCACATTTAACCTATGCTGAGCTCAATCTCCCTTTGAGAATCTGTTTTTCTTTTAGAGAAGGCAGTAAGAACTGAGGAGATAAACTACTTGTCACACATAATTCAGAACCCAGGTGAAGCCACAGAGGAATTGTCCAGATGAGAAAAAGTCCTGCTTCCATAGCTAGCCTAACAACCAGCACCAGGATGAGGGCAACAGACACTGTAGATACTCAAAATGTATCAAAGCAGAAATCCAGAAGCTGCTGAAATCTCAACACTAAAGTAGATTTAAAACATATTCACTATGGCTCAGGGAACTTCAAGGAACAGGGGGCAGAAAGATTATAAGAGCCACAGAATGAGAGGGAATATTCAGAGGCATTAACCCCCCCCCCACAATGACTGATGCATCCTCTCAGAACTCCATTACATTGAGGGGGGCCCTCAGTGGAATAGTGGGGGGCAGGGAGTAGGGAAATGATGGTACCAACATATGATGTGTTCATACAAAGAAGACAAAAAAAATGACATTTCATTGGTAACTTACTTGTGTATGCTGAGTTCCCAGTACATACTCCAGTCAAATGATTAAATGCATTTATAGAGTTTACAATTAAATGCATTCTAATAATTTAAATATTATCATACAAAGTATTTGATTACAAAATATTGTTTAAAAGATTGTGAATAAATGGAAGCTTAATAGTCACTGTTATAAATGCATACAATTTTAGCTAACAGTTGCATAGCTCACTTAATTCAATAAACCTTATCTAAGAGGAATAATCATGAGTGTGAAAAATTCCATTGAGATTTTTAAAATTGTACCACATCAGATATTTAGCTATACCAGCAGATCAGCTGGGATTAAAAGTCTGTAGGGAACATTGTGAGCAATTTTATCCTAATTATAATAAAACTCCATGAAAGAAAGTATATATTACTTAAGATAAAAATAATAGAGTGCACTCAGTTCATTAGCCAGCATTCTTAGTAGCCTAATACATTTTGTGTTGCGATTACAAAACAATTATTCATTTTATGGAGTATTCTTTCGCAATGTACATCATAAACCATCCCAAGTTTTATGTTTGTTTTTCAAGAATAAAATCTTTCAACTTATTGGTTACAATTGCAGAGTTCATTAGCTTGCTAAGGATGCCAAAACAAAGTATCACACACTAGATGACTTATAAAAACAAGAATTAATTGTCTCAGAAGTCTAGAAATTAGAAGTCTGAAATTAAGGCTTGTGCTTCTCTGGAGATGCTAGTGAGCCATCTTTTCCAAGCTCTTTTTCTACGTTTTTTTAATTAAAAAGAGCTCTTTTTCTACCTTTTTATAAAGCAGCATGAATTCAATATTCACATGGCAGTCTCCTTGTGTAAATGCCTTTGCATTCAAATTTTCCCCTATTTCCCCCCTTAAAAACGAACATCAGTTGTATTGGAATTGGGACCAAAATTACTAGGACCTGATATTAAATAATTATATTGTCTATGACTTAATTTTCAAGGGCCATATTCTAATGTACTAGGAGCTAGGAGTTCCAAAAAATTCATATTTTGTACAGCTGTCAATTCTAACCAAAACAAAAAATTCTAATTTTTTGTAGCAAAATATAAGCAATGTACTTTTAAGTCCTTTAAATTCAATGTATCATACAAATGTAAAAAATACTCTATATTTCCATGGCAATAATTTCTATGTGTATACACGTGTACAGGAGTATTTATATGTGTATGGGCTCATGTGTGTGTAAAAATGTGCATGCATGTGTGTGTGGAGGAGGGCAGAACTTGATGGGTGTGTTCCTCAATCATTCTCATCTGTAAACCCGGGGAATCCTTCTGTCTCCTCTTCCCCAGTACAGGGATTGAAAATATAGACTGCAACACCAAGTTTTTATGTGAGTGCTGTGGATTCAAATTCAGTTCCTCATATTTTCATTGTAAACACTTTATTCACTGAGCCACTCCCTATCACTGTGTGTGTGCAAGTGTGATGTTTCCATTTGGTAAACATGAACATTAAGTCAATAATTAACTTTAATATTTAGTGTACTGGCCTTCCATAAAATCAGAAAGAAAAAGGAAAGAGATGTTTTTTTTTAATTTTTTTTGTTTATTTTTATTTATTTATTTGAGAGCGACAGACAGAGAAAGAGACAGAAGGAGATAGAGGGAGAGAATGGGTGTGCCAGGGCCTCCAGCTACTGTGAACGAACTCCAGACGTGTGCGCCCCCTTGTGCATCTGGCTAACGTGGGTCCTGGGGAATCAAGCCTCAAACTGGGGTCCTTAGGCTTCACAGGCAAGTGCTTAACCACTAAGCCATTTCTCCAGCCTTTTTTTTTTTTTTATTTCAATGAAGTTACAAAGGATCACCTAATTTTACAGAGTCTTAAATGCCTAGGCATACCTATTACACCTACTAACATATATATATATATATACACACAAATATATATCCCTTGGAAACAAGGGAAATAGGCATAAACTGTTTGAGATGTTCCACATGCCAAAGTTTTTGTGGACATATCATCACACCTTATAATGTGCTTAGAAAATTAGGGCTTAGGAGCTGGATATGTAGCTCAATGACAAGAATGCTTGCCCAGCATTCACAATGCCTTGGGTTCAATCTACAGAACTGCATAAACTTGGCATGGTGGTTCATACTTATCATCTCAACACTTAGAAGGTGGAGGTAAAAGGACCAAAAATTCAGGATCATTTGTAGCTACATGGCATGTTTGAGGCCAACTTGGGTTATAATAGATCCTGCCTCAAAAACTAACTAACTAACTAATTAACTAACTAAATAAATAAATGTCTCCCCAAACATCCAAATTAAAAAGCAAGCAAACAAAAATAAACAAACAAAAAATGGACAAAAACATGAGCACATTAAGCTTGCTTAATCAGTTACATGTTCCTTGGCAATTTAAAACCTAGTATCCTTTCCTAAAAATTTTATTTATTTATTTGAGAGAGAGAGAGAGACGTACAGAATGGGCTCGCCAGGGCCTCCAGCCTCTGCAAATGAATTCCAGCCACATGCAACACCTTGTGCATCTGGCTTACATGGGTCTTGGTGAATCAAACCGAGGTCCTTTGGCTTTGCAGGCAAATACCTTAACTGCTAAGCTGTCTCTCCAGTCCAGTATTTGAGCTCCAAAACCTGCTCTTTAGATAAGGTCAATTGTTAATTCTATCTTCTTTGTGGATGGCAAGCAGGAAAGAAATATGTATGAATTTAACAAGAATTATGGGCAATTTAAAAAGGCACGTGGACGTTATGGAAAATGCAACGAAAAGATATAACAAGCACAGGAGAGCAATGATATTAATTGTTAAGCTAATATATCCATTACGGATTCATATTTGGCATTATGACATTTCTTTCTGAATATTCTGGGAATTAGGAAGTTTGAATTATTCTTTAGTGTTAAGGCCTTGAATACTCAATCAATGAGCAGACCAGGAAGTGACATGAAAATTTCTTATTTGGATAAATTCAAATATAGAATCTATACTCTATCTTTAATCTGAAGTTTTATTTTTATCAAAATGTTATGTCAAAAGTTTCAGAAACTTAAAGAGTCACCATACATATTAACAATTATTATTAGGAAATCAATTAATATATCAATAGTTCACAAAATCAATAGCATACACTTAGAGAAGTTTTTACTCTTGTTGGTACATTTATTTCTTCAAAAAGTTCAATGGATTTAAATTAAATTATATCTAACATATTCAAGATGATTCATCATGATTATCTATCATGGCCAGGAAAGCATGGCAGGCCTGAACAGGAAGTGTGGGTCACGTTGTTAAATCAGCATGGAGGAAGGGCAGAGACTAAGCCCATGAACAATGGCCAGCAGGATTGGGCTATAAAATACCATGGCCCATCCCCAGTGACATAATTCCTCCAGCAAGGCTTTATCTCCCAAAGGTTTCAGTGGCTGGGGCTTTAGTATGAGGCCTAATCACAAATTCATGATGCTATGGGGGACATTCTGTAATGGGTGCTAAGCATTCAGGAAAGCCCTTGCACCTCAAACCCTGGGTTCATTTCTAATTTTAGTCAAAGAATTGAATAAAAAAGAAAATTGAGAAGGATAATTATTAAATTAGTTTATTTATTGAGGGAAGTAGAGCCAAGGAAAGGCACCTATGTAGCTAGAGATCCTACGTGGGGGGAAAAAAAGTGTGGAAAGAAAAGAGAAAAGAAAGTTCAAGGAGCTTCTGCCATGTAAGGAGTTGGAGGAGATAAAGAACCAAAGCAGAGAGTAAGGGCTAGGGAGCCTTTCTGGCTGAGCCTGGGATAGGGCCTAGGCAAAGACCTTCCCAGCTGGAGCAAGGAAGCCCAGACCCAGATGAAGGAAAAACTCACCCAAAGATGGCAGTTTCCAAGTGGTCATACAGCCTACCCTCCCCATGAAAAAGTATTTATAAAGTAAGTATAAAAAAGGGTGGTAGGCTGTCTTCTGGCTCAGGCGAACTAGATGACCAGCTGGTTGGTTAGGGCTGTTTTAGGAAGAGATTTGCTCTGACACCAAATTTTGGGGGCTGAACTTGACCAACCACAATGTTTAAATCCTATGAAAGACCTCCCTCCTAGGAGGTATCCTGACTGTGGAAAAATGGGTCTGGGGCACTAGTCAAGAGATAAGAAGTCAGATCATCTTGGATTTTTAGCAAGTGCAAACTTTCTTGTGCTCTTCACCTTCAGCAGTCCAGTCACCCTAACTCTACCCCCTTTCCAATTCTACATTAAAACCACCACAAAAATTCAAAACAATGGAAAAGCACAGCATGTTTCTCCATGGGAAAAACAGTTACCATTTTTCTCAAATGTGTTTATTATTAGAATTTCTCATTAATAATTCAGTTTATTTTATAAGCAGAAATGAGAAAGAATGCTAAAAAGTTAGCCTATATGCAAGACCAATTGTGATGCTACATGATGTGTCTTGGAACTCCCCTTTCCCCTCCTAAAAACACCTTTTTAGTAAAAGGATTAATCCCCCAGTTTAGCGCTGTTGGGAGGGGTTGGACCCCTTGGGAGACAGAGCCCAGTGGAAGCTCTTAGATCCAAGAGGGCATAGTTCTATCTTCTTTGTTACACTCATGAACTGGATCCCTTGTCTCTCACTCCCACAGTTATGATTTATATTGACTGTCTATGTGACAGTACTAGAATCACCAGGATCATGAGTCTCTGCACATGCCTGTGAGAGATAATCTTGATTAGGTTAATTGAGGTAAGAAGACCATATTAACTGTGGGTGACACCATTCTAAACAGAATAAAGGGAGGAAGTGAGCATAGCACAAGCATTCATTTCTCTTTGTTTGATAACTGTTGACAGAATGTAACCAGCTGCTTCATGTTTCTGCCACCATGCCTTCCCCACCATGATGGCCTATATGCTCTGGAATCATAACCTAAACATACTTTTCCTTTTTAAATTGCTTTACTCAGATATCTTGTCAGAGCAATGATAAAGGTAATTAATACACACACCATAATATTGTATGTCAGTAAGTGGGTGTGAATCAAAACCTCTCAAACTGAACTGAATCACTGGCCTCTGATCACTGACTTTGTGGCACCATAGCATGATAAGGGACTTCTGTTAAAATACAAGCTCATAACCCAAAGATCTGGCCTCAAGAGCTATCTGGCCACCTGGACAGGCAATTAGTAAACAAAAGAAAAGTCCTTACCCATTCTTCTCTCCCAAAGACCCCACCCTCATCCTGTAAAGTGAGCATAATATTATATTTCTCTACATTTCTTTATACCTACGTTAGAGAAAAATAGAAGTCATTTCCTTGTAGAACATAAAATACTTGTTTAAGCAGATGGGGATAGTAGATAAACAAGAGGCTTTGCTGGTCTGAGTAGCATTTCCTGGAGCCTGCTTTGTTGAGCAAAGTCCTTAAGATAAGCAGGACTCCTGGTCACAGGCCTACCTCACACCCTCCCCCGCAAGCACTTCCTATAACTGACCAACAGACCTATTTACAAGTTCTTTTTTTAAACTTTTATGGCTGTAACTGTCATATGTGAATTGTGATTTTGGCTTAACTCCCATCCTGTTTCTTTTTCTATAAAAACTGACACTCCGAACAGTTCAGGGCTGCATTCTGAGGTTCGGGGTGCAGACCTGATATACCAGACTTTCTTCTTTTCTTTCTTTTATGCCAGTAAAACTTTGCATCACATTCTATGAGTTGATGGTCTTACGTGTGTGACACCAGAGGCCATAACAATCCCTCACTCTATGTATCTATACTGTCCCCCACATTCAAACACAGCATCAACAGTTTCACCATAAGAAAGCTGCTGTCCCTCCAATAAAAAACCATCTGTATTGTGTTTCTTTTTCTCTTGTATTGCTTACTTTACTCTAGTCAATCCCAAATTCTAACATCTGGTGCTGAAATCTGATTGCCTGGGCAACATTTTTCCCTTTATTGACATTTTCACTAAAAACAGTTTATAATTCTTTTGCTCTGAAAATGAGTCTGGAATGCAACAACTTTCAGGAGGAACACCAAAAAGTCTATCTGGGTACTTCCCCCTGCTATCTGGCTGGCTGTCTCAGAAAAAAAGGGGTTCAAACTAACTGACCTGATAGTACCACTGGAGAGACCCTCTCTTAGCCCCTAACCCACTTAAAAGTACCTGCCCCTTTCCCATGAGTTAATATTATGCCTTTTCATGTCTCTTCCCACTTCAGGACTGGCAAAAAAAAAAAAAAAAAAAAAAAAAAAAAAAAAAAAAAAAAAAAGCCTAACCAAAAAAAACAACAGGCTGCTCAACAACAATTACCCCAACCGGGACTTCTGCTCACTTCAAACTCTAAGGACAGACCCCCACCACATTTTATTTTTGTTTTTATTTATTTATTTATTTTTTGTCTTCAGGGTCTGAAATGAAGGGTTAATGAACCACTGGCCTCTGACCACTGATCCCCGTAAACCACAGAACTTTGTGGCACCATAGCATGATAAGAAAGTTCTATTAAAAAGCAAGCTCATGGGCTGGAGAGATGGCTTAGTGGTTAAGCGCTTGCCTGTGAATGCTAAGGACCCCAGTTCGAGGCTTGACTCCCAGGACCCACGTTAGCCAGATGCACAAGGGGGAGCTCTGGTGTCCCCATTCTCTCTCCCTCTCTCTATCTGCCTCTTTCTCTCTCTGTCTGTCACTCTCAAATAAATCAATAAAAATAACAACAATAATAATAATAATAAAAAGCAAGCTCATAACTCAAAGATCTGGCCTTAACACCTATCAGGCCACCTGGACAGGCAATTAGTAAACAAAAGAAAAGGTCTTACCTTCTGCCTATACTTCTCTCTCAAAGACCCCACCCCCATCCCTTACCCTATATATCTCTGCTCTCTCCCATATTCAAACACAGGATCAACAGTTTCACCCCAGGAAAGCTGCTGTTCTTCCAATAAAGAAGTCTGTACTGGCTTTCTTTTTCTCTTGTATGCCTTACTTACTCTAGTCAATCCCAAATTTTAATGTGAACAAAAAATAAATTTTTCCTCTTCTTAAGTTATTCATGTCAGGTATTTGTCACAGTATTAGAAATAAATTGAAAATTTATAATGATGTGGAAGGGACTTGTTTTATAAAACATGTGTTAGGAAGCTAAAATCATGATGTAATTTATATGAAAATCAATACTGATGTAACAAAATGCATATTTCATTAACATACACTAGGATATAGGAACTCAGAACATGGTATAGATCACCAAATAAGAATTTAGTAAATTTGTGGAGCACATTTATTTAATTGAAAATGCAGAGAAGAATTAAAAAGCATAGGAGAAAATAGAGGAGAGGTAGAAAGTAAGGGGAGGGGAAAAGAGGTGAGGAAAGGGAGGGAGTGAGAGAATAGCAAAGAAGAGGCAAGGAAAAATGAAGGTCTAGCTATTGCAGAAAGGCAAGAATCTTAAGAGGCACAGCTATCCAAAAATAAATGTAAGTATCAAGTGCCTCAGTTGGTGACTTATATGGAGATTGGGATATAAATGGTGTGCTGGTTTGAATAGATGACCCCCAATATATTCAGTTGTTTATTTTTTTGTAGTTTGCATATGTAGCCACCTGGCTGGAGGCAGTGTCACTGGGTGGATCTTAAGGTGTGATGGTGGGTTTCAGATTTCAATCTAAAGATATGCAAAGTGTGCCTAGCTGGAGTTTCTAAAGTGTGCTATGTGGCTTTTGACTTTTGGCTTGTGCTTCTCTTTCTGTGCTTGGGCCTGTGAAGGGAGGCCAGCTTCTTCTGCCATTATGGAACTTTCCCTGGATCTGTGAGCTTCAATAAATCCCTTCCTCCATAACTGTGCCTGGTATGGAAGTTTATCTCAGCAAACCTGAATCTGTCTGCTACAGAACTTGGTACCAGGAGTGGGGTGAGATGACCATGTGGATGTTGATCTTTTGGAACTTTTGTTTTAGAGAAATGGGCATGGACTTGGTGCCTGCAAATGAAGATGCCTTCTGGAGTGGTAAGCCAACTTTTACGGATTATTATGATGAGAGTTTGAGAATTCTAAGTGTAGACAATATTGAACTTCGAGGCTTGGCTTATGAGCTTTCTAAGGGTAAGGAAAGACTGAAGAGGACTTTGTTGGAACTGGGCTACTGGCATAAGGGCTGGCTGTGCCCTGCTGCCCAGGCCCAGAGAGTTTGATCAAGGTTACATTTGTAATGGACTGATATGCTTGGCTAGACATATTAGACTGAAAGTTTTAAGATTTTAAGCTGGAAAACCTCAAGCAAATTAAAATTACAGGCACTGAGACTAGTTTAAGGTTACTGAATCTGCTATTGTCAAATACATTAGCAATCTTAAAGGAAGATGGTCCAATTGCTTTACCATGGAAAGGATGCCTGAGGAAAGACTATCATAGAAATGCAAACACTTTTGGAAAGAGTTTACTGGAGGAGGAACCTCCTTTTCAAGGCTGTGATTTGTTTTGTCCCTGAATTAAGAATATGGCTGTGTCCTGCACACCGAGTATTGGTTTCAGAAGCATGAAAAATGCATGGAGTGGTTGTGAATTGTACACGGTTCCAGGAGCTGCTGCAGAGATGCGGCATGAGGCAGGGCCTGATGCCCTGATAGGCTCAAGGAGCCTTTGGAAGATGGACCGTGGTTTGCATGGAGACCTGAAGATGTTTTGTATATACCAGGACAATGCAAGGGCTACCATAGAGGGCACTGTTGGTATAGGATGGAAGTGCTCCCTGACTACTCTGCCCAGCTGGAGGGGCAGAATGGGAAAATCTGGAGACTGTCAGTCCCTGGTTGTATTGAACTTGAACTGCTGAAGTTTGATGCTTGTTTGATGGTGGTTGAGTTTGCATTGTTTTAGTCTGTCCTTGCTATGCCTTATACCAGTTGAAAATGTTTACTCTGTGCCTTTATATGTTAGAAATGTTTAATTTGTTTGATTTTACATGTCTTAATATCTTAAATTGGTCAAGACTGTGGGGACATTTGAAATTGAACTGAGTACAATTTACAATGTGTGATGGTTATAAATCTATTGGGGGCCAGGGGTAGAATGTGGTGGTTTGAATAGATGGCCCCCAATATATTCAGTTGTTTATTTGTTTGTAGTTTGCATCTGCAGCTACCTGGCTGGAGGCAGTGTCACTGGGTGGATCTTAAGGTGTGATGGTGGGTTTCAGATTTCAATCTAAAGATATGCAAAGTGTGCCTAGCTGGAGTTTCTAAAGTGTGCTATGTGGCTTTTGGCTTTGGGCTTATGCTTCTCTTTCTGTGCTTGGGCCTGTGAAGGAAGGCCAGCTTCTTCTGACATTATGGAACTTCCCCTGGATCTGCAAGCTTTAATAAATGCCTCCCTCCATAACTGTGCCTGGCATTGAACTTTATCTCAGCGAACCTGAGTCTGTCTACTACAAATGGTATCTTTTATATTTGAGAAGAATGGGAAATATCAGGTTTCATCACATTATGTTAAGTGTATATGTGTGTTATGTGTATTCTTGGTTGTGATCTATATGTATTTCTTTACTATGATTCAAAAAGAACTTTGAATGTCTCCATAATGCATGATGGGGCAATGTATTAATGTAACCTACCTTTCTGGTAAATAGCAAAATGCAATATAGCTCAAAGAATCAAAGAAATCCCCATAGTAAATTTAGGTGTGTGTGTGAGAGAGAGACAGCCTCAGACTGCTGAGATGAACTTCCTGACCCAGCACACTTATGGAAGAAGGGATATTTATTGAAGCTTACAGATCCAAGGGAAGTTCCATAATGGCAGAAGAATTTGATCCCCTTTTCAAAGAACCAGGTAGAGAGAGAAAATATCCAAAGCCACACCAGTACCCCAAACAAACACACTTCAGGAAGAACTGAAGAATTTTGTGTATCTTTAGACTGGAATTCCAAATCTATCAGAATACCTTAGAGCTGGACCCTAAGATATGCATAGTGACACCCTCTCCATCCAGGTGGCTGCAGATCTAAATTACAAACTGCAATAAAATTCTGAATATATTGGGTCCTTCCATTTAAAGTATATACATATATATATATATATATATATATATATATATATATATATATATATATTTGGATTTCTAGGAAAAGAAATTCAAACTATCAAAGGAAAATCCCAAAGAAAATGGATTGTTTACGTTCTCACCACAAATGTCTGTAGTTCAAGAAGTAATCAAATGTTTTTGGAACAAGATAAACAGGGAAAGTTAATTGCAATAGAATGTCTGACTGCGTATATAGAAAACAGTCAAGTCCTTTATGTATAAAGGGCTTACAAATTTTTTTTTCAAGGTAGGGTCTCACTCTGTCTCAGGCTGACCTGGAATTCACTATGTAGTCTCAGGGTGGCCTCGGACTCATGGTGAGCCTCTTACCTCTGCTTCCTGAGGGCTTGGGTTAATGTCATGTGCCACCACGCCCAGCACAAATCATTTTTTTAAAGAGCAATAATTCTATAGCAATTAGATAATTCACAGAAAATAGGCATACAAATGAACTTAAAAGTTTATATTCACTTGGTCAAAGAAATAAAAAACAGACATCAGTAAAATGTTTTCTTCCTTATCAAACTTTTTAAAAAACATATTTTTATTTGTTTATTTGACACAGAGAGAGGGGTGGGAGGGAGAGAGTGAGATAGAGAGAGAATGAGTGTGCCAGGTACTCTAGCCACTGAAAACGAACTCCAGACACATGCACCACCATGTGCATCTGGCTTATGTGGGTCCTGGACAGTAGAACCTGGGTCCTTAGGCTTTGCAGGCAAGCACCTTAACCACTAAGCCATTTCTCCAGGTCCCTTATCAAATTTTATAAGAACTGTTGAAAAGGGTATGAGTAATGGGGAGTAGTGTAAATTGATGCATACTATATTAGACTGCAGTTCGGCAATGTATTGAGAGCACAAAACATTATTTTTCTTTGACCAAGTAATTCCATTTTGTGGAGCTTTTCCAAAAGGAATAGCTTGAAATATATACCCAAGGTCAGTTATTCTTATCATTGCATATAATGATGCCAATTACATGCTCTACATGCTGTTAAGTACAACCACTGAAGGAAGTGCTGGTTTCCATTTGAATACTTTGTAATGGAATAGGAAAAACAAAGTGTATAAGTGAAATAACCAAAGTCAAAACTTTTATTTATATGAAGGGAAAGATGAGTGATTTTCTCTTAATTGAGATATTATGAAGATTTTGAGTAATTTTAATTACAATATTCTTTATATTTCTGTTAGTCCCTATATGTTGAATTTGTATTTTTCCATAATACTAAAAGTCAGTTTCATTTACTTTGGAACAAATCAAACTCCCTTTGCCCCCTCTGATCTTGGCATAGTGCTGGTGCTCTAAGGGTTTCCCTAAATGAAGAAATTAGAATCACTTTAAATTACATTCTTTTCCCTTATCTAAATTGGTTCTTTGAAAAATCAGTGCCCAGAAGGTGTTGTAAACTGTTCATTTAAGTACAATTAGCCAGTCCCTTAGTTGCTTCCTTATTGGCATTTCAGCTTATTTTCACTCTTCATCTCTCTCACCTTTTCAGTATGGCAATTTGAAGGAGCCAGCAGACCTTCTAAGATAATAGCTTCCCATTAAACATGAATTAATAAGGCAATACTGTAAAAAATAACAACTTGAAAAGAAAATGCAAATGCTATCCCTTCAGTTGTAAGAAAATGTGCTTTTGTGACTTTATATTGCAAATGAATGTGGACATCCTCATGTTGCAATCAAGCAGCCCTTTAAAGGAAACTTTTGGTCAGAGCAGGAATTGCGTGAGCCACCTTGTCCAAAGTTATAACCCACATCCACATAAGACCTCGTCTCTCAGCCTTATTTAGGAGGATTCTGAAGGACCTGCACCGACATTTTACTTTTCCAAACTCTGGAACATCTTTTTCTTCCCTATCTACAACAAATATTGACCCCAGGGTCAATACTAATAAACCTCTACTGAGGTAAACTACATATAGAACTAGAACCCAATATAGGACAATGAAATACTACACAGGATACAGGTGGGCTCTCAGATATATTTTGGATTTTATTATGTCATAAATATTGTATAAAAATGTGTAAAATTCTAAAAGCCACAGTGTGAGAAGGCATACTCTGAAGCATTATCTCCCCTACCCAGGCAGAAGAGGACCCTCAGTGGAATGTTGGCGGAGGACAGTGAACATTAGAGTATAACCCAATGGAATCTTGACAATATACAATACGTTCATACAATAAAGTTCTCAATGAAAATGTGTATTATTAGGGAAACATGGGATAACACAAAAATAAAATTCACCTTAAATATTATTGTATTTGTTTTGCTTCATTATTTATATCATCAATGACTATCAGTATATAATTTTATTGAATACCATAATCTATAATAATCTGGCAATAGCTTGTTTTGTAATATTATTGTAAAACAACTTTTTCTGTATGACACCTCCCTCTGTCAGTATCAAGCTTCTGAGCAACTGGATTTGAATGCTAGGTGCACCAAATATTCTGATTTGCTGCCTTTTCATGATTACAGTCAAGTACCTCATTCTGACCCTTGTTCTGTCCACATGGCCAATACAACCATAAAATTTTAGCAAACTCAACCTTATTTGACGCTTCTCACAGAATTTCAAATGGTACTGAGACAGAAAGTGTTACAATTTGCTAACTCATTCTGCTGGGTTTTGAACTGAAGCTCTTTGCTGCCCTCTGTAGACAACCCAAGATGAAAATGGCAAAATCCTTATGTAAATATTTACTTTCTCAATTGTATTTTTGTTCTATAACTTTAATAGAAGAATAGACCCAGTAAAGGACATTTCAATTAAAGGGGAATTAATTTCTTTCTATAAATTTTCACTGCATGCCTTCATTTTGCTTTTCAAAATCACTACCCCAAATTAAAATCACATAATTGGAAACATGGAAAAACATGAAAATATAGCATGCACGTGCGCATGCACATGCACACACGCACACACAAAGTACATACATGAAGATATTAACATTTTCTTTCTTTTTTTTTTGGTTTTTCAAGGTAGGGTCTCTCTCTAGACCAGGCTGACCTGGAATTCACTATGGAGCCTCAGGGTGCCCTCAAACTCACAGCAATCTTTCTACCTCTGCCTCCCAAGTGCTGGGATTAAAGGCATGTGCTACCATGTCCGGCAACATTTTCATTTTTCTTTTGACTTTTTATTATCACATGTGTTAACCCTATTTAAACTTCAAATACTTCAGAACACCAATAGCAACAATTATCTTGGATAAGACCTCAAAATCACAGGAACAAATCAGAAATATACACAAAAATAGGATTTTACTAAGTTGAAAATCTTCTGCAAAAACAAACAAACCACTATCAAATGAGGAAACTAATTTAGAATGGAAGAAAAGATTTGCAAACCAGACATTTCAGCAAAACATATAAGGAATTAAAACAATTCAATAGCAAGGAAACAAATAATGGGCCCAAGAATGGGTGAAAGACATATGTAGACACATTTAAAGAGACAATCCAGAGCTGAATAGAATGTATATGGAATGTATAGGAATACTCAGTATTCCTAACTATCAGAAATATACACGTAAAAACCAGAATGATAATTTTGAAGGCCACAAATTACCTTTCTTTATGGGTAGATAACTCTAAGCAATATTATATATTTTTCAAATATCTAGTATTTTTCTTATTAAATCACTTTCTTTAATATAATTAGGAAAAGATTTTAGATGAATTATTTGTCTAGTTTTATTGACTTTTAATGGTATAGAAAATGGAATATTCAAAAATATCTTACAATGTTTCTGTTGCATGTGTTTGAGAAAGAAGGAAAAGGATGCTTGAGAAAGAAATAAAAAGATGTTTCTCAGAGTTTAAAATGTACAATAGACCAGAAATACCAACAGTTACTCCTTGGAACTACTTTTGGGGAGCTGATGATTTCATTCTACAAATACCTAGTTGACCAACCTTCTATCCCTTTAAAAGAGAAGATATCGAAGCTGGAGAGATGACTTAGTGGTTCCATTTCCCAGTACCCACATAAGCCAGATGCATAAGGTAATAAATATGTCTGGAGGTTTTTTTTTTTTTTTTTTTTTTTTGCAGTGGTTAAAGACCCAGATGCGCCCATTTTTCTCTCTCTCTTCTATCTACCCCTCTCTTAAACAAACAAATAAATATTTTAAAAAACAGAATGAGATAATATCAAAATGAGAGAATCATTTTGATAACTATGAAAAAGAAAAATATTAATGAATGATAATGAAGATTTGAAGAAAGAGCTACTGTTACGCACTATTGATGGGAATTTGGATTAGTATAGTCATTGTGGAAAAAGTTATTCACAGCTGAAAACAGAACTTTTCCGTGATCCATCAATCCCAGTAGTGGTTATTTATCCAGAAGAAAAAGAAATCAGCAAGTCAAACACACAATTACACATTTATGTTTATTGTAATACTATTCACAATATCTAGGACTTGGAAACAATCAAAATGTCCATCAATTAATGAGCAAGGTTCTATTCAGCCTTAAAAGAATAAAATCATCACATCTACACATAACTGAGCCTGGAAGACCTTATGTTAAGTGAAATAAGCCAGGCACAGAAACCAAATATAACATGTTTTCACTCTTTTCTGGAAACTGTGTAACTTGTTCTCATGGATGGAGAGTAGAAAAGTTGTGAACAGGGACTAGGATGGGAAAGGGGATAGGGAATAGGAGGAAGATGCTGGTTATGAGGTATTAAACTAGGTAGACTGAATAAGTGAAATCTACCACCAAAGACAGAATGAATTTTGAAGTGATGAATATGTTAATGACACTGATTTGATCACTATACAGTCATCATTTGTCTCATAATATGCTGCTAAGGAAACAATACATGAGCCAAGACCTAGAAAGTCAAATGGTGGATAAGAGTTAGGAAAATGCAACAACAGAGGGTGCACGTGTTTGAGTGTACTTATGGTTTTAATTTATAATACAACAACTTAGGCTTATAGTAGTATTTTTTCAAGTTGATCTATTTTTACACTATTGAATTGGCTATAAAACAGAAATAACCACAAACACCATCATAGTTGGGGACTTAAATACACCATTATCAGTAATAGACAGATCATCCGAACAAAACATCAACAGGGAAGTAAGAGAGCTCAACAAAACCATAGATCACTTAGACCTAATGGACATCTACAGAACCTTCTGTCCCAAATCCACAGATTACACATTCTTATCAGCAGCCCATGGAACATTCTCTAAAATAGACCATATACTGGGTCACAAAGACTGCCTCCACATATTTAGGAAGATTGACATAATTCCCTGCATGTTATCAGATCACAATGCTATATTGCTAGAAATCAACAACAAAAGAACCACCAAGAATCCCAACAGCAGCTGGAAACTGAACAGCACACTTTTAAACAATAAATGGATAGTGGATGAAATAAAGAATGAAATTGCAAAATTTCTGGAATTGAACAGCAATGACAACACATTGTACCAAAACTTATGGGACACAATGAAGGCGGTCCTCAGGGGAAAATTCATAGCACTCAATGCCTTCATAAAAAAGACAGAAAGGTCGCAAATCGATGACCTAACGATCCACCTAAAGGAACTTTAAAAACAAGATAAATTCAACCCAAAGAACTCCAGAAGTAAAGAAATAATTAAAATCAGAGCAGAAATCAATGAACTGGAAATGAAGGAAACAATTAACACAACTGACAAAACAAAGAGCTGGTTCTTTGAAAAAATAAACAAGATTGACAAACCCCTGGCCAATCTGATCAAGCAAAAAAAGGAGAAGCTTCAAATTAACAAAATTCAAAATGAAAAAGGAGAGATCACAACAGACATAAGTGAAATTGGGAGAATCATCAGGACTTATTTCAAAAACCTCTACTCCACAAAACTGGATAATGTGGAGGAGATGGATAAATTCCTGGATGCATACCATTTACCAAAGCTAAACACAGAGCAGATTAATCACCTCAATCAACCCATCACACTCATGGAGATTGAAAAAGTAATGAAAAACCTCCCCAAAAAGAAGAGTCCAGGACCAGATGGCTTCTCAGCTGAATTCTATCAAACCTTTATGGAAGAACTGAAACCAATCTTCCTCAAACTGTGCCACACAATTGGTGAACAGGGAAAGCTACCCAACTCCTTTTATGAAGTTAGCATCACCCTAATTCCAAAACCAGACAGAGATGCCACAAGAAAAGAAAACTACCGGCCTATTTCCCAGATGAATTTAGATGCAAAGATCCTAAACAAAATCCTTGCAAACCGAATCCAACAACACATCAAAAGCATTATCCACCTTGACCAAGTGGGATTCATTCCAGCAACACAGGGGTGGTTCAACATACGGAAATCTGTCAATGTGATACACCACATAAACAAGGTTAAACATAAAAACCACATGATCATTTCGATAGACACAGAAAAGGCCTTTGACAAGATACAACTTCACTTCATGTTCAAAATATTGGAGAGAATTGGGATGGTTGGTTCATATCTCAACCTAATAAAGGCAATATACGAAGCTCCTAAGGCCCAAATAATACTTAATGGAGAGAGACTGGAGGAATTCCCATTAAGATCAGGAACAAGACAGGGTTGTCCACTCTCACCTCTGCTTTTCAATATAGTACTGGAAGTCCTAGCTCAAGCAATAAGACAGGAGAAGGAAATAAAAGGGATACAATTTGGAAAGGAAGAAGTTAAGTTAGCTTTATTCGCTGATGACATGATTATATATGTAAGAGACCTGAGAGACTCCATCCCAAAACTCCTGAAGGTGATTAACTCCTATAGCAAAGTAGCAGGATAGAAAATCAATGCACAAAAATCAGTAGCCTTCCTTTATGCAAATGACAAAGATACAGAGAAAGAAATAAGGGACATAGTTCCATTTTCAATTGCAACAACAACAACAAAAATACCTTGGAATAACGTTAACCAAGGAAGTGAAAGATGTATACAATGAAAACATTAAAACACTCAAAAAAGAAATTGAGGCCGACTTGAGAAAATAGAAAGACCTCCCATGTTCCTGGATAGGCAGAATTAACATTGTGAAGATGACAATCCTACCAAAGGCAATATACATATTTAATGCAATTCCAAATAAAATCCCTACCTTGTTCTTCACAGAGATAGAAAAAGTGATCTCAAATTTCATATGGAAAGGTAGAAGGCCTCGCATTTCCAAACATATCCTCAGCAAAAGAAGCACCTCTGGAGGCATCACCATACCTGATCTAAAGCTATATTACAAAGCTATAGTAATAAAAACAGCATGGTACTGGCATAAAAATGGTGGTATAGATCAATGGAATATACTTGAGGACCCGGACTTTGGGTCAAGCAACTATAGCTACTTGATATTCGATAAGGGCCCAAACAATATAGGCTGGAAAAAAGACAGCATCTTCAACATATGGTGCTGGACAAACTGGATAACTATATGCAGGAAACTGAACCTTGATCCACACATTGCACCATGCACTGCCTTCAAGTCCAAATGGATCAAAGATCTCAATATAAGACAAGAAACTCGTATACTACTGGAAGAAAATTTAGGAAGTACTTTCCATGATATAGGAATGGCAAAAGACTTCCTGAACAAAACCCCAGTAGCTCATTAACTTAAACCGTCACTCAACCAAGGGATCACATGAAGCTGAAGAGTTTCTTTACAGACAAGCAAACAATAAGCAAAGCCAATAGATCACCCACAGAATGGGAGAAAATATTTTCAGGTTATCCAAGTGATAGAGGCCTAATCTCTAGAATCTACAAAGAACTCAAAAATCTAAACAGTAAGAAGTCAAACACCCCACTCACAAAATGGGGCAAAGATCTGAACAGGCAGTTCACACAGGAAGAAATAGAAATGGCAAACATACACTTAAGAAAATGTTCATCACTTCTAATCATCAGAGAAATGCAAATTAAAACAACTATGAGATTCTACCTTACCCCAATAAGGATAGCAAACATCAAAAAATCAAATAAAAATAAATGCTGGCGAGGATGTGGAGAAGTAGGAACACTCATCCACTGTTCGTGGGAATGTAGGATGGTACAACCACTTCAGAAAGCAATATGGAGACTTCTGAAAAAGCTGAGTATAGAGATACCAACAGACCTAGTTATTCCCTTACTGGGTATCTACCCTAAAACCTTCAAACCACAGGCTAAAGAGATTTGCTCAACCATGTTTATAGCGGCTCAATTTGTAATAGCTAAGAGCTGGAATCAACCTCGATGTCTATCACTAGAAGAATGGATAACTAAGATGTGGTATTTCTACACAACGGAATTCTATAGAGCAGTAAGAAAAAAATGACACAATGAAATTTGAGGAAAAATGGTTGAACCTGGAACAGATCATTCTCAGTGAACTTACCCAATCACAGAAAAAAAAATCACCACATAGTCTCACTCATCTACAGCACTTAACCTGAATCTACCCAAGATACGTTACATACCCAGCAAGCACCTCCTAGACTAGACACTACGATGGAAGGGGAGGGAGGGGAGGGCATCAAAGGGGTGGGAAACACAAAATTAGACCCAAATGGCAATGGTACCATAATTTTCTACTTACTAAAAGACAGACCAAATGGCTGATCCTTCACCAGGCCCTTACAGGGAACACCTGAACCTCAAGACACTGGAGAGGGTAAGATCAAGACTAGCCTTAATCTTCTACATCTTTCTTCCGTCACTTCCCCTCTCCCTCCCTCTCTCTCTCTTATCTCTAACTCTTGTATATTAGTGATCTTTTTCCTCATTTTCTTAGTGGGCACTGACCTGTAACTCCAAGAACCAGCATGGGGCTATCATCCACAATGAGATTTTGATCAGAGAGACCTACAAGGTTTCCTAAAAGACAGACAGATTTCTGTCAGAGTACTTGATGACCCACCAAAGGCTAAGGTAAGACCCTACTGCTGAAGACACCTTATGTGATTGACATGCAAATTAGAATGGCATGGCTGGAAGGTGGAAGAGAGTCAGTCCCCAGACAGTCAGCGTGTCTAGTGCCAGAAGGTGCTACATGGGCGACTGGGGGAAAATGACCAATATCTGTCAAAGCAACGCATGGTCTAACCTACTTAGCAGCAAATAACTTGTTGTGATGCCCACACAAGTGCAGTGGTGGCACACAGCATGGTGGGGAACCAACTGCTCTCAATTTGGCTAACTGATCCCCTCAGTGGTATGGGACCCATAGCTGGAGCTGGGAAACAAGTCAGAACCATATCCAAACACAAGCCCACTCTCCAACATCAAGCTACTATCAATTGTGGGCTACAAGAGGGCCTACACCTATTAAATTCTCTCCAAAAAAAAAAAAAATAAATAAATAAAAGTGTTATCTCATTTGTCCTGATGCTAACTTACTCTCCATTGGAGAATCTGCTTCCCTTTTTCAGATAGATGTAGATCCTAAGGAGAGAGCCACCCCATCATACCTCATAAGGGCTCCGGCTGAAACTAAGAAAAATTGGAGAAACAAGCAAGGGGGCTGTTTTCCTGATGAACTGGATACCAGCCGAAGGGGGAAGGAGATCAGCACAGAGAAAAATCAACTCCTACCAAATCAGAGAGCCAGAGCCCCCAAGGCCCCCAACACTTCATCACTGTAGCAGACCAAAAATGAACCCAACATGGCTTAGGGAAATTTTGAGGACGAGGGGGCAGAAAGAATGTCAGAGCCACATGTTTGGTCATGATATGCAGAGACATTTAGCTTACCCATAACTGTGGGCTAACTCCACAATGCATGACCCGTATACCTCAAGAAGGAGGGGCCTAGGGGAGGGGGTAGGTCACGGATGAGCCTAATAATGATACCAAACTGAGTGTAAAAAAATACATAAATAAAAATTAAAAAAAAAGTGATGCAGTGTATATCCATGGGCAAGTATGATAGCTTTAAACATTTGACTCAAAACTATTTGAATAAAACGTAAAAATTATAAATTTCAAATATACATATGTAGGGGTTAGTGAAGATTACAACCCAAATACCATCTTTGGAGTAGAAATACACATACCCCAGGTGCTAGGAATTCTGACTGTCAACAACACAAGATAGTCCCTCACTCTGAACTGCCCTTGGTCCCTAAAAGTGCCACACTAAAAGTGCAGGAAGTACACTTGGCCAAATGCTGCCTAAACAGGGCTCTGAAGGTGTAAGCCTCTAACCTCAATTTAGAAAAGGGGCTGCCTGAGTTCCAGAGTGCCCTGCAGGTTTAATTCCAGTCTCAGTTTTGCCTGTGGTGTGTAATGTCTCCCTTTCTCCAATCCTGCCAATTTCAGTTTTCAAAAGTACTTCTCAGTAGAACTTCTGCAGGCAGTTTTATGTCTCAGTTTATGTTTTTAAAGAACCCAATTTTGTGGGAAAGCATTTAAATAAATTGCGTCTACAGTTCATAAGAATAAGTCTAGCCCTGTTGCAGTGTTGATAATTTAGCTAATGTGTAGAATCCTATGACATTTTAATCTTTCCATCTTTATTTTTGAAAAGTAGTATGCTGTTGTTATTATTTTTTTCTTGACATTTTGTTGTTTGTTGATGTTTAATTGGTTGAAATTTACCATTTTTAGTGAAAAGTTCTGTACATAGTCTAATAAAAATACAACCATATGACAATAACCACAATCAAGATACAGAACAATTCCCCCATCTGGAAAATATTCCTGGTGCATTTTTGTCAAATTACCTGTTAAAATTGAATGCCATATTTTAAGAATTTGCTTTTATGATGTGGGAGATTGAATGCTAGATTCTAATCAAGATTTCTATCACTGGGCCATACCTGAGATAAGCCTCCAATTTAAAAATATTATATTGTTTTTGTAATTATTTTACTTATAAAGTTTTAAAAATATTTACTTATTTGACAGAGAGAGACAGAAAGACAAAGTGAGACAAAGAGAGAGAGAGAGAGAGAGAGAGAGAGAGAGAGGGAGAGAGAGAGAGAATGTATGTGCATGCCTGAACCTCTAGACCCATGCACCACTTTATACATCTAATGTTACGTGGGTACTGGGGAATCAAACCCAGGCCATCAGGCTTTGCAAGCAATTGCTTTTAACCACTTAGCCATCCCTCCAGTCCATATAAAGTTTTTGAAAATATAATTTTCCAAGTATTTTATTTCAGTCAGAAGCTTCAATTTCTATGTTTTTAAGAAGTGTTCAAGAAGTTTCACATTATTTTTTATAAATGGAAAATAACTATGTACAAAATAAGTAAAGTACATATGACAAATTTCCATTTCATTTACATGTTCAATGCAGTATCCTTCCCAATAACCAAGATACAGAAAAAGAAAACCTAAGCATCTGTTAAAAGATAAAAGGATAAAGATGATATAATACATAAAAAATTAGAACACTGTGTAACCCTTTACGAAAAGGGCATTTTGTTGCTCTTGACAAAACGGATGGACCTGGAAGACCTGTCCTATGTGACATGAGCCAGACAGAAAAACAATATGGCATAACTTCATTCATGTAGAATATAAAGAAGTTAAGCACATAAAGGTAGAGAGAAGTATGGTGATTACCATAGGCTGAGGAGGGGAATGGAGAAAACCAGCTGGACTGCAAAATGCTAGGTAGACAGGAGAAGTAAGTTTTTCAGATTTATTGTACAGAAGGTGACCATAGTTAATAAAAAAAATTGTGCATTTCAAAATTGTTATAAGAATATATTTTAAATTTCACTCTATGAATAGAAATATATGAGGCAATAGACACATTCTTTAGCTTGACAAAAGGTATCCATATGATTAAATCATCCAACTGTGCTCTATGAATATATGAAATTATTTTATCAATTAAATAAATACTAAAATTAACATAACTGTCAGATTTTTTATTATGCATTGTATATAGTAGCAGGTTGTTTCTAAAGAGTAGGAAATAAAGAATTAATACATTAGAATGTTTTATCATATAACTTATCATATGACATCAGCAGTAGAAATCCTCTCTGAGCCATTATCTAAGTTTCTTGTAATGTAGTCATAGAACACAACAGTTTCTTAATATTTGAAAATGAATTAAATTTAAGTGAATATTAGTTTTCAATTCTGGTTGTGTCAGTGTTTTGTTTGTTTGTTTTTGTTTTTTGAGGTAGGGTCTCACACTGGCTCAGGCTGGCCTGGAATTCACTATGTAGTCTCAGGGTGGCCTTGAATTTATGGTAATCCTACTACCTCTGCCTCCTGAATGCTGGGATTAAAGGTGTATGCCACAACACCTGACTATATCAGTGTTTTAAGACATTTTCACTGCTTTCTTAATTTTGAAATATTTTCTATATTTGTATCCCTGAAGAAACAAAGAAAAATGAGGACTGGACCTGACATCTGATGAAGAAATAAATGGAAATTCAGAATCTCCTATTTCCAATATATGAAGAAAAGATCAAAGAGGAAGAAAAATATGGTGGCAAAACTAATTGAATCAATTAAGACAGAAAGGAATGAGGACAGAGTGACAAAGTTTAATGACTTGGAAGTTCAGGAACGTGAGGTGATTAAAAAAAAAAAAACAATAGCTGAGTCGCTAATCTGACATTGAATCCAGTGTTCTAGGTTAGAAATCATTGTTGCGTATCACCTCTTTTTTCCAAGAAGAGAACTTTAGAAACTGGTTACAAGCAATGGATCTGACATTTGCAGAAGAGAAGGAGCCATGGGTTGCCTTTCAGGGAACTAGGTATTCCTCTCCAGTTGAGAAAAATGAACCCCAAGGCATGAGTAGCTTAAAAATATCTTTACTATGGGAAATTTCAAACATGTTAAAGAGAAATAAAGGCCAGAATAATGAACAATTCTGCTTTGATCACCTCAGTATATGATCGTTAGCAATGGATACAAAGATCGTGACTGCTACTTGTCCAACATTTGTTTTCATTTATAGCTTCTGAAAGATGATGACCAAATCAGACACTTGTTTGCTAGCCACATGACTACTACACAGCAGGCATCTAATTATGTTTGCTAAGTAAATGAGTTGATCCATGAATACAACATTCTATATTTTGCCAACTCATTCTGCTTCCCAGAAAATGAGTCTTCCTTTGACAAAGTGAATTTTACATATGAATGTGATTCTAGGAAATTCTACATGGAGCAATATTCCATTGAAACATACTCAAAGACAAGCACTTAAAAGATAATTTATTATTCCTTTCTGGGTTGTGCTTAAATGAGAGAACTTTGAAAAACAGAAGTCTTCTTTAAAGTAGTAGGAACTGAAGAACCCATTGGATGCATATGTGTGATGAAATTAAAATGATCAATTCTGTGTTCTGAGTGGCAACTTGTTGCTGAGACATCAGCCACTGTGCCAGCATAAAGTCAAAATATACCTTTTTGTAGAAATGTCAGGTCTCAATCAATATAATTTAATTTCTTTTGATGGTGACTTAATATTGTGTCTTAGAATCCATTGCTACTATGAAATGTGTACACATATGTATATTTATTTTAGACATACAAAACCAACAAAGAATATTTCCTAATTTCTGCCATTTATTTCCCATACAGTGGCCAGCTAGACTTATCTGGGACCAGATGAGCAACTTTCTAATGTAGTTGTGTAAAATGTGAATATGTGATACCACCATCTGTAAAATGTCAGTTGAAATGTGATCTCTTCAGTCACCTAAATATTAATTTTAAACCACACTGGCTACTTAAATATTTGATACATGAGGTTTTTTTTTTTTTTTTTTTTTTTTTTTTTTTTTTTGGTTTTCCAAGGTAGGGTCTCATTCTAGCTCAGACTGACCTGGAACTCATTATGGAGTCTCAGGATGGGCTCGAACTCACAGTGATCCTCCTACCTCTGCCTTCCGAGTGCTGGGATTAAAGGCATGCGCCACCACGCCCGGCTAGATACATGATGTTCCCTTAAGAGCACTTACCATTTTTAAAAATGGTTAAGGGTACATGTACTTTTAAAAGCTGCAGCTTTGGGATGGAGAGATGACTTAGCCATTAAGGCACTTGCCTGACTCCAGGTCCCAAGTAAGTCAGATGCAAGCATGCTAGATCACATATGAACACAAGATGGAGCATGCATCTGGAGTTCACTTACAGTCACTTATATTGGCCCTGGCATGCCAATTCTCTCTCTTTCTCTCTGATAAGAAATAATTTAAAAAAACTGCAGCTTCTCTCAACTTCAATGTTAATATTTGGAAGTAATTACAATCAGAATAAGCCTTAAGTTTGCAGAGGAAAGTAAGAAACTACTTGTGGGAGATTTGTGGCATAAATGAGGGTGAGACAAGGACCATCTCTGAAGGAGCTCATTTGATCTGCCTCTTTTTTTCACATAATGAATATAACATTGTAATTACTTTAAAATTCATTTAATTTAGCTATTAAATTTTAGTATAGGTAGCAATATTACTTAACTATAATAATATTATTAAATTAGAACCAATTCTATTTCAATAAAGGAAAAGTTATATTTTCTTCAATGAGTAGCTAACTGGTGATTTTCATTTCTGAGATGGGACTATCTTAGGTAGAACTATTAAGAAACCTCACCAATCATTATAAAGAGAAAAAATTAACAATTTTAGAATCTCTTTTGAACCTAGTACTTACCCATGGTTTACCTACAAATTATACTAAGCAGTAATCTTCAAGGAATTGTACCATGTGTTACTGAGTATCACAAGTCTCTTAAGTTTGTGCAATATTTCTCATGGCTCTTGGCTATAGGTACATTCTTCAAAAATTGATTAGTATGGAGCAAAATGTAACTAATAGATACAAATTGTTCTCATTTGTGATAAAACAGACATCTCGATTTTATTAATGCCATTAAAAGTTGTATGGCTGAAGTTACAGCACACAATCATACACTGACACATGCATGTGGATTTATTGGATTGGTTCATGCAATCACAGAGTCTGAAAGATTCCATGATGGTCATTTGTAGGCAGGACATCCAGATAGGTCAACATGTTTCAGTGGCAGAAGCTGAAGCCTCTGAAGCCAGAAAGCCCAGGCTCTAGCCATACTCCAGGGTAGCTCAGTCACCCCCTCTAACTTTATGCTGAAGAGCCAGTCAGAGGAGCAGTAAGTAAACTATATCTGTTAATCCATGGAGTTACTCAATCACTTACCCTATGGGAAACTTTGACGTTTCACTGTTGCCCTTTCCGAAACTCTACTCATGGCACACTTAGCACTCAGCTCCAACACTAGAAACTGCTACTTGTTCTTTAAGTGCGAGATTCAAACAGCCTTTGTGCAGTGTCCCACCTAATATTCACAACTGCCCTCCTATGGCAGTTTAAATGGATATCCCCAATAGATTCAGGAGTTTAATTCAAGCTTGTAACTTGGTGTCACTGTGGGTGGATCCTAGGGTCCGTCCCTAAGGTACGGGAGTGGATCTGAATTCCGGTCTCAAGACATGCAAAATGATTGATCTCTGCCTAGGGTTACTGGAGTGTGCTTACATGTGCTGGTAGTGGTTGCTTTCCTTTCTGATTGGATCTATAAAAGGGGGCCAGCTTCTTTTACCATTTTGGAACTTCCCTTGGATCTGTAAGCTTCAATAAACTGCTTTTGGTCTGGAGGCTTGTCCCAGCAGTATGAAGCTGACTGTGATATCTGCCAACTAGGCATCATCAGCTGTGCAGTAAGGAATTGATATTAACTTGCCTACTATTAGTCATCTAGCAAGTATATAGCAGTTCTCCCAAATCTATACCGTTTATCATCTTAATAAAGACTGTCATTCTATGTCCCTCACTAATTTTATTTATTTCAAAGTTGGACATAGTGTCAATATTCTTAGTTCCTTAGGCTTAGTGTTCTATCCTTTTTTTTGTTTTCTTTTAGAAAGGCAATAGAAGTGCTGTACTTGCTTTCATGTTGCCAATAGTGTGTCCATCTGCAGTGTAATAAACTTGGTGTTAGTGTCTCATAGCTGTTGTCAAACATCACCAAATTTCACGAAATGTACTGAAACAGGACAAGGCAACTACAGAATTCTAAATCAGCAGCATCTATGTTTTACTAAGGCCCTGATTTCAAAGTCTCTGGATTATAAACAAGTATGAATATGAATAGTACCAACAATCATAGGTGAGGCATCTCTAAGGCTAAATCATCTACCAGTACAAAAATGTACAATACCGGGCAGGAGAGACTGCTCAGTGGTTAGGGTGCTTGCCTGCGAAGCCTAAGGACCCGTGTTCGACTCTCCAGATCCCACATAAGCCAGATGCACAAAGGTGAGGCAAGCACAAGGTCATAATGACCACTAGGTGGTACAGGCATCTGGAATGCCAATTTGCTCTCTCTCTCTTTCTAAAATTTAATAAACAAATGAATGGTACTAACAAACACAGATAAATATCCCCAACACTGAAACATGTACATTCTTATGAATACCAAAACACATATATTATATATTTTTTAAGTTATACAGTAGTTCAATTGAAATAGTATCTAGAGATAGTTTGGATCAAGAGACTGGGAGTATGTTTTCTCAAAGATCGATTTACTGATCAATATTAATCTTTAATTTATCTTTATTTCTATTAATTTTACTTTTTTCCTCCTGAAAACTACCATGGGCGTGTTTTACTTTTAGGGTTAATATGCTTATAAAGTTACCTGATAATTAAAACAAATCACAGAAGATGCTATGAAAATTCCTGTCACCATCTTTTGAAAGTCTCCTCCTCATGTAATCTTATCCAATACAGAGCAAGAACGACAGTACCTTTGAGCAGGGACGTCTTTGCAAAGCACAATCCAAAGAATTTTGGTAGGCCCAGGGTGGACTAGCTATGCAGGCAGTTTCCCAGGAACAGAGGCTCAGAAAGGCCTGCGCCTATTTTTGACACTCTGATGCAGACATCTTGAAATCCTTAATACTTTATCTTTGTACCTCTATCTTGTAATTTCAAGTCATGTGGGAAATGTAATATAGGAAGGATACAAAGAGGTAAGTGCCACATGAGTGTCTCTTACCTATTCTGTACCACCCTACTCACATAGAGTGATATCTCCAGAACATAGAATTTTGATCTCATAGTATGTGAGAATTCAGGATTCAAAGTGAGTATAGGCAATATGTTATATCTATGACTGCATAAGCAGGGATGTTCATATTCCAGATATGCTGAACTTTCCATAGAAACCACAATAGGCTTTGATGAAGAAAGAAGCCAGTGACATTCTAGGAAATATGAACCACCAAGCAATATCCTTTCTTAGTCTTTTGTAGTAAATCATTTTTTGCTGAAATCTGTATTTTAGAAGGAGAAAGAAGATAGAATCCTGTTGTAGTTTGAATGTGAATATATACCCCCCTCCATAACCTGAGGTATTTTTGATTAAATTTGCAATTTGAGACTCCAGCAGCCTACTGGAAGGAGTGTAGCCCAATCCTACTAAATATGCCAGAGCAGTTGGATCTCTGGCAGTTTGTGTTTGCTGGCTGTTTAGTGGTGTCTCTCTGCTCTGAATCCATGAAGGTGACCCAGATTTTTCCACTATTGATTGTGTTTCCCCTGGATCCTGTAATAAATCCTTTCCTCCCATAAGCTGTTTCTGGACTGATGTTTGTCCAGCAAAGCAAAAGTAATTACAAAAGTAAAATTGGTACTGATAAGTTGGTACATTGCTATGACGAATCTGACCATGTGGGTTTTGGAACTTGTGGGCAGGAGGAGTGTGGAAGGACTTAGTACTTTGGACTGGAGAAGCCTTGCAGATTTGGACAGAGAGCTTGATGGACTAATTTGGCAAGAGTTTGAAAATATGAAATGCAGAATGAATTGTGGACTGTGAAGGGTTGGCTTATGAACTTTTAAATGGGAAATAGAAAACTTGCTGGGATTGGACTACTGTAAAAATGGCTGGCTGTGTTCTTTTGCTCATGCCCAGAGAATTTGATCAAGGTTGAATTTAAAAGTAATGGACTGGTGTGTTTGGTACAAGGTATAGAAGAGAAAGATATGCAAGATGTATGTTTTACTACAGGAAAAATTCAAGAAAGTTTAAAGTTACTTTAAACAAGTAAGTTTAAAGGCACAGAGACTAGATTTAGGTTTCTTAAGCTACAATTGTTGATTCTATAAGGGTGGGCCTACTACTCTGCATTGGGTCAATGGAAAATATCCCTGAGGGTGAAATCTACCTATGGAAGTCTCAAATGGGTAATACAAATTCTTTTGCAAGGAGGTGGCTTAAAGGAAGAATTCTAAAGAAGTAACCTGCTCTTGAAGGTCAAGGTTTATTTCACCCTAGATTCACAAAATTGGCTATGCTGCTGACGTGGTAATGGTATATATGCAGAGAAGTGAAACATGAAGTGAACCACATTTTTTTTTTTTTGAAATGGCTCCTGGGCAAAGTGAAACAGAGTTGAAATCTCTGTGTGGAGACCCAGCAGGGCTATTTCCATAGCAGCTGAGACGTGACATGAGAAACAGGGTTGTTGAGATCCTTATGTGCAGGCCCAGTAAGGCTATTGTGTGAAGATGAACCTGTTCCCATTGCTACTAATATGAAACAATGGGAAACAGAGTTGAAATCCCTGTATGGTGACCCATTAAGGCCAGTATTTGGAGCTATGAAGATGAACCATGGTTTGTAATGTAGATACAAAGATGTTTTAGATATAACAGACTGTGGAATGGCTATCAGCTGGAGGACTAAAATTGTAATGCAGAGACTTTTGTCACTGGTTATGGGTATTAGCCTTGAGCTACAGATGCTGAATGTTTACCTGTTGGTTATTATTTGTATTGGTTCAATCTCTGTTATGCCTTTTTACACTGAAAAGGTTTACTCTGTGCTATTATGTGTTGGAAGTAATAACGTATATTTTGATCTTACAGGACTCACTGTTAAGAGACAGTCTTAAATCTTAGATGAGAATTTGGACTTTTGAACAATGTTAAAGTTAGTAAATACATAGGGTTTTGGTATAATTAAATATAATTCTCTCCTCATTCTGAGGATATGACAAGTTGTTTTACTTTTCTTTTTGGATATATTTGACAGAGGGGAAATGAGAAGAGGGCCTGGACAGGCCATCACAAATGAATCTTCTGGGTTGAAGAGACTTCTTAGTGGTTTTGGCACTTGTCTGCAATGTCTACGGCCTGGGTTCAATTCCCCAGTACCTACGTAAAGCCAAATGCACAAGTTGGTGCATGCATCTGGAGTTTGTTTATAGTGGCTGGAGACTCTAGCATGCCCATTCTCTCACTCACTTCCTCTTCTCTCTCTCTTTGTCTTGGCAAATGAATAAATAAAATATTTTTAAAAATACCTTCCTCTTTAGTTTATCAAATGGAATTTATTTTTATTTTCTCAGAAAAGAGTGATCTACATAATAGCTATCCTGGAAAAGATCATACCTTAAATAATGTTTGGATAGTTGAAAAGTTGAAATAACTTACTCTAAGTGACTCATTTACTCTTGCTGACAAGACAGTACTCAAATGTATGGATCAATAGGTTGTTTCTGAAAAGGTTTTGAATCTAAAAATAAATACATACAAATAATTTTCTGGAGGATTCTAGTTTTACTGTTTCATCAAACATTTATAAGAAAATCTAAAATAAGTAAATAAATGAATAAATAAATAAAAATTACTGTATCCTGCTATCCAACTAAAGGCCTATTGAAACTGAAATTTAAAAAATCCCACCATCCTTTAAGGTTGTATTTGTGAGAAGCCTGTTTCTCTGAAAATACTGAGTTGTGAGAACTAGTTTCATTATTTAGTGATCATTCCCCAAAGCAATCACAAAAGTAACAAGTGTTTCAGCACAATAATTTTCATGCATTTTAATGTGAATACAGGGTATTTAAAAAAATGAAGAGCCTGGGCTGTATATATGGCTTAGCGGTTAAGTGCCTGCCTGTGAAGGCTAAGGACCCTGGTTCGAGGCTCAATTCCCCAGGACCCATGTTAGCCAGATGCACAAGGGGGCGCACATGTCTGGAATACGTGTGCAGTGGCTAGAGGCCCTGGCGTGCCCATTCTCTCTCTCTGCCTCTTTCTCTCTCTGTCTGTCACTCTCAAATAAATAAATAAAACAAAAAAATATTTAAAAAATAAATAAAAAATGAAGAGCTAATTTCATTAAGTATAGAATAAATTTTCATATGATTAAGATTTACTTGTTACTTCTGGAATCAGAATTTTCTTTTCTGTTCTAGGAGCTTCATTTCTTTACTATAGTCAGTGAAATTTGAAAGGTTTGAAAAACAATTCTGTGTTCCCCACACATTTATTAAACTTTTCATTAAAAACATGCAGACTCTAAGTGAGAAAGCCAATGTCAAGGTTTTCAGTGTTAGAATTAAATCTTTGTCAAGCTTTTAGTATTGGAATTAAATCTTTGCTGGGGATAAGAGCACGGAAAAGGATAGTATTTCCATTAAGTCTTCAGTGTGAGAAGCATATATCATAAAAGGAAAAAGAAATTATGCATGCTATTGGTAAATATTTGCTGCAGTTAAGGTCATGAAAATGAGTGGAGAGAATCAAATCACTTTACTGGGATGTTGATTAGAAACATCATACTAAAGTATTAATTCCTAGCATTAACAAAAATATTAATGAGGTAGGGCAAGCATAGGGAAACGGCTTGGAAACTCAGAACACTGTTTGGTTTGGGCAGTAAACACACTCTTTCCTCACAATGCATATAGCAACCTGTTGGCAACTTGGGGCCCTCAACTGCCTGGAGCTGTACATTAACCCTGCTGCGAACAATGGAATAAGTTTCTACTTCACTGATAACTCTAAGTTACTCCAACTTTTATGATCAGTTTTTATTTAAAAATGTTCTTAGATATATCCTGGGTTTTTGGGTCCTTAAAAAATAAGCAAACTGTGTCCACTAAGTGAACTTTTAGGGAGGGATCCCAAGTTTAACGTCTTATGGCTATGCATAATTAGGTGATTAAAATCAAATACATCATGGGCATGGGCATGTGCAGTAGAAAAGAGCTTATGTAATTTGCCTGTCAATCAAAACAGAAAAAAAAAAAAAACCTAAATACTCCCCTTAGCAACAAGCTCTTCCTCTAGACCCCATAAAAAGAAGTCCCAATTAGTAACATCCTGATCTTTGGCAGTCTAGCTCATGGAGCCAGCTGCTCTCTTCTAGAGTAACCCCCATTTTGCTCCATTGCTTTACTCTCTAACAAAATTTCATGATGTTTTACTTACTGGCTGCATCTTTTCCAGTTCTTGGATAAGATGCTAACAACCTGGAAATGCTCAGAGACTAGGGGTAGCAAGATGTTATATTTTAAGTAAATATTCCTAACATTGATTTAGATGAACTTCTTAGGAAATAAGCAATATTTAGTCAAAAATTAAAAGGCCATTGTACCTAAGGGCCTTTCTTGATGCTTTCTCATTTTTTATGATTTAATTACCTTTTTTCTCTGAAAGGATAAAGCTAACCATTGGAAAATGCTTTAAGTGTCATTACTCTTGGAAGAGATAAACTATGTGGTCATTAAGGAATCAAATACAATGTGGCCAGATGTTCTGCATCAAGCAACTACTGACAAGTTTAGGAAGATATCCCTGACTAATATGGCAATAATGAAAGCTTCTGAGCTTTTAATGATAATAAAACTGCTCTTAATATTGCACACTGTTTCCTTGTCACAGGCATTAGACTCAAGTTTTAAAGAAGCTTGAGACTGTAGGTAAAGAACAGATAAAATATCTTATAATGTAAACAGTACATCTAAGGTAAAAGTGGTGTCAAGAAAGAAAGTGTCTTTGTATTTTGGAATTAAGATCAAACAAATTACACTTATATCTGTGATGAAAATGGAAAAAATATGAGAAGCCTCCTTTCCTCTTTCCTATTCTACTCCCAATCCTGGATGCTAGAGCTGTAATAGAGGCTTTGTTTGCCCTTTGCATGATCAACAGTGGCTCACACTAAAATTCTGCAGGTTGTTACTTTGAATTTATGGTTGCTAATTCTGTTCCTTTCTAGGCATTTCTCCTGTAAAAGCTCTTTCTACAAAAGGCATATTAAATTAATATGTACCTCCTACTCAATCAGTTGCATCAGTATGTGATAAAAGACTTGAAAGTAGCAGGGTAAAATACTAGGAGTGGAAAGGTTTAAGCAAATAATGGGGGCTTGGAAGAGAGGAGGGTTGGGGGAATGTATGGAACTATAGATGTATGTAAAAGTCATATGAAAACCTGTTCTTTGTTAGTTAATTAAAAATATAATGTAAAAATATGTTTGAATAAAGGTAACCTGTGTAGGTAAATCATGCTGCTCCCAGAAGCCATAGGTTATTAAAGGAAAATACCAGTTCCAATGAGTCGAGGAGGCTCCCAAACAATACAGGGTATTGTCACTGCACTTGACTGCTCACCAAAGCTATATGATAAGACATTATTGCTGAAGGTATTGTGTTCATTGGTAATGGAAAACAGGGAAATCAAGCTAGAGCTGAGCTAGAAAACTCGTTCCTGATGCCTCTTACAGTGAACCGAAATTGCTTTCCATGCTGCTAGAAGAATATCATCAACATTCTTATCCAGAGGTGGAACCTGTGTAATATACAACTGACTATGCAGGCAAAATGTAAGAACTGATGCAATAGTGGAATGCATTGTCTTTGGGCCTGTAGAGAAAAGAAAAAAAAAATCTAGGTCATATACTTTACTATAGTTCAGAATCCTCAGAAGGATCTGGCCTTTCCTTATCTCTGGCCCCTTACAGAGTACTCCCATTCCCTTCTAAGAAAATTCCAAATTTTAAACCTTAGATTCCTGGCATCAGGAATCATTATCTATAGGGTTCATAAAAAAACCTATAAACTGGCCTTCCTCATGTAGCCACTCCCCATAAAAAAACCCAGATACAAGTCTCAAGGGCTTCTCAAACCTGTTCTTGTCTCCCTAGCAAAAAGTTCCACCTTGCTTCCTTCTCTTACATTCTAGGCTTAGGACTCCCCCCACATCTTTCTTTTTCCCCTCCTAAAGCTTTAAGTTATAATAAATTTTTTCTCATTCTTATCCAATGTTCTATAGACTTCATTTTTCAAATTCATAGGACAAGTACTAGGGAACACCCCAAATTATTCCTATGTTAACATAATAAGAAACCCCAAAATTCTTATACTGATATTATCACAATACATTATTTATATATATAAACTACCAATAAATAAAAATTAAAAATTAATTTATCATAATATTTAACATTTATTAATAGCATTTAAGGGCAAAAATCAGGAAATTAAACTCAGTAACTTATAAAAATACTATTGTGGTTATTAACTTTTTAAATATTTCCAGATGTAACACCTGCACATAGTTTTGAAAGAACCATTAAGTGGTGGTAAGCATTAAGAGGTGGTAAGCCCTTTTAAGGCTCTGATGAATTAAAAGGCCTTTAACTTATATCATTTGCCTTATATTTTCCCATAGTATTTGCATCCAGCTACTTGTCATTTTAGACACTATCTAATGGTTTTCAGTCATGTAAATTTAGTTTTGTGATATCATTCTCTTTACTTGGAAACCATGCCTACTTCCATTCTCCCCATCTTCTTGGCATAATGAAATCATTTTTATGTAACAACCAATCTTTCTGAATATTTTTTTCATGTGACACTTAAAAGTATTATGATCATGGTATTTCTTTTCTCATAACCATTCTGAAGTACACAGCTTTAGGTCACTGGGATGAGTTACCAGAGCAGACATAGTTTATGGGAGGAAGAAGGGGTTCATTGAAGCTTACAGATCAAGAGGAAGTTCCACAATGGCAGAAAAAGCTGACCCACTTTCAGAGGTCCGTGCTGAGAGAAATACTACCAGTAGCATCATAAGCAAGCACACTCCAGGAACTTGAGACAGAACTCAAGCACTTTGCATATCTTTAGAATGAAATTACAAATACATCTACAAATCCATCTACCTCCACCTTAGGGCTGGACCTTTGGTTCTGCTCACAGTGACACCTACTAGAGCCAGGTGGCTGGACATCTAAATTACAAGGTTTAATAAACTCCAGAATCAGTTGGAGAACATCCATTCAAACTACCACACATACTATTATTTTTGTTTGTAGAGTTTTCTGTATCTCAATCCTCAGATTTTTCCTACAGTTGAAAGTTGAAGTTTATATGCTGTGTCCTAAAGTTTTTTTTTTTTTTAATACCAAAACATTTATCACATCATACAGGCTCATTTAAATCCTTCTTTTTTCCACCCAGCATACTTACTTTCCTTCTCTGAATCCAGCAGGTATTTGTTATTCACTAAGCTAGGACTCCTATCCTCTTATACTTACTTTCTTTTGCTATTTCTAGGAAAGTGATTTTTGACTGACTCACTAATTAAGTAAATTTGTTATTACTGTCAGATCTGACTGAGTGAAATAAGAAATCAGTGAAATGAGGCTACAAATACTTTAAGCATAAGAAAGCAGGCTAAAGTAACTTCTCAGAAAAAGACAGATGCTTAACCACTCAGTTACTACTGAGAATAGAAATTCACATTCTGTTAAAAAATTTCTGATCATTGATTTCACCAATCTCAGTAGGGCAAATTTTTTAAAGTTGATGCCCGTACCTTGGTGTTTGCTAAATGTATAGCTTGGGAGAGATCTGGACTTCTTCATTCTACTTACTGTCAATTCTTCAGCTTGAATTAGAAATTCTGAATGGTCATAGTCTACACAACCTGATATAACAGTGTTTTAGACTGGGTCACTTATGACATACAATTCTAGAGGCTGGAGAGACAAAATTCAAGGTGCCAGCTGACTTGATATACGGAAAGGGGTTGTTCCCTGCTTCACAAATGGCACCTTCTTGCTATGTCCTTACAAAGTTGTGAAAGGAAGAACCTTGTTCCTTGTAAATCTTCAGTGAGGCACTAATCAAATTATTGAGGGCTACACCAGTTATACTTTTCATTGCTGCCAAAATCAATATAAGTGTAGAATAATTTGGTTTGCCTATAGTTTCAGTCCATTATGCTGGGACCAGCAAGGCAGAGCTGCTCAGCTCATGGTGGCCATGAAGCAAAGAGAAACAATGTGTGTGCTTCCTTGGCTCACTCATTTTCCCTTTATTCAACTGAGTGCTCTTCCTATTTGGATACTCCCATTCAGAGCACCTTTTCTCACTATAGTTAAACTCCAGAAACACAATCACAGCCACATCCAAAGATGGATTTTTCTAATCTTAAAGATGCTTTTTATCCAAATAAGTTAGCAATCAAGATAACCATCACATGTTCTCTTACTTTTTACTTACTCATGCAAAAGGCCTACCTACCTATTTGTACAGTTGCATTGGGAATACATGAATTTTGGTGGGATAGCAAGGACCCTGAAGGACACATTAGTGTGATCCTGCCATTTGCACTGATTCTTTCTCCTGTAATTTTGTGGTCTGTCCACTCCATATCTTACAAATATTTACACATGTAACATGAAGCATGCACACTTTGATAAACATTATTATTCCAAGTGCATATTTACTTTGCTAGTCACTTTAGTGATGTGGCAGGTCATCTAGTTTTTATTATGATGTATATTCTATAGGATAGAAATTGGAAACGAAAATTTGTAATGATACTCAACATAGGAAAAGTTGAAAGAATAGTTCAATGAATGCTTCATATAACCTATTAAGATTATAGGATTGCTAACCTTTCTAAGGAATTTAAAGATCTATACGAGCTTGTTTATTTCCACAAGGGCTTACTTAGTAAAGTAGTCCTTTTCGCATCCTTAATTTATGGTTGATGCATGTGAAACATAGATTATACAACTCTGAGTCACAGGGATGATACATGGTTGGTCTGGGATTCAAATGTAGAAGTTGTCTCAGAGTCCATGTTTATTGACATAAATGAAAGACCTTATTCCAGTTATTAAATGAATTATGTGAAAGCACATCTTTTATAAATCATTTTGAATCTAAATTGCATTTAATGTAGGATAAGGGTGTATTTTAATATTGCTTACAGGGTGGACTCTGCATACAACTGTGTAGAATGCTACTTGAAAAGCTTTGGGCAAGTAGAAAAGCAAAGCAGAAATGGGAATCTTTGGGAGCAAAGCCAGGGGAGTGATGAGGAAGCCGAGGAAGACATGCAAAGTGTTTGGACCCATTCCCAGATCTGTTGGAAGAAAGTAAATCTCTTTTTCTATGGTAGTTGAGTACTTTTCAAGAACTTCCCAAGCCATGTAACCCAGTTTTTCTACAGAACTATGATACTAAACTATCACTAATTCTGAGAATATAGAATCACAATCATTGAAACATGATTGAAAGACAAAGACCCTGATATATTTGCTCCAGCCCAGACTGCAACCTTGCTTGTGTATATGTACAGCTATAGGACTAGTGTATATATATGAGCAACTGCAGCTGCAGGATAGTGATAAAGTAGAAGGAAAATCCCCAGTTCAGATTCAGACAACTGAGTTATAGTTCTTCCCTTTTGGTTAATACTGTTTACGTCTTTTGAGTTCGAATTTCTTGTATTATACTTGTGATTTTCAGTGTCCAGTTCAGTTATATTATTTTACAGTTCAATTTTGGAGCAACTACCCATTGAGTCATATTGAAAAGTTTCTGACCAAGCACTTTACGTAATATAAATTTGTTGACAGAATGTGCTGTGGTTCTTTAGCTGTTTCAAAGGCTTTCCTATCTATGGATATATCTCATTTTACAATGTTCAACATTTGGTGACAGTGTTATTTCATCATACCAATGATACCACCTATGCACAGTGAGATAAAATGTTAAAGACCCAATGTGTAATGGAGAGAAGTCTGAGATCCAAGCCTTTCATGTTTAGGTCATATCTAATTTTTTAAACAGTGTTTGAGTCTTATAAAGTTTAGGTTTTATTCAATCCAAGTTTTTGCTATCTGGAGTTATTTCTGTTCAAGTTAATGTATTTATTATCTATGGACTCCCAGATTTTCTAACCCATGAACAGTTATTTGTGCAGTTTAATTTACTCCTACTTGTCTAGAGATACTATGTGTTCCAGCAATTGTGTCAATAGTAGGAAACGTAGATAACCAATGAGTAATATAATTGGAAAGACTACTGTAGCATTTACCTTAAAAAATTTTTTTTTGTTCATTTTTATTTATTTATTTGAGAGTGACAGAGAGAGAGAGAGGCAGATAGAGACAGAGAGAGAATGGGCACGCCAGGGCTTCCAGCCACTGCAAACAAACTCCAGATGCGTGTGCCCCCTTGTGCATCTGGCTAACGTGGGTCCTGGGGAATCAAGCCTTGAACTGGGGTCCTTAGGCTTCACAGGCAAGCGCTTAACCGCTAAGCCATCTCTCCAGCCCGCATTTACCTATTTATTGCTGGAACAAAATACCTGGCCAGAAAACAGTTTATGTGAAGAAAGGGTTTATTCAGATTTATGATTTCATTGGGAAGTTTCTTTAGGACAGAGGCACAGGGATGGGGAAACAGACACTGAGCAGCATATCTTGTTATTTTAGCTAGGAGGAAGCAGCAAGTGCGAGCTAGTTTTGGCCGGTGGGGCTGGATTAATAAACCTCAAGGTCCAACCCCAGTGATATGCCTCCTCCAACAAGACTCCACCTCCCACAGGATCCACCAGCTAGGGTTTAAATATATGAGGCTTAATCACAGACTCACGAGGCTTAGAAAGATGCTCTGCATTCAAACCACTACAGCTAATAATGGGGCCCTTTATCCAATTCTATCATTCTTTATTGTTTTTTACTAAGTCCCGAACTGCCATAAGATCACATATTTTTAGGGTCTTGTAAAACTACAAAAAAACGCAATTAAAGTGTTTCCAGAGGTGATAGGTCATGAGCAGAAAGCAGCTCTTTCAGGGAGAGGAGCAGATGACAGGGGGAGCATGTCAGGGTTATACCTCCTTTAGAGGAGGGTTTTAGGAAAGGGTGCTGGGGTGATGAGCAGGGATGACAACCTCAGTAACTCGTCAGAAGTGGAACGAGCATGGGATGGCACTGAAGGTAACAGGCCAAGAATAGATGTGGCTTACTTCAGAAATATGCCTGGGGCCACTTTTCATTTTTTTTTTCTACACAATGTTTGCCCTTGGAAGTTTATGAGAGTATTATCAGAATAAATAAAACACAAAAATGTTGACTTTTAAGGTCACAGACAATAAAGATTCCCTAACTGTACCTCTATCTTCCTTCAGTCTCTTTTTATGCTGCTTCCTCCTCTTCCTCTTTCTTTTCAGATGAATTAGTGAAATATGTCTCAATAATACTGGTTCTAAGAAGTGGAAATAAAAGTCAACAAAAATGGATTCACAGCCATTAATGTCTGGGGAATGCTGGGGAATTTAGCCCTTGGAGATAAATAGCAAAAAAAAAAAAAAAAAAAAAAAAAAAAAAAAGACACATTAAGATTTGCTAGATTCACTGTTTTATGAAGTTATTTTCCTGTGGACTTTCCTTCTTTGAAAAGTAATATTCTGTGAAATGCTTTGGGGAAATCATGCATTATAGTGTATGACCTACAAAGCAGAACATAACCTGGTAAGGTTTTTGTTCACATCTTGCTTGATTCTATTAGCTATTTTAGGTGATATAGATTTCAGTTGTTAGTTATTTATATATTATAGGCAGAAATTCTGTTTCTGTTTTGGTTGATGAATTTATTATTTGAAGATTCACAATATACTTCTTAATACTTCCAAAACAATAAGTACAAAAACGATCAGTCCTCTTTCTTCATCAAATATTTTTATCCACTTCAAAATTAAGCAGTTATTTGATCTTGCCTTGGGAAAGATACTAATATTAGAGGTATTATACAGAAAATATAGGTTATATGCTAAAAAAACTGAAAATGGCCAGATAACTGTCTGAGTAAAACATTACTGCAACATCATATTAATTACATAAGGATGGCAATACTTATAATTATGAAACTATTAAAATCTAAACATGCCTTTGTTTAGGTCCTATGAATGCTACTTATTATCTCCTTTACCCTATTACAACCTAGCCATACCTAAATACTCATGGTCTTCAAAAGGCACTACCATACCCTATACCTCTGCACTTTTGCTCCACTTCTTTCTTCTGCCTCAGTAGCTCACCCAGGAGAGGCAAACATCAAAGTTTTCACAAACTTGTGTTCTGTTTCCTGTGACCTCCCCCACTCTGGTCCTGGATGATTGATTCCTTTCTTCTCTAGACTGTTGGAATACAACTCCATGTAAAATATAATCATAAGAAAGTACTTTGGTCATATTATTTTGAGTGTTGTATTACAAATTTTTTTTTTTAATTTACAACTCTTCTCCTCCCAAAGGACTGTCAGCTTCTTGACTTCCTGAACTATGTTGGACAAACATCACTGTAAATACCTGTAAGGATTACATTTTGCTTCCCTTGAATTTTTGGAATCATAGAGAAACTGTGGGGAGGAACTGTAGGAATGAACTCTACAACAAAACTGTGGGAATGAACTATCAGAATTAAATATGGGAATAAACTATTGGAAAGAACTGTGTAAATATTTCTTAAGGACCTTACAAATAGTTTTTCCAAGATTATTGCTGTGATCTGCTAATTCCTTACTTACCTTAAAGTTAATCTTAAAACTACAAAATCCACCTGCTCAAAGCAGTGTGGCTAGGTTTCCTCTGTCTTGATGTACCTGTGGTCTGAACAGCACAGATGACCAATATTGACAAGGAATGTTTAGAGATGCTTATTTATCTTAAGCTATGTTCTTTGCCAAATTTCCTCAGAATCCAGGTTGGATTCTTGAGTCAGAGCAAGCACACGTGCTTAAGAAATGCTGATCATAGCATTAAAGAAAATGAGGTCAGTAACTATGGGCCTACAGATCTGTTGAAGACAATAGGTGGGCTTAATGTGATTGCTTTCATTACGAGAGTCTATGTGAGTCCTGGATCAGCAGAGTTCAAAAGGTCATACCCCTAAATTCCTCCCTCTAACAAATATTTAAATATTAACCAAACTCAAAAGTCCCTTGCCCTTTGCTCATACAATGTACTAGTTGTACTAATTGTTCATGCATTACTGGTTTTGGGCTGTTCAGTAAAAGTGCCAATGAGTACCTCTGCGCAGGAGAAACCACAACTGGAGTAAAATCAGAGCAGTGGCCACAACAGGCACAGTGGACTTACTAGTAACTTAAGTTAAGCCTCTCTTCTTTTTCCTTCAGGATGCTACTATAAACAGCTACCCACTCTGGGCCTGGATATACCAGGAGCTAATTATCCCATTTCTGAGGCACTGTTCCTATAAGCAGTTTGCCCACTTCTGGATAGGAATATTCCAGAAGTCAGTCTTCTAAATTCAGGGCTGTGGTAGTTTGATTCAGGTGTCCCCCATAAATTTAGGTGTTCTGAATGCTAGGTTCCTAGCTGATGGATGTTTGGGAATTAATGCCTCCTGGAGGGAGTGTATTGTTGTGGGTGGGCTTATGGGTGTTATAGCCAGTTGCCCCATGCCAGTGTTTGGCACACTCTCCTGTTGCTATTGTCCACCTTATGTTGGCCAGGGGGTGATGTCCACCCTCTGTTCATGCCATTGTTTTCCCCTGCCATCGTAGAGCCTCCCCTCGAGCCTGTAAGCCAAAATAAATCTCTTTTTCCCAGAAGCTGCTCTTAGTTGGGTGATTTCTACCAGCAATGTGAACCGGACTGCAATAGCAAAGGGCTATGTCAACCAAATAGATCAGAAAACAAAATAACATGAAAAAGCTAAATAAAAAACAAAATCATATAAAAGTTCTTACCTTAATACACATCCTATTTAATTGCTCCTTTCTATTACGCTTTAATATTTTCTGAGTATATGATATGCTTTTGTTTTGGTATAGAATGTCTAGCTACTTATTTTAACTAAATGCACAAAAGATTGGCAAATACAACATCATCAATTGATATCAGATTTTATAGATCAGGTGAAGGTATTCCAGATAGTAGTTTTTTTCTTTTTCTGAGTTATCTAAAGCCTTTAGGAGACCCCTGTTTTATCAAGATTAATAGTTTAGGAAGACTCTTCCCAGAAATTACTTAGGTATGTTTCCAAGTTCTCTTTTAGAACACACACACATCCCCACACACACCATGGGGGGGTGGAGAACAAGATATATTAAATCATGGATATACTTATAACACCAATCTACCGGATACCAGTGTATGAAAAGTGCAGGCTAAAGTGATGGCTGTTCACCCCTGTGATTACATTGACATTTTGATCCTGTGTCTGACCAGAAGCTGAAGTTCCCATCTCACAGGACCACTGTATTACATATTACTAGCACCAGAAAAAGTAAAAATTCTACCTTTAAAGTACATTTTCTACTGAATATTGACTACTTTCACAACCCTATGGCCGAGTCAATGCATCGTAAATCAATCCATTATAATCTGGGAGCCATCATTATGTTTACAGAATGAGTTCTTAAAAATAAAAAGCTTAGAAATGCTTCTATGTCAAGGCTAGAAAACTCAACCTAGATTAATACGCTTGTCTAAGTGTTTTTGTATTCTTTTCAGGGCTATGGATGGAACCCAGAGTCTTGAACATGGTCAGCAAGCACTATACCATGAAAGAACATCACTAGGCATAATTCCATTATTTAATGGAATGCTTTCTCATGGGAGGACATCAAGCATTAGAGTTGGCAGTATTACACCCAAATGTCCCAGCTTAAAAGAAAAAGAAAACAACTACAAAAAGATCACTACAAAATGACAGAATTGCCAGTCACAGTTCATTTGACCTGGAGGCCTACATTATCCAGTTCTTTTCTATCACTTCCTATGCTTTCTTTGGGATACACTTCTAATTTCCAATAAATTTCATGCACAAATTAAAATTGTGCATTCTTTTCTCTTATGTTTAAATAATAGATGTATTACTTTTCCATCAATAATTCCCATATAATTGGTATCATTTGAATTCCAACACTTTCTCTGCTGAACATATTCGTGTCCATAAATGTGACCTGGTTTTAGTTGGGAAGTCATTCACTCATCCAACATGTAACTTGAAGGATGCTCATAACAACACTCTGTATGATATGGCAAAGCTGGATAACACCCCAAACATTTATAGTAGAAATGTAGGTAAGTCACTTCTGAGATATAATACAGGAGAATATTTGTTGCTTATTCGGATACATTGCTAAATGAATAGGGAGAAATGATAAAAAGACAAGCATGAGTGGGATGGGTAAATCCTTTGTGTATTTAACCTCTTTTATCTATCATCAAACTGCCTGTCAACATATCACCTATTTATTTATCGGTGATTTATCTACCATCAATCAACATTTTTTACAACCTACACAACTTTTTTGGGCATCCGGTATCTTTTCCTATGTCACTTAAAATTATTAATTTTTCTCAAGTTTTTGACAGAACATTTGAATTTATGTATTTGAATAGATGAAAATTGATTGTAATGATACTATGTAATGTTCATTGGATAATGGTGGAAATGTTATTTGATTTTGGTAACAAGGAAATGAGATGGCCAGGAGGTCATATGTGTATTCTTATGAGATGTTGCATTTCAGTCAGTAATTGCTCTTTGACTTGGCCACATTTAGTAGCACTTGAAAACAAAATACAATATTAAAAATTAGTGAACTTTTCAAAACAGAAAGCAAAATCAAAAGTTATGATTTAGCCCTGTCCAAAACACTTCATCTTCTTCCCAATAGAAATGATATTTTGTAAACTTCCATTAAAATAAATTGTTTATGATGACTTTTATTTTACCTGTTATATGACACATATTGTTCTGTATCTTTTCTGATAGTATACTTTGTAAATCTTTTCAATATATGAGACTGTATGCCTGTTATTATTTTCAGTTGTTTTAGAGTATTCCATTAGAGACACCTAACTGAGTAATTTCCTCATTGAGGATCAAGACAATTGTTTCTAGTATTTTGATATTGCATATACTTTTAAACTTAACTTCTTGCTCATAAACTTCTTGCCTTCCTAAGAGTGGACTTTGTGGTGCATAGACTATGTGCATTTAAAGTTTTGATAGCTACTACAAAATAATTTTCTGAAAAGTTTGCCTTAATTTACAATCTATCCACAGCATATGAAAATTATAACTTCTCTAAACCATTGGCAATACTTGGCTATACAAAATTTTGAATTGGCCCCAACCTCATAGGAAAAGGTTAACCAATGATATCCAAGCTTTGGCCATGGATCTTTGTCTTCTGAATACCACTAGCCAAAAATTAGGGATTGAGATTTTTTTTCATTTCCTTTGCCTTATTATTAAGGTGTATACTTTTGTTAAAAAGTTTTGGCTTAATTTTAAAAATTAGAGAAAGGCAGTAAATCCCAGCTTTCCTCCAACATATCACACTTAAGATCTGATCATATTTTACAAGGTTTTGTTTTAATGCAACTCAGTAATATTTATTGCAACTGGATGACATCTCAGAAAATTAATAGTGGTTTTGTGAACTTAATGGTAGGTCTGGAGAAGTGTTGTTTACAAGGAATGATAAAGTAGTTGACTTTGGCAATACGATTACACCTGTAGAACACAAGATGCCATATGAATTCTTCCAAAGCAACACTCTAAGTCCAGGAATTTGGCACAACTGTGCCTGCTTCCATGCTGCTTCATTAGGCTAACACAAATGCCACTCACCATCATTTCTCCTCTCCCTTATGATTCTTCCTTTCCATTCATGATAACACCAGTTTCATGGAGAATGTAGAAAAATGGCTTTTGAAAAATTATTACTCTTTTAAATTAATTTGCCCATTTATGCCTATTAACCAGTAAAGGTCAGTTGACCCTAAGAACCCACCATAAACCTACTTTATCACTGTTTTTTTTAAATCTGTTTTCTGTAAAATACCAAGCTCAAAAGTGTTACAGAAATAGAATTTTTAAATATGTTAAAATGTACATGCTTCAGAGACAGACAAGACATCTTTTTCCTCCTTATTTTCACCAGATCAGTATAAGCAGTGAATAAGAATGGCAGTGGAAATGGTTACTGAGTGAGCTATGACCATGGATGACTTCCACACACATAAGAAATGGAGAACAAATGCTTCAATAATTGAAAAAAATGTAACTTTCCTTTAAAGGTTTGTTGGGAGAACTCAGGTCTTAGGACAGGATAAAACAATTTCTAGGGCTGGAGAGATGGTTCAGTGATTAAGTGCACTTCTTGCACAAGAACAGGGGCCTGAGACTGCACGAGTTCAAATCTCCAGAGCTTACTTAAAATGCTAGGCATGGCCCTGTGCATCTATAACCCATCCTCCAGGGGAGCAAAGACCTGAGAATCTTTGGAGGAGTACAAGCTCCACAATTAGTAAAGAGACTTTGGCTCAAAATAAGAATGGATAGTAAAAGGATGGAGCAGGACACTAGGTATTCCACTCTGGCCTGCACAGGCAAGCATCCCCCCACCAATTATAGGCTTGCATATGGGACACTGCAAGGAAAATTGCATGTGAATACACTCCCACATACAGGCAATTTTTTAAAAATTCAATTTCCATTTTTCACAGTTAGCCATATAGAAGACTTTGAAAAATTCAGCATCGAATGTCATTTATTTGCAACATGGTAGAGACGGTTGTTGTCCATTTGTACAAATGAAATCTAGTGGGAAAACACTGCCATACATATCCAACATAAGCAGTCTTGACTTCAGTTTTCACGAAACAACATGAAGGGTATTTGTGAGCACATTGTGGTCAGTTAAAATTAATCCCTTTGTATCCATCTAATTTTAGAAATCATAGCCAAAAGCAGCATCATAATCACATAGGTTTTGGACATTCAAAGGTGGGTCATTTTGAATTGGGGGCTTTCTCTTTTGGTCAGTGAAGCCAGCACTTACTTGCTGAAGTGTGGAAGAGTGATAAGGTCACACCTATTACTCATGATAAAGCAGCCCAGGAGATGAGTGTGTGCTTCATTGAAGAATAGCCAGCATGAGGAAAGGTGGAAGAGGAGTGTTTGAGTTCACAAGCACAAGTAGGTGTATACAGAACCCAAAATGCTTTGTGTAGATCTTCATGAAATTCTAAGGAACGGGAACACCACACATCATATATTTTGAAGGGGATAAACAGCGTTAAAAGTTTGTAACTGTGTTAACTGAAACAGAATCCATCAGTCTTCAGTTTAGCAGATAACTAATATGTATTTAAAAATCTATGCATTCTAGTACATCCCTAAAGTGACTTTCCTCATTATTAGTGCTCAGAACACTGCCATCACATACCCACTACTACCTGCCTTCCTTTTATTAAGCATACAAAGGACTATTTTTTAATCTCAATATTAGTCCCTTTCTGGAGATAGTCCCAAGAGAATATTAAGTAATATTTCTCTTTATTGTGATCAGTTCACACAAGAAAATTCTGCTCTCTGATGAGGATGATCACAAAACAACTGACAGTTACCAGTCATATACTACACCAAAGTGATAAAAGGAAATGGAGATTCAAACTAAATTTTACAGACATCAGATTTTTTTTTTTTTTTGGTTTTTTAAGGTAGGGTCTCATTCAAGCCCAAACTGACCTGAAATTCACTATGTAGTCTCAGGGTGGCCTCGAACTCATGGTGATCCTCCTACCTCTGTCTCCCGAGTGCTGGGATTAAAGGCGTGTGCCACCACACCTGGCAGACATCAGATTTTTGTATGCCAAGCAGCACTAACAAAGCAATTGTTGCTTTTTTTTTTTTTTGGTGTTTCAAGGTAGGGTCTCACTCTAGCTCAGATTGACCTGGAATTCACTATGGAGTCTCAGGGTGGCCTCGAACTCAACAGCAATCCTCCTACCTCTGCCTCCCAAGTGCTGGGATTAAAGGCATGTGCCACCACGCCTGGCAATTGTTGCTTTAAAACCCACAGTATAATGTAAATGTTTTGTGAAGAAATTTAATACATTTAAAATACATTCTCTGGGAAGGTAATCATAAAGTATGTCACAGTAGTGATTTAGCTCAAATTCCATATTACTATACCAATAATTTTGTTTCTGGTTCAATAATTTCTCACGTCATTGAATGATTTGAATGAATTTTTTGATGGGAAGTTTCATTGTAATTTAAAATAGTTTTGCTTGGTTGCTATAGTATCTAAACTCGGGATATGATAATATGGCGGCATTATTCATTCTCTCTCCCTATAGATACATGGAATACGCATGCATGCATGCATGCATGCATTATGTATGTATCCATTAATTACTTTGTCTATCATCACTCCCTTAGAGCATTTATTTCTTGCTGGGCCCGATTGTTTTTAATATTCAAAGACAAGAATAGACAGAGATTGGAATAAGACAGCTCATTCATTTGTTTCTTGACAGTTTGCCTCACCAATAGATAAACAATAGGAAGAGTATGAGAGAGTCTAATATTTACAACTAATCATTAATTTGCAACCTTTACTTAAAAAATACAGTATGTAGTCATTTTATTTTACAACTATCATTGGTACTTACCAAATAGAAGCATGTGAAGCCAGTGTGTATGTTACAGAACTTATGGTAATTTGTCTCCAATACACTGAAAATTTTAACTTGATACCAGGATACATATAGAGACAAAGTTCCAATTCTGACTTTGCATTTGAAGTTCAGTTGTTTTATAGAGTCACTGATTTTAGATACAAGGAAAAGAATAAAATCAAAACTCCCTTGGTTATGAACAAAATGAATACTGTTAAAATTTTATAATGAGAAAACTTTCTTATAGTATAAATTTTAATCTGAGATCATTCACCTTCCTTAAAACTTAACCTTAGTGAATATAAACTCATTAGTTAATTATGACAAAATTTTGAAAATGATATAAAGTCCATGCGTTAATCCTTATCATGCATTCATTTCCAGGTCTTGTCTCCAGAAAAGAGTAATGTAATGATGGTAACAGTTTTGAGAGCACTTTTAACGTTTTTGAAATTTTTCTGTTGTAGGGATTTCCCTAAGTGATTTTTATATTATTGCTTTCGTAATCCCATGGAAAATATATTAATTGTGTACTTATTTTACTGAAGAAAAACTGAGGGACAAAGAAATTGTCTTCAGTTACAAAGCAAGCAAGCAAGGCAGTTGGATCATAAATCAGTCAGTGGTTCTGAACCTAAATCTCTGTGTCATTAGGAAAGTACTGTACACAGGAGCTCCTTTGTACCATCTGAATCACTATCCAACTAAGCAGTCATAATGCCTTGAGCAATCACTATCTCTGTGCCTTAATCTCCTTTCTAAAATAGGGATAATAATGTCCATGTTTCAGGATGGGCTGAGAATCCACTTAAATTTTCGTTGTGTAAAGCAGGTAGGATTATATTCTATTCATGATGAACAGTTAACAAATGAAAGTTATTATGTAGTAGAGTAGTTATCTCTTCTGCTAATATGATTTATTTTATTCTGTGAAAATGACAGCATAATAACAGCTTTCAGAAGATTTTTTTTTAAATGAACAACATGCTTGAATATTGGCTTTCATTCTAAAAGTAAAATACACTCTTGTTTTTCCCTTACCAATCAAAAGGTTTGTAACTTTGGAAGAAACTAGAACTATATTCTGAACCCTCTGTGAGAAAAAGAAAAATGTCCTAATATGCAGAGGTAGGAGAGCAGCTATAGCATATAACTTTCATAAGTTGCCTGCTAAATTGTTAATATACCTACTGAGCCTGGGATTCCTCTGGGATCCCATGATACTTTATATTCGAGATTGTGATGGCCAAAATGTTTTACTTTGTTTTTAACTTTTTTTAAGTTAGCATAATTAGTGTTGGGTTTCATTTAATTTGGTCTTATTCACCCTCCTCACATATTGCCTTCCACTGAGCTTCTTCCCATCTTGCTGTTCCCCTTCATTCCCATCACCTCCCTTCTGCTTTCATGTCACATGGATTCCATTTCCCTCATTTTTTCCCTCTCCAATTCCTTATTACCTCTTCTTCCCGGTGAGTTATGATCCCCACTACTATTTAATGGGAAAGCTGATGGCAATAACAGATACAATGACTTCAAGGCAGTTCCAGTGGTAATGTGCAATAGAGGGCATTTGTGTCCTTTTTACAAAAGAACAAAACAAAACATTTTCTTCAAATATCCATGCATCTATACAATATGCCATGATTATAGTCCCCTCCCACAAACCTTCACTGAGTCCTTTCTTCCTAGATAGTTCCTCTTCTATTATTGACAGTTTTATGTATGAAAATGTGCATTCTGTTCATAATCGCCTCTCCCCCTCTCTACCACCCCTATTCCTTCCTCTGCCACCTATCCTCCATCCAACTAATACCTCTAATATTTTTTAATTGGTTATGAATTTAATGCATGACCATATTGAATACTTGTCATATTTCCATCAAGTGATGTTCTTATATCCTCTCTCCTCCATCCCTAATCTACCCAGGGCCATCCTCAGTGGGGTCATTGGTGTTCCCTGCAGCGTCATGAATGTTTCAGCCAATCTTTATGGGAGTTGGGAGGGGACAATGCACAGGATACTCCTTCCCATGCTGTGGCTCTTACAATCCGTCCACCAGTCTTCAGCAATGTTCCCTGAGCCTTGGTGGGTGTGTCATAAAACTACTTTAGTAGTCAGCTCTCTGCAATCTGAGAATCTCTGCTTTGATGAGTTTTGAGTGTTCTCACTCTTTATTGCCATCTCCCTGGAGCTGGTTGTGAGGCTAGCAGTGAAAGCAGCACTCATGTTTAAATTATCACTTCCCCTGTAATGTCTCATGGGACCTGAAAGATATGATAAAGGAGGATCTTTTTGTGCTAGGCAGCCAGCTATCTTTTCTTGTCTGGTTCTCCCCAGTTTTTACTGCTTTCTGTAAAACAAAATACATTCTCCAACGAAGAGTGAGTAGAGCATAGATTAAAGTGACTAAAAGTAGTCACTTGAGAGACTTTTGATTGTGTATAACCACTCTTCTTGGTCAAAAGCCAATGGGTGCTTCTCTGTGCAGGTTATGGCCTTCCTATCCATGGGATTCTGACTTGGTTCTTAGTATCTGGTAAGCATTATTTTTCACTGAGCTGACCTCATATCCAATAACAGAGCCATTGTTTGCAGTGGCTAGAAGCTCTGGGGTGCCCATTCTCTCTTTTTCTTTATCTGCCTCTTTCTCTCTGTCTCAAAAAATAAATAAATGACATGAAAAGGGAACTCAACAGAGGGATGGATACTATACATAAAAAGGCAATAGAAAATGCAAAACAAATTGACAAATCTAAACCTATACAGAAGCTCTCTAGAATCTCAGACTGGAAGACTGTGGGATGCTCTTAAAAGTCCCAACATTTAGATCATGGGTATACAAGGAGGGGAAGAAATTCAGACCAAAGGCATGGAGAATTTATTTAACAAAATTATCAAAGAAAACTTTCTTACCCTCTCAAAAGAGAATCCCATCAAGATACAAGAAGCTAACAGAACTCAAAACAGACTGGACCAAAGGAAGAATTCTCCAAGACATATTATCATTATACCTCAAAATATCAATAATGAAGAAAGGTCCTAAAAGCAGCTAGAGAGAAACAACACATTACCTACAAAGGTAACTGCATCAGAATCACTTCAGACTTCTCAGTGGAAACTCAGAAAACCAGGAGGGCTGGAAATGGAACAATGCAATGTCAAAGAACCAATGGTTCCAACCCAAACTAATATACCCAGCTAAAGTATCCCTCATAATAGATGGTGAAAGAAAAACTTTCCACAATAAATGTCAGTTCTACAACTCTGTGAACACAAAGCCAAAACTACAGAGAGCACTTCAGGGAATTCTCCACACAGAAGAGTCAAATAACCAACTTCAAGTGCCTACAAGAAGCGGATTACAATAACCAAACTCAGAGAAGGCATAAAAACTACAAAGTCCAAGAAAACACTAAACCACATTAACCATCACAATATGGCAGGGATTAAATCAAACCTCACAGTTATTACCCTGAACATTAATGGCCTTCATTCACCCATCAAGAGATATTAGCTAACATTGTGGATCAGAAAAAATAGACACCTCAATATGCTATTTTCAAGAACCCCACCTCACAACTAAGGACAGATACCTCCACAGGGTTAAAGGGTAGGAAATGATATTCCACATAAACAGAAATAAGAAACAAGCAGGCATTTCTATACTAATATTGGATAAACTAGATTTCAAACCAAAAGAAATAAAAAATGACAAAGAAGGCCACTTCTTACTTATCAAGGGAAAGATCCAACAAGAGGATATCACAATCATCAACCTTTATGCACCAAACCCAGCTGCAACACATTTCATAAAACAAAAACTACTTGACAATAAAACACAAATAAATAGCAACACCATAATAGTCGGCGACTTCAACACTCCACTAACAGCAATAGAAAGATCATCCAAACAGAAAATCAACACTGAAGTAAGATTGCTCAACAACACCATAGATCAAGTAGACCTAATGGATATATACAGATCATTCTACCCAAAATCCACAGAATATACATTCTTCTCAGTGGCCCATGGAACCTTCTCTAAAACTGATCATATGCTGGGCCATAAAGGCTGCCTCTATATATTTAGGAAGATCAATATAAATCCTTGCATGATATCATATTACAATGCTATAATGCTGGAAATTAACAAGAGATGCTCCAGGAACTCCATCAGCTCCTGGAGACTAAACAACATACTTTTAAACAGTAAATGGGCAGTGGTTGAAATAAAAAATGAAATTGAAAAATGTCTAGAATTGAGTGACAATGAGAACATATAACACCAAAACATATGGGACACAATGGAGACAGTTCTTTGGGAAAGTTTGCAGTACAAAATGCCTTCATAACAGACAGAGAGATCTCAAATCAATAACCTAACCATCCACCTAAAGGCACTGGAAAAACAAGACAAATCCAACCCCAAAAGCTCCAAAGAGAAAGAAATATCAGGGCACAAATTAATGAATTGGAAACTATAGAAGACATCTTCAGGTTCACTGTGATGAACTTCCAGACCAGGCACAGTTATGGAGGAAGCGATATTTATTGAAGCTTACAGATCCAGAGGAAGTTCCATAATGGCAGAAGAAGCTGGCCTGCCTTCACAGGCCCAAGCGGAGAGAGAGAGAGAAAGAAGTACAAGACTAAAAGTCAAAAGCTACACAGCACACTTCAGGAACTCCTACTAGGCACACTTTGCATATCTTTCAACTGAAATCATAAACCCACAACCACACCTTAAGATCCACCCAATGATACTGCCTCCAGCCTGGTGGCTGCACATATAAGCTACAAACAAATAAAAAACTGAATATATTAGGGACCATCTATTCAAACCACCACATTCCGCCCCTGACCCCCAATAGATTTTTAAATTTCAAATGTCCCCACACTTTTGACCAATTTAAGATATTAAGACCTGTAAAATCAAACAAATTAAACATTTCTAACATATAAAGGCACAGAATAAACCTTTTTAACTGGTATAAGGCACAGCATGGAGACACTAAAACAATGTAAATTCAACCACCATAAAATATCAAACTTCGGCAGTTCAAGTTCAATACCACCAGGGACTCACAGTCTCCAGATTTTCCAATTCTGCCCCTCCAGCTGGGCAGAGTAGTCAGGGAGCACTTCCATCCTAGACCAACAGTGCCCTCTATGGTAGCCCTTGCATTGCCCTGGTATATACAAAACATCTTCAGGTCTTCATGGAAACCATGGTCCATCTTCCAAAGGCTCCTTGAGCCTATCAGGGCATCAGGCCCTACCTCATGCCGCATCTCTGCAGCAGCTCCTGGAACCGTGTACAATTCACAACCACTCCATGCATTTTTCATGCTTCTGAAACCAATACCAGGTGTGCAGGACACAGCCATATTCTTAATTCAGGGACGAAACAAATCATAGCATTGAAAAGGAGGTTCCTTCTCCAGTCAACTCTTTCCAAAAGTGTTTGCATTTCTATGATAGTCTTTCCTCAGGCATCCTTTCCATGGTAAAACAATTGGATCATCTTCCTTAAGATTGCTAATGTGTTGACAATAGCAGCTTTAGTAACCTAAAACCTGTCTCTGTACCAGTAAATTTAACTTGCTTGAAGTTTTCCAGCTTAAAAATCTTAAATATCTTAGTCCAATATGTCTAGCCAAGCATATCAGTCCATAACAAATGTAACCTTGATCAAACTCTCTGGCTTCAGCAGCAGAATGCAGCCAGTCCTTATGCCAGTAGCCCACTTCCAACAAAATCCTCTATAGTCTTTCCTTCCCCTTAGAAAGCTCATAAGCCAAGCCTTGAAGTTCAATGCTGTCTGCACTTAGCATTCTCAAACTCTGATCAGAATAGCCCATAAAACATGGCTTACCACTGCAGAAGGCATCTTCAGTTGCAAGCACCATGTCCATGCCCATTCCTCCAAAACAAAGGTTCCAAAAGATCAACATCCACATGGTCAGGTTCATCTCAGCCCACTCCTTGGTACCAAGTTCTGTAGCAGACAGCTTCCGGTTCACTGTGATGAACTTCCAGACCAGGCACAGTTATGGAGGAAGAGATATTTATTGAAGCTTACAGATCCAGGGGAAGTTCCATAATGGCAGAAGAAGCTGGCCTGCCTTCACAGGCCCAAGTAGAGAGAGAGAGAGAAGCACAAGCCTAAAAGTCAAAAGCCACACAGCACACTTTAGGAACTCCAGCTAGGCACACTTTTCATATCTTTAGACTGAAATCTGAAACCCACCATCACACCTTAAGATCCACCCACTGACGCTGCCTCCATCCAGGTGGCTGCAGATTAAACTACAAACAAAAAACTGAATATACTGGGGACTGTCTATCCAAACCACCACAGAAACTAAGAAAAGAATTAAGAAAATTGATGAAACAAAGAGTTGGTTCTTTGAAAACATTAACAAGACTGATAAACCCCTGGCCAATTTGATCAATGAAAAGAAAGTGATGCTTTAAATTAACAAAATTAGAAATGATAAAGGAGAGATCACAACATATGTAAATGAAATTGGTAGAATTATCAGGACTTATTTCAACAACCTCTAATCCAAAAAAATTAGATAATCAGGAGGAAATGGATGAATTCTTGGACAAATTATACCTCCCACAGCTAAATTAAGAGCAGATTAATATCTTAAACAAACCTATCACACCCACTAATATTAAAAATGTAATCAAAAACTTCCCCTAAAAGAAGAGTCTAGGGCCCGATGGCTTCTCAGCCAAATTCTATCAAATCTTCATGGAAGAACTGAAAGCAATTTTTCCTCAAAATGTGCCACATAACCAGAGCACAGGAAAAGCTCTCCAACTTCTTTTATGAAGCTGGTATCACCCTAATACCATAACCAGACAAAGATATAAGAAGAAAAGAAAATTATAGACCTATGTCCCTGATGAACTTAGATGCAAAGATCCTGAACAAAATCCTCACAAACACAATTTAACAACACATCAAAAGCATTATTCGCCTTGATCAAGTAGGCTTTTTCCCAAGGACACAAAGTTGCTTCAACATACAGCAATCTGTCAATGTAATACACCACATAAATAATCTTAAACACACACATAAAAAAACACATGATCACTTCAATAGATGCAGAAAAGGCCTTCGACAAAACACAACATAATTTCATGATTAAAATTTTGGAGAGAATAGGCATGGATGGTTTATATCTCAACATAATAAAGGCTATATATAAAGCACCTATGGCCCAAATAATGCTTTATAGGGAGAGATGTAAGGAAATCCCATTAAGATCAGGAACAAGACAGGGGTGTGCACTCTCAACTCTGCTCTTCAGCATAGTACTATAAGTCCTAGCCCAAGCAATAAGAAAGGAGAAAGAAATAAAAGGGATGCAAATTGGAAAGGAAGAAGGTAAGTTATCCATATTTGCAGACCACATGATTCTCTACATAAGTGACTCAAGAACTTCCACCACAAACTGTTAAAGGTGATTAATTTCTTTAGCCAAGTAGCATGATACAAAATCAGTGCAGAAAATCAGTAGACTTTCTGCATGCAAAGTCCAAAGGTACAGAGAAAGAAATTAGTGACATTGTCCAATTTTCAATATCAACAACAACAACAAAAATACCTTGGAATAACATTAACCAAGGATGTGAAACATTGTATTATGAAAACATAAAACACTCAAGAAAGAAATTGAGGAGGACTTGAGAAAATGGAAAGACCTCCCATGCTCCTGGATAGGCAAAATTTACATTGTGAAAATGGCAATCATACAAAAGTTATATACTGATTTAATGCAGTACCAATAAAAATCCCAGGGATTTTATTCACAGAGATATAAAAAGTTATCTCAAAATTCATATGGAATGGCATCAGGCCTTGGATATCCAAGCATATCCTCAGCAAAAGAAATACTTCTAGAGGCATCACCATACCTGATCTAAAGCTATGTTACAAAGCCATAGTAACAAATCAACACAGTACTGGCATAATAACAGTAGTATAGGCCAATGGAGCAGAATTGAGGACCCAGACATTGGATCAAGTAACTACAGATACTTGATATTTGACAAAGGCCCTAACAATGTAGGGTGGGAACAAAAACAGCATCATCAAGAACAGGTGCTGGACAAATTGGATAACCATATGCAGGAAAATGAAACTAGACACACACATTTTGTCATGCACAAAACTCAAGTCCAAATGGATCAAATATCTCAATATAAGAGTGGAAAATATGCTACTACTGGAAGGAAAATGTGGAAAATAGTGGGAAAAGTCTTCCTTAACAAAACCCCAGTAGCTCATGAAGTTAAACAATCACTCAACCATTGGGATCTCAGGAAGCTGAAAAGGTGTTTTTTTTTTCCTTTTTTTTTTTTTTTTTTTTTTTTTTTTTTTTTTTACAGACAAACATATAATAAGCATTGTCAGTAGACTACCCACAGAATGGGAGAAAATTTTTGCCAGCTATACAACTGACAAAGGTCTAATTTCTAGTATCTGCAAAGAACTCAAAACCCTAAACAGTTAAAAAATCAAACAACCTTCTCAACAAGTGGGGCAGAAAACTGAATAGGGAGCCCTCAGAGGAAGAAATACAAACGGCAAACACACACTTAAGAAATGTTCAACATCCCTAACCATCAGGAAAATGCAAATTAAAACTGTGAGATTCCACCTTACTCCAGTAAGGATATCAAACATTAAACAATAAAAAAAAATCAAATGAAAACAAACATTGGTGAGGATGTAGAGGAACAGGAACTCTCATTCACTGTTGGTGGGAAAGTAAGATGCTACAAACATTATGGAAACCAAAAAGGAGGCTCCTAAAAGTGTTGATTATAGACTTATCAACGGACCCAGTTATTCTCCTACTGGGCGTTTACCTTAAAAGATCTATGCCTCAGTTCAGAGATATTTGCTCAACCATGTTTATAGCTGCTCAATTCCTAAAAGATAAGGACTGGAATCAACCCAGATTTCCATCTTTGGATAAATGGATAACAAAGATGTGCTATATATACACAATGGAATTCTACTCAGCAATAAGAAATAAAATGACACAATGGAATTTGTAGAAAATTGGTCAAACTTGGAACAGATTATTCTCAGTGAACTTTCCTAGTCACTGAAAGCAATCATTGAATGGTGTCACTCATGTGTGGCTCCTTACCTGAATCTGCCTGAGATGCTGATGTACCTAGTAAGCATCTTGAAGACTGGACAATAGGGAGGGTATGGTGGGAGCAGAGCAAAAGGGTGGTGGTGGGGACACAAAACTGGACCCAAATGGAATTGGTAGCATAAAATCCTATATCCTGGAGGACAGACTGAAAGGTTGAACTGTCATCAGGACCTTAGAGGGAACACCTGAATCATAGGGCCCAGGAGAAGTTAAGATGAAGCCTGACCTTAATTTTGTCCTGTTTCTCTCTCTCTTTCCTTCTCTTTATGTTACCTATTTTTTTTCTTCCTTATTTTCCCTTGGTGCTGGTCTATAACTCCCAGTACCAGAATATAGTTAACATCCACAATAAACTGTTGATCAGAGAGACCTACCAGGTTTCCCAAAAGAAAACAGAGTTCGGTCAGTGTACTTGATTACCGACCAGAGGTTAATGGTAAGACTCTACTGTTGAAGACACCATATGCTATTGGAACAGAACATGGAGAGACCTGGCTGGAATCTGAAAGTGAGTCAGTCCTCAGACAGTTAGCTTATGTAGTGCCAGAAGGTGTTAATGAGCTTCTGTGTGGGAATGACCATTGATTGTCTGAGCAAGTCAAGTCTAACCTACTCTGCAGCAAACAACCTGATGTGATGGTCACACAAGTGCAATAGTAGCACACAACCATGATGGATAACCAACTGCTCTTGGATTGGCTAGCAGATCTGCTCCATGGAAAGGATCACATAGCTGGAACTGTGAAACCAGTAAGAATCATCCAAATAACAAGTTTGCTGTCTGATATCAAGCTTCCCCCAATCTTGGGCTACAAGAGGGCGTACACCTATTAAGCTCTCTCTAAACTAATAACGGTTAACCAATTTAACCAGTGCTAACTTCACTCTCCATTGGAGAATCCGCTTCTCTTTTTCAGAAGGAAGCAGAAACTGAGGAGAGAATCAGCCTATCACACTTCACCAGGGCCACAGCTGAACCCATAGAGGAATTGGGGAAATGAGCAAGACTGCTGCTTTCTTGGTGAACCTGGTATCACACAAAGGTGAAGGAGATAAACACTGAGGACAATCAACTCCTACTAAACCAGATATCCAGAGACAGGCTCCCAAGAGCCCATCACTGAAGCACATCTAAAACTAACTCAACATTGCTCAGGGAAATTCTAGTAAGAGGGGGCAGAAAGATTGTTAGAGCCACAAGTTGGTACATTACACAAAGACATTGCCTCTTCCCCATAACTGATGACTACCTCCAAAATGCATGACCCACAATCTCCATGGGGATAAGTGGCATCCCCACAAAGGAGGGTCCCTTCGGGGAGGGGAAGACATGAGGGCAATGGTGGTAACAATGTGTTCTGCTTACATACTGAGTATGTCCATAACTAATAAAAAAGAAGAGAGGATAACAGGGGACTAAATATGGTCAACAAATATCATATTCTTGTATGAAAATTTTATAAAGAATCTCAGATGTTAGCTGGGTATGTTGGCATCTTGGGTAGATTCAGGTTAGGTGCTATAGATGATTGAGACTATGCTGTGATTATTTTTCTGGACAATAGGGTGGGTGCGGAGGGAGGGGAGGGCAAGGGATGGGGGGGGCACAGATCTGGACCCAAACGGCAATAGTACCATAAAGTTCTACATCCCAAAAGGCAGACCAAATGGATGAGCCCTCACCAGGCACTTAGAGGAACACCTGAGTCACAAGGCTCTGGAGAGCATACAATGAAGACTAACCTTAATCTTCTACAGCCTCTCTTTCTCTCTCTCTCTCTCTCTCTCCTCCTCCTCCTCCTCCTCCTCCTCCTCCTCCTCTTCTCTCTAACTCTTTTATATTACTTATCTTTTTCTTTCTTCTCTTTCTTGGCACTGACCTGCAACTCCCAGTACCAGTAGGTGGCTATCATCCACAATGAGCTTTTGATCAGATAACAGATTTCTGTGAGCATACTTGATGACCCACCAAAGGTTAGTGGTAAGAACCTACTGCTGAAGACATCATATGCAGTTGACATATAACATGGAGTGACATGGCTAGAAGCTGGAAGAGAGTCAGTTCCCAGACAGTGAGCTCATCTAGTGCCAGAAGGTGCTACCTGGGTGACTGGGGGAAAGTGACAATATCTGTCCAAGCAACTCATGGTCTAACCTACTTAGCAGCAAATAACCTGTCTTGATGCTCACACAAGTGCAATAGCGGCACACAGCCATGGTGGGAAACCAAGTGCTCTTAATTTGGCTAACTGATCCTCTCAGTGGAATGGAACCCATAGATTGATCCGGGAAACAAGTCAGAACCATATCCAACAATGAGCCCGCTCTCCATTATCAAGCTACCACCAATCGTGGGCTACAAAATGGCCTACACCTCTTAAATTCTCTCTAAAAATATAAGGGTTTATCCCATTTATTTGGTGCTAACTTTACTCTCCATTGGAGAATCTGCTTCTCTTTCTCAGATAGATGCAGATTCTAAGAACCATCCCATCATACCTCAGAAGGGCCCCAGCTGAAACTAAGAATAATTGGCAAAACAAGCAAGGGTGCTGTTTTCTTGGTGAACCTGATACCAGCACAAGAGTGAAGGAGATTGACACAGAGAACAATCAACTCCTACCAAGTCAGATATCCAGAGACACAGAGGCTCCCAAGACTTCATCACTGAAGCAGACCTAAAATGAACCCAACATGGCTCAGGGAAATTTTGCAGAATCGGGGGTAGAAAGAATGTCAGAGTCACACATTGGGTCATAATGCACAGAGACATTTCCTCCTACCCATAACTGAGGGCTAACTCCACAATGCATGACCCATATACCTCAACAAGGAGGGGCTGGGGGAGGGGGGAGGACAAGGAGGAGGCTAACAATGGTACCAACTTGACTGTATTCACTGAGTATAAAACTAATTAATAACAATAATAATAATAAAAAGAATCTCAGAATTATGTATGATGAATTATGCCAATAAAACCTATTTTAAAGAAAGAAATGATGACCTAATAACAAAAAAGAAAATGAAACAATAAGTATGACACAAGAAGTGAAAATTCCAAAACTTTTAAAAGATTAAGTCATTTATTTAAAGCACATTTTATTTTCTGAAATTGCATACTTTTTCCAAATACAAGAGAGATAGATAGTGGCTCATTAAGACCAGTTCTCCTGATTCCCATTTTTATAATAGCCAGATAACATATCTTTGATGAATGTTGCCTTCCAACTTATGCACAACACACACACACACACACACATACACAGAGTATGAATACATATGAAGTAAAACTTCAAATTTAAGCTGCTTTCTGCCTAGGTTATTATATCCACTGGAATTCCTATTTTGAGCTGCTGTTGCTTCGAAGCTTGAGTTAGTGACATGTTGCATCAAATACATGTCAGGAGTAGCATGCCATCCTTCATTTACTCCTTATAGAATTTCTATCTAATGTGCTTTGACAGAAAAGGGAAACAAAAACATTGTATATTTAGGTATGTTTAAGTTTAGTGCCTCCCCTTTTTTTTGTTTTTTTGAGGTAGGGTCTCACTCTGGCCCAGGCTGACCTGGAATTCACTATGGAGTCTCAGGGTGGCCTCAGACTCGCAGAAATCCTTCTACCTCTGCCTCCTGAGTGCTGGGAATAAAGGCATGAGCCACCACACCCAGCTTTTAGTGCCATTTTTTAAACTTCCAAAGATGTTGCTATAAAAGCAGCAGTTCTTCTAATATTGCTACTTACTTTGTGGTGTTTTTTATCACATATCCCCCCATAAACTCGTGTGGTTTGATTGTTTTGTCCCCAGCTGATGGCAGTTTGGAAATTGGAGGGATGCTGGAGGAAGTGTGTTGTTGGAGATGGGCTAGTGGTTGCTATAGTCAGGTCCTCCTTGCCATGCTTAGCTTACTCTTTTGTGGCTGTTTTCTGCTTGCTTTGGAAGATGGGATGTTCAGCCTTACTCTTGCTATCCTTTCGCCTGCCATCATGAAGCTTGCCCTCGAGACTGCAAGACAAAATAACATTACAAAACAAAAAAAATGTTCTTCCTATCAGTTGCTTTTAGTCAACTGTTTTATCCCAGCAATGATAAGGTAACTACAATGTGCTTAAAGATACAAGGTGGGAAGTAGATTGTAGCACTGTGTCAGATTCCATGATATAACCTGTATGGGTAAATTGGTATGTCTTCAAATTAGCTCTAGTAAACTTAGGATGCTTGGCTAGAGGAAACTATGCATTTGTTGGCATGCTGACATTAAAGTGTCATGGTAGGTTTAAATGCACATAGTAATAAAAAATTAAATCTAAATTTTAATTGAAAAACTCAAACAGTTATAAAATATCTGAGACTATCTTGAATACCAACAATTTATCATCTTGTGATTTATTAATTGCTAAGGCAACAATGGAGAATTCCAACTCTCCCTTCCTCCCCCTCTACCTTCTCTCTTTTCTCCCTTCCTGCCCCCTCCCCTTTCCATCCTCTCACCCTCTCTCTTCTGGCTTTAATTTCTTTTTTTTATCCTTAGAACTGGGAAGCTACAGTCATGCACAAGCTTCTCTCTAAGTAACCCTTGCTGTCTCACTGACAGGATGGGCAATAAATACTCCTGTGGGTCAGGAATCACATCTGAGTGCCCACAGAGAAGGGTCCTTGGGGAACAGGGGAATTTGAACAGTTTTTTGAAACAGAGGTAAACTTTATCTAGATGGAATACAGACAAATAAAATCAGTTGTTAGAAGTAAGTTTGATACAGAAAAGACAAAGGTTAGAACAAAACCTGATTAGTTAGGCGACCAGAAACATGCAATGGAAGGCTCAAGGTCTAGGTCCATCAGGTGGCTTTTTAAAAATCTCATTTTTCTCTAGGAGTAATTACAAGTCTTGGAGGAATTGTATTCTACATATAGTGTTTTATACATTTTTTTTTTTTTTTGGTTCTTTGAGGTAGGGTTTCACTCTAGCCCAACCTGGAACTGGAACTCACTATGTAGTCTCAGGGTGGCCTTGAACTCATGGAGATCCTCCTACCTCTGCCTCTCAAGTACTGGGGATTAAAGGTGTTCGCCACCATGCATGGCTCATGTGTTTTATCAATATTAGTTTCAACCCAGACTTGAATATTTGTATAAACTTTATTTTTATAATAGAAATAGTAAAGTGACATTACTACCACATAACATAATTATAAGATAATACTTTAAAACAGTTGCACTAGGATGGCTCTATTTTGATTTATCTGGTGTATACTTTGATGGTATAGTAAGGAACATGCCAAATTCAGTAGAATAAAACATCTTAAAAGTTGTGAAAATATTATTTACAGTAGTTAATATTTTAATAGTTCATTTACCTGTATTCTTAATCTAATTTAGTCAAATGTGTGCACATAAAATTATAATGTTCTTTGCACTGAGGCAACTAAGAAGTTTCATTGATCAGTAAATCATTTAGAGGAAGAGGATAGTCCATGCAAATTAAACTGCTCAACTTAGCCTGTTTTATAATATTTCAAATTGCTTGCTCTGTCTTCTTTCCTGAGACACAAGAACATATTTTATGGCTTGATTATGATTTGGTGCTGTTGGGGAAATAGTTATTAGAGGATAATTATATCTCAACAGAATTTGAGGCACTTGGCTGCTCTTTATATGGAATGTCACCTGAGGGCTGAGATTTCCATATTGCTTTTCTTCTCATAGAGCTCTACTATGATTCATAGCCTGTTCTGTTTTCTGCAGTAAGTCACTAAATTATATTAACTAGTCCAGGAAATAATTAAGAGAAAAATAAAAATTCATGTTAGATCATTATTAATTTAACACCTAAATGCTTTGTTTACTCATGTGTAAGGGATAAGCATGAATAATGTCATCTTGTTTATTCATTTCAGTATCTATTCAACAAACCAGAAGAAAGAGAGAGATTCTACAGTGATTGTTCCAACATAGGAGCCACAGTCTGCAATCAAAATGGCATTTGTCCTTCCATTAGAGTGTGCTGTGTGAGACACAGAACTAGTGAAGCATTAAAAAGGAATGTCTAGGCACCCAGTTATATTACATGATCTAACTATAACCAAGATGTAACTTTTCCATATATATATTTCCATATATATTCCAACATATTTAAAGAAAGAATTCTAAAGAAGTAACCTGCTCATCAAAGTCAAGGTTTATCCTCCACCCTGGATTTACAATTTGCCTATGCTGCACATCTGATTTCAGAAGCAGGAAAAATGCAAGAAAGGGTCATTGGATATTCAACAGCATTTTGTATTTTGAAAATAGTCACTGGACAATGTGAAGTATGGTTGCTGAAATCCCTGTGGAGCAGACAAATAATGCCATTGTATGAAAATGAACTGGGAGTTACTGCAGAGGTGTTGCAATAGGAAATGGTAGAAATCCCTGTGTGGAGACAAGTAAGTCCATTATATGTATCTGTGAAGATGAACCATGGTTTTCAGTGTTGACCCAGAGATGTTTTGAATATACCAGCACTGTGGAATGACTGCCATGTAGAGCTGATTGCTCAGGTTTTAATTTTCCTCAAGCTGCTCAGCCCATCTGAAGGAGTAAAATTGGAACTCAGAGACTTCTTCATCTCTGGTTATTGATACTGGACTGGAAAATGTTAAAGTTGGTAAAGAGTATGGGTGCCTTTGAAGTTGTAATGAGTGCAATTTGCATTATGAGATAGTTGTGTATATATGGGAGCCAGGTGCAGAATGTGGCAGTTTGAATGTATGGTCATATAGACTCAGATGCATTTTATTTATATTAAACTTTCAACTTAAGTACCCATCTGGCAGATCCTTGCCGCTGTCAGTGGCCAAACAGCAGCAACGGTCAGCCCTGGAGTGTGATGCTGATGGGACACCATTCAGCAGCACTGTGGCATCCGAGACTTTCTTTGGAAGGGCCAAGAAGTCTTTCAGCGATCACATGGAGTGCCTGTTGTCTGACACTTTGAGCTCTTGCTATCTTTTCCTTGAAATTTTTGGAATTATTATGTTTATTACTATTTATCTTTGCTTTCACTTTCCCCTTCTCAGTAGTAACAGGGGAGACCAATTCAGAAGTGTTTATACAGTCATCAATGATTAATCAGGAAAATAATGTTTCTACAGAAATTTTTGAGGCTATAATGTTTAAACAGGTAGACAGATTATGGATCTTGAAACTATGACTAGTTTGAATGTACAAAGTTTCTTAATACCACAAATGTATATTTCACCTAATGAGACATGTTTCTTGCAATGCTATGTATCATGCCTTACCAATTGTTCCCAAGAAACATTACTTATGATTACAGGAATTAATGTGCACATTCCTGAACCTACAGATGACTTACTAGAAAAGGAACCTGAAATGCTAGGGAGCAAAAGTAAACATCTTTCAAATAATCGGGTTGGGCCCACACAAGGAAATAAAACAAAATATGTAACTTTCAGAATTAACAATAGAGTTAGGATGGGCTCCTAAAGAAAAGACATCAATGCAAAATACTAGTTGGATAGATCAAGCTTTACCATATACAGGAGCATAACACCTTATAACCACAAGAGCTACCTGCCAGGGCTCTTGGCTAGTTTCCATGATCCTAGGTAAGATATTAACCAGTTTACAATCTTTGACTTTATTGTTTAAGATGTTATCAGAAAGTCTATGGGGCAAGAAGTTCACGAGCTAAGCAGAAGCAGGGGAAACCAAGGAAAAAGAGGAATATTGTGCAAGATTTGTTACAGAATAAAAGCTATACAAATAAGTTTCTATGTCTTGCATGCAACTAATAATAATAATAATAATAATAATAATAATAATAAATTGTAAAATATAAATAAAGAAACAGAGTCTTGCTCTGTATCCAGTATGCTTCACCTGAAATACTGGTCCACATCATTGCCTCACAACACCAACTCCACACATCCCCTTGGAGTTCTACAACCCTACTGAGGCTGGACCTCGGCAGCTGCAATGTGTCATGTCAGTAGAAACAGATCTTGAGGATAGCCCAAGTAGGTGTAGAGAAAAGCTTGAGCTATGGCTGTTCATGCTTGCTGGCCATTTATTATTTATTTTTCTCTCTCTCTGCTGTGGTCTATGAAAGTGAGCCAGCTTCTTCTGCTGTGATGGCTTCCTCTAGTTTCTATAAACCTGAAATAAACTATTTCCTTCATAAAGTACTTATGGTTATGTGTTTGTTCCAGCAACAAGATGGTAATTGTAACCAATGTTAAGAATATTTCAAGTTCTCTAAAAAAAATCACAATGAAATAGAATTTGGCTAAAGCAAAGCACATATTTCAGAAAACATTTATGGGGCTGGAGAGATGGCTTAGCAGTTAAGGCACTTGCCTGTGAAGCCTAAGGACCCAGTTTCAGTTCCCTAGTACCCACATAAACCAAATGCACAGGTGGCACATGCATTTGGAATCTGTTTTCAGTAGCTAGAGTCCCTAGCACACCCATTATCTCTCTCTCTCTCTTCTCTCTGTCTCATAAATAAATGAAATAAAGTAAAGCATTTATATTTGCACTTAAATGGCCAGTATTTAATCATTAGGTTAAGTATCCAATTTCAGGCCTCAGTAGAAAGCTGGCTACTACAAAAATGATTAGCAGTAAGTCACATGGGTTTCTTTCATGCAGCTTTAAACCACTTCTATTATCAGTAAGCTACTGTGGACTAAACCTCAAAAAAGTTGAACTTGTCATGAACTTAAAAAATAAGAGTTCAGTTTACATGGCTCATTTGAGGATGAAGGATAGTACACCGCTGATAATGTGACTGACCTTCAGGCAGTGTGTTGTCCTACTCAGAATATATTTCATAGCATGGACACTTAATGGGGCTCTAAAAATGTAAACATTTAGGGCTGGAGAGATGGCTTATCAGTTAAGGCAATTGTCTGCAAAGCCAAAGGACCTAGGTTCGACCCCCCAGGACCCAAGTAAGCCAGATGCACAAGGGGGCACACACACCTGGAGTTCATTTGCAGTGAATGGCTGAAGGCTTTGGTGTTCCCATTCTCTCTCTACCTGCCAATTTCTGTATCTCTCTCTCAAATAAATAAATAAAAACAAAATATTTTAAAAAATGTAAATATTTAATTCCTTCTGCCAAATACTAAATGACAGTATATCACATCATACACTAAGTGAAACCATTCATATAATTTGCTGCATACGAACTGATATCTACAATGCTGTTATACTCATTATTTCCATCAATCCTTATACAGCCCTTTATAACATTTTTTCAGTGATGAAGAATAAAATGTTAATAGAATACAATAACACTTTTTCTCTGAGTAATATGACTATATTTTTGGTGAAAAAATAATTAATTAATTTTCAAGTACTAGCTTCCAGATTGTAAGTAAACTATAAAAGATATCTTGATCTATTTTCAACACTGATAGTATCAAAAACATAATCAAATGGTTGTAAGGTTTTTAAGACTCATGTTATATTCCAAAATATACCTTTCTCTAGGCCCCTCACTCCTTATCCTTCGTACCATCTGTGTCATTCTTCTAATACACTAGGTTCTAGAACAAAATGCTGATTTACTTTCTTTGATATATATATACCATGTTTAAATGCTAAAGTCTTCAATGAACAAGAAGCTGTGTTCATGTAGTAATAGAGAACCTGTACTTGTTGTGGCCTGTTATGGAGAAATGTTTAAGAATAATACATCCAGAGTTATCTTTTCTTGGAGATAAGTAAAAGAGAATACACTGCAAGTATGTTTGTACACTGTGAATAATATTTTGGGGACACAAAAATTACCATGCACTCATCAACAGCTATTAAGAGCTACAAATCATATTTTGTTTCCTACATAGAGATAGACACCAGTTAATCACAAACAATATTATTTCTGTCCTAGTCTTATGTGATCTTGGGTCATATGACACAGTCGACTTCCAAATATAATGATGGATAAATTATACTAAAAGACAACTAAGTCTTTATTATAATCCAGACTAAGTTTGATTATGATTGGGTTTGTTTGAGTGATCCCTGTGAACTGGCTTGACTTCTTGGATTCTTGAAGTTCAAGAGTAATTTTTGGGCATCCAAGAGTGGTGAAATCAAAGTCTGAGAGGGATATTTCCTATCCTATTCAGACCATTCTTGATCTAAGCAGAGAGAAGAGCCTCAGGTCTCCAGAGGATTTACAATCAGTGCTGAATGTTGCCATAGAAGGAAAGATAATTGGCTAACCACAGTTTTCCTAGCTGTCCACCTGCCCCCAGCTAGTAGGTCTCTATTAAATATTCTCCGCTGATTAGCTGGAAAGATGATTCAGTGGTTAAAAGCTGGAAAGCTTGAGGACCTGGGTTTGATTCCCTAGTACCCACATAAAGCCAGATGCACAAACTGGCAATGCATATGGAGCTCATTTGCAGTGGCTAGAAGCCCTGGTATGCTCATTCTGAATCAATCAATCAATCAATCTCTCTCTCTCTCTCTTTCTCTCTCTCCTGTCTTTTTCTTTCTCTCTCAAATGAATAAATAAATAAATATTTTCAAAATTCCTTGGCTGCGAGGGCTAACATTATTATTCCATATGTATTTTGAATTGGATCAATTATCTACTTATGTGAATTTGGGAGAAGGATATCTGCAGGGAGCAGAAGGTATGATTTATCTTGAACCAAACCCAGAATCTGATCATTAGACTGGATGTAAATGTAGGAGAAACAAAAAGAAAATTCAACCTACTAGTGTCCACACAGAAGGGGGAAATTCTTGAAACAAATTTTTAGAATGGTTCCACCTTCTGATAAACAAGAAAGGTACAATTTTAGATATCAGTTACTATGTCAATAATAAGTTCCAAGGGAAAGTATACCTTGAGGGTTATTCTTGTAATCATCAATGATCTATTATCAAGAGAATAACAGATTTAAAATGGAATTTAATATAAATAACAAAGAGAGAGACTCCAGAGGAGAAAGACTTGCAGGGATCTAATAGAATTCTAAGCATGTCTCTCTGCAATTGTTCTCCTAACTTGCTTCCAATTTTAATTAACTCACTAAAATTTATTTAAAAAATATTATGAGCCATAGACACAGTTATTAAAACATTTTAAGCTATTACTCGGTCCACTTTGTTCAGTTTCGTTTTCAGCTTTTTATTGTCCCAGCCACATAGCTCGTAATCAATAATTAGTTCCTAAAAGAATGAAAAGTAGGCATAGGGAGGTATGGTGCCTCACATCTATTATCCTAGCCTTTGGGAGGTAAATACAGAAAGATACCAAGTTCTAGGCCAGCCTCAGATGCATAGCAAGCCCCCATCTCAAAACAAAATAAAAATGCCCTGGGGCTGAAGAGCTGGCTCAGCATTTAAGGTGCTGGCCTGAAAAGCCTAATGACCTGGGTTTGATTTGTCCAGTACCCACATAAAGCCAGATGCATGTATCTGTAGTTCATTGCACTGGCTGGGGCCCTGATGTACCAATTCTCTCAGTCTATCTCTTGCCTCTCTCTTTCTGCTTGCAAATATATGAACAAAAATAAAGAATTCCTTGAAAAATATTAGTATTTATTATTATTATTTTATTTTATTTTATTTTAGAGACAGACAGACAGGGTCTCAGCCAATGTAATTGACCTCCAGATGCTTGTACCACCTAGTGATCATGTGCGACCTTGCATGTGCCACACTTTTCTGTGTCTGGCTTACATGGGATCTGGAGAGTCTACTAGAGGTTCTTAGGCTTCACGGGTAAACACCTTAACTGCTAAGCCATCTCTCCAGCCCTATTACTAATTTTTATATTTTATTTACTATTGAAAATGGAAATGTCCAGATACATTTTTGTGCCTAACCTGAAGACTTTTGGTTAGCTGGCATATGGGTTATAGTGTTTGTAGCCTTATGTTTCAGTTACTCTCTTATTGCCGGGACAAAACTCCTTATCGAAAGCAATTGATTACAGGAAAAGGTTTATTTCAACTAACAGTTCCGAGAGGAAGTTTCAACTCAGCAGGAAAGCATGACAGACCAGAAGGTGACATCCTGTTCTGCCATAGCAGCTGGAAAGTAGCATCAAGAGTGGGCTTGCTCTGGCAAGTGGGGCTTGGGCTATAACATAAATATTCCTGCCCCCAACAAGTCACTTCCTGTAGCAACCCTCCACCTCCCAAACTGCCACCAGCTGGGCATTGAGTATGATGCTTAATGCAACACATCAGGCTGTGGGGAACATTTCACATTCAAACTTCCATACTTTATAAGTAAGAAGTCAGTGAGAATGAATGAACTAAAAAATAAAACATATAGACATAAAATATGTTTTGTTTTAATCCTTAGGCCTTATCTGAAATTTTATCCATTAACAACAATCTTAAGTGATAACCTAACTTTAAGGCAGTATGATAGCTGAGAGAATTGATATGTTAGTAGGCTTTATACTAACTAATTTATTTCTTACTGTCATCTCACAAAAGAAAAATTATTAAGAGGAGGGAGTGATAGATCACTTAGCACAAATGAATGTCTGTCAATTTCTAACAGGAGTCACAGTGAGGAAGCCATAGCTTATTTTGAGGGAATGGAATGAAAAACAATTCTTACATACTTGATAAGAGTGGACTTAGTATTAGAAAAATGACTAGCATATAATGAGAGATATATCATGGTTTGGAGATAGAAAAGACCACAGAATAGTGTGTTGAAAGCCAGGGAAGTCTCTGCTCTGCAAAAGAGCTGCATAACCTTGGACAAGCATTTAATACTTTTGAACCTCATGTCACAAGTTGATAAAATGAAAGAATTGAACTTGATGAATTCTAAGATCTATTCTAGCAGTAAAATTTTATGATCTATTGTGTTATGTGTTTGTCATAAAACATTTTAATGTTATAGTTTTATAATAGCTTAAAAGCAAAAGAAATACTTAAATCTAAATACTAACATGCTAAGAGCAAGCAATGACAGTTTTACTATAACCAACGATGTAAAATGCACTTGAATAGATGAATTTCAACTTATCCTTTTAAAGAAACATGCTAAAGCTGATTAGAATTATAGACTGTACTAAAAATAATAATGATAATGATAACAATAATAATAATAATGACACATAAAACCAGGTCCTAAAACAGACACTTAAAAGATAGAGGAAATAACATGGTCAAAGTAGATCATTATAATTTACACATACATATACACACATAAGATAAAAATATAATTATCTACCCTGAGAAATAACCTAGAATTAACAAAAAATATATGTGTGTGTGTGTATGGGTATACATTTGCCTTGCACATATGGAGGCTAGAGGACAACATCAAGGTATTCTTGTTCTTTATCTCCTTCCTTTTGGATAGGGTCTCTTGGTACTGCAAACACCAGCCTAGTTGGATTGGCTCTACCTCTCATTGCTGTAGGTGTATCAGAAGGATCGATACATACACCACTATGCATCTGGCATTACATGGGTGCTGGTGAACTGAACTCAGTTTGACAGGTATTTGCAAGTAAATGCCTTTAAACCACTGAGCAGTCTCCTCAGCCTAATATAACAGTTTTAATAGAAATTTCTCTTCACATTTCTTTCTTTTTCTTTCCCTCCTCATTACCCATCATGTTTCTACTCACACACTTACTTTTATTTAAACTTGTATTAAATGAGAATAGATGGTAAACATTACAACTTAGAGGTCTACCATCCAAGATTTAATAACTTATATTTCATTTGTATATTATGTCTTCACTGAGTATGCCATGCTTATTAGATTGTTAAGTTCTGAGATAATAGGTGATATAATAGGCACACTGGAAAACAAACAGCTTTTTCAAAATATTTTTAAAATTTCTTGTTTATTTTTTATTTATTTATTTGAGAGAGACAGACAGAGAGAGAGAAAGAGGCAGACAGATAGAGAATCGGCACACCAGGGCCTCCAGCCACTGCAAAGGAACTCCAGATTCATGTGCCCCCTTGTGCATCTGGCTTACATGGGACTTGGGGAATCGAGCCTTGAACCACGGTCTTTAGGCTTCATAGGGAAGCGTTTAATCACTAAGCCATCTCTCCAGCCCCAACAAACAGCTTTGGAAGAATAAAATGTATAATTTCTGGAAAAGGAAAAAGTAAAGCTTAAGACATGGGGTGCTGGCTGGATACTTTAAATCCTGTATTCTTATACCATACATAAACAGTTTCACAGAATATCAAGATGTCTGAGAATTCAGTGTAGAAAGTGAAACAAATGCAGGCCATGTCATGATATTGCCTAGACAAAGCCAACCTAGGACAACTGTGCTTCCATTTCCACTTCAGTCTGACTTCCCTATAGACACAAAATATTGAGGAACTTGTTCTTAGAACTATTCCTGTTTTTAACATCTAATTTAAAGAAAACCCTTCTTTATACAGGCCATTCACCAAATGGTTAAACAAAAACAATACTCTTAGATTCTAAACTTCTACTGAAAAGTTCCATGGGCTCCCACTGTTCGTGTCCTCTCTTGCCACATACATTAATAACCCAACCTCCTCAGTGATATGTGCATTCCTGGTCATCTTTGACCTTAAGACATATGTTCCTCTGAACTTACATCACCTCTTGTTTTGAGATTGTTTATGTTCTAAAGACAGAAGAGATGGTGAAAAAATTTACTAGGAAAATTACTCTGGATTATATTTTTGTTCCCAAGGAGGTAAATACACAGGAACCAGTAGGATGCTACAGCTTGGTACATAAGGATTCAGTGGAAGAAGTGATATTCACTAAGATATAGAATGTTAAGGAAACAGATGGTGTTGGAAGGTGATAGCTTCCATTGGGACACTGACAAGTTGAGATGCATTTGGCATATATAGGTGGATATGATTAAGTGTAATGTTAGAAACAAGCAAGCTTTCAAGATCATGATACACATGGACTTGATAGATAGATGTGGAAGGTAAGCATGTAGTTGCCCATGGACTGTGTCGGTAATTTTCCCCAAAGACATGTTAGTAATTATTATAATCTATGAAGTCTATTCTTGCCTCAGAATTCAACTGATTAAGCTAGTTTTCTTTTTCCAGTTGTTTGAAGGAGACAAGTTAGAGATATCATATTGCATGTGTTAACATAAACTCACACTTCAAGGTACAACTATCTCTTTTAAGTAAGTTATTCCAATTCCTCTTGTAAGTAACAAAGTACACAAAACCCAAATTTCTATAGGACTAAGTCATCATGATAATAATATCATAATAGCTAATACTTACTTACACAGCATTCATTATGTATCAGGTGTTACTATAACACTTTTGTGTAACTTATAATCATATGAGGAAGGTTCCAAAGAAAGGCAGAGCAGAGATTTGAATGTTGAATCTTTACTGCTATGTTTATAATAACATTATACCATCTTTCTAACTTATGACTCAACATATGCACTCTGGCATATGTTAATCTCATACTAGTTTTTTTTTTTTTTTTAAATTCTGCATCTGTGAGTTAGCAGCTAAGATTAATATGCTTCTTGAAAGGGGTGGCATTGTATGCCTTATCATGGAGACTTCAATGAACTAATCACATAAGAAGCATAAATATGCAATTAATTGATACACTAAACTAATGGTTCTCAAACACTGGTGTACATTAGATTAACTCGGAGAAATTGTTACAACACTGACATCTGTGTCTACTGCAGTGTTTTGGTCCTGTAGGTCTGGGGTTGATCTTAATTTTAGTATCCCTAACATCTTAGCACGTAATGTTCGAGCTATTAGTTTAAGAAGAACTCTTTAGGAAGTACTATTCAGATACTTTCAAATAAAAATTTTCTGAATATTTAGGTGAAGCAAAATTGTCTGCATAGCAAAACAGAAATATATGGAGATGTGATGTAGCAATATAGGCAGATGTATATTGAGTAAGTCTCAGTTTCACGGGGATGATCCATTTGGCAATGGATCATTAATCCAAAATATTGTTAAGCTTATAAACAACTTGGCATAAAATGCTTTACTTAACATATAACCACAAAGCCATTGAATCTCTAATTTGATCATGGTCCATTCAGATGAGTATCTTTGCCAAAATGTCTCCTTTAGGCAACATTATCAATGATATCCAGAGACAAAGAGGCTCCCAAAACCTCATCACTGAAGCAGACCCAAAACGAACTCATCATGGCTCAGGGAAATTTTGCGGAAGAGGGGCAGAAAGAATGTCAGAGCCATACATTGGGTCATGTTACACAGAGACATTTCTCCTACCCATAACTGTGGGCTAACTCCACAATGCATGGCCCATATACCTCAACAAGGAGGGACCAGGGGGAAGGGGTAGGACATGGATGAGCCTAACAATGGTACCAACTTGACTGTATTCACTGAGTACAAAACTAATTAAGAAAAATATAAGCCAGAAGGTGCTACATGGGAGACTGGGGGAAAATGAACAATATCAATATCTGTCCAAGAAACTCATGGTCTAACCTACTTAGCAGCAAATAACCTGCCGTGTTGCTCACACAAGTGCAATAGTGGTGCACAGCCATAGTGAGAAACCAACTGCTCTTGGTTCGGCTAACTGATCCCCTCAGAGGTATGGTACCCATAGCTGGATCTGGGAAACAAGTCAGAACCATATCCAAACATAAGCCCGCTCTCCACCATCAAGCTGCCACCAATGGTGGGCTACAAGAGGGCCTACACCTATTAAATTCTCTATAAAAAAGTAAGGGTTATCTCATTTGTCTGGTGCTAACTTACTCTCCATTGGAGAATCTGCTTCTCTTTTTCAGATAGATGTAGATCCTAAGGAGAGAGCCACCCCATCATACCTCGAAAGGGCCCCTGCTGAAACTAAGGACAATTGGCGAAACAAGCAAGGGTGCTGTTTTCTTGGTGAACTGGGCACCAGCACAAGGGTGAAGGAGATCAACACAAAGAAAAATCAACTCCTACCAAATCAGAGATCCAGAGACCCAGAGGCCCCCAAGACCTCATCACTGAAGCAGACCACAAATGAACCCAACATGGCTCAGGGAAATTTTGCAGAAGAGGGGGTGGGAAGAATGTCAGAGCCACATGTTAGGTCATGATATGCAGAGACATTTATCCTACCCATAACTGTGGGCTAACTCCACAATGCATTAACCATATACCTCAACAAGGAGGAGCCAGAGGGAGGGGGTAGGACATGGATGAGCCTAACAATGGTACCAAATTGACTGTATTCGCAGAGTACAAAACTAATTAATAATAAAAATAATAAATAATAAAATAAAGTAAAATAATAAAAAATAAAAATAAAAAAATAAAACAACAATGAAAATATTTCAACAAAAATAGTTTCTTATACATACCAAGTCTTCTAGTGACATTGATGTTATATCTTTTTCTTTTTTCTACATGCCATTTTTATTAGCTTCCCTTTGACTGCTAGGCAAATCTCAGTTAAAGACCCCTGGAATTGTGATTATATGTCTTTTGCTTTCATTCTTTTCATTTTATTAGTCATTGTCTACAGATAAAGGTTCAGATTTACTATCAAAAAAGAATAGTGTAAGCTGGGCGTGGTGGCACACGCTTTTAATCCCAGCACTTGGGAGGCAGAGGTAGGAGGGTCACTATGATTTCGAGGCCACCCTGAGACTTCATGGTGAATTCCAGATCAGACTGACTTAGAGTGAGATCCTACCTTGGAAAAAAAAAAAAAGAATATTGTAGAGAAGAATGTGTGTGTAAAAGTTGTCTTAAAGTTAGAAAAGTAATACCAAAGAAGAATATCCAAATTGAATGAACTTTGCCTGCCTTTCGCCCAGGTCACCAGTCATCAGTTAATCTTTGCAGTAACAGAGGCAGAAGGACTAAGTGAACACCAACAGAAGAGGTGGGTCTCCAGTGCAGCTCAGGGGCCACAGTGATGCTGGTCACCAGTCCACTGATTCAGAGGCTCAGCACCATGACTCAATAGGTAAGATTAGGATACTGAAAGCACCTGGCTTAGCATTTGTGTGTGCTGTGCAGTCAGTTGTCATTCATGGAATCACATGTGTCAGAGCTGGAAAGGAACTTGTTGTTCTTTTAGCTCAATAACTTCATTTTATAGAGGCATGGAGAAATCAATGGACATGTAAAAACTTAACAAAATATCAGAACAGAGTTTTCTTAAGACTTTTTGTTTGTTTGTTTCTGTATTTTTGAGGTTGGGTTTCACTCTAGTCTAGGCTGACCCAGAATTTACTATGTAGTCTCAGGGTGGCCTCAAACTCACAGTGATCTACTTCTGCCTCCTGAATGCTGGGATTAAAGGTGTGCACTACCATGCCCAGCTAACACATTTTGTTTTCTAGTTCTGAGCTGTACATTGCTGACTTTGACCCATGTGTCACTATAGTTGTGGCAGTGATATTTGATTAAATATACAATGTTCACTGATGTATGCAATTATATGGATTTTATTTTTATACTTTATTCATTTGTCTAAGAATAAAATTATGTAATGCCAAAAAATTTTCATTTAAAAAGACAATTTGCATTTCCTTTCAAAGATGAACTGTGTTGTAAATATAGAAAACCATAACATAAATTTCTGTATTGTCCAGTAATTGAATCTAGTTACATTAACACCTTCACAATAATTAAACAATACATACAATTTAGTAAATGCACAGATGTATAAGCTGTTTGTTAGACTGATTAACAAAGCAGATAATTCCTTTTGGAAACTACTTATTATTTCTATAGCAAATTATTTATGGAGATCAGTTGTATGATTTAAGTGGTCATCCAAGGCCCTATATACAAGCTACAATTACAAATTAAAATAAGGCATTAATAAACAATTAAAGCACTGCATCAACATCTCATGCATCAAACCCACAAGTGATTGATCTCCTAGGACTGTAAAATTCATTATTACTTTATGTAACAATGTGCTATTGCTAGAGAACTGTCCTCCCTCCCATATGCCACTTAGGAGATAGGCTTTAATGTCACACTTCTACTATCCAAACTTTGGCCTCATAAACTTCTGTACCACAGAGTGAGAGCAGCCTAAAACAGCTGGACCAGGGCCAATCCATTCCTTCTGTTACAGGATTTGTTTCCAGGGCTTCTACATCTGCGGTTTGGCTTGGCTTGTCCTTTTTATCTTCTCATTGTGGACCACTGATCTCCTGACCACACTTACTGATCAGCTCCTTTCTTGTGTGCTGGTCCTGTAGATCTTGCCTATCTTCCTTTTCTCTCAACTGCTGTCCTAATGTCATTATTTCCTATGGAACTGATCTCCAGTGTCCATACTTTGTGTCACATTTTTGATACATCACACATATACCTTGGATACTAAATATATTTTGGAAAATGTTATATACTTGTTTTAAACATGCAACATTTTTTTTGAGGCAAGCCCAACAGATTAATTTTTAAATTTAATATGTGTATTGTGGGAGAGGGAAAATTGGTGCCCCAGGGACTCCAGCTACTGTAATCAGACTTCAGATGCTTGCACCACATTGTGCATATGTGAACTTGTATGCTTGTGCCACCTTGTGCATCTGGTTTATGAGTGACTTGGAAGGTAGAACATGCATCCTTGGGCTTCACAGGCAAGTGCCTTAACCACTAAGCAATCTCTCCTGCCCCCAAGTTTTTTTTAAGTAAATTGATTTTGGATGTTAGCCAAATGTCCTTTATATTCACAATGACTAATTTAGTATCCTGTAATATTGCTGGTTACATATGAGTAATCTAAAGACTAGAGAACTTTGGTTCAGTAGAAACTTCTAGTGTTAGGATTCAATCTAGGAAGGTCTGACTCCATAACCCATGACCTTAATTACTGTGCCTCACCTCCTCTTAATATTAAATTGCCCATATAACAGGGATATTTGTAACCACCGAGACAAACTTTTGTTTTAGTTATACTTTATCTACAGAGAGACTGTTATTGTTATTATCTTTCATTTTCTTTATAATTGTAACAGGAAGTACATAGTGGCTCTCTTCTCTGTCATAAGTCCCTCGGTATACAGTACACATGTTTCCCAAATATCTTAGGTATTTTAACTTTTAAGACATTTTGAAATACCTGCCTTTGTCCTTTTGTTCCTTTACTCTGTACTTATCTTATCCTTGCTTGAATTCTGTTGAATTACAACTATGACCTTGAAATCATTTTGATTTCAAGGAAGGTTAAGAACAGCTGGTCACCAGCTTTATTGAACAGCTGTTATATAGCTGTGGTATTATTAAATTGTTTGTGTGTTTTCTCTTTCACAATTGTATTTTCTTTGACATTTCCCTTATAACTCTCTTTTTCCAATCATTATTCATGACTAATATCTGCAGAAATGTCAGACCTACTATACTTTTCTTGCACATGTGCTCACATTACTGAAAAGGCAATATTTTATCCAATTTATTACTCAGCTATCCTCCCTAAAGTAAACTAATGTAGATTGCTTTGGTAAGCTTTGATAGTATAAAATTATATACATATTATATATATATATATATATATATATATATATATATATATATACTTTATATCATACTTCATAATTTAAAATTGTTTTAGTTTAATTTTATTTCGTAGAATTATTTACCTATTCTCTACCATCCCAAACTCAAAGTTACACAAATGAAGGAAATTTATGTTCTAATACCATTTGTCAACATTGCTATTCTAAAGCAAAGCAAAATACTACAAAATAAATTGTCAAATCAAAGCAGTAGTCATTCCTTTGCTCTAGTTTGAAATTATGTATGTATTATAAAATCACGTTAGATATGCTCATGTACACTATTATCTGATGGTCCAAGGACACTGAATTTCAGTTAGCTAGGAGGAATAAATTGAGTTTATTGTGCATTATAGAGACCATACTTACTATCAATACATTGTGCATATGAAAATTGCTGAGCAATTTTAAGTATCTCACCAGAAGAAATAATTTGTATGCGAGGAGAGATTGCTCAGCAGTTATGACACCTGCCTGAAAAGCCTAAGGACCCAGGTTTAATTCTCCACTACTCATGTAAAGCCAGATGTACAAAGTGGTACATACATCTGGAGTATATTTGCACTGACTGGAGGCTCTGGTATGCCTATTCTGTCTGTCTCTCTTCTATCTCTCTGTACTTGAAAATAAATATAAATATTTTCTTTAAAAAGTACTTCTAAAATTTTTACTTAAAAATAAAAATGGAAAAATAATGTGTTTGAGTTTTGATCAACACACACAAAATATAAAGGTATGCTTTAAATCAGAAAAATATCAGGACCATCTTACTGTTATGGTACTCAAGTTCTTAGAAGGAATTTTTAAAGTATAGATTTCTTATAGTCATTTAAAAAAATAATCTTAAATGTTTCTAAAAGCAGTGAAATTTGGAGGGACATGAAGTGGACAAGTACAAGTATGTCGGTCATAAGGGTCAAGAGATGTGCAGAAACAAATCTGAAAACAGTTGGGAATGAGTTTGGGAAAATCATGAAGAATTAACTCAGAAATTACTGGGTTAACATTAAAATATCGGGAGAAATGGGTTTGAATTTGTAGAAAACAGCAAAACTAATTTAATCAGAGAATGGATCTCAGTTATCCAATATGGGAACATTTTTGATGGATAGGTGTATAAGTCTTTCTCTCTTATTGCTGCTGGTTTTGCAGTATTTTACCTTTATGTTACTTTATTTATGACTTTATGAATAAAAGTTAAGACTGTCTTCTAAATTTTTATTGTTTCTTAAATACGCATGTTTTCAAATCATGAACATTCTCTACCAGAAGAGAAAATAATGTTATATATGATAAAAAGGAAGGAATCAGGAATTCAGTTTTCAGTATTAATTTCCTCAATCTATGGTTCCTTACAACTCTCTTAAGAGAACATGCCTTCATGCTGGTTATGTTTTTCCTCAGGCTATATAGGCACATGACATTTTCTGTAGCTCTTATCCAGCACTAGGCAGAAGGAACAGAAGAAAAGAAAAAAGTGAGCTTTTTCTTAAATGGTTCTTCTGCCTTTGTGGTCTCTGTGATTCTAGAAAAGATTTTCCTCTATTTTAAAACATTCTCATTATAAAAATGCAGTTGACTAATTGATATTAAGAGACAACTTCATACTTTTAAGAGGCCAATAAATATGAACTTTTTCAATCATTAAGCAATCATGAAGCCAAAAATAGAGTTACATGTACTGTGGCAGTTTCTACACTAGGTTGGCAAAGCATATTAATAGGAAATCTACTTTCTAAATAGCTCAGGGTTTGTGTAAACGCTACTGTTTGTCATGCCACTGCTCAATAACCAATACATTTAAAAGCACCACATGCTTGAAGAAACTCATAAAGTAAAAAGCACTGAGTTCTTCATGGGAGAATATAGGATACCAATCACATTTCCTCTTACACAGAAGAATCCTTTAGGGTACTAGGGAAGTAAGTAAAATATACAAGTTTTATAAACTGTGGAATTTGTCATTTTTGTTACATGAGCTTATATTATTTCTGAAGACCACGCATACTAGGATTTGTTTTGAACTACATTTTTCAATTTTGGATAGCAAATGAACTTTTTTTTATTAGTTATATACATACCCAGTGAGTAAACAGCCATATTGGTACCATCTTTAGCCTCTTTCCCATCCTCCCCCCTCTGAAGGGACCCTGCTGGTTGGGGATTGTGGGTCATGCAATGTGGAGATAGCTATCAGTGATCGGGAAAAGGCAATGTCTCTGTGATTTTAAGTATGCTTTAGACCTTCAAAAACTGTTTGCATAAACCTCTCTAAGAACAGCAATTAGTGTGCTGATATTTACTGCTAAATTTTGACACAATTTTAGAAGTGTTAATATTTACCGATCATAATAATATGTCAATTATGATTGAAATATGAAAATGATATTAAGTAGCCAGTCATAGTGGAATATGCCTATAATCCCAGCACCAGGGAAGTGGTGACAGGAGGAATACAAATTCAAGGTAATCCTTAGCTACATAGCCAGTTTAAGACCAGCCTTGGCTACATGAAACTCTGTCTCAAAAAGGCAAAACAAACAAACAAATAGATAAAAGTAAATGCTTTCAAAACGTTTCTTGTTTCCCTCTTTTTTCTCAGAGGCAAAAATTTATAAGTATTTTCTCATTTTAATGCATAATTTATAAGTTCAAAAGTTTATTTAAATATTTAAGGTAAATTGAAATGATTTACACATACAGTCGAGTAAATTGATTGTAGGGTATGTTGAAGTGGAATGTTGGTCCTAAAGATATTTACATTTCAGATTAGATAGACTTTGTTGAATTGTCCTTCTTTCCCTTCTCTTCCCTTCTTTTCTTCCTCCCATCCCCTGTCTCCTTTCTTTGTTTTTCAAACAGGATATCATTCATCATGTATAAAAGGCATTTTTCCTTCATAACTGGGTTCTATCAAACATTTTATTTTCATCAATCTCATAGATAAAGGTGGCACCTAAATATTACTGTATATGAAAGGGCAGATCAATTTGTGGGAAGTTCATTTCATTTTTTGTCCTTTCTGTTACTGTTTTGTCTTTGATTTCTTTCCCATTTGATTTCTCATTTGTTATTAATTTGTTAAATCACTAGGAAAAATTATTTTCCTATTATATGTTTTACAAATGTTCCTCTCAGAATATTGTTTCTCCTTTTGCTCATTTAGGACATTTTCAACTCTATAAAAATGCTTAATTTAGTAGTGTAAATGTATCTTCTATGTTTTCATTATGACTGAATTTAATCAACTACTTATAAAATCCAGCTCACTGAAAATAAGTTATTAAAGGATTTACTTTTATTATTCTGTCTCTCTTACTCTTTTCCATCTTTATATTTCAACTTTAGTTAATGTAAATTTTAATTTCTTGTAAGGAGAGGGAAAGATTATGTAATGTAATGACTCTAGAAGCGATAATATTTTCTCCAGGCCTAATCCCAATCAAAATACCTAACTTGATCACAAATTAAATTGCCCCAAATCTTTTTCTGGGACTCTGTTATTTTCTATGAGTATTATACAGGTGCTGTGAGACTTTAATTATTACAAATATGTCACAATATATTTTAATGTCTATTAAGGCTAGACTCCTTAGTATACAGTATTCAATAAATACAGAGAAAACCCAATGCTTGAAGGGTCAGAGGAAGACAACCAGTTTGGTACCTTCAATTTACAGAGGAAAAATCTAGATATCAGGGAGGTGCCAAGAATAGTCCAGCATTCTATGTACTATTTAATGGGAACCAGGCACAAAAGCAAAGACTTCTGCTATACTAGAAGTCATCTGTTAAAGCCATGTTAACAACTGTAAACAAGTACATTCACATAGCCTTCAATATTTTTCAAATTATTTCTGGTGCATCTCAGTGATTTTTCAAGCCCTTTTCTAAAATCTTGTACAATTTCCATTATTATGCTCACATCTACATATCATCTAAATGCTTGTCATCTGTCTGTATCTAATCTTGCATCTCATGAATAGTTCTATTTATTTTACTCAGTCCTGAGTAACACTGTTGTAATGTTGGAAAAAAAAATCCCACAGCAATGCACACTTGGACAGGACAGTTTCTCTGACTGAGGGGCAGTGGTTTTACAGAGGCAGTCTTTAGCATGTTAGTGAGTTATGGCTGGCATTAAATATAAGGTATCTCAAACTCTACTAAGGATATGAGCATAATAAGTTCTACTGCATTTGAAAAAAATCTGAGGGGGATGGTAAAAATGGAGATATATGTAGTGATATTTTATACAATTATTCAGAAACAAAAACTCTTCCTTTAGCTCTTCTCATCATGAGAAAGATAAGTAAAATTAAACACAATTTTATTTTTAAAAATTTTTTTGTTCACTTTTTTTATTTATTTGAGAGCAACAGACAGAGAGAGAAAGAGGCAGATAGAGATAGAGAGAGAGAGAGGGAGAGAGAGAGAGAGAGAATGGGTGCACCAGGACCTCCAGCCACTGCAAAAGAACTCCAGACACGTGCGCACCCTTGTGCATCTGGCTAACATGGGTCCTGGAGAATTGAGCCTCGAACCAGTGTCCTTAGGCTTCACAGGCAAGCACTTAACTGCTAAGCCATCTCTCCAGCCCCTTAACACAATTTTAGAAAAAGTACTGGATTAAATCAAGCCAACCGGTCAACAAATCTGGGAACCTGACAGAAAAGAAAAAGGAGATGTAGAAATTGAAGAATATTAAAGTTCAATAAATGTGCCTTTGATGGTTTTAAATAAGGAAATCCGACCCTATACGTAAATAGGAATCTATCATACTCTCAGGACAACTCGGAAGGTTAGACATTTAGATAATTACAACTATGGCCTGGCTATCCCTAACTGAATTAATAGTGACTGTGTTAGATTTGCCCAAGCTTTTTTGTTAAATAAGGGATCTGGATATTTCCAGTTGAGTAAAACCAGACAAGTAACAGTAGTAGTGGAGAACATTTGATGTCCCCAAAGTGAAAATATCATAATCCCCTTGACATTTCCAGTGTGAGGTGAGATCTAACAAAATTTATACCCATTTATTACCCACAAACCTAAACATTTTAGCTAAATTATGGAGAGATTGCCTTGGTCTAGGCAGTGTTTTTAAATTGCCTATATTAACCCATTTCATTCTCATAGTAATTCTCAAAAGTAGTAACATTTAAAATCTCTAATTGATGATGAGGAATTTGGGATAGAAAAATCTCAAGGAATTGATCATGTAGTTAGGAATAGACTAGTGAATTGAGATAGTTTGGCCCTAGTGGCCATAGTCTCAACATTATCCTCTATTTACACACTCATACAGATTCTTCCCATATTTGTAGCGACTGCTCCAATACAATTCCATAGTCTGTTATATCAGTTGCTTTTAGACTTATAAGCAGTTAAAACTGTTGGACTTATATTTTGAAAAGATCACTATGAGGACCATAGATCAAATTCTGCATCTCCTACAGTATCTGGAGACCGCAGGATGCACTCAACAAATGTTTTGACACAAATAATAATACTGTAACTTAATCATAATTATATTTTGTTGCTTAAATAAAAATTAGATGACAGTAATTTTGGATTAAGTTAATCCAAAAGAGTGGGAAGATAATTCTTTATTTTTTTTGTTTTTTGTATTTCAGTTTTGGTTTTTCAAGATAGGATCTTGTTCTCACCCAGGCTGACCTGGAATTCACTTTCTAGTCTCAGAGTTGCCTCAAACTCACGGTGATCCTCCTTCCTCAGCTTCCTGAGTGCTGGATTTAAAGGTGTGTGCCTCCATGCCCAGCTTGTTAACATAATTTATTACTGTTCAATAATTTTAGAGCTGAGTGACACCCTGCAGATTTCAGAAGCAATCAGCCCAATCAGCCACACATCACAGAAAGCTATAGTGGGATCATTTATGTTATGTCAAGATTGTGCTGATTTTCTAATTTCCTGCCAATCAAATGAATAAGCTTTGTTGACTAGGCAGAGCTATTACTATTGAAGTTTGATCCATCCAAAGTATTAAGTGATTTGTCTGTACATTTAAGAGATAGCTCTACTTATTTCTAACTAATTGTCTTATTCAGTATGCCACTATTGACTAAGTGAAGTTAAATTAGCTCTGGTTTAAATATGAGATATAAGAAATCATGATCTGAGGAGTTTATTTTGATTATAATCTTTCTTGTAATGAGTAACAAAAACAAAACAAAAAATATCTGTGGCCACAACTCAAGAATTAAGTATTTTTTTATTTGTTTAGAGTAAGTGAAAAGAGGGGATCATGTGTTTCTGTATTTGGTTTATACATTACATAAGCAGTAGTGTTTTGTTAAATAGATGCTCTTTATGACTAAGCAATTAAGTTAATCTTCATGTGTAAGTTACCAGTTTAGGGAAAATTTTAATTTTGCTATTAATGTTTCTTATTATAGGGTTGCTACTTCTGGTTGCCTTCTCCCTTCCTTCTCTTCTCATGTCACATGCATTCAAATACCCTCCCCTTAAGATTTTCTTACCCTCTCCTGGTGCTCATTCCAATTTCATGACAGAAACATATACCTATAAAATTGACATATGAAAGCAAATGTGATTTGTCTTCTGGAAACTGGCTTATTTCATTAACATAAATTTTTTCAGTTTTATCCACTTTTTTGCAAATGTTCTGATTTCAACGTAGGAGGCTTGCGGTAGGCAAAACAATAAGGAAAAGTAAGTGTGAAGACACCACAATGAAATCTATTGTTTTATATGCTAACTAAAGAAAAAAAAACTGAAAAAGAAAGGAAGCAAAACAAAGTTGTTTTAAAAATTTTGAATATAATGTGCATATTGCGGAATTGAAAAATTGAAAGAGTGCTTTAGAACTTATTCTTTGACATTTGCTATACAAATTAAGGAGAAAGTAATCTTAAAATGCATTTTTTATATTCAATGATTGTTAGACTTTCAAAGTACTTTACAGGGGAATTAAACTCTGTCAGGGAATGAATATGCATCAATTGAAAAGAATTGAGTATGCTTGGTTGTAGATAGGAAATTATAAATAAATATGCTACTGGCAAAAGGAAAAAGTTTAAATGTGAATAATTTAAAGAATTTTTTAAAAGTATAATTCCTGATATAGTTTATGTCTTTATTTTTATAATAAACCGTGAAAGAATGTTAATAATGGATTTGCTAGTTTTTTAAAATAGTTAAAACATATTTTTATATTTTATTTATTTGAGAGAGAGACTGAGGAAGAGGCAGATGTGTACATATATAGAGAGAAAGAGAATGGGCATGCCAGACGCATGCACTTCCTTGTGCATCTTTCTTTATGTGGTTACTGGGGAATCAAACCTGGGTCCTTTGGCTTTTCTGGCAAGTGCCTTAACTACTAAGCCATATCTCCAGCACTTAGCCGGTTTTTAATCAAAGACGTGAATTTTCTCTCTAAAATGAACACATGAATTTGGTTCTAATTAATGTTGAGTATTCCTTTTGCCAGGCTTAATTTGAGATTCAAACATGGATAAGATACAGCCTTTTCCCCTAAAATATTTATATTCTAAATTGGAAAGGTAAACAATAAGCATGTTAAAGTGAAATAAAAATGAAAGTTGAATAAGAACTCTTTCCTTAAGAATCATAAGCACTGGGCTGGAGATATGGCTCAGCAGCTAAGGCGCTGGCCTGCAAAGCATAACCACCTGGATTTGATTCCCCATTATCCAGGTAAAGCTGGACGCACAAAGTGGTGGATGCATCTGGAGTTCATTTGCAGCAGCTAGAGGCCCTGGCATGCCTATTCTCTGTGTGTCTGTCTGTTTCTCTTTCCTCCATCTCTCTCTTTACAACCAACTTCTGATTACACCTCACTTACCCTCACCTAAGTGCCCTGCAAGAGGAGGAAGGAGAGGTGGGTTTGAAAAGCTAAGTTAGGTGGCTGCTCAGGTGAAGGAACATAAGGTAGATGGGAAGAAAAGGACTGCCAGTCTTTCTTCACTGCCCTCCACCATTACAGAAGCCGTCTACATAATACTGGAATGCTTTTCTATATTGTCTGCATAGTTGCCTATTGTCCATTAAAACATTACTCTCCCTCATTGAGCAGCTCTTTAAATACTTGGCCAAGATGATAGTGGTGAGTGCTGCTGGGTAGTACTCTTCAGTGCTATCAGATAATCAGATAGATTAGAGACAAGCTCCTCAAGCCAGTGTGCACTAGGAAAAGGTGTTTCTCTTGCACAACCCTTGTCCCTTTGTGAGATGTTTTGGTGTACATCATATACTGTTCTTGTCATGAAATCAAGAGTTGGGAGAACAATCTAGTAGTACAAGGGAGGTAGGCGAGAGTCAGTGTGCTGAGCCCTGGCTGCCAAGAAAGTTTATCACAGTGTTTGTGTTGCCACTGCATTAATGTTTTGTTGCTTTTTTGTTTTTTGTTGATGCAGAATCTCACTCTGTGGCCCAGACTAGTTTCAGATTCATCATGTAGCCCAGCCTGGTCTCAATTTATCATGGGAATCCTCCAGCCTCAGCCTCCTGGGTCATCAGTCACCACTACACCTGGCACTGAAATAATGTCTAACTTGGAGATATTTTGGCATCAAAATCACAACTGCAGAATTGCAGGGTAGTAGTGCTGCTTTCTCTTTCTTGCTTTTAATCTCAGAGGATCCAGTCTTTGTAGCTGTTTGGCCATGTGAATTTGTGCATAGCATGTGCCTTTTGCTTAGTGCTGGCAGGAAGTTTTGTACATTGACAGAGAGAAGAAATAAGCTACTGGCTGCCTTCACAGGAGTGACTGGCCTGGCCTCAGTTTCACTCTGTGACACGGGGCACAGGTTGGATGACAGAAAAAGATCTTCATTCTCCTTATCATCTCCCAGAGCTTGAAGCACACATGAAATAATGCCTGGTTTACAAATCACTGAGACATAGTTCACATTGTTTTCAAAATGTTCCATCAGCATCATTCCTGCAATCAAGGGAAAGAGTGTAGTCTCTGAGACAGGAGAAGTAAGGCAACTTTAAATATCATTTTATTGAAAGCTGAATCCCCAGATGGAAGCTGAATTTATAATACATGAAAACAGAAGGTAAATATACCACTGTGAGTCTTTCATTAGAAGTTTTCTTCTTTTTTTTTTCCAGAAAGTTAACTGAAGTCCTACCAAGATAGAAACACTTTGCAAACCATAGTAATACAACTCAATTTTCCTAGTGGAACTAACTTTTTAAAAATAAAACTGTAACAACTAAGAGTTATTATAGGTACATCCTAAACCACAGCTCATACAACTGTGTAATTGCCACATTTTATGATATACAGACTGCTTAGAATTGCAAGTTGAAAGACTGAAATATCTGGTCACCAGGACCTTCTTGCCACTACCATGTCAGCCACTGCCAAGTGCATGGACCAAGTCTTCCTGCACTTCCTGCAGGCCTCTCAGACCCAGGCTAACAGGCTAGCATTCCAGTTGCTGCCACACCATGCATGGACCAGGTCCCCCTGCATGCTACTCAGACCCACGCCAGTAGGCCAGCATTCCCCCCTCCCTCCCTCAATTTTCACACCACCAGGACCTCTGTCCCAGCTGAAACCACCCACAATATCAGTCTACTTTCTTTGATTCCCCCTACTCCCTGTCTCCTTGGGCCACTTGACTACATAGTCCCATACCCTGAGCCAATGAACCATTGACCAACAAGCCCTTTTACTAGGTCCTTCGGCACCTACCAGAGCATCAAGGACTCCTCCCCTCTGAGCAGATAGGCCCCATTGCCACCACAAGCCTAATGGAAGCAAAAATAAAACAGAATAATCACTGAGGACACTTCAAGAGTAAACTACAGCTTCATACAAAATTAAATAAGATTCCTACACTGTGATGGGAAGACCACAGCACAAAAGGAACAACATGAAAAATCAAATGGAAGTAAATCCAATAAGGATTCCCAGTCTCACAATAGAAGTATGTGATCAAAACATACAAGAGACAACAGGATCAGAACCCCAAAATGAAGACACAAGCTATACAATCCTGGCCAAGCAATTAGCAGAACATGCAGAAAATCAACAAAGGTCCAATAATTGTATTAATGCTGTCCTGGCTAGATTAGATCAAATAGAAAAGAACTAGGGAGGGTTCCAAAGACAGCTAAATAATCAGAAGGAGAGTGAAAAAAAAAGAGAACCTCAATAATAAGCTGGTAAAACTCAAAGAAGACATAAATAAATTCAAAGATGAATTCCAAGAAGCATTAAGAAAATCAGAAAATGATGTGAAAATGGAATTAGATAGAGGGATGGATACTATACATAAAAAGGAAATAGAAAATATAAACCAAATTGCACAAGTCCAAACCTCTATAGAACCTCTCAAGAATAGACTCAGCCATGTGGAAGATAGAAACTCAGAACTTAAAGACAAAACAGAAGAAATAGCTCATGAGTCCAAAAGCTGAATAAGTTCAAAATTTTTTGTGAACAGAACATGAGGGAACTGTGGGATTGTGTCCCAGCATTTAGATCATGGGAATACCAGAAGGGGAGGAAATTCAGACCAAAGACATGGAGAACTTATCCAACAAAATTATCAAAGAAAACTTTCCCACTCTCTCAAGAGAAAGTCCCATCAAGTTACAAGAAGCTAACAGAACTCCAGACAAGCCAAAGGAAAAATTCTCTAAGACATATTATCATTAGGACTCTAAACATTGATAACAAAGAGAAAGTCCTAAGCAGCTAGGGAGAAATAACACTTTACATATAAAGGTAACCCCATCAGAATTACTTCAAACTTCCCAGTGGAAACCCCAAAAGACAGAAGGGCCTGGAATGGAACACTTCAAAATCTATGAACCTATGGCGTCCAACCCAAACTACTCTACCCAGTAAAAGTAAGCCTCATAACAGATGGTGAAAGAAAAAATTTTCCAAGATAAAAGTGAGCTCTACAACTGTATGAACACAAAGCAAAACCTACAGAGAATACTTCAGGGAATTCTCCATACAGAAGAGTCAAATAACCTGACCTCAAATGCCTATAAGAAGCAGATCACAATAACCAAGCTCAGAGAAGTCACACACACACACACACACACACACACACACACACACACACACCACTACAAAGTCCAAGAAAACACCAATCCACATAAACCTCCACAATACGGAAGGGATTAAATCAAACCTCACAGTTATTGCCTGAAATATTAATTGCTTTAATTCATCCATAAAGAGACATAAGTTAACAGGGTGGATCAGAGAATTAGACCCCTCAATCTGCTGTCTTCAAGAAACCCACTTCACCACTAAACATAGACACTTCCTCAGGATAAAAGGGTGGAAAATGATATTTCAAGCAAATGGAAATAAGAAACAGGCAGGCATGGCTAAATTAATATAGGATAAAATAAACTTCAAACAAAAAATAATCGAAAAAGACAAAGAAGGCCACTTCTTAGTTATCAAGGGAGTGATCCAACAAGAGGATATCACAATCATCAATCTTTATGAACCAAACAGAGGCACACCACAATTCATACAACAAAAGCTACTTGACAACAGAACAGAAATAACCACGAACACCGTCATAGGTGGGGGCTTCAATACTCCACTAACAGCAATAGACAGATCATCCCAACAGAAAATTAACATGGAAGTAAGAGAACTCAATAACATCATAGATCAATTAGACCTAACAGAAAATTCCACCCCAATCTACACAATACACATTCTTCTCACCACCCCATGGAACCTTCTCTAAAACAGATCATATACTAGGCCATAAAGCCTTCCTCAACATACTCAGGAAAATTGACATAATTCCCTGCATAATGTCATATCACAATGCTGTAATGTAGAAATTAACAACAAAACAAGGACTAGGAATCCCACCAGCTCCTGGAAACTGAACAAAACACTTTTAAACAATAAATGAGGTCAACGTCCATGAAAACACCAACCCACACTTACCATCACAATATGGCAGGGATCAAATAAAATCTCACAGTCATTGCCCTAAACATTAATGGCCTTAATTCACCCATCAAGAGACACAAGCTAACAGGATGGATCAAAAAATTAGATCCCTCAATCTGTTGCCTTCAAGAAAACCACCTCACCATTAAAGACAGACATCTCCTCAGGGTGAAAGGGTGGAAATCAGTATTCCAAGCAAATGGGAATAAGAAACAAGCAGGTGTAGCTATATTAATATCGGATAAAATAGACTTCAAACCAAAAATACTCAAAAAAGACAAGGAAGGCCGCTTCCTACTTATCAAGGGAACAATCCATCAAGAGGATATTACAATCATAAATCTGTATGCACCAAACACAGAGGCACCACAGTTCATAAAACAAAACCTACTTGACAATAAAACAGAAATAACCACCAACACCTTCATAGATGGGGACTTAAATACACCATTATCAGTAAGAGACAGATCATCCAAACAGAACCTCAACAGGGAAGTAAGAGAGCTCAACAAAACCATAGATCATTTAGACCTAACGGACATCTACAGAACCTTCCATCCCAAATCCACAGATTACACATTCTTCTCAGCAGCCCATGGAACATTCTCTAAAATCAACCATATACTGGGTCACAAAGACTGCCTCCACATATTTAGGAAGATTGACATAATTCCCTGCATGATATCAGATCACAATGCTATATTGCTAGAAATCAACAACAAAAGACCCACCAAGAATCCCAATGGCACCTGGAAACTGAACAGCACACTGTTAAACAATATATGGATAGTGGATGAACTAAAGAATGAAATTGCAAAATTTCTGGAATTGAACGACAATGACAACACATCGTACCAAAACTTCTTGGGACACAATGAAGGCGGTCCTCAGGGGTAAATTCATAGTACTCAATGCCTTCATAAAAAAGACAGAAAGGTCGCAAATCAATGACCTAACCATCCACCTAAAGGAACTGGAAAAACAAGAAAAATCCAACCCAAAGATCTCCAGAAGGAAAGAAATAATTAAAATCAGAGCAGAAATCAGTGAACTGGAAACGAAGGAAACAATTAAGACAATTGACAAAACAAAGAGCTGGTTCTTTGAAAAAATATACAAGATTGAAAAACCCTTCGCCAATCTGATCAAGCAAAAAAAGGAGAAGCTTCAAATTAACAAAATTCAAAATGAAAAAGGAGAGATCACAACAGACATAAGTGAAATTGGGAGAATCATCAAGACTTATTCCAAAAACCTCTACTCCACAAAACTGCATAATGTGGAGGAGATGGATAAATTCCTGGACACATACCATTTACCAAAGCTAAACACAGAGCAGATTAACCACCTCAATCAACCCATCACACTCATGGAGATTGAAAAAGTAATGAAAAACCTCCCAAAAAAGAAGAGTCCAGGACCAGATGGCTTCTCAGCTGAATTCTATCAAACCTTTATGGAAGAACTGAAACCAATCTTCCTCAAACTGTGCCACACAATTGGTGAACAGGGAAAGCTACCCAACTCCTTTTATGAAGCTAGCATCGCCCTAATTCCAAAACCAGGCAGAGATGCCACAAGAAAAGAAAACTACCAGCCTATTTCCCGGATGAATTTAGATGCAAAGATCCTAAACAAAATCCTTGCAAACCGAATCCAACAACACATCAAAAGCATTATCCACCTTGACCAAGTGGAATTCATTCCAGGAACACAGGGGTGGTTCAACATACGGAAATCTGTCAATGTGATACACCACATAAACAAGGTTAAACATAAAAACCACATGATCATTTCGATAGACGCAGAAAAGGCCTTTGACAAGATTCAACATCACTTCATGTTCAAAACATTGGCGAGAATTGGCATGGTTGGTTCATATCTCAACCTAATAAAGGCAATATACGAAGCTCCTAAGGCCCAAATAATACTTAATGGAGAGAGACTGGAGGAATTCCCATTAAGATCAGGAACAAGACAGGGTTGTCCACTCTCACCTCTGCTTTTCAATATAGTACTGGAAGTCCTAGCTCAAGCAATAAGACAGGAGAAGGAAATAAAAGGGATACAATTTGGAAAGGAAGAAGTTAAGTTAGCTTTATTTGCTGATGACATGATTATATATGTAAGAGACTCGAGAGACTCCATCCCAAAACTCCTGAAGGTGATTAACTCCTATAGCAATGTAGCAGGATACAAAATCAATGCACAAAAATCAGTAGCCTTCCTTTATGCAAATGACAAAGATACAGAGAAATAAATAAGAGACATGTTCCCATTTTCAATTGCAACAAAAAAATAAAATAAAATACCTTGGAATAACGTTAACCAAGGTAGTGAAAAATCTATACAACGTAAACATAAAAACACTCAAAAAAGAAATTGAGGCCAACTTGAGAAAATGGAAAGACCTCCCATGGTCCTGGATAGGCAGAATTAAAATTGTGAAGATGACAATCCTACCAAAGGCAATATACATATTTAATGCAATTGCAATTAAAATCCCTACCTTGTTCTTCACAGAGATAGAAAAAATGATCTCAAATTTCACATGGAAAGGCAGAAGGCCTCGCATTTCCAAACATATCCTCAGCAAAAGAAATACCTATGGAGGCATCACCATACCTGATCTAAAGCTATATTACAAAGCCATAATAATAAAAACAGCATGGTACTGGCATAAAAACAGGAGTATAGATCAAGGGAATAGACTTGAGGACCTGGACTTTGGGTAAAGCAACCATAGGTACTTGATATTCAATAAAGGCCCAAACAATACACGCTGGAAAAAAGACAGCATCTTCAACAAATGGTGCTGGACAAACTGAATAACCATATGCAGGAAACTGAAACTTGACCCACACATTTCACCATGCACTACACTCAAGTCCAAATGGATCAAAGATCTCAATATTAGACCAGATACTCGAATACTACTGGAAGAAAATTTAGGAAGTACTTTCCATGATATAAGAATGGAAAAAGACTTCCTGAACAAAACCCCAGTAGCTCATAAACTTAAACCGTCACTCAACCAATGGGATCACATGAAGCTGAAGAGTTTCTTTACAGACAAGCATACAATAATCAAAGCCAATAGATCACCCACAGAGTGGGAGAAAATATTTGCGGGTTATCCAACTGATAGAGGCCTAATCTCTAGAATCTACAAAGGACTCAAAAATCTAAACAGTAAGAAGTCAAACACCCCACTCACAAAATGGGGCAAAGAGCTGAACAGGCAGTTCACAGAGGAAGAAATAGAAATGGCAAACATACACTTAAGAAAATGTTCATCATCTCTAATCATCAAAGAAATGCAAATTAAAACAACTATGAGATTCCACCTTACCCCAATAAGGATAGCAAACATCAAAAAATCAAATAAAAATAAATGCTGGTGAGGTTGTGGAGAAGTAGGAACACTCATCCACTGTTGGTGGGAATGTAAGATGGTAAAACCACTTTGGAAAGCAATATGGAGACTTCTGAAAAAGCTGAGTATAGAGATACCAACAGACCCAGTCATTCCCTTACTGGGCATCTACCCTAAAACCTTCAAACCACAGGCTTGAGAGATTTGCTCAACCATGTTTATAGCGGCTCAATTTGTAATAGCTAAGAGCTGGATTCAACCCAGATGTCCATCACTAGAAGAATGGATAACTAAGGTGTGGTGTATCTGCAGAATGGAATTCTATACAGCAGTAAGAAAAAATGACACAATGAAATTTGAGGAAAAATGGCTGAACCTGGAACAGATCATTCTCAGTGAACTTACCCAATCACAGAAAAAAAAAAAAAAAAAAATCACCACATAGTCTCACTCATCTACAGCACCTAACCTGAATCTACCCAAGATACCTTACATACCCAGCAAGCACCTCCTAGACTAGACACTAGGATGGAAGGGGAGGGAGGGGAGGGCATCAAAGGGGTGGGAAACACAAATCTAGACCCAAACGGCAACGGTACCATAATTTTCTACTTACTAAAAGACAGAGCAAATGGCTGATCCTTCACCAGGCCCTTACAGGGAACACCTGAACCACAAGACACTGGAGAGGCTAAGATCAAGACTAACCTTAATCTTCTACATCTTCCCTCCCTCACTTCCCCTCTCCCTCTCTCTCTCTCTCTCTTATCTCTAACTCTTGTATATTAGTTATCTTTTTCCTCATTTTCTTAGTGGGCACTGACCTGTATCTCCCAGATCAAGCATGGGGCTATCGTCCACAGTGAGCTTTTGATCAGAGAGACCAACAAGGTTTCCTAAAAGACAGACAGATTTCTGTCAGAGTACTTGATGACCCACCAAAGGCTAAGGTAAGACCCTACTGCTGAAGACACCTTATGTGATTGACATGCAAATTAGAATGGCATGGCTGGAAGGTGGAAGAGAGTCAGTCCCCAGACAGTCAGCGCGTCTAGTGCCAGAAGGTGCTACATGGGCAAATGGGGGAAAATGACCAATATCTTTCCAAGCAATGCATGGTCTAACCTACTTAGCAGCAAATAACTTGGTGTGATGCCCACACAAGTGCAGTGGTGGCACACAGCCATGGTGGGGAACCAACTGCTCTCAATTCAGCTAACTGATCCCCCCACTCGTATGGGACCCATAGCTGGAGCTGGGAAACAAGTCAGAACCATATCCAAACATAAGCCCACTCTCCAATATCAAGCTACCATCAATTGTGGGCTACAAGAGGGCCTACACCTATTAAATTCTCTATAAAAAGTGTAAGGGTTATCTCATTTGTCCTGATGCTAAGTTACTCTCCTTTGGAGAATCTGCTTCTCTTTTTCAGATAGATGTAGATCCTAAGGAGAGAGCCACCCCATCATACCTCAAAAGGGCCCTGGCTGAAACTAAGAAAAATTAGAGAAAGAAACAAGGGGCCTGTTTTCCTGATGAACTGGATACCAGCACAAGTGAGAAGGAGATAAACACAGAGAAAAATCAACTGCTACCAAATCAGAGAGCCAGAGCCTCAGAGGCCCCCAACACCTCATCACTGAAACAGACCAAAAATGAACCCAACATGGCTCAGGGAAATTTTGCAGAAGAGGGGGCAGAAAGAATGTCAGAGCCACATGTTGGGTCATGATATGCAGAGACATTTAGCTTACCCATAACTGTTGGCTAACTCCACAATGCATGACCCATATACCTCAACAAGGAGGGACCAAGGGGATGGGGTAGGTCACGGGTGAGCCTAATAATGGTACCAAACTGACTGTATTTGCTGAATACAAAACTGACTAATAAAGAAAAAAAATCTGCACAGCCCAAAGAATAATAGGAAATCCATATGCAGTTCTCAAAGAAAAAATTAATTTAAGCAAGAACTTTAATCTTGGCTGAGTTCCACAGCGTCCTGTACTGTTTTACTTGAAAATCTTTGGAGAAATGACTGAATATCAGTTTCCTCATTTATGAAATATATCTGAGTTCATGCTCCTTGTGTCAGATAAAGGAAACCTTTTGAGATTCAAAAAAAAAAATAAAAAAATAAAAAAAATAATGAGTTGTGGATGGAATAAAAAAAAATGAAGTTGCAAAACTCTAGAATTGAATGACAATGAGAACACATCATACCAAACATATGGACCCTACGAAGGCAGTCCTTGGGGGAAAATTCATAGCACTAAATGCCTTCTAAACAAAGACAGAGAGATCCCAAATCAATAACCTAAACATCCACCTAAAGGCATTGGCAAAACAAGAAGAATCCAACCCAAAAAGCTCTAGATGGAAAGAAATAATCAGAATCAGAGCAGAAATTAATGAACTGTAAACCCAGAAAACAATTTAAAAAATTGATGTAACAAAGTACTGATTCTTTAAGAAAAAAATAAACAAGATTGATTAAACCCCTGGCCAATTTGATCAACCAAAAATACTGCATCAAATTAACAAAATTAGAAATGAAAAAGGAGAGATCACAACAGACATAGTGAAATTTTAAGAATCATCAGGACGTATTTCAAAAACCTCTACTCCACAAAATTGGATAATATGGAGGAAATGGATGAATTCCTGTACATATACTAACTACCAAACCTAAACTCAGAGCAGATCAATCTCCTAAACGAAACTATTACACCCATTGAGATTGATGCATAAGTGCCCCGCAAACCTCCATCTCAAAACTCAGCAAAGTAGCAGGATATATAATCAATGGACAAAAAAACCCAGTAGCTTTATATATGCAAAAGACAAAGATACAGGGAAAGAAATAAGTGACATTGTCCATTTTCAATAGGAGTGGGAAAACCTTCCTGAACAAAATCTCAGTAGCTCAGGAACTTAAACAATCACTCAACCATTGGGATCCCATGAAGCTGAAAAGTTTTTTTCACAGACAAACATAGCAGAGCAAATAGACTACACACAAAATGGGAGAAAATTTTTGCTGACTATACAACTGACAGAGCCCTAATTTCTAGGATCTACAAGAACTCAAAAACCTAAACAATAAAAAAATCAAACAACCCACTCACAAAGTGGGGTACTGAACGGACCAGGGAATTGTCAGAGGAAGAAAAACAAATGGTAAACTCACACTTAAGAAAATTTTCAACATCCCAAACCATCAAGGAATTGCAAATTAAAACAACAATGAGATTCCACCTTACACCAGTAAGGATAGCAAACATTAAAAAAAATCAAATGTTGGCAAGGATGTGGAGAAATAAGAACCCTCATTTACTGTTGGTTGGAAAGTTAGATAGTACAACCACTATGGAAAACAATATGGAGGCACCTAAAAACGTTGACTATAGAATTACGAACAGACTCAGTTATTCCCTTACTGGGCATTTATTCTAAAATCTCCATGCCTGAGTTCAGAGATATTTGCTCACCTATGTTTATAGCTGCTCAATTCATAATAGCTAGGAACTGGAATCGACCCAGATGTACATCATTAGCCGAATGGATAACCAAAACATGGTATTTCTACATAATGGAATTCTATACAGCCGTATGAAAAAAATGACATAATGAAATTGGAAGAAAAATGGTCAAACTTGGAACAGATCATTCTCGGTGAACTCACCCAATCAAAGAAAGACAGTCATCACATGGTCTCACCCATCTGTTGACCTAACCTACATTTCCCTGAGATGCTGGTGTACCTAGTAGGCACCTCAAGGACTGGACAATAGGGAGAGTGGAGCTAGAGAGGAGAGTAAGGTTGGGGGACATAAAGCAGGACCCAAATGGAACTGGTAGCATAAAATCCTATATCCTGAAAGATAGACTAAAAGGTTGAACCTTCATGAGGTTCCTTAGACTGATATCCTGAAATCAAAGTGCCGTGGAGAGGGTATGATGAAGACTAATCTTGATTTTATCTTGTTTCTCTCTTCTCTCCCTTTCTCTTTTATATTGTCTATCTTTTTATTCTTTCTTTTCCCTTGACACTGGTCTTTAACTCCCATTACTGGAATGCAGTTAACATCCACAATGAGCTGTTGGTCAGAGAGAACTACAAGGTTTCCCAAAAGAAGACAAAGTTCTGTCAGAGCACTTGATTATCCACTAAAGGTTAATGGTAACTCCCTACTTCCGAAGACACATATGCTGTCAGTACTGAACATGGAGTGACCTGGATGGAATCTGGAAGAGAGTCAATTCCCAGACAGTTAGCTTTGTCTAGTGCCAGAAAGTGCTAAATGAGCTACTGGGAGAAAATGGCCAACATCTGTCCATGCAACTTGTGGTCTAAGCTACTCAGCAGCAAACAATCTGATGTGATGCTCACACATGTGCAATAGTGGTACACAGCCATGATGGGTAACCAACTGGTCTTGGATTGGCTAACGGATCTGTTCAGTGGAATAGAGCTCATAGCTGGAACTGGGAAACAAGTCAGAATCATATCCCCCAAACAAGTTCACTTTCCAATATCAAGCTCCCACCAATCTTGGGCTACAAGAGGGCCTACACCTATTGAATTCTCTTTAAACTAATAATGGTTATCCCATTTATCCAGTGCTAACTTCATTCTCCATTGGAGAATGCCTCTCTTTTTCAGATGGACACAGAACCTGAGGAGGGAATCAGCCTATCGCAGCTCACCAGGGCCGCAGATGAAACCATAGACTAATTTGGGAAATGAGCAAGAATCCTGTTTTCTTGTTCAACCTTGTATCAGCACAAAAGAGAAAGAGATAGACACAGAGAACACTCAACTCCTACCAATCCATAGATCCAGAGACACAGAGGCTCCCCAAACCTCATCACTGAAGTACACCTAAAACGAGCCCAACATGGCTCAGGGAAATTTGTGGATGAGGAGGCAGAAAGATTGTTATAGCCAAAAGTTGGGACCTTATTCACAGAGACATTGCCTCTTTCCCATATCTGATGGCTACCACCAAAATGCATGACCCACAATCCCCATGGGGATAACTGGCATCCCTAACAAGGAGCGTCCCTTTGGAGGGGTGAGAACACAGATGAGGGTAAGGATGGCACCAACGTGTGCTGTTTACATACCGAGTATGTGTATAACTAATAAAAACTGGTAAAAAAAAAAATAAACGAAGAAATAATAATAAAAAAACTACATGTGACATCTTATTGTCATCTTCTAGTCTTGTCCTCTTGCTTAAAGAACCGAACTGAGGCAGGCATATTTTGTTTGTTTGAATGTACTGAAAGCTATACATCTGCTCTGTAGAAGAGTTTTACATTTGTTCCCAGGATCTCAGTAGTGAAAACTATATTGCCCTAAACTGTGTTACACATATTTTATTATGAACATGGGTGAGAGTACCTCTGAAGAAATGGTTCTCTAAGTGTAAGGTCTGGACCCGAAGCACTGGTGTCACCTAGGAGCCATATAGAATTTCAAATTACTCAACCCGACCAGACACTAGCCTTATTTAATTAAAGGTTCTGGTATCAGATACAGCAGTCTCTAACAAGCCTTTAGTTAATTCTTATGCTGTCTAATTTACTGACACTTGCTTTAGAATATGTACATTAGCATGAAATCACCACATCTAAGGTCATGTGTATATTCATTTTGTGAGTCCTGAATCCAGGTCTACTTGTTGGCACTGCATATTTATACTCTCATCATCTATATGAAATCCTTTGTTCCATATCATCTCCAAAAATTAACATTTTCATATTAAAAAAACCATCAATGTGGGCTGGAGGGCTTGCTTAGTGGTTAAGGCAGTTGCCTGCAAAGCCAAAGGACCCAGGCTTGATTCTCCAGGACCCATGTTAGCCAGATGCTCAAGGGGGCACACACATCTGGAGTTCGTTTGCAGTGGCTGGAGGCCCTGGCATGCCCATTCTCTCTCTCTTTCTCTCTCCCTCCCTCCCTCCCTCTTTTTCTGTCAAATAAATAAATAAACATCAATGTGATATGGATAAAATGGCATTTTCTTTTAATTTGTATTTTTCTTATTTATAAATAAAATGGAACATTTTTAATAAAAAAAAAGAGACTGAAATATCTGTCTAACCCCAGCTTAAGCATGCCTCAGAGGTAAGTTTGTTTCTGAGTTTACTTTTGTCTGTTTCCTCAGTGTTCACAGCTATTCTAACACACAAGTGTTCAATATTTGTGAGAAAATAGAAGTAATTTGCAAAATTCACAATACATTTCAGGTTTATCAGATTTTCAATTTGAAAACAAAGTGGGATAAAACACAGCACTAATAGTATTCCATACTTGTCTATAAACATGAACTCACGCTGGGCCTTTTGATTATAATGATTACATTGATTATATTGATAGTTAATCTTGTTTAGATAATCAATTTCCTTGTGGCAGGAATTCAATCCAGAGAGTGGTGCATACACCTGGCAAAGAAGGTTACAATCTATGACCATCAATTATAGTTGTGACTTTCTTCAATCATTTAATTTTTCTGTTCATTTGATTACTCACTTCCCTTTTAGGCACCATAGGAAATATAAAGGTGAATAGGATAAAATCTTATAGAGGAAGATTTCATAAGAATGAGTGCAAATGTTATACATGTGATATATATGTGCATACATCTTTATTTGACCCCTGTCTGTGATGTATACTTGGATCTCTGTCAATTACCTGTGAGATCTGGTGAAAACCATACAATATCTGACTTTGTTTTCCATTATTTCCTGTGGTATTCTATAATAATCTGCCTCATGCCATTACTTTCCTTCATTCCCTTTTTCCTTTTACCTTTGGAGCTGTAATTCAGCTGCAGCTGTCACCATAGACACACTGCTGTTTTCAAACTGCTCTCTTCTAAAAGATATTTTATTTTTATTTATTTGTGAGAGAGGGAGAAAGAGAGAATGGGCTCACTAGGGCCGTTAGCCACTGAAAACCCTAGAGGCATGCACCACCTTGTGCATATGGCTTATGTGGGTTCTGGGGAATTGAACCTAGGTCCTTAGGTTTCACAGGCAAACACCTTAACCACTAAACCACCTCTCCAGCCCTGAGGTTGCTCTCTTTATTTGGTGTTATAACAGTACATTACCTAGTGTGTCCTTCCTTCCTTCCTTATTTTGGAATGTGTCTGTATATCTTTGTGTATAGCATGTGCTGTGTGGGTTATGCAGATGTGTGTTGACATCCAGGTGCGGGCTCCTTTGTCCTCTGAATTTCTTCTTTGAGATGGAGTCTTTCACTGAGCCTGGAGCTTCTCTTTTTTGTCAGACCGGCTGACCAGTAAGCTCCAGAGATTTTCTGGTCTCTGCTTTCCACAGATCTGGAGTTACAGGTATGCACAGCTCTATCCAGGCTTTTATGTGAGTGCTGAGGATCAAACTCAGGAGGTTGCAGGCCCTGTCAGGCCCTGGTGCTTATGCAGCAAACACTTTTAACCTGCTATCTCCTCAGACCTTTTTTCTAATGAGTCATCTGTTTACTGTGTGCTCTGTGTTTCAAGAGATCCCAATATTTTTTAAAATACTAACACATCTGCACTTTTAACTTTCTCAAGATACCTGCCTGAAGTATACCCACAGTAATTGCCAAGTCTTCGGAACTCTGGACACACATAGTGACAAGTCTATGTCGAAAAATTCAATTATATAGCATTTTATGCCATTATGTAATGGCAAGCTCATTTCCCCTTGGACTGTCAGCTTCTCTAGTCTAGAGACCATGTTTTATATCACCATTTCATGTCTAGCACTTGGTGAATGAGGTACCATGGAACTCCATTAGTAAATCATTTGGTGGGTAATGGACTCAAGCCTCCAAGGCTGTAAATCTAGCGACTCTGACACATGCTAAATAATTGGAATCAGCCTTCCCTGCATTCTGCCTCCATAAAGCCTCAGATGGCAAACTTTCAGCAGCATAATTAAGGCTTCGGCAAGCCAGCTTAATTTACATAGCCTTTAAAAAATATTTTTAGCAATTTTCCATATCTTAAGCATTATTTTAAAATATTGGTGATTTATTTTCCTAAGCTACAAATAAAACAATACTATTGTAGGGTGGATGCTGTGTTGTGTTTTCTTTCTGTGGACTGTTAGTCTTAGAGGCAGACAAAATTTCTAAATTTTTTCTTGTCAGCCCCTCCCAATTTTCTTTGATGATAAACTAGTCTTCTAAGTTAACTTGTTATGTTCACAGAGTGATTCACAAACTTGACTGCATATTCATGATCTTAGAGATTTACAAACGATACTAATGGTTGTCAACCCTCTACCCCAGCACCCAACTTTCTGATTTAATTGATTTGGGTTAGTGTTATGGCATTAAAGTGCTTCTTCAGAAAGCTCTGAGGAATATTTTAATGAGAACCACATAACTTAAATAGTGAGGTTTCCTATATTTACACTAATTTACATGAAATTATTAAATGAATTATATTTTAATGCAAATTTTATTTATGAATTATTATTCTTTGGTTTATTGAAGAAAAAATATTTCATTAGCTACTATGTAAATAATTTAAACTTAAGTGGAATTTTAAAAGTAAGGAATAACACTAATTGATTCATTTTATGAAACTTATTTCTACTAATGTATCTGATTAGTACCTTTAACCTACTTTTGGGATTAGGTTCTTTGACCAATAGGTGGCACTAGTAATTTTTGTTTCAACCTATGTGTCATCAAAATTGCATACCCTTTAATGGAATATGTTTTATTTATAGCTCTATTAAGATGCCATCGCAGTTTTTAAAATTTAGTTTTAATTTATCTTTGTGTTTAATTTAAATGTTCTTTAATTACCAGAATGTTTAGCATAATGAAATATGAAACTATGGATTGATTTAGTGCCACAATAAAGAGTATCTGCTTTAATTCTTAATTAGCTCACAGAACTTGCATCCCTTTAATACCAGTGGGTAGGATTTTATTAATAATGTTTTTTCAAAGCAGAAACAATGTAATTCACTGAATATCCATTAAGCACACTATCAAATTAATGTCAGTGAGAATTTTAGTGTTAAACTGAAATACATTCTATGTTCATGAATAAGTTTTAGTTTTCCTGTATATTTGTGTAAAGTTCTTTGTTAATATGATACTGTGTACACTTAAGTATATAATATATTCTAATGTCATTTCATCTTACCTCATATAATTTCAGTATGTGTAAATAATATATAGTTTTGTTGCAAGACATGATGTGGCTAATTAATAATTATTTCAGTCTCCTTCCTGTCCTGTACCTTAAACATCCTCTCCAGTAAACACTAGTTGAACTCAATCATAATGGCATATATGTATATATAATCAAAAGTTATCCATCTATATGATTGCTTTGAGCCAATGCCAAAAATGGTACTAAGCCAACTAATTGGCTCAACTGTATTTCTACAGTGGTGTTCATTTTTATAATAAAGTTGTTTTTGCATATTTCTGAAATTTTCATTATTGACACTAGGTAACAGCTTTAAATGTGATGCCAGGCCCAAGCAAACAAATTTGATTTTGGATTATTTCAGCTTAATAAATCTTTCATTGCCTAGGACAAATCAGAGCCCTGTGAAGGTGATAGAGTCATGCATCAGGGTGTCTTATTGCTATGTTTTATTGTTCTGTTATTAAATTTGATTGAAATAGTATGCAAAAGGAAGCTTGATCCATGAAATAATTTTTGTAGAAGCATTTTAACCAATTAGCTCCACTAACTTATTATTATATTTTTAAATCAGATTGTGGGCCAGCCTCATTATCTTCAGGTGTGGTTGCCTATATTCTGGGAAACAAGCTTCTCAGCCCAGAGACATGTTTGGTTTGTTAAAAATAATTTCCAAAGTATGATATAAATATACAGTATTCCTCTTGCAATTGAGGGTTTTACTCAACTTATTTCCACAATTATTCAAAATTGAATAATGGGAAAGAATGACATTAATTCATCAACCATAAGTATGGCCATTCTGTCTTCAGAGATGGTTCTAATACCCCCCTTTTCCTTCAGAATGAATATACTATAAATGGTAGAATTTTTCCAACTGTATTGACCTCTTGCTGAATTAAGACTCACTTTTTCCTTGCTCCCACTTTCCTGTACTCCCCAGCATTGGTTTGAGGCATGACCTTAGCATTCTCTGGTGCCAGTGTTCATTTGGGAATTTTGAAATCTTCAAGAGGCATCAATTATTTATTCATATTTTCTCTTGAGATAATGCCAGTATTCCAAGAAGACAGATTTTTAAATGTTGTTCTTGATCAACTTATTGAGCAGAACAATAAATGTAGCACAACAAAAGTCATAATTCTGAAATAAACTGCTTATTGAGGTAGGATCTCACTCTAGCCCAGGCTGACCTGGAATTCACTATGTACTCTCAGGGTGGTCTTGAACTCACTGTGACCCTCCTATCTCTGCCTCCCTAGTGTTTGGATTAAAGGCATGTGCTGCAATGTGTAGCCTGAGACAGGGTCTCTTGCCTCAAACCCTATTTGAGTATAAGTAGTCCAGGCTGGCCTTGAACTCCCGATTCTCCTATGTGTACTTTCCAAGTGCTGGGATTGTTAGTATGGGCAACCACACCTGGTTTATGCTGTGCTGGGAATCAAATCCAAGACCTTGTGCATTCTAGGCAGGCACTGCAACTAACTTAGCTATATCCTCAGCCTGCTACATTTAAAAATGTATTATTTATTTTAATACATGTTCATGTGTATGTGTATGGGCATGCATAACATACATAACAGAAAACTGAAACCCTTATGGGTAGAGTGACTTGCTTGTGACAGCATGGGCCACTGAGGGCCCTGCCAAGACAGTGGATTTTCCTTATAACATGAGATAAAGTAGAGATTTACTCTCTTAAAAAATTAGCATTTTCAGGCTTTATGAAGTTAAATTGTATTCCTTAACATAAAACAACTTCAAATATTTAAAGTGCAAATAAACAAAGTGAAACTTTATGGGAAAGTTATGCTGGCATTTTTCAAACTCATTTGACTATAGAACAACTTCCACTCCACAGGGAATGAATTTACACTTGTGGTTTTCTGTGATGAATGCAGTAAGGAAATCTTGTCAGGATTCATTCAGCATTTTCTTGTAAAATAAAATAAATACATAAAGAGATCCCAATGCTTTTCTTTCAGTTATTGTTGGTATCTAATATAATTAGGCTTAAACTACAGGACATTACTTCATTATTAATCCATTTACTCATCATTTAAAGGTGCATATACAGTCATGTGTAATTGTCACATAAGAACAAGTTAAATAAAAATATTTCCCTTAAATAGCTCACTAAAAAAAATTTATCAATGAGTACTGAACAAATCTATTTTAATGGGTCCCTACTACTGGCATAAATTTTAAGTAGCTTTTCCCTGCCTATCTGAATTTATGCCAATATTTCTCTTTTTTAATTTTAATTAATTTACCTGAGAGCGACAGACAGAGTGAGAAAGAGGCAGAGAGAGAGAGAGAGAGAATGGGTGCCCCAGGGCCTCCAGCCACTGCAAACAAACTCCAGATGCATGTGCCCCCTTGTGCATCTGGCTAATATGTGGCCTAGGGAATCAAGCCTCGAACTGGGGTCCTTAGGCTTCACAGGCAAGCACTTAACCGCTAAGCCATCTCTCCAGCCCAATATTTTTTTTTAAAAAAAATATTTATTTATTTATTCATTTATTTGAGAGAGAAACAGAGAATAAGAAAGAGAGAGATTGGGCATGCCAGGGCTTCTAGCTACTGCAAACAAACTCTGAACTCCAGACACATGTGCCACCTTGTGCATCTGGCTTATGTGGGTATTGGGGAATCAAACTTAACTGCTAATCCAATTTTCCAGCCCTAGTGCTTCTCTCTCTGAGAGCATTTATTTGTTTTAATAAATTAATGAATGTATTTATTTATTTGTTTATTTATTAGTTCCCATTAGTTTCACAGTCTGAGATCCACAGTGATCCTCCTGTCTCCATCCCTACTCATTAGTGCTGGGATTACAGGGATGTATAGCCAGGTCAGAGTTTTTATGTAGATATTGGGAATAAAATTTAGGTTCTCAAGTTTGTGCCAAAAATGCTCTTACTTCTCCACAGTCCCCTTGGGCAGCTATTTGAAAAAAAAAAAACAAAAACTTGCAATTAGTTTATTTCTCTGCCCCTTTGAGATGATCTTTTTCAACCCAGGAATATTTTTCTCAAGGGCTTGTCACACCTCTGAAATGTCAACATGGACATAAACCCTCCCTCTTAGTCTATGTTGAAGAGTGAGAGTCTGACCAGTGATAGGAAAGAGATGATCACATCGACCCACCCTCTTTGTAATGTTCCCCTCCCAGTTCTTTTCTATTATATAGCATTAAAAACCTTCTCCTCATGTTTCAACAAGTTCAATTTATTCTCTGTCCTGTTTCAATACTGCTCTTGCTTGTAATGGGCTGTGGTAACATCTTCCTTCACTGTTTAACTAGTCTGGGGCATTTTATTTTTTTATATTCTTAGCCCAATAATAACTTCTATTTGTTAATATTATCTAGCACAAATCATTGTTCATGAATCTGATGAACAAATAGAAATGTTAAGTGTGGTAAATAATGTTAAATACTCTGAATATCACCCTCTGTTATAGCCTTCAAGAGAAAGAGCACTGCTTCAGCGGCACTTAGAACCTACATGAATCTCTGTCCTTCCACCTTCAGTCCTTATGTGCCCTTAAAGAAAATATCTGATTTCTTGGAAAGATTTTTCCTCATCTATACAGAAAGGATAACAAAAACCTGCTTTTCAGACATGTTCAGAGTAGCAAGACTATAAATAAATTAGTTTATAATTAAAAAATAGATAAGAAGACACTCAAAGCTAAAGGTGGGAACTAGTAAAGGTTGCTCAAGATCTCCTGTTGAAGATGCTGTCTTGTTTCCATTTTGCATTGTTAGGGCCTTTGTCAAATATCAAGAAGCTGTAGTTACTTGACACAAAGTCTGGGTCTTCTATTCTGTTTTATTGGTCTATAATCCTGTTTTTATTCTACTACCATGATGTTTTTGTTACTATGGCTTTGAAATATAACTTTAGGTCAGGTACAGTAATGCCTCCAGAGGTGGCTATTTTCTTTCTCTGTAACTTTTTGTTTTGCATATAGAAAGGCTGCTGATTTTTTGTGCATTGATTTTGTATCCTGCTACTTTGTAAAGGAATCACCTTTAAGAGTGTTCAGATGGAGGTTGTCAGGTCACTTATATATAGAATCATGTCATCTGCAAATAAAACAACTATGAGATTCAACCTTACCCCAATAAGGATAGCAAACATTAAAAAAAAATGCTGGGGAAGATCCACTCAGTGGAACTGAACCTATAGCTGGAAGTGGAAAACAAGTCAGAATTATATCCAAATACGAGTTCCAATATCAAGCACTCCAATGTCAAGCTCCCACCAATTATGGGCTACAAGAGGGCCTAGACTTATTAAATTCTCTCTAAAATATAGTAGTTATCCCATTTACCTGGTGCTGACTTCATTCTCCATTGGAGAATCTGCTTCTCTTTTTCAGGTGGACACAGAACCTGAGGAGAGAATCAGCTTATTGCACCTCACCAGAGCCCCAGCTGAAACATAGAGTAATTTGGGAAATGAGCAAGAGGTCTGCTTTCTTGGTTAACCTGGTATCAGCACATGGGAGAAGGAGATAGACACAGAGAACACTAAACTCCTACCAAACCAGATATCCAGAGTCACAGAGGCTCCCAAGAGCTTCTCGCTGAAGTAGACTTAAAAGGAACCCAACATGGTTCAGGGATTCTCATGGAAGAGAGGGCGGGAAGATATCTTAGAGTCACAAGTTGGGTCATTATGCACAGAAACATTGCCTCTTCCCCATAACTGATGGATAACCCCACAATGCACAACCTACAATCCCCCACAAGGGGGGGTCCCTGCAGAGGGAGAATGCAGGGAGGAGGCTAATGATGGTACCAACATGGCTATTTACACACTGAGTATTAACACACAAATAACAAAAAATAAAATAAAATTGCAAAAACAAACAAAAAATATTGTTGTAGGGCTGGAGAATTGCCTTAGCAGTTAAGTTACTTGCCCACAAAGCCTAAGGACCCAGGTTCTTTTCCCCAGCACCCACATGGTAGCATATGTGCCTAGAATTTGTTTGCAGTGGCTAGTGGCCCTGGCACACCCATCTCTCAATCTCTCTCTCTCTCTCTCTCTCTCTGTCTATCTATCTGCCTCTTTCTCTCAAATAACTAAATAAAGATAAAAATATTTTTAAACATATTGCTGTAAAGTTGAGTTCACTAGGGTTTCACAGTGATTTTTTTTTTCCAATGATTTGAAGGAAAATGATTTGAGAAGGAAAGTATCATGTTAACAGAAATAAGCCAGACTCATGACAAGTTTCATATGCTTATATGCTTTTGTATGTGAAATCTTAGATGATTTCACATGAAAGTAAAAGAGGGGCCACTAAGGATGTGAAGGGAAATGGGGCAGAGGGGAAGAGGGCAAAGAAAAAATACTAACTACTCTCATTTTTGACTAGAGAAGCTTCTCTTTTCAGATGGCGGTGATCTTGTGATGACTCAAAAGGCACCTTGGTGCTGAGAAGAAGTGACAGAGTGCTCAACACTGAAATATCTCTATCCCATCTTCCAAGGCTCAGTGTCCATTGCGGAAGAGGTGTGGAAAGGATGTAAGTGCCAAAGGAAGGGAGGGACTCCTTACAAAGAGCTCCCGCAGACACAAAATGGCCTGGATATCCATGATCTTACCCTACCTGATACTACCTACACAAGACCATCATAATAGGAGGAAAATATGATGACATAAAATAAAAGAGGGACAAATTGACAGGGGGAAGGAGGACGATGGAGAGTGGAGTTGTAAAAGAGAAAGTGGGGGAGGCAAGGAGGGAATTACCATGGAGTATTGTTTATAATTATGGAAGTTGTCAATAAAAAAGCAAATTAAAAAAGTAATAATGGAGTGAATATGATCAAGTATGCTATATACATGTATGGCAATATCACTATGAAATGCCTTACTTTATACAATTAATATATTGTAGTAAAAGGAAAACTTGCACCTCCAAAAAACAAAAACAACAACAAAAAAAGATCTCCTGCTGAATCCTTAACTCTCATTCACTTGGGTCTTTACTTGCTCTGAAGAAACGAGCTAAAAGTTCCACTCTTGAAGATCCGTCCCACTATGATGGCTCTTTTGGAGACTTTGTTTGTTGGTTTCTTCTGGATTTTCACAAATTTAACCTCTTACAAAATTATCCCTCACTAATTTTTAGATTATTGGTCACCAATCACATTAAACCTTGAATTATTAGCTCCCTCACATTGGACTGCATTGACCTGGAAAATTCTCTCTGCCAAGCTGATCCTTTCTGAAGGAATTGGAGTCCTTGATCTTTTTCAATCCCATCCACTGACCAAAATAATATGCACATCAAATTATAATTAGTGAGCAAGTGAAACATGTTTTCAATTTGAACAGAGCCTCAGTCTGGAGTCTGGAGTCTGGAGACTGCTGGACATTACTGAACACCAGACACACTTTCTTTGAAAGGATAGTGTTAGAACATAGATGCAGTCAAGTTAAGCAGTACCTGCTGCCACAGAACCAGGGCCAGGGGGAAAAGCAAGACTGGACCCTCGTTATAAAGGAAGCAAGGATATCTGCACTTATGAGCTTGGGTCCTATCTAGTTCCATCTGTGGTTCCTAGCACATAGGCTGAGTCACGTTGCATTGTTTTTTTTTTTTTTTTTTTGTTTGTTTGTTTTTTTTAACCTCCATTGCTAATAACATAGAAAAAGTGAGGATCTTCCCATGTTCTTTGGATTTCTTCTCTCTTCCTTGTTGGACCCCACTCTGCCTAGCTTATGACATGGTGCTATAACTCTTTTAATAAAGCATTAATTCTACAAGGGAGGTCATCACTGCTAACCATTGAACTAAACTCATCTCTTACATCCTGCTCAGCTTCCTTTCATTTATCTGTCAGAGAAAATTATTTGCCAAGTGGATTGTTTCAGAACATCACTGCACTCCACGAGGGCATATGTGTTCCTCAGTGTTAATCAATAGTCTCAAGTCAAAGAACACATTTGATTCCACTCTCCAGTTTGAATTGCATAGCATTCACATTCATTTTCACACAAAATACACAATGTCTGGGACTTAATTTAATTAGTTACAATACCAAATTTTAATGAGGAAATCTTTCAAGGCAATGGTTTAAGCTTTACTAATGAGCACTAGACATATAACCATAGTATCAAATAAATGCTACTAGTATCAAATTAGATATTATGAAATTCAGTTCCTGTCTCTAATCTGGTTATAAAGGAAACTAGGAGGTGGTCATGACTCTTTATATAAGATAACCTAAATTAATTAACTGTTGTGAAGCATTTCTCTAGATTTAGTACATGACTACATAATACAGGACACTGAAAACAGAATGAGCCATGTCTCTGCATTCAAAGCAGAGTTCAGGAGACAGATATATGATTGTTTAAATACTGTCCTAGAGTAGAAGAGTTTCAGGAACCTTCCTGTGAATACTGGATATTTACCTTGTGTTTGTGGAGATGTGCTCAGGTGTAAGGAGACTAGCGAACAGAGAAAATATAATACAGGGAAAAAGAAAGCATGTTGTTTGGAAGAGTAAGTTCAAAACCAAAGCATGTATTTTTCTTTGAAAAACTATAGAATTTGTTAAAATATCTTATTAATGACCAATTGAATCTAGGTTTTAAGAGGTACCAAAAGTCCTTACAAATAGAAATAATACCACAGACATTTTAAAAGAATAGTTTCCCATCCTTGAAGGGCTGGAGCATGGTAATATGGAAAGAAGCAACACTTGAGAAGCAGATGCAACAATACAATGGGCATCAGAGAGCTGTAATTTTTTAACAGTGATAGGTGTGCAAAATAATCCAAGAAACAAAGTGTGGAGGATAGTTTATTTGCAAAATAAATTTCCAGTGTAATATTTTCTACATGAGGTTTGAAATAGGTAACACAGCTGTCTGAAAATGTTCTTTTGGGAGCATTCCAAAGCGGGTCAAAGCAGTCAATGAAATGTCCATGCTTTAAAATGTCAGTGAGTGCTGTCAAAGAAAAAATAAGATAGCCAAGAGCGGGGAAAGGACAGAAGTTCAATAATTAAATGGCCAGGATTGTACATGTCTCCGTTCTAGAATGGCAGTCCCTAATCTTTGCCACTTGTTTGGGAGAACCCCCTAAGTGGTGCAAGTATGCAATTCAGACAAGGAGACTCAGGAATGAAACTCAACATTTAATTTGAGTATTGGCCCCCTGATGATGTTGCTGTAAGCAATTCTGAGAGTACCATAGGCCAAATACCTACAGAGACCTGTAAGAAAAAGATAAGTTTGATTTCATGTGCAGATTTGAGTGTTTCTGAAATCTGAAAATAGCTGTCATATTTTCCCATGTAGTGCAATGCCTACATGATTATGATATTATACATTGTAAAATAAAAACACTAAGGCACATAAGAAGAGGGCAACAATTTCAATGCCAAAAAAGACAAATAAAAGCTTTTATGAGAAGGCTAAGTCATCATTAAATATTAAGATTGGTTGATTCTTTTTAAGATGTCATTCCTGGGTAAAAGGATCTTTTATAAAGGCAAATTTGCTGTTGTGTGCTGTGCGAGCATGCTTAGTCCCAAACTCGGGCATCCTTACCAGATCCTTGGTATAACAAGTAAGCTAGTCAGACCCTCAGCAGCTTTTACATACTGTATAAATTCTCCACTCTATAATATGAAACAGGATTCAAGAATTGTCTATTTAAATCTTGAATGAATATTTAAAATTTATTATTTCCACTTTCAATTGAATATTATACAATACATAATTATATATATATATATATATGTATATAAAAAATATAATTTTATCTTTCCTGTCAGACGTGAATTTTTTCATAATTTCTTACAATCATTTTCTGCTGTAAAACTTTTGAGGGATGAGTTTTATCATTGTAGAAATTAGGATTGTATGTGGAAAGGGGGACCATTTCAAAGATTTTATTGCATAATGAAATGACTAATAATGACTCCAGATAGACTTAATACAATTATTTCTTCAGGAAATTTCATATGATTATTTCCAATTTTAATGGTATCAGTCTCATTAAGCAGCCTGCATTTTATGAAGAATATGTAGCACCTGTGATGCACTGTGAAACATTGTAACTCTACTTCCTCCTGCTGGCAGAACTGTCAAAAGTCAGGCTATTTGTGGTTCAGAGGGCTTTGGGCTGGCATGTGCTTAGTGCCTGTAGGAGATATCTAAAAAGCACTGATTCTTAGCAATTGCAATGGCTTCAAAATGATGAGGTTATTTAGATAAAGCATTTATTTAAAATTCGTTTCAAAACCAGAGCTATGTCAGGAAATTTTTGTAACATATAGTTCTCAAAACTCTGAGTGAATTTCAGAAGCCTAGCAGCCTGTGACTGGGGAGGAATGAGGATTTTACCTTAAACTTCTGATGAAATTACTTTTCTGGAATATGACGTTACATATTTGGTGGGAAGGGATGGCTGAAGTGGGGAAGCACATAATGAAATCATGGGTTACCCACTGTAAAACACATGTTTTAAAGAATGCCCAATGTGATCAAATGGCTGAACATGTTCTATTTTCTCTAACAGTAAGTTAAATATGCTACCAATTTTGGTAATCCTAGTGAAATGAAGTGTCTTAAATATAATCAAGTATGCTTTTGCCTTTGAATCTTGAAAGCAAGAAATCTGTAGGATTATGAATTCTCTGAGGGATGAGAAATTTTAATAATCCAACAGGCTAGGGTTTTACTTAAAATTCACTCTAATCCACAGACTTTAACAGTCATTTGGAAGTGTAAATGTCAAGGAGAACATATAAGTACATCAAATGCTGAAGTTATTTTAATGATAAATCCTCAAATTTCAATTCTCAAACAATAATAACGAAGTATAAAACATCCTTACAGTCCCAAAATGTGACTGGGACTTATTTATTTAAGTTTGTATTACATTTCTCACTGTTTAATAGTAACTACACACATCCATCCCATTCTCTTTGTTAATAGGACCTGGATTTTTGCTTTTCATCCTCTGAGAGGCCTACAGTGAACCAGCACCATGCTAGTTTAACATCTTCACAAGTGTTTAAGTATTGGTTTGCCCAGGTACAGCACATGATGTGTTTATGGCCAGTGACATCAGACAGGAAGTCAATAGGAAGCTCTGGGCAAGTTTCTCTGTTTGAATAGAAATATAATAGTCTCTTCTTACTTGCCAGTAACATATTCCAAGACACCACATGGAGCCTGTGACTTTATATATACTGTACACTTTTCTCTATGGCCTGAATTGTTGCCATGTTTCAGTTACCTTTCCTGTTTTATGCCTACTGACATCTTTGCATTCTAATATCATGGTTTAGGCCTATTGTTAAGTAGAATCGGAGTTGTTTGAGTACTGTGGTATTGCCAACACTTGGTCTGTACATCCTTCAAGGTATATACAGTGCAAATACTCAGATCAGGCTAATGAAGGATTTCATTACACTACTTAGGCATTTCAATTTAAAACATTCAGAATTCTTCTAGAAATTTTCATGTAATGTTTTTAGATTGTTGTTGCCCATGGGTAACTAAAACCATAAAGGGTACTTCTTGCATGTGAAAGATTTGGGTTCTTAGCAGAGCTACTTCCTTTTTCATTTATATTGTATAAAAATTTTTTTAGATACTTTTATATGGCTTCTCTGCCAATTGCAGCTCAAAACATGATAACTGCACTTCAGTTTTTACATAATGGGTAATAGGGCAAGCCCTGAGGGAACTAGTAGGCTGATACAACCTATAGTTTCTGTTAGCCTCCTTTAAAGTAGGTATACACTACAGAGCTCCAGTCAATAGACACAAACTGATATCATAAAAATACCCACCAGGCACAGACTCTGTCCTTTTATATAAAATCCAGCATGAAACCCCAAATGGTCTGTCATGACCCTGAGTTCCCCACTACAGCACATTTATGTGGCTCCATACTGATCCCAGTATCCTTTAATTTCTTATCCTTATATTCTGTGGCAAAAAGTAATTTGGCAAGAATTTCTGCTATCCTCATAAAGAGAACATATTCAGCATGTTGTGAGAAATATTGACCTTCACATTTTCATGCAAATAACCATTAGAACAATAAAAAGCACACTAATACTTCTACAATGATATAAAGTTGTATTGTATTAGGTTCACACATTGGCACATTAGAAAGTTTAAATAACATTTATTCAAATAAACTTCAATGTGAATAACAATGAGACATTCAATTTAATTCAAACTTCTCAAACTTTATATATTTTCATATATTATGATGATACTTATTTCTTTCACTTTTTAGTTCATGAATAAAAATATTTAATATGAAGCACAGAAATAACCTAAGGTAAAATGTGTAAGATTACTCTAACAGCATGAACACAAATGCTTGCATCCTTGAACTTGGTACAAAGGGAAGAGTCTGCTACCAAATATACATTGTTGTTCAGTTGACAACAATGAATGATTGAAACAACTCTGTCTTCCAGGGCCTATTGAACATTATGTATGTTTAAATGACTCTTTCTTTATGCTTATGTTTTAAGTTTCTTAACCTATAGAATTGTCATTACTTTGTCCACTGAAGATGAAAATACAATAAAGCAAATATTGTGAAAGAAAGTAAAGAACAAATCTTAACAAAATGAATTCATTGATATTAAGAAAATTGTACTTCATCTAAAATATGCATATGCTGAATTACTTTCAGCTGCTTTTACAAGGTGATCTACTGTAGATTTAACAAATTAAATGACTATTATAAGTATAAAATACCAAAATTATGGCACTTTAATTTCTATAATAATATAAAATTGCACTGTCTGGTTATAAATGTAGAAACTAAATACTTTAAAACCAATTTTCTCTCAAGTTTTGAAACCTAAATTTTGTTGAGATCAGCTATATTGGTGTTTCAGTCTGCCATTATTACATACATTCAAATTTTAGTGTGTCTTTTTTCCAAGACTCGAGTTTTCTGAGAGATACTCTATTCATAGCATGATGATGCTTATCTCTGACGTACTATAGTCTTCAAACCTCTTGTTAGGCTCTGCCAGTGTACTGCTTTAGGCAACACATTTCTAAGAATGCCCACAGGGCAAGTGCTTACTATCAAGTGCAGCTTCCTGCTTCCACTCGCCTTGACTTTAGACAACAACAACACTAAAATCCTAAGACCATGGCTTCAGGTGGCTGGCACTGCATTTACTGATCTCAAACTCTTCTCATACACATTGGCTTCTTCTTTGATTATTAAGGAAAAAGGAGTATGAACCATGACATTCTGAGAATGGCTATCACTCAAAGAGAATGTATTAGTTACAAGAAGCAGCTTGTTATGAAGAAAGAGTTTATTTTCACTTACATTTCTGGGGAATACATGCCATCATAGTAGTAGCAGTGAAGGCATAGTGGCAGGAACAGGAGGCAGGCTGGTCACATTGCATTCTGGCCTGTCACCATTGACTCACTTCCTCATACAAGGGTCAACTTCCAAAAGTTCCACAACCTTCCCAAATAGCACCACCAGTTGAGGACCAAGCATTCAAACTCATGAACTTATGTAGGAATATTATACATTGAAACCACAATAGAAAAAGTATTTTTATTTATTTGATATAGGAACTCATGGAGCCTACGCAGTCCTCAAACTGTAGCTGAAATGACTTTGAATTCTTGGACCTCCTGCCTCTAGCTCCCAAGTTCTGGGATTATAGTCATGCACCACACCTAGTTTGGGAGGTTACTTTTTGAGTGGGATCATTCAACTTTTCATGCACTGCACCTAGATGAGAGGTTGCTTTTTGAGTGGGATCATTCAACTTTTCAATGTGCGTTTTATAACCATATGTTACACCAAGAACCATAGAATGGGACAAAATTTATTAGTTAAGGTATGGATTCAGTCAATCCAGAAATGAGTAGAAAGTACCTGCTCCATTTTAGACAATGCCAGGCGTGGTGGTGCACACCTTTAATCCCAACACTCAGGAGGCAGAGGTAGGAGGATCGCTGTGAGTTTGAGGCCACCTTGAGACTCCATAGTGAATTCCAGGTCAGCCTGGGCTAGAGTGAGACCCTACCTCGAAAAATCGAAATAAATAAAATAAAACAAAATAAAATAAAATAAAATAAAATAAAATAAAATAAATAACTGGAATGGTTAGGGTCTTCTAATCTAAGGGGATTTGGTAGGAAACAAAATGAACCAAGAAAAAATTGAAAGAAAATCTAAACACATGTTTTGGTGATAGCTAATATGACTGGTACAGGGGGATTGAGAATGAGATAGGTTTTTAGAAGGATAAACCATTATCCATGATCCCAGAAGAAATTAAGCAGAGAAAGTGTATGCAAATGTTGTTTTGTCCAGATATATTATTATATTGTGAATAAAATAGAAGAAACAAAGCTAGTACATCTGTTTTGTGCAGTATGTGTAAGAAGTTTTACATTCATTATCACAATCCTCATATTCAACCATCACTTAATTGGACAGCATCCTCTTAGAACAGAAGACAAGACTTCAATTCAGAAACACACAGCTTTATCAGATGGTAAGCAGCAGTCAGTAGTTTAACTCAGATAAATAACATGTCAAGGTCCTTTATCTCTCCATCAAGCATGATTCTTGATATTTCAAGAGAGAACAAAGGATTCAGAGAAGATAGGCAAAAGAGACCAATCAATAGCATGTCTTTTCTTTTGTTAGTGACATTTGTACAACAGGAAGGCACTGCTGCATTCATCTTTACAAATGGCATTCTGTGATTATACCTGGACATGAATTTGGTACTATAATGATTATTTGTCATGGAATTTGTACTTTCAAGATCATTTTCTTTAACTGGATATTATTTAACTTACAAGGCTTAAATAGAGTTATGCATTGTACCCTAGGTAGGGCACATATGACAGAACACCCAAATATAGTGGGGGAACCAGTGACTTTATTGAGGTTATTTGGATGAGCATGAATGATTTAAGCAGACACATCACCAAGAAGACCACCCCAGTATGGGTCATGACTTAAGTTCCTTGAGCTCTCTGCAAAACTTATATGCAGCACTATCAGAGATTGACCTCTTCCAAGCAACTGTTTAATGCTGTTATAATCTTTGGCAAAGGTCTTATTTATCTTGGACATCTCTCAGCACAGAAAGTTTCAGCAACTTATTGAACCTTGTAAATTCCATTTACTTCTTGAGTTTTCCAAGCCTCTCCCCCCTCCCTTCAGGATGAAATAGTTACTCAATGCTGGGCATTTGCTGAAGGCTTAAAATAGCTGTAAGCTTGCCTGTCCTCAGGACTTCATCTATTCTTCAGTAGTAATGATCAATCCAAAGACCCCTCTCCCAATTGTCCTAACCCATTCAACAAACTTCTAAGATGAATGCTTTCAGTCAAATGAGCCCTTCAGGCCAAGGATTCCTGCCTTGAGATTACCTGAGCATGGCTATCCCTAAACCATGCTTGGTATCAAGCAATGGTATAGCACTGTCCTAGCCATGCACATCAGAACCTCCGTTAGCAAAGGGTAACCTCTGAGAAGCATCACTCATTAATGTATCAGATGTGGAGACTCTAAGATCTTATGCCAGGCCTTTCTAATGAGAATACATGATTTTTTTTAAAGCAAATTCTCTGTGTAATTCTTAAGCACTACCAAGAAGCACTGGCTTAGAATAGTGATGCTTCTGTAGGCTAATAAATGAGATCCCTTCTGCAAGGCTTCTCTTTCTCTATATTAATATAATTAATGTTAATATTACTATGCTCTTATTTTCTCATGGTATTTTGGCTCTTATTTCTTATAATATATAGAGGTATGTGGTCCAAAATGTGTTTGTCTTAGGGTCCCCAATCCTACAAGGTACACACATTTTGCAAGAATGGGAATGAGGGTGATCAAACAAATTATAGCACTATTTTTCTAAAGCATAACTTTTGGAAACTCTGAAGTATTTAAGCTAAAATTTGTTTCAGGATACATTTAAATTTGAATGTTAAATTTCTTTTCTTTTTTTTTTTTTTTTTTTGTTTTTTGAGGTAGGGACTTACTCTAGTTCAGGCTGAACTAGAATTCACTATGTCGTCTTGGGGTGGCCGAGAACTATAGTGGTTATGTGGTCTCTCCTATGATATATAACATATCCAAAGTTCATATGCTCATTAATACATTGAAGATAATATTATTAGATATGCTTTCTAAGAATTTGTGAGCACCAAGATGCCTGGTACAAATAGGTACTCAGTTAAGTAGAAGCTTCAGCTTTCATTATTTTCACTAGGATAAGGGAGGATAAAGGTTATGGTATGTCAGATATTATTATGCCAAATAGCTGATAGGTTAGCAAAAATTTATTTGTATGGTTAAGACTTGAGCACAGAGAGAAAATAATGCAATGCCAATTTTTTTCATTGAATTTTTCTGATTATAGAGATACATATTAATTATAAAATATCTTGAAATTTTCAAAAAAACATAAAGTTGAAACTAAAAATCACTCAATTTAAATACTTAAAGATAAGAAGTAATTACCCAATCACAGAAAAAAAATCGCCACATAGTCTCACTCATCTATAGCACCTAACCTGAATCTACCGAAGAAACTTTACATACCTAGCAAGCATCTCCTAGATTAGACACTAGGATGGAAGGGGAGGGAGGGGAGGGCATCAAAGGGGTGGGAAACACAAATCTAGACCCAAACGGCAATGGTACCATAATCTTCTACTTACTAAAAGATAGACCAAATGGCTGATCCTTCACCAGGCCCTTACAGGGAACACCTGAACCACAAGACACTGGAGAGGGTAAGATTAAGACTAACCTTAGTCTCCTACATCTTCCCTCCCTCACTTCCCCTCTCCCTGTCTCTCTCTCTCTTATCTCCAACTCTTGTATATTAGTTATCTTTTTCCTCATTTTCTTAGTGGGCACTGACCTGTAACTCCCAGAACCAGCATGGGGCTATCATCCACAATGAGCTTTTGATCAGAGAGACCTACAAGGTTTCCTAAAAGACAGACAGATTTCTGTCAGAGTACTTGATGACCCACCAAAGGTTAGTGGTAAGACCCTACTGCTGAAGATACCTTATGTGATTGACATGCAAATTAGAATGGCATGGCTGGAAGTTGGATGAGAGTCAGTCCCCAGACAGTCAGCGCATCTAGTGCCAGAAGGTGCTACATGGGCGACTGGGGGAAATTGACCAATATCTATCGAAGCAACGCATGGTCTAACCTACTTAGCAGCAAATAACTTATTGTGATGCCCACACAAGTGCAGTGGTGGCACACAGCCATGGTGGGTAACCAACTGCTCTCAATTTGGCTAACTGATCCCCTCACTGGTATGGGACCCATAGCTGGAGCTGGGAAACAAGTCAGAACCATATCCAAACATAAGCCCACTCTCCAGTATCAAGCTACTATTAATTGTGGGCTACAAGAGGGCCTACACCTATTAAATTCTCTATAAAAAAAAAAAAGTAAGGGTTATCTCATTTGTCCTGGTGCTAACTTACTCTCCGTTGGAGAATCTGCTTCTCTTTTTCAGATAGATGTAGACCCTAAGGAGAGAGCCACCCCATCATACCTCAAAAGGGCCCCGGCTGAAACTAAGAAAACTTCGAGAAACAAGCAAGGGGGCTGTTTTCCTGATGAACCGGACACCAGCACAGGGGGGAAGGAGATCAGCATAGAGAAAAATCAACTCCTACCAAATCAGAGAGCCAGAGCCTCAGAGGCCCTCAACACCTCATCACTGAAGCAGACCAAAAATGAACCCAACATGGCTCAGGGAAATTTTGTGGAAGAGGGGGCGGAAAGAATGTCAGAGTCACATGTTGGGTCATGATATGCAGAGACATTTAGCTTACCCATAACTGTGGGCTAACTCCACAATGCATGACCCGTATACCTCAACAAGGAGGGGCCAAGGGGAGGGGGTAGGTCATGGATGAGCCTAATAATGGTACCAAACTGACTGTATTTGCTGAATACAGAACTGACTAATAAAAAAAAAATAAAATAAATAAATAAATAAAAAAAAAAAAAGATAAGAAGTATTGACATTTCCAACCAGCTGGGCAAGAAGTACACACTTGTGCAATAGTGGCACACAGCCTTTGTGAGTAGCCAGTGGTTCACCAATTGGAAAAGGGGCCCATTCAGTGGGAGAGAACTCATATCTGGAACTGTAACTAAGACAGAACTCCATGAACAGAAACCTAACAGACTCCACACAGAAGCATCCACTGATCTTTGGATAAGAAGAGTGGATACACTATCCTGGAGAGATGACTTAGCAGTTAAGGCATTTGCCTGCAAAGCCAAAGGACCTCAGTTGGACTCCCCAGGACCCACATAAGTCAGATACACAAGGTAGAACATGTGTCTGGATTTTGATTGCAGTGGCTGGAGGTCATGGCACACCCACACCCTCTCTCTCTACCTCTTTCTCTCTCTCACTCTCTCAAATAAATAAATAAATAATTTTTTTTTAAAGAGAAGAGTGGACATACTAACAAAATTTCTCTCAAAAAACTATGCATATTCCCTTTAATCCAAGCTTCTCTCACTCTTGGTTGGAGAATCTGTTTTACTTTAAAGATGGCTGAGAAAATTGAGGAGATCCAAGATCCATCAATATGACAACACAAAAAATATAGCCACAGGATGTGCCACCTGTACTGTCTGCTAGGGCCCAGGAGAAATGTCAGAGTAAGTGGGGACAGGAATACTGCTCTCACTGCTAACCTGACAATCAGCTCCAGAGAGACACTGTGGTCAATCAAAACTCATCAAACCAGATATCTAGGGGTTACAGAGAAATGAACACTAAAACAGACTGTCAATAGGTCTGCCATGGCTCAGGGAACATTGTAAAGGAGGGGATAGAAAGATTATAAAATCCACAGAGTGGGTAGGAATACCTCGAGGCATGGTCCCCAGCTCCCTCATAGAGACTGACTTAGGCCTTCATGACCACACAGTGAATACTAATAACCCCATTGAGGAGATCTTCCTGGCAAATGGAGCAGGAGGAGTGGATAAAAGTTAGCAGTTCAGGCGTTTGCCTGCAAAGCCAAAGGATCTCGGTTCGACTCTCCAGGACCCATGTAAGCCAGATGCACAAGGGGGTGATTACATCTGGAGTTTGTTTGCAGTGGCTGAGGCCCTGGCATGCCCAGTCACTCTCCCTCTCTTTGCTTCTTTCTCTCTCTCAAGTAAATAAATAAATAATATATGTAAAAAAGTTCATAACCTTTTATAAATATAAAATAAAAAAGAAATATTGGTATTTGAAGGGTTATCTTATTTGTATCTATCATAGCATATATGCGTTTTATATATGTTTATATATAGTACTGGACAAACTGTTTTCTAACTTTCTAAGTTCACCTGAACAGACATTTAGCACAGATCCTGGCAGTGTCCCTAAGATGGTGTGTAATCCTAGCTGACACACTTCACCTCATATGCTTCACCTTGTTCATCTTGCTTAAAATATTATTGAAGTTAGAAAGTCTCTATACAACAAAACAGTTGGATGTAGTAGTATATACCTATGATTTCAGCATTCAGAAGACTGAGGCAGTAGAATTGTTGTGAGTTTGAGACCAGCTGAGGGTATGGAGTAGGGTCAAGGCCATCCTTGGCTATACTGTAAGACCTTTTATTTTTAAAAAACAAAACCAACCAGCCAGAAAACAAAAATAGCTATTGAAGTCCTCAAGTATTTCTTAAATATTTTATTTATTTCTTACTTGAGAGAAAGAGGCAGATAGAAAGATAATGGGCACACCAGGGCCTCTAGGCATTGCAAATGAACTCCAGATGCATGCTGCACCTTGTGAATCTGGCTTACATGGGTACTGGGGAATCAAACCTAGGTCCTCAGACTTTGCAGGCAAGTGTCTCAACCACTAAGCCATCTCTCCATCCCCTAAAATATTTGATTATTAGCTTTACCCTGGGAACAGCTATTAATTCATAAAGTGTATATATATATATATGTATTTAACATGTACCTACTAGCATACTATATTTAACACAGTTTGAGCTTCTTTGAAAAAAAAAACATTTAATTTTAAGGTTGCTTGCTTTTTATCCTCCTACAATAAATAATCCATTTATACATGGATTTCTGCATATATCTTTCAATGTTCCCTTTGGCATCCTTCCTGGAATTAGAATTTTACAGAAGGAAAAGATTCATTTTACCTACTTCGAAGCATTGATAATATTTGATGTGCAGGTTGTGGACATAACAGATCTACTAGAGATCTTAGGAAAGTTGAGGAATTTAGACTTATCAGAGGAATGTGTGCAAAGAGAAAAGTAAAGGTGAAGAGTGATTGGATAGCAACAGCAACTCTGTTTACTTTAAAAAGATGACTATACTACAGCTGTGCCTCTGAGTGGAAGGGATGGTTCTGTGATTTAGCCAGGCATAAAATGTGGGATATAATGAACAATTTTGAGAAATACTAGATGAGTATTTTTTAAACATCGTACAGTTCTAATACCATATGAGCTGCTAGATTTGGACTTCTCTTTGGCACAGAGATCTTTCCTGGACAGCAAAGCCATGTCTCTTGGAGCCAGCTGAAACCAGAATCCGATTTTGCAGACCACTGGCAGATCAAACCCATACATGTGCCACTTTCTGAGCCTAATGTTGTATTCCTAAGCCATCAGACCCACATGCTTATGCAGCCTTCTGTTGCTCTGTGGAGCTGAGACTTACACACGTACCTGATGTGCCATGTGGTACAAATCTTTAGCATCTGGCCACCTCCTCCTAGTTCCAGCATGGTTCGGCCTGTAGTGTGCACTTCTTATTAAGCTTGCTTCTCTCAATTTCACTCTCCCATAACTATTAAAGGTGCAATATTATCAGTGCTACAAATCATATGAAAGGGCAGCAATCATCACATTTCTGATAGCATAGAGGTATGAAATTCACTATACTGGAAGATCATATCTCAATGGAATGGGTGTTTAATATTGCTAACACCTTTGGGGCAAGGTCATAAGATTTAACATGTACTTCATATTACTGAAAGAGTGAAATCAATTAAGGAACAGATTAGACACTCATATAATTGTCTCTGATGGACTATTATTGATGACTAGTAATATAAGAAGTAGCAGTTATCCTTGAATATAGATCTCCCAGTTTTATTAAACCCAAGTACCAAGACATTATCTTTAATGTTAAAAGGGGAAAAAGACTGTGGGTGAAAAGTTAACTCAGTTACCACTGGCCTCAGACAGGGAAATCATGTGGTTCTGATGATAATTCTACCTGTAAGTTGACTTAATGATATCACAGAACTACAACAACATTTAATTGCCATGTTGCGGGTATCTTTTCTAGAAATCCTAAAATATTTTTCCAACTTTTGCTTCACTTTTTCATTTTTGCCTTTATGTTTGGAAATTCCTATTTCAGAACAGAGAAAGCACGAAACTAAGAAATACAAAATAATAAATGAAAACTCTATTTGGGACATAGTGTTTCGTCGCTTAAGCATTCCTTGAGTATTTATTGGGCTGGGTTCTAGTTGTGGCCACTTTTGTTTTCTTAAAATGTTCTGCTGTTCTTTAAGGGATTTTGTTGGGCAGAGGAGAGATAGCGCAATTGGTTAAGTACTTACCATGCAAACATGAGGAGTTTAGTTTGATCCTGAGCACACATGTAAAAATGTTGAGTGTATTAGTACACCTGTAATATCACCTATGAAGGTAGAGATAGGAAGTTCACTTTGGACTCATGGACCAGTCAGTCTAGACTGATTAGTGAGCTTTGCTCCCAAAGGTCCAGAGGTTGTTTTCCGGCCTCAACAACCATGTGCACACAGGGGTATGTTCACCTCCACACATGTGTACTTGCATACACACAAGCACTCATACACACATATCGGCACTCATATGAAGGTATTTTGTTATTACATTTTAGGGTGACAGTACAACATATACAATTCTATCCCCCAAACAGCTTTACAGTTTTAGAATAATATATTCTGAAACCACTGCATACATGGAAATGATTTCTCTAATTCAATATTTATGTTTACTGAATTCTGAAAATATTTCTCATATTGCTGATTAGAACATTAATCAGAATGACTTCCTGTCCTCATGGAACTCCTATCATATTGCCATGCAAAACTTTCAAAAGCAACATATCACAAGCTAATCTCAGAATGGGGAGATTGGTTCTGTGGTTTTAGGCACCTGCATGAAAAACCTGCTGGCCTGGGTTCAGTTTCTCCAGTACCCACATAACCCACACAAAGCCCAATGCAAAGTGGTGCATACATGGCACACATGCACACACACACACACACACACATTCTTGTATAAATAAATGAATGAACAAACAGATAAATAAATTAAAAAAATCATCACTTCTCTTTTAAACCAATTTTCAATTATTTTATTATCTTAACATAGTGAATACAACTATGGACATCTCTATGCTCATTTTCAAAATATTTTGACTTAGGATGGTCAGATTATAAATATGAGTCTAATTGTAAAGCTGTTTTCTCCACTTTACTACAAATTTCTCCATTTCATCACGCAAATCTATTTTCAAGTTTTATAGCCATTCAAATGACAGAATTAATATCATGCCAACAGGGTTTGCATGCAGGTGCCTAAAACCACAGAACCTTTTAAATTGTGTTGCTTTATATGATGTGGGGTATCTTTTCAGATGCTTATTGGTAGTTTGTATGCTTTGCTTGGCATGTCTATCCAGACACTTTACCCATTGTAACTGAGTTATCTTTGTATTGTTGACTAGTAAGAGTAGTTTTAAACATATTTTCAATATCTTTCATATTAGACATGATCATTTTAAATATTTCTAGCTATATTGTATAGTCATTTCATTCCACTGTGTCCTTGGAAGCACACTGTTTAAAAGTTTTGTTAAAGCTCAAGTTATCTGTACTTTCTTTTGTAATATGTGCATCTGGATTGATGTCTATGAAACCATTACCTAGTTCAAATAATGAAGACTGTGTCTCCTTGGTGGTCTAGTTGCTAGGATTTGGCACTTTTAAATAGGAAGACATACTTCCTATGTTTTATTTAAAGACATATAAGGTTTAAAGCAAATTTTGGACCTATCCTTTGTGAACTATTGCACATGATGTAGAACAAGACCCAACATCATTGTTTCCCTTGTGGATGTATTTCATAATAATTTCATAATAATTTGTTCAAAAGACTATTATTATTTCTCCTAAATTTTCTCAATCAAGTTATCATAAATATAGGAAATAATTCATTGACTAGCAATTACATTTTATAGTCTCTAAGTGGTGTCCTTGTAAGTGGTATTAAGGGATATTACAACTCCAGTTTACTATCATCTATCTGTTTATCTATCTATCTAATCTATCCTCTGTCATTATCATCATCTCTATTTCTCTCTCAGCTCTGATCTCTGTTCTTTCTTTCGCTCCCTGTACTCTTTCCTCCTTTTCTTCTTCTCTCTCCCTCATCATCCCCCTAATTCTCTCTCTCTCTCTCTCTCCTGCTATGATACTTGCCATAGGCACGAAATCAAATGACCCAAGAGACCATGAGCTAAAATATCCCAAGCCATGTACCAAAATAAACTTTCATCACTGAAAATTGATTATCTCAAGTATTTTGTCAGAGTGACAGAAAATGGACTAACAAATTAATTAAGCTTTAGTACAGTCCTTTCTTCATGAAGCCTGGCATCTACTACAGTGTAACAAAAATCTCATACCCTCCCCACTCTAGTGAGTTGCTTTGTTCACACATTGCCTTGTTATGTTTTCTTCCAGGTAATTAAACATACCTTAAAAACACTTCACATATTGCTTGCTTGATATTTAAAACCATGTTTAACTACTTATCTGGAACACAGACTGTAGCACTTTGTAACTTGAACAGTGCTTAGCCCATAGTTTGCCTTCAGCATGCTTATTTTTTCAAGTACTGCTAGTAAACAGAAGCAAAATAAAAATAAATACTAGGTAACCTTAGGCCAGCACCTATGTGTTAGGCTTTTCAGATAAACACTTTACACTTATTTTTTATTAATATTCGACAATCACATAATAGATAGGTTCAATATTCTCCCCAGAGTACAAATGAAGAATCTGAATGAACCCAACGTGGCTCAGAAAAATTGTGAAATAGGGTGTGGAAAGACTGTTAGAGTCACAGGTTGGGACATTAGGCACAGAGACATTGCCTCTTCCCCATAACTGATGGCTACCACCACAATACCCGACCCACAATCCCCATGGGGATAACTGGTATCCCCAAAAAGGAGTGTCCCTTGCAGAGGGGGGAGGGGAGGAATGAGGGTAAGGATGGTACCAACATGTGCTGTTTACACACTGAGTATGTACATAACTAATAAAGAAAAAAATGGTATATAAAAAAGAAACATAGCAGTTAAGCCCTTGCCTGTGAAGCCTAAGGACCCCTGTTGAGGCTCCATTCCCCAGGACCCACCTTAGCCAGATGCACAACTGGGAGCACGTGTCTGGAGTTCGTTTGCAGTAGATGGAGGCCCTGGCGTGCCCATTCTCTCTCTTTCTCTCTCTGTCTGACACTCTCAATTAAATAAAAATAATAAACAAAAAAATTTTAAAGAAACATTGCTGTAAGTGACACAGCCAGTTTGCAACTTCATGTAGTGTGACTCCATGTACCAATGAGCCCTCTGTTACTGAGTGAATATTTGTTCAAGGTCTGCTTCTTTTATATATATATATATATATATATATATATATATATATATATATATATATATATATATATTTGGAGAGAGAGAGAGAGAGAGTGCACCAGGACCTCTTGCCACTGCAAACAAACTCCACACACATGCGCCACTTTGTGCATCTGGCTTTACATGAGTACTGGGGATGCAAACCCAGGCTGTCAGCCTTTGCAAGCAAGTGCCTTAACTGCTGAGCCATCCCTCCAGCCCCTCAAGGGGCTTTTCACTCTGACACTGAGATGGATACTCTGCATAGAAAATTAATGTCTTTAAAGATTTTAAGCTTAGAAAATGATTAAAAAATAGTGAAGTCATTTGGTAGATAGCCTTATCTTGCCAAGGAGTTCAGGTTTATTCCCTTTGAGTACATTGAATAATATCAGATTTGATTGAGTTATCAAATCATTTTATTGTTTTATATTTCAACATGAAATTAGGATGTTATAGTGGTTTTATTGATAAAAATGATTAAATTACCCTGGAGAAATTAGATAATATTTTGGTAGAGTTTCATTTTGCCATATAGCCTAAGAGTAATTCTAAATTTCCCAGAAAACTTTAAAATTGCCGGGTGATGAGATGGCTTAGTGATTAAGGTACCTGTCTTCAAAGCCTAAGGACCTAACTTTGATTCCACAGTACTCATGTAAGCCAGATGCACCTGGTGGCTAGAGGGCTTGGTGTGCCCATTCTCTCCCTCTCTTTTCTTCTAGTAAATAAATAAACAAAAATAAAATATTAAAAGTTAAAAAAACATTAAAATTAAAAACCTTAAGAATTAAAAATTATAAATGGCAGATTAACTGAACAATCCATTAATTAGAAATGTGAAAACTATTTTCATTTTTCTGATGCCAAGAGAAATATTCCATAGCTTAAAATAGAGTTCAGAGAATGAAAAAAAGATAAAGATTGGAGAACACACTACTACATTTAATTATAAAATCATTAGAAATTATTACCTATGAAATTATCAGTTCAACCCTTACAATAATTCCAAATAAAGTAATAAGAAATAATGCAATTTAGAGATTTTTCTTGTTACAACTGCATACAACCTCCATAGCATGTTATATTTATTAAACATGTAATGACTTCAATGTTTCTCTTTGAAACCTCCACCAGACAAGACGGTGCCAAGGAAACATGACTCATGAACATATTTTACCAGGATTATTTAATATGTATGTTTGGATTACCTTGCCAACCCCTGGTCTAAGGAAGATGGGGTGTTAGTGAGGATAGGCTAGATTCATGAGGGCAGAATTGTTTTTCCTCACTCTTGTATTTTTAATTCCTATCCCAGTGCCTGAGACCTGGGAGGCAACTCAATACCACATTTCACTGACACGAAAATGTCATCAATTATCTGATATGTCATACTTTTAATTGTGATTAAGAAGAAAAGCAATCTATAACAAATAATTCTTCATTACTTTAAATTTTATTTACATATTTACTCATAATTTTATTGGAATAACAAATAAATAAGTATAAAGTCATTTTTTTGCACAAGGAAAATGAAAATAGAGGGAAGATAAAATTTTGAAAACAATCCTAAAATAATCCTATTCAGAGTTCGCCTTGTAGAATTATGTTTTAACTGAGAATGGTTAATTGCAATTTCTTATTGAAACATTATCCTTTATACTACAAAAGCATTGATAATGTGGTTATTCAAGAAACAATCCTCTACTTTCATTTCTTTGGCTTTTGTCCAAACACTCCCATTCAGTCTGTAATTTTGCTACTAGTGTTTTTTTTTTCTTTTTGATGTTGTGATAATGTCCAGCAGAAAGCCTATCTTCAAACAGTCCTTGCATACTCCTTTAATTGAAACCTCATTGTAACAAAGTCTCTCAGCCACAACAGCATCAGTCACAATCAAATCTGCAAGTGTGCACATGCACCAAAACCACTCTGTAGCCTTTCCATCACATGAAAGATACATCCCAGTTTTAGAAATGAGAGGTGAGAAATGTGATTTTTCTTTTTTTAATTTTTTTGAACTGTGATTTTTCTTTTTTATTTATTTTTATTTTATTTATTTGAGAGTGACAAACAGAGAGAGAAAGAGGCAGAGAGAGACAGAGAGAATGGGCACGCCAGGGCCTCCAGCCACTGCAAACGAACTCCAAACGTGTGCGCCCCCTTGTGCATCTGGCTATCGTGGGTCCTGGGGAATCGAGCCTCCAACAGGGGCCCTTAGGCTTCACAGGCAAGCGCTTAGCCCCTAAGCCATCTCTCCAGCCCGTGATTTTTCAAACTGATGAAATATGATAGAAAATATCAACATTGTCAAGAGGTAGATATGAATGATAGATTGTCATGGCATGTGCTATGTGAGGTGTAATAAATGAAGCATAGGGCTTGTGCCTTCCCCCTCCCATTTCTTTCCTAGCAACAGAGACTAAAGTTATAGTCATTTATAGCATCTTCCCATGTGACACTTGTCATCAGAAAACAGTTTCCTCCCAGAATATATAACATTTTAGTTTAATAAGTAAAATCTCTCTTTTTATTGATATTTTAATAACCTACATAAGAACCAGTATTGTTCTGGTCAATGAGTATAATAATCACATACCCTATATCCACACAACACATCTTGTAATTAAGAAGGCTCATATTGTCAATAAGTAATACTAATTAAATATGATAAAACCAGAGTAACACAGTCTGTGGTATTATAGATAGAGAATGATTGAGTTGGGTGAGTGTTTGCTAGGCAACTTTCAGAGTAGAAAGAACACATTTGAAGTGCCACCTCAGAATAGCCTTCACTTAACTTCCCTGTTTGGAGGAGGTGGGTTTATTTTTTTTGCAATAAAATTCCCAAATGAGTTGTAACTTTGAATTTAAGGGAAACTTAAATATTTCTTGCCCTTAAAAAAGCTACTCATAGCTGGGTGTGGTGGCGCACGCCTTTAATCCCAGCACTTGGGAGGCGGAGGTAGGAGGATTGTATTAAGTTCAAGGCCACCCTGAGACTCCATAGTGAATTCCAGGTTAACATGGGCTAGAGTGAGACCCTACCTCGAAAAAAAAAAAAAGCTACTCATGCTTTCCCCCCTTGTTTGTGAGCTGATTAAGTAAGAAAATCTACACAATACAGAGTATATTTCTGTGAAAAGATGAATGATAGCCTCATGTTTGGAATTAAGGTGGAATATAAATTGTGTTGATTTTAATCTCATATAACATCATTTTATCAGAGAACTATTATTATTATTATTATATTACTATATTGCCTTATTAGATTTTAGATATTTGCTGTATATAATCACCTGTCATCATACTTTCAAGCTTTGCCTTAACTTTTATTCTAATAAGAGCAAAATTAAGAGTAAACATGTAGAATTACCAAAATTATGAGTCCTGACTCTTTGAGGGTGTTTAAGGGAGATTCATCACACTGAGCCAAAGTACTCTGCATCACATGTGGTGACATTTTCACTTAAGTGTCGCTTGATGGCAGCATAGTGAAATTGCAATGAAAGTTTCTGACTTCTGAGCACTAAACTAATGAACTGGTGGATGAATCATGATGCTATGGCTGTTTTGTGACAGATAAAACATACCAATGTTTTTTTTTTTTCCCCCAATAAGTTAAAAAGGAAAGTATTATTTTAAAATTTTTATTTTAACGTGCGTCCTGGGGCTTCACAGGCAAGTAAGCAATCTCTCCAGCCCCCAAAAGGAAAGTATTTTAAAAAACACATTATAAATGTTATTTAAAATTTTTATTTCATTAAAATAGTGTCCATGGGCAATTTTTTTCTATTGTATAGTACATTTTAATTAGGAGATGGGGCTAAATAGAAAAACTGAATGTGGTCTGTCTTATGGACTGAATTAATCCTCAAAATTTATATATTGGTGTCTTAACTCCTGATAGCTTTGCATGTAGATCTATTTTCAGATCAGGACTTTATAGAGGGAGCAAGTTGGAAGGAAGCCATGAGGGTGGGTCTCAATCTCTCATGATTATTGTTCATGTAAGAAGAGATGTAGACACAGGCACATTGGGTAGACTGTGAAGACACAAGGAGAAGAAAGCTCATCTTTAAGCCTGAGAAAGAAGCCTCATAGAAACCAAATATTCAAATATCTAGATCTCAGAGTCAGCCTCCAGAATTATGAAAAAGTAATTTTTGTTGTATACACCACCCTATGTTATTTTGTTACAGAAGCCCTAACAGACTAATACAGTTTATAGGCTCTTGGGTTAGCATTCTGAAATGAAAAGAAAACAAGCAAACATAAAAGCAAATACAACTATTTGCAAGAGAATGTGACAAATTTTGTAGCAGATATATGCTAAGAGTGTGATGGGATCTTGATGGCAGAGGGATACCTTCTTTCAGATGCTTGTGGGAGGCTTATTAAAAGAATATTTGATGAGAATCTTGGACAGAATATCATTTTTTTATGCAGAGACTTCAGAATGAGAAGGAACATTATTTAGGAGTAAAAGATATAACTAGCAATAGATAAGAGCACAGGGAGGGTGTCATGAGAATCTTGAGTTCTTATTTTGCTTTTGTCTGGAGACAGCATTGGACAGGTAATTTGATAGATATGATCAATTAAATCTAATTGTGATTAGTAAGTCATATAAAGGGAGATACTTATTGTCTAAATCATTCCTTTCTTGAAATGGTTTGACGTGGTTTGCAACCAAAGACATATAGTACAGACAGGACACTGAGTACACTGGGTAAGAAGAGAGAGAAGCAGAGCTAGTGGAGCAGAAAAATGTGATGACCAAAAGACCCGTGCATTTTCAATGACTGAACAATGTTTTTTCCTTACTGGACCCAGGACACAAACAGAAAGAAATTAGAAAGTCAGAAGCAGTCCAGTGTTTTACAATGTCATCTTTTCAGTGTCCACAATGAATAGACTCATTCTAACGCATTGAATGGAAAACAGCTTTCGAATTATATTGTATTTGGGGAAACTGAATGCTGTACTTGACACCATAATCAGCATGTTGCCACTAATGTGACAAGAGTTTTGGTGTTGCTTTTTATAGTATTCCATTCTGCACAAATTAAAGGCTTGACTTTCTATTGAGGGAACATCCCTATAGATTCCAATGGAGCCCACATCAACAATGCAAGCATTACTCTAAGGATCTGACTAGAGTCGGGCACAGTTTGAGGTATGCTGAAAGTTGTTGAGTAACATGTGCCTCTAAAACCTTTCCTAAACAACTGCCTTTGATCTGCTGAGCTTTTCACAAGAGATGCTAAACAATGACAAAATATCTTGTAACTATAAGTAAACCATGACAGATTAGTAATCTGAGAATCAAGCCAATCAGTTAATGGCTTTTAAGAAAACTCTGGCCCTCAGCAGAGCCAGAACACTGAGTTATGAAAGCAGCATAAGCATATGATACAAACAAGACCACTAATACAAACATGAAGACCACACTGCAGAAGAAGTTTGATATCTTAGCTTCTCTGAAAAAAATGATTTACCTTTATTATAGTACATACCTGGTAAAGATAAAGGAGGATGAACCAGTAGTCATTAAATAATATTGCTTGCATGACACATGAATAATAACTTTTACATGTTAATGGACTGATAGAAAGATATTTTTAACATTTCTTCAAGTCCATTAACCCCAAATTTAGCAAAGTTTGAAAGTCTCACAGAGAAATAATTTATAATTGTCATTTATATTTATCTCTTTATCTATATTTTGCTACTTCAAATTCTACATCCCTAAATATCAAACATTTTACATAATTCCTTTTAAATACTTTTCCTATGGAAAACATGAATTTGAGAATATTAAAATGTTATTTATAGGCACACTAGTACTTTTGGAAACTGAAGGATCAGTTTAAAATAGCAATGCTGCTTACTTAACATGCAGTTTGTAGATTCTAGAGAAAATAATCAGTGACCCAATGTTTTCATTAATTCTAAGCACATATATCAAAACATATACTTCTAAGATAGGAGGGAAGAGGAAGACTACTCGTTTGTTCTGGCAGTAATGGGTTTTGTGAACTATGCACTAATGATAAAATCTCTTATTGTCCAACTATTTTGGAGGGGGAAAGACAAGGCTGTTATATGCTAGAATGATTTTTTAGGCAAAATAGTTGGTCTGTATTCTTGAACAAGCTCCAGCAATGAAGAGCAGTTTATTCTTTGTACTCTATTCTTGTGTTCTAAATTATAGACATTGATAGTGTATATTGCTGAAGACTCTTCTTTTCATGTTTTCTAAGGTGGAGAAGATATCCCTGTCTAGATACTGTCCAGATACTGCTACTGAGCACTGAGTGTAGAATAAGGATGATGTCATTGGTAAAGCACCAGTTTTAACTCCCTACCTGGATTTTCATGTCATGTGGTAAGCATTTCCTGCTGGGCAAAACATCAAAGAGCCCATGAGAAGTCTTACATAGTTTATACAGATAGGATTTAGTTGACACTGATTAGAAATTTATTTATTTATTTATTTAATCTTTTTTTATTAATTAGCTTTTTATTCAGCAAATACAGTCAGTTTGGTAGCATTGTTAGGCTCATCCGTGACCTACCCCTCCCCTTGGCCCCTCCTTGTTGAGGCATATGGGTCATGCATTGTGGAGTTATCCCACAGTTATGAGTAAGATAAATGGCTCTGCATATCATGACCCAACACGTAGCTCTGACATTCCTTCTACCCCCTCTTCCGCAAAATTTCCCTGAGCCATGTTGGGTTCATTTTTGGTCTGCTTCAGTGATGAGGTCTTAGGGGCCTCTGAGGCTCTGGCTCTCTGATTTGGTAGGAGTTGATTTTTCTCTGTGTTGATCTCCTTCCCCCTTGTGCTGGTATCCAGTTCATCAGGAAATTTATTAAGCAGTCACAGCTACGCACCAGAGCCATGTGGTCAACAAAAGTCTAATGCTGTTACCTATAAAGTAATATGGAACTCTCATATCTGCATGATAGGCAACTAAGCAGTAATCCATAACTTTAGACAGCACTTAAAAATGACTCATTCAGGCTGGAGAGATGGCTTAGCAGTTAAGATACTTGCCTATGAAGCTTAAGGACACAGGTTCAATACCTCAGGACCCATGTAGGCCACATGCACAAAGTGGTACATACATCTGGAGATCATTTGTAGTGTCTGGAGGCCTTGGCATGTCTAAGGACTTCCAGTCAAGATGGCATCTGCCTAACCATACTTCACCTTCTGGGGAAGGAAAGGGAAGACCTTTAGGGTTCATTGGGATATATAAGGGTTTGCATATTCTAGTAGACCTCCAGTGGGAGGGCACGGAGGAGCAAGTAGGGAATCTGCTAACTCCCACATTCCCCGGTAGTCCACCAGTCCCCTAATCCCCTCAAGCAGCCATCCTAGTCACATTCCCAGCTCCAGGTTTCTCCTACATTAACCACACGCTAAGTGGACCCAGGCCAGTAGGCCAGCGTAGCTCCATGATCAAATGCCATCACACTCTTGGCCATCCCCATCTCCTGTTCCTGGACCCAGGCAAGCAGGCTACCAGCCCCATCCCCACCCCATGCCCTAGGCTTTCCAGCCACCTCAGAACTCCACTCACCTCTGCTTCCTCCCACCCCAGTACATGGACCCAGGCCAGCAGTCTAGCTTTTCCCCAGAGACCTACAAGTGCAAACATTGTCCCACTCACCACTGCCACCCCCCCCCATGAGTGGACATAGGCCAGAAGGCTAGTGTACCCACAGGGGACCTCCACAAGTGTGATATCCCCATATCCCCACCCAGCCTTGTCACAGGACACAGTAGTCCCATATACCACCTGGTACACCATCCCAAGGGTCCTGCTGTAGCATTCTGTCACCATTCAGCATCTCAGAACCACCACACATTCCCATCTGCCTCCCCCCCCCCCCCGTGCAGCCCAGCCCCAACACAAGTCTGCTTTGTCCCATTCTCCCATACCCCCTGTCCCCTCGGACCACCTGACCACACATTCCCCTACCTCAAATCACAGAACAAAAAGCCCCTTCATCAGGTACCCAGGCTCCCACCAGAGCCTCATGGGCTCCTTCCCACTGACCAGGCAGACTCTATTGCCTTCAGAAGCCTAGTGGAAGCAAACATAAAAAGTAATAGTAACTGAAGATACTTCAAGGGTAGAATACAGCTTCCTACTAAATTAAATAAGATCCCTACCTTGTGGTTGGCAAACCATAGTGCAAAACAAATAATGTGAAAATCAAATGCAAGTAAATCCAACAAGATTGCCCAGTCCCACAATGGATGTCTCTGATCAAAACATAGAAGAGACAATGGGATCAGAGACCCAAAATAAAGATACAAGCTATGCATCCCTGACCAAGCAAATAAGTCACAAAAGGAACAATAATTGTATGAGTGCTGCCCTTGCTAGATTAGACTGGATAGAAAAGAACAAGGAAAGGCAAGGTAACTGAGAAATCCTGCTGGAGATAAGCTGAAAACCTCCTCCATGTAGACCAGCTGACAGAAATCTGGAACAAGGCATGCTTCATGCAGTTCAATGAGAGAGAGAAATCACCAGTGAAGATACTCAACAGTGGACACTGCAAGCCTTATATTTGGCCAGCCAGGACAAATGAGCGAACGTGTGCAATAGTGGAACATCTGTTATAGGAGAAACCAATTGCCCTCTTATCTAACTGGAGGCCTACTGTATGGGAGGGAATATATCCCTCATACTTAAAACCTACAACAGGGGTAGTTATGACACTAGGGGTATAATGTCTGCTGCTGTCTGGCTAAATGTATATACTATGCTCACCAAACGGCCCAGTAAGCACTCCTCTTAATGTTCATACCCATATATTAATGCTACTTTCACTTTTGGTTTCACAACCTTCTCTTGTCAGATGGCAGTGACCTTGGGATGACTCAGAAGGCACCATGGTACTGAGAAGATAAGACAGAGGAGTGTTCAGCACTGAAATATCTCTATCACAGCTTCCGAGGCTCAGAGTTCATTACAGAAGAGGTGGTGGAAAGAATGTAAGAGCCAAAGGAAGGGTAAGACTCCTTACAATTTGCTACTCCAGACACAAAATGGCCTGGATATCTATGACCTCATAGTGCCTGACACTATGTACACAAGGCCATCATAAAAGGAGGAAAAGATCATGACATCAAAATAAAAGACTTATTGAGAGGGAGAGGGATATGATGGAGAGTGGAGTTTCAAAGTGGGGGGAGGGAGGGAATTACCATGGGGTGTTGTTTATAATCATGGACATTGTTAATAAATAAATAAATAAATAAATAGGAGCTCAATGAGAAGCTGGCTAAGTTCAATGAAGACATAAAAAACTGCAAGGATGAGTTCCAAGAAGCATTAAGAAAATCAGAAAATGATGTGAAAAGGGAAATTGACAGAGGGATGGAAACTGTAGATTAAAAAGTGGTAGAAAATACAAACCAAATTTAACAAGCCTAAAACTCTATAGAATCTGTCAAGAATAGAGTCAGCCATATGGAGCATAGATACTCAGAACCGTTAGACTAAACAGAAGAAACAGTTCATGAGTCTAAAAGTTTCAATAAGTTCAAAATTTTTTGTGAACACAACATAAGGGAACTGTGGGATACCCTTAAACGTTCCAACATTCAGATCATGGGAATACCAGAAGGCTAAAAAATTCAAACCAAGGGCTTGGAGAATTTATTCAACAAAATTATTGAAGAAAACTTTCCCACTCTTTCAAAAGAAAGTTCCATCAAGTTTCAAGAAGCTAACAGGACACCAAGCAGACTGGTCCAAAGAGAAATTCTCCAAGACATATTAAGACTCCAAACATTGATAACAAAGAGAAAGTCCTAAAAGTATCTAGGGAGAAACAACATCTTACATAAAAAGGTAATCCCAATAGAATTACTTCAGACTTCTCAATGGAAACTCTGAAAGGCAGAAGGGCCTGGAATGGAACACAGCAAGAAAATTGATGAAACAAAGAGCTGATTCTTTGAAAAAATACACAAGATTAATAAACCCCTGGCCAAATTGATCAAATGAAAACAAGTGATGCTTCAAATTAACAAAATTAGAAATGAAAAAGGAAAGATCACATCAGACATAAGTGAAATTGTGGGAATCATCAGGTCTTATTTCAAAAACCTCTACCCCACAACACTGGATAATATGGAGGAAATGGATGAATTCATGGACACATACCACCTACAAGAGCTAAACTCAGCACAATTAATCTCCTAAACAAAACTATCAGACCCATTGAGATTGAAAAGGTAATCAAAAACCTCTCCAAAACGAAGAGGCCAGGACCAGATGCCCTCTCAGCTGAATTCTATCAAGCCTTTATGGAAGAATTGAAACCAATTTTTCTCAAATTGTAACATAATCAAAGAACAAGGAAAGCTCCCCAACTCCTTCTATGAAGCTAGCATCACCCTAATACCAAAACCAGGTAAAGATTCCACAAGAAAAGAAAACTATAGGCCTATTTCCATGATGAAAGTCCCTGATGGAAGTCTATAATCAAAACATAGAAGAGACAAGAGGAATTGAACACCAAAATGAAAACATAAGCTATGCAATCCTGGTCAACCAATTAGCAGAACTGGCAGAAAATTAACAAAGGTTCAACAAATGCATGTATGCTGTCCTCACTAGATTAGACCTAATAGAAAACAAACAAACAAACAAAAAAACAGGAAGACTACCAAAGACTGTTAAGTGATGTGTAGGAGAGAAAAAAAAAAATAAAAAAGAAAGAAACAAACAAACAGAGGACCTCATTGAACAGCTGGCTAAGCTCAATGAAGACAGAGGATGAATTCCAAGAAGCATTAAGAAAATCAGAAAATGACATGAAAAGAGAATTCAACAGAGGGATGGATACTATGCATAAAACAGCAATAGAAAATGCAAACCACATTGGACAAGTATAAACCTCTACAGAAACTCTCTAGAACAGAGTTAGTCATGTAGAGGACAGAATCTCAGAACTGGAAGGCATAACAAAAGAAACAGACCAAAGGCATGGAGAATTTATTTAACAATATTATCAAATAAAAGTTTCTCATCCTCTCAAAAGAGAATCCCATTAAGATACAAGAAGCTAACAGAACTCCAAATAGACTGGACCAAAGGAAAAATTATCAAAGACATATTATCATTATAACTCTATACATCAATATCATACCTCAAAAGGGCCCCAGCTGCAACTAAGAAAAATTGACAAAACAAGCAAGGGTGCTGTTTTCCTGATGAACCAGATACCAGCACTAGGGGGAAGGAAATCGACACAGAGAAAAATCAACTCCTACCAAATCAGAGAGCCCGAGCCTCAGAGGCCCCCAACACCTCATCACTGAAGCAGACCAAAAATGAACCCAACATGGCTCAGGGAAATTTTGCGGAAGAGGGGACGGAAAGAACGTCAGAGCCACATGTTGGGTCATGATTTGCAGAGACATTTATCTTACCCATAACTGTGGGTTAACTCCACAATGCATGACCCATATACCTCAACAAGGGGGGGGGCAGGAGGAGGGGGTAGGTCACAGATGAGCCTAATAATGGTACCAAACTGACTTTATTTGCTGAATACAAAACTAACTAATAAAGAACAAAAGAAAAATAAATTAAAAAAAAAGAAAGTTCTAAAAGCAGCTAGATAGAAACAGCACATTACATACAATGGTAACTATATCAGAATTACTTCAGACTTCTCAATGGAAACCCAGAAACCAGAAGGGCTGGGAATGGAACAATGCAATGTCAAAGAATCTATGGCTTCCAGCCCAAACTAATATACCCAGCAAAATTATCCCTCATAATAGATGGTGAAAGAAAAAATTTCCACAATAAAATTCAGCTTCCAAATTATATGAACACAAAGCCTCCCCTGCAGAGAGTACTTCAGAAATTCAGGAATATTAATGGTACTCTCACTTCTGGTTAGAGAAGCTTCCATTTTCAGGTGGCAATGACCACTGGGATGACACAAAAGGCAACAAAGTGTTGAGAAGAAGAGACAGAGGAGTGTTCAGCACTGAAACATCTCACATCCTCCAAGGCTCAGGGTCCATTGTGGAAGAGGTTGTGGAAAGAAAGTAAGAGCCAAAAGAAGGGTACCACTCCTTACATACAACTGTCCGGACAGAACTTGGCCTCGATATCCAGGACCTCATAGTGCCTAGCAATACCTACACAAGACCATCATAATAGGAGAAAAAGATGATGACATCAAATTAAAAGAGAGACTAATGGAGAGAGGGAGGGGATAACAGAGAGAACAGAGTTATGAAGGGGAAAGTGGGGGAGGGGAGGGAAATACCATGGTTTGTTGTCTATAAGTATAGAATTTATCAACAAATTTGTATATATATGAATGAAAATTATATATAATTTATTATATTTATTATATATATGTGTGTATATATGAATGCAATTTGATGAAACAAAGATTTGGTTCTTTGAAAACATTAACAAGATTGATAAACCCCTGGCCAATTTGGTCAAGTGAAAAAAAGAGATGCTTCAAATTAACAAAATTAGAAATGATAAAGGAGAGATCATAACAAATGTAAATGAAATTGGAGGAATCATAAGGACTTGGTTCAAAAACCTCCCACCAAAAAATTAGATAATCAGGAGGAAATGGATGAATTCCTGGACACATTCCACCTACCTCAGCTAAACCCAGAGCAGATTAATATCCTAAACAAACCTATCACGCTCACTGATATTAAAAAGGTAATCAAAAACCTCCCACAAAAGATGAGTCTAGGACCAGATGGCTTCTCAGCCAAATTCTATCAAACCTTCATGGAAGATGTAAAAGAAATTTTTCTGAAATGTGCTACATAACTAGAGAACAGGAAAAGCTTCCCAACTCCTTCTATGAAACTGGTATCACCCTAATATCAAAACCAGACAGAGATACTAAAGTAAAGAAAATTATAAGCCTATATCCTTGATGAAATTAGATGTAAAGATCCTGAACAAAATCCTTGTAAACAGAATTCAACAACACATCAAAAGCCTTATCCAACTTGATCAAGTAAGCTTCTTCCTAGGAATGCAGGGGTGGTTCAACATAAAGAAATCTGTCAATGTAATATAGCACATAAATAAGCTTCAGCACAAAAGCCACATTATCATTTTGATAGATGCAGAAAATGCCCTTGACAAAATACAACATCACTTCATGATTAAAACATTGGAGAGAATAGGCATGGATGGTTTATAAATCAACATATTAAAAAGTATAAATAAAGCCCTTAAAGCCCAAATAATACTTAATGGGGAGAGACTGAAGGAATTCCCATTGGAATCAGGCACAAAATGGGTGTCCACTCTAACCTCTGCTCTTCAGCATAGTACTGGAAGTCCTGGCTTAAGTAATAAGACAGAAGAAAGAAATAAAGGGATACAAAATGGAAAGGAAGAAGTAAAGCTAGTCCAGTTTGTGGATGATATGATTATGTAACATAAGAGACCCAAGAACCTCCATCTCAAAACTCTTAAAGATGATAAACTTCTTCAGCAAAGTAGCAGGATACAAAATCAATGCAAAAAAAAAAAAAAATCAGTTGCCATTCTATTTGCAAAAGACAAAAAACACAGAGAAAGAAATACATGATATTGTTCCTATACAATGAAAACATTTAAAAAAAAAAAGCACTCAAGAAAGAAATTGAGGAGGAGTAGAAATTGGAAAGACCTCCTATGCTCTTGGATAGGTTAAATTAACATTGTGAAAATGGCAATCTTACTAAAGGCAATATACAGATTTAATGCAATACCAATAAAATTTCCAATATTTTTCTTCACAGAGATAGGAAAAATGATCTCAAAATTCAAATGGAATGGCAGAAGGCCTTGGATATCCAAGCATATCCTCATTAAAAGAAACCCCTCTGGAGGCATTGCCATATGTGATCTAAAGCTATATTACAAAGCCATAGTTATAAAAGCAACGTGGTACTGGCATAAAAATAGGATTATAGACCAATAGAACAGAATTGAGGACCCAAAGTTTAGGTCAAGTAACGATAGCTACTTCATATTTGACAAAGGCCCTAACATTTTACGCTGGAAAAGACAGCATCTTCAACAAATGGTACTGGGCAAACTGGAAAACCATATGCAGGAAAATGAAACTCAATCTACACATCTAGCCATGCACAAAAATCAAGTTCAAATTGATCAAAGTCCTCAATGTAAGCCCAGAAACTCTGCTACTACTGGAAGACAAAATAGGAGGAACTTTACATGATATGGGAATGGGAACAAAAAAACCAAAAACAAAAACTTCCTGAACAAAACCTCAGTAGCTCGGGTATTTGAACAATCACTCAACCATTGGGATCTCATGAGGGTGAAATGTTTATTCACAAACATACAATAAGCAGAGCCAATAGATTACCCACAGAATGGGAGAAATTTTTTGCTGGCTATACAACTGACAGAGGCCTAATTTCTAGAATCTACAAAGAACACAAAAACCTAAGCAATAAAAAAAAATCAAACAACCTACTCACAAAGTGTGGCCAAGAACTGAATACAGAGTTCATGGAGGAAGAAAAGCAATGGCAAACACACCATTAAGAAAATGTTCATCATCCCAAATCATCAGGGAAATGCAAATTAAAACAAGTGTGAGATTCCACTTTACCACAGTAAGGATAGCAAACATTAAAAAATCAAATGAAAAAAAATGCTGGTAATTATGTGGACAAATAGGAACCCCCATTCAATGTTGGTGGCAATGTAAGATGGTACAACCTCTATGGAAAGCAATTTGGAGACTCCTATAAAGGTTGACTATACACTTACCAACAGACCCAGTTATTCCCTTACTGGGCATTAACCTTAAAAGCTCCATGCCTCCGTTCAGAGATATTTTCTCAACCATGTTTATAGCTGCTCAATTCATAATAGCAAAGAGCTGGAATCAACCCAGATGTCCATCATTAGAGAAATGGATAACCAAGATGTGGTATATCTACATGATGGAATTCTACACAGTGATAAGAAAAAAAAATGACAGAGTGAAATTTGAAGAAAAATGGTGGAACCTGGAAGAGCACTTTATTAGTAAACTCACCCAATCATAGAAAGATAACCGTCACATGGCCTCACTCACCTGAATCTGCCCGAGATGCTGACATACATAATAAGCATCTTGAGGACCAGACAATAGGGATGGTAAGGATGGTGGGGAATCAAAATGGGACCCAAATGGTAATGGCACCATAAAATTCTATATCCTAAAAGAAAGACTAAATGGTTGAACCTTCATCAGGTCCTTAGAGGGAACACATGAACCACAGGGCCCTAGAGAGGGTATGATGAAGACTAAACATAACCTTTTCCTGTTTCTTTTTCTCTCTCTCTCTCTTCTCTCTTTCTGTTTTATATTACCTATATTTTTCTTCCTTTTCCTTGGCACAGGCCTATAACTCCCAGTATGAGCATGCAGTTAATATCTACAGTGGGCTGTTGATCAGAGAGACCTACAAGGTTTCCCAAAAGAGGACAGATTTATGCCAGAGAAGTTGATGACCCAGCAAAGGTTAGTAGTGACAGCCTACTGCTGAAGACACCATATGCCATTGGTACAGAACATGGAGTGACCTGGCTAGAATCTGGAACAGAGTCAATCCCCAGACAGTTAGCTTGTCTAGTGTCAGAAGGTGCTACATGAGTGACTAAGGGGAAAATGATGAACACCTGTCCAAGCAGCTCATGGTCTAAGCTACTCAGCAACAAACAACCTGACATGATGCTCACACAAGTGAAATAGTGGCACACAGCCATGGTGGGTAACCATCTGCTCCTGATTTGGTTAATGGATCTGCTCAGTGGAATTATATTAGTCAGGGTTCTCTAGAGGAACAGAACTGCTAGAATGAATTATTTTAAAAAGGTGATTTATTGGATCAGCTCACAGTAGTCCAATAGCAGTTGCAGGCCCGAGAATCACCGAACCTGGTAGCTGCTCAGTCCACGTGGCCAGATGCCTCAGCAGTCCCAACCCGGCACTGCAGATGGTGTCGGAAAGCCTGGAGGCTTCCTGAGAAGCTGCAGGGTTTTGATCCACGGGGGTCTTCAGTTGATGCTGGTCGTTAGTCTGCACTGGTCTTCAATCCATGCTGGAAGGTACCAAGCAGCTCTGGCAGCCAAGTGGAAGGAAGGAAGGAAGGAAGGAACTCTTTTTACCCAGAGCTTTCTTGTATCAAGTCCCAATCTGGGCAGGGATGCCCATTCTGGGGGAAGGGCTCACCCTGGGGGAAAGACTTCCTCCTTTAGTTGATCCTTCCTAGAAGCAACCTGTGGATTACTAAACAGATCAAGTTGACAACACCTTAACTATCACAAGTCCACCCCTTGTCAACTTGGCATCAAATCATGTTGCCGTACATAATACTTAATTTTCAAATGAAAACAATAACAAGCTCATAATTCCGCCTAACATGGCATAACTATCCCACGTACAACCAGAACCACAAAATCTTCCCCCCAACACAAAGATTAGTCTCTAATATAATGGATCTAATAAAAATTCAACAGTTAGCTAATGATATAATCGTAATATTGGTGTAGATACATACAAACACTTTGTTATTAAGGCAGAACAGAAACATTGCAATCACAGTCCTTGTTTCTGTAACTGGTCACGTGGCCTTAGCTGGTATTTGTAACTGCCTTCTTCTACTACCCATTCTGTATTTCCTCCACCTTCAGCAAGCACCTCATCAGGTCTTGGTTCTTTACCTGGAGAGGTAACCCATACCTTCATTCCTGAAGGATCTGGGCCATTTATCACACTACTTCTATTGGGTTGTTGCAGTAGTCCATTGACTTTGACAACAGGACATGGTAACATTAACAGATGCCCTAAAGGATCTCCTGCACTCCAGACATACTCTTCCTTACCTCCATTGTGGAGGAGCAGTCCAATTTCCCCCTGGTAATCTGCATCAATCACCCCTGCTATCACTGTAACTCCTTTCTCAGCCTGTTCACTCAAGGGCATTAGGAGCCCAAAGTGACCAGGAGGAAGTCTTAGCTTCCAGTTCAATGGAATGTTCTTTGTGTCTCCTGGCAAAAGCACTCCCCCCTCTGGGACCAAGACTTGTAGTACAGCAGAGCATAAGGTTGCGGGAACAGGAAGCAAAAATCTAGCTAATGGGTCACTTGGGGTGATGGTAAGTGGGACCATTCCCATTTCCACCCCTTGGTTCCTGGATCTGTGAATCCAGGCTATAGGAGAAACAGTACCATATATAGGATGCTGATTCAGAGCATATACAGCCTGCTGGAGGACACTCCCCCAGCCCTCCAAGCTATTGCCACCTAGTTGGCACTGTAGCTGTTTCTTCAAAAGGCCATTCCACCATTCTATCATGCCAGCTGCTTCAGGATGGTGGGGCACATGACAGATTCAGGTTCATTGAGATGAACTTCCAGAGCAGGCACAGTTATGGAGGAAGGGATATTTATTGAAGCTTACAGATCCACGGGAAGTTCCATAAATGGCAGAAGAAGCTGGCCTGCTTTCACAGGACCAAGCAGAGAGAGAGAAGTACAAGCCAAAAAGCCAAAAGCCACAGCACACTTCAGGAACTCCTGCTAGGCACACTTTTCATATCTTTAGATTGCAATCTGAAACCCACCACCATACCTTAAGATCCACCCAGTGACATTGCCTCAAGCCACGGGGCTAAGGATGCAAACTACAAACAAATAAACAACTGAATATATTGGGGGCCATCTATTCTATTCAAACCACCACAGGAATAGAGCCCATAGCTGATTCTGGGAAACAAGTCAGAACCATATCCAAAAAATGAGCCCACTCTCCATTACCAAGCTCCCACAAATTGTGGAATACAAGAGGGCCTACACCTATTAAATTCTCTCTAAAATAATGATGGTTATTCCATTTATGTGGTGCTGACTTCAGTCTCCATTCAGAATTTGCTTCTTTATTTTAGATGGACGCAGTACCTGAGGAGAAAATTAGGCCATCGCAGCTCACCAGGGCCCCAGCTGAAACCATAGAGTAATTAGGGAAATGAGCAAGCATTCTACTTTCTTGGTCAACCTGGTATCAGCACAAGGGCAAAGGAAATAGACACAGAGAACACTCAACTCCTACCAAACCATATATCCAGAGACACAGAGAGTGCCAAGACCTCCTCACTGAAGTAGACCTAAAACAAATCCAACATGGCTCATGGAAGAGGGGGTGGTTAGAGCCACATGTTGGGACATTATGAGCAGAGACATTGCCTCTTGCCCATAACTGATGGCTAACCCCACAATGAATGACTCACATTCCCCAATAAGGAAGGTCCCTTTCAAGGGGGGAGGACAGGGAGGAGGCTAATGATGGTACCAACATGGCTGAATACACACTGTGTACACAACTAATAATAATAATAATAATAATAATAATAACAATAAGAAAAATATATTAAAATGATGTATACAGTAATGATGCATATATGTGATATATATATATATATATATATATATATATACATATATATATATGAAGAAATGGTAACAGAGGAAATATAGACATGGAGTACTAGAAACAATGTTTCTTATATTTTTTGGGGGGTATGCATTTGTTTACAGCTATTATTCTTACAGAAATAATTTGTTGGTGAATAACAGCTATTTTTTTTCCCTTTCTCTTTTACTTTTTCTTTATTCCTTCCTTGCTTTTCTTTTATTTATTTATTTATTTAGTTTTCTTTATTTTCTTTTTCTTTATTTATTTTTGAGATACAGACTTATTCTAGAGCTTAGGCAGTCCTTTAATTCATGGCAATACTCCAGCATTAGCCTCACAAGTGCCAGCATTATAGTCAAGAGCTGCCATGTCCAGTACCTTTATTTCAGTTTACAGAGCAGATTTTTCAACAATTATGTTGAAGTCTTTAATGTAAATAATATGTATATATAATGATAAGTAGTTTTCAAAGTACAAACTCAATAGCTTCAGAAAACCTCCTACGTTTGTTTGCTTTCTTTGTGAGTGCTTTAATGAAAGCCTATATTTTTCTTTTAGCTCAGTACTGTAACATTTACAATAATGTGAAATAGGGAAAATACTGATGACTATAATACCTGAAGTGATATTTAAGTAAAGAAGATGGTAGGGAAGATTAAGGATAAATTCATACATCAGTCTTTTACACATTTATATGTACTTATTGTTTTTGATATGAACTAATATATTGGTCTTAAAAATAATCTGATCATGTGTCTCTTCATCTTCTAATTTTGATGGTTAAATATCTTAAATAACTTGGAATTCACACTAAAAAAATTTTAAAATGGAATTTAATACTCCTTTTCAGAGTTCTATGAAATGCTTTAAAAACTGAACAAAATATTCCTGGGCTATCAAGTTGTAATTTCCATTTGACATGGAAATCATAGAATCATTTTTTTTTTACTTTTAAATTCTATCTGTAATATTTGCATAGATGGGCACTTGACCTTAAAATTAACAACTTGAATTTGTCTCTGTTGAACTTTACTTTATCACAAACTTTTTTTTCCCTACCATTACACATAAATCTTATGTAGTGAAGTGGCTGAGAAATGAACCATGACACTTTAGGGACACTCAACACATCGAGTTTGTGAACCTACTCTAAGATGTTTTGAAGTATTCAAAGTTTCTCTATCACTTGAAGATCCATTAATATCTTTGAAGATTTTGATTTATAAAGAGAAACATCAAGTTCATTGATCAATACTTGAATTTTGAGCCTTCCAGAATGGATTTACCCTAAACATTATTTGTGATGTATCTCACATAAATTTAAAAAATTATACTGAGCAGTAAGCATTAGGAAATTAATAATCCACTTTAGAGTAAGATGTGAAAATACTGAGATATGAGATTGCAATATCATAGGGTGATTTGCTTGAGGCCAGTTTTAAAGGTATTTAAAAACATTGTCCTCAAAAACTGCATAAAACCACAAGGGCACCTAGTGGGTGAAGAAGGACACAATGTTAAGATTCATTTCATAGAGACATGGATTAAGAGAACTCCCAAATTATTAAGTTCTTTTCAGAGTTAATGATATACAGTAGTCCAGATACAGAACTGGGGTTTGGATTTAGTGAGAGACTTTGCAAGAGACCATCTCTGGATATGCAAATTGCATAGTTCTAGTTGTTCTTCATACCCCTGTGTATCACACATGGGAAAATGGTTTTCCTCCTGTCATCTTTACCTCAGGAAAAAGTAATTGTAATTGGGTTTCATTACACTCAGTAACTTCAAAAATATATATGCATATAGTATGAACTCTGGGTACTGAAAATTTTAAATGAATATTTAGATCCTTTTTAAAAAATAATTTACAGTCTTACCTAGACACAGCTATTGCCTAAAAGAACATGATAGGGATTTTAGAGGCCAGTGTCTACTACTGGTATTTTTTAAATTATCAAAATATCAGTATACTTAGTGCCTAATTAAATATTTTACAGTATTAAAACAACTTTTAAATACTGTCATTTTAAATGGAAGGTGAGTAGCTGCCTCATTTAAAACATAAAATAAATGGCTCTGTAGTTCCGTCTATATTTCTTCAACACCCATAGAAATTTCTGAATTTAATTTTACATTCCCTTGTGATAATTTGACTAAATGGTTTGTTTTAAAATTATAAATCTTACTTTGTGAAGTTAGGGTAAGAAACTGGGTTTGAATCAATGTCTTTAAAAATCTAGTTCAAAATGGAATATGAGTTATAAGCCTATTACTGTGCTTATCTATGGAAATGTTTAGCACTATAGAATTGATATTGAAATGATTTTAACAGGAAACAGACACATGTTGAATTTCATATAGACATTGTCATGAGAATATTGACGTTAAGAACATATGTAGCTAAATTTTCCCATTGTTCTTATAAAATAAACTGTGCTCTTCTCTCTGAGTAATGTTTGTTGTCATTACAGAGATAAGTCACTCAAAACAGGAGGTGTTCAGTTTCTTTTGGACTGCTTCCCAGCACAATGGCCTCTGGTGAAATCTTTGGCCTTAGACATATGAGCCACTTCAGTGGTGCAATAAATATCCTCCCCCCCCCCAGTTTAGTGGTTCAAATGTTAATTTGTCCAAGAAATTGCCTACTAGTGTGGTATAATCTCAAAACCCACTTCAAGTAGCAGAAAGGTATTCATATCTCCAAACAAAAGAATTGGGACACACATCTATCGGGAGAGCTGATCACTCAGTTACTCATTGCTAAAAGTAATTTAGAAGCATATTTTACAGACCATAACCAAAGAAAAACATTACTTAAAGATATTTGTAAGTAAATGAGAACAACTTGAAACATTTGTATTTGATCTCATTTCTGTTGGTCAGTGACTACATTTATATATCATTACTCTTTGAGGCTAATCAAGTAAAAATTATTTCTTTTCAGGAGAAAATGAGGCTTACATGAAAAATCAGAAAATAGTAGTAACTGAATTGTAAAAGTAAAATTTCTACAATTATCTAGGAGAATAGCTCAGAATATTAATAACATTAGAATAACTCAAAGTCAGTCATTTTAACCTGACCTTGATTAAAATAATAAAACTACTCAATAACAAAGAATATCAAAGCTCCAATTATAATAACTTCATTGTCATATCCCTCTTGTTCCCTCCTCTACATTCTTTCATCCATAAATCTACTCAAGGTTATAACCTCAAATAAAAACCATACCATTTGTCACACAATTGACACATGATAATCACCTTTATATTATAGATATTTTTATATGTCTGATATGGGTATTGGTTAAATAAAATAAATAAATCTCCATATCTGTGTTATATACTAATTATTCCAAATATGAAAATATGTAGATTCAAAAAGAGTAAATGACAATATGCATAGTCAAACATTTAGTATGGAAATATGTATTTTTTTGTTTTGATTTGACTACCTTTTCCTTAAGTTTCCTGTTGTGATATATTATATGTGGTGTTTTTAGAGGTTTGCTTTTTAATTACAATTAAGACATTTGAATCTCTTTGCTGCCATTGAACTTTGGGAAAAGACTCACTATACACAGGTTGATGAGATTTAATATGTTTCTTCCACGGGAGTCTTTTAGACCAGAGCTTGCTGTTTTTCAAGAGAACCAGCAATTCCCTTGTCTCTGCTCCCTTTTGCAGGACTGCAGTTACAGGAAAGTGAGGCCATGCCTAGCAGTTTAAATGGGATATTGAGACTTGAATTCTGGTGTTTTCAGGCCCCTCAGGTCCCCATGCTTGTACAAGAAGAACATTTAACTGTGCAATCATTGCTCCAGCATAAATATGAGATTTTAACATTATAAACATTAATTGGTAGAGACAATTCATAATCTTCTGATGAAATGGTTAAAATGTGACATAAAATTTTACTAGGTACTTCATTGTTTATGTTTCTACTGTATAATATGACAATTAAAAAAATTCTTGGGCTAAAGGGATGGCTTAGCAGTTAATGCATTTGCCTGAAAAACCAAGGACCCAGGTTCTATTCCCCAGAACCAATGTTAGTCAGATGCACAAGGGGGCGCATGCGTCTGGAGTTCATTTGCAGTGGCTGGAGGCCCTGGCACGCCCATTCTGTCTCTCCCTCTTTCTTTGTCAAATAAATAAATAAATAAATAAATAAATAAATAACATAAAACCACATCTTAAAAACAAGAAACTATCCTCTTAAAAAATTCTTTACCTATCGGACTTCGGGCCTAGATGGCGACCACCTAGCTGCGCTGAAAAGCCCAGGGAAAGAAAGGCAAGATATTAAGGGTACATAGTGGCTTTCAGGGGAGAGAAATCTGGGAGGGCACAGAGGCAGGGGAACAGGGAATCATGGATCCCCTCACGGGCGGGTAGTAACCCCTCACCCCAAATAAACCCCCTGTTCACAGCACCACTGCTGCCGCCTCTGCTGCACCGGCCGCAACTGCTGTCACTGTGCCCCGATTGTTCCCTGCATGCAGATGCTTAGACTGCTCCGCACTCTCGTCCACTCGCCCACTTACTGAGTGAGCCCAGTCCCACAGCAGGTCCCACACAAGCTCAGACTGTGTCTCTCGCTTGCACCAGCTCAGGTGTCATCCCCTACCTGTCTGCCGTGCCAGCTTTCTGCCATTGTCCTGCAGCGGGAGAGTGCAGACTGCTTCCGGTTCCCAGCATTCCCACCCAAAGTTCAGGCTGCTTCAGTGCTTGGTGCCTCAGTGCCACTCCTAGCTCAAATGCAGGCAGCTTTCGCACATTACCACTTGAGAACTCAGGCAACTTTGGCGCCCCTGCCAGGCAGTAGATAGGCGGCTTTGGCAACTGAGAGCCAAAGCCCAGGCTGCTTGGCAACTGCCCCAGGCTGCATAACATTCCCACTGTTCTTGAGCCCAGGCTGATACGCCCATCTACCTGCCCATACACTGTCATGGGCAGGACACAGTGCAAAAGAAATAACATGAAAAATCAAATGCAAGAAAATCCAGTTAGATCACCCAGTCCCACAATGAATACATCTAACCAAAACATAGAAGAACCAATAGGAACAGAACACCAAATTGAAGCTATGAGCAATGCAACCCTGACCAACCTACGGGTAGAACTTGCAGTAAAGCATCAAAGGGCTGACAATTGTGTGGATGCTGCCATCACTAAACTAGAACTAATAGATAAGAAATTGGAAGGATTAGATAAGAAACTGGAAGGATTTCAAAGACAGTTAAGAGATTTGAGGGAGAGTGAAAAAAAAAGAAGACCTCAAAAATCAGCTGGTCATGCTAAATGAAGACATAAAGAAATGCAAGAATGAACTCCAAGAATCATCAAGAAAATCAGAAAATGATGTGAAAAGGGAGCTTGACAGAGGGATGGAAATTATACATAGAAAAGTAATAGAAAATGAAAACTTAATGGAAAAAATCCAAACCTCGCTAGAAGCTCTCAAGAATAGAGTCAGCCAAGTGAAGGATAGAAACTCTGATCTGGAAGACAAGATGGAGGAAACAGTTAGAGAGTTCAACAATTTCAGTAAGTTCAAAGGCTCCTGGGAACAGAACATGAGGGAATTGTGGGATACACTTAAACGTCCCAATATGAGGATCATTGTAATACCAGAAGGAGAAGAAATTCAGACCAAAGGCATGGAGAACTTATTTAACAAAATAATTGAAGAAAACTTCCTCAGTCTCTTAAAAGAAAGGCCCATCAAGATACAAGAAGCCAATAGAACTCGAAACAGACCGGACCAAAGGAGAAACTATCCAAGATATATTACCATTAAGACTCTAAACATTGACACCAAAGAGAAAATCCTAAAAGCAGCTAGGGAAAAACAGCATACCACTATCAAAGATAACCCCATCAGAATTACTTCAGACTTCTCAATGGAAACCCTGAAAGCTAGAAAGGCCTGGAATGAAACACTGCAAAGTCTAAGAACCTATGGCTTCCAACCCAAACTACTCTACCCAGCAAAAGTATCCCTCATATAGATGGTGAAAGAAAAACATTCCACGACAAAACTCAGCTTTACAATTATATGAACACAAAACCAAATCTACAGAGAGTATTTCAGGAAATTCTCCACAGAGAAGAAGAAAATAATCAAACACAATTGCCTACAAGAAGCAGATCACAACAACCAAACTCAGAGTAGGCACAAAAAACTACAACGTCCATGAAAACACCAACCCACATTTACCATGACAATATGGCAGGGATCAAATCAAATCTCACAGTCATTAACCTAAATATTAATGGCCTTAATTCACCCATCAAGAGACACAAGCTAACAGGATGGATTAAAAATTAGACCCTTCAATCTGTTGCCTTCAAAAAACCCACAAGACAGACATCTCCCCAGGGTGAAAGAGTGGAAAACAGTATTCCAAGCAAATGGGAATGAGAAACAAGCAGGTGTAGCTATATTAATATCGGATAAAATAGACTTCAAACCAAAAATAATCAAAAAAAGACAAAGAATGCCACTTCCTACTTATCAAGGGAATGATCCATCAAGAGGATATTACAATCATAAATCTGTATGCACCAAACACAGGGGCACCACAGTTCATAAAACAAAATCTACTTGACAATAAAACAGAAATAACCACAAACACCATCATAGCTGGGGACTTCAATACACCATTATCAGTAAGAGACAGATCATCCAAACAGAAACTCAACAGGGAAGTAAGAGAGCTCAACAAAACCATAGATCACTTAGACCTAACGGACATCTACAGAACCTTCCATCCCAAATCCAGAGATTACACATTCTTCTCAGCAGCTCATGGAACATTCTCTAAAATAGACCATATACTGGGTCACAAAGACTGCCTCCACATATTTAGGAAGATTGACATAATTCAATGCATGATATCAGATCACAATGATATACTGCTAGAAATCAACAACAAAAGACCCACCAAGAATCCCAATGGCACCTGGAAACTGAACAGCACAGTTTTAAACAATAAATGGATAGAGGATGAAATAAAAAATGAAATTGCAAAATTTCTGGAATTGAACAACAATGAGAACACATCGTATCAAAACTTATGGCACAATGAAGGCGGTCCTCAGGGGAAAATTCATAGCACTCAATGCCTTCATAAAAAAGACAGAAAGGTCCCAAATCAATTACCTAACCATCCACCTAAAGGCACTGGAAAAACAAGAAAAATCCAACCCAAAGATCTCCAGAAGGAAAGAAATAATTAAAATCAGAGCAGAAATCAATGAACTGGAAACGAAGGAAACAATTAGGACAATTGACAAAACAAAGAGCTGGTTCTTTGAAAAAATAAACAAGATTGAAAAACCCTTCGCCAATCTGATCAAGCAAAAAAAGGAGAAGCTTCAAATTAACAAAATTCAAAATGAAAAAGGAGAGATCACAACAGACATAAGTGAAATTGGAAGAATAATCAGGACTTATTTCAAAAACCTCCACTCCACAAAACTGGATAATGTGGAGGAGATGGATGAATTTTTGGACGCATACCATCAACCAAAGCTAAACACAGAGCAGATTAACCACCTCAATCAACCCATCACACTCATGGAGATTGAAAAAGTAATAGAAAACCTCCCAAAAAAGAAGAGTCCAGGACCAGATGGCTTCTCAGCTGAATTCTATCAAACCTTTATGGAAGAACTCAAACCAATCTTCCTCAAATGGTGCCACCCAATTGGTGAACACAGAAAGCTACCCAACTCCTTCTATGAAGTTAGCATCACGCTAATTCCAAAACCAGGCAGAGATGCCACAAGAAAAGAAAACTACCGGCCTATTTCCCGGATGAATTTAGATGCAAAGATCCTAAAGAAAATCCTTGCAAACCGAATCCAACAACACATCAAAAGCATTATCCACCTTGACCAAGTGGGATTCATTCCAGGAACACAGGGGTGGTTCAACATATGGACATCCATCAATGTAATACACCACATAAACAAGGTTAAACATTAAAAGCACATGATCATTTCGATAGATGCAGAAAAGGCCTTTGACAAGATTCAACATCACTTCATGTTCAAAACATTGGAGAGAACTGGGATGGTTGGTTCATATCTCAACCTAATAAAGGCAATATACGAAGCTCCTAAGGCCCAAATAATACTTAATGGAGAGAGACTGGAGGAATTCCCATTAAGATCAGGAACAAGACAGGGTTGTCCACTCTCACCTCTGCTTTTCAATATAGTACTGGAAGTCCTGGCTCAAGCAATAAGACAGGAGAAGGAAATGAAAGGGATACAATTTGGAAAGGAAGAAGTTAAGTTAGCTTTATTCACTGATGACATGATTATATATGTAAGAGACCCGAGAGACTCCATCCCAAAACTCCTGAAGGTGATTAACTCCTATAGCAAAGTAGCAGGATACAAAATCAATGCACAAAAATCAGTAGCCTTCCTTTATGCAAATGACAAAGATACAGAGAAAGAAATAAGGGACATAGTCCCATTTTCAATTGCAACAACAACAACAAAAAAAAAAACCTTGGAATAATGTTAACCAAGAAGTGAAAGATCTATACAATGAAAACATAAAAACACTCAAAAAAGAAATTGAGGCTGACTTGAGAAAATGGAAAGACCTCCCATGATCCTGGATAGGCAGAATTAACATTGTGAAGATGACAATCCTACCAAAGGCAATATACAGATTTAAAGCAATTGCAATTAAAATCCCTACAGTGTTCTTCACAGAGATAGAAAAAATGATCTCAAATTTCATATGGAAAGGCAGAAGTCCTCGCATTTCCAAACATATTCTCAGCAAAAGAAATACCTCTGGAGGCATTACCATACCTGATCTAAAGCTATATTACAAAGCCATAGTAATAAAAACAGCATGGTACTGGCATAAAAACAGGAGTACAGATGAACGGAATAGACTGGAGGACCCGGACTTTGGGTCAAGCAACTGTAGCTACTTGATATTCGATAAAGGCCCAAACAATATAGGCTGGAAAAAAGACAGCATCTTCAACAAATGTTGCTGGACAAACTGGATAACCATATGCAGGAAACTGAAACTTGATCCACACATTGCACCATGCACTACACTCAATTCCAAATGGATCAAAGATCTCAACATAAGACAAGAAACTCGTATACTACTGGAAGAAAATTTAGGAAGTACTTTCCATGATATAGGAATGGAAAAAGACTTCCTGAACAAAACCCCAGTAGCTCATAAACTTAAACCGTCACTCAACCAATGGGAGCACATGAAGCTGAAGAGTTTCTTTACAGACAAGCATACAATAATCAAAGCCAATAGATCACCCACAGAGTGGGAGAAAATATTTGCGGGTTATCCAACTGATAGAGGCCTAATCTCTAGAATCTACAAAGGACTCAAAAATCTAAACAGTAAGAAGTCAAACACCCCACTCACAAAATGGGGCAAAGAGCTGAACAGGCAGTTCACAGAGGAAGAAATAGAAATGGCAAACATACACTTAAGAAAATGTTCATCATCCCTAATCATCAGAGAAATGCAAATTAAAACAAGTATGAGATTCCACCTTACCCCAATAAGGACAGCAAACATCAAATAATCAAATAAAAATAAATGCTGGCGAGGTTGTGGAGAAGTAGGAACACTCATCCACTGTTGGTGGGAATGTAGGATGGTAAAACCACTTTGGAAAGCAATATGGAGACTTCTGAAAAAGCTGAGTATAGAGATACCAACAGACCCCGTCATTCCCTTACTGGGCATCTACCCTAAAACCTTCAAACCACAGGCTTGAGAGATTTGCTCAACCTTGTTTATAGTGGCTCAATTTGCAATAGCTAAGTGCTGGATTCAACCCAGATGTCCATCACTAGAAGAATGGATAACTAAGGTGTGCTGTATCTACAGAATGGAATTCTATACAGCAGTAAGAAAAAATGACACAATGAAATTTGAGGAAAAATGGCTGAACCTGGAACAGATTATTCTCAGTGAACTTAAATCACAGAAAAAAAAAATCGCCACACAGTCTCACTCATCTACAGCAGCTAACCTGAATCTACCCAAGATACCTTACATACCCAGCAAGCATCTCCTAGACTAGACACTAGGATGGAAGGGGAGGGAGTGGAGGGCATCAAAGGGGTGGGAAACACAAATCTAGATCAAATGGTAATGGTACCATAATTTTCTACTTACTAAAAGACAGACCAAATGGCTGATCCTTCACCAGGCCCTTACAGGGAACACCTGAACCACAAGACACTGGAGAGGCTAAGATCAAGACTAACCTTAATCTTCTACATCTTCCCTCCCTCATTTCCCCCCCTCTCTCTCTCTCTCTCTCTCTCTCTCTCTCTCTCTCTCTCTCTTATCTCTAACTCTTGTATATTAGTTATCTTTTTCCTCATTTTCTTAGTGGGCACTGACCTGTAACTCCCAGAACCAGCATGGGGCTATCATCCACAATGAGCTTTTGATCAGAGAGACATACAAGGTTTCCTAAAAGAATGACAGATTTCTGTCAGAGTACTTGATGACCCACCCAAGGCTAGTGGTAAGACCCTACTGCTGAAGACAACTTATGTGTTTGACATGCAAATTAGAATGGCATGGCTGGAATTTGAAGAGAGTCAGTCCCCAGACAGTCAGCGCCTCTAGTGCCAGAATATGCTACATGGGCAAATGGGGGAAAATGACCAATATCTGTCTGAGCAACGCATGGTCTAACCTACTTAGCAGCAGATAACTTGTTGTGATGCCCAAACAATTGCAGTGGTGGCACACAGCCATGGTGGGGAACCAACTGCTCTCAATTCGGCTAACTGATCCCCTCACTGGTATGGGACCCATAGTTGGAGCTGGGAAAGAAGTCAGAACCATATGAAAACATAAGCCCACTCACCCATATCAAGCTACCATTGATTGTGGGCTACAAGAGGGCCTACACCTATTAAATTCTCTATAAAAAAGAGGGTTATCTCATTTGTCCTGATGCTGACTTACTCTCCATTGGAGAATCTGCTTCTCTTTTTCAGATAGATGTAGATCCTAAGGAGAGAGCCACCCCATCATACCTCAAAAGGGCCCCGGCTGAAACTAAGAAAAATTGGAGAAACAAGCAAGGGGGCTCTTTTCCTGATGAACCGGATACCAGCACAAGGGGGAAGGAGATCAGCACAGAGAAAAATCAGCTCCTACCAAATCAGAGAGCCAGAGCCTCAGAGGCCCTCAACACCTCATCACTGAAGCAGACCAAAAATGAACCCAACATGGCTCAGGGAAATTTTGCTGAAGAGGGGGCAGAAAGAATGTCAGAGCCACATGTTGGGTCATGATTTGCAGAGACATTTATCTTACCCATAACTGTGGGCTAACTCCACAATGCATGACCCATATACCTCAACAAGGAGGGGCCAAGGGGAGGGGGTAGGTCACGGACGATCCTAATAATGCTACCAAACTGACTGTATTTGCTGAATACAAAACTAACTAATAAAGAAAAAAATGAGAAAAAATTAGCAATAAATAAATAAATAAATAAATCTCCATATCTGTGTTATATACTAATTATTCCAAATATGAAAATATGTAGATTCAAAAAGAGTAAATGACAATATGCATAGTCAAACATTTAGTATGGAAATATGTATTTTTTTGTTTTGATTTGACTACCTTTTCCTTAAGTTTCCTGTTGTGATATATTATATGTGGTGTTTTTAGAGGTTTGCTTTTTAATTACAATTAAGACATTTGAATCTCTTTGCTGCCATTGAACTTTGGGAAAAGACTCACTATACACAGGTTGATGAGATTTAATATGTTTCTTCCACGGGAGTCTTTTAGACCAGAGCTTGCTGTTTTTCAAGAGAACCAGCAATTCCCTTGTCTCTGCTCCCTTTTGCAGGACTGCAGTTACAGGAAAGTGAGGCCATGCCTAGCAGTTTAAATGGGATATTGAGACTTGAATTCTGGTGTTTTCAGGCCCCTCAGGTCCCCATGCTTGTACAAGAAGAACATTTAACTGTGCAATCATTGCTCCAGCATAAATATGAGATTTTAACATTATAAACATTAATTGGTAGAGACAATTCATAATCTTCTGATGAAATGGTTAAAATGTGACATAAAATTTTACTAGGTACTTCATTGTTTATGTTTCTACTGTATAATATGACAATTAAAAAAATTCTTGGGCTAAAGGGATGGCTTAGCAGTTAATGCATTTGCCTGAAAAACCAAGGACCCAGGTTCTATTCCCCAGAACCAATGTTAGTCAGATGCACAAGGGGGCGCATGCGTCTGGAGTTCATTTGCAGTGGCTGGAGGCCCTGGCACGCCCATTCTGTCTCTCCCTCTTTCTTTGTCAAATAAATAAATAAATAAATAAATAAATAAATAAATAACATAAAACCACATCTTAAAAACAAGAAACTATCCTCTTAAAAATTCTTTACCTATCGGACTTCGGGCCTAGATGGCGACCACCTAGCTGCGCTGAAAAGCCCAGGGAAAGAAAGGCAAGATATTAAGGGTACATAGTGGCTTTCAGGGGAGAGAAATCTGGGAGGGCACAGAGGCAGGGGAACAGGGAATCATGGATCCCCTCACGGGCGAGTAGTAACCCCTCACCCCAAATAAACCCCCTGTTCACAGCACCACTGCTGCCGCCTCTGCTGCACCGGCCGCAACTGCTGTCACTGTGCCCCGATTGTTCCCTGCATGCAGATGCTTAGACTGCTCCGCACTCTCGTCCACTCGCCCACTTACTGAGTGAGCCCAGTCCCACAGCAGGTCCCACACAAGCTCAGACTGTGTCTCTCGCTTGCACCAGCTCAGGTGTCATCCCCTACCTGTCTGCCGTGCCAGCTTTCTGCCATTGTCCTGCAGCGGGAGAGTGCAGACTGCTTCTGGTTCCCAGCATTCCCACCCAAAGTTCAGGCTGCTTCAGTGCTTGGTGCCTCAGTGCCACTCCTAGCTCAAATGCAGGCAGCTTTCGCACATTACCACTTGAGAACTCAGGCAACTTTGGCGCCCCTGCCAGGCAGTAGATAGGCGGCTTTGGCAACTGAGAGCCAAAGCCCAGGCTGCTTGGCAACTGCCCCAGGCTGCATAACATTCCCACTGTTCTTGAGCCCAGGCTGATACGCCCATCTACCTGCCCATACACTGTCATGGGCAGGACACAGTGCAAAAGAAATAACATGAAAAATCAAATGCAAGAAAATCCAGTTAGATCACCCAGTCCCACAATGAATACATCTAACCAAAACATAGAAGAACCAATAGGAACAGAACACCAAATTGAAGCTATGAGCAATGCAACCCTGACCAACCTACGGGTAGAACTTGCAGTAAAGCATCAAAGGGCTGACAATTGTGTGGATGCTGCCATCACTAAACTAGAACTAATAGATAAGAAATTGGAAGGATTAGATAAGAAACTGGAAGGATTTCAAAGACAGTTAAGAGATTTGAGGGAGAGTGAAAAAAAAAGAAGACCTCAAAAATCAGCTGGTCATGCTAAATGAAGACATAAAGAAATGCAAGAATGAACTCCAAGAATCATCAAGAAAATCAGAAAATGATGTGAAAAGGGAGCTTGACAGAGGGATGGAAATTATACATAGAAAAGTAATAGAAAATGAAAACTTAATGGAAAAAATCCAAACCTCGCTAGAAGCTCTCAAGAATAGAGTCAGCCAAGTGAGGATAGAAACTCTGATCTGGAAGACAAGATGGAGGAAACAGTTAGAGAGTTCAACAATTTCAGTAAGTTCAAAGGCTCCTGGGAACAGAACATGAGGGAATTGTGGGATACACTTAAACGTCCCAATATGAGGATCATTGTAATACCAGAAGGAGAAGAAATTCAGACCAAAGGCATGGAGAACTTATTTAACAAAATAATTGAAGAAAACTTCCTCAGTCTCTTAAAAGAAAGGCCCATCAAGATACAAGAAGCCAATAGAACTCGAAACAGACCGGACCAAAGGAGAAACTATCCAAGATATATTACCATTAAGACTCTAAACATTGACACCAAAGAGAAAATCCTAAAAGCAGCTAGGGAAAAAACAGCATACCACTATCAAAGATAACCCCATCAGAATTACTTCAGACTTCTCAATGGAAACCCTGAAAGCTAGAAAGGCCTGGAATGAAACACTGCAAAGTCTAAGAACCTATGGCTTCCAACCCAAACTACTCTACCCAGCAAAAGTATCCCTCATATAGATGGTGAAAGAAAAACATTCCACGACAAAACTCAGCTTTACAATTATATGAACACAAAACCAAATCTACAGAGAGTATTTCAGGAAATTCTCCACAGAGAAGAAGAAAATAATCAAACACAATTGCCTACAAGAAGCAGATCACAACAACCAAACTCAGAGTAGGCACAAAAAACTACAACGTCCATGAAAACACCAACCCACATTTACCATGACAATATGGCAGGGATCAAATCAAATCTCACAGTCATTAACCTAAATATTAATGGCCTTAATTCACCCATCAAGAGACACAAGCTAACAGGATGGATTAAAAATTAGACCCTTCAATCTGTTGCCTTCAAAAAACCCACAAGACAGACATCTCCCCAGGGTGAAAGAGTGGAAAACAGTATTCCAAGCAAATGGGAATGAGAAACAAGCAGGTGTAGCTATATTAATATCGGATAAAATAGACTTCAAACCAAAAATAATCAAAAAAAGACAAAGAATGCCACTTCCTACTTATCAAGGGAATGATCCATCAAGAGGATATTACAATCATAAATCTGTATGCACCAAACACAGGGGCACCACAGTTCATAAAACAAAATCTACTTGACAATAAAACAGAAATAACCACAAACACCATCATAGCTGGGGACTTCAATACACCATTATCAGTAAGAGACAGATCATCCAAACAGAAACTCAACAGGGAAGTAAGAGAGCTCAACAAAACCATAGATCACTTAGACCTAACGGACATCTACAGAACCTTCCATCCCAAATCCAGAGATTACACATTCTTCTCAGCAGCTCATGGAACATTCTCTAAAATAGACCATATACTGGGTCACAAAGACTGCCTCCACATATTTAGGAAGATTGACATAATTCAATGCATGATATCAGATCACAATGATATACTGCTAGAAATCAACAACAAAAGACCCACCAAGAATCCCAATGGCACCTGGAAACTGAACAGCACAGTTTTAAACAATAAATGGATAGAGGATGAAATAAAAAATGAAATTGCAAAATTTCTGGAATTGAACAACAATGAGAACACATCGTATCAAAACTTATGGCACAATGAAGGCGGTCCTCAGGGGAAAATTCATAGCACTCAATGCCTTCATAAAAAAGACAGAAAGGTCCCAAATCAATTACCTAACCATCCACCTAAAGGCACTGGAAAAAACAAGAAAAATCCAACCCAAAGATCTCCAGAAGGAAAGAAATAATTAAAATCAGAGCAGAAATCAATGAACTGGAAACGAAGGAAACAATTAGGACAATTGACAAAACAAAGAGCTGGTTCTTTGAAAAAATAAACAAGATTGAAAAACCCTTCGCCAATCTGATCAAGCAAAAAAAGGAGAAGCTTCAAATTAACAAAATTCAAAATGAAAAAGGAGAGATCACAACAGACATAAGTGAAATTGGAAGAATAATCAGGACTTATTTCAAAAACCTCCACTCCACAAAACTGGATAATGTGGAGGAGATGGATGAATTTTTGGACGCATACCATCAACCAAAGCTAAACACAGAGCAGATTAACCACCTCAATCAACCCATCACACTCATGGAGATTGAAAAAGTAATAGAAAACCTCCCAAAAAAGAAGAGTCCAGGACCAGATGGCTTCTCAGCTGAATTCTATCAAACCTTTATGGAAGAACTCAAACCAATCTTCCTCAAATGGTGCCACCCAATTGGTGAACACAGAAAGCTACCCAACTCCTTCTATGAAGTTAGCATCACGCTAATTCCAAAACCAGGCAGAGATGCCACAAGAAAAGAAAACTACCGGCCTATTTCCCGGATGAATTTAGATGCAAAGATCCTAAAGAAAATCCTTGCAAACCGAATCCAACAACACATCAAAAGCATTATCCACCTTGACCAAGTGGGATTCATTCCAGGAACACAGGGGTGGTTCAACATATGGACATCCATCAATGTAATACACCACATAAACAAGGTTAAACATTAAAAGCACATGATCATTTCGATAGATGCAGAAAAGGCCATTGACAAGATTCAACATCACTTCATGTTCAAAACATTGGAGAGAACTGGGATGGTTGGTTCATATCTCAACCTAATAAAGGCAATATACGAAGCTCCTAAGGCCCAAATAATACTTAATGGAGAGAGACTGGAGGAATTCCCATTAAGATCAGGAACAAGACAGGGTTGTCCACTCTCACCTCTGCTTTTCAATATAGTACTGGAAGTCCTGGCTCAAGCAATAAGACAGGAGAAGGAAATGAAAGGGATACAATTTGGAAAGGAAGAAGTTAAGTTAGCTTTATTCGCTGATGACATGATTATATATGTAAGAGACCCGAGAGACTCCATCCCAAAACTCCTGAAGGTGATTAACTCCTATAGCAAAGTAGCAGGATACAAATCAATGCACAAAAATCAGTAGCCTTCCTTTATGCAAATGACAAAGATACAGAGAAAGAAATAAGGGACATAGTCCCATTTTCAATTGCAACAACAACAACAAAAAAAAACCTTGGAATAATGTTAACCAAGAAGTGAAAGATCTATACAATGAAAACATAAAAACACTCAAAAAAGAAATTGAGGCTGACTTGAGAAAATGGAAAGACCTCCCATGATCCTGGATAGGCAGAATTAACATTGTGAAGATGACAATCCTACCAAAGGCAATATACAGATTTAAAGCAATTGCAATTAAAATCCCTACAGTGTTCTTCACAGAGATAGAAAAAATGATCTCAAATTTCATATGGAAAGGCAGAAGTCCTCGCATTTCCAAACATATTCTCAGCAAAAGAAATACCTCTGGAGGCATTACCATACCTGATCTAAAGCTATATTACAAAGCCATAGTAATAAAAACAGCATGGTACTGGCATAAAAACAGGAGTACAGATGAACGGAATAGACTGGAGGACCCGGACTTTGGGTCAAGCAACTGTAGCTACTTGATATTCGATAAAGGCCCAAACAATATAGGCTGGAAAAAAGACAGCATCTTCAACAAATGTTGCTGGACAAACTGGATAACCATATGCAGGAAACTGAAACTTGATCCACACATTGCACCATGCACTACACTCAATTCCAAATGGATCAAAGATCTCAACATAAGACAAGAAACTCGTATACTACTGGAAGAAAATTTAGGAAGTACTTTCCATGATATAGGAATGGAAAAAGACTTCCTGAACAAAACCCCAGTAGCTCATAAACTTAAACCGTCACTCAACCAATGGGAGCACATGAAGCTGAAGAGTTTCTTTACAGACAAGCATACAATAATCAAAGCCAATAGATCACCCACAGAGTGGGAGAAAATATTTGCGGGTTATCCAACTGATAGAGGCCTAATCTCTAGAATCTACAAAGGACTCAAAAATCTAAACAGTAAGAAGTCAAACACCCCACTCACAAAATGGGGCAAAGAGCTGAACAGGCAGTTCACAGAGGAAGAAATAGAAATGGCAAACATACACTTAAGAAAATGTTCATCATCCCTAATCATCAGAGAAATGCAAATTAAAACAAGTATGAGATTCCACCTTACCCCAATAAGGACAGCAAACATCAAATAATCAAATAAAAATAAATGCTGGCGAGGTTGTGGAGAAGTAGGAACACTCATCCACTGTTGGTGGGAATGTAGGATGGTAAAACCACTTTGGAAAGCAATATGGAGACTTCTGAAAAAGCTGAGTATAGAGATACCAACAGACCCCGTCATTCCCTTACTGGGCATCTACCCTAAAACCTTCAAACCACAGGCTTGAGAGATTTGCTCAACCTTGTTTATAGTGGCTCAATTTGCAATAGCTAAGTGCTGGATTCAACCCAGATGTCCATCACTAGAAGAATGGATAACTAAGGTGTGCTGTATCTACAGAATGGAATTCTATACAGCAGTAAGAAAAAATGACACAATGAAATTTGAGGAAAAATGGCTGAACCTGGAACAGATTATTCTCAGTGAACTTAAATCACAGAAAAAAAAATCGCCACACAGTCTCACTCATCTACAGCAGCTAACCTGAATCTACCCAAGATACCTTACATACCCAGCAAGCATCTCCTAGACTAGACACTAGGATGGAAGGGGAGGGAGTGGAGGGCATCAAAGGGGTGGGAAACACAAATCTAGATCAAATGGTAATGGTACCATAATTTTCTACTTACTAAAAGACAGAGCAAATGGCTGATCCTTCACCAGGCCCTTACAGGGAACACCTGAACCACAAGACACTGGAGAGGCTAAGATCAAGACTAACCTTAATCTTCTACATCTTCCCTCCCTCATTTCCCCCCCCCCTCTCTCTCTCTCTCTCTCTCTCTCTCTCTCTCTCTCTCTCTTATCTCTAACTCTTGTATATTAGTTATCTTTTTCCTCATTTTCTTAGTGGGCACTGACCTGTAACTCCCAGAACCAGCATGGGGCTATCATCCACAATGAGCTTTTGATCAGAGAGACCTACAAGGTTTCCTAAAAGACAGACAGATTTCTGTCAGAGTACTTGATGACCCACCCAAGGCTAGTGGTAAGACCCTACTGCTGAAGACAACTTATGTGTTTGACATGCAAATTAGAATGGCATGGCTGGAATTTGAAGAGAGTCAGTCCCCAGACAGTCAGCGCCTCTAGTGCCAGAATATGCTACATGGGCAAATGGGGGAAAATGACCAATATCTGTCTGAGCAACGCATGGTCTAACCTACTTAGCAGCAGATAACTTGTTGTGATGCCCAAACAATTGCAGTGGTGGCACACAGCCATGGTGGGGAACCAACTGCTCTCAATTTGGCTAACTGATCCCCTCACTGGTATGGGACCCATAGTTGGAGCTGGGAAAGAAGTCAGAACCATATGAAAACATAAGCCCACTCACCCATATCAAGCTACCATTGATTGTGGGCTACAAGAGGGCCTACACCTATTAAATTCTCTATAAAAAAGGGGGTTATCTCATTTGTCCTGATGCTGACTTACTCTCCATTGGAGAATCTGCTTCTCTTTTTCAGATAGATGTAGATCCTAAGGAGAGAGCCACCCCATCATACCTCAAAAGGGCCCCGGCTGAAACTAAGAAAAATTGGAGAAACAAGCAAGGGGGCTCTTTTCCTGATGAACCGGATACCAGCACAAGGGGGAAGGAGATCAGCACAGAGAAAAATCAGCTCCTACCAAATCAGAGAGCCAGAGCCTCAGAGGCCCCTCAACACCTCATCACTGAAGCAGACCAAAAATGAACCCAACATGGCTCAGGGAAATTTTGCTGAAGAGGGGGCAGAAAGAATGTCAGAGCCACATGTTGGGTCATGATTTGCAGAGACATTTATCTTACCCATAACTGTGGGCTAACTCCACAATGCATGACCCATATACCTCAACAAGGAGGGGCCAAGGGGAGGGGGTAGGTCACGGACGATCCTAATAATGCTACCAAACTGACTGTATTTGCTGAATACAAAACTAACTAATAAAGAAAAAAATGAGAAAAAATTAGCAATAAATAAATAAATAAATAAAACTTGCCTAGGTTCATATAGCTAGTTAGCAGCATAGCATCTTTTCACTACAACAAATTATGTTTCTAAGTATATGTAGGAAAAAATTGTTATGCTTTGAATTGCTTCTGATGTCCTCTCATAATTTACTGTCAAAATCCGTGTTAGCAAATTATAGTAAGAGTAGGAATTAGCACTGGTTTCCTAGTAGGATATCATATGAAGTATATATACATTTTACAAAATTTTAGTAATCATAATAAAATAGTAACAAGATAAAGATGAAATTAAAAATATTCTGTAGTACATCTGATATGACAAAATTATTATTTCAACATATAATCAGTATAAAAAGTCAGTGCACATATGTACATTATTTTTTCTACACATTCTTTGAAATCCAGTATATATTTTACAGCCGTAGCGAATCTCAAAACAGAGTGGCCAGGTTCTAAGCACACAATAGCCATATGCGTCTATCAGCTGCTCTCTAGGGCAGCACAAGTACACCCTAGCCTCAGTTGGCCTAATACTCCCTCATTTCTTTCCCTCAAGGAAGAGGCTTCATGGAGACTCATATACATTCAGTAAGCATCCTCCTTTGCATTTATTTACTCATTGGAAGTAGACTGAGTTCAGGTACTCACTTCTGGATTCAGTTAGGTTTATTTTCTGGTTTCCTAATTCTCATCCTTTGCATTACTGAACTTGTCTAATATTCATTTAACTAGTTTTTCTAGATCTTCTCTGTAGCCTATCACGTTGCTTCTGCATGGACTCTTACTTTCCTTCTCTTGTTTAATTTTTTTTTTGAAGTGAATAAAGTTCATGTCATCTATCTATTGAGGTTACTGACAACAAGTGCCCTCCAGACCTTCATCATAATGTTGCAGATATTTATTCTCCTGCCAAAGTTCATTTTGACACATATTTCAATCATACTTGTAAAATTTCACAAGACATTCACATACTCCACTTCCTACTGGTCACTAGTAGATTGATGAAGATTTTTTTTTCCCTCAAAAATGTACAGATGCTGAACCAGTGGGTTATGTTTTATTTTCTACTCAAATAATTTGAAAGAATTAAGCAAAAGAGAAGCCATGAAATTTATGTTGTGGCAGAATAAACTGATTGTCATTCTTTTGCATTCTGTAATTTCTATTAGTTTGACTATGATCAGCAATGTTACCAATCCATGAATTGTGACCATAAATTCTAAATAAATAACTATACTTATCAAATTCTTCCTCAGATACAATCTACTAGTCATGAGTTATAAACTGCAAAGCAAAGAAAAAAAATGAGGGAATATTTATTGGCTCCCTTGTATTATGTACTGATTTTTAGATGTGTTTAGAATAAACCAAAGCCATTGTTTCCCATGAAGTTGAGAGGATAATTAAACAAACTTCCTGTAGCTTTACTCTACTTCCAGTATGTCTTCCATCTTTAATTCCACTAGCTGTCCTCAGTTCAAACACACTGCTTCTTTCTGTCTGCGAGTCACAATGAGAGCTACGTAAATGTCCATCTTATTATTCCCCAGTAAAAGTGTACATAGAATATACTTCATGGAGAGCTGGTGTTTGCAACAACTCTTTTTTTTTTTTTCATTGCATTGTGTAATCCCATTGAAATTGAAGGAATTCTCCAAAGCCAGCTAGGAAGAACCACATTGCTTTATCTCAGTGTCATCATCTATCTTGAATTTGAGGCAAAGTTTGGAATATCTACACCACCCCTTTCTTTCTTCCTTCCTTCCTTCCTTCCTTCCTTCCTTCCTTCCTTCCTTCCTTCCTTCCTTCCTTCCTTCCTTTGTTCTTCTTTCTTTTTGCATTCAAATATCCATTCTTAGCTGGTACACAGATGAATTTGGAATGGATGCTACTTCCTAAACACCTTGACACATAAAATTGCCTAGAAAGAAAACACTAATGCATAAGAGTGCTTGTGTGCATTCAATGTAGTTATGATGAAACCCTCTTCAATTTTTTGTGGTATGATTGTATTCTAGGCATTTGCATTTCCTACTTACTATCTTCCACTATTCATTTTTTCTCTTTATTATTAGAGTTCTAGATAATATAGTCATATAAGAGGCTCCCAGCCTTACCTTCATTGTTGGGTATCATCAGGTAATTAATTTTTGGCAATGGCATACAAACAGAAGCAAGTATGTGAACATTTAAAATTATCCCTGAAAAGGAGCAACTGGCACAGCCTTGAGCATTGACAGAATGGGTGAAACTCTACTCATTATGTGGACCTTTGTATTTGGAAACACCAAACTGAGAATGACAAAGAAGAAATTATGGACTACATAAACACTGTGGAGTTGCCATGGGAGCCTTGGGCAGCCTCCCCATGAATTCCTTTCAAGTGAGACAGAAAAAAAGCCTTTATAGTTAAGCTACATAGTTATAATCTTTTAAATTATAATCATATATACATACATAATATAATCATTTATAATCTTGTTAAATTAACTAACTCCTAAGCCTCACTGGTACAAAACTGTGAAGTGTTCCCTTGAACCTAGTAGTGCTAAGTTTTAAGAAGATAGATAGATTGACCCATGTTTCCCAGGAAGATTGTCAATCATACTGTCCCCAACAGTTACAATTTAGCTTCAAGTGTTACTTCTTAGTACTATGATTTCTTGCCTCCTTTGCAGAGGGCATGCATAATTGTTTTCAAATGTGTAGATCAATTAATAAAATTAATTCATCTTTTCCTTCTTATCTCCTGGGCTCTTAAGAAAATTCACAGGTATGTCTCAGGTGTTCCTTGGGTTAATTGTATGTCTTCTCAATGATCACCATATCACAACTCCATGCATTGCTATAGTAATTTCCTTAACAATATGTATTTTTTGTTGATTTCTTATAGGTAACAAAACACTGATATTTATGTTACATGTGAACAAAAAATATATCTACTATTTTTTTTTAATTTTTATATTTATTTTTTGTTGTTGTTGTTTTGAGGTAGGGTCTCACTCTAGCACAGGCTGACATGGAATTCACTATGTAGTCTCAAGGTGGCCTCAAATTCACCGTGATCCTCCTACCTCTGCCTCCCGAGTGTTGGCATTAAAGATGTGCGCCACCATGCCTGGCTTTAGTTTTTAGTTTTTGCTGGGTGTGGGGGCACATGCCTTTATGAGAGAGGGAGAGAGAGAGAAGAGAGAGAGAGAATTGGTATGTCAGAGTCTCAGCCACTGCAATCTGACGCCAGACATGCACCACCTTCTGCATATGTGCGACCTTGCACACTTATGTTACCTTGTGGGTCTGAGTTATATGGGATGTGGAGAGAACATGAATACTTAGGTTTTGCAGAAAAGTGCCCTAAGTGCTTAGCCATCTATCCAGCCCCAGTTACTTTATTTTTAATGTAGGAGGATGAAAAATGGACAATTCTTTTTTTTTTTTTTTGGAGGTTTCTTTTTTTATTAGCTATGGACATACTCAGTATGTAAATAGCACATGTTGGTACCATCCTTTACTTCATCACTGTCCCCCGCCAGAGGAACCCTCCTCATTGGGGATGCAGGTCATCCCCGAGGCGACTGTGGGTGGTGCATTGTGGAGGAAGCTGTCAGTTATGGGGAAGAGGCAATGCCTCTGGGCATGATGTCCCAACTTGTATCTCTAACAATCTTTCCATCCCCTCTTCCACAAACCTTGTTGGGTGCATTTTAAGTCTACTTCAGTGATGGAAAATTAAAGTCCTAAAAAGAAATATATAAAAATTACTGTAAAATTAATTTTCTAGTTTATAGTCTTTAATACAATTTCATATACAGTATTGATATTTTTCTAGTTCTCTTGTCCCAAGTATGACATGAATTTTTATAAGATGTTTTATACAGTGCTAAAACTTAACTATTATATTGATTTTGTGAACAGTCATATTTGCTTTTGTGATATTCAAATCATGAGTGATTACTCTTGTATTAAGTAAAAACAATCTAGTGCACAGCATAGTACATGTACAAAATGCTTGATGTATAGAAGTAGCAAGTTTTGCTAAAATATATAGGAAGCTTACTTGGATGAATTATTTTATTACTCTTTAAAGCTTTAAATTTTGAACATTACTGGTCAAATATTGTACTATCATACATTTAGGACTCATCAGGCCCCATTAGATAGGGGACTATGTGCATGAAATCCAAAGTAACTGGTGGATTCAGGTAATGAATTATCACATATTAAAGTCTTTTCAAAATTGAAAACAAAAAAACACCTCCCCATGGCTTTCAAAGTGATTAAAACAAAAGCTGCCTTGCAACATGCTGGGAGACTAAAATACCATACAACCTGCTCAGATTTACACACTGTGGGTAGACAGCCAACTGCTGTGGGTGAATTTTCTATGTGTCATTGTTGAATTTTGATCATTAGCTGGGCATAATTAGGATAATGATATGTGGTACTATGGTCTTTTATATAATTGCCCTGGTGAATGTATTCATTTATAAGAACTGAGATGCTCTATACTCATTTAAATGCTTAGTCCAATTATAAAGTGAAGTGATTTACATGAAAAAATACGTATGAATTCTACTTGTCATTTATTTCTGGATTTTTTTTTTTTTTTGGTTTTTTGAAGTAGAAGTAGGGTCTCACTCTAGTCCAGGCTGACCTGTAATTCACTACTAGTAGTCTCAGGGTGCCCATGAACTCACGGTGACCCTCCTACCTGTGCCTCCCGAGTACTGGGATTAAAGGTGTGCACCACCATGCCCAACTTTGCCTTTTAGTTCTTAGTAAGACCTTTCGTGACATGTAACATCATGAGATTGAACATTGGCAGGTGAATGTAGAAAGAAATGTGATATGGATTTATTAACTTTTTAAATGGTTGGCTTAATTTAGCAGTCAATCTTTTGAAATATCCATATAGCAATGTTCCTTAAATGTGAAAGATAAAATCATCTAACATTTAATACAACTTGATAATTCCATCAAAGTTCATCTGAGCATAGTTAGTGTACCCTGGAAATTAGTGACTAGTAATGAAAGACATGATTAAAGGGTGCAGCTGCTATAATAGCACACCTAAAGTGAGAAAGCAAGGGGTACATTTTCTTCTAGTGAATTTGTTGGCTTTCAATTAAGAGTCTGGATACTATGGTGACTATATAATAGGAACACATACCAAGTTAGCTGTAACACTTATTTCTTCTTTTTCAATAAGTGTTGTTAGAGACAGGAAAAAATGTGATAAAATTGACAACTTATAAGTAAAATAAAATCTAAATAAGTGAATTAGAGGAATAACATTTATTGAATGTCAACCATGTGCTTGCCATCATGATACATGCCAACCATCTATATTAATTTAAATTGTTATTTTTGGAAATCACATACCTAATTGGCTACATTGAGATTCAATACCATAGATGGCTCTAAGACGTTTATTTATTTTACTAGCAACCTTATGCAAGAATGTGAGCTCCAGGAGGAATGACATGAGATTATATATTTCTATAACTGTGGAGGTAAGAAATTAAATCTATAGATGGGGATCAGAGTACCAACTTTAGATCTTACTCATTTGGTAATTTCTTTTGAATACTTAAACTTTTTCAGAGTGGTAAAAATAAGTGGTTGGTTCTAATCATTGTCATTTAAGGAACAAGGACCTTTGAACTTATGTCATGTGCAGTTTTCTAATTTTTTAGGTAATTAAATTAAGGAAGATGAGAAAGAGAGAGAGAGAGAGAGAGAGAGAGAGAGAGAGAGAGAGAGAAAGTAATATGGGTAGTGGCAGAGACAGAAGCAAAACCTAGCTTCTATACTTTTCTTCCTTTTAATAACCTGGAATATCAATGTCACCTAGGAAGGATCTGTCAAATTTCAATCTTCAGAGAGGTGTGAAGCAGTACTGGTCAAGTGTCTAGATCTTAAAGCCAGCCAGTCTGAAGCCAAGTTATAGTATTGCTACTGTATGGTCTTGAATAGTTATGTAAACTCCCTGTGTATAAAGTATCCCTTCACATATAATAAAATAGTGGTAGTAAAAAACTTAGTTCGGTGTGGATTAAATGGCTATATTTGTTAAGCATGTAAAATTTTACAATATTAGCAAATTATTTTAAATGATATCTTCATTCATTTACCAAAGAATACTTCTGTGTTTCTCATTTTAATGTATAAAGTATTGAGGATGCCAAAATGAAGAAAATTATATTGTCTTATCAGCATAAGTATTCGTGGTGAAGTGGAAGGTAAATACATCCAGACCATTCATATCCCATAATATTCTATCAGAAGCAGTGAGAGAAAGCTATTAGAATGTTGAAGAGAAATAAAGGATTTGAGACTGCAGTAGCTCACACTACAGCACATTATAGAAAGTGCTCCAAAATGTGTGAGTGGCTTGATGTGAAAAAGGAAAAAGGCTAGTATTCTGGTTAGGGTCTAGTAAGTTCAAGAGACAGGCACAAAACCCAGTTGGAAGGAATGTGGAGAGAGTGAGATGAGACATAGGGTATGATAATAGAAAGAAAGAACTTAGGAGTTGTGGTCAGGGTCCATAAAGGAATTTATAAATTCCCATTAAAGTAAATCATTTAGGAAGAAATGGGGAAGCACTAAAAGATTTAAGCTGGGAAGTTACATTACACATTTTGCATTTCAGAAAATTCACTTAGTCTGTAGCACAAAACAGCTTGAGGGTGAGTAACCAATTCCAGAGAATAGAGAAGCTCACTGGGACAGTTTAAGTTTAAGTCATGAGTAACCACAAAGTTTAAAGGCTTATCAGAACCTTGATTTCTACATGGCAATCCCTGAACTGCTAGAGTTTACCTGGGTTCAGCCCAAGCTTTCCCCTAACAAAGAGGAACCTGTGTGATTAGTTTTATACATGGAACATGATAGCATATTTCTGATCAATCTTTTTGGGAAGCCAGAAATAAGCTGTCTAGAGTCAGACAACCTAAGATTAAATTCTAACTCCACTACTTTTTCAGGTAAGTGATTTGGGGGCAAAACTTGCAAAGAGCAAAGCATTATGATTACTCTTTTATGCCTAAAACTAGAGTAATCATACCAGTTTTATAACATAAAAAGAGTTAACATTTATAAAGATCTTAATATGTGCTTATATAATAAATATTAAAGAAAATTGTTATTTTATATTGATGGTGACATATACATGTATTCACATATATATTTTTCAAAAAGTTAAGTACCCAAAACAACAGTCTTTATTTTTAAGCCATCAAACACCATAGTGTGCAGGGCATGGTGGCTCACACCTTTCATCTCAGCACTCAGGAGGCAGAGGTAGGAGGATTACCATGAGTTCAAGACCATCTAGATCAGCCTGGAATACATTAATACCTTACCTTGAAAAAGAAATAAAAACAGTACTTCTAGGTTATATGTCCACTAGTCCTCCTTTATTTTGTAACAAAATTTCTTTGCCAAACACACACACACACACACACACTGCCCCTCTAAGTAACTGAATTAGTTACTTTCCTCCTGGTTATGGCTGTGACCAAATATCTGACAAGAAGCAACGTCAGCGTACAGTTAGTGAAGACACTGTCCCTCATGTTAGGGAGGCATGGAAATGGGAGATTGAAGTGACTAGTCCCAGTAAAGCTGCAGTCAGGAAGCAGAGACCAATGAATGCTGGGGCTCAGCAACCTTCTTTGTTCAGTCTGGACCCTCAGAACATGGGATGGTGCTGCCCCTTTAGGGTAGATCTTTCTATCTCAATTAATTTAATCTATATGTTCTCACGGCATGTCCAGAGACTTGTTTTCTAGGCAAGTCTAGAGCCAATGAAATTGACAAAAAAGATTAACTATCACTCTTTATACATTTGGCATCCAAACACAAGACTCTTTTTCTTAAAATATGATATGCTTCATGATTTCATGTATCAAGCTTGCACAGTGGCCATGCTAATCTTCTCTGTAACATTTCAATTTTAGTACATATACTGGCAAGGTGAGAACAAAGTGCATCATTTTTATTTCATTTAAATTTTTATTTAATTTTATTATTTTAGTTTTTGGTTTATATATGATGTGTGTCCATGTGTGAGTGCATGCACACATGTTCCATGGCACACATGTAGACATTAGGGGACAACATTTGGGTGTCTGTCTTTGCTTTCTCACCCCCTTGAAGTAGAGCCTCTCTCACTTGTAGAACTTATGTTTTACTGCTGTGCTCACTGGTCATTATGATATTTAGTACACAAAATGCCAGGAAATTCTTTGTCCACCTCCTATCTCACAGTCAGTGTGCTGAGATCACAGAAACCTGACATGGCTTCAGGATTTCATATGAGTTCTGGTGATACAAACCCAGGGTCTCAACTTGGGAGGCAAACCTTTCATCCACAGAGATATCTGCACCCCCACATAACTTTTTAAAAATTTTAATTGTTTTTATTTTTTAGTTAACATACAGACATTCAGGAATCATTCCTTCTGTCATTTTCAAACTCAATTTGTTTTTGGTGATTTCTGTTCTCCTTCTGGTCCTCAATTCACCCCCTTCAGTATTTCCCAATTTCTGCTTAATTAATTAATTAATGCACAATTATGCTCTTCCCTTACCTATCATTAAGCTCATATCTTTATATTCACTTTTGTTTAAATGTCTACATTTATATATTTTATATGCCTTTGTCTTCCTACATGTACATAACTGTAGATATAACAAGTTAAGACCCACATATCAGAGAGAACATGCAATTTTTCCTGAGTTTAGGCCACTTCATTTAATATGATTCTTTATTTTTTTTCTTATAATGCTGAATAAAATTACATTGTGGATATGAACCACATTTTAAGCTATAACCTTCCATATCCTTTTAGGCCCATGGCCAACTCATATTGCAAAATAATTTTAGTCAAAATTCTAAATTTTTCATAGCCTTTAAAACTCAATAGTGTTTAACAACAACATAGTACTTAAAAAATTAAAGTATCTGCTCAGATTCAAAGCAGTTTCTTAACTGAAAGCCTCTATAAATGTGTTCTCATTGTCATTCATTTCTAGAAATTTCACAATTTCACTTTTTATTTCATACGCTACCCATTTATTGTTTAAAATTGTGCTGTTCAGTTTCCAGGTGCAGTTGGGATTCTTGGTGGGTCGTTTGTTGTTAATTTCTAGCAATATAAAACTGATCTGATATCATGCAGGGAATTATGTCAATCTTTCAAAATATATGGAGGCAGGCTTTGTGACCCAATATGTGATCTATTTTAGAGAAGGTTCCATGGGCTACTGAGAAGAATGTGTAATCTGTGGATTTGGGATGGAATGTTCTGTAGATGTTCATTAGGTCCAAATGTTCTATGGTTTTGTTGAGCTCTCGTAGTTCCCTGTTGAGTTTCTGTTTGGATGATCTATCTATTACTGATAACGGTACATTGAAGTCCCCAACTATGATGGTGTTGGTGGTTATTTCTGTTTTATTGTCAAGTAGGTTTTGTTTTATGAATTGTAGTGCCCCTGTGTTTGGTGAATAAAGATTTATGATTGAGATATACCCTTGATGGATCATCATTCCCTTGATAAGTAGGAAGTGGCATTTTTTGTCTTTTTTGATTATTTTTGATTTGAAGTCTATTTTGTCCAATATTAGTATAGTTACACCTGCTTGTTTCTTATTCCCATTTGATTAGAATACTGTTTTCCACCCTTTCACCCTCAGGAGATATTTGTCTTTAGTGGTGAGGTGGGTTTCTTGAAGAAAACAGATTAAGAGGTCTAATTTTCTGACCCACCTGTTAGCTTGTGTCTCTTGATGGATGACTTAAGGCCATTAATATTTAGGGTAATGACTGTGAGGTTTAATTTGATCCCTGCCATATTGTGTTGGCATATATGGTTTGGTGTTTTCATGGACTTTGAAGTTTTTTGTGCCTTCTCGGAGTTTGGTTATTGTGATCTGCTTCTGGTAGGCATTTGAGGTTGATTACTTCATTATTCTGTGTGGAGAATTTTGCAAAATATTCTTTGTAGGTTCAGTTTTGTGTTCATATAACTGTAAAGCTGAGTCTTGACAAGGAAAACTTTTCTTTTATCATCTATTATGAGGGATACTTTTGCTGGGTAGAGTAGTTTGGGTTGGAAGTCATAGGTTCTTAGACTTTGCAGTGTTCCATTCCAGGCCCTTCTGGCTTTCAAGGTTCCCATTGAGAAGTCTGAAGTAATTCTGATGGGGTTACCTTTAAAAGGGATGTGCTGTTTTTCCCTAGCTGCTTTTAGGATTTTCTCTTTGGTGTCAATGTTTAGAGTCTTAACAACAATATGTTTGGAGAGTTTCTCCTTTGGTCCAATCTGTTTGGAGTTCTGTTATCTTCTTGTATCTTGATGGGCCTTTCTTTTGAGAGAGTGGGAAATTCTTCGAAAATTTTGTTAAATAAGTTCTTCATGCCTTTGGTTTGAATTTCTTCCCACTCTGGTATTCCCATGATCTGAATGCTAGGACATTTAAGGGTATCCCTCATGTTCTGTTCATAGAAATTTTTGAATTTATTGAAACTTTTGAACTCTCCAAGTGGTTCTTTTGTCTTGTCTTTCAGATCTGAGTTTCTATTCTCCACATGTCTGACTGTATTCTTGAGAACTTCTAAAGAGGTTTGGGCTTGTTCGTTTAGGTTTGCATTTTCTACAACTTTTCTATGTATAGTTTCCACCCCTCTGTCAAGTTCTCTTTTCACATCATTTTCTGATTTTCTTGATGCTTTTTGGAATTCATCCTTGCATTTTTTATGTCTTCATTTAGCATAGCCAGCTGGTTTTTTGAGGTCCTCTTTTGTTTCACTCTCCTTCGTATCCTTTAACTGTCTTTGGATCCCTTCCATTTTCTTATCTATTAGATCTAGTCTAGTGATGGCACCATCTACATGATTGTCGGTCCTTTGTTGCTTTTCTGCAAGTTCATGTAGTTTCATATTCACAGAAATATCACATGTGCTGTGTTACTTTTTTGTCATATTAAGGTATAGTTTCCAGCCTAGAGATCCATGACTACCACAGACATCTTAAGCCCTTCCTTATACACTGACACACAAGAAACATAAGTAAGAAAATAGTTACAATTTCCAGGTATGTGAAAAGATTAGGAAGAATGCAAAAACAATGCATGAGAAATGAAAGACTTTTCTTGGAAGAAATATGTATTAAAATTCAGGGCGCTGGGGATGCAGAAGTAGGAGTATTGGAGTGGGTTCGAGGCCACCCTGAGACTACATAGTGAATTCCAGGTCACCCTGGGCCAGAGTGAGACCTTACCTCCAAAGAAAAAAATATCAGGACACAGTGAGTACATTTAAGCACAGTAGCAGCAAGTACAAGGGAAGCTCCAGGGAGTCAAGGACCATTCTTTTCCCTGTTAATGCAAACCTCTGCCACATGATAACTGGCTTATAAATATTTGTTGAATAAATACTAAAGAAAGTTGAATAGTCTAGATTAAGAATGGCCCAAGAATTGGCATTAAATTTTAACTTGAGTAATTTTCTTTTCTATCAGATCAGAAATATATTAGTTCCCCTATCATGTAGCCTATCACCCTCGAATCTTCCAAACATGTTTGTTAGTATTTAATTTCTATATAGTCATAGGTATCTCTGATTTTGTGAACCATAAAACAGACCTCTATATCCCTTACTGGTTCTCAGATAGCTGTTGATGGGCCAGCATCAATAGCATCACTTAAGAACTTGGAGAAAGAAAAATTCTTAGGCTTGTTTCATGTGTACTGAATCAGAAACATTATGGTGAGATATAGCTATCTGTAATTTCAAAAGGCACTCAAAATGATTTTAGTGATGAAATTTGAGCACAATTTGGGTGCTTCTCTCTCTCTAATGTATTGTAGTACAGAGAGAGGGAGAGAGAGAGAGAGAGAGAGAGAGAGAATTTATCTAGGATACTCCACTTACAGAGGAGGTAGAAGAAACAAAACGTACAAATTTAGATTCACCATTTTATTCTAATACAAACCAATGCTCTTAATTTATAAAAAGGCAGCCATAACTTAAAATTTATGGTTGTGACACAGGAACTTTAATGGGCTTGCTTTCTCACATTACAAACAAATGTTTTTAAAGAAAAAACATAGCAGTTCAAAACATCCTTAGGATTATATTAATTTGGTATGAGAATTTTTTGGAGAAGAGCTTTTAAATGAAGAAAAGTATATGTGCAAATTATTCAAATATTTCCAGGGCAATTTTATAGAATATTACCTTAGCATTCCAATAACTAGTATAACATTGAGTGTTCAAACTACTGTTTTGTCTGCTTGTACTGTAAGCCAAAAGCAAAAAACACACATATTGCATGAATGCCTAATATAGTGAATATTGACCATGGAGATTGTGGAGGAAGCCTTCTTTATTATTTTGACTACATAATGATCAATTTAGTAGAAACATATGTAGTCAATGCCAGTGTCAATAACAGCAAAATATTTATGATATTAGTTTCCCTGAAAAAGTCATTTTTACACTGTCAGCTAAATCCTCTGGACTCTATGGAGATGTGCACTACACAAATAACAAAGCATTATTTTTACTCCCTTACATTATTGTGGAATGTTTCAAATTGAGAAGCACTGTGTTCATTATTAATGTCCTGTATGCATTGAAAGCCGTTTTATACTTTAGCTATTAGCAATACACTAAATGGAAAGTTAGAATATAACTTCAATAGCTCTGAATTTCCACTTAGACTTCTTACAGACAGATATGTCATTTTTTAAAAGAAGAAAGTTATACAGAAACTGAAAGCTGACAAATTTGGTACTGGTTATAAATATATAAAAAGCTAATGAAGTGCAATCTGAGTACAGGACCTGTAATAGATATCCCAAAGACATCTTTCTATCAAAAACTACACTTGTTCAAACTGGAAAGAAGAAAGACAACAGAAACTTGTCATGAAGAATGCCCAAATATTCTTGCCCTATTATGGCAAACATAGTTTAACATATACCTGCTAGTCAACATATAACCTGCTAATTGTCACTAGTAACAGAATCAACTTACATTGAGGATTATTTCCTTAGCTAATGTCAATCTCTGTCACTTTTCACATATTGTGGTCCACAGTAGTTATGAGGACAGTTACTCACCCAGTGCTTTAGACCCCAGCCTTCATTATATTATTGTTTGAATTTTGTTACTTGACTTCTTTGAGCTTAGTTTTCTCACACATAAAATGAGAACTTCATATAATTGATGTGAATTCAGTTATGCATACTCTGTATAATAAAAAACCTTCAAGCGTCAGTCCTGAGAGATTTGCTCAACTATGTTTATAGTGGCTAAATTCATAATAGCTAAGAGCTGGAATCAACCCAGATGTCCATCACTAGATGAATGGATAACTAAGATATGGCATATATACATGACGGAATTCTACACAGCAGCAAGAAAAAAACAACACAATGAAATTTGAAGAAAAATGGTTGAACCTGGAACAGATAATTCTCAGTGAACTTACCCAGTCACAGAAAGATAACCGCCACATAGTCTCACTCATCTACAGCACCTAACCTGAATCTACCCAAGATGCTGACATACCCAACAAGCATCTTGAGGACCACACAAAAGGGTGGGTGGGGAGGGAGTGGAGGGCAAGAGATGGGGGGGGGGACACAAATCTGGACCCAAATTGCAATGGTACCATAAATTCTACATCCTAAAAGGCAGACCAAATGGTTGAACCTTCACCAGGCACTTAGAGGGAACTCCTGAGTCACAAGGCCCTGGAGAGGGTACAATGAAGACTGATCTTAATCTTCTACAGCCTTTCTTTCTCCCTCTCTCTCCCTCTCTCTCTCTCCCTCTCCCTCTCCCTCTTCTCTCTAACTCTTTTATATTACTTATCTTTTTCTTCCTTCTCTTTGTGGGCACTGACCTGTAACTCCCAGTTCCAGCATGAGGCTATCATCCACAATGAGCTTTTGATCAGAGAGGCATACAAGGTTTCCAAAAAGAATGACAGATTTCTGTCAGAGTACTTAATGACCCACCAAAGGTTAGTGCTAAGACCCTACTGCTGAAGACATTATATGGGGTTGACATGTAACATGGAGTGACATGGCTGAAAGCTGGAAGAGAATCAGTTCCCAGACAGTAAGCACTTCTAGTGCCAGAATGTGCTACATGGGTGACTGGGGGAAAATGACCAATATCTGTGTAAGAAACTCATGGGCTAACCTACTTAGCAGCAAATAACCTGTTGTGATGGTCACACAAGTGCAATAGTGGCACACAGCCATGGTGGGAAACCAACTGCTCTTGATTTGGCTAATTGGTCCACTCAGTGAATGGGACCCATAGCTGGAGATGGGAAACAAATCAGAACCATATTCAAACATGAGCCCATTCTCCATTATCAAGCTACCACCAATCATGGGCTACAAGAGGGTCTACACCTATTAAATTCTCTCTAAATAAATAAGGGTTATCCCATTTACCTGGTGCTAACTTTACTCTCCGCTGGAGAATCTGCTTCTCTTTTTTAGATAGACACAGATCCCGAGGACAGAACCACCCCATCATACTTCAAAAGGGCCCCAGATGAAACTAAGAATAATTGGCGAAACAAGCAAGGGTTCTTTTTTCTTGGTGAGCCTGGTAGCATCATAAGGGTGAAGACAGAGAGAACAATCAACTCCTACCAAATAAGATATAGAGAGACACAGAGGGTCTCAAGACCTCCTCACTGAAGCAGACCTAAAATAAACCCAACATGACTCAGGGAAATTTGTGGAAGATGGGGCGGAAAGAATTTTAGAGCCACATGTTGGGTCATAATACACAGAGACACTTCCTCCTACACATAACTGAGGGCTAACCCCACAATGCATGACCCATATACCTCAACAAAGAGGGGCCGGGGAGGTGGACAGGGAGTAGGCTAACAATGGTACCAACTTGACTGTATTCACTGAGTACAAAACAAATTAATAAACAAAAGAACTAGAAAAAAAATACAAAAGAATTTACCTGGTTATCTGGTATATAATTCAATTTAAATACATTTATTATTGAAATACATTCTTTTTGTGAGGTAGGATTTCACCCTAGCCAAGGATGACTTGAAACTCACTCTGTAGTCCCAGATTGGCCTTGAAATCATAGCAATCCTGATGCTTTTTCCTCCCAAGTGCTTGAATTAAAGGCATCTGGTTTAAAATACATTTTTAATTCAGTGCAGTACTCTTTGCTTCACATTAATTCCTGAAGCTAATTTCAACTTTATTGTATTTGGTTGGTATTGCAATTTAGACATTTGTTCTCATCAATTTTTTCAAATATGACTCTGACAGGAATTCATTCTTTATTTTTCACATATAATCTGATAGAAAATTTGTAGAAGTCAGATGTGGTGGTGCACCTTTAATCCCAGCACTTGGGAGGCAGAGGTAGAAGGATCACCACATGCTTTAGGCCACCTTGAGACTCCATAATGAGTTCCAGGTCAGCCTGAACTACAGTGAAACTCTACCCCCCCCCCAAAAAAAAAAGAAAAAGAAAAAACTTGTGGGATTTTTGTTTGTGAAGGGCTCTCGTTCACAAAACTAGGAATAATTTGGTAGATCTCAAATATTTGATTGTTTGTACTTGAACCAAAATAAACAATAATTTCATTTATTAAAAGCTACTATTCCTTTTCTTTCCTGTCTTAAAGTTAAAAAACGAACCACAGTTAGTCATTATAGGCTAGCTGAAATCATTTATGCACCCTAAAGTTGTTTTTGTTAATTATTCTATAACATACAGATTTTCTATAATGTATGGGTACTTTTGTATGAATGATAAGAGTGAATTCTGTGTATGATTTCAGAAAAAAATGGCAAACTGGTATTAGCAATACTTTAAATTTCAGTTAAAATAAAAATAAAAATACTAATACATATCCAACTAATATAATATGCATTTAACTAAGATTCCAATGTAGGAATTCAGAGATATGGAGAAATATGGGAACTATGTTCATCAAATGTTCTACACAGTTTACTTGCCACACATTGACTCTTACATAAAGATTAGTATATTAAGACTTAGGGACAAGAATGACCAAAATGGTTGCCTCAAGGTAGTTGTAATCATGATGTAAGTATGCTAAGAGAAACAGGGTAATTGCAATTATTGGCCTCATAATGCTTGAATCATAAAACTTTTGATTTTATCATTTGGAAATTAACAGAGTTGCTTAGTTCCATTTCTGTATAAGACAAAATCACCTTTTCTCTAGTAGTCTCTTTGAAAACTGGTCCTCTAGTAATAAAATCATCACATTTTCAGTACATTATGTGTTTTATGGGCTACGTTAAACCTATATCACACAGTATTTCTTTTAATTCTCATACATACTCCATGTGGCCAGTATTATTGCTGTTCCTACTAGGGCTGGGAATGTTTCACTTGCATAATCAAATCCACAAGGATGACTAGTACAAAGCCAAATTTACACACAACACAAATGAGATGATGAAAGTGTTTCCAGTTAGTCCAGGAGGTAAAGTTTTAATTCCTGTTAATAAGTCTCATAAAAATAATGGAGGAATCCATAAGTCAACCATTTCAGTCCTCAAAATTATGCAATTTTAATAATCCACACTATCTCCTTTATTCCTGGTAGTGTTCCACTTAATAGATGGATACCATGTTTACTTGCTTCTTCAGGCAAATGGTTTCCTGTTTCTTCAGCATTTCCACAGAACAACCTTTCCAGACCGTGTCCCATTTGTACTGTCCTTTTATGAATAGACTCCAGATTTCCTTTTAAACATAGAGTAAAACACAACAATAAGATTCAAGAATGGGTTTAATAAATATATTCCACACTGTAAATATTTGTTACTTCCTTTCAGGCAAAACATACTGGGTAGCTCGGTACAGCACTACATTGAGGTGGGGACATATGTCACATATTTTTATTGTACTTGAAATCAACTTCATGTCTAAGCATTTTGTGTATATTTCAGGTCTTGATAAGTATAATATTTCTACTCTTCTACTTTACTATTTACATTTTAAATTCGGTTTCAATTTTATATTCATCACTTTCAAATATATTCTTGTGTGGTAAACACCTTCTTCATCCATTGAAATCCTAATGTTATCAGGTAAATATGGGGAGGTTAGCTGTCTTCCCCAGGATTTGATATATACAGACACGAACACCTACTAATCATATTTGCATTCCAATATTTTTTGAAAACAATGAATATGTATTTGTCCCAAGCTCACAAAGAGGTCTGTGATTTGTCACTAAAGCTCTCATCCAACCAAACTACTGCTGCCCACTCCCTAATTAACCCAGAAACGATAGTTTCAGATATTTTCTTTTTTAGCAGTAGTAAAAAATGAACCCATGGCCCTAACATAATAAGCAATTACTCTACTACTGAGCAATCTCCCTAGACCTCTTTTACTTTGACACAGGGTCTTACTAATTTGTCTAGCTTGGTCTGAAACTCAGTGTGCAGTCCTCCTGCTTCAGTATATATTTTTTTAAGTTTGATAGTGGTTTTAATGAAATGTCCCTCATAGAACTATGTGTTTGAATTCTTAATCCTTAGTTGTGTGGCTCTGACTAAAAAGTTTGTACAACATTTAGGAGACGGAACCTTGCTAGAAGAAGTACATAACTAGGAGCAGGCATTGAGGTATTAAAGTTGAACTGTGCTTGTTCTATTTCTACCCTATGAATATGAGTCTGGCTGTTTGTTCCTGCCATCCTTTCCTGTCATGATAGACTTTCCCTTAAAATGTAGTAACAAAAATAACCAATTTCCTCCCTCTAGCTGCTTCTAGTGGGTATTTAGTCACAGTCATGAGAAAATAATTGATATGGAAAATCAGTATTGAGAAGTGGGGCCATTGTGGTGATAAACCTGCCTAAGTGGTTCTTAGTCATTTGGAATTGGTTTTCAGGAAAAATTTGAAACTTTGGTGTAGAAAAGCATTACAATGCGGTAAACAGAGTTTAATGGACTATTCTGATGTGAGTTTGAAAGACCAGAAGGCTCAGAGAAATACTAAAAATGGAGGTCTGGCTCAAGTAGTTTCAGACAGTAATATTAACTCAGTGGTAAACTGGACTAAAAATAATTTATACATTATTTTGGCAAAGAATCTGGCTATATTTTATCCATGTCCAGAAAACTTGAGTGAAGTGAAATTTAAAATTAACAGACTAATGTGTTTGGTGGAAGAAATTTCAGTAAAGAAAAGCATTGAGTCTGTGGTTTGATTTCTTTTTGATGCCCTCATTCAGATTGACAGTGAAAGAGAGGAAACATAGAATGGGTAATAGAAGACGATAGTTACAAATACCAACTAAAATCTGGTGCCAATTATAAAAATGAGAATTGTAATTATTATGACAGTTTGTGTCTTATTTTGTTAAAAGTGCTTTCGTGTATACACAAATATTAAGATTCCTTTGTTTTTCTTTTCTGTATTTCTCTACCAGATAATTAATATCAATTGACATAATGTCAGTGGTTAAGTGTTGTTTGAATTGTATTTAAATTAAATTGGGTGTTAGAGAATAAGCATTGAGCAGAGCTCAAGGGAACTGTCATTTGTTTTTTTTGGGGGGGGGTGGGCTGGTGGATGTGGGAGACAGAGTATGTTTCCAGTTGTAAGTGGGATAGTAAGATTTTCCTATATTTATTAGTAAATGTTTCTTAAATAAATCAGGTAATTTGTTCAATTCTGTGAATTAACTCACTTTCCATAGCAAAGTATTTACTCAATATCTTACATCCTGTCTTATTTATTTATTTATTTTATTTGTAAGCTGAGAGAAACAGAAAGACATGTTTTTTTGAGGTAGGGTCTCCCTGTAGCTCAGGCTGACCTGGAATTCACTCTGTATTCTCAGGGTGGCCTTGAACTCTTGGCAATCCTCCTACCTCTGTACTACCAAGTACTGGGATTAAAGATGTACACCACCACACCCAGCTCAAACCTTTTTCAAGTTTTTATGTATTAATTTGGCCATGTGTAGAATATTTTTGGAAAATAGTAAAATTCTTAAGATTATCTACATACTCCTTTGTTTAATATTAATAATAATGTTAATTATTATTAATATATCAATAGTATTAATAATATTAATACTTCTGATGGAAGTTAACCATTAATCATGATTAAGTTTGAAATACTCTCTTCTCCTTTCATAATTGAGAGTATGGACTTAAACCTACTCTTAGAGTTCTGATTCCTAGGGCTAAGACTTGGCTCAATAGCATTTGCTGCTTGGCACTATACACAGTAATTGAACTTTCAGTGCCTCAGGGTTTTTTTGACTTATAAAAGAGAAAAAGTCATTTTAAACATTAAGTGAATTTATTCCTTCATCTCTCAAAAATTTATAGTGGCTCTCAATAGATAGAAGCTATGATTTCTTTTATTTATCATGTAGGTTTGAAAAAATGTATAGGTCAGGGTATAGTTATATGAAGGACTTTGTGCAAAGCTAAAGTCCCCTCACAGTATATTTTTGATTGCTTGTGGACAGAAAAAAGATTCAATACAAATTCAACTAAAAATATTAAAGTATATCTACATAAATAATGCTTTCTATTCTTTTCTCACTTATATCTAACTCTAATGTATTCATTAAAAGATACTACTACCTTCCATTTGGCCAGATAATGTCCCTGTATTCTTTTTTCTCTTCTGTTATGTTAATGAATTTCTAGGGTCTATGTGCTCATGAATCTATTAATTTTCATCAGGTACTTATATTCTTGTTGTACAGGTATATTCTTTTGGCCATGTTACTTATTTTGGACAAATGTATCATGAACTATCCTGATGATATCCAAAAGGTTTTCCTCCAGAAGATTTTTGTAATTTGACTTTCAAACTAGAACGGGGTCATAAATAACATCCACATATTTCTCTCTATTTTTCTCTCTAATTAACAATATTTCTCTCTAATTAAACAATAATCAGATTGTTCTGCAAACTACAAAGCCTATATCTATGCAACTACTGAATATATTTGCATTGTTTATTTGTTTTATATGTACGCATTGGCCTCCATTGCTCTCTCATGCTTCCAGATCTCTTCTTCACAGAACAATTACAGTGTTATTCTATTTTTTAAGCATTTAGCTATGACTAAAGCCCTAATTTCAAAGTCTCCCTGTATCATCATTCCTATCCAATGGTTAGGTAACAGCACCACATCTTAAAACTATCTGGAGTGAATTTATTTCTGTAGGATTTGCAAGTAGTTTCCTCAGAACTTGGTGTCAAGAAGTAACAAGTTCATGGAGTCTTTCTTATATCCTAAGCTAAACTGAACCTTGAATAGGAATTCTACTTTTTCTAACTCACTGTAAATTCATTTTGCTTATTTTATTACTCAGACTGTTGAGTCAGGCATAGGGGCTGGTATCTGCAATCCAAGTGTTCTGGAGTCTTAGGGAGGAAGCTTCACAGCTTGCAGTCAGTCAGGGCCCCTTCACAAGGTCCTGTCTCTAACTAACTAACTAACTAACTAACTAACTAACTAACTAACTGAAAGCATACAAAACTGTCATGCCTGAAAATCTGACTAAACTGTAATGTAATACTACTGAGCTTTTTTACAGTTTAAATGTAAAACTGTTTCCATAAAGGAAAGCATCAGAGAACCATGCAAATGTATTAACAGATTATTAAGACACACTTTCTGTTCTCTTGAGCTAATTAACCCAATTCATAAAATAAAAATATCTGGATCCATTTAAGTAACTGGTACAGGCATTTAGGTGATTTTCTTGAATTTTTAATTAGTTTACGAATTGAAACCATTTTCAGTGTCAGGGATGGGATACCTTCCAGTGAGTTGTTGGCCAGGGAGGTCCCTGATTCCCCCCAAACCATACAGGCCATTGCCAAAGCCCTTGGTTTCCCACCCTAGGAATAGATGGTAAGACCCTATTGCTGAAGACTCCACGTACTTGTGCTGCAAGGTCACTGAGAAATCTTGCTAGAGCTGAGCTGAAAACTTCCTCCATGTACACCAGCTGACAGAAAGCTGGAAAAAGCCATGCTGCATGCAATTCAATGGGAGAGAGAGCAATCACTAGTGTAGATACCCAACAGTGGACACTGCAAGCCTTATATTTGGCTAGCAAAGCCAATGGGTGCAGTAGTGTCACATCTGTTATAGGGGAAACAAACCACCCTCTAATTTGACGGTAAGCCCTCTCCTTGGGAGGAAATATATCACTGACACTAAAAACCCACAACAGAGGTAGTCATAAGCCCTAGGGGTGTAACGTCTGCTGCTGTCTGGCTAAATGTATATACTATGCTCACCAAACAGCCCAGTAAGATCTTCTCTTAATGTTCATACCCATATATTAATGCTACTCTTACTTTTGGATAGAAAACCTTCTCTTTTCAGATGGCAGTGACCTTGTGATGACTCAGAAGGCACCATGGTGCTGAGAAGAAGTAAAAGAGCAGTGCTCAGCACTGAACTATCACAATCACACCTTCCATGGCTCAGGGTCCATTGTGGAAGAGGTGGAAGAAAGAATGTAAGACCCAAAGGAAGGGTAGGACTCCTTACAACATGCTCCTCCAGACACAAAATGGCCTGGATATCCATAACCTCACAGTGCCTGACACTACCTACCTAAGACCATCATAGTATGAAGAAAAGATCATGACATCAAAATAAAAGAGAGACTGACTGAGAGGGGGAGGGGATATGATGGAGAGTGGAGTTTCAAAGGGGAAAGTGGGGGAAAGGAGGGAATTACAATGGAATATTGTTTACAAATATGGAAGTTGTCAATAAAAAATAATAATAAATAAATAAAACTAAAAGGAAAAGCACAAAATTAGATAATAATTTTACAGGGCTATTTTCCCAATCTGGTCTATAAGTGTTTACAGTCATGTTAGTACCAAAAACAGAGTTTATAGGTTATATTTTGAAAATTCATTTTATACTGCTTGAATAAACATCAGTTGTCATTGTTTATGTATATAAAAGAGGAAAAAATATTCCTGCTGTATAACAATATCGTTTCTGGATATAGCTAGAGAACTCTCGAGGACAAGATAAAATACCTCCTCAGAAAATGGATACTATAGATATTGAAACAATGGAAACATAAAAGAAAGGCAGGACATATGTAATAAAAAAATTTTGAAGTTCTGGTTCAATAAACACAAAACTTCTGATAAAATTAAGAAGAAAAAAATAAACAGAAAAAAGAGAATCCAATATAAATTCTAAGATTTTTTTATTATTTTAAGGATACAGGCAAATATTTAAGTGTGTGTATGATGTGTATATGTCTGTATGCTTGTTCCTATAGGTATGGGCATATGTGTGTACACATGTATGTGCACATGTGTGTACATGACTATGGAGACAAGAGGGCAATGCCAGATAACTTCTTCAATTGTTTTACATCTTATTTTTTGAGACACAGTGTCTCACTGATTCCAGAGTTCACCATTTTTCCTAGACTTGGTAACCAATAAGTCCTACAGAACCACCTGGTTACAGCTTTCAACACTGGGACTATAGATATATACCACAGTGCCCAGCTTTTACATAGATGCACTTATGCTTCGACAGCAAGCACTTTACCAACCTGAGGTATCTCTCCAGTACATTAACAATTTTTAAACCTAAAAATCATATGACATACAACAAATACATCAGGGCCAGGCATAGTGTTGTATCACTTTAATTCCAGCAATTGGGAGGCTGAGATGGGAGGACTGCTATGATTCCGCAGCCAGCCTGGGGTACAAAATTTGAGGCTAGCATGGGCTACAGTGAGACCCTGTCTCAAATAAAGCAAAAACAGTGCATGATTCAAAAGAAAATATACTAAAATTAGAATGATACAGAGAAGATTAATTAGCATTTCCCCTGAGCAAAGATGACATATTTTTAATTTAGCTTTAACATTAGCTAATATTCTGAAAAAAATCTATTAAAAGTACCATTTTTGTTTCTATATCACAAAGCTTCACCAGAATTGAAGGCTTCCTCTACTCCATTTAAAGCCAAGTTCTTAAACATGAGCATGATTCATGCAACAGTGAAGTATTTATGGTAGATTTATTTAAAAAACAGTGCCATCAGCTAAGAACATGAGATTGGTTAAATAATATTATAATTAATATATTTATGATTAACATGAAAATGAAAACAAATTAGGTAGGTCAAGCATGCTGACATACACTTGTAGTCTCAGATGCCTGGGATGCTGAAGTAGGACGATACTGTGAACAGAGTCTGGACAACTTTGAAAGATACTATCTAAAAAACAGCAACAACAAAACAAAAACAAACAAAAAGAAAGGATTTCTCCCTCATGTTATTTATAATCAATATAGCTATAAATTCATGAAAATGGAGAAAAAAGAAGTGGGTTTAGATTAAAGAGTCAATGATCTACAGTACCTTTTAGTAATTAAATTTGAATGGGTAACACTTTTAGATTTTCACATATAAGTGATGCAATGGAATACTTTTCTCTCTGAGTCTAGACTGTTACATTAGCATCATGTCTTCCAGGCAAAGCAATGTTTTTGAAAATGGCCAGGTCTCCTTTTTAAATGCTACATAGAACATAGAAATAGAGAATAAATCAGAGAATAAAGGGTGCAGGAGGCAGGATAGGGAGAGAAAAATGGCAGATATAAATTAAAGGATATAAAATAGCAGATAAAGAAGATGAAGAAATCCACAAATCCAATGTACAGCATGAGAAATACAGACATATTCCAAAAATGAGAGGTGTTTATAATTTGGAAGAAAAAGAGGATGTGTCACTGCTTAATTATATTTAAGTACAGTTCTAGGGATTTTTGTAAAACGAACACATTGTTACCAAAAATGTATTAATGCAAGATATATGTTTTTAATATTTATTTATTTGACAGAGAGGGAGAAGAGAGAGAGAGAGAGAGAGAGAGAGAGAGAATGGGTATACCAGGGCCTCTAGCCACTGCAAATGAACTCCATACACATGTGCCATCTTGTGCATCTGGCTTCCATGGGTACTGGGGAATTGCACATGGATCCTTAAGTTTCACAGACAAGTGCTTTAACCACTAAGCAATCTCTCCAGCCCAAGATATATATGTTGATTGATTAACTATAACTATTTCACTATTTATGTGTAGGCCAAAGAATCATGTAAAACTCACATATACATGATGCATTTTAATAGAGAATAACTAAATCTGGAATTGAAATATGATAGGTCCATTTTCCATGAATTAAAAGTCAGTTTAAGAAAAATACCAAAATTCACTGAGTCTTCAAATTTAAAAGATTTTCAAGAAAGCTTTTTACTTTAAAACATCAATGTGAAACTCATTGTAAATTTTAGACTCTGCTGCATTGGCCCTGTAGGAGACTTCAGGCAGCAGTGCAGAAAAAGATGCTCCAGAAGTAATTTGACATTGATTCTAATTTCAGATATCCACAATATCAGACCTTCTTGACAAAATTAAAAGTAATAACTTTAATTTGGGCAGCTTGACATCCATTTACTTTACATATCTTTTAGGGCACCTCCTGAAATAGGTTAGTGAAAATCTACCAGGCTAAAGTGTTCTCTGCTCTCCAATTTGAACCACAGTATCACTGGGTTAACTACATAGGACAATGCACATTAATAAAGCATGTTCTAATCTCCAACTAGTTGACAGAATGGAGGCTCCATCCTACCTTGATGCCACATGGGTAATTGAAGACTTAATGGTGTTGCTATATGTGGGTGTATTAGCCAGACATCTGTGGGTTCTTCCTTCAGCATCCCCACCATGCCAAACTGCCTGCAAGGGAGCCAAGCTAATGACCCAAGAACATCATCCTGCCTATTTATAGAACACTGGAAAACTGAACAAAATAACATCCCTTTGTGACAGTGTCTACCTATATGCATGATAGGTGGTGAGTGCTCTCTAAATGTTAGTCATTGTAAAGTAACAAAAGAACTTTGCATTCATAATGACTAGCTATTCCTCTTGACAATGTGTTGCTGAAGCTCTAGGTTCTATCTTTTCACAGGCAGGTGCACCAGATCCAATTTATTTACTGCTGCCCTACAAATTCTAGAGAGCAAGACCAAGTACACATACTATGGTTGCTTTGGCCTTGCCTGGATCAGTCTATCACTCAAGAACAAATGGATCCTGAATTTTCTTTTTTAATATATATATATATATATATATATATATATATATATATATGTTTAAGTATATTATATATATAAATAATATATATATATATATATATATATATATATATATATTAACCAGAATGAGGTATCTATGATAAAATAGAATATCAACATTCAGAATTCAAAGTCATCACCCTTAACTGGACAAAGAACTGATACAATCTTAATATCAGGTTTGAACCAACTCAGATTCCTTTATGACTCGGGACATCTCCAAATGTGACTTGGGCTGAAGCTTGTTCTCTTTGAAAAATTTCATATTGCCTTGTGAAGTCAAACCATAGACATATACAAAAATCTGTACAAATTCTTTAATTTGGTATTTAGAAGGTGTTTCTGATATAGGTGATCTAGGGTCAGACCCACACTCATGTTGCAGAGCAAATATAAGATAGTATCCATGGACTGTCAAAGCTTTTTAATAGCTTTTCTTCTTTCAAAGAATTCAGATCATTCTCAGTGAACTTACCCAATCACAGAAAAAAAAAATCACCACATAGTCTCACTCATCTACAGCACCTAACCTGAATCTACCGAAGGAACTTTACATACCCAGCAAGCATCTCCTAGATTAGACACTAGGATGGAAGGGGAGGGAGGGGAGGGCATCAAAGGGGTGGGAAACACAAATCTAGACCCAAACGGCAATGGTACCATAATCTTCTACTTACTAAAAGATAGACCAAATGGCTGATCCTTCACCAGGCCCTTACAGGGAACACCTGAACCACAAGACACTGGAGAGGGTAAGATTAAGACTAACCTTAGTCTCCTACATCTTCCCTCCCTCACTTCCCCTCTCCCTGTCTCTCTCTCTCTTATCTCTAACTCTTGTATATTAGTTATCTTTTCCCTCATTTTCTTAGTGGGCACTGACCTGTAACTCCCAGAACCAGCATGGGTCTATCATCCACAATGAGCTTTTGATCAGAGAGACCTACAAGGTTTCCTAAAAGACAGACAGATTTCTGTCAGAGTACTTGATGACCCACCAAAGGTTAGTGGTAAGACCCTACTGCTGAAGATACCTTATGTGATTGACATGCAAATTAGAATGGCATGGCTGGAAGTTGGAAGAGAGTCAGTCCCCAGACAGTCAGCGCGTCTAGTGCCAGAAGGTGCTACATGGGCGACTGGGGGAAATTGACCAATACCTATCGAAGCAACGCATGGTCTAACCTACTTAGCAGCAAATAACTTATTGTGATGCCCACACAAGTGCAGTGGTGGCACACAGCCATGGTGGGGAACCAACTGCTCTCAGTTGGCTAACTGATCTCCTCACTGGTATGGGACCCATAGCTGGAGCTGGGAAACAAAGTCAGAACCATATCCAAACATAAGCCCACTCTCCAGTATCAAGCTACTATCAATTGTGGGCTACAAGAGGGCCTACACCTATTAAATTCTCTATAAAAAAAAAAAAAGTAAGGGTTATCTCATTTGTCCTGGTGCTAACTTACTCTCCGTTGGAGAATCTGCTTCTCTTTTTCAGATAGATGTAGACCCTAAGGAGAGAGCCACCCCATCATACCTCAAAAGGGCCCCGGCTGAAACTAAGAAAACTTCGAGAAACAAGCAAGGGGGCTGTTTTCCTGATGAATCGGACACCAGCACAAGGGGGAAGGAGATCAGCATAGAGAAAAATCAACTCCTACCAAATCAGAGAGCCAGAGCCTCAGAGGCCCTCAACACCTCATCACTGAAGCAGACCAAAAATGAACCCAACATGGCTCAGGGAAATTTTGCGGAAGAGGGGGCAGAAAGAATGTCAGAGTCACATGTTGGGTCATGATATGCAGAGACATTTAGCTTACCCATAACTGTGGGCTAACTCCACAATGCATGACCCGTATACCTCAACAAAGAGGGGCCAAGGGGAGGGGGTAGGTCATGGATGAGCCTAATAATGGTACCAAACTGACTGTATTTGCTGAATACAGAACTGACTAATAAAAAAAAATGTAAAAAAAAATCTATTTCAAAAGGAAAAAAATATTAATAAAAATATTTTTCCTGTGTATACCCTGCAAAAAAAAAAAAAAAAAAAGAATTCAGTAATTCCAGTGGTTCTGACAAGAAAGATCAACAGTAGCTTCTGACCCAACTCCCGAAAACATTTGAAATCCACGTCTGGACTCCATAATCCCTGAGCATCTCTTTGGATAACCATCAGGGTCCCGAATCCCATGCAATTATAGGCAAAATGTGAAATGTGCATCTTATTGAAGAAAGACCTTATTGCTTTGTTCAGATCTGCAAAGTGTTTAAATATCCCAAAAGGTATTGTAACCCATTTTATGTTGAATCTACCTATATTGTTCTCTACAGCACCTCAGATGACAAAATGCTATGTTCACCTCATTATTCTCTTCAAAGAACTACTCAAATTTAAAATTAATTTCATCATGGAAAACGATTCAGTATTTTCTTTGTTGTTGTTATTTTTTGCAGTGCGGTCTCACTCTAGCCCAGGGTGGCATGGAATTCACTATGTAGTCCCATGCTGGCCTGGAACTCACAGCAATCCTTGTACCTCAGCTTCCTGAGTGTGGGGATTAAAGACATGCACCACCACACCCAGCTGTATTCAGCATTTCTAATCTTAGATATTTACCAGTTGATTTTCTTTTTCTTTTTTTAAAATTTTACTAAGTAGAAACTTTGTGTATACCAGGGCCTCTAGCCACCACAAACATGTGCATCTAGATTTAAGTGGGTACAGGGGAATCTGACCTGAGTCCTTTGCCTTTGAAGACAAGTACCTTAACCACTAAGCAATCTCTCTAGCCCTTGATTTTCTTGAAATTCCTATTCACTGACTTCATAGGATTAAGAAATATAATAATAAGCAATTATAATTTCACCACTTGATTGATCAGCTGAGATGAATGAAAATATTTGACTACTATAGATCAGTAAATATCTAGGGTATTTATATATGCTGTTTGCATATTTATTTTTTAAGAATTATAAGATTAATTCCACTGACCCTGAATTTTTGTTAATGTACACACACACACACACACGTATGTTCGGGTGTGTGTCATAGCAAATAAAATCAATGGCATTTTTAAATCTATTCCACATATTTGTTTCAGTCTTCTTTCTGATGAAGAAATTTTGCTAGCTGTTGTCTCTTGATTGATTGAAGCTCAATCTTTGGTAGAGGAACAGGTTTCTTAAGTTGTGGCATATTCAGTTTTATTTGTAGTATTTATATTTAATAAACATCTTGTTTGGATACAAAATTCTTAGATTCAGTTTTCTTTCCTTTAGTAGTTCAGAGGTTTTCTCCATTAATCCTCAATGTAAAATACCAAGCTGAATTTTAAATTTATCCTCAGTTCCTTTTCCTCCTATAAACAGTATAATCCATTTTGAATGGTTCTTTACAAGTTGATTTTAAAATTTTATTTTTGATAAGCCAACAATACTTTGTGTATATGTGTGCATTACAATGTGATGTCTTGATCTGTGTATCACTGCAAAAATTCAATCAAGCTAATTAACTTATCTATCATCTCACTCATTTATCAATTTTGTGATTAGAATGTTAAAATATACTCTTGAATCAAATTTGCAATACATAATCCATTGTTAACTAGGTTTCCCATGCATTACAAAAGATCACCAAAATGTATCTTTCCAGTCTAAGTGAATTTTTTAACCCTTTGGTCATTGCCTCTCATTTTCTCATGCCCCCAGCTTTGCCTTCTATATTATCAAAGACTAATGCATTAACTGCAGTACATCTTGAACATGTTTAGCTTGTGCATGTAGCAGAAGGATACACCTCTGTGTCCACCAAGGCAATTTTCACTGGCACATGTATGATCTAGTCTTTTAATAGACTGGGGTATTTTTTTCTGCTCACAACATTTTTCTCTGTTGTTCAGCGTTATTGTATTTGTTTTTTCTTCCTCAGATACTTCTGTTATGTGTTTATAGGTTCTTCTTTTGTTTATATACCTATCATTTTCCCCTAATACTTTCTAATTTCTACTTTTATTTCACTTGCTTGCATTATCTCATTTATGTCATTCCTGTCTTGGCTGTCTTTTCTTCAATGTTTATTCTCATACCTGCTCCTTCTAATTCTTTTCTATTTCTGTGCTGGTTTTGATTTTTCTCTTCTATTTCAAGAATTCTGCCAGTTGACATTCCATTTCCTACCACTTTCTTTTCACTTAAGTTCTTGCACTTATGATTCATGGTCCTCCTTCACGGAATCAAGAGCTTTATTAAAATTTAAAATGCATAGTAAAACTTAGCTACGACTTCATATCTACTCTGTAGCAAAATTTTTCTGATAATTGGTCATCTGTTGACAAGCTTATGGTTTTCCTTTTTTTTTCTAGTAGGATTTTGTAGCAATTGTCTGCCAGTTATCTTTTATCATTTGTCTGTTGAAAGGGTTGATTTTACCTAGACAAAGTTCTGTGCATAAACTTTTTGTCACTGTGTATGACTAGAGAAGAAATGATGTGTGTATGTTTAAACATATATGTGCATGAAAATGTCCAGAAGTCCTCTATTGACTTCAGAACTCAACAAGTACAAACATATAGCTTTAAAACACATACTTAAAAAGATCATTTATATTTGATCTCATAAAATGGATCACCAAAATAGGGTCTGAAAGAATTTTAATGAATATAATAGTATTTAGATATTTAGAATATAGTAGTATATAGAATATAGTGGAACATCAAAATTTAGTGAGAGGGATAAACTCCATCAGTTTATTAGTCAGGGTTCTCTAGAGGAACAGAACCCATGGAATTAATTATATTAAAAAGGGAATTTATGGGATTAATTTACAGCAGTCCAATAACAGGGACAGGCCCGAGAATCAAGGAACCTGATAGCTGCTGAGTCCATCTGATTAGATGCCTCAGCAGTTCCAATCTAGTACTGAAGGCCTGTAGGCTTTATGAGGAGCCACAGGTTTTCAATCCACACTGGTCTTCAGTTGATGCTGGTCTTCAGCCCATGTGGAAGGCAGCAAGCAGCTCTGGCAGCCAAGTGGAAAGAAGGAGGATTTTTTCACCTAGAGCTTTCTTATATAAAGCCCACCTCTGAAAGGGGGCGCTCACTCTAGGGGAAGGGCTCACCCTGGGGGTAAGGTCTTCCTCCTTCAGTTAATCCTTCCTGGAAGCAATCTCTGAGATCCACCCATCAGGAATGTCTGTGGAGTACTAAACATCAAGTTGACAACACCTTAACCATTACAATAAGTATTAAGTCAAAGCTATGATACAAGGTAGAGTCTATGAACTAAATAATTTATCTTCACCTCACAATATAGAACTTTAGTGGAAGGATCTCTGGTATGGAGTAATAATAGACAGAAATTTTTGATTATGCACTTACAGTATTTTGTAAGTAGTGGGTTAAGAAACATTTGAAGTACATTTAGAGAGATAACTATTCAAATTTTTGGCAGGCATACTCAATGGCAAATAAATGTTTTCATGTTAAATGGACCTTGATTTAATCCTGGTCCTAAGTGTAAGATTGTGAATAAATTACTGAGCTTCTCCAAGCCTTCATTTAAGTGATGCAAAAAATGATGTCAGTGCTTGGCAGAATATCTGACTTATAAAGTGTAATAAATGTCAAATTCCTCCTTTCTCTACATCAATCCTTGCAGTGTACTAAATTGTATTTATAACACTTATTTGTAAACAACTCCCTAGCAAAGGATAGTATTTCTTAAACTATTTGTTGAACAAAAGTATGTAAGGATAATGGTGAAGAACCAATGGATCATCCCTAGCCTCACCTATATGGAACTACTGTAAGAAAGCTTTATTAACAAAAGACAAGGAGGTATATTTTATGCCAGTGTATATATCTCTTTCAGATCATAAAAGTCATGGAAGACTATGAATAATAAATGTAAGAATTCAAGAATGTGATTTTCTGATAGTGGCAGTAAATAGAGTGTCAATTAGAAGATTTCAGTAGAGTACAAAGATAGTTTTTATAGTTACCTGTGGTGGTTAAGAGAGCCAGTTCTGAAATGGACCACAATTGGGAGGTCTGTTATAATATAGATAATGCAAGTTGGACAACTTTATGGTCATTGCTTGAATTTCCAATGAGTTGAATTGATGTGAAGTTTCAATGACTTACCTATGCCCCTGATATTTAGTCAATGTACTGAGAACCCTACATTATCTTGAGACTAAATTTATACTCACTTTCATGTGCTATTGGCTACAAAAGCCAATGGTTTGTTTCTCAGCTCCAGTACAACTTATTTCTACTGCCTGAAACTATACTTCTTGGACTTCCATACCACATTCTGAGCACATTCTTATACCAGCAAATGTAGATTCCAGTAGGAACTCCACACAAAGGGCATACCTACCTCCGAGGCTCTTCCCATGCTGGGTCTTAAATGCCTTACTACATAATGACAAATTTAAGAATGTTAAAGGCAATCTAATTGATATAATATGGCTATAATAATAAGCCCAATTAAAATTATTTGCGTGTGTGTGTGTGTGTGTGTGTGTGTGTGTGTGTGTGTGTGTGTGTAGGATCTCTTGCCACTGTAAGTGAATGGCATTGTGTGGGGGGGCTAGGAACCTGGCTCAGCAGTCTTTGCAAGCAAGTGACCTTAATTATGGAGTCATCTTTCTAGCCCCTTAAATTTTTAATTAATCTAGTTAAAAATGAAAAAATCATAAGAAAGCAAATACTTCAGACTTTCTATTTAATTCTCTGCAATAATAACACCATCATGTTAAGATATATAATATGTCAACCTTGTGAGAGCCTCAGCAAAGGAAATGTATGTTGCTACAGACACTGAGAAGAAGGCATGTTCTGTGTATTAGCATCCTTTTCAATAGAACAGAGAAGATGCAATCTATCTCTACACGCTGGAAAGTTTTTCGGGGTGGATTTACCAAAAGACCTTTGTCACCTATCACACAATAAGTAATCTACAGCCCATAAAATTCTTACACTGTTTCTAATGAATCTAGAATCATATTTAGGACATATCCACATGTAATTAAGCTAATTCAAAGTACCAAAGAGCATTTTGTTTCTCTTGGGTGCTGGTTTATTTGACTTTTCTTCCATATTCAGAACACTAGTCTTTTAAAGAAATGACCAAAAGTTAACATTTTTGTTCAATTTTGGATTTAATTAAGCATAATATTTTAAATACAAAAACTAAATACATATGCTTAATGCATTTAATTTGAATTGACTATATGTACATAAACATGATAAATACTGTCACAACAATCAAGGTAATAAGCATTTTCATCACCTCTAAAATTTCATTGTGCTCCTTTATTGTGATCCAGGCTTTCTCACATCCAAAATTGTGAGACAACAAATTTCTGTTGTACAAGCCACTGAATATGTGGTACTCTCATTATAACAGCCCTAATAAACAAATACATGTATCAGAAATGGACTCTAAGACACCTAGTCTTAAAATTCAGATTTTTATATCCTTTTGAAGAACAGAGAAACATTCTATTAATTTAATTTGCTTTTGGAAAACTGAGAATCCTCATAATGTCTGCTTCTTGGGTGGGTCTAACAATCCATAAATTTTGAAAAATGAATATTCTAAGTTAAAAATAAAACCCAAGTCTCACTTCTTGATTCTAAAGACTTAGTATGACATCACAGCATACATTCATTACCCACATCTTAAGCATGCCAAGTTTCAAGATTTTCACTCATTTTTTGTTAGGCAAGAAAATCACCTCTTCACTTATATTTCCACATTTGCATGGGAAATTATGAAACTTGAAGAGTTTCTGAAACATATAAGGGTATTGCTAAATGATTTGTCAATGATTTCCATTGTTAGAATGTACAGAAATAATCTATCTCTGAATGTCCTCTCTTTAAATTTATTCTCACCTTTAATTAGTCAGACTCAAAGGAAGAATAGGCCTATTCTTATTGTGATGAATAAGAGGACATTCCTCCTGATGAAATACTAATACCACTGTGCATTTTCTAAAAGTTACCACCCTCTCCTACTTAGAAAAAAATGCCCAATTCTTTCATTTCTCTATAAATAGCTCTTTCCTCAAAATCTTGATATTTACATTCCTAATTTCATTAATGGATGACTTAATAGAAATAGCTTTGTTTCCCCCAGTTGTCCTTTTAAGTACTTACATAATTTCCTTTGAACATTTTCAGCACTTAGAAATGTTGAAGTTTATATTTTGAGTATAAAATGTAAGATGATAGTATTATACTGTGTATTTTCTTTATCTGATTCAGCCTGCCATAAGGCAGATCTTCCCAGGTCACTTTTTGATCCTGTTTTCCAGCATTCTTCTAGCTGACCAGCAAATATCAACTACCTTTCTAGCTCTAAATTCCTCCAACACCTGTACCCAGGCTCCATCCTTCTTCCTCACTCACCTGGTCCACATTAAGGCTGTGCTTCTGGCAGTACATTCAGCTCATGGTGTGCTGAACTCTGTACAGCCCTGGAATTTTGGTCTTCTGCTCTCATGATAATAATGGACTTATCATTACAGAACCAGGATTCATGATAAATCTGGTCTTTAGGCAGTGATAATCTCTCATTTTATGTTCTTAGAGCTATGCACACATGCTTTCAAGAATATTCTATTAGTGTGCTTTTAAATTCTTCCTTATGAGGATTATGATTAATTACTGCTCATTGAGTCCACATCTGTGAAGGTTATACAAAGAGGGCATTATATTAGATCTTAGGTGACCACAGAAATTCTAGCTCTCCTTCACCTCTTGGTAATTGGTTTTCAGATTCTCTGTAAAGTCATTTCTTTTCTTATAGCCATGATCTTATTAATTTTCCCCCAACCCCACAGATAAACTTGAGTTTCATTACTGAAGCAGAGAAAATGAAGAAAGATCATTACATGGTAGTCATATATTTTTGCAAATGCAAAATTTGGGTAGCACACTTGTTTAAAAACTAGATGGCATTTTTTTCTAGTAAATTTATGTTATAGGTGCAGAACACTGAGAGCAGTACTCCATCCTAGAGTGCTGTGAAATAGAGGCCCACTGCTGCAGCCAGCTTCATGTTTCTGGGACAATCTTCCAACTAAACACAACTTATGGGAAGAAGGGCTTTATTTCAAGCTTACAAAATGCAGGGGGAACTCCATCAATGGCAGACGAAGCTGGTTATTGCCACATACCCAAGCAAAGAGGAAAAAAAAAAAAAACCTGTAGCAAGTAAACACCAACACCTATAAAGACAAACAGCCAGAGCTCAAACTTCTTTCTCCAAACCTTTGGGCTGGATAAAGATCTGTCCTCAATGCCAGCATTTCATCAGCCAGTAAGGCTCCACCCACTGGAGACTCAACATTCAAGCCTGAGTTTGTGGGGCCACGTATTCAAACTACCACACCCACTATATTAGAAGACTCCCATAGGTTTCCCTTCCCTTGACTCCCAGTCTAAAACAATTTGAGGAAACATGAATCTGCAGAGTTTTTCCTAGCTTCCCTGTGTCAGTGAGGAGTATGTGATACATTGTATGGTTGGATTATTAATTAATGTTATTTCATATTTATGTGTTTATCCATGACTCTTTAAAATTTTTTCACTGTCTTTAATAATTAATTAGGTTAATTTGAAATCTTCTTCAAATTATCTGTTTCATTTTGAGTAAACATGGCTAAAATGCTTTTATTTTACAATGGACAAGTTCCACAAATATTTCTTACTTTAAATAATGAATAACTGAATGTCTCTCTAGCATTGTAGATACTTTACAGATGAATAAACAGCAGGCTGAAACGAACATAAGACATTGGGCCCTACTGTCAGGTGTACTCTATTTAATTCTGTATAATTTTATTTATTAAATTATTAGAGAAGACTAACATCAGATGTCTTTATTTTACCCTGCTTTATCTTGAGTTAATCCCTAAGGTGCCCTGTCCTTACTTAATCTAATGATTTACATTGTTACCATTTCTGCCTCACCTCTGCCACTCTGTGAATTGTACACATTTTAATTTCTTGTCTCTACAGTTTCCTTGGCACTGAGTGGTCAATTTCTCTTCTTAGATTACACGTGCATTACTGCACCAATTAGAGCTAGCTATTTTATTCCTTTTTCTGTTCTCACTGGTTCATCAACCTTAACCTTCATCCTTAAGCTCTATTGTTGAGTTTTACATGGCCAGGTAACTGAACTGGCAGAGTTGAATTCCCTAAACTTGAAGATATATTATGCTGAGTTATACTGTACCCATACTGAGTTAAGCTATATTCTGTTATACATTTGATAGACTTGAACTGAAAAATATCAAAAACTATGAAAATTGAAAAGTTAAATATAATATTTATTTAGAAATATTTCATGTATATTTGCACATACATCTTATCAATATCATAAACTGTCTTAAGTTTAAATCTTAGAAAAAATTAAATAACATTTTATTGTTCTATTATTTCAGAGACTGTACCACTTAGCATCATTTATACATCATCTGCTAATAACAATGAAATGTCCTTAGTATCAGGGAAAGTTCTACTGTAAAATTTAATTTAAGTGAAAGCTAATGGTTTACTCTACTATAGAAAATACATGCAAAGAATATTAAGATTATGTACTTAATAAAAATAAACAAGCAAATAATATATTTATATTGGTAAGAATCATATTTATTCAACCTAAATAACACCTAATTAGGCAATTGCTTTCATTTTTTGGAAATCTTTTATTTGTTTATCCTATAGCAAAATGTAGTTATTTAAGTAATTTTATATCAGCTTTGTTTTAATTTTTTACAGCTCTTATAGTTTAATTATACAAATAAAAGAAATTATGGAAGCTTTACAATTGAAAATTGTGTCTTTAATGCTATTCAGTGGGGTTATAGCATATTAGTAATGAGATATCATTTAATGAGTATATGTGCTTTGGCATTATTAAAGTATACTGCATTTGTTAACAAAACTGTACAATGCTATTATATGGTTTTAGGTGACATGATAAATTCAAATGATAGAATGTGTTATAATGTCCTTGATAGTCAAGGTCATATCTCAGCAATTTCAGTGTCTTTAGGAACTAGATATGACCTTACTTGTAATAAATGCTCAACAATTTTTATGGTAAATGCTAATTTGAAAAAGAGCTCAGAAATTACTTTTCTCTAAGTTTATATAAACTCATAGGACTAGTTTTCTGCTTTTCTTGGGAAATTAGAGAACTATTTTTCAAGAAGGGTATAGTATTCATCATTTATAGCCACTTTTGACTTTTATATTTATGTAGCTCATTACTTTTTTTCCAGAAGAAATGAGATGTTTATAATCTGTCATGAAAACAGAGTTCTATCATTTTTAAAATGTTAACATAAAATATATGTGCATTAACCACTGTCTTCTCTTCTCTTTTAGAACAAGATGCACAGTGCAGAGGAAGCCAACAGGAGAATCGACTCTGTTCCATGCCATTAATTTTAACAAATAGTCTAGAAGTCTTAAATTCTTAAGCTTAAAAGATGATAATATGGGTCATCTGGGGCTCATGTTCAGTATAGTGGCTGAACACACATGATGAAAGAGCCATGAAATTTATGGTCCAGGTTGTCAAAATGGCATTGTGTTTACTATTACTAAGGGAGGAAACAGTTCTGGCATTTGAAAGAAGGGTGACCTAGGAGGAGAGATTGTGAACAACATGCAACTCCAAATTCTGAGAACCCGTGGCTTGTCTTCTTGACCTTATATACCTAAGAGTCCATGTACAAAAAATGCAACTTGTACATTAAAAAAGATAACTTAGAGCCGGGCGTGGTGGCGCACGCCTTTAATCCCAGCACTCGGGAGGCAGAGGTAGGAGGATTGCCATGAGTTCGAGGCCACCCTGAGACTCCATAGTGAATTCCAGGTCAGCCTGGGCTAGAGTGAAACCCTACCTCGAAAAACCAAAAAAAAAAAAAAAAAAAAAAAGATAACTTAAATTTAAGTGAAATTATTCTTACCATAACTTTTTATCTACTGTTTTCTGTGTAATATTTTATTTGTAGGTAAAGAGACTACCCTTAAATTTTATGGACTTGTAAAAGGTAGAAGAATGATCATAATTTTTTTCACTTTTGTTATCAATAGCTATATAAATTTATGATTATGTAATACCATTTTTCAGTGGGAACAGAGAAGAAATTTATTAAATTGGAGAGTTTATTTATCAAGTTTTAGAAAAATGGTTTGTTTAAATGTAGAAATAAAATATCTATGTGTCAACAGCATTAATTATCTTCTAAGTGTTATTTACTTAAAACTGTAGCACAAGATTGGACATTAGGATTAATAAGACCCTATTTCTGTCTTATTTTGTACTCCTGGACAAGTCATTCCACTGTATAGGATCCTAGCCTTTTACTTAGAAGACAGTAAGTCTTAAATGAGATAATACCCTAAGCTCTTCCTACTGAAAATTAACTGCAATAAAAAACACATCAATACTATATTCCAAGTCCTGATTACCAAGTCTTCACACTAGCTGTTTTCATTATTCTTATTTTACATAAGGAAGCTAAACTGAGTGTTGGAGTAATTTGTAAATTGTCATGTGGCTTGAAGCTGAAAGTGTTAGGTATTGAACCTAGACATTATATGCTTCTAATGTCACATTCCATTCTACTGACCATCTGCATAAATAATATTACAAGTCTCTGTTTATGACATTAATTGAAAGTTTTATTGTTCTTCCCCTGGGGTTCAGAGAAATCTCATAATTTTGACTTTGCATTCATGTCTAGCATTTACCCACTCTGACACCCACTGGGTAGTATATTCTCATAATCTGTTCCTCCATCTGTTCCACACAGTACTGCTGTTGAACAGGAAGGCTGAAGATGTAGTAGTCTAACATTGTTCATGGCTTACAATAGGATTTCAAAATTTGCTGTTTCTTTCCTGTAGGTTTTAGCTATTGAACCTGGTACTGATACTGATGTAAAACATGAAATGAAAATGACACAGTGGGAAAATTGAGTTCACATTCCTCATAGCTCAATTCACAGCTAAAACGAGATCATTGTAGAAGTGTGAGGACTCATGAAATGAAATTAAGAAAGAAAAGCCTGCATGTTTCTCTCAATAGGGGGTAAAAATCATAAAGGTGGTTCCAGAGAATATGCTCAGTTCTATCTTTATTTTGATCTCAGGGGCATGCATCATCATTATCTAGTTAAGGGACGATAGTTTGTTAGAATCTCACACACCTGCCCCTTTTCATAAATCCATAAACACAGAGTATATGTTTGTGTTTTAAGAATGTGCTGGGAGCACAGATCTTAATACTACTGATAATTTAACAGGACAAATTTGTTTATAGAAAAAAACTATCAGTACTTTGTGTAGGTAAGCAACATCGTTTTTCCTTCCACATTGCATGTCTATTTATTTATTCGTATTTATTTATTTATTTGAGAAAGAGAGGGAAGGAGACATACAGTGAGAAAGAGGGAGAGAGAGAGAGAGAAAGAGAGAGAGAGAGAGGGAGAGAGAGAGAAAGAAAGACAGAATATGGATGTTCCAGGGCTTCTAGCCACTGCAATTAAGCTCAAGATGCATGTGCCACTTAGTGCATCTGGCTTACATGGGTACTGTGGAATTTAACCTGTGTCTTTAGGCTTTGCAGGCAACTTCTTTAACTGCTAAGCCATCTCTTCAGCCTGTACTTCTATTTTAAATACAGATGTGAAGAAATAATTACAAAGGTGCAAATATTTAAGAAGTAGGCTGCATGAAAAATGAATTGGCAGAAAAATTGGTTTGAGGAAGATTCCAAGAGAGAGATTAAATAGTGTCACTTTCTCTACTAAAAGTTTGAGTTCAGAGATGAACCAAATCTATTTATTGTTCTCTTGATTTCTAAGTATTTTATTTGCTACTGAGAAATTACTGTTACATATATTAATGTTTTAAAAATATGCCTCAGGAAAAATGCTTAAGTATAAGGTAAATCCATTCCCCTTTGTAACATAGATTGCACAGAATAAATGTGCAAGCCATGTTTCAACAGTTCGTTAAGAAAATTTATTCAATAATAGAATATTTTATTAAATAAAGAAGCTTTTCTAGGAAACTTATTATAGAAGAGTGTCAAATACCTAGAGTACCATAAGATTTGTAGATAAGCTTTAATTTTGAAATTACAAATTATAAATCTAAAATCAGTCATAAATAATGCATTGTGGGTTTAATACTAAAACCAATAAAAGTTGTATACAGAATAGAAATTATATATTCCAATCTAAAATGAAATTAATAAATTGAAGTATATAGGCAATATTAAAAATTCTGTTTCTCTCTATATGAATATGAATACACACATGTATATATAATAATTATATTTTTAGATATTGTATATTTTCAGGATTCACAGCAAATTAAAGTATTAGGCTTTATAATTAATTAAAAATTATGTATAACTTCTTTGTGTTACATATCTGCTAAGGTTACTTAAATTTTAAATCAGTTCAGAAATTTTAATTCCTTATAGTTAGTTCATTCCAGCTAGATGCTGCAGAATTATGTCATCATAGTTCTTTCAAGTTTGCCATTATTAGCACCCAGGAATTTCCTTAATAAATACAATGCTTCTAAGAAAGTATTAACTAATGTACTCAATATTTTATCCATGCAGAAGAATGTATAAAGAGCAAAGGTTTTTCTAAGTACACTTGCATAATTACTATAGAAGAATCATTGTAATATGTCAGATATATAAGTGTGGTTCAAAATACGTTTTGTAGTTAAAATGATTAAAACATAAAATTAAGCTTTAGCACAGTGAAAAGGTACAATATTATTATAATTCATGGGATATTTTCAAAGCACTTCTCAATGAAAGATGGACACTTTCTAAGGAGCACATATCAGCCTGTGCTATGCAGAAATCATGTAAGCCAAAGCATTTGAGGAGTGGCATGTACTTTAAATCTTTCTCCATGGCTATAATATTTTAAGTACTACAAACTATGGTGAGTGATTTAAAATGTCAACAATGTTTTTTTACTAGTCTTGGTGATTCAAACTTGCATGGTCAAAGGGCACATGGGAGTAGATCAAAATTATCAGTCTATGTGTAAATCAAAATCATAGTAATTAGCTATGTTTTGTTTATAGTGAAATTCAGACCTTTTTTCAAACATTGTCTATTTTTTTCTGCAACTCTAGAGGCTACAAGTTAGTTATATGTAAATTAAAGATGTAAAGAACGTACCTACTGCTGGAGAATAAATGAAGCATCACTACCTTTTTAGTGAAAAGAACATTTAGCAACTTTTCATGCTTTTAGGACTACTAAAATTAAATCTTTCATTTTCATGAACTCCTTAGAGCTCTGAGTGTCACTGTGGCAAAGTTAGACATGGCTGACTAGATCCATGCCCAAATAGACCTGACTCACTAGGGAAAATCTTAATTGAGTGATAATTTTGGAAATAGTGGTCAGTCAAGCAGAAATCACTTTAAAATATTCTGCTGGTTGACTTCCAAGCACAGCTTTATAAAAGCCCTGGGTTTCACATCATAGGCTGTGAGGAAAGTCAATTAGAGGTCATTTAGCCCAATATCCCTGACAGTTCAGAATTTTTTTCTTAATAAGGACCTCTACACTCTGCTATGTGTATCCAGGAGGCATAGAGTGGAGCTTACATTCTGGCTTTCCAAATCCTGCTCACATAGGGATCCCTGTTCCCATGAGACCATTATTCTTAGAAGATTGAACTGAGAATCTAAAGAAGTAATGTTCTCAAACACTAGTTATTAGTAACTATGACTCTCAGATCTAAAAGAACCTTATGGCTATAGATGAAGTTGAGATTGCAACTCAAATGCTTAGATTCATGGGAAATTCTATTTTAAGAATACAGTTACAACCTACAGGCACTACTCAGACAAATGCATAGCAGCTGAGTTTAAAATTTTTAAAAGAGTTTTAGAATTGGGAGCAGAGTCTTGTGAATTGCATAATGCCAATGCAGTAGCTTGTCAAGCCTTCCAATGAGGCAGGATTCATACTTAGGATGCTCAGAGATTTATATACTTTACCTTACTGAAATCTCCTGTGCACTCATGACGGAGCTTCTATTAATTCCTCCTTTCAAAATTCAGGAAATGGATACTCTCAGATTTGGAATGGATTACAAGAGAAAGAAACTGCAAAAACAACTGGAGTGGGAGAAGCTAGAAAATTAAGGACAACAACTATGATGGGGGAGCTATCTATGATGATCCCTGAGCCCTTTGAAACCACTGCTTTTATGGCTCCCTCACTGTCAAGCAAATGTTTAAGTTGTTTATTTGAAATAGTTTCTACACTTAAAGAAACAAGTTTAAGTTTACTAGGCACAACACAGTGTGAACTCCTAATCAAAACAATGAAGAAACATTCCTAATTTGGGCAGGTTGCATCATTGAAAGGCAATTCAGGAAGTTGTGTGGCCAGCCTACATTAGGTGTTTGTCTTTCCATAGTGTGTGTGTGTGTGTGTGTGTGTGTGTGTTTGTGTGTGTCTACCTAGTTACCAATTATCACCATCTATCTGTTGTAAGTAAAATAATCATTGTCTTATCACAAAAACTGATTGCTAATCCTTAGTCTTTGTGATCAAATTGGCCTTACTGATTAAAAAAAAAAAACAAACAATTATCAGCCGTGTGAATAATTTGTGACATGATTTCAACAGAATTAACTTCTTTATTAATATACTTGATGACATTCTTTGACTCATAAAATTCTGAGTCCTTATAAATGCGATCATGCCTGTACAGAATTGTGTAAATATCTGTGTACCTGAAATTGATTTGTTTATAGAAGGGGACTGTAGGAGAAGCATGGGGTGGGGGGGCGGTGGCTGGGAAGAGGCCTTGAGATTACAGCACGTGTGCGACTGCTACTTCCCTGTGAGCCAAACTAAACCCTACCTAAACACCTGGACACCACTGACACAGGAAAAGAGCCAATGAAAAAGGGACACCACAATGCCAAACAAGGAAAGGGCCAATAGGAAGCAGGGAAGGGGTATATAGAGATGTCTGTTTTCCTCAATAAAGGAGTCTGCTTTGAGTGTCTCACCTGACTCCCGGAGTCTGTGTTGTTGACTTTGCTCCTTCTTACTTCCACTCCCAAGGGCTGTTGGGGGGAGAGGGGGATCCAGCAACACCTGGCCCCCAAAGCTGTGCTCCTTACCCGTGCAGGCACGGGTTCTCACCTCATTTCTTGGGTCCTGATTTTTTACTCCCTTTCGCTGCCTGTACTTTTGTTTTCTCCCGCTGGCACCCTTGAGAATGCCCTTAAGTTGGCCCCTTTTGTGTTCCCTGTTCTTTGCCCCTAGAAGGTGAGCGAGGCAACCTCTCCCTCTTTTTGTCTCCGTGTTTGTCCATCTGAAAGTTAGGGAGTTACATTCTTCTTGCTCGGTTCGCCCAGCGTCTCCACATAAAGGCTGACCCACCCCAGCAGACGGAACCCCGGAGTGGTCACCGGACTGACCCTCCTCGACCAGAGACACTGTGTGGGCATACGGCTGTGACCTAATGAACCATGGAAGTCCCCACTAAGCACCAGACACTTGGTCCAACACACTTCTTGTTTCTTCTGCTTTCGCTTTGCCTATGAGAAGGGCAACCTGCCATCACACTGCAAGGAGGCCTAAGTCAGGGCACTCAAATCCCTTCTTGTAACTCGGGGACTTAAGGTTAAGTCTGCAGAGTTGGAGGATTTTTGGAATGAGGCTGTGATACTGGCACCCTGGATCTCTCCCAAGAACATGTGGGACACTTATGGATGAGGGTTCTCTTCCTTGCCAGGAAGCCCGAAGTTAGTTTGGGGATTGTTCCCCCTGCCTCTTTTGTCCCTATTCTCCTTGCCATCATAGCAAGTTTGAAGACTTCTTCTCCTGAAGAAGTCGTAGCCGCCCATAATAAACATCGTCAGCAGCAGGCTAGTGTCAACCTTTCCATCATCCCACCACCGCCTGCTACTGGGTATGCAGTAGATGCCTCTGATGATGAGGGATGATACATCTAACTCAGTGTCTCCTGCCAAGCCCCCACGCCTGTCCCAGCCAGATCCTCTGGCTACAGGTCTCCCTTCCCTTGGTGGGAACTCCACATTGTCGCCTCCACAGCAGAACCACTCACATCTCTCCTGCCCAATGCCCCACCGCAACAGCCTACATCTGCCTTCATGCCCCCCAACCAACTGAGGCCTACTGGGTTAATCTGGGCCCCAATGGAGCCAACCAGCCATGAATACCTACCCCCCCTTACTGATCTCTCCCTTATTCGCAAGGCAGTCAATGTGTCTGGCCCTCACTCTCCTTATTTCAAACAAGTCCTCTGACAATGGGCCATGCAGCTTCAAACACATTATGATTGGTACCACCTACTTAAGGCTGTGCTGGAGCCCTCAGTGGCTGACGTCAGAAATGATGACATCCACAGTGGGTCCTTGCCACCTTGATCCTAACATGGGCCCAGTTGCTGCCTTGATTGCTTCCATAGATGCCATCCTGTTAGACAGACACCGCTCTCTCCCATCCAATCCACCTGACCTTTCGTGTTGGCAATGCAGTAGGACTGGCCACCTATGCCTTGACTGTCCGAAGGCACACCCCAAGACCCATTGCCCCAAATGCGGTAAAGGCTTCCATTGGGCTGGAGACGGCTGCTCCCAACCTAAAGACACCTAAGAGCCTACTACCACTCCTTTAAACTCCAGACGGGATGCCCCTCAGCCCCATAAGAGGGGATAAAGGTAACCCTAAAATATACTGCACATTGCCTGTTCATACTTTCCCATGATGACAGTCTACCTTGACAGCCTGCCTGTCAAGGGATTGATAGACTATTTGACCTCTCCTAGATCATTACATATGCTATTATCAGCAGAGTTATTTTGTTTCTAATTGTCTCCGTAAGTGTCTCCTACAGCATGTGTCAGGCCAATGCACCATCAATAAGTCTACACTCCAGGTACTCATGGCTCTTGAACATCCTAATTGCGGTCCGCCTCATGATGTGGTTCTGGCCTGGCTCACGGAAACCCATGAAGCCTCTATATAAATTGCCCTCCCAAACACCCTGGCATGTCTCCCAGAGTGGTCATCTTCCAGGGCTGGTAGTCAAAGATGGGTAATGTCCTCTTGGGCTGGGTCAACCAAAGCCAGGACATGAATTAAAAATTCATGTGCTAATGATGAGTAAGGCTTAACCTTGAAGAGGACACCTAATACATACACGGTCCATTATACTGAATGCCCTGTGAGGCGGGAGTAATAAAACCAGAGCATTGGGCTCAAACTCCCACTGGAATGCCAAAAGAAATAAAAGCAGGGTGGATATGTAGGAGAAGCATAGCCAGGGGGCCCCTGGGACGAGGCCCTGAGATTATAGCACATGTGTGACTGCTACTTCCCCTGTGAGCCAACCTAAACCCCTCCTAAACACCCAGACACCACTGACGCAGGAAACGAGCCAATGAAAAAGGGAAAACACAACGCCAAACAACGAAAGTACCAATGGGAAGCGGGGAAGGGGTATATGAAAGTACCAATGGGAAGCGGGGAAGGGGTATATGAAAGGACCAATGGGAAGCGTGGAAGGGGTATATAGAGATGTCTGTTTTCCTCAATAAACGAGTCTGCTTTGAGTTTCTCACCTGACTCCCAGAGTCTGACTCTGCGCCTTCTTACCCCCAACCCCAAGGGCTGTTGGGGAGATCCAGTAACAGGGGACACCAAGGGTAATATTAAAAGTAACGTCATAGATTAACATGTTCATTTAGATGTTTCTGGCATATTTCATGTTTAATGGAGCAATATTGTATTGTGTATTGTACTAAGATGATATTTTTCAAAGGATTTGTGTAATGAGGAGATGAGAAATGGGTTGTATAACCATAGCTTTAGTGTACAATGTAGAAGACAGTAGAGAATGTAGGAATATATATATATATATATATATATATATATATATATATATATATATATATTATATTATATTATTATAGATTATAGATTCAGTTGGAACCTAGCAAAATCACTAGATTAGAATGATCTTCTGTTGAGTATGTATTACAGAATACTAAATGAATAACCTGCCATGTTACAAATACTTCAGGCCCTGCAATAATCTATACCAGCAATCACAGCTAGGAAAAGGTAAGGAGCACCTATCTTCACTTAGTTATTATTTTGCAAGGTTTAATCTGTATAAATTAAACATTAAGAAAAATGGAAAAGTATTTTGAAATGAAAGGCATGTAAAGCATCTAAAATATCTCTTATTTACAGTATTGTTGAGTTTTCATAAACAATTTTTATCTGAGAACTTCTTAACTTCAAAGCTTTGCACGTTATATTGACTCTTAAAAGAAGAAAAAAATAAAACAAGCACCATTCATGATTAATGGCTATTACCCTAAACATTTTGTGCAATTTATAAAACCCTACCCTAATATTGAAGTTGATACAAGAAATCAGATAATGTAATTAGAATTTAGTTCTAAAATGAGATAATTTGATTTTCAGTTGGTTAAAGAAAACCATGTGAAAGCTACAGCATGACTGCATACAGGAAGATGTAAAAATACATCACTAGTGGGGATTATCACAAATCTTACTCTCTTAAAGAGAGTACTTTGGGTTGGGGCTATAGTTCAGTGATAAAGTGATGTTCCAGCATGCGCAAGCTCTGTTTTCGATGTTCAGTAGGGTGGGAGGGAGGGAGGGCGAGAGAGAGAGAGAGAGAGAGAGAGAGAGAGAGAGAGAGAGAAAGACTGATTCATCTTCCTAACATCCAAAAATGAAATTTCCGTGTTTAAATTTTTAAACAACATGAATAACCTTGTTTGAATTTAGGAATGATAACAATGTACGTTAAAAATAATGTTCAAGGGCTGGAGAGATGGCTTAGTGATTAAGTACTTGGCTGTGAAGGCTAAGGACCCCGTTTTGAGGCTTGATTCCCCAGGACCCAGGTTAGTGAGATGCACAAGGGGGTACATGCATCTGGAGCTCATTTACAGTGGCTGGAGGTCCTGGCCCTGGTGCACCCATTTTCTCTCTCTAACTGCCTCTTTTTCTCTCTGTCTGTCACTCTCAAATAAATACATAAAAATAAATAAATAGGACTTCCAGCCTAGATGGCGACTGCCTAACTGTGCAGCACATCCCCAGAAAGAAAGGCAAGAAATTAAGGGTTCACTGGGTCTTTCAGGGAGAGGAATATCCAATAGATTGCCAGTGGGAGGGCACAGAGGGGAAAGAAACAGGGAATCGCTGATTCCCTCATGGACAGGCAGGTAGCCCAACCCTCCCCCCAAGCAGCCACTTTTCCCACTCCCAGCTTCAGGAAACTCCCACACTTACTGTAGGAAAATGGCCCCAGGCCTACATACTTCCAATTGCCTCACTGCACATGGGCGATTGCCCTGCTACCCCTGCCCACGAGTGACCTTGGCCAGGCTATGCCTGCTGGCCCCGGAGCTCAGGATCCCTTGATCAATTTAAAGGGTGCCCACCACCATTCTGATGCTGCTTGTGGAAATTTAGTCTGCTCTGCCCACTTTCCTGCTTACTGTTCTGGTTGCCACACATTCACATGATGAGCCCAGGCCAATTTCCAACACCACACGTGAGCTCAGACTGTGTGCTTCCAGGTTCCAGTGTTCTGCCACACTAGAGTTTGGGCTGCATCAGTGCTTGCTGCCTCTGTGGCCCTCCCAGCACAAGCACAGGCAGCTTTGGAACATTACCACCTAAGAGCTCAGGCAGCTTTGGTGACCTGGCCAGGCAGGAACTCAGGCAGCTTTGGCACGCAAGAGCCAAAGACCAGGCTGCTTGGCAACAGCGTCAGGCTGCTTCAGATTCCCATTGTGCTTGAGCCCAGGCTGGTCCACCCACCTACGTTCCCATACACTGCAATGGGCAGACCACATCACAAAAGAAATAACATGAAAAATCAAATGCAAGAAATCCAGTTAGATCACCCAGTCCTATAATGAACATCTATAATCAAAACATAGAAGAATCACTGGGATCAGAACACCAAAATGAAGCTATGAGCAATGCAACCCTGACCAAGGTACTCATAGAACTTGCAGAAAAGCAACAAAGGACTGATAATCATGTGGATGCTGGATCACTAGACTAGACATAGTAGATAAGAAAATGGAAGGAGTTCAAAGACAGTTAAGAGATTTGAGGGAGAGTGAAAAAAAAAAAGACCTCAAAAATCAGCTGGATATGCTAAATGAAGACATAAGGAAATGTGAGGAAGAATTCCAATAATCATCAATAAAATCAGAAAATGATGTGAAAAGGGAGCTTGACAGAGGGATGGAAATTATACATAGAAAAGTAGTAGAAAATGCAAACTTAATAGAATAAGTCCAAAACTCTCTAGAAGCTCTCAAGAATAGAGTCAGTCATGTGGAGGATAGAAACTCTAATCTGGAAGACAAGATGGAAGAAGCAGTCTGAGAGTTCAAAATTTTCAGTAAGTTCAAAAGTTCCTATGAACAGACCATGAAGGAATTGTGGGATACACTTAAACGTCCTAAGGTCAGGATCATTGGAATACCAGAAAGAGAAGAAATTCAGACCAAGGTCATGGAGAACTTATTTACCAAAATAATTGAAGAAAACTTCCCCAGTCTCTTAAAAGAAAGGCCCATCAAGATACAAGAAGCCAACAGAACCCCAAACAGACTGGACCAAAGGAGAAACTCTGCAAGACATATTGTGATTAAGACTCTAAACATTGACACCAAAGAGAAAATCCTAAAAGCAGCTAGGGAAAAACAGCACACCACTTTTAAATGTAACCCCATCAGAATTACTTCAGACTTTTCAATGGAAACCCTGAAAGCCAGAAGGGCCTGGAATGAAACACCGCAAAGTCTAAGAACTTATGGCTTCAGAACCAAAATACTCTACTCAGCAAAAGTATCCATCATAATAGATGGTGAAAGAAAAATTTTCCACAACAAAACTCAGCTTTACAATTACATGAACACAAAACCAAATCTACAGAGAGTATTTCAAGGAATTCTCCACAGAGAAGAAACAAATAATCAACCTCAAATGCCTACAAGAAGCAGATCACAATAACCAAACTCAGAGTAAAAACAAAAAAAAAAAAAACCGTTAAGTCCATGAAACCACCAAACCACATATGCCATCACAATATGGCAGGGATGAAATCAAATCTCACAGTCATTACCCTACATATCAATGGCCTTAATTCACCCATCAAGAGACAAAAGCTTACAGGATGGATCAAAAAATTGGACCCCTCAATCTGTTGTCTTCAAGAAACTCACCTCACCACTAATGACAGACACCTCCTCAAGTGAAAGGGTGGAAAACAAAATTCCAAGCAAATGGGAATAAGAAACAAGCAGGTGTATTAACATTGGATAAAATAGACTTCAAACCAAAAATAATCAAAAAAGACAAAGAAGACCACTTCCTTCTTATCAAGGGAACGATCCATCAAGAGGATATTACATTCATAAATCTGCATGCAACAAACATAGGGGCACCACAATTCACAAAACAAAACCCACTTGACAATAAAACAGAAATAACCACCAACACTATCATAGTTGGGGACTTCCATACACCATTATCAGTAATCATCCAAACAGACAGATCATCCAAACAGAAACTCAACAGGGAAGTAAGAGAGCTCAACAAAACCATAGATAATTTAGACCTAACGGACATCTACAGAACTTTCCATCCCAAATCCACAGACTACACATTCTTCTCAGCAGCCCATGGAACATTCTCTAAAATAGACCATATACTGGGTCACAAAGACTGCCTCCACATATTTAGGAAGATTGACATAATTTCTTGCATGATGTCAGATCACAATGCTATATTGCTAGAAATTAACAACAAAAGACCCACCAAGAATCCCAATGGCACCTGGAAACTGAACAGAACACTTTTAAACAATAAATGGATAGTGGATGAAATAAAATATGAAATTCCAAAATTTCTATAATTGAATGACAATGAGAACACATCGTACCAAAACATATGACACAATGAAGGTGGGCCTCAGGGGAAAAATTCATAGCTCTCAATGCCTTCATAAAAAAGACAGAGAGATCCCAAATCAATAACCTAACCATCCACCTAAAGGCACCGGAAAAGCAAGAAAAGTCCAACCCAAAGAACTCCAGTAGGAAAGAAATAGTTAAAATCAAAGCAGAAATTAATGAATTGGAAACTAAGAAAACAATTAAGACAATTGACAAAACAAAGAGCTGGTTCTTTGAAAAAATAAACAAGATTGACAAACCCCTGGGCAATTTGATCAAGCAAAATAAAAAAGAGATGCTTCAAATTAACAACATTTAAAATGAAAAAGGAGAGATCACAACAGACATAAGTGAAATTGGGAGAATCATAAGGACTTATTTCAAAAACCTCTACTCCACAAAACTGGATAATGTGGAGGAGATGGATATATTCCTGGATGCATACAATCTATCAAAGCTAAACTCAGAGCAGATTAATACTCTAAAGGAACCTATGACAGTCATTGAGATTGAAAAAGTAATAAAAAAAACCTCCTCAAAAAGAAGAGTCCAGGCCCAGATGGCTTCTCAGCTGAATTCTATCAAACCTTCATGGAAGACCTGAAACGAATCTTCCTCAAACTGTGCCACACAATTGGAGAACAGGTAAAGCTACCCAACTCCTTTTCTGAAGCTAGCATCACGCTAATTCCAAAACCAGGCAGAGATGCCACAGAAAAGAAAACTACTGGCCTATTTCCCTGATGAACTTAGATACAAAGATCCTGAACAAAATCGTTGAAAACCGAATCCAACAACACACCAAAAGCATTATCCCCCTTGACCAAGTGGGATTCATCCCAGGAACACAGGGGTGGTTCAACATACGGAAACCTGTCAATGTAATACATCAAATAAACTAGGTTAAACACAAAAACCACATGATCATTTTGATAGATGCAGAAAAGGCCTTTGACAAGATTCAACATCACTTCATGATCAAAACATTGGAGAGAATTTGCATGGTTGGTTCATATCTTAACATAATAAAGGCAATATATAAAGCTCCTGAGGCCCAAATAATGCTGGACAGAGAGAGACTGGAGGAATTCCCATTAAGATCAGGAACAGGAGAGGTTTGTACAATCTCACCTCTGCTCTTCAATATAGTACTGGAAGTCCTAGCTCAAGCAATAAGACAGGAGAAGGAAATAAAAGGGATACAATTTGGAAAAGAAGTTAAGTTAGCTCTATTTGCTGATGACATGATTGTATATGTAAGAGACCCAAGAGACTCCATCCCAAAACTCCTGAAGGTGATTAACTCCTATAGCAAAGTAGCAGGATACAAAATCAATGCACAAAAATCAGTAGCCTTTCTATATGCAAATGACAAAGATACAGAGAAAGAAATAAGGGACATGGTCCCATTTTCAATAGCAACAACAACAACAAAAAATACCTTGGAATAATGTTAACTAAGGAAGTGAAAGATCTATACAATGAAAACATAAAAACACTCAAAAAAGAAATCGAGGAGGACTTGAGAAAATGGATATACCTCCCATGCTCCTGGATAGGCAGAATTAACATTGTGAAGATGGCAATCCTACCAAAGGCAATATACAGATTTAATGCCATTCCAAATATAATCCCAACTTTGTTCTTCACAGAGATAGAAAAAATGATCTCAAATTTCATATGGAAAGGCAGAAGGCCTCACATATCCAAACATATTCTCAGCAAAAGAAATACCTCCAGAGGCATCACCATACCTGATCTAAAGCTATATTACAAAGCCATAGTAATAAAAACAGCATGGTACTCGTATAAAAACAGGAGTATAGACCAATGGAATACACTTGAGGACCCGGACTTTGGGTCAAGCAACTATAGCTACTTGATATTGGACAAAAGTCCTAACAATACAGGCTGGAAGAAAGACAGCATCTTCAACAAATGGTGCTGGACAAACTGGATATCCATATGCAGGAAATAGAAACTTGATCCCCACATTTCGCCATGCACTACACTTAAGTTCAAATCGATCAAAGACCTCAATATAAGACCAGACACTTGACTACTACTGGAAAAAAATATAGGAAGTACGTTCCATGATATAGGAATGGAAAAAGACTTCCTTAACAAAACCCCAGCAGCTCACAATCTTAAACAGCCACTCAACCAAAGGGATCACATGAAGCTGAAGAGTTTCTTTACAGACAAGCATACAATAAGCAAAGCCAATAGATTACCCATTGAATGGGGGAAATATTTCCTGGTTATCCAACTGACAGAGGTCTAATCTCTATTATCTACAAATAACTCAAAAATCTAAACAGTAAAAAGTGAAACAACACTCACAAAATGGGACAAAGAGCTGAACAGGCAGTTTACAGAGGAAGAAATAAAAATGGCAAACACGCTTAAGCAAACGTTCATCATCCCTAATCATCAGGGAAATTCAAATTAAAACAGCTCAGAGATTCCACCTTACCCTAGTAAGGATAGCAAACATCAAAAAATGAAATAAAAATAAATGCTAACAAGGATGTGGAGAGGAAGGAACACTCTTCCACTGTTGGTGGGAATGTAAGATGGTACAACCACTATGGAAAGCAATATGGAGACTCCTGAATAAGCTGACTATAGATGAGATACCAACAGACCCAGTTATTCCCTTACTGGGCATCTACCCTAAAACCTTCAAACCACAGGCCAGAGAGATTTGCTCAACCATGTTTGTAGCAGCTCAATTTGTAATAGCTAAGAGTTGGAATCAACCCAGATATCCATCACTAGAAGAATGGATAACTAAGATGTGGTGTAACTACCCAATGGAATTCTACACAGCAGTGAGAAAAAAAATGACACAATGAAATTTGAGGAAAAATTGTTGAACCTGGAATAGATAATTCTTATTGTATTTACCCAATCACAGAAAGATAATTGCTGCATAGTTTCACTCATCTACAACACCTAACCTGAATCTACCCAAGATGCCTTACATACCCAGCAAGCTTCTTTTGGTCTGGACAATAGGATGGGTGGGGAGGGAGGGAAGGCCAAGTGAGGGGGTGGGAAATACAAATCTAGACCCAAATGCCAATCGTGGGCTACAAGAGAGCCGAAACCTATTAAATTATCTATTAAAAAATAGGGGTTATCTCATTTGTCTGGTGCTAACTTGCTCTCCATTGGAGAATGTGCTTCTCTTTTTCAGATAGATGTAGATACTAAGGATAGAGCAACCCCATCATACCTCAAAAGGCCCCGGCTGAAACTAAGAACCACTGGCAAAACAAGCAAGGGTGCTGTTTTCTTGGTGAACTGAGTACCAGCACAAGGGTGAAGGAGATCAACACAAAGAAAAATCAACTCCTACCAAATCAGGATCCAGAGACCCAGAGGCCACCAACACCTCATCACTGAAGCAGACCAAAAATCAACGCAACATGGCTCGGGGAAATTTTGTGGAAGAGGGGGTGGAAAGAATGTCAGAGCCACATGTTGGGTCATGATATGCAGACATTTATCCCACCCATAACTGTGGGCTAACTCCAGGATGTGTGACCCATATACTTCAACAAGGAGGGGCGAAGGGGAGGGGGTAGTTAATGGATGAGCCTAATAATGGTATCAAATTGACTGTATTCTCTGAGTACAAAACTAATTAATAAAATAAAATTAATAAAATATAAGGGTCTGGAGAGTTGAATTGGCTGTTAAGACACTTGCCTGCAAAGCCTATGGATCCAGGTTTGATTTCCTAGTAATCATGTAAAGCCAGATGCACAAAGTGATCCATGCATCTAGAGTTCATTTGCAGTTACTAGAGGCCCTGGTAAACCCATTCTGTCTTCTCTTTTTCTCCTTGCAAGTAAATTAAAAAAAATAAAAGTAAATATTTTTAAAAAGTGCAAATCACAGTTAGTGAAGAAGACTTAAAGCATAAGACTGAGAGACTGAGCAAGTAAACCTCATGGTGACAGGCATAAATATATATATATATACATAGAATCGTTATACTGCTTTTATGGTTTCAATGCCAAATGTCTTCTATGCTTCTTATATTTGAACAACACTTGGTCCCCAAATAGTGATGCTATTTTGGAAGGTTGATTCATCTTTGATAGATAGGGCTTGCAAGAGGTATTGGACACTGGGAGTGGGCTTTGAACATTGTAGACCTTGACCCTCTTCCTTTCAAGTTCTATCTCCTCCCTAACATGATGGATGGAACCTTTAATCCATGAGCAAAAATAAACCTCTCTTCCCTTAATTCCTTAATTTGTTTTTTTTTTTTTTTTTTTTGGATTTTTGAGGTAGGGTCTCACTCTAGCTCAGGCTAACCTGGAATTCACTATGTAGTCTCAGGGTGACCTTGAACTCGTGGCGATCCTCCTACCTCTGCTTCCCAAGTGCTGGGATTAAAGGTGTGCGCCACCATACCCGGCTTCTTAATTTCTTCTTACCAAGTATTTTGTTATAGAAAAACAAGAATAATAACCAATAGAACCACTCTGTCTAATAAAGTCAACATGTAGAAGACAATCACCACTTTTTAAAGGAATAACTAGGCAAGGTTCTAAAAATATGTGAATGGACTGGAGAGATGGATCAGCAGTTAGCTTGCCAAGCCCTAAAGGCCAAATACCAGTACCTACATAAAGCCAGATGCGTAATGGCACAAATGTCTGAAGTTTGCAGTGGGAAGAGGCCCTGGCACACCTATACTCATTCTCTTTCTGTCTTCTTAGTTCTCTCTCAAATTATATATATATATATATTCCTTTGTTTTTAGTAATTTTCATCTCATTCACCATCTTCATCCTCAGCAGTTCATTTTATTTCTCTAGCTAGAAATTTCTTTTCTCTGTGACTGAGATTTTCAACTGAATATTTCAGATAAGGCTCAAATTATTGTCTAATCATTTACTCCCTCACTAGGGACCAGGATTACTGAATATATAAGTATAATATCAGCACCAAATTTAGAAAGCCAGTTTTCAGGGAATTCGGCAGTGCTTATAAAATCAGAAGGGCTTAAAGAAATTGAAAGCTTATATCTTCATGTGATAAAGATGTTTCATATAAATTTAAATGATTTCCTTCCAATTATGATTATTACCAGGTATGTACTAATTTTCATCGTACACTAAATAAATGCTTGCTTTTATGTGCACACCTGTCTTTGTTGAGTAAAGATGAAGTAAAATATTAGAGTTTTAAATATACTATAAAGTCTTCAAGAAGAAGAAATCAAACAGGTGAAGTAAATGTAGAAATCTATAGTATGAATCTTCGTTGTTCCATCAATAGAACTCCATTCTGAGAATTGCTACATACAGCCCCTTCACTATCATAGTAATACAGAGTTTTCAAACTTCAAGTGACCTTACAAATTGTTCTCTGCAATTCCTATGTTCCATCAGTAAACACATATACAACTTATGAGTAATTTCCCCAAAGGTACCTTGGATAGAGAAAAAGAAATAGATTTGTGTTTTTCTACCCTCACAGAAATGATAAATAAATTTCAATAGTATTATGATATTCTGTGTCATAAAACAAAAGTTTATTGTTTAAAATAATACATGATACTTAAGTAACCCAAAAGAATTTCTACTACTGTGATGAGGAGAAAAGTTTGTGACTAAAAGTATCACAGATATGATTCACAAAGACCAATGATTCTAATAGTTTTTATATCTACAAAATTGACATAATAATCTTATATGTGACTTACCTTATTAATATAACAAACTTGCATATAGTTTACCTTTAAAGGTTTACTTGAACAATAATTTCCAAGAAAGGAAATATTATTCCATATTACATGTAAAATTAAGGTTTTGAAAATTCAATGGTGACTATTAGTGAGTGCATTTTAATCTAATTTCCAAGCAAAGATATGTTTCTACAAACAACAGAATAAGACAGAACAGGGAATGGGCATATAAGCCAAGTATATAAAACGCAGTGTGTTCCTGAAGTGTGATAAAGTCAAGTAGCTTAAGTAGTTTAGTTATCATATGAGGTTCATGGCTGAGGTTGAACCAGATCTCACATGGCTGTAATGATCTTTGAAATAACTTAAAAATATATTTCACTAATATAAAAAGTATAAAATAATAAAGCTTAATAAATGTCAAGGGAATATAAGAAAATTTTCAATTTCAATAAATATACAGCACTAAACATGAAATGGTACAAGATAACTAGTTTTCCATTTTATGTTCTACATTTCCACACTAGCTTTAATTCTTTGATCATAAACAATCACTTATGTAACTATGTATCTATGTGTCTTTAATTCAAGCTTATATTCTTAACTCTCCCATAATTTTATGTAAAAGGTTTTATTAAATTTAATTATTCTTAAGAGGAATTGCCTCATTAAATTTGTGTTAAAATGTATTAAGTGTTCAATTAATGGAAACTAACTAAAACAATGTTTGACACAGATAATAAGCACACAGAATATATTTGGGGTAGCAATAATATTACATTACATTTAAGTCAATTTTATTCATAGTCTCCTTTAAATTTTTTCAAAGCTACCTGAATGAAGAAATTCAAATAAATGTAAAATTTTAAATTGTGATTTAACTCTTTTTACTAAAAATAACAGTAAAAATATGTATTTAAAATAGTTTTGAATTAAAAGTATATGCAGACACAAGGAAATAACACACTCAAACACTTCTTAATTGAGATAACTTTTGCCTAACACATTAGTGGTCAATTTGATAATAAGCATTCAATTACAAATTATAGTGACTATAACCTAACCATTGTAATCCTTGATATCTCCTGTATAGAATGACTTGTAATGTTCACAAGGAAGTAGGAAGGCATAGTTATGCATCATTATTTTAAAGTTTGTATCATAAAAATTTAAAGTCTATCCACAGGGAAATTACTTATTGGGAATTTTAATATTATGCAAGCATATAAATATTACATGACAAGAAAGCTACTAACTGGAAATCTCTTCAAACCATACCACTTAGTGAAAAAAAGCAAGTTTAAAACCACAGAATATGACTGCATTATACACACAAAAACATAGAAGTACATACATGCACAAGCAATACTATTCAGTTCTACAAGATATCAGTTGACTGTTATAAGCTGAACTCTGACCCTCTAAAAAGTATTTTTTAGGCTTCCCTTTACAGTTTCCTTGATCCTAATGCTCATTGTCATCACATTGCTGCCTTTGGTTGTCCCATGTCACCATGATGCCCTTGTGCCATGTGCAAAGCACTCAACATTTGGCCACAGGTGCTGAGTAGGTATTCACTGAAAATGGCCACTTTGGGGCTAGAGAGATGGCTCAGCTGTTAAGGCATTTTTCTGCAAAGCCTAATTGCCAGAATTCAATTCCCAAGTACCCACATAAATCCAGATGCACAAAGCATGCATTCATCTGAAGGTCATTTGCAGTAGCTAGAGGCCCTGGCACACCCATTCTTTCTCTCTCCCCTCCTTTTCTCTCCCTCCTCTCTCCTTGTTTGCAAATAAATAAAAATGTTTTTAAGAAAGAAAATGGTCACTTTTGTCTCTGCTTCTTCCATGCTGCCCAGAACACCAGTATTCCAAATCCCTTTCTTTCCAAGTCTTAAATATATACCTGCTCATATGGTTCTCCCTTCTTAATAGATTATTGAAAATCAAGCAACTAAATTTTGAGTAGCTGACAGCTACTACACTTTGAGTGACTGGCAAATAGAAGTAGCATATACAGATATATATATATATATATATATATATATAATTTCACTGACAATTTGACTAGTGGTTCAGCATTGGCCTAGCATGCACAATTCACTAGGCTTGAGCTCCAGCACCCCAAAAATAATGCCACTAGGTTGTACACTCACTGTGCAAGCCTGGTTCTACTAATGAGTGACTCACTAAATAAGACCTTTAATGTGTTACCTCTGAACATGAACTGATTTACAAAGAATAGTCTTTTCATTGTGCATGTAATTAGAAAATCTAAAATAAAACCTAAATAAATGAATTTGAAAGAGTATTTTCTCACTAAGTGAAAATAGTCTTATTGTTTAATTGATACCTCATGTGCTTTAATAAAGGGTCCCAAATATAAGTGGCACTTTCATCTCTCCTAGTGTAGTTTTATACATTTAGCCTACCCACTCTTTAGAAAGAAATGGTGAATTGGACTACTCAACACCCTAATCATCCTGTGTCTGAATGATAATTTAGATGAGCAAAAATGATCACCAGACAAGACACTGAAGAATCCTTAAGGCAGCAAAAAGAGAGACTGCAGGATTCATTATAAAAGGAAGAAACAACTCTGAATAGTAGAGAGTTTTGAATTATTAAATTATAGAACATCTAAACGATAGTTTAATATGATTCGTGTCTAAAATATTTCACACAATTCTTTTTCCTCTTTCAAATCAATCTGGGATTGCATCCAATAAGTGATCTTATTAGGTATGTGCTGTGACTACAAAAAAATCAATGCAAAGTCATATTGTGGGCTTAAATTATTCTCTTAAAATGATCCACATATAGGCTAATCTGACATTAGTTTACCTAGAAAATCTTTGTTTCATTGTTGATTCCAAGTGTCTTATAGAATATTTTTCACATAATGAATAGATCTTAGCTCTCTCAGTCTCCCCTAACCATGTGTGTGTGTATGTGTGTGTGTGTGCATGCACATGTGTGTAATTATTTACCACCAATGTACAACTTCCTGAGTGTGAGGTTTTGGAAGTGTAAATATTAATGAGAAACTCTTCTTATACTTGATAGTCTACTACTGCCTACTAGGAAGGGAGAATCACTCATCAAAGAAAGATCATAAAACAAAACTTTATTTTAGTAGTTTATTTGCAGCACTTGGGAGGCAGAGGTGGGAGGATCACTGTAAGTGCAAGGCCAAACTAGTCTACATATCAAGTTCTAAGTTTGCCAGCTGTCAATGCTACACAATGAAACACTCTCAAAAACCAAATAAATAAATAATAAAGTGCTATATTTAGGGTGAAAATCCATTTCCACATATAAAGTTAAAATTTTAAAGGTTCTGTGCTTCAATTTCTTTCAGATCAAATAAGTGTCTTAATAACTAGCAACTATATGTTCAAAAGTCAGATATATTAGTGCTTACTTGTGAAATAGGAGTCTTTCAACCTCCAAAGCAAAATTATGAATGGAATCCATCCTATTTTATCATTCTCACTGACAGGATCTCAAACTGAAGAAAAATAAGGGTGGTTGTGTTCTATAATAAGGGACCTGAAAGGCAGTGGCCCAAAAGCCTCTATCTTCAAACTAGACTGTAGGCTTGTAAAAAGATGGCCTCCCTTGCAACTGTAATGGCAAGAGATTGAGACTCATTTTCTTAATTTTTTTCCAGATGCAAAATAATAGCAAAACATTTATTTTTACAATATTAAAAGTGAAGCAAGAGAAAACAGAAAATTAAGGTGGACAGGTGAAATAACTGCTCTTAGCTTCTCAGTGGAGCTTAGGCTTCAGTCCGGATGCAAGTGAAGGACTCTAAAGGCTCAGATGAAAACATTCAGGTGGTATTTACAAGCACCTCAGAAAGGGCTTCCTACATCACACAGTTTATTAGAGCATTTGTAAAGCAGCCATCATCATGAAGTTAATGAAAACTAGACCCCAATCTAACAAGGTCATCTTTTAGCACTGCAGGTGATGAGTGAAGGACCTCCATCACTGAGATGAGCACATATATGTCAACCAGGGTCCATAAGCTCACCAATCTATGTTACTGCCTTTGCCTTTCTCTGTTTTTTGCATTTTCTTTTTTATAATTTATTGTTTATTAGATATGGACATATATTAGTATATAAACAACACATATTGGTACCAACCTTTCCCTCCTCTCTGCCTCTTATCTGAAAAAGCCTAACTCATTGGGACTACAGGTCAACCCTATGGGGATTGTGGGTCATCCATTATGGGGCATCAGTTAGTTATGGGGGAGAGGCAATGTCTCTGTGCAAAATGTCCCAATTTGTGGTTCTAACAATCTTTCTGCCTCATCTTCAGCAAAATTCCCTGAGCCATATTGGATGAATTTTAAGTTTACTTCAGTGATGAACACTTAGGAACATCTGGATCTCTGGTTTGGTAGGTGTTGAGTATTCTCAGTGTCTGTCTCCTTCACCCTTGTGCTGATATCAGATTCACTAAGACAGTAGCATTCTTGCTCATTTCCCCAATTCTTCTGTGGTTTCAGCTGCGGCTGGGGTGGAGTGCACTGGGTCATTTATCTCCTCATGTCCATCTCCCATCTGAAAAAGAGCAGCAGATTCTCCAAGAAGAGTGAAGTTGGTGCCAGTTAAATGGGATAACCATTATTAATGTAGAGAGAATTTAAAGGGTGTAGACCACCTTATAGCCTAAGATTAGTGGGAGCTTGACAATGGAAAGCACAATCATTATATGGTTATGATTCTGACTTGTTTCCCAGTTCCAGATATGGTTTCTTTTTGACTGAGCAGATCTATTAGCCAATCCAAGAGCAGTTGGTTACCCACCATGGCTATGTGCCACTATTGCACTTGTGTGAGCATAAAATCAGTTGTTTACTTCTGAGTCACTTAGACTTTGAGTTGCTCAGACAGATGTTGGCCACTTTCCCCCAGTAGCTTATGTAGCACCTTCCAGCACAGGGTGGGCTAATTGTCTGGGGACTGGCTCTCTTCAAGATTCCATCCAGGTCTCTCCATGGTCCGTGCTGACAGTGTATGGTGTCTTCAGCAGTAGGTTCTTACCATTAACATCAAGTGCTCTTACAAAAGTCTATTCTGTTTGTTTTGGGAGAACTAGTAGGTTTCTCTGATGAACAACTCATTGTGGATGTAAACACATCCTGGTACAGGGAGTTACAGGCCAGCACCAAGAGGGTAAAAAGACAGAAAAGATAGATAAACAGAAAAAAAAAAAAAAAACCTAAGGTCAGGCTTCATCTCAAGCTTTTCAGGGCTCTTTGATTCAAGTGCTTCCCCTAAAGTCCTCTTGAGGATACCAGCTTTTATTCCAACTTCCAGGATATAGGATTCTATGGCACCAGTTCAATTTGGGCTCAGTTTTGTGTTCACCCCGCCCCAAAACTTTCCTCTTCTCCCAAGCTCTATTCTCCCTATTTTCCAAGCCTCAAGATACCATTCAGGTGTGTCACGAACTCAGGTTGATCCAGGTTAGGAATCATAGATGAGTGAGACCATGTGACAATTATCTTTCTGTGATTGTGTGAGTTTGCTTACAATGATCTGTTACCCCAATAAGGATAGCAAACATCAAAAAATCAAATAAAAATAAATGCTGGCGAGGTTGTGGAGAAGTAGGAACACTCATCCACTGAATGTAGGATGGTACAACCACTTTGGAAAGCAATATGGAGACTTCTGAAAATGCTGACTATAGAGATACCAACAGAACTAGTTATTCCCTTACTGGGCATCTACCCTAAAACATTCAAACCACAGGCTAGAGAGATTTGCTCAACCATGTTTATAGCGGCTCAATTTGTAATAGCTAAGAGCTGGAATCAACCCAGATGTCCATCACTAGAAGAATGGATAACTAAGATGTGGTATATCTACACAATGGAATTCTATACAGCAGTAAGAAAAAATGACACAATGAAATTTGAGGAAAAATGGTTGAACCTGGAACAGATCATTCTCAGTGAACTTACCCAATCACAGAAAAAAAAAATCGCCACATAGTCTCACTCATCTACAGCACCTAAACTGAATCTACCCAAGATACCTTACATACCCAGCAAGCACCTCCTAGACTAGACACTACGATGGAAGGGGAGGGAGGGGAGGGCATCAAAGGGGTGGGAAACACAAATCTAGACCCAAATGGCAATGGTACCATAAGTTTCTACTTACTAAAAGACAGACCAAATGGCTGATCCTTCACCAGGCCCTTACAGAGAACACCTGAACCATAAGATACTGGAGAGGGTAAGATCAAGACTAACCTTAATCTTCTACATCTTCCCTCCCTGACTTCCCCTCTCCCTCTCTCTCTTATCTCTAACTCTTGTATATTAGTTATCTTTTCCTCATTTTCTTAGTGGGCACTGACCTGTAACTCCCAGAACCAGCATGGGGCTATCATCCACAATGAGCTTTTGATCAGAGAAACCTACAAGGTTTCCTAAAAGACAGACAGATTTCTGTCAGAGTACTTGATGACCCACCAAAGGCTAGTGGTAAGACCCAACTGCTGAAGACACCTTATGTGATTGACATGCAAATTAGAATGACATGGCTGGAAGTTGGAAGAGAGTCAGTTCCCAGACAGTCAGCGTGTCTAGTGCCAGAAGGTACTACATGGGCGACTGGGGGAAAATGACCAATATCTGTCGAAGATATGCATAGTCTAACCTACTTAGCAGCAAATAACTTGTTGTGATGCCCACACAAGTGCAGTGGTGGCACACAGCCATGGTGGGGAACCAACTGCTCTCAATTTAGCTAACTGATCCCCTCACTGGTATGGGACCCATAGTTGGAGCTGTGAAACAAGTCAGAACCATATCCAAACATAAACCCACTCTCCAATATCAAACTACCATCAACTGTGGGCTACAAGAGGGCCTACACCTATTAAATTCTCTATAAAAAAAAAGGGGGGGTTATCTCATTTGTCCTTATGCTAACTTACTCTCCATTGGAGAATCTGCTTCTCTTTTTCAGATAGATGTAGATCCTAAGGAGAGAACCACCCCATCATAGCTCAAAAGGGCCCCGGCTGAAACTAAGAAAAATTAGAGAAACAAGCAAGGGTGCTTTTTTTCTGATGAACCGGATACCAGCACAAGGGGGAAGGAGATCAGCACAGAGAAAAATCAACTCCTACCAAATCAGAGAGCCAGAGCCCCAGAGGCCCCCAACACTTCATCACTGAAGCAGACCAAAAATGAACGCAACATGGCTGAAGGAAATTTTGTGGAAGAAGGGGTGGAAAGAACGTCAGAGCCCCATGTTGGGTCATGATATGCAGAGACATTTAGCTTACCCATAACTGTGGGCTAACTCCACAATGCATGATCCGTATACCTCAACAAGGAGGGGAAAAGGGGAGGGGGTAGGTCACGGAGGAGCCTAATAATGGTACCAAACTGACTGTAAAAAAATAAAATAAAATAAAAAATAGAAATGGAAGAAAAAAGAAAAAAGAATGATCTGTTCCAAGTTTTGCCATTTCTCTACAAATTTCATTGTGCCATTTTTTCTTACTGCTGAGTAGAATTCTATGATGTAGATATACCACATCATGGATATATGTTCATCTAATGATGGACACCTGGGATGGTTCCAGTTCTTAGCTATTATGAATTGAGCAGCTGTAACCATGGTTGAGAAAATATATGAACTGAGATATGGAGCTTTTAGTGTAAATGCCTTTAACAGAATAGTAGGGTCTGTTGGTAGCTCTATATGTATCATTTTCAGGAGTCTCCATATGGATTTCCATTGTGATTGTACCAGCTTATATTCCCACAAACAGTGAATTAGTGTTCCTATTTCTCCCCATTGCATTTGAAATTTCTTTCACTTGATTTTTAACTGTTTGCTATCCTTACTGGGGTAAGGTGGAATCTCATAGTTGTTTTGGTTTGCATTTTCCTAATGGTTAGGTATGTTGGACATTTTTTAAAGTATGTGTAAGCCATTTGTAATTCTTCCTCTGAGAACTTCCTATTCAGTTCTCTGCCCCACTTTTGGAGTGGGTTGTTTAATTTTTTGATTGTTTAGTTTTTTCAGTTCTTTGTAGATTCTAGATATTAGGCTTCTGTCAGTGGCATAACTGGTGAAGATTTTATCCCATTCACTTGGGAATCTATTGGCACCGCTTATGGTATGTTTGTCTGTGCAAAAACTTTTTAGCCTCATGAAATCCCACTGGTTGAGGGCTTGTTTAATTTCCTGGTGTATGGGGTCTTGTTCAGGAAGTCTTTTCCCAGTCCTATATTATAGAGAGTGCCTCCTATATTTTTCTTCCAGTAATTGAAGAATTTCAGGTCTTGTATTGAGGTCTTAATTCATTTGGACCTAATTTTGTGTATTGCGAAATGAGTGGCTCTAATTTCATTTTCCTACATATGATTATACAGTATCTCCAACAACATTTGTTGAAGATGCAGTCTTTTCTCCATTGTACATTATTCACAACTTTGTAAAATATCAAGTAGCTGTAGTTACTTGACCTAAGATCTGGGTCTTCAATTCTGTTCCATTGGTCTATCTTTCTGTTTTTATTCCAGTACCAGGCTGTTACTGTCACTATGGTTTTGTAATATAGGTTTAAACAGGGTGGGTATGGTGATACTGCCAGAGGGTTTTTTTTTTTTTTTTTTTTTTTTTTTTTTTTTTTTTGCTGAGGATATGTTTGGATATCCAAGGTCTTCTGCCATTCCATATGCATTTTGAGTTCATTTTTTTAATCTCTGTGAAGAATAATGCTGGCACTTTTTATTGGAATTGCATTAAATCTGTATATTGCTTTTGGTAAAATTGTCCTTTTTATAATATTAATTCTCCCTAACCAGCAGCATGGCAGGTCTTTCCATTTTCTCAAGTCCTCCTCAATTTATTTCTTGAGTTTGTTGATGTTTTCATTATATAGGTCTCTCACATCCTGCTATTGAAAATAAGACAGCTTCACTGATTTCTTTCTCTGTATATTTGTCTTTCGAAAATAGAAAAGTTACTTATTTTTGTGCATTGGTTTTGTATCCTGCCACTTTGTTGAAGAAGTTTATCACTGTTAGATGTTTTAAGATGGAGACTTTTGGGTCACTTATGTATAGAATCATGTCATCTGAAAATAGGGTTAACTTGACTTCTTCCTTTCTAACTTGAATCTCTTTTATTTCTTTCTCCTGTCTTATTGCTTGAGCTACTACTTCTAGTATTATTTTGAAAAGCAGTGGTGAGAGTGGGCACCCCTGTCTTGTTCCTGATCTCAGTGGGAACTCCTTAAGTTTTTCCCCATTAAGTACTATTTGGGCTGTAGGTACTTTCTGTGTTGAGATATAAAACCTCCATGCCTATTCTTTCCAATGTTTTGATCATGAAGTGGTGTTGTATTTTATCAAAAGCCTTCTCTGCATCAACTGAGATATCATGTGGTTCTTATGGTTAAGATTATTTATATGGTATATTATGCTGACCAATTTCTGTATAGTAAATCATGCCTGCATCCCTGTAATAAAGCCTACCTGATCAAGATGAATAATGCTTTTGATGTGTTGTTGAATTTGGTTTGCAAGGATTTTGTTTAGAATCTTTGCATCTATGTTCATTAGAGACATAGGCCTATAGATTTCTTTCCTTGTTGCATCTCTGTCTCATTTTGGTAGTAGGGTGATGCAACAAGGAAAGAAAGCTATAGTCATAATAGTCGTGGAGGATTCCCTGGTGTCCATTTATGCAAAACAGTTTGAGAAAAATTGGTTTCAGTTCTGCAATGAAGGTTTGATAGAATTTAGCGAACAAGCCATCTGGCCCTGGACTTTTCTTTTTTTTGGGGGGGGGGTGGATTACCTTTTCAGTATCCATGGCTACGATAGGTTTGTTTAGAAGTTTAATCTGCTCTGAGATGTTGGTTGTGATCTCTTTTTCATTTCTGAGGTTGTTAATTTGAGAGTTCTCTTTTTTTGTTTCATAAATTCGGCCAGGGGTCTTGTTTATTTTTTCAAAGAACAAGCTCTTTGCTTCATAATTTTTAAAAATTGTTTCCTTAGTTTCAATTTGTTAATTTCTGCTCTAATCTTTATTTTCCTTTTCATCTGGAGCTCTTGAGATAGTTTCTTTCTATTTTTCCAGTGCCTTTAGGAGGACAGCCAGTTTATTAATTTGGGATATCTCTAACTTTGTATGAAGGCCTATAGAGCTATGAATTTTCCCTTTATGACTATCTTCATTGTGTCCCATAAGCTTTTGTAGGTTGTGTTTTCATTTTCATTCAATTCTAGGAATGTTACAATTCCGTTTTGATTTCTCTCATGACCCATTAATTGTTTAAAAGTGTGTTGCTTAGTCTCTAGGAGCTGGTGGAGTTCTTGATGTGTCTCCTGTTGTTAATTTCTAGCTTTAAAGCAATGTGATCTGACAAGATGCATGGAGTTATTTCAACTTTCCTGACTTTTTGGAGGCACCCCTTATGGCCTAATATATGGCCAATTTTGGAGAAGGTTCCATGGGCTGCTGAGAAGAATTTGTATTCTGTAGAGTTGGGGTGGAAACTTTTATGGATATCTGTTAGGTCTAATTGATCTATAATATTGTTGTAATCTATTATTTCCCTGTTGGTTTTCTGCTTGGATGATATGTAAATTGATGATAGCAGAGTATTGAAATCAATGACTATGATGGTGTTGGTGTTTATTTCTGTTTTATTGTGAAATAGATTTTGTTTTATAAACTGTGGTGAACCTGTGTTTGCTATATATATATATATATATATATATATATATATGATTTGTGATTGTGATGTGCTCATGTTGGATCATTCCCTTGATGAGTAAGAAGTGTCCTTCCTTGTCCTTTTTGATTATATTGGTTTGCTTTCTATTTTATCATATATTAATATAACAACACCTGCTTAGTTTACATTTCCATTTGCTTGGAACATAGTTTTCCAACTTTCAACCCTGAGAAGGTGTCTATCTTTAGTGATGAGGTGGGTTTCATAAAGACAGCAGACAGAAGGGTCCAGGTTTTTTATCTACCCTGATAATCTGTGTCTTTGGATGGGTGAGTTAAGTCCATTAACATGTAAGGGTTTTACTTCAAGGATTGAATTAATTCCTGCCATGATGAGGTTTTTATGGGGTTTGGTGCTTTCTTCTGTTTTGTACTATTTTCAGTCTGGTCTATTTTGGTTATTGTGCTCTTCTTGTTGGCTCTTGAGATTGGTTGTTTGACTATTCTGTGTGGAGTTTTCCCTCAACTATTCTCTGTAGGTTTGGCTTTGTGTTCATATAATGATAGAGTTGACTTTTTCATGGATTTTTTTTCTTTCGCCATCTATTATGAGGGATACTTTTGCTGGATAGAGTAGCTTGGGTTGGAAGTCATAGTTTTTTTCAGAATTTAAGTGCTCCATTCCAGGAACTTCTGGCTTTCAGGGTTTCCATTGAGAAATCTGATATAATTCTGATGGTATTACCTTTGTATGTTATTAGTTGTTTCTCTCCTGCTGCTTTTAGCACTTTCTCTTTGTTTTTGTTGTTGAGAATTTTAACTATGATATGTCTTTGAGAGTTTCTTCTTTGGTCCTGTCTGTTTGGTGTTCTGTGGGCTTCTTGTATCTGGATGGACCTCTATTTTGCAAGATTTAGAAAATTTTCTTTAATACTTATGTTGAATATGTTCTCTAGGCCTCTGGCCTAGATTTCCTCTCCTTCTGATATTCCTGTGATATGGATGTTTGGTTGTTTTAGGGTATCCCACAGTTCCCTCATATTCTCTTCACTTGAATTTTTTGAACTTAGCAAAGATTTTGTCCTCCTGATCAATTTCTTCTGTCTTGTCTTCCAAGTCAGAGGTTCTGTCTTCCACATGAGTAACTCTGTTGGTGAGGGGTTCTAGAGAGGTTTTTATAATTTAATTTTTGTTTTCTATTGCATTATTTTTCATCATGTCCTTCTCTTTTTTGAGGTACAATTTCAATTCAAGTTCTGTTTTCCTTGATTCTTCCTGGAATTCATTCTTGCATTTGATCAAGTGTTCACCTTCAATTTATTCATATCTCTTTAGAGGATTCTAATGTTATCTTCCATCAAGTTAAGCCTACTTTCAAAAGCAGAACCCTCTAGAAGATTCTGCTCAATTTCATTGATATAATTGTTGGTTCTTTGAGGGGTTGCTTCCAGTTCAGTGATTTTTTTTTTTTTTTTAAATCAGGGTCTCCTTGATTATTGTGTTTTCAGTTTGGGAATGAACTTCTGTTGATTTCTCTATGATTTCATTGGAGGCATCCATTGTAGGTCTAAGCATCTTTGCTGGAGATCCCTCAGTTTTCTGACTTTTGTTCATTTTTTGCATTGTTGTCTGCCCATTTTGGGGAGACTCTCCATTTTATTGAGGAGGAAGCAAGTGTCTGTCCTTTGGCCCACACACTTTCTGACTCAGGTGCACAGGAATGTTGGTACCCAGTGGCTTGTCAGGATACCAGAACAAAAGGACTGATTCCACAGATCACTCAGGAAGCAGGCTTCCCCAAGAAAGGTACAATGGGACTTATTTGGACCATGCTTCTGGGAGGAGCTAGAAGAAGCCAGGTGACAAGTGTCTGGCCAATTCACTCCACACTGCCACACCTGTGCACACACTATCCCCACCATCCACATCCAGATTCATTTTCAAAAGTATTTTCAGCTGGAGGACAAAATTCTATGCCATCCATTACCAAACAGAATCAAAATCAATAATGATAATTCTGAACACTGCTAATGTAGTGGCAATGAAGATGGGCTCTTACATTGCATCAAGTGACATGTGTGAAAAATGGAAAAGAAATTCCAAGACAGCTGTTACATGATAAGGTGACCCATGTAGTTAAGCAAATGATGGATAGGTTTGAAAGCTTCAAGGATAAATGAAAGGGTAATTTGTGTACTGGGGATATAATGTCACATGAGATGGCAAGTGGAAAGAATAAGGATGAGTGACAAAGTAGTAAATACACCATGTGTTTCTTTCTGCACATACATAACATTCATGTGTTAGTTTTGACTATGTCTCTTGCAAATACGTTGCTATTATTGCAAAAATGTTGGCACTATAAGTTGCATCAAGGCAAATTTAAAAATTTGCTACTGAATTGAGAATTCTACACTTCTTTTCTGGTCTTCTCACCATCATTCCTCTATGAAGGAAGAGCCAGAAAGCTCCGCCACAACACAGAGGCTGGTTGTGTCGCTGCTGAGGAAAAATGTTTCTTGGAATGCACCCTCTGTGAGAATCTGAGAAATGATTCAAAGCCTTTTCTGAATTCTTGAATTTAATCTTACTTTTTTAATGCTTAACAATAAATTATCTGGCCAGACAAGAATCTCACTTTCTCTTCTCTCACACCTATTTTATGATGAATGTTTTAATTTATAAAGACATAGTTTACACTAGAATTTGGTGGAGCTTTTATTATAACTCAAATTCCACACAGAGATAAATGGATGAAAAGCAACATTATCAACAGGTGATTTTCTCTTACTGTACTTCCAAAATATATGAATCTCTACAACGTAAGTATCATTGTTAGAATTTCATGCTATTAATTTCATTTTGCCATATGATTCTGGGTTATAAGTAGGTAGAAATACAGCAAAAGTTTAAACCTATGAGATTTGCATTCAGGCTACCAACTGGGTTATCTCAGGCACCTATGTTCCTCAGCTACCTGAACAGAAGGTACAAATAAGAGCATCTATCCAATTGGTGTTTGTAGGGCTAAACTAGTTAATATAGAAAGAGTGATAAGAAGGCTCTTAAAACCTAGTTGATGCTGAATAAAAGTAAAAGGTCACTATTATTTCCACTAAAGTATTGACTGAAAACTAAGCCTATGTTAAACCTTCCTTCAGATTAAGACTACTATTATTTCAGACAAGCAGCAGTAGTGCCTGATAAATTTTATATTCTTTCAATGTATGATGCTTTTGTGTATTTAAAAGTTGTTGGTATGGGCTACTGGGACCCTGCACAAGCGCTTCCTGAGTAGGCCTGGGCTCCTAGTTGCTTTTCACCCTGGCTCCTCATTACCCAACACCTGGCTCCCATGCAGCTGATGTGGGGCTTCTTGAACCCTGCGTGCATGCTGCATAAAATGGCCAAGGCTCCTGATTCCCTGATGCCTGGTTCCTAAATACCAGTTCCCCTATGGTGGTGCCATGAGAAGGCCTGAGCTCCAGGTTCCCGACCTCCAAGTTCTCCAGTTCCTTGTACTCCTGATGTTGGTGTGGGGGTGGCTAGGACCCTGTGCACATGCAGTATGAGTGGGCCTTGGCTCTCAGTATCCAGGCTTCTGGTTCCCTGGATCCTGGCTCACTTGTTGCTAGGGCAGGGTGGCTGAGACCCTACACATGGTAGCCCTCTTTCCTATTCCCTGGTGGGGTAGGCAGGGAACCACTGGATCCCCAAAGGTGTTGTTCATGCAGGATTTGGGGGTACAGGATGTATCCCCCAGAATTTATGAACCCCAAGTTTTGGGTTCTCTCTTTAATTAAAAAAAAAAAAAACAATTAATATAGGGAGAAAGCCTGCTTGCTGGGAAAAGGTAGCTACCAGGGAAGTGCTCACTGGAGGCAGGTAGACACAGGTGAACACTACCTGCCTGGGCTGCCTCCTCTGATTGGCACCAAGCCATGCCTCTGACCACGTCCACATTCCCATGTTCATACTCCACTGTCTCTGAAGACTGATGTCCACACATCAGCCACCTCTGAAGACCCTTTGTCAGGCCTGGTCCATAATATAGATGAATTACATAAATGAAATGCACACAATCATTATCACTAGGCTTAACTTAATTGATAAAAAACATAGAGAACTCAAAAGAGAAACAAATTGAAGGTGAGCCAACAAATAGAGGATCTTAACAACTTGCTGATTTATCTTAATAGAGACATGATCAAATGCAAGAATGAATTCCAGGAAGCAACAAGAAAATCAAACCTCTGCTTGAAATAGAACCTCCATAAACAGAAAATGCAGAAAACACAACAGAAAATAAAACTCAAATAGAGGTTATAAAAGCTTTTCTAGAAGCCCTCTATGTGAAGGACAGAATCTCTGATCTTGAGGAAAAGACAGAGGAAATTGACCGGGAGTACAAAAACATTGATAAGTTCAAAAAATTATGCAAACAAAATAAGGAATTGTGGGATACCCTAAGACAATCAAACATCTGGATCACAGGTATACCATAAGGGGGAAAATCCAGGCTGGAGGCACAGAGAACATATTAAAATTTTTGAAGAAAATTTTCCCAATTTCACAAAAGAGAGGCCTATCCAGAACTCAGAGAACACCAAACAGGACCAAAGAAGAAACTTTCCAGGGTACATCACAGTTTACAACTCTAAACTATGAAAACAGCAAAAAAAAAAAAAAAAAAAAAAGTGCTAAGAGTGCTAAAAGCAACAAGAGAGAAACAACTCACAACATATGAAGGCAATTCCATCAGAATTGACTCAGATTTTTCAGTGGAAACCCGGAAAGCCAGAAGGGCTTGGAATGAAGTACTTCAAAGCCTAAAAAACTATGGCTTCCAACACAAATTACTGTACCCAGTGAAAGTATCCCTCCAAACAGATGGAGAAAGGAAAAATTTCAAGACAAAAGTGAGTTCTATGATTATAGGAACATGAAGCCAAACCTACAGAGAATATTTCAGAAAATATTCCACACAGAAGAGTTGAACAACCAACCTTAATAGCCTACAAGAGGACAAAAATGAAACATGATAACTAAAACTAGAGCAGGCATAAAAACATTCAAGGTACCAAATGCTATAGCACCTCCAGCATGGCAGGGATTAAATCAAACCTCACAGTTATAACTTTAAATACTAATGGTCTTAACTCACCTATAAAAGATACAAGTTAACAGATTATATCAGAAAAATGGATAATTACATCTGCTGCCTTCAAGAAACCCACCTCACCATTAAATATAAACACTTCCGCGGGGTCAAAGGATAGAAAATGATTTCCCAAGCAAACGAAAATAATAAACAAGTGGGTATGGCTATGTTAATATCTGAAAAAATTGACTTTAAACAAAAAGTAATTAAAAAGTACAAAGAAGGTCACTTTTTATTCACCAGGGAATGATCCAACAAGAGAATATTACAATCATAAATCTATATGCACCAAACACAGGTACACCATATTATATAAAGCAAAACCTACTTGACAACAAATCAAAAATAAATCTCAATACCACCAAAACACTGCGTATTCTCCCTCATCTGTGGTTACTAACCTGCAACAGTTTAAGTTGCAGGCATAATTGACAGGAAACTCAAGAGAGATAATAGGGATGGAAGTTTTTGAGGAAGAGGAATGGGAAAGTACAGGGAGATAAACCCAAAATCAAATTAAAAATAAATTGGTAACATAGAAATCTTTCTCCTATATAGCAGACACAGACTCATAGTGGAAAACAGCAATCCCACTGAGGAAGGATCTCAGGAGAATGGGGAAAGAAGGAAGGTAATGATGCACCAACACATGATGTATCTATACAAAGTTTCTCCTTAATTAAAAAAATGGAGAGAAAAAATAAAACCAAAATAGTTGATAGATTTCGGACGTTTTAGTATATTTCATGTAGAAACTGTATTTTTTCTTAATTTAATGGAATTTATAGAAAAGTTATTTTGGTTATTAGGCAATGTTTGTCTGAGGTTAAAAAGCTGAATCCATAATGTTAAGAACTGTGCAGATAATGAAACTTTTAGGCATGTATCTCTACTTTTAAAAATGTAAATTCTTTAAAACATTAGTAATATCAAATTGTTTATAAACAGTTTGCAAAAGTTCTGCCAAAATCAGAATTATTTTCCTTAAAAATTGTGTGGATTCAAAAGAGAATATGAAGCATTTTTTACACTTACATTTTCAGAAAAATACTTAAGAACACATGTAAAGAAGCAAGCTTTTGAGTCCAGAACCATTCAGGCTTTCCTCTCTTCTTCAGGACACTGTTCTATATGCATACATGCATTTTTGTCTGTAAACAGCCTGTGAAGTTAGTGTAGTATTTCCAAAAGTGAAAGTCCAGAATGTTTCACTTTGTATTTAGGTTATATAGTAAATAATCATGGATTGTCATTAATTGATTTATTTGAACACAGCACATAATACACATGTAAAACACATGATGGGATGGTTTGAATGTATAGTTCCGTAGACTCAGACCTTTTTAAATAAGATTGAGTATGCACCTTAGGTCTTGAGCAGCCTGCTGGAGAGTGTATGATTCGGGGTGGATCTTAAGACCAGCGTGTTCAGAGCAGTTTGAGCTCTGGCTGTTTGTGTTTATCCAGCAATGTGAAGGTAACTGCAAACATGGATAAAATTTAAAAATTCACAAAAAATATTTACAGTAAGTTCAGCTGTGACAAGTTTTAGATATTATGGTCATCAAAATTGAAGCTTAATATATGCATTCATATAGCTTAAGACAAGACTTTATGATAAATAGCACATAAATATTTCAAATTTTTTTTTGTGATTTAATAAATTTCCCATATAATTGTCTCTGGAAATGGAATTTTGAAAACTAGGTAAAATTAATATGTATATCCTCAGAAACACAAAATTGCTTTGATTCATCTAATAATCATGTTTTTTTATATATTTTGCATGCTAAAATGATATGTCTGGGTGGTGAGATGGCTCAGTGATTAAAGACACTTCCACTTCCTTGCAAAGCCTGACTGCCTGGGTTTGACTCCCCTGTAGCCACAGAATGCCAGATGCAAAAAGTAATGCATGCATCTGGAGCTCGTTTGCAGTCACAAGAGGACCAGATGCACCTATATTCATATTCATTCTCTCTGTGGATACTAGTAGATAAATAGAGAAGAATATTAATATATGTTGTGTTAACATATGATAGCAGCTTAAGATAAGGTAATTTATTTGTATCTAAATTCAGCATCAATAAACCCAAATAAATATCTCTTTATTCTGATAGATTCTTCAGAATCATTTGACAATAACAAGGAAATCAAAGAATATTTTCTTAATATTATATATAAACTGTGGTGGTTTGGTTTAGGTATCCTCCATAAACTTAGGTGTTCTGAATGCCATGTCCCCAGATGATGGAAATTTAGGAATTAAACCCTCCTGGAGGCAGTGTATTATTGAGGGGAAGGCTTATGAGTGTTATAGGCAGCTTCCTCTTGCCAGTGTCTGGCACACTCTCCTGTTGCTGTTCTCCATCTGATGTTGCGGAGGAGGTGATGTCCACTCTCTGCTCATGTCATCATTTCCCCCTTACATCATGGAGCTTCCCCTTCAGTCTGTAAGCCAAAATAAATCTCTTTGGTTTCCTACAGGCTGCTCTTGGTCAGGTTTTTTTTTTTTTTTTTTTTTTTTTTTTTTTTTTTTTTTTTTTGCTAGCAACATGAACTTCAGTTCAACAGAAACACACGTCCTCACATAATTTAAAATGATGAAACAAAGAATTTCAGTCTAAAAGCACAGCACACAAGAAAAAGAAAACAAACAAAAAAACCCATCAAAGTAAAAGAGGTACTAGTTATGAAGAAGCAGTTGTTCAGTGGAAAAGAGACAGAGGGACATGAAAAGGTCAAACCTGGAACAGATCATTCTCAGTGAACTCAACCAATCACAGAAAGATAATCACTGCATCATCACACTCATCTACAGCTCCTAACCTGAATCTACTCAAATTGCCCACATACCTAGCAAACATCTCGAGGACCAGACATTAGGGAGGGTGAGGAGGGAGGGGAGGAAAGGGAAAGGGTGGGGCCCACAAAAGTGGACCCAAATGGCAATGGTACCATAAAACTCTACATCTTAAAAGACAGACCAAATGGTTGAACCTTCACCAGGCCCCTAGAGGGAACACCTGATTCACAAGGCTCCGGAGAGGGTACGATAAAAACTGGCCTTTATCTCCTCCTCTTTCTGTTTCTCTCTCTCTCTCTTTCCCTCTTCTCTCTCATCTCTCTATATCTTTTATATCACTTATCTTTTTCTTCCTTCTCATCTTGGGTGCTGACCTGTAACTCCCAGTACCAGCAGGTGGATATCATCCACAATGAGCTTTTGATCAGAGATACCTACAAGGTTTCCCAAAAGAAGACATATTACTGTCAGAGCACTTGATGACCCACGAAAGGCTAGTGGTAAGTCCCTACTGCTGAAGACACCATATGCTGTTGGCACATAACATGAAGTGACATGGCTGGAAGCTGAAAGAGTCAGTCCCCAGACAGTTAGTGTGTCTAGTGCCAGAAGGTGCTACATGAGTGACTGAGGGAAAATGACCAATATCTGTCCAAGCAACTCATGGTCTAACCTACTTAGCACTGAACAACCTGATGTGATGCCTACACAAGTGTGATAGTGGCACACAACCATGGTGGAAAATCAACTGCTCTTGATTTGGCTAACTGATCTGCTCAGTGGAACGGAACCCTTAGCTGGGACACAAGTCAGAACCATATTCAAAATTGAGTACACTCTCCATTATAGCTTAATAATGGGAGGTTACCCCCAGTCGTGGGCTACATGTGGGCCTACACCTATTAACATCTCTCTAAAAAATAATTGTCATCCCATTTATCTGGTGCTAACTTTACTGTCCATCGGAGAATCTGCTTCTCTTTTTCAGATAGACACAGATCCTAAGGAAAGAACCACCCCATCATACTTCAAAAGGGCCCCAGCTGAAACTAAGAATAATAGGAAAACATGCAAGAGTGCTGTTTTTTTGGCAAACCAGGTACCAGCACAATGGTGAAGGAGATAGACACAGAGAACAGTCAACTCCTACCAAACCAGATATCCAGAGACACAGAGGCTCCCAAGATCTCAACACTGAATCAGACTTAAAATGAGCCCAATATGGCTCAGGGAAATTTGCAGAAGTGGGGGCAGAAAGAATGTCAGATCCACACATTGGGTCATGATACACAGAGACATTTCCTCCTACCCAAAACTGATGGCTAACCCCACAATGCACGACCCACATACCCCAACAAGGAGGGTCCCTGTGGAGGGTGTAGGACAGAGAGGAGGCTAACAATGGTACCCATTTGACTGTATTCACTGAGTACAAATATAAAAAAAGATAATGGGAGAGGATTATGATCAAAATACATTGTATACATGTATAAAACTGTCAATAAAATATTTTATTTAAATATCAAAATAAAATGTTGAACTATTATAAAGTTTCTCATTAATGAAGAATAAAACAAGAATTATGTTTGGGATATACCAAAAAAGTCAATAAAAATTGAGAAGACTTGAAAAGAAAAATATATTTCTGTATATGTTAATACAAACTCATTGTAAAGAACAATGAAATAATGGAGTAATTCAATTGAAAAACCCAATACACCTGATAAACATAGACTTTGTAGGTATGTTGGGAAGCAAATGCTCAGAGAGGAACAATAAGAGTCACAATAGGAAAAAAAAAAGGTGAATTATCACAGTGTAAAAAAATTATAATAGAATATCATGATTTAATCATGTCAAAGAGTTGTTAAACCTATGTATATAAAATTTATGGCTACAAGTATAGGTTGATTAATTGTCCAGAAAAATGTGAAATATTGAATGCTTCTAGTAAGCATTAGCCACATTCCTGCTTCAGGTCTCATTTTAGTAAGCAAACTTGGCAAAAACAGAGATGTATTTCTGTAAAAGTGAAACAAAATGATATATTAGACCAAGTAAACATTAGTTATTGATGGATTATTTATTACTGCATTAATTCTCTCCATTAACTTTCTTTAAATATATTAATTATATTTTGACAAAATATTGTGACAGAATTCAGTAAAGTCCCAGGATATCAAGGATAAATAGGGGATGGAGAGATGGCTCAGTGGTTAAGACATTTGTTTGCAAAGCCTAAGAACCTGGGTTTGTTTCACCAATACCCACATATAGCCAGATGCACAAAATGGCACATGATACATGCATTTGGAATGTGTTTGCAGCTGCTAGAGACCTTAGCATGCACATTCTTTCTATCTCTCTCCTTGCAATAATAATAATATATTACATAATATATAACATATTATATATATATCATTTATTATAATAACATATACAATACATATAATAAAATCTTTTATATATTTATTTATTTTTATTTTAGAGAGAGAGAAAGAGGATGAATTGGCATGCCAGGGCCTCAGCAATTGCAATCCAACTCCAGATGCTTGCACCACCTAGTGGGCCTTTGTGACATTGCTTGCCTCACCTTTGTGCTGTAGCCTTAGATGGGATCTGGAGAACTGAACATGGGTCATTAGGCTTGGCAGGCAAGCACCTTAGTGGCTAAGCCAAAAAGAATAAACAGCACAATTATTTTTCTATCTTACAGCTATCACATGCACACTTGCAGTAATATTTTTGTGAAAACCTACATATCTACACCTCACCATGTTATATCTCATTAATCCAGTATTTTTATTTCTCAATCATATATCAGCAAAATATATTGAAATTACAAACAATATTTTTGAAAAGGTTCAACAAAGGACATTTCAGGACACTTTATGTCGTTGAGAAATACATAATGAAAACCTTTTCATGTATACTGACCATGAAAACTTCAATGTTAGACAAATACACTGAACATTTACATATGTATATATGGACATTGGGTCTTTCCACAAATGTCCAAACAGTATATTATTTCAGCAGTAATTTTCCATCAGACCCGGTTACACAGCTGTAACTTGGGAAGTGGATATGGAAAGGTCAGAAGTTCAGCTATATACTTATTTTTTGAGAGTACAGTCGTATTTAAATAATAAGTAATCACCAGCTGAAACTAAGAAAAATTGGCGAAACAAGCAAGGGTGCTGTTTTCCTGATGAACCAGATACCAGCAGAAGGGGGAAGGAGATCAACACAGAGAAAAATCAACTCCTACCAAATCAGAGAGCCAGAGCCTCAGAGACCCCCAACACCTCATCACTGAAGCAGACCAAAAATGAACCCAACATGGCTCAGGGAAATTTTGCGGAAGAGGGGGCGGAAAGAATGTCAGAGCCACATGTTGGGTCATGATATGCAGAGACATTTATCTTACCCATAACTGTGGGATAACTCCACAATGCATGACCCATATATCTCAACAACGAGGGGCCAAGGGGAGGGAGTAGGTCACAGATGAGCCTAATAATGGTACCACACTTACTGTATTTGCTGAATACAAAACTAACTAATAAAGAAAAAATGAAAAGAAAAAAAAACAAAAGCAAACAAACAAAAAAAAGAAAACAATCTAAACATTAACATGTCTGATTGCAAGTTTTTCAAGAACAATAGAAAAACTATTCATGAACAAAAATAGTGAGAAAGGTAAAATGACAAAGAAACTCATATGACAAATGTGTTCCCAAACCCTAAATACAAGATTTATGAAAGTAATGAAGAAAAAGATAGTTTAACAATGAGAAATGTTTGATTGACTTCACTATAAATGTAACCTGGAGTGGGGGAAGACTACAATATCTATTGTTTAGATTTCAAACTATTTTTTCTTATTCACACAATAAATAATGATTGAATTTGTCAAAAAAATAATAAGTAATCAGCATGAAGAAGGCATTATTTGAAGATTACAGTAAATGTGAGTTCCAACCAGAGGGGCAGCATCTTTATTTTCTTTATAGCTTTATATTCAGCAGCAACTTTAAATGAACATCAAAACGATTAAGTATACTAAAACTTTTGTACTAGTAAAAAACTAAACATTTTCTTAAAGTGTAATAAATGGAATTCTAGAAGGAAATAAGGTCTGTATTCTAGTTGTAATGTATAATCTTGCAAATATGGAAAGCTATAATAAAAAGGGGTGGTTTCTGAACCTGGAGTACTGTTTAACAACATTAGTAAATCTGGATCATACTTCCTCAGAGCCAGAAACTGAATCATAGTCATCATAAAAATGCTTTAAGGTAAAGTGACTAGATTTCAGTTAATGCTGAGTTTAAAAGTATATTTTCCTTTATTTGTTTATTATAGAATTATTTAAGGCAGAATGTAATGTATTGTGTTTAACAATACTTTTAGTTATAAGGATTAAAATACTACTTTCTGATCACAAATTGTACCAAAGTACTTTATTATCTATTTTTGACCTTACAAAAGTGTTTTATTATTGACTATAGCTTTCCCTAAAAGGGAGGATTATGATTCTGTAAAATTTACTTTCGTTGTTTTTTAAAGCTATGACATAAAAGTAAATGAGCATTTTTGAAGCAGAAAAAAAGCCAATGTTCACTTTCTATGTAATTTAGAACTCTCAAAAGCAATAGCCATAAAAGTAATAATAGATTATATAGTAAAGGCATGCATTTTAAGCATCATTCAATTTATTAGACAAATGTTTCTACTTGAAGGTTTCAAAGTGGAAAGCTATCATTTAAAAATGTATTAACAAATAAGATTTGAGAACTTGTATACTTATACCTGAAATCTTTTAAAATAAAGTATTATCTTACCTTTTGTGAGTATGATTGTATTAAATTAGTAACTAGGATGAAAAACATTTGATTCAAAATTGTAAAATTAAATTTGTTTTAACAATACTATACAAAGTTCAGAGCACAAAACCAGGGGGCATTTACCTTTTAAAAAGAGGCACCTTCCTTTGATGGCAAATGTAAAGCAACAGGAGTCATAATAATGAAAAAAAGTTTAAACCTTGTTGCTCTTACAGCAACCCTTTTGGCTGATTTTCTGAATCAGCAAATAAGAATAAATAGCCACAGTATAAGTACTTGAAGGTGTCAGGTAACACACTCATCCTTGTTTTTTTTTTTTTTTTTTTTCAGTAATTGCCCATGAAATTAGTGTTATGAACCCCATGGGGTGGGGGAAGACAAGTGCACTCTTTCATCACCTCACTTGCTATGGTCTGAAGTGTCTTCCCAGAATCAAGTTGAATCCTAATACCTATGTTGGTAGTATTAAGGAAGAAGGAGGTGGGGTTCTTGCTTGGTTGGTACAGCACTTGCCTACCATGAACAAAACCTCGGGTTTGATCTCCAGTGCTACATAAGTCAAGTGGAGTGGATCACACCTGTAATTATGACATTTGGAAAGTGGAGAGAGGAAGATTGAAAGTTCATTTCAGCTACATAGCCAGTTCAAGGCCATCGTAGGATACATGAAACTATATCCCGGCCCTCCCACCACCGAAAAATATAAGTAACAACTTCTGGGAAGTAATTAAGTTATGAGAGTTCTGCCTTAATAAAATCACCCTTATAAGAGAAGTTGAAGTGAGCTGTTTTAACTCTTTTCCCATAAAATATGACAACAAGGTTCCATTCAGAAGCAAACAGCAAGCCATCACCAGGCAATCTATAAGTGCCCTAAATACAGAATTCTAATGTCTACAAATGCTGTATTTTATGGCAGCAGCTATTCAGGACTAAAACACTGGCTAAAACTCTTCCAGAAATTTTGATTATAAGTAAAAGAATTCGATATGAATAAAACACCTCCTGTATTAAAGTAGTTGTAAATATTATTGATATAATTTAAAAATATAGTAGCTAAATTTTGAGTATTTATGAATAACTATATTTTGTTTATAAACATACATATACACATTTGTGTGCAGAAATATCTGTCAATAATTATCAAGAAGTCCAGATGTATCACTTTCAAAATGCAGTGATACTGTCAGAAACACCTACAAGTCTGTATGCTTGTTTCTCCTTGTGTTGACCTTAGCGTAGAGTATACTTGCTTTGGAGTTTTACTTCTGAGCTGTAGGGAACACAGATAAATGGGGATAAAAAGGCCTAAGTGAGTTCAGGGGAAGAGACTGAGTAAAGGAAAGGGGGAGGGAGGGCTAATCAAAATCTAAGACCATATAAATAAATCATATGGAAACCTACTTTTTTGGACAATGGAACACTCAGGAGCTGCAGATTGTTACTAGAAAATTTTCAGTGCCAAGGATGAGATACCTTCCAGTGAGTTGTCTGCTAGGGAGGTTCCTGATGCACCCAAAACATTACAGGCCATTGCTGAGGCACTTGGTTTCCCACAAGGAAATTATGGTAAGACCCTATTGCTGAAGACTCCACATACATGGGCTGCAAGGTCACTGGGGAATCCTGCTGGAGCTGAGCTGAAAACTTCCTCCATATAGACCAGCTGACAGAAAGCTGGAAAAAGCCATGCTGCATGCAGTTCAATGGGAGAGACAGCAATCACCAGTGAAGATACCCAACAGTGGACACTGCAAGCCTTATAATTTGCCAGCCAGGCCAAATGAGCCAACGGGTGCAATAGTGGCAATCTATCATGGTGGAAACCAACTGCCCTCTATTTGGACTGGAGGCCTGCTCCATGTGAGGGAATGCATTCCTGATACCGAAAACCTACAATAGAGTAGTCATGAGCCCTAGGGGTGTAACGTCTGCTGCTATCTGGCTAAATGTATATACTATGCTCATCAAACTGCCCAGTAAGCACTTCTCTTAATGTTTGTACCCACATATTAATGCTACTTTCACTTTGGGTAGAGAACATTCTCTTTTCAGATGGCAGTGACCTTGGAATGACTCAGAAGGTATCATGGTGCTGGGAAGAAGTGACAGAGGAGTGCTCAGCACTGCAATATCTCTATCACACCTTCCAAGGCTCAGGGTCCATTGTGGAAGCAGTGGCATAAAGAATATAAGAGCCAAAGGAAGGGTAGGACTCCTTACAACGTTCTCCTCCAGACACAAAATGGCCTGGATATCCATGACCTCACAGCGCCTGACACTACCTACACAAGACCATCATAATAGGAGGAAAAGATTGTGACATCAAAATAAAAGAGAGACTGATTGAGAGGGGGAGGAGATATGATGGAGAATGGAGTTTCAAAGTGGAAAGTGGGGGGAAGGAAGGCATTACCATGGGATATTGTTTACAATCATGGAACTTGTTAACAAAAATAACAAATAAATTTTTAAAAATCAAATATATAAAACAAAATATTTGCCTAATATGTCAGTATTTGCTTTTAATATTAAAAAGTGTCATGTATATTTTTAATCACCTTTTTTCATTCTTCTTGTTGGTTTTATTGTTCTACAGTGGAAACTAAATAAAGTTCCAAAGAATAGTGAAAACATAAAACTTCCTTTCACTCACTGAAAATAATAATACTTTGAAGCACTTAAAATATTTAAAACATAAAGATGCTTTGAAAAATTTATGCTTTTAGTTTTGTACTTCAATTTTATGAATAGTCAATGGTATGAAATTCTTAGGAGAAAAGAATCTATGCATAAACTATAGTATTCTCAGGAGTACAGATATTAAGTATTTGTACATTTGATGGTATCTAAAAAAATACCCTTTAAATGAATGCATTAAGCTCTCTGATTGGATTATAAAAATCTTTTTAATGTTTAAGTAAGAGATTAAAGGCCAGTTAGAACAGCTTTCTAAGTAATGAATGTAGTTGTGACATAGTAAGTGTGTTACTTTGGATAAAGGAAAAGTTCTATCAAACAGAAACATGTGTAATTAGACAGGATGCACAATAGTCATTTTGTGAAAGTACATAATCAAAAGAAAGTATGAAATTGTAATGGAAAATTTGATTATCATTATGAAGTTGTACTAGTTGATGATCGTGCAGAAGTTTGTGATTGGTATGTGAAAACAGCCGGCTCCTAATGTTGCAAGACCTTTCCGTCATCCTCTCATATGACATAAGATTAATAATAATATATTCTTGTGACTATATCCTGTGATATGACTTCCCCATTCTTTCCAAGAGCAACGGCGAGGGAGGGGGCAAGAGAGCTAGGAGCCATGTGCTGAGCCCATCTAAGTACAATGATTCACATTGTTCCTGTGTAGAATGCCACTCCCAATCTCATTTAGAAAAGTCGAAGTTCTACAATTTCATCAAAGATGATTTATGTTGAAACACTCAATATGATCTTTCTGATATATTATGTAGACTCTAGTAATTTTGGCATCTATAGAATATGCAGAAGGAACATTTAATATAAAGTCTGTCATGTGATTATGTCACCTGAAGTTAGATCCCGTTTGCTTCATCCATGTAAATTTCATTTTTTAAAATCTATTTTTATTAGATATGGACATACATAGTATGTAAACAGCACATGTTGGTATCATACTTTCCCTCATCCCTGCCCGTTTTCCAAAGGGGCCCTCATCCTTGGGGATGCAGGTCAACTGCTGAGGATTGTGGGTCCTGCATTCTGGACACAGCAACCAGTTATGGGGGAGAGGCAATGTCTCTGTGCATAATGTTCCAACTTGTGGTTCTAACAATCTTTCCGCCCCCTCTTCCACAAAATTTATATTCTGGAGCATCTTGAAAGTCTGATGCACATGAGTAGGATGTTGAACAAATGAGCAAGTGAAAGAACAAAGGGGGATATCTAAAACAGATGCAATCATAAGTATTCAGGTTGCTTTTGGAGTACAAAAGATGTACAGTGACAGGCACCTGTGGATGTTTTTTTCATTTCCTCCATCCTACGAGACCAAGGATTCTCTAGAGTCTACCAAATCTTGAATCATTTCTCTGTTTTGCAATATCCCATTATTTAATACAGTAACTGGAGCAATAAAGGAGTGTTATCCTTCACCAAAAACCCATTCCCTGCCCTAAGATCTTGGGGGCACAACTAGATCACATTTGCCAGCATCACTTGGAGTTAAATCTCACCATGTGACTCATAGCAACAAAGTATCATTCCCAAGAAAAGCTCTGGGGAAGGAGCTTCTCTGTTAGTACTCTCTCCTTACTTCCACAGGAAGGGTCCAGAAGATAATGAAGCCCCAAGGGTAGCAGAGGCACAAAATACGTCTGTCCTTCAATCAGCCAAAAGAGAGAAGTCTGCTGACCCACAATAAATATCTGCTGGCTAGAAAGAGAGAAGAGGTACCCTTAATATACAAAACGGAAAAAGTCACTTTCATGTCCTTGAGTTGATTCATTAGACAAGATTTGGATATAATTTAGTTCTGGAGAAATATTCAGTATGGACAAAAGGCTCTGCACCATTTCATGAAGTGTACAGAGGCCAGTGTGGAACTGTATTAATCTTAAGTGAAGTTACTATCCTATGGGGTTGAACAAGTTCTACCCTAATTACTGTTGGGTAGGCAGAACACTAATTTCTCTAGTATGTAGGTTTCAACATTTGTGAGAAGAATTTGGAACAAAAGAAGTAGCTACTATAAGGCCCAATGGAGATTACTTTGAAAAGACATTATGCATAGTCACAGGACTCATGTATATTAAGATTTTTTCAACCGATAGCATTGACCTGAAAGATCACATTCACCAAATGAAACCTTGTGAAATACATGTTTTTAAATACAGATACTGTAAATGTACATTTTTAAAGAAGTTATGCAAATGAAAATTGTTAAACAATTATGTGATGTAAAATAATAAAAATTATAATGTGAATTAAAATTACTTCTTTAGACCTCTTCTAAAGATGTAAACCACTGTCTTTCCTAATAAGATCTCTCTTTCATTTCTGATTACCAAAGTTTTATTTAAAATATATTTTAATATATATATTCAAACTTAAATTTGAAAATTAGAGATTAATTTTTAAAATTATTTACTTGCAAGCATATATATATATATATATATATATATATAGAGAGAGAGAGAGAGAGAGAGAGAGAGAGAGAGAGAGAGAGAGGGAGAGTATGGGCACACCAGGGCCTCCAGCCACTGCAAATGAACTCCAGACATGTGTGCTTCTCTGTGCATCTGACTTATGTAGGTACTGGGGAATTGAACTCTGGTTGTTAGGCTTGGCAGGTAAGCACCTTAACCATTGAGCAATCTCTCCAACCCTTAGAGCATAATTTGATCCACAAAATTTACTTTGGAGGAGTTATCTATATTTTTTGCATATTCCATTATATATATGTGTGTGTGTATAACTGCAAGGTCATATATATTCTATTGATATTCTATTCTATATATTCTAATGTTTATTTTGAATGATACCTACATGGAAACAATAATACATACTTACTACTATATTTTTTCTGACTAAAGTGAGTCTCCACAAGTGAACAGAAACTTTCTGGAAGTTAAAGGAACAAGAAAAGAAAAAAGAAGATAGCTTTTTTTAGTACAAAGATGAAACCTTTAAAAATTGTTTATATGTAATTAAAGTATACTTCAGCATTACCAGATATTCTCCCAAATAAAGAAAGGATTTAGTTTGAGATGAAATTTAGATTAAAAAAATAATATTCATGTTTTCAAATATTGTGATCATTAGGACCAGATGAAACTTCCTAACAGACCATTTTATAAAATTCGGAGTCACTTATAACTGTCCTATATCTGAATATTAAGTATGTCACCTCTGTTACATGACCTTTTGTTACTGTACTAAAATTATTTAATCAACATAATATATTTGGTTCACAGTTTTAGACTTCAATCACTGAATGGTTAACCCCATTGTGGGCCTGATGGTGCTTCATAGCAAGAAGTATGTGGTCAAGCAGGGTGCTCTCTCACTGAGGCAGCAAAACACAGAGAAATAGGAATTGTCCAGTGTCCCACAATCCTCTTGGAGGGCATGTTCGCCAATGTTATGATCCCCAGCTTTTAAAGTTTCCACTATCTGCCAATAGTGCCAAGCACTTAATACATGGCCCTTGAGAAACACCAGGTCCAAATGATAGCTTTACCTTCTAAGTGTGTTCTAAGTTCTATGGTTCTTTGGAAATAATTAAAAATACAGTCGTTGAATTCCAAGATTATGTTTTAATGAAGTGACTGGGAATAAGTAATGGATTTTTTAAGTTGCATATTTTGTCATAACCATAAGGTAATAGAGACCTCAGAAATGATGACATCATCTGGTCTAATTTTCCATATTTTCATTGAAAATGAGGATCACAGAGACAAAGAATGCAGGGAACTATTAGTTTTTATTTGTATGTTTAGAAAATCATTACAAAGAGAGCTGGGGAAATGGATGAGCAAATGAAAGTGGTCCTGTATAAATGTGAGGACAAGAGTTTGGAATCTCAGAACCCATATAAAGCATGAGTCTGTAACACCAGTGTTATATGTCCCTACAGTATTAGGGATATAGAGACAGAAGAATCACCAGAAGTTCATGAACCGCATAGCCTGATGAGCATAGCAATGATCAATGAGACAGCCTGCTTCAAATAAGGTATAAGGCAAGAACTGACATGCATGGTTGTCCTCTGACCTTGGCACATGAACACATATGTACAAATTCACATAAAAACACACAAAGGTTTAAAAAATCAATATTGGGCTGGAGAGATGGCTTAGTGGTTAGGCACTTGCCTGTGAAGCCTAAGGACGCTGGTTCAAGGCTCGATTCCCCAGGACCCACATTATCCAGATGCACAAGAGGGTTCACGCATCTGGAGTTCATTTGCAGTGGCTGGAGGCCCTGGTGCACCCATTCTCTCTCTGTCTCTATCTGCCTCTTTCTCTCTCTGTCACTCTCAAATAAATAAAAATAAACAAAAAATTTTAAAAAATCAATATTAAGAAAACAATCAGGGCTGGAGAGATGGCTTAGCAGTTAATGTGTTTGCCTGAAAATCCAAAGGACCTTGGTTCAATTCCCCAGGACCCATGTAACCCAGATGCACAAGGTGACACATGTGTCTGGAATTCATTTGCAAAGGCTGTAGGCTCTGGTGTGCCCATTCTCCTCTCTCTCTCTCTTTCTCTCTCTCTCTCTTTCTGTCTTTGCTTCTTTCTCTCTTTGCTTCTTTCTCTCTTGCTCTCTCAAATAAATAAAAATAAAATTTAAAAAAATCAGTTACACAATACTTGGTTCGCTCTCAGATCAATACATTTAAAAATAAGGAAAATGAAGCCCAGGGAAAGTTCAATGACTATTCAACATTACACACCATTCAGTGGTGAAGCTAGATCCAAATCTCTTCAGAGACTGGTTGTCTTTGAGCAATTTGGAATTTCACAGAAAAATTAACTACCATTATTCTTTACATTAGCTTCTTGAATTAAAAAATGTATTTTAAGTGACTTCAAATTCAGTATGTAATGTGAACTCCATAAGGACAAAATTATATCATGAAGAAAATGAGAGTGTTTCAAACTCCAGGTCTACCACAAATACTATGTTGTGGGCCACAGGAAAGGGCCCCAGGCCACTGAGAGTTAAAGTAGGCCTGAGCTTCCAGGCATGGCTAAGAGCTCCAGGCCACAGGAGGTCGCAGGTGGCCTAGACCCCAACAACTTCGGGTTCGGAGGCCAGCAGGAGTGAGACTGCTCCCTTCCTCAGCCCAGGACACCAGGACGTCCTGATAAGACTTAGGACCCACTTTCCTTAGAGCCTTGTGACCCCTTGTCTCTTGCCCGGCATGTCCCTATATGTTAATGATGCATCAGCCAGCAGCCTTCACACAGCCAATCCCTCTGCGACCTGTACCCTATACCTTTCCCTGCCACTACTTAGACCTTGTGACTCTTTCCTGCTGACGGGTGACATCACTACATGCTAATTAGGCATCAGCAGGACCTTTATACCAACCAATCCCCTTATGACCCATACTTCTTCCTGCTCTTTCACAAATCTTTGTAAATCCATTCCCATGACAAATAAACAATCTGCTCTCCAACACTGCGTCCCGGGTATTTTTTCCTGGCACACTCATGGCCAATCAAGACCCTGCTCCACAGTTACCTGGATGCCATTGGGGAGCCGGTATGCAATGGCCCCCTGAGGAACCAGGGACCCACAGTGTGTGAGTGTAGACAAATCACTTATACAGACCGCCTCAGTTTCCTTATCTAAATACAGATTAAAACAGCACCTATTTTATTAAGATGGGTATGAAAATATGTGAAAAAGCACATCACTTTCTTTCAATAATGTCTTACAAACATGCAAACATATCCATGTTTGCCATTGTATACACTTGAACAATTTGCTACTTAAGTTTTTTTTTTCCAATTTCTAGTTAACGTATAATAAAAATATAGGTCAGATCAGAAATAATATTTCTTCATTAATGACTAAATTACAAACCATATCCAGAAAGCATTTTTGAAGTATTTCTTACTAAGATTTTGCTTTGCACCATGTATTTACAGACTGTGAAAAATAAAGGGCATCTTTTACAGCATCCTGCTGCACACATGTAATCTCAGAAAAGGTGAGGCAGGAGAATCATGATTTAGAAGTCAGCCTGGGTTACCTAACAATTCACTGTCTCAAAACAATAACAACAACAATGAAAGAAAAATGTAAAGCATGTTTTATTAATGATAAATTTATATGCCAGTGTCATATTAATAATTATATGAATATTTTTGCACACATATGCAAAATACATATAACACATTCACATCTTTAATAAAATGCTTATATCTTTTTTAAAGCTGAATAGTGCAAAAGTAATTCCTTCAAAATTACTGGGGCTGGAGAATAGTTAAAGATGCTTGCTTGCAGTGTCTCATAGCCTGGTTTTAAATTCATAGTACCCAAGTAAAGCCAGATGCACAAAGTGGCATATGTGTATGGAGTTCGGTTTATAGAGGAAGGAGGCCCTTGAATGCCCATATTCATTCTCATTACATCTCTCTCTGTCTCAAATAAATAGATATTAAAATTATTAAAAAGAATAGTCTCTAATTCTAATGGTGTGGAAGTACAGATTTGGGATGCAAAAACTATAAGCACACTCAAAATTTCATGAACTCTTTCCAGAAAGGACAGTACTCAATTTCAGTTAAAATTTTAAACTAGGCCACATCCTGCATTCTTCTTGCCAAAAAAAAATGAATATTTCAAAATCTCAACCCATTCTCTACTTCCCCTATACACACAGGAGTATAGCCAATTTAAAATGAATATTCAGACATTGAAGAAAGGGTATTTTCAAAATATCAGTTGAGTGCCAAGTAAATATGATATGCCAACTTTAAATCTGATAGAGGTGTTACACAACACACAGTCAGCTATAATTTCACAGTGCATTTCTGATGAAAGCTATATTAGTAAATGTAGAAACCTGCAACACTTACATACCTGCTAAGGTCTGGGGCAAAATGAAGAAGATATATTTAAGGATCAATAAGAGAAGAGAAAAGGCCTCTCCTTCAACTTTCTGATCATAGGGTTGGCAGTATTATTTACCTAAAGAACTAATTACAATCATCTGCTCTTCAGCCTAGTTCTATGACCGCAGCAGCTGGAAAAATTGCCTCTAACAAGGACACTGCAACTGTAAATTTGATTCATAATTTTCTTTGTCTGTCTCTCTCTTTCTCTTTTTTCTTTCTTTCCTTCCTTCCCTCTTTTTTCTCTTTCTTTCTTTCTTTCTTTCTTTCTTTCTTTCTTTCTTTCTTTCTTTATTTCTCTCTCTCACCCTCCCTCCCTCCCTTCCTTTTTCACTCTCTTCCTTCCACTCTCTCTCTTTACCTGGCAGGGTCATCTCTCAGGCTGGTCTCAAATTCCCTATGTAACTGAAGATGACATTAAACTTCTAATCCTCCAAGTGCTATGATTACAGGTGTACATCATCATGCCCAGATTGTGTGATTCTGATTATCAAACTCAGGGCCTTATACATGCTAGAAAAGCACTTGATCAACTAGTTGCATCCCATAAAAATATTTTTATTTCAAACTGACACTTTTCAGAAATACTTGTTTGAAGAGATTGACATTTCAATGCATATATGCATTGTGCAATGACCAGATCAAAGTAATTGCATATCCATCACTTCAGACATACAACATTTCTTTGTGTTCTTAGAAATCTAAAATTTCTTGTTTAAATAACCATGCAATTAATAAGGACTCTTAAGTACATCCTGCTATGGTGAATCCCATTGTTCCAATACATACCACTAGGCCCATGGACAGTAATGTTTTCCTAGTGATTAGTAGCGTGGCTAGAAAATTGTACCTGAATCTTTTCATGGTGCTGGATGTGGTTAGTATAGGAAAAGAAAATAAAATGTAAGGCATGGACCAGGAAGAGAATTCCAATTGCTATGTGAAAGAACTGTGTCAGAAAATTTGAAATGTCACCTTTGCTTCCTACACCTTGTAAATCTGTATTTGATAAGACAGGAGACAAATCAGCTAAAATTTTATCACTTATTAGCTTGACTTGATACTTAATTAAACTTATAGACATTTAAAAAATATGAAAGCAGGGCCTTCCAGGTAAGATGGAGGCATAGGAGCCATACCAAACCAGCCTAAGGAGGTATTTAAGCAAAACCCCAGCAAAATATAGTCTTCTTCTGAAAAGCAAAGGAGTGAATTATTCCATGGAGCCCACCAGAATGCTTGCCTTGCAAGCAAACTCAACACCTAGGATTACTTCTGTGGCTTGAATGGGGAAAAAGAGCTACACCTGGCACCATGAACTCATATCCTGAAGATATATAGAGGTGGATTTCCATGTCTGGGAATGCTACAGATAAGTAGAAAACCCAAGCATCAAATTAAGGATGCACAAGTCACTACAATAGACTTCCAGCCAAGATGGTGACCGCCTAGCTTCGATGCAAATCCCGGGGAAAGAAAGGCAAGATCTTAAGGGTACATAGTGGCTTTTAGGGGAGAGAAACCTGGGAGGGCACAGAGGCGGGGGAACAGGGAATCGTGGATCCCCTCACGGGCAGGTAGCCACCCCTCCCCCAAATAACTGCCGTGTTCACAGCACAGCTGCTGCCACCGCTGCTGCGCCAGCTGCCACCGCACACCGATTGTTACCTGCGTGTGGAAGCTTAGACTGCTCCGCACTCTCGTCCACTCGCCCACTTACTGAGTGAGCCCAGTGCCACAGCAGGTGCCACGCAGACTGTGTCTCTCGCTTGTGCCAGCTCAGGTGCCATCCCCTACCGGTCAGCCGCGCAGGCCATCTGCCATTGTCCTGTGGTGGGGGGAGCGCAGACAGCTTCTGGTTCCCAGCGTTCCCAGCCAGAGTTTGGGCTGCTTCAGTGCTTGGTGCCTAAGTGCCACTCATAGCTCAAACGCAGGCAGCTTTGGCACATTACCGCTTGAGAACTCAGGCAACTTTGCGCCACTGCCAGGCAGTAGATAGGCGGCTTTGGCAAGTGAGAGCCAAAGCCCAGGCTGCTTGACAACTGCCCCAGGCTGCATAAGATTCCCATTGTTCTTGACCCCAGGCTGATGTGCCCTTCCAACTGCCAATACACCGTCATGGGCAGAACACAGCGAAAAAGAAATAACATGAAAAATCAAATGCAAGAAAATCCAATTAGATCACCCAGTCCCACAATGAATACATCTAACCAAAACATAGAAGAACAAATATGACCAGAACACAAAATTGAAGCTATGAGCAATGCAACCCTGATAAACCTAATGGTAGAACTTGCAGGAAAGCAACAAAGGGCTGACAATCGTGTGGATGCAGCCATCACTAAACTAGAACTAATAGATAAGAAATTGGAAGGATTAGATAAGAAATTGGAAGGATTTCAAAGAGAGTTAAGAGATTTGAGGGAGAGTGAAAAAAAAAAAAAAGAAGACCTTAAAAATCAGCTGGCCATGCTAAAAGAAGACATAAGAAATACAAGGATGAACTCCAAGAATCATCAAGAAAATCAGAAAATGATGTGAAAAGGGAGCTTGACAGAGGGATGAAAATTATACATAGAAAAGTAATAGAAAATGCAAACTTAATTTAACAAGTCCAAAACTCACTAGAAGCTCTAAAGAATAGAGTCAGCCAAGTGGAGTATAGAAACTCTAATCTGGAAGACAAGATGGAAGAAAGAGTTACAGAGTTCAACAATTTCAGTAAGTTCAAAAGCTCCTGGGAACAGAACATGAGGGAATTGTGGGATACACTTAAACATCCCAATATCAGGATCATTGGAATACCAGAAGGAGAAGAAATTCAGACCAAAGGCATGGAGAATTTATTTAACAAAATAATTGAAGAAACCTTCCCCAGTCTCTTAAAAGAAAGGCCCATCAACATACAAGAAGCCAATAGAACTCCAAACAGACTGGACCAAAGGAGAAACTCTCCAAGACATATTATCATTAAGACTCTAAATATTGACACCAAAGAGAAAATCCTAAAAGCAGCTAGGGAAACACAGCACACCACCTTCAAAGGTAACCTCATCAGAATTACTTCAGACTTCTCAATGGAAACCCTGAAAGCTACAAGGGCCTGGAATGAAACACTGCAAAGTCTAAGAACCTATGGCTTCCAACCCAAAGTACTCTACCCAGCAAAAGTATCCGTCATAATAGATGGTGAAAGAAAAACATTCCATAAGAAAACTCAGCTTTAAAATTATATGAACACAAAACCAAATCTACAGAGAGTATTTCAGGAAATTCTCCACAGAGAAGAAAAAATAATCAAACACAATTGCCTACAAGAAGCAGATCACAACAACCAAACTCAGAGTAGGCACAAAAAACTTCACCGTCCATGAAAACAGCAACCCACATTTACCATCACAATATGGCAGGGAACAAATCAAATCTCACAGTCATTACCCTAAATATTAATGGCCTTAATTCACCCATCAAGAGACACAAGCTAACAGGATGGATCAAAAAATTAGACCCCTCAACCGGTTGCCTTCAAGAAACCAACCTCACCATTAAAGACAGACATCTCCTCAGGGTGAAAGGGTTGAAAATAGTATTCTAAGCAAATGGGAATAAGAAACAAGCAGCTGTAGCTATATTAATATCGGATAAAATAGACTTCAAACCAAAAATAATCAAAAAAGACAAAGAAGGCCACTTCCTACTTATCAAGGGAACGATCCATCAAGAGGATATTACAATCATAAATCTATATGCACCAAACACAGGGGCACCACAATTCATAAAACAAAACCTACTTGACAATAAAACAGAAATAACCACAAACACCATCATAGCTGGGGACTTCAATATACCATTATCAGTAATAGACAGATCATCCAAACAGAAACTCAACAGGGAAGTAAGAATGCTCAACAAAACCATAGATCACTTAGACCTAACGGACATCTACAGAACCTTCCATCCCAAATCCACAGATTACACATTCTTCTCAGCAGCCCACGGAACATTCTCTAAAATCAACCATATACTGGGTCACAAAGACTGCCTCCACATATTTAGGAAGATTGACATAATTCCCTGTATGGTATCAGATCACAATGCTATATTGCTAGAAATCAACAAAAAAAGACCCACCAGGAATCCCAACGGCACCTAAAAACTGAACAGCACACTTTTAAACAATAAATGGATAGTGGATGACATACAAAATGAAATTGCAAAATTTCTGGAATTGAACGACAATGAGAACACATCGTACCAAAACTTGTGGGACACAATGAAGGCAGTCCTCAGGGGAAAATTCATAGCACTCAAGGCCTTCATAAAAAAGACAGAAAGGTCCCAAATCAATTACCTAACCATCCACCTAAAGGCACTGGAAAAACAAGAAAAATCCAACCCAAAGATCTCCAGAAGGAAAGAAATAATTAAAATCAGAGCAGAAATCAATGAACTGGAAACGAAGGAAACAATTAAGACAATTGACAAAACAAAGAGCTGGTTCTTTGAAAAAATAAACAAGATTGACAAACCCCTGGCCAATCTGATCAAGCAAAAAAAGGAGAAGCTTCAAATTAACAAAATTCAAAATGAAAAAGGAGAGATCACAACAGACATAAGTGAAATTGGGAGAATCATCAGGACTTATTTCAAAAACCTCTACTCCACAAAACTGGATAATGTGGAGGAGATGGATATATTCCTGGACGCACACCATCTACCAAAGCTAAACACAGAGCAGATTAATCACCTCAATCAACCCATCACACTCATGGAGATTGAAAAAGTAGTAAAAACCCTCCCAAAAAAGAAGAGTCCAGGACCAGATGGCTTCTCAGCTGAATTCTATCAAACCTTCATGGACGAGCTCAAACCAATCTTCCTCAAACTGTGCCACACAATTGGTGAACAGGGAAAGCTACCCAACTCCTTTTATGAAGCTAGCATCGCCCTAATTCCAAAACCAGGCAGAGATGCCACAAGAAAAGAAAACTACCGGCCTATTTCCCTGATGAGTTTAGATGCAAAGATCCTAAACAAAATCCTTGCAAACCGAATCCAACAACACATCAAAAGCATTATCCACTTTGACCAAGTGGGATTCATTCCAGGAACACAGGGGTGGTTCAACATATGGACATCCGTCAATGTAATACACCACATAAGCAAGGCTAAACATAAAAATCACATGATCATTTTGATAGATGCAGAAAAGGCCTTTGACAAGATTCAACATCACTTCATGTTCAAATCATTGGAGAGAATTGGCATGGTTGGTTCATATCTCAACCTAATAAAGGCAATATATGAAGCTCCTAAGGCCCAAATAATACTTAATGGAGACTGGACTAATTACCATTAAGATCAGGAAGAAGAGAGGGTTGTCCACTCTCACCTCTGCTTTTCAATATAGTACTGGAAGTCCTAGCTCAAGCAATAGGACAGGAGAAGGAAATAAAAGGGATACAATTTGGAAAGGAAGAAGCTAAGTTAGCTTTATTCACTGATGACATGATTATATATGTAACAGATCCGAGAGATTCCATCCCAAAACTCCTGAAGGTGATTAACTCCTATAGCAAAGTAGCAGGATACAAAATCAATGCACAAAAATCAGTGGCCTTCCTGTATGCAAATGACAAAGATACAGAGAAAGAAATAAGGGACATAGTCCCATTTTCAATTGCAACAAAAAAATAAAATAATGTTAACCAAGGAAGTGAAAGATCTATACAATGAAAATATAAAAACACTCAAAAAAGAAATTGAGGCCGACTTGAGAAAATGGAAAGACCTCCCATGGTCCTGGATAGAGAGAATTAACATTGTGAAGATGACAATCCTACCAAAGGCAATATACAGATATAATGCAATTCCAATTAAAATCCCTACAGTGTTCTTCACAGAGATAGAAAAAATGATCTCAAATTTTATATGGAAAGGCAGAAGACCTCGCATTTCCAAACATATCCTCAGTAAAAGACATACCTATGGAGGCATCACCATACCTGACCTAAAGCTAAATTACAAAGCCATAGTAATAAAAACAGCATGGTACTGGCAAAAAAAAACAGGAGTATAGATCAATGGAATAGACTTGAGGACCCGGACTTTGGGTCAAGCAACTATAGCTACTTGATATACGATAAAGGCCCAAACAATACAGGCTGGAAAAAAGACAGCATCTTCAACAAATGGTGCTGGACAAACTGGATTACCATATGCAGGAAACTGAAACTTGATCCACACATTTCACCATGCACTACACTCAAGTCCAAATGGATCAAAGATCTCAATATAAGACAAGAAACTCATATACTACTGGAAGAAAATTTAGGAAGTACTTTCCATGATATAGGAATGCAAAAAGACTTCCTGAACAAAACCCCACTAGCTCATGAACTTAAACCATCACTCAACCAATGGGATCACATGAAGGTAAAGAGCTTCTTTATAGACAAGCATACAATAAGGAAAACCAATAGATCACCCACAGAATGGGAGAAAATATTTCCGGGTTATCCAACTGATAGAGGCCTAATCTCTAGAATCTACAAAGAACTCAAAAATCTAAACAGTAAGAAGTCAAACACCCCACTCACAAAATGGGGCAAAGAGCTGAACAGGCAGTTTACAGAGGAAGAAATATAAATGGCAAACATACACTTAAGAAAATGTTCATCATCCCTAATCATCAGAGAAATGCAAATTAAAACAAGTATGAGATTCAACCTTACCACAATAAGGATAGCAAACATCAAAAAATCAAATGAAAATAAATGCTGGTGAGGATGTGGAGAAGTAGGAACACTCATCCATTGTTGGTGGGAATGTAGGATGGTACAACCACTTTGGAAAGACATATGGAGACTTCTGAAAAAGCTGAGTATAGAGATACCAACAGACCCAGTTATTCCCTTACTGGGCATCTACCCTAAAACCTTCAAACCACAGGCTAGAGAGATTTGCTCAACCATATTTATAGTGGCTCAATTTGTAATAGCTATGTGCTGGAATCAACCCAGATGTCCATCACTAGAAGAATGGATAACTAAGATGTGGTATATCTACAGAATGGAATTCTATACAGCAGTAAGAAAAAATGACACAATGAAATTTGAGGTAAAATGGTGGAACCGGGAACAGATCATTCTCAGTGAACTTACCCAATCACAGAAAAAAAATCGCCACATTGTCTCACTCATCTACAGCACCTAAACTGAATCTACCCAAGATACCTTACAAACCCAGCAAGCATCTCCTGGACTAGACACTAGGATGGAAGGGGAGGGAGAGGAGGGCATCAAAGGGGTGGGAAACACAAATCTAGACCCAAACGGCAATGGTAGCATAATTTTCTACTTACTAAAAGACAGACCAAATGGCTGATCCTTCACCAGGCCCTTACAAGGAACACCTGAACCTCAAGACACTGGAGAATGTAAGATCAAGGCTAAACTTAATCTTCTACATCTTCCCTCCCTGACTTCCTCTCTCTCTCTCTCTCTCTCTCTCTCTCTCTCTCTCTTATCTCTAACTCTTGTATATTAGATATCTTTTTCCTCATTTTCTTAGTGGGCACTGACCTGTAACTCCCAGAACCAGCATGGGGCTATCATCCAAAATGAGCTTTTGATCAGAGAGACCTACAAGGTTTCCTAAAAGAAAGACAGATTTCTGTCAGAGTACTTGATGACCCACCAAAGGCTAGTGGTGAGACCCTACTGCTGAAGACACTTTATGTGATTGACATGCAAATTAGAATGGCATGGCTGGAAGTTGGAAGAGAGTCAGTCCCCAGGCAGTCAGCGCGTCTAGTGCCAGAAGGTGCTACATGGGCAAATGGGGGAAAATGACCAATATCTGTTGAAGCAACGCATGGTCTAACCTACTTAGCAGCAAATAACTTGTTGTGGTGCCCACACAAGTGCAGTGGTGGCACACAGCCATGGTGGGGAACCAACTGCTCTGAATTCGGCTAACTGATCCCCCCACTGGTATGGGACCCATAGCTGGAGCTGGGAAACAAGTCAGAACCATATCCTAACATAAGCCCACTCTCCAATATCAAGCTACCATCAATTGTGGGCTACAAGAGGGCCTACACCTATTAAATTCTCTATAAAAAATGTAAGGGTCATCTCATTTGTCCTGATGCTAAGTTACTCTCCTTTGGAGAATCTGCTTCTCTTTTTCAGATAGATGTATAACCTAAGGGGAGAGCCACCCCATCATACCTGAAAAGGGCCCCGGCTGAAACTAAGAAAAATTGGAGAAACAAGCAAGGGTGCTGTTTTCCTGATGAACCAGATACCAGCAGAAGGAGGAAGGAGATCACACAGAGAAAAATCAACTCCTACCAAATCAGAGAGCCAGAGCCTCAGAGGCTCCCAACACCTCATCACTGAAGTAGACCAAAAATGAACCCAACATGGTTCAGGGAAATTTTGCGGAAGAGGGGATGGAAAGAATGTCAGAGCCACATGTTGGGTTATGATACGCAGAGACATTTTGCTTACCCATAACTGTGGGCTAACTCTACAATGCATGACCCATATACCTCAGCAAGGAGGGTCCAAGGGGATGGGGTAGGTCACGGATGAGCCTAATAATGGTACCAAACTGACTGTATTTGCTGAATACAGAACTAACTAATATAGAAAAAAAAATCCTAGATTTGCTCCTTAAACATTTTTAATTTCAGTTTCTATACCCTATTAACATATTTCCACATATGTGGATTATTAGTATTAAATAAAATAATTATTTAAGTTAAAAAAGTCACTACAATATAATACAAGAAACTCAAAGAATCAGGACAATAGAGTCCCACCAAAAACTATAAATCCATCAGAAATGATCACCAATGACACTCTTTTATAAGAAATGCCTGACAAAAATTTGAAGAAAATGATGGTACCTATGCTCAAGCAAATCAGAGAAGAAATTAAGGGAATCAAAGAAGGAAACCAAGGAATTAAAGAAGAAAACAAACTTCTGAAAGAGAACACAGGAAACCAGCTTAATAAATAAAGAGGATATTACAAGACATGAACAAGGAAATAGAAATACTGAATAAAAACAGGATGAAATCCTAGCTCTGAAGAATACAGTCAGTAAAATAAAAACTCTGTGAAAACTCCCACTAGTAGAATGGATGAAGGAGAGAACAGACTATCTAAGCTAGAAGACTAGGTGGCAGACCTAATACAGTTCAACAAAGAGAAGGACAATCTAATAGCAAGGTATGACTGGGAATTTTAAGATATCTGGGACATTATGAAAAAATCAAACATAAGAATCCAGGGTATAACAAGGAGAAGAATTTTAATCCATAGGCTTAGTAGGTGTTTTCAATAAGATCATAGAAGAAAATTTTCCCCAAATTGGGAAAGAAATGCCAATGTAGACACCAGAAGCTGTTAGAACACCAAACAGAAATAAACCTGGAAAAAACCTCTCGTCACCATGTTATTAAACATGTAAACCAAAGAAAATATGCAGAAAGAAGTTATATAGAAAAAGCAAATCACCTACAAAAGCAAGCCCATCAGAATAACTACAGATTACTCAATACAAACTTTAGAAGCCAGAAGGGCTTGGCATGATGTATTCCAAGTTCTGCAAGATAACAACTGTCAACCAAGATTACTTTATCCTGCAAAACTATGTATCCAAATATTTGGAGATATAAGGACATTCCACAACCAAAACAAGCTAAAGGAATTTATGACAACTAAGCCAGCTCTACAGAAAACTCATGAAGTATTCTTCATGCTGAAGAGAAAGCAAAACAGACACAGGAGGAAATGGCAATAAAATAAACCATAGTCAATGGTTAAAACAAGAGAGTAAAGGAAAACAGGAAACACTACAATATAAGAAGAATGGTAAGAATAAATTCATACCTTTCAATAATAACTCTTTTTGGGTATGGTGGTGCATGGCTTTAAACCCAGCACTTGGGAGGCAGAGGTAGGAGGACTGCCATGAGTTCAAGGCCACCCTGAGAGTACATAATGAATTCCTGGTCAGCCTGAGCTAGAGTGAGACCCTACCTCAGGAAAAAAAAAAAAAAAAAAAAACAAAAAACAAAAAACAACAACAAAAAAAAAACTTTTAATATCAATGGCCTCAATGCCTCAATGTACCAACCAAAAGACATGGGCTTGCAGACTGGATAAAAGGCAGGATCCAGCCATTTGTTGCCTCCAAGAAATTCATCTCTCAATAAAATAGACACCACCATAGGATAAAAGGATGGAAAATTGTATTTCAAGCAAGTCAGCCTAGCAAACAAGCAGGGGTTGCTATCCTAATATCTGACAGGATAGATTTCAAACCATCATTAGTGAGAAAAAATAAAGAAGGTCATTTCATACTGATTTAAGAAACTCTCCAACACGAGGAAATTACAATCCTAAACATATAAGCACCTGACATGGAGGCTCACAGTTTCATCAAACAAACACTACTAGACTTAAGGTCACAGGTAACAACAGACACATTTGTAGCAGGAGACTTTAAACCCCAGTCTCATCAATTGACAGGACATCCTGGCCAAAACTAAACAGAGACTTCGGAATTAAATGAGGTCATGGAACAAATGGACCTCACGGATATCTACAGAACATTCTATACAAATGATGCAGAATATACGTTTTTCTTAGCAGCACATGGAACATCCTCTAAAATAGACCATATATTAGGACACAAAGCAAATATCCACAAATACAGGAAAATTGAAATAATCCCTTGTACTCTATCTGACCACAATGGGATTAAACAGCAAATTAGCAACAAGAAAAGCTACAGAGCATACAGAAATTCATGGAGACTAAACAGTACACTATTTAATGATCAATGGGTCATTGAAGAAATCAAGAAGGAAATCAGTAAATTCATAGAACCAAATGATGATAATACAACATACCAAAGTCTTTGGGACACAATGAAGGCAGTCCTAAGTGGGAAATTTATAGCTCTAAGTGCCTATATTAAGAAATTAGAGAGTTCACAATAAACAAGTTAATGCTTCACGATAAGGCATTGGAAAAAGAAGAACAAAGCAAACCAAAAATCAGTAGATGAGAAGCAATAATAAAGATTAAGGCAGAAATTAATGAACTAGAAACCAAAAAAAAAAAAAAAATCCAAAGAATCAATGAAATAAAGAGTTGGTTCTTTGAAAAGATAAATAAGATTGATAAACCTTTAGCAAATTTGACCAAAAGAGAGGAGAGACAAAAATTAATAAAATTAGAGGTGAAAAAGTCACCATTACAACAGATACCAAAGAAATTCAGACAATTATAAGGACATAATTTAAGAATATATATGCTTCTAAGTTTGAAAATCTAAAAGAAATGGATGATTTCCTTGATTCATATGACTTCTAAAAATTAAATCAAAATGAGATAAACCATTTAAATAGACCTATAGCAAGTACAGAGATGCAAGCAGTTATAAAAATTCTCCCAAATATTAAAATCCCAGGCCCAGATGGATTCATTGGTGAATTTTACCATACCTTCATGGAAGAACTAACACCACCGCTTCTCAAACTTTTAAATAAAATAGAAAAGGAAGGTGTTCTACTGAAGTCTTTCTATGAAGCCAGCATCATCCTCATACCAATACCAGACAAAGACAAAACAAAAAAAGAAAATTACAGACCAATTTCCCACATGAGTATAGATGTAAAAATTCTGAACAAAATATTGACAAATAGAATATGAGAATATATCAAAAAGCTTATTCACCCTGACCAAGTTGGTTTTATCCCAGGATGCAGAAATGGTTCAACATATGCAAATCAATAAATGTAATACATCATGTAAGTGGTCTGGAGGACAAAAATCACATAATCATCTCAATAGATGCAGGAAAGGTATTCAACAAAATCCAACATGCTTTCATGGTAAAAGTATTACAGAAACTGGGAATAGAAGGAACATATCTCAACATAATAAAAGCTATTTATGACAAACCAACAGCCAACATAATATTAAATGGAGAAAAACTTGAACCTTTTCCACTAAATTTAGGAAAAAAGCAAGGGTGTCCAATGTCCCCACTTTTATTTAATATAGCACTTGAAGTCTTAGCTATAGCAATAAGACAAGAGACACATAAAAATGATACAAACTGGATCAGTTAGCCAAATCAAGAGCAGTTGGTTTCCCACCATGGCTGTACACCACTATTGCACTTGACATGACAGGTTACTTGCTGCTAAGTAGGTTAGATCATGAGTTTCTTGGACAGATATTGGTCATTTTCCCCCAGTTGCCCATGTAGCACCTTCTGGTACTAGACGTGCTGATTGTCTGGGGACTGACTCTCTTCCAGCTTCCAGCCATGAAATTCCATTTTACATGTCAACCACATATGGTGTCTTCATCAATAGAGTCTTACCACTAACCTTTGGTGGGTCATCAAATACTCTGACAGAAATCTGTCTTTCTTTTAGGAAATCTTGTAGGTCTCTCTGATCAAAAGCTTCTTGTGGATGATAGCCACATGCTGGTACTGGGAGTTACAGGTCAGTGCCCACTTAGAAAAGGAAGAAAAAGAAAACTAATCTAAAAGAGTTAGAGAGAAGAGAGTGAGTGGGGGGAGAGAGAGAAGCTGTAGAAGATTAACGTCAGTCTTCATCATATCCTCTCCAGTGCCTTGTGCTTCAGGTGTTCCGTCTAAGGGCCTGGGGAAGGTTCAGCCATTTGGTCTGCCTTTTAGGATGTAGGATTTTATGGTACCATTGCCATTTGGGTCTAGATTTGTGCTTCCCACCCCCTCTCTTGCTCTCCCCTCCCTCCCCACCCATCCTATTGTCTAGTCCTCGAGATGCTTGCTGGGTATGTAAGGCATCTTGGGTAGATTCAGGTTAGGTGCTGTAGATGAGTGAGACTATGTGCAGACTATCCTTCTGTGATTGGGTAAGTTTACTGAGAATGATCTGTTCCAGGTTCAACCATTTTCCCTCAAATTTCATTGTGCCATTTTTTCTTACTGTTGTATAGAATTCCATTGTGTAGTTACACCACATCTTATTTATCCATTCTTCTAGTGATGGACACCTGGGTTGATTCCAGATCCCCTCAGTGGCACGGGACCCATAGCTGGAACTTGGAAACAAGTCAGAACCATATCCAAACATAAGCCCACTCTCTGTTAACAAGCTACAACCAATCTTGGGCTACAAGAGGGCCTACACCTATTAAATTCTCTATAAAAATGTAAGGGCTATCTCATTTGTTGGGTGCTAACTTTACTGTCCGTTGGAGAATCTGTTTCTCTTTTTCAGATAGACATAGATCCTAAGGAGAGAGCCACCCCATCATACCTCAAAAGGGCCCCAGCTGAAACTAAGAACAATTGATGAAACAAGCAAGGGTGCTGTTTACTTGGTGAACCAAATACCAGCACAAGGGTGAAGGAGAGCAACACAGAGAAAAATCAACTCCTACCAAATCAGATTTCCAGAGACCCAGAGGCCCCCATCACCTCATCACGGAAGCCGACCAAAAATGAACCCAACATGGCTCAGGGAAATTTTGCAGAAGAGGGGCCTGAAAGAATGTCAGAGCCACACATTTGGTCATGATATGCAGAGACAATTATCCTACCCATAACTATGGGCTAAACCAGAATGCATGACCCATATACCTCAACAAGGAGGGGCCAGGGGGAGGGGGTAGGAGATGGATGAGCCTAACAATGGTACCAAATTGACTGTATTTGCTGGGCACAATACTAATTAATAAGATAAAATAAAAAAGATACAATTTGGACAGGAAGAGATTAAATTATTGCTACTTTCAGATAATATGATTCTGTACATAAAAGACCCTAAAAACTCTACAAGCAAACTGTTAGAGCTGATAAACACTTTTAGCAACATTGCAGGATACAAAATGAATACACAGAAATCAGTAGCTTTCCTATATACTAACAATAAACGTGTGGAGGATGATATCAGGAAATTTTTCCCATTCAAAATTGCTTCAAAAAAAATAAAAATAAAGTACCTTGGAATAAACGTAACCAAGGAAGGGAAGGGTCGCTACAGTGAGAACCTTAAAACACTCAAGTAAAAAATTTCAGAAGACACAAGGAAATGGAAAGACATCCCATGATCTTGGATTGGAAGAATCAATATTGTGAAAATGTCACTTTTACCAAAAGCAATCTATACATTTAATGCAATCCCCATTAATATTCCAATGGCATTCTTCACAGGAATAGAAAAAATAATCCTAAAATTAATTTTGAAGCACAAAAATCCTCAAATAGCCAAAACAATTTTGAGCAACAAAAATAAGGCTGGTGGTATCGCCATACCCGATTTTAAGGTATATTACAAAACCATAGTAACAAAAACAGCATGGTATTGGCACAAAGACAGACATGTAAATCAATGGAACAGAATAGAGGACCCAGATGTTAATCCAGGCAGCTACAGCCATCTGACTTTTGACAAAAATGCCAGAAATATTCATTTGAGAAAAGACAGCCTCTTCAACAAGTGGTGCTGGGAAAACTTGGTATCTATATGTAGAAAGATGATAATAGATTCTTATCATTCTCCATGCACAAGAATCAAATCCAAGTGGTTCAGGGACCTTAGTATCAGACCTGAAACTCTGAAATTGCTAGAGGAAAAGGTAGGGGAAACCCTTCAACATATTGGAATGGGTAATGATTTTCTGAATACAACCCCAGTTGCTCAGAAAATAAGACCACTAATCAACTACTGGGATCTCATGAAATTACAAAGCTTTTGTACAGCAAAGGCAACTGTGAATAGAGCAAAGAGAAAACCTCCAGAATGGGAGAAAATCTTTGCCAGCTACACTCTAACAGAGGATTAATATCCAGAATATACAAAGAACTAAAACAAAAAAAATAGAATAAGAAATCAAGCAACCCAATAAAAAAATGGGCTGTGGAACTGAATAGAGAGTTCTCATCAGAAGAAATACATATGGCATAAAAACATCTAAAAAAGTGTTCTACATCCTTAGCCATCAGGGAAATACAAATTTAAACCATGTTGTGATTCCATCTCTCTCCTGACAGAATGGCTACCATCAAGAAAACAAATGACAATAAATGCTGGAGAGGATGCCACAAAAGGGAAACCCTTCTGCACTGTTGGTGGGAACATAATATGGTACAGCCATTGTGGAAATCAGTGTGGAGGTTCTTGTGACAGTTAAAAATAGATTTGCCGTATGATCCAGCCAAAGTACTCCTAGGCATATATCCTAATGACTCTTCTCACTACCTTAGAGATACTTGCACCACTGTGTTTATTGCTGCTCTATTCACAATAGCTAGGAAATGGAACCAGCCTAGATGTCCATCCACAGATGTATGGATAATAAAGATGTACATCTACACAGTAGAGTTCTATTCAGGGGTAAATAAAAATAAAGTTATGAAATTTTCAGGGAAATGGATGGATGTGGAAAGGATTAGACTAAGTGACGTAACCCAGGGCCAGAAAGCCAAATGTCACATGTTCTGTCTCATATGTAGATCCTAGCTACAAACATATAGACTTGTGTGTGATCTGGAACCAAAAATCAGTAGCAGAGTCCTATAAGCTAGAAAAAGGCTATAAGAGAGGGAGGAGAGGGAAGGTATTAAGGGGATGGTATTGTGTATATGTAAGTAGAAGAAAAGATTACAGGGAGGGGAAAGGCCTAAACAAGGTCAGGGGAAGAGATTGTATAAAAGAGAGTTGGGGGGAGAGGATCAACCAAAATTCAAGGTATTCTGAATAAGACATATGAAAATCTATTTTCTTGAATAATGGCACATCCAGAAGCCATAGATTGTTACTAAAAAATTTCCAGTGCCAGGGATGGGATACCTTCCAATGAGTTGTTGGCTAGGGAGGTCCCTGTTGCCTGCAAAACATTATAGGCTATTGCCAAGGCCCTTGGTTTCCCATGAGAAAGAGATGTTAAGACCCTATTGCTGAAGACTTCACATGCCTGAGTGGCAAAGTCACTGAGAAATCAAGCTGGTGTTGAGCACAAAACCTTCTCTGTATAGCCCAGCCAACTGCACTGTATGCAGCCTTATGGGAGACAGAAATCATCAGTGGTGGAAACAGTGGACACTGGAAGCCTCAAGTTTGGCCAGACAGGCCAAATGACTGAACAAGTGAAATAGTTGCATGTCTGCTCTGGGGGAAACCAACTTCTCTCCAATTACACTGAAGGCCCATTCTACGGGAGGGAATACATGCCTGGTACTGAAAACCTAATCAAAAGCCTATGGCAGGGAGGTCATGAGCCTTAGGGGTATAAAGCCTACTATTGTCTGGATAAATGCATATATTACTCTCACCAAATTGCTCTGAAAGCACTGCACTTAATGTTCATACTCATATATTAATGCTACTCTCAGTTCTGGTTAGAGAAGTTTCTCTTTTCAGATGGCGATGACCACTGGGTGACCCAAAAGGCAACATAGGACTGAAAAGAAGGGATGGAGGAGTGTCCAGCACTGAAATATCTCAGACCCTCCAAGGCTTAGGGTCCATTGTAGAAGAGGTGTCAGAAAGAATGTAAGAGCCAAAGGAAGGGTATCACTCCTTATCCTAGGTTAGAGTGAGATGCTGTCTCAGAAGAATGGCTCTGTTTATAAGTTTGGATGATTTTGTATTTATAATGTTTTGATTTCACTTGCAATCATAAAGCAGACAATAGATTAAAACATGCTTTTATGAGCTGGAAAGATGGTCTAGTGGTTAAGGTGCTTAGCTGCAAAGCCTAAGGTCCCATATTCAACTCTTCAGATCCCACATAAGCCAGACCCACAAAGTGATGCAAGCACATAAGTTTGTACATACATCTGGAGATCAACTACAGTGGCTGGAGGCCCTAGCATGCCAGTTCTCTCTCTCTCTCTCCTTCTCTGTCTGTCCCTCATAAAAATATGCTTTTATGATTTGAGTATTTGAATAATATTTATATAATTATGTTTCTAAAGTTTTCCCCACATTAATTATTCACCTTGGCATAGCTTTTCTGAGATAGCTAATGTGATGCCCCATTTTAAATACTATAAATAGAATAGCCTAGCCTGGAAACCTTGATTTTAGTACAGCTGAATTTTGTTACAACTGAATGTTTTGTATACTCTTAAAATTAGAACAGGAGCTATTCATGTGCTCTACCCTGATTTCTTTCATTGTATCTCTCCTAATGAAAATTAAAAAATCATTATGATTACTAAAAATGATAAAAATATAATTTATTCTGCCTTGTTAACTGTTGTGATGATTTGTAATGAGTTTCGACTTGACAGAACCTAAAAGTACCTTTTTACTTTAAATTGGCCTTTGTGCAAGCCTGTGAGGGATTATCCTGATTAGGTCAATTTAGGTGGAAAACTGTGGGTCACATAATTCCATGGGCTGGGGTCCTAGACTGTATTAAAAGGTGAGAACAGGCTTAGTACCACACTCATCCCTCTCTGCTTCCTCATTGTGAGCTCAAGGGTCTTAAGCTCCTGCCACCAAGCCTTCCTTTTCATGATGGACTGTAGCCTGGAGCTGTAAGCTGAAATAAACTCTTCCTCCTTTAATCTGATTTTTGTCAGGTATTTTGTCCCAGAAACAAGAAGGTAACTAACACAAATATCTAATAAAAATATATTTAAGACACTATTTTAAGAAGTGCAATTTAATATTAAAATTTTAATGTCACAAAATATGCACCATTGAAACATATAGAACAAAGTAACAAAAAGAAATAATTGAAAGTAGTAATTGGGCTGGAGAGATGGCTTAGCAGTTAAGCGTTTGCTTGTGAAGCCTAAGGACCCCAATTCGAGGCTCGATTCTCTAGGACCCACGGGGCGCCCACGTCTGGAATTTGTTTGCAATGGCTGGAAGCCCTGGCATGTCCATTCTCGCTCTCCCCCCACCCCTTCTCTCTCTGTCACTCTCAAATAAATAAATAAAAATAATTTTAAAAAATTAAAAAAATAAAAGCAGTAATTGAAATATTTGGGCTACAGAGATGGCTTAGCAATTAAGGCACTTTGCCTTGAAACCCTAAGGACCAAGGTTTGATTTCCCAGAAGACTCATAAGCCATATGCACATTGTGACACAAATGTCTGGAATTAGTTTGCGGGGACTAGAAGCCCTGGTGTGCCCATTCCAAACCCTCCCTCTCTCCTTCACACACATAATAAATAAATAAAAATAAAATATTTTAAAAGACATATTTGAAGTTAAAGTTTTAAAAAAGAAGTATTTGCATTAGATTTCTTTCAATGTTTATCTATTGGAAATAATAATTCCATAGGTCATAAATGATGCACGAAATGTTAAAAAAAAACACAACAAAACATTAAGTACTAAGTTCTACTGTTTTCATGAGTGAAGGATAAAATTGATAACTAGAGAGAAATGTTTAGCCAAAAAGAATTTTGGATAAGCGATTGAGTGATGTGTGCATCATAGGCAAGAGGCTTGTCAGAAAGTGCAGTTCTGTAAGAATGGACCAGAGAGGTGAGCAGGTACCAAAAACAAGTGAGTACAATGTTTGTGGGAAACTTCGAATTTTATGATTCAGTCCAGGACAAAACTGAGCAATCAGTACTTCCTTCAAATTCTCCATTTCTAATCTGTAGATTAACTTATAAATTTAAGAATTGAAGATGATAGCAGTTAGTTTAAAAATCTGCTTCTCTTTTCAGATTGGCGTGGGACCTGAGGAGATAAATGACTGGCACTTCACCCCTGCCCCAGCAAGAGATCCTGAGACTCCTAAGAGCTCCTCACTGAAGTGGACTTAACACCACACCCACCATGGCTCAGGGAATTTTGTAGAAGAGGGACCAGAAAGTTTCTTAGAGCCACAAGTTGGGACATAACGCATAGAGCATTGCCTCTCTCTCATAACCAACTGCTGCTCCCACAATGCACGGCTCACAATCCCTATGGGATGACCTGCTTCCTCAACAAGGAGGGCCCCTTTGGAAAAGGGGCAAGGATGTGGGAAAGGATGGTACCAACATGTGTTGTTTACATACTAAGTACGTCCATAACTAATAAAAATAAATTTAAAAAGTAAAGTCAGTGAATTCTAAAGATGTGAATTATAAAATGACTAATCAATGTTGCTAGCATTATGCAAAATAAAACAAAGCAACAAAGTATAGTAATCAAAATTTCATATGCATAAAATTGCAATGCATTCGACACACCTTTAGTCACACAGTGAAAGTTGCATATCTCAAATATCAATGTAAAATGAACCCTCTACAGAAATACAAATTAGCAGTGTTTGACGTGTGCCTTAGTGAAATTTACAAATTGTTGTAGAGTTATCTGTTTTACAAAGTAATATTCATCAGATATACTGAGAACAGAAATTAAGCATTACTTCTTAGCCATAAAATTGAGAATTTATCAATGTTTTTAAGTTATTTATTTATTTATTTATTTAAGGACAATAGGGCGAGAGGGAGAGAGAGGGAATGAGAGTGGGCACACCAGGGCTGCCAGATCCTGGAGAATCAAACCTGGGTCCTTTGGCTTTGCAGGCAAGCACTTTAATTGCTAACCTATTTCTCCAAGCCCATAGACTTGAGAATTTAACAGGAGCAGTAAAGATTAAACAACATTCACAGAAATAGTCAGAAATCAAATTCATGTTTGTAGATTTAGCATTGAAATTTTTCTCTGTTTTCCTTTTCTTTACATTGAAGTGGCTGCTGCTACTGCAGACATTTCATTTTCAACTCCTGAAATGTTATTAAACCAGTATCTGCTATAGAAACATGAGCTTGGGGCTAAGAATAAAGTGGATTATTTCAGTATGAATTTAACAAATTTTAGGAAAAGGATTGCACAGTAAGTAATATCTTTAAATAAGTATATAAAAGGGTTATATGTCACAACAGGTCTTTCCCATAATGACTAGTACAGCATGGGGCAGTCAGAGTAGCCAGCCTACCAAATGATGTCAGGCTTTACTACTGAGCAAACAATTTATAGCTTACAGAATTTATCATTCTTATATATGCCCCAGGTCAACTTAATCATTGATCTTTAGCATTTCTTTTCCTTATGAAAACAAAGGTCAATATTTCTAATAAAAGTCTACTGAAAGTGAAATAAATTTAAATGCTTGATATAAAGTAGACATATGCAGGACAGAAGAGATGGCTTAGTGGTTAAGAGCTTGCCTGTGAAGCCTAAGGACCCCGGTTCGAGGCTCGACTCTCCAGGACCCACGTTAGCCAGATGCACAAGGGGGCGCACGCGTCTGGAGTTCGTTTGCAGTGGCTGGAGGCCCTGGCGCGCCCATTCTCTCTCCCTCTCTCTATCTGCCTCTTTCTCTCTCTGTCTGTTACTCTCAATTAAATAAATAAAATAACAAAAAAAAAATTTTTTTAAAGTAGACATATGCAGATATATAAAGTCTTTTCATTTGTGTAGGAGGTATTTGTGTACTTGTATGTGTCATAGGTTGTATGCATCCATGGGGAGGCCAGAGGACAAACCTCTGATGTAATTTTCCTGAATGCTGTCCACTTTTGTTTAGGGACAGGGTTTCATTGGCCTGGAACTCACCAAAGTAGGATAAAGTAGCTGGCTAGTAAGATCCCTAGACTTTCTTTCTCTGTGTTGTAGCAAACCCGCAGTGGCTGGCAGCCTTGGTGTGCCCACTCTCATTCGCTCCCTCTCCCTTTCTCTCATCAAATACTCATAAAAAGAATTCCCAGGCCTGTGTTTTATTTCAACTGTATATTAATGAAAACCTAATTACCAATGCTACCCCAATGCCATTCCTAGATAGATAAATAATCCAGCTTCCCCTAAGGAAATACTCTGAGTCAAAGCTATTACCTTATAGTTCATTGTATTTTTACATAATCTTATTCACCAGAAACAACATATGATAGTTCTTATAATTTTTGAAACACTGAAATAAATGAGACTCTTCAGTATTTTGTTACTAAACAATTCTTATTGCCTTCTTTTTGACAGACTATTTTTCAAGATATGTCTCACATATTCCGTTTCTGACATGATAACTATTATGTATATTTGTTTAAGCAATACAGATCATTCTCAGTGAACTTACCCAATCACAGAAAGATAATCGCCACATAGTCTCACTTATCTACAGCACCTAACCTGAATCTACCCAAGATGCCAACATACCTAGCAAGCATCTCGAGGACTAGACTACTTTCAAACTGAAAGAAAAATCAATTTACAGGAAAAAAATTAAAGAAAAGGAAAGGAAAATAAGAGAATGTGTGTTCTTTATGACCCTGGAAAGTAGGAACAAAATGGAAGAATGTGGTGGCTCAAACTTTGAATCCTCAGATGATCTCATAGCTCCTTCGGTCAAATGACAACATGTTTATTTCTAGGTCCATCAGCTGGATTTGTTTCCATCATAAAACAGTAAACCATTGAAAAGATAGTTATGCCGTGTGAACTTTATATCAAGTGCATTTTCCCCTACTAATATTAAGCATGGTATTCCCCATTAAATATTGGGGGAGGGTTGCTGGAGAGATGGCTCAATAAGTAAGTCACTTATCTCCAAAACCTAGTAACCTGGGCTTGATTTCCCACTACTCGCATAAAGTCAGATGCACAAAATGGTGCATGCATCTGGAGTTTGTTTTCAGCAACTAGAGGCCCTGATACACCCATTAATTCTCTCTCTCTCTCTCTCTCTTTTAAATCTCTCTCATATCTATCTGCTTGCAAATAAATAATTTCAAACTAATAATAGTTTTCTAATATTTATCTTAATATTGATATAGCAAGAATTAAACTTTATAAAGGTTATTTAATTATCATGCTGAAAACTTGTGACATTAAAACTAAATTCATGCAAATATTTGACATAATCCTACTACTCTGGTAGCATGAAAAATAAATTATTTTGGCTTTGAATAAAATTTCCACCTCTGCGTACCTACAGATGCACTCCAGAGAATTTTCTGTGGTTCATACTGGCCCAGGAGGGCATATCACATTTATATCAATGCATAGTGGGATGCCTCACTAGAACTAAATATATAACAGCTTTGATTTCTTTGCTGAGGACGGTCCAACCTAATTTTAGATAGCCTGAATCTTCCTAGTAACTTTGTAGAAAGCATGCTTTCAATATATTGTCTGGGAAAGAGAAAATAATGTACATAAAGTGTCCTTCACGCAACTGCGTTTTTAAATATTATAAAGGTGGAAAAGGTTAAGTACATTCACACACAAACACGCACCTCTGCCTTTCACCTTTTCTAAGAGAATGAAACTGAAAATGCTACAGTCTGGATGTATGTCACTTATAAAATAATCAATGACATTTAAATTAGTTGGTTATAAAATTCAGAAACTATTCAAAGTGTGGTGCACTTCCAGAAAGGTCCCACTCACCTCATAATCACCCAGCCAATCTTATAGTCCACACCTTCCAAGCACAATAGTTGATAAGTATATTTGTTTCAAATTTGTTCTTAACTTCTACGTGATTCATCTCTTGTGTGATCACTGTGAAAGTGTAATCAAACAAACATAAGAAGAAGCAATTCAGACTGGTCATTTCAACATGTAGTTTCCTACATTTAGCTTCATTACAGCATCAACATTTTTAGTTCAAGAATCCGTCAGTGGGCTGGAGAGATGGCTTAGCAGATAAGTGCTTGCCTGTGAAGTCTAAGGACCCCGGTTTGAGGCTCGATTCCCCAGGACCCACGTTAGCCAGATGCACAAGGGGGCGCACACATCTGGAGTTCGTTCTCATTGGCTGGAGGCCCTGACGTGCCCATTCTCTCTCTCCCTCCCTCCCTCTCTCTCTCTCTGTCACTCTCAAATATAAATAAACAAAAATAAATCTGAATTATCTTAAAAAAAGACATCATTGTCTTTAAAAAAAAAAAAAAGAAGCCATCAGTGAGCCAGACTAAAATAAATTCTTCAATGAAGCTGACACATTCACCCAAGATTACATCATCAGATTTAAATCCATGGCCTGCAACCATTGGACATATACCTTAGCAGTTAAGGCACTTGCCTGTGAAGCCTAAGCAACTAGGTTCAGTTACGCAGTACGCATGTAAAGCCATATACACATGGTGGTGCATGAATCTGGAGTTTATTTGCAGTATCTACAGGCCCTGGTGCACCCATATTCATTCACTCTCTATCTAAAATGAATAAATTAAATATTAAAAAAGTATATAAGTGTAAGATTATTTACTATTCATGATCTCAACAGTGGCTATGTGATATATGTAATAAAGCCAGACATATTGTGCACAAAAACCAGTAGAATTAATAAAGAAAAACATATATCAACATAAGATAGAACAATAAAAAATTCCTTAGTATACTATAAATTGTGGTGATACTTTGAGAGAACCAAAGGTAGTAAATGCCACAGTTAGTTCTTCTGCAATAAATCTATTTGACATTATTATTGAATCATAACTGATGTGTAGGCTGATGATTTTAACAATATTGTTCACATGTACATCCTTATGTTGGTTCACCTATATATTATTCACCAACATATATTTATGATGGTTCACCTATTTATTGTTCACCTATATATCCTTATGAATGTACTAGACTTATACTAGTTTTGATCCAAATAAATGTTTATCAAATGAACTCAATGTGTTATTTACTATTTTTAAAAATTGTTTTATTCTAATATGACTGGTATTTATTAATAATAGCTATATTTTGTTATCAGTATTGTTCTTCTTTTTACTAGTATCAGCCTTGCACAAATAAGAAGTGTGAGAGAATAGGACAAAATGTAAGCACTAACCACCGTACCTTTCTATTTCCTACTGATAAAAACAAAGTACTTATGCAACAATACATGAAAAAGTCTCAGTAATAGAGTTCTCTGAGCAAGGCTCATAACCAAAATTTCACAAAGCTGAAAGTCAAGAATACAAGCTAAAAGTCAGAATACAGCCAGAAGTAAGATAAACAAGGGAAGATAATATTTAAAACAGGAAGAGGTGGAATCAGCCAATGCAGACAATTTACATACAGGGTCAGATAAAGGACTCATCAGGCTATAGTGCTGTAGTGTGAGATGCCTGGGAGGAATTCACTGGGAATTCACTGTGTTTGGTACACTAAATCTAAGTTGGGTGAGGTAAGGCAGAAACCAGATGTCAGTAATAAGTTAGGTATACTAGAAGCCAAGCAACATTTGAGACCACCAGTTAGAAATCCATCAGAGGGAAAGGGTCATCAACCATAATTTAAGGAAACTCACAAGTCTGAAACTGAGGAAGGATTCCTATCATACTATAAATGTCAAACATATAGATGTGTGATGCTGCAAAAATATAGAGCAAGATAACTTGAAGGTCAGCTGAACTAAGCTAAATTTAAGAACACATCAAACACAAAGCCCTGAAGAGATTTAAACCAAAGTAGAATAACTCTGACTTGTTTAAATTCAATTACCATTGAAAGTAAGCCAAAACTTGTATATAACTTGAGTTCAACACTCATGAAAGTCTCAGAGAGCAGACACATCCAACACAACCCTGGAACTTTCCTTTCTACTCTGTGTGTGTGGAACCCGCTTTATGGCCAAATGAGTGTTTCAAACAGTTATTTGTGCTGTTATTTGACTCCTAAGAAAAGGCAGAAGTACATCAATGAACTTACCATTGAAGAAGAAAAATTTTCTGATGTGGGTAGAATGTTACCAGCCAATGCATACAGGCACAGAGTGGCACATTCTGCAAAAGCCACTGCAATTGTAGGTAAAAGGTAAAAGGATATTTCTGCTTAGATAGGTTCACACAGATGGTTGTATAAAAGTGGCTTGGGAATTGACTGTTAAAGTAGGTCATGTCTGATGAATGTGTGGATATTTTATTCAGGGAACATGAAGACAGTGGAGATTTTGAATTCAGAAGTACTCTGATTAAAACAACACTCTAGAAGAATGTGGAGGCAGTGTGCATTTTATCAATTAAAGCTAACAGCAAAGAAAGCCAATTTGGAATCTGTTGTAGTAGTTTTAGGAGTTAGGTAAAGAGAGTAGGAATTATGTTAATGACAATAATAATGTAAAAAAGATTTGCAGTATGGAATCATGCAAATTGGTGGATTGGGGAGATGGTGAGGGAAATCACATAGTGAATGATAACCTTGTACTAAAAAGAAAGAAGAATACACAAAGAAGACTACATACAGTCATACTTTATAAACACTGTAAAAGGTACTACTTCAAATCACAGTGAACATACTAAGCCATCACTCATGGTTTATGTGAAGTTTCAAGGTAGATTATAAGGTCAAAGTATAAGGCTCCATTAATCACATAACATGTACGTTGATATGCATAGCACACATCTCTTTTCAATACTTTTGAGATCCCTAGCAGTCTTGTATAATAGTGTGAATGTATCAAATTACATATAATTTCAGGAAATCTCTCTCTCTTTCTCTCTCTCTCTCTCTCTCTCTATATATATATATATATATACATATACACATATATATATATATACACATATACATATGTATATACATATATACATATACATATATATATACATATACATATACATATATATATATTAGATGCATAATATATTATTATATTATAGTATTTGCCAGCACAACATGTAAATACAAACTGTGATGAGGCCATAGTAATGGGAGTACTATTTTTTCAGAGGAGATAGCATTTTTACCTTCCTGCCAAAAATAAAACCCACATATATCTGTAGAAAGAGTGCAAAAGCAACTGCCCTATAATTTATGGCTTCATTAGTGCAGCCTATATTCAACTGAGCTGTAAATTCCTCACTCTTTATTTTCATAACTTAGAAAAGAAGACTTTCTTGTTTGTTCATTTTGGTAGAGTGGCCAGTATTGATTTGTAATGATCCCTGAAATATAATCAACAATGTTGCTTTTCTGTACTCAAATGAAATTAAATTCTTTTATATTTTATGTTGAATTCTATGTTATTTCATCAAGGACTTTCAAGGTGGTGAATCCAAAATGAATGTGTTTTATCTTGATTCTGAAATGACAAACCTTATTTTATATGGTGTATTTTGTTTCTAATCATACATATTATTCAATGTTTTTGTTTATTGCTATTATTTTTGTTTTAAAGAATCTAGAGTAAAGAGTTATTACACATAGACAGATTTACTCTACATCTTTGTAAAGTTGCATATTGGAAGCAATAGTTTTTTGACAGATAAATATAATTTGTACAAACATATACATATACATATACATACATACACACACACACATATATATGTATAGTACAATTTTTACTAAGTGGCTTTAAAAACATTTTAATATTTTAGTACACGTAATCACAAAAATGACATTATTTGTGAACAGAATATCACATTTAACTTTCAATAATGCTAAGAATTAGGGTTAATATTTCTTTAGCAAATGAGGACATAGGTGCTCAGAAAGAAACAAGATCAGATTTATATGATTGGAAAGTTCTGTTTTCCTTTAATAGTATTGACTATGATAATCTACATATTATAGAATTCATCTACTCACAAATACTTCTGAGATGAGAGATACATATTTTCCATATACTCAGCGTACCATTATATCCTATATTTGAGGGTTTAAGGTATGTATGGGCATTCAGAGATATATTTTTGTAGAGAAGACTCTTGAGAAATAATTTAAAATATTTTAAATTATTTAGATACTGACATACATTATGTACTTAGTACCATTTCATGCAATATCTATTTTCAAGATATTTCATGCTGAAGATTTCAAAGCAGAAATGGAGAAAGAAGTTATATTTTTAGTCATCCAATCAACCAATCATAGAGTATGCCCTAACTTTAGATTTCCTGTTATGTGAAATTATAAATCACAGTACAGTTTTGTTAGCTTCCTTTGTTTTCAGTGAGTTGAGCCTGAAATTATTATAACTAATGCACACTATAATTTACTACTCCAAAAAGAGTTAGAAGTGGGGAAAGATGTGTATTGGGTTCAGATAACTTTGATTATGCATGTTCATTTAACCAGAGTTTAAAAATTCCAATAAAATCACTGGTTCAGGCATGAGAAATACCAATATAAAACTCTTGAGCTGTTATAGGACTCTGTGCATAAAGCAGTAAGTAAAAAACAGAATGTTAGAAGTCACCTAATCCAGTCATATGACTTTTCACATAGGCATCAGAGACCACAGAGCTTATGGCAGTGTCCAACATAAATATGGACTTTTGTCTTCTCACCATCAGTAATATAGTAGAGTCACATAGTCTGAAATTGGTTGGAAGGGATCTTTGTTTTTGGTTTTTCAAGGTAGGGTCTCACTCTCATTCTATCCCAGGCTGACCTGGAATTCACTATGTAATCTCAGGGTGGCCTTGAACTCATGGCGATCCACCCACCTCTGCCTCCCAAGTGCTGGGATTAAAGGCATGCACCCCATGCCTGGCTTGGAAGGGAATTTTTTATGATAATGTTTTAATAGCTAGGTTAGGCTAGGTAAATCATTTTACAATCATAGTCTTCTATCACATAAAATAAATACATTTGAATATGTGTTTCTCTTTGTGATTTCTGAATCTCCTGATATTTTTAAGCCTCCAAAAATACAGACATATTGTGGCTAAGTACCGTGGCTAAGTCTGGCCAATAAGATGTACAAATAAACCTTGTAAATAAATAAATGAACAAAAAAAATTCTTAAAAAGGGCTGGAGAAATGGTTCAGCAGTTAAGCACTTGCCTGTGAAGCCTAAGGATCCTGGTTCGAGGCTCAATTCCCCAGGACCCATGTTAGCCAGATGCACAAGGGGGAGCAAACATCTGGAGTTCGTTTACAGTGGCTGGATGGCCTGGTGCACCCATTCTCTCCCCCCCCCCACTCTCTCTCTCCCTCTCTCCCTCCTTTTCTCTGTCTTTCACTCTCAAATAAATAAATAAATGAACAAAAAAATTAAAAAAAAAAACATGTGCTTCTTTCCTAGAACCTTTCACTAAATGGTGGCCCAAGGTAAGGTGCCCCTCTTTTACTAAACCCTTCTGTTCTAGTTGCATATGGTGGCTGGATGATTGGTAGTGAAACCCTCTTAGGGGATGTAAAAAAAATGGTAGTATCTGAATTTAACATAACTGTTGAGCTGCTATCCCAATTTTCGGCTGCCTACTTCTAAGAGATACCACCTTCTTTTATACACCAGTTTTTGAGAGAGGGAACCTCCATTACTCCCAACCAGAAAGAATACTAACATACTATACTAAAGTAAGCGATGCACATATTAATTTAGTCAGAATGGTTTTGTAGAAATATATATATACATATCCATTGTATGAATCTTAGGCTCTCAATTATGTAACTGGACATTTATCTAACAGTTCTTAGATGCATGATAATTGATTGGATCACACTGGTACATGACACATATAGGCACAAAAGAATGAATAAGAACAATGAGCCTCTGCACAAAGGCTCAAATGACTATTTCCCTCTTCACACTACAAAGCATTGTGCTTTTTTTTTTTTTTTTTTTTTTTTTTTTTTTTTTTTTGGTTTTTCAAGGTAGGGTCACATGCTCATCTAGGCTGACCTTGACCTTAAACTTGCGATATAGTCTCAGGGTGACCTCAAACTCTCAGCGATCCTCCTACCTCTGCCTCCCGAGTGTTGGGATTAAAGGCATGAGCCACCATGCCCGGCTGCATTGTGTATTTTACAAGGAGAACAAAAGCTGTACCAGGAAAACTCTCTAAGCTTGAAGAAAGGGCAATGCATTACTTTTTAAAATAATCTTTTCTAAGAAAATCAAAGAATATTCAGTTTGTTATGTTTTACAGAAATCTAATGAGCTATTCTCCAAAAATCATTATATACCCTTGTCACTTCCAAACTGAGAGCAGATTCAGGGTTTCATGAGAACCAATGTTTCCCTGGGGTAGGAAGCTGTCTCTTTAACTTCCATTAGATAGAATGCCAACTTTTACAAGCTTGGAACTCCAACATAGGCATTATTTGATAAAATGAGCATTGAGATAATCTCATGGGTTTCAGACTTTCAAAAGAAAATTGCATAGATCATTACATTGCAAATTCATGTCCTGGACCAAATTAAATTGTTCTAATCATTTCCTTCCTTCTTCTCTCATTTACCTTAGGTATTATGTCACAGAAATCCTGATAGCTGCATAAAGCCTTATACAGAATAGTAGCTGTGCTATATAACTGCAGTTAGAGGCAAAACTTAAAAAAAGGATTTAGTGTGAACTTCCAGTTAAGATTGTGGCATAGTAGCCACACCAAAGCAGCATGGGGGGAAATAAACAGAAAAGCAGCAGAATACATTCTTCTACCGAACAAATGAAGGTATACAAGGAATTATCAACCTCAGCAGAGAAACTGGAGAGACCCAGAGCTTCTAGCAACCACCAAACCAGCCAGAATTGGTTCAGTAGCCAGGTGAAAGGATTGTCTACTCACATCAGCCTTCTTGCAAAGTAAAGAAACCTGAAGGAGGACTGGGGTAATGGCTTAGTGGTAAGGTGCTTTCCTGCAAAACCAGATTGGATTCCCCAGGACCTATGTAAGCCAGATGTAAAAGGTGGTGCATGCATCTGTAGTTCATTTGCAGCAGCCAAAGGCCCTAGTGTGGCCATTTTTTCTCTGTTTCTCTCTCTCTCACTGTCTCATTCTCTCTGCCTATTTATCTCTCTCAAATAAGTAAATAAAAATAAAATTTAAAAAAGAAACCTGAAAGAGAAGACAGCAAGGACCAGCTGAGTAGCTTGTGAAGAAGAGAATCACAGGAACAAGCTTTGAAGCTCTGGTGCAAGTTTTGGCACCCTTGACAATATCCCCTCCCCCAGTTGCCAGTGCTGGAAACGACTGGAGATCTGGGGAAAGGAATTCAGCTACATAGCATCTAGCACAGGCAATCAGAGCAGCAGACCCACCCACACAGCCAGCCTAGCCAGGCCCACAGTGCAGTAAAGAGGGACCCAAGCAGCCACACAGCATAGGTGAGACCAAAACCATCACAAAAGGTAACAGGACCTACTTATATCAGGTTAGTACTCGCCACAGAGCCTGGTATATAGACCTTCATTGGAAGTGCTACTCGAATCTTTCATGTCAGGGCAGTTTATGGTTGATTAATAGTTGGATTTGCCATTTTAAATAAGGTGTATTTTGGAGTTGTCTTTGATTGCTACTTGATTTAGAGTGCCTTTGTCTTCTGTCCTTCTTGGAGGCAGGGTCTCACTTGGCCCCAGGCTAACCTGGAATCCTTTATAGACCAGATATCTCAGCATCCCAGTTGACAGGATTAAAGGTGTGGGGCAACACACACCCTCAAGGACTTTGAATTTGTCAGATTATCTGTTTGTTTTGATATCTACTTTTACATAAATGCCCCATGCTGATTTTGATTGAGTGTGTATATTGCTCAGTTAATTTTCAGACTTTGCTTGTATTTTGCTCCACCTAGAATACTTGCATAGAAGGCAAACCCAACATGTAGGGTCACCTCATCTGTTAATCTGGAAGTCATATAAAAGCCACACCTGGCACCTTAAACCCCTGCCCAGAAGATACATAAAATCAGATTGACACATCTAAGAATACTGCAGATAACTAGAAAACCCAAGAATCAAATTAATTAAAGATGCAAAAGTCTCTTTATTATAATCCAAAACAATCAAGAAAATATAATTCCTCCAAAAATTATAAATCCCTCAGAAATAACATCCACTGAGACTGATTTAGATGAAATGCTTGGTAGAGATTAAAAAATATTATATCTATGCTCAAAGAAATTAAAGAAGAAAACAAACTTCTGAAGGAGAACACAGGAAACCAACTTAATGAAATAAGGAGGTCAATACAAGACATGAGTAAATGAATAGAAATACTGAAGAAAAACAACCGAGAAATACTAGAAATGAGAAACAAAGTAATTAAAAAAGAAAACTCTGTAGAAATTCTCATCATTAGAATCGATGAAGGAGAGAATAAAATATATAAACTAGAAGATCGGGTGGCATATTTATTACAGTCCAATGAAGAGAAAGACAAATAGGAAGGTACGAAAGGGAATTTCAAGATATTTATGAAAAGATCAAATATTAATTCAGGGTATAGTAGAAGTAGAAGAATTTCACCCCAAAGACATAGTAGGTGTTTTCAACAAAAGCATAGAAGAAAATTTCACCCAAATTAGGAAAGTAATGCCAATACAAACACAGGAAGCCTATGAAACAACAAACAGACAAAACCAGCAAAGAACTTCTCCTCACCTCACCATATTATAATTAAACTACTAAACACACAAACCCAAGAAAATGCATTGATCACAGTTAGACAGAAACAGCAAGTCACTTATAAAGGCAAGCCCATCAGGATAACAGCAGATTATTCAACACAAACTTTAAAAACCAGAAGGGCTTGGAATGATGTGTTCTAAGTCCTAAAAGATAACAAGTGACAACCAAGTTTACTTTATCCACCAAAGCTATCCATCCAAATTAATAGATATATAAGGACATTCCACAACAACAGCTAGAACAATATTTGACCACTAAGGCAGCTCTACAGAAAATACTTGAATGGATCCTTCATGCTAAACAGTAAGAAAAGCACACACATGAGGAAACAGAAAAAAAAAATAAACCACACTCAAATAGTATTTAATACAAGAGAGTTAAGAAGCACTACAAAAAAAGAAGAATGAGGAAACAGAAAACAGAAAAAAAAAATAAATAAACCACACTCAAATAGTATTTAATACAAGAGAGTTAAGAAGCACTACAAAAAAAGAAGAATGGCAAGAATGAATACATATCTTTCAGTAATAACTCTTAATATCAATGGCCTCAGTGCCCCAAACAAAAGAAACAGGCTTGCAGGCTGGATTAAAAGGCAGAATCCTTCTATTTGTTGTATCCATAAAAGATAGACACCATCTTAGCATGAAAGGCTGGAAAATGATATTTCAAGCAAATGGGCCTAGAATAAAAGCAGGTGTTGTTATCCTAATAACTGACAAGACAGGCTTCAAACCAACATCAGTTAGGAAAGATAGAGAAGATCACTTTATATTGATTGAAGGAAAAACAGGGAGACATTACAATTCTAAACGTAATGCACCTAACATGGGTGCTACCAATTTCATCAAATAAACTCTATTAGATTTAAGGACAAGGATAAAATTAAACATAATTGTAGTTGGTGACTCCACTCTCATCAATTGACAGGTCACTCTGATAAAAAAAAAAAAAAAAAAGAATAAACAGAGAGACATCTTGATAAAGTGACATCATAGAACAAATGGACCTAATAGATATCTACAGAATAATCCACCCAAAAGCTTCAGAATACATGTTCTTCTCAGCAGCACATGGAATATTCTCTAAAATAAACCATATATTGTGATATGGGGAAATTAAAATAATTCCTTGTACTCTATCTGATTATAGTGGGACTAAACTACAAATCAGCAAATTTCTAATATTTTATACCAGCTTTAGGAGATTTCATTCATCATTATATTTTCCAATGGAGATCCCAGGTAGAAGTGGAGATTAAATATAAAGTGTAGTGGTGTATACTCAAAGTTGCACTTGCGCACAAGGTGATGCAAGTGCAAGGTTGCACATGTGCTTATGGTGGTGAACACATCTTGAGTTTGATTGCAGTGGCTGAAGGCACTGGTGGGCCAATTTTCTCTCTCTTGCTCCTAAAAATTAAAAAAAGAAATGGAACTAGAAAGACTTTAAAAATGTTCCTATCAAAAGAATCATTTGATGACAAATTAGCGAAGTTGGAATTGCTCTAGGAAAGTTGTGAAATTTTGAATTGGATAGTGGACTCAAATAGGGAAAGTCAAAGAACATTGGCATCCAAATGAAAGGTGATTTTGATGTCACCATTACTTAGGAAAGATTGCAGTTTCCAGAGTTGTCAGTTCATTAAGAACATCCCAATTCAGATTCCCAGGTAAGGTAGCAGCATAGAAGCCATGCCCAACCAGCCTAGTAGGGGATTTAAGTAAAATCACAGCAAAATACAATCTTCTGAAAACTGAAGGTGTATAGGTTTTAATTAGCCACAGTGGGGAAGCAGGAGACACCAGTAGGAACAAAACAGCCACAATCCCCCTGAGGTGCTTGTAGTCCCAATCTGAGCTATCTGCTCACCAGACCAGTGCCACCTGCCCAGCCCACGCTGCAGGAGCAGAGACCAAACAAGATTTTCCAGCCTCATCAGCCTTCTTGCAAAGGCAAGAAACCTGAAGGGGAGACAGTGGAGGTCAGCTACAGGAGGGACCAGCTGAGCAATTTCAATACAACTCCAGTCTTCCTGAACTATCCCACCCCCCCAAACCCTCAGAACTTCAAATCTCTGGAGAATGCATTCAGCCCCCTGAAGCAGGGCATCCAGCATAGCTGATCAGAAATCCAGTTCCACAGCACATCATGGAGGGATCTAGGTGGGTACTCAGCATTGGTGAGATTGGCAACCACCCTAAAAGGTAACAAGGCTTGGGCTGGAGGGATTGCTTAGCAGTTAGGGCATTTGCTTACAAAGCCAAAGGACCCAGGTTTGATTCCCCAGGATCCACGTTAGCCAGATGCACAAGAGGGTGCATACATCTGGAGTTCATTTGCAGTGGCTGGAGGCCCTGGCACATCCTCTCTCTCTCTCTCTCTCCCTCTCTCTCTCTCTCTCTCTCTCTCTCTTTCTCTCTCTCTTAAATAAATAAATAAAATATTATATAGATTTTTAAAAGGTAACAAGGCTGACTGACAAAAATGAGGTACATAGTCCTGCACTGGAAGTGCTAATCTCTCTTTCCATGCCAGGACAGGTTATGGGTTCCTTATTCTTGGTTGGTTTTACCATTCCCAATTAAGCTTAATTATTTGGCAGTTGACTATTGTTGCCTTTGATGCTTTCAGATTTATAGGGACTTTGTCTTTAGCTTCTCTCATTGTTGGGGCAGGGTCTGATTCAGATCCAGGCTGACCTGGAACACAATTCATAACAGAAATATCAACCTCCCCAGCTCACAGGATTAAGGGTATAGTACAACACACACCCTTAGGGATTTTGGTTTCATAAGGCTACCTGCATTTTTTTTTTAATCCTAACACTTGCATACTCTGTGCTGGTTTTTATTGAACGTGTATATTGTTCAGTTGAAGTTTATAATTTGCCAGTAAATTGTTCCACTCAGCATACTACTGTTGGGCTCTGAAAGGCCCAGGTGTGAGGCCTAGTGGAACTTCCTGAGCCTAGCAAAAGTTTGGTGATCTGCCTCTGGCCAGACGTGACTCAGCAAGACGCCTAATGGCTTCTTGCCTGCTACTTCCGCATGGGATTTAGGATTATCATCTCAATAGTCAGTTTACTATTGGCCCTTACCTTTCCCCACCGTCCTAAAATCCCCGCCTTCTTCCCAACATTATATAGGCAACTGTTCATAGCAATAAATCGAGTTCCTGCTTCGACAAGACTCCCGACTCAGTGTGGTTTTTCTCCGGTGGCCAGGAGAGGTCTGAGTCGTTGGACGCTCATCTCCTCCTCAGCCCCTCGGGAGGAACCAGCGGGCCTGGTCCTTCCCTCGGCACTACCTGCCCCCGCCGGCGGAGCCCGGCATCTGGTGCCCAACGTGCGGCTCTCGAAGCCCGGCATCTGGTGCCCAACGTGGGGCTCTCGGAGCCCGGCATCTGGTGCCCAACGTGCGGCTCTCGAAGCCCGGCATCTGGCGCCTAACGTGCGGCTCTCGGAATCCGGCAGACTAGTGCCCCGTGAGAGACATTCGTTGAGGAGGTCAATCGGTGTACATATGCGGGTGAGCGTACCCCCATAAGTTATGAGGTAGTCTTTATATTTAATGCGCTAAACTTTGCTTCTATAACCTGTACTTGTTTGTCAACATCTCTTCGTTCCTTTTCTCTTTCCTTTCACTCTCGATTTGCCGGCAAGCTGCATCTGCGACTTTTGTATTTCTGAAGGCTTGTGCTTCTCTCTCTCTGCTTGGGCCTGTGAAGGCAGGCCAACTTTTTCTGCCATTATGGAACTTCCCCTGGATCTGTAAGCTTCAATAAATATCCCTTCCTCCATAACTGTACCTGGTCTGGAAGTTTATCTCAGCAAACCTAAAGCTGTCTGATACAGACCGAGGAGGGGACTGAGATGAACCTGACCATGTGGATGTTGATCTTTTGGAACCTTTGTTTTGGAGGAATAGGCATGGACTTGGTGCTTACAACTGAAGGTGTCTTCTGGAGTGGTAAGCCAAATTTGATGGACTATTCTAATAAGAGTCTTAAAATGCTAAGTGCAGATAAGATTAAACTTCGAGGCTTGGCTTATGAGCTTTCAAAGAGGAAAAAAAGACTACAGGGGACTTTGTTGGAACTGGGCTACTGGCATAAGGGCTGGCTGTGTCCTGCTGCCCAGGCCCAGAGAGTTTAGTCAAGGTTAAATTTGTAATGGACTGATGTACTTGGCTAGAGATATTGGACTGAGAGATTTAAGATTTTTTGTTTTTTTGTTTTGGTTTCTCAAGGTAGGGTTTCATTCTATCCCAGGCTGACCTGGAATTCCCTATGGAGTCTCAGGGTGGCCTAAAACTCATGGTAATCCTCCTACCTCCGCCTCCCATGTGCTGGGATTAAAGGCGTGCACCACCACCCACCACGCCCGGCTGAGATTTAAGATTTTAAGCTGGAAAACCTCAAACAAGTTAAAATTACAGGCACGAAGACTGGCTTTAGATTAGAAATGTTTAACATGTTTGATTTTACAGGTCTCAATACCTTAAATTGGTCAAGACTGTGGGGACCTTTAAAATTGAACTTAGTACAATGTATAATATGTGATGGTTATAAATCTATTGGGAGCCAGGGGTGGAATGTGGTAATTAAAAAAAAAAAAAATAGATGGCTCCCCTCCTGGCAGCTTGTGCCTGGCCCTCCCCTACTGGGAGTTGGCGGGCAATCCACCTCCTGGGAGACTGCCACGTGGCTCCCTTGGACTGATCCAGGTGGGGGTAGGGGAAAAATCCGCCCTCTCGTGGTGACTGGGATCACTGATATTTTTCTTTCAGCCGATACCTTTTCACACGCCTGCTGGGCGTTGGCACATGCCGGGAAAAATCTAAACATGCCATTAGTCATATACTTCAATATTTTGCCACTCTCGGGCTGCCTGATCAACTTAAAACAGATAATGGCCCCTGCTTCATAAGCAAGGCTTTTGTAGATTTTCTCCAGACCTGGAAAATCTCACATTCCACAGGCATCCCATACAACCCTCGAGGGCAAGCTATTGTTGACCAAACACTTAAATCACAATTACAAAAACAAAAGGGGGAATCACCACCCCCCCCCCCATGATCAGCTAAAGAAAGCATTATTCACCTTAAATATTTTAAATTTTTTCTAGAAATGGCCCATTGACTGGGGCCTGGAGAGGACCAGACCCACTCCTCACAGCAGGGAAAGGGTTTAAATGTGTCTTCCCTCAAGATAAAAAAAAAAGAACCATTTGGCTTTAGGCTTGTACTTTTAATGTCTAACTATCCTTCATACTCACAGCTATAAAGTAGCTCCTGAGAAAGTTCAAACTGCCTCCCTTTAAGATCTTGGGCTCGATCCTTACTCTAGATACAGTTTCACCTGTTAGATGCTCTATATGATGTGGTTACATATTTGGGAGACTAGGGTTGAAAGTTAAAACTCGTTTGGAGTGTCATGTAGATTTTCAATAGATTTGTGTTACTTCTAAAAAATATAATAACAGTCAACAGCATTGGCAAAATACATTTAAGAGGTATTTGACATAATGATAATATTTCCTTGGATCTGATTCAGTTACATTCAGAGATTTTGTCTTTCCAAAATAATCATCTTACTTTTGAAAACTACTGATGACTTAATATCTGCTTTTAAGTCTGCCTTGCCTGGATGAAATTCTCTCACTTCTTGGACAGCAAGCTTTGCTGCTACAGGTGTTTGTCTTTTGCTCATTCTGTGTCTGCTGCCCATACTCGTTAAATACCTTTTGAGATCCTTTATGGATATCCGTACAGAAGTACATGGGATACAGCTACAGACCCGACCCCAGTTTCCTGAGACATTATCTCAAAGCCCCTGCAGTGGCTGGTAGTCAAAGACGGGTAAGATTCTCTCGAGTTAGGTCAACCTAAGACAGGGCATGAATGATGGAATTCATGTACCGATGACGGGTAAGGCCTAAATATCGTAGAGGACAACCTAAGACAGACACAGTCTTTCTGCACTGAGGCCCAGAAGGGCCCAGCTCATAAAAAATAAAAAAGGGGGAATTGTCAGATGCCATTTGGCTGGCCTTGTATCCATAGCTCTGGCCCTTTGGGAGCAAGACTTTAGCACCTACATGTAAGCAAGATTATGTATATTCAATGTCGGAAGCCATTTGGCTGGCCTTGATAGTCTTTTGTACTGAGAAGTGATTAAAGTACAAAAACTCTTGTAACAAAAAGGAGTTTTTTGATAGAAACTTACGTCTAGGGAGTGTCCCACCCCTGAGGACTATTCCTAAAATGGTCCTTCACCCTACTAAACTAAACAATTCCCTCCCTGTGGAGGATTGCTGGCTTTGCCACCAATCTGGGCCTCTCTGGCTGCTTGCAGTACAGTTGCCCGTACGACCTTAAAAAATTACTCAGCCACCTTCCCATCCCCGTCCAGCTTTTCCCAATGTTTCCTCTGGGCATTTGGGCCCTGTCTTCCCCTAATAACTCCAGTATAGATGTGGGATACATTCATCCTTACTTCTGTACTTTTAACACAACTGAGCCCAGTGCTCAACGCTGCCTGCCTTCTGGAATGGTTTATGTTTGTGGAGGCGGGATGGCCTATGACTTTCTGCCCACCAATTGGACGGGCCTTTGTGCCCCAGCCACCTTAATCCCAGATGTAGATATCATCCCTGGAAATGAGGCCCTCCCTATATCAGAGGGAGACCTATCTTCAACAACAGCTAGATTCCCTGGCTGAGGTAGTCCCACAAAACAGGAGAGGACTAAACCTACTAACGGCCGAAAAAGGAGGCGTATGTTTGTTTTTACAGGAAAAATGCTTTTACGCCAATAAATCAGGAATCGTCCAGGACAGGATTAAGAGGCTCCAGGAAGACTTGGAGAGGAGGCAGCGGAACCTCCAGGACAACCCGCTGCGGACGGGCTTATATGACTTCTTACCCTACCTTCTCCCTCTACTTGGGCCCCTCCCCCTCCTTCTCCTTCTCCTTATCCTCACTGTCGGGCCTTGTGCAATTAATAAGATTACACAATTTATTCACCAACGGCTAGAGGCAATAAAACCTCATCAGGTCAAAATACAGGCTGGAAACTCAGGAATTAAGTTCAGCAGATGACCCACTGCCACCTCCTCTGCCCTCCATGTGACCAATGACGGGTAAGATCCCCATAGGGGGACAACCTAAGACAGGCCATGGAGTGGGTTCTCAGTGAGCAAAACACATGGTACCCAGTGACGGGTAAGATCCCCAGAGGGGGACAACCTAAGACAGGGGCCATGATGAATGCTCTGAGCTAAACACCTGGTACCCAATGACGGTTAAGACCCCCAGAGGGGGACAACCTAAGACAGGGGCCATGATGACTAATGCTCTTACAAAAACAAAAGGGGGAGATGTTGGGCTCTGAAAGGCCCAGGTGTGAGGCCTAGTGGAACTTCCTGAGCCTAGCAAAAGTTTGGTGATCTGCCTCTGGCCAGACGTGACTCAGCAAGACGCCTAATGGCTTCTTGCCTGCTACTTCCGCATGGGATTTAGGATTATCATCTCAATAGTCAGTTTACTATTGGCCCTTACCTTTCCCCACCGTCCTAAAATCCCCGCCTTCTTCCCAACATTATATAGGCAACTGTTCATAGCAATAAATCGAGTTCCTGCTTCGACAAGACTCCCGACTCAGTGTGGTTTTTCTCCGGTGGCCAGGAGAGGTCTGAGTCGTCGGACGCTCATCTCCTCCTCAGCCCCTCGGGAGGAACCAGCGGGCCTGGTCCTTCCCTCGGCACTACCTGCCCCCGCCGGCGGAGCCCGGCATCTGGTGCCCAACGTGCGGCTCTCGAAGCCCGGCATCTGGTGCCCAACGTGCAGCTCTCGAAGCCCGGCATACTACAATAGTTGAATAGCTGGCAAACTCAACACCTAGGATTACTTCTGTGGTTAGATTGGGGTACAAGGGCTATACTTGGCACTTTAAACTCATATCATGAAGGTAGATAAAGTTAGATATCCACATCTAAGAACACTGCAGATAAGTAGAAAACCCAAGCATCAAATCAACTTAGGATGAAAATATCACAACATTATAATACAAGGAACACAAAGAAATCAAGAAAATACAATCTCACCAAAATTATAAATCCATCAGAAATGACCCCCAATGAGACTGTTTTAGATAAAATCCCAGACAAAGATTTTAAGAAAATGATTTTATCAAAGAAATTGAAGAAGAAATCAATCAAAGGAATTGAAGAAAACAAAGACAAAAACAAAATCCTAAAAGGGAACACAGGAAACCAGCTTAATGAAATAAGGAGGTCATTACAAGACATGAGTAAGGAAATAGAAATACTGAAGAAAAACCAGGCAGAAATTCCAGCACTGAAAAACACAGTTAGGCAAATAAAAAATTCTGTGGAAAATCTAACCAGTAAAATAATCTAGAAAACCAGGTGGCAGACCTAACACATTCCAACCAAAGAAAGACAAGCTAATATGAAAGTATGAATGGGAACTTCAAGATATGAAAAGATCAAGCCTAAGAATTCGGGCTATAGTAGAAGGAGAAGAATTTCACTCCAAAGGCATAGTAGGTGTTTTGAACCAAATTATAGAAGAAATTTTTACCCACATTGGAAAAGAAATAGTAATGCAGACACAGGAAACTTTTAGAACACCAAAGAGACAAAACCTGGAAAGAATCTCTCCTCGCCATGTTATAATTAATCTACTAAACACACAAACCAAAGAAAATATATTGAAAGCAGTCAGAGAGCAAAAGAAAATCACCTACAAACACAAGCCTATCAGAAACTCAACACAAATTTTAAAATCCAGACTTCCGGTCAAGATGGCGGCATAGGAACCACGCCTAAGCAGCCTAGGGGAGAAAAAGCCAAAGAAAACCCAGCAAAATACACAAGAGAGGTGTATAAGAGATTAAAACAGCAGCGGAGAAGTAGGAGATATCCAGAGCCCACACGGGCAGGCCGAAGCAGCTCCGGCAGCGGCAGCTCGGGACCCGGTAGCGGCGACTTGGGCTCCAGCAGCGGCACCTCGGGACCCGGTAGCGGCGACTTGGGCTCCGGCAGCGGCACCTCGGGACCCGGTAGCGGCGATTCAGACTCTGGCAGCGGCAGCAGCAGCACGGGCACCGGCAGCTGCATCACGGGCTCTGGCAGTGGCGACTCGGGATCCAACAGCGGCGGCTCAGACCCCAAGCGGCGGTGGAAGCCGGAAGCGGCGGTGGAAGCTGTGACTCCAGCCCCAAAAACACCATCAGCTGCTCCGGTACCGGCCACAGCGGCTTAAGGGCAGCGAATCCAGCAGCGGAGGCTCCAGCGGCTTCAGCGGCAGAGGCGGATCCCGCAGCGGCAGCACCAGCGGATCAGAGGCGGAGGACCCAGCAGCGGCAGCTCCAGCGGATCAGCGGGGGCAGACCCAGCAGCGGCATCTCCAGTGGCGGATCCAGCAGCAGTGGTCCCAGCAGCGGCAGCTCCAGTGGCAGCAGCGGGGATCCAGCATCAGGGGCGCCAATCTGCAGGGCCACAGTTGCCAGGCTTGGTTTGCCCCACAGGAAAAGCCAGTACCCAGTTCCAGAAAGCAGAACAGCGGCCCAACATCCCAGCCAGCAACTTGACTGAGACCAAAAGCATCAAAAGAGGTAACTGGGATTGAACCAGGGAAGGGTCTCACCTGGTCACAAGCTGACTTGGATCCCTCAACAGACCAGAAATCTTAACTTCTTTGTTGATAGAGGATCTGGTTTTTATAATACCTAATCTTGCATAAATGCTCGGTGCTGTTCTTGACTGAATGTGTATAGGGTTTAGTTAAATTTTAGAATATACCTGTATTTTATTCCACTCAACCTATTTGAATACCCCCATAGCAGGCAAACTTAACCCCTAGGACCACGTGTCTAGATACTCTGAGAGTGGTAAGAGCCACACCTAACATCTTAATCTCCTACATAGAAGATATACAATATCAGATCAATAGATACAGCAAAGGATACCCAGCTAACTGGAAAATCTAAGCAGTAACTTAATCCAAGATGCAAAAATATATACATTATAACACAAGAAACACCAAAAACCAAGGCAATATAAATCCACCAAAAAGCATCAATGCTTCAGAAATGACCTCTAGTGAAAACGAGTTAGAGAAAATGCCTGAGAAAGATTTCAAAAGAATGATTGTAAATATGTTCAATGAACTCAAAGAAGAAATCAAAGGAATCAGAGAAGATACAGGACACCAATTTAACGAAATAAAGAAATCAATACAAGACATAAATAAGGAAATAGAAATAATGAAGAAAAACCAGTCAGAATTACTAGCAATGAAGAACACAGTTAATGAAATAAAAAACTCTGTAGAAAATCTCACCAGTAGAATGGATGAAGGAGAGGACAGAATATCTAAGCTAGAAGACCAGGTGGCAGATCTAATACAATCCAACAAAGAGAAAGACAAACTAATAGAAAAGTATGAATGGGAATTTCAAGATATTCGGGACACTATGAAAAGATCAAATATAAGAATTCAGGGTATAGTAGAAGGAGAAGAATTTCAATCCAAAGGTATAGTAGGCATCTTCAACAAAATCATAGAAGAAAACTTCCCCCAAATTGGGAAAGAGGTGCCAATGCAGATACAGGAAGCATTTAGAACACCAGCCAGACAAAACCTGGAAAGAACCTCTCCTCGCCATATTATAATCAAACTACCAAACACACAATCCAAAGAAAAAATATTGAAAGCAGTTAGAGAGAAAAATCAAGTTACCTACAAAGGCAAGCCCATCAGGATCACAGCAGATTACTCAACACAAACTTTCAAAGCCAGAAGGGCTTGGAGTGAAGTATTCCAAACTCTGAAAGATAACAACTGTCAACCAAGACTACTTTATCCTGCAAAACTATCCATTCAAATAGATGGAGAAATAAGGACATTCCATGACAAAAGCAGGCTAAAGGAGTATTTGAAGACAAAACCAGCTCTACACAAAATACTTGAAAGAATCCTCCATGCCGAAGAGAAAGAAAAACACACATATAAGGAACCTGGAAAACAGCAAACAACACTCAAATACTAGTTAATATAAGAGAGCAAAGGTAGAACCAGAACCACAAAAAAAAAAAAAAAAAAAAAAATGGCAAGCATAAATACACATCTTTCAATAATATCTCTTAATATCAATGGCCTCAATGCTCCAACCAAAAGACATAGATTTGCAGACTGGGTTAAAAAGCAGGACCCTACAATTTGTTGTCTCCAAGAAACTCACCTTTCTACAAAGGATGGACATTATCTTAGGGTGAAAGGTTGGAAAACGGTGTTTCAAGCAAATGGACCCAGAAAGCAAGCAGGGGTTGCTATCCTAATAGCTGACAAGGCAGGCTTCACTCCAACATTAGTCAAGAAAGATAAGGAAGGTCACTTTATATTGATTAAGGGCTCACTCCAACAGGAGGACATTACAATCCTAAACATATATGCACCTAACATGGGGGTTCCCAAATTCATCAAACAAACACTGTTAGAACTAAGGTCACAGATAACACCAAACACAGTGGTAGTTGGTGACTTTAACACCCCACTCTCATCAATTGACAGGTCATCCCGGGAAAAAATAAACAGAGAGGCATCTGGACTAAACGAGGTCATAGAAGGAATGGACCTAACAGACATATACAGGACATTTCATCCAAATGCTGCAGAATATACATTCTTTTCAGCAGCACATGGATCATTCTCTAAAATAGACCATATATTAGGACACAAAGCAAATATTAACAAATTCAGGAAAATTGAAATAATTCCTTGCATTCTATCTGACCACAATGGAATCAAACTACAAATCAATAGCAAGAAAGGATATAGAGCATACACAAAATCATGGAAACTAAACAATACATTACTAAATGATGAATGGGTCAATGAAGAAATCAAGAAGGAAATCAAAAAATTTATAGAGTCAAACAATAATGAGAACACAACATACCAAAATCTCTGGGACACAATGAAGGCAGTTCTAAGAGGTAAATTTATAGCTTTAAGTGCCTATATTAAGAAATTAGAAAGGTCGCAAATAAATGACCTAATGCTTCACCTTAAAGCCTTGGAAAAAGAAGAACAAGGCAAACCAAAAATCAGTAGACGGGAAGAAATAATAAAGATTAGGGCAGAAATTAATGAAATAGAAACCAAAAAAACAATACAAAGAATTAATGAAACAAAGAGCTGGTTCTTTGAAAGGATAAACAAGATTGATAAACCCTTAGCAAATCTGACCAAAAGAAAGAGAGAAGAGACACAAATTAATAAAATTAGAGATGAAAATGGTAACATCACGACAGATGCCAGAGAAATTCAAAAAATCATAGGGACATATTATAAAAACATATACTCCACAAAGTATGAAAATCTGAAAGAAATGGATGATTTCCTTGATTTATATGACATACCTAAATTAAATCAAGATGAGATTAATCACTTAAATAGACCTATAACAAGCATGGAGATCCTAACAGTTATCAAAAATCTCCCAACTAAAAAAAGCCCAGGCCCAGATGGATTCACTGCTGAATTTTACCAGACCTTCAGGGAAGAGCTAACACCATTGCTTCTTAAGCTTTTCCATGAAATAGAAAAAGAAGGAATTCTACCAAACTCCTTCTATGAAGCCAGCATCACTCTGATACCAAAACCAGGCAAAGATAGAACAAAAAAGGAAAATTACAGACCAGTCTCCCTCATGAACATAGATGCAAAAATTCTCAACAAAATATTGGCAAAAAAGAATACAAGAATACATTAGAAAGATCATTCACCCTGACCAAGTAGGCTTTATCCCAGAGATGCAGGGATGGTTCAACATACGCAAATCTATAAATGTTATACATTATATAAATGGGTTGAAGGACAAAAATCACATGATCATCTCATTAGACGCAGAGAAAGCATTCGACAAAATCCAACATCCCTTCATGATAAAAGTCCTACAGAGACTGGGAATAGAAGGAACATATCTCAATATAATAAAGGCTATTTATGATAAGCCTACAGCCAACATATTACTAAATGGGGAAAAACTGGATGCTTTTCCACTAAAATCAGGAACAAGACAAGGGTGTCCACTGTCCCCACTTTTATTTAATATAGTTCTGGAAGTCTTAGCCATAGCAATAAGGCAAGAGACATGCATAAAAGGGATACAAATCGGAAAGGAAGAGGTCAAGTTATCATTATTTGCAGATGACATGATTCTATATATAAAGGACCCTAAAGACTCTACTAGCAAACTGTTAGAGCTGATAAAAACCTACAGTCATGTAGCAGGATACAAAATAAATACACAGAAATCAGTAGCCTTCATATATGCTAACAACAAACACACAGAGGATGAGATCAGAGAATCACTCCCATTCACAATTGCATCAAAAAAAATAAAGTACCTTGGAATAAACCTTACTAAGGAAGTAAAGAATCTATACAATGAGAACTTTAAAACACTCAAGCGAGAAATTGCAGAAGACACTAGGAAGTGGAAAAACATCCCTTGTTCCTGGATTGGAAGAATCAATATTGTGAAAATGGCAATCTTACCAAAAGCAATCTACACATTTAACGCAATCCCCATCAAAATTCCAAAGGCATTCTTCACGGAAATAGAAAAAACAATCCAAAAATTCATTTGGAATCACAAAAAACCTCGAATATCTAAAATAATACTGAGCAACAAAAATAAGGCTGGTGGTATCACCATACCTGATTTTAACCTATACTACAGAGCCATAGTAACAAAAACAGCATGGTACTGGCACAAAAGCAGACTCGTAGATCAATGGAACAGAATAGAGGACCCAAATGTAACCCCATGTAGTTATAGCCACCTGATATTTGATAAAAATGCCAAAAATACTCATTGGAGAAAAGACAGCCTCTTCAGCAAATGGTGTTGGGAAAACTGGATATATATCTGTAGAAGGATGAAAATAGATTCTTCTCTTTCTCCGTGCACAAGAATTAAGTCCAAATGGATTAAGGACCTTAACATCAGACCTGAAACTCTGAAACTGCTAGAGGAAAAAGTAGGGGAAACCCTTCAACATATTGGTCTTGGCAAAGACTTTCTGAATACAACCCCAATTGCTCAGGCAATAAAACTACAGATTAACCACTGGGACCTCATGAAAATACAAAGATTCTGCACTGCAAAGGACATGGTGAAGAAAGCAAAGAGGCAACCTACAGAATGGGAAAAAATCTTCACCAGCTATACAACTGATAGAGGATTAATATCTAAGATATACAAAGAACTCAAGAAGTTAAATAATAAGGAATCAAACAAACCAATCAAAAAATGGGAAATGGAGCTAAATAGAGAATTCTCAAAGGAAGAAATACGAATGGCATATACACATCTAAAAAAATGTTCTACATCCCTAGTCATCAGGGAAATGCAGATTAAGACTACATTGAAATTCCATCTCACTCCTGTCAGATTGGCTACCATCATGAAAACAAATGATCATAAATGTTGGCGGGGATGTGGAAAAAGAGGAACCCTTCTACATTGTTGGTGGGAATGCAATCTGGTCCAGCCATTGTGGAAATCAGTGTGGAGGTTCCTAAAACAGCTAAAGATTGATCTACCATATGACCCAGCTATAGCTCTCCTAGGCATATATCCTAAGGACTCATCTCATTACCTTAGAGATACTTGCTCAACCATGTTTATTGCTGCTCAATTTATAATAGCTGGGAAATGGAACCAGCCTAGATGTCCCTCAACTGATGAGTGGATAATGAAGATGTGGCACATTTATACAATGGAGTTTTACTCAGCAGTAAAGAGAAATGAAGTTATGAATTTTGCAGAAAAGTGGATGGATCTGGAAAGAATTATACTAAGTGAGGTAACCCAGGCCCAGAAAGCCAAGCGCCACATGTTCTCCCTCATATGTGGATCTTAGCTAGAGATGATTGGGCTTCTGTGTGAGAAGGAAAAAACTCAGTAGCAGAGGCCAGTAAGTTAAAAAAGGAGATAGAAAGGGAAGAGAAAGAAAGGGAGGAGGGCTTTTATTAGGTTGGTATTGTATATATGTAAGTAGAAAGATTGAGATGGGGAGGGGATATGATGGAGAATGGAATTTCAAAGGGGAAAGGGGGGAGGGTAATACCATGGGATTTTTTTTTGTTATCATGGAAAATATTAATAAAAATGGAGAAAAAAAAATAAAAAAAAAAAGAAAGTGAAAAAAAAATTTTTAAATCCAGAAGGGATTGGAATGATTATTCCAAGATCTGAAGGATAATAACTGTCTACCAAGATTACTTTATCCTACAAAGCTATCCATCCAAATGTATGGAGAAATAGGGACATTTCACAACAAAAACAGGCTAAAGGAATTTATGAAAGTTAAGCCAGCTCTAACAGAAAAAATGCCTGAAGGAATCCTTCACACTGAAGACAAAGGAAAACACCCACATGAGGAAATAGGAAAAAAATAAACCATACTCAAGTAACAGTTAAAACAAGAGACTAAAGGGAAAACAGGAAGCACTAAAAAACAAGAAAAATGGAAAGAATAAACACATACATTTCAATAATAACTCTTAATATCAATGGCTTCAATGCCCCAACCAAAAGTCACACACTTGCAGACTAGATTAAAAGGCAGGATCCTGCCATTTGTTGCCTCCAAGAAACTCGTCTCTCAATAAAATATAGATGCTGTCTTTGGGTGAAAGGATGGAAAATGATATTTCAAGCAAATGGGTTTAGGGAACAAGCAGGGGTTGCTATTCTAATATCTGACAGGATAGACTTCAAACCAACATTAGTGAGGGGAGATAAAGAAAGTCACTTTATACTGATTAAAGGAACACTCCAACAGGAGGACATTAGAATCCTAAACGTATATGCACCTAGCATGGGGCCTCCCATTTTCATCAAGCAAACACTATTAGACTTTAGTCACAGATAATACCAAACACAATTGTAGTGGGTGACCTCAATGCCCCACTATCATCAATTGATGGGTGATCCTAGCAGAAAAATAAACAGAGAGACATCTTGATTGAATGATGTCATGGAACAAGTGGACCTGTATCTAAAGAGCATGCCATCCAAATACTGAAGAATATACATTTTTCTCAGGAGCATGTGGACATTCTGTAAAATAGATCATATATTAGGATACAAAGCAAATCTTAACAAATACAGGAAAATTGAAATAATTCCTCATATTGTATCTGGTCACAATGGAACTAAAATACAAATCAGCAAAAACAAACAAACAAAAAACCTATACAGCCTATGCAAAATCATGGAAACTAAACAGAACACTACTGCATGATGACTGGGTCATTGAAGAAATCTAAATTGAATAAAAAATTCAGAGAATCAAATAATAATTTGAGCACAACATACCAAAACCTCTGGGACAAAATGAGGCAGTCCTAAGAGGGAAATTTATAGCTCTAAGTGCCTGTAGTAAGAAATTAGAACATTCACACAGAAAGAACTTAATGTGTCATGTTAAGGCCTCAGAAAGGAAGAACAAGGCAAACCAAACATCAGTAGATGGGAAGATATAAAAAACATTAGGACAGAAATAGCAAGCAAAAAAAACCAGTAAAGCAAAGAGTTGGTTCTTTGAAAGGATAAATAAGATTGATAAAGCCTTTGTTAATCTGACCAAAAGAAGAGAAGACATACAAATTAATTAAGCTAGAAATGAAAAAGGAATCATTACAACAAATACCAAAGGAATTCAGAAAATCATAAGGACAAACATTAAGAATATATACTCCACTAAGTCAGAAAATCTTAAAGAAATGGATAATTTATTAGATTTATATGACATATTAAAATTAAATAAAGATGAGATAGAACAGTTAAATAGACATAGAAAGTATGGAGAGCCAAAAAAAAAAAAAAAATTCCAGGCCCAGATGGATTCACTGGTGAATTTTACCAGATCTTCATGGAAGAACTAGCACCAATGCTTCTCAAACTTTTCCATAAAATAGAAAATTAGAGCTGGGTGTGGTGTTGCACTCCTTTAATCCCAGCACTTGGGAGGCAGAGATAGGTGGATTGTGGTGAGTTTGAGGCCACCCTGAGACTACATAGTGAATTCCAGGTAATCCTGGGCTAGAGAAAAAGACCCTCCCCAAAAAACCAAAAGAAAAAAAAAGAAAGAAAAGAAAAGAAAAGGAAGGAATATTACCAAAGTCCTTCTATGAAACTGGCAGAACCTTGATACCAGAACCAGACAAAGACAGAAAAAAAGAGAGTATTATAGACCAATCTCTCTCAAGAACATGGATGCACAATTCTCAGCAAAATATTGGCAAACAGAATACAACAATATTTCAGAAAGATAATTCACCATGAGCAAGTAGGCTTTATCCCAAAGGTGCAGGGATGGCTTAATATACACAAATAAAATAAATCTAATACACTATATAAATGGACTGAAGGGCAAAAATGACATGATTACCTCAATAGATTCAGAAAAGGCATTTGACAAAATCCAACATCCCATCATGGTAAAAGTCCTAAAGAAACTGGGAATAGAAGAAACATATCTCAACATATTGACAGCTATTTATGACAAACCTATAGCCAACATTATACTAAATGGGGAAAAACTTGAATCTCTTCCACTAAAATCAGGAACAAGACAAGGGCATCCACTGTCCCCACTTTTATTCATTATAGTACTAGAAGTCTTAGGTATACCAATAAGGGAAGAGGCACACACATAAGAGATACAAATTGTAAAGGAAGAGATTAAATTATCATTATTTGCAGATGACATGATTCTATACATAAAGGACTAAAAGACTCTACTGAGATGCAATCAGGGAATCACTCCCATTCACAACTGCCTCAAAATAAAATACTAAAGTACCTTGGAATAAACCTAACCAAGGAAATGAAGGATCTCTATAATGAAAACTTCAGAACACTCAACAGAGAAATTGCAGAAGACACTAGGAATTGGAAAGATATGCCATGTTTCTGGATTGGAAGAAACAATATTGTGAAAATGTCAATCTTACCAAAGGAACCTATACATTTAATGCTATCCTCAACAAAATTAAAGGGGCATTCTTCACAGAAATAGAAAAAGAGAATCCTAAAATTCACTTGGAAGCACAAAAAAGCTTGAATAACCAAAACAATTTTGAGCAACAAAACTAAGGCTGACAGAATTACCATACCTGATTTTAAGCTATATTATAGAGCCATAGTAACAAAAACAGCATGGTACTAACACAAAGGCAAACACATTAGATGGATGGAACAGAATAGAGTATATGGATATAAGTCCAGGCAGCTACAGCCATCTGATTTTTGACAAAAATGCCAAAAATATTCATTGGAGAAAAGACAGCCTCTTTAACAAGTGATACTGGGAAAACTGAATATCCAAATGTAGAATAATGAAAATAGATCGGTATCTCTCTCCACGCCAAGAATCAAGTCTAAATGGGTAAAAGACATTAATATCAGATATGACACTCTGAAACTGCTAGAGGAAAAAGTAGTGCACAGCCTTCAACATATCAGAATAGGGAATGACTTTCTAAATATATGCACAGTTGCTGAGGAAATAAAACCACTAATCTACCGTGTGACCTCATGAAATTAAAAAGCTTCTGTACAGCAAAAAAACACTGTGAGGCAACCTGCAGAATGAAAGAAAATAATTGCCAGCTCTACATCTGACAGAGGACTAATATCCAGGGTATACAGACAACATACAAAACTAAATAATATGAAATCAAACAACCCAATTATAAAACGGGCTATAGAGAGTTCTTAAAAGAAGAAATACAGATGGCCTATAAACATCTAGGCACCTTGGCACACATTGACCTTTGCCACTCTTGTCAGTATGGGCTGTGATCTAAAAAGACCGCAGGAGCTCATCCCCCTTTACCATTTGCACATGATGTCCTACATTGGATCCACTTTTGTATTTTCTACTTATGCCCACAGAGTCCCTGGAACAGTGACCAGATCTCAGGGCCTTCTGGGTGGAAAGAGGGTGGATGGTCTAGCTGGGCATTTTAGCACTCAGCTGACATTCCCCTACCTCCAGACCACTTTAGGCTGTATTACACACTGCCTGCAGCATTTCCTGTTCATTTCTCTCAAGCCTGAGGTAAAATGAGGCCCAGAGTGATAGGGATGGAATAAGGAAGGGGACTTCTCTTGCCCTCTGCTTCACTGTCAGCTCATGGGAAAAAAAAAGAAAGATGTCTTTCTTATCATTAAGACCTGGTACCCTGGGTCTGTAAAGTGAAGTTAACTTTGGTTACTGAGGCTCTGTCAAAAAGTACATGTCTTGTCCAATAAATCGTGCTGCAATTGGTGTCGAAAAAGTGATTTCCTATCTTCCCAATAATAATTATGAAACTCAGAAATTTCTCACTTTCTCATAACCCTCAATTACCTTCTATCCTGAAAAGTTAGTGGAAATCGTGGGATATTTAATTGTTTGGCATTCTCTACTAGATGAATTATTCATATATGTAATTACTCAAGAACATTAATAATTTATAGTTTAGCTCTATACATTTTACCAGAGATTTAAACTAACAGAGTTGAAATTTTCAGATTAGTTTTGAAGCTAGTGTCCCTTACCCTCTGGGAAGAAATTACTCTTGAGCTACAGTGCAAAGCACCAAGGTAAAACCTCAGTCTACAATAATGATGCCTTAAGTTCTAAATTCAAAAAAATCTATTTTCTTCTACCCTGGCTACAACTGTCTTTCTACCAAATTACATGATTGTGCCCTTATGTATCTGCAAAACTAGACTATGGAAATGTTGCTCGGTGGCTAAGAGCCATGCAAACACAAGGAACCTAGATGGCCTAAGTTCAATTCCCAGTACCCACATAAAAGCTGGCTGATATCATTCATGCCTGTAACCCCAATTCCATGGAATGGAGTAAGTAGACTCATTGGTTAGCCACTCTGACCAAAAATGTCAGCTCTGGGTTCTTCAGGTTCAGGTTTCAGAGAAAGACTCAGTCTAAACCATGTAAAAAGAATAGTGATAGGGCTGGAGAGATGGCTTAGCAGTGAATCACTTGTCTGTGGAGCCTAAGGACCCCTGTTCCAGGCTCGGTTCCCCAGGACCCACGTTAGCCAGATGCACAAGGGGGCACACACGTCTGGAGTTCGTTTGCAGTGGCTGGAGGCCCTGGTGTGCCCATTCTCTCTCTCTCTCTGTCTCTCTCTCTCTTTCATCCTGTCACTCTCAAATAAATAAATAAAAATGTCCAAAAAAAATTTTAAAAAAGAATAGTGATAGAGCAGAAAACCCAATGTTCTTCTCTGGCTTCTGCTGCTGAGTGCATGAGTACACACATCTGCACACAAAAAAACACACATGTGCAAACAGCGTACACCACAACACACACACTACTCATACATGTAAAAGAGTGCCTGAATATTTTTGCAGTTCATTTTAATATTTAAAAAGGTTGTAGAGGTTTAGTTTAGATATTTATTTTACTTTAAAAAAGTCAGAAAAAATATGTATCATGCAATCTACACTCTACAGGTTGGTGGTACAAACTTTCACTTATGCTTTAAAACAAATGTGTTCTTCGGTTACTATCACGGAAGACCTACTCTGGAAAGACGGTGAGACCTTTTTTTTTAAATGTTTTGTTTATTTATTTATTTGAGAGCAACAGACAGAGCGAGAAAGAGGCAGAGAGAGAGACAGAGAGAATGGGCATGCCAGGGCCTCCAGCCACTGCAAACGTACTCCAGACGCATGCGCCCCCTTGTGCATCTGGCTAACGTGGGTCCTGGGGAGTTGAGCCTCGAACCGGGGTCCTTAGGCTTCACAGGCAAGTGCTTAACCGCTAAGCCATCTCTCCAGCCCACGGTGAGACTTTTGATAGAATATTCAGGGGAACTTTATGTGGCCAGTGGTAGCTTCGGCAGCAGGTACAATGGTCAGCAGGCAAAGCCCAAAGGACAAAATCTGGAGCAAGGAAGGGAAAAACAAGAGGTGATTACATGCAGACTGCTAGAGATACTGTTGAAAATGTACCTGTACTGCAATAGTTGAGATGCATTTCATATGTGATGTGATGGCAAAAACATGCAGAAAGGGAAATTGGAGCTCACTAGTGGGAAGTGCTTATTGTCAGAGTAAGTTGTCCATGATTATCCAAGAAGTAGTAAAGGGGATAGTATAGAGAAAACCTTTGTTCTGGGTAGAGATTTGGCAGTCAGTTTGGTGAAAGATATTAAAAAAAAAAAATACAGTCAGCAGGAAAGTAGGTGAAGAGTGATAGATAGGAACAATGAGACCAAATCTTGAAAGACAGATGTTGAACAAAATGAGCAACATGTAATCAAAAATACACCTAGAGCTGGAGACATGGCTCAGTGGTTAAGTGGGCTTTCTGAGCAAGCATGAGGGCCTGAAGGATTCTGAAACTGCTTGAGTTTGAATCATGAGAATTCATATAAACAGCTGGGCATTACCATATGTGTCTGTAACCCAGTCCTGCAAAAGGGAGCAAAGACCCAGGAATCCCATGGGGCTCACAAAAACACAAAACAAAACAAACAAAAAAGGAGCAAGCTCTGATATCAGTGACTCTGGATCGGTCAAGAATGAGTAGAAAAGTTATGAAACAGGATCTTGATCTGCTCTTGTCACCATAGGTGAGGGCATAGGGCACAGAAAGGGTATATACATATAATTTTATATGTCACATGTACTGCACACACACACACACACACACATACACACACATACACATTACATACATACAAAATAATACCACCTGCATTTTATGTCCTTATGGATGATAGTAGATGACAAATCAACAGGTTAACATCCGTTAACATCCTATTGATCCTTGCTATTGCTTTCCTTTGACCAAAGCACATTTTCTGGAAAGTTTTATATTTAAGAGCACACACACACACATTTGCTTCTCTATAATCTCCAAATGTTAAATATTTAGATCATAGTCTGAATATATTTCATACAGAGCTCTTATAAACATGTCATCAACTAACAATAGACTGTGTAGATGTATTAAAATGGCCTGTTTATAAGTAATATATACCCTGTATGTCTAGGTAAATTTCCATTAAACCAAATACATATTTACAGTGCTTCATACATTAGGGTTCTCATAAAAGTATTTGGTTACCTTTCTATAAGACATAATGTAACAGGACAACTTATTTTTTTTTCCATTTGTTTGAGGTAATTTAAGTTGTCTTAACACATAATACATCTTTATACTAAACATCAAAGCACAAGCTTTATTTACAAATCAATCAATAAAAAATGCATTTGTTATTTATATCTATTTTTTTTTCTTTTTTTTTTTTTTTGAGGTAGTGTCTCACTCTAGCCCAGGATGACCTGGAATTCCTTATGTAGTCTAAAGATGGCCTTGAACTCATGGTGATCCTCCTACCTCTGCCTTCCAAACGTTGGGATTAAAGGCATGCACCACCACACCTGGCTTTTATTTCTAATTTTTAATAAAATTTTCAAACTTATTTAAAAATGTTCTATTCTAATGACCAGGTGCAGTGGTCTGGAGTTAGTAGACTAGACCCATTTCTAGGCTCCTCCCACCTCCAGGGTCTGAGTTACTTGCACAGACAGTGCATGGGCAGGCGTGGCAATCTGGAGTGAGTAGGCTGGACTGATTTCTGGGATCCTCCCGCCTCCAGTGTCTGAGTTCATTGAGAGGTCAGTGTGTACAGGCATGGTGGCCTGGAGTGAGTAGATCAGACCCCTGTATCTGGGCTCCTCTCACCTCCCCAATCTGGGTTGCCTGCACTGGTCTGTGTTCTAGAAGGCATGGAAGGAAGTAGGCTAGATCCCTATACCCTTGCTCCTCCTAGTCCCCTGGTCATGGCAGATCCCATTGTGCCATGTTCAGGGAGGCCTGGCCCCTGTGTGAGCTGTGGAATCTGGACTTTTGCTCTAGTATCCTGACTGGCCACTAGGTAAAAACATCCCTGTTCACCTGAGCCACAGGGTGAATGGGCTAAAAGATAAAAACTTGTTTCCTCTTCAATTAAAAAAAAAAATTATCTTCCTAAAATGGGTAGATAACAATGCAGAAAAGCCAAGTAAAGTCAGAAAACTGAGAGAACTCCACCAAGGATGCCTAGTCCTATTACAGGATCCTCCAATGAAATAATAGAGAAATCAACATAAATTCATTCCCAAAATGAAAACACAACAACCAGCATGACCCTGATTAAAAAACATTCACTGAACTTGAAGCAAATTATCAATTAACCAACAATTCTATCAATTAAATTGAACAGAATTATCTCCCAGCCTTTGACAGTAGGCTTAACTTGATTGGGGAAAACGTTAGAACCCTCCAAAGAGCTATGAATAAATTGAAGGTAAGTCAAGAAATGGAACACCTCAAAAACCAGTTGATTAAGCTTAATGAAGACGTGATCAAATGTAAGAATGATCTCCAGGAAGCTTCAAGAAATCAGAACTCGAATTGAAATTGTAGCTCAGAAAAGAGATGGGCATAATGAAAAATAGCACAACAGAAAACAAAAATTAAATAGAAATTATAAAAATCTATCTAGAACCACTGACTATCAGAGTTACTCCTGCAGAAGACAGGACCACTGACCTTGAAGATAGGACAGAAGAAATTTATCAGATGGCCCAAAACTTTGCTAAGATCAAAAAATCAAGTGAACAGACTACAAGGAAACTGTGGGACACCCTGAAGTGGCCAAACATTCTGACCATGGGTATACCAGAAGGAGAGGAAATCCAGACCAGAGGCAGAGAGAACATACTCAACAAAATTATAGAAGAAAATTTTCTGAATCTTGCAAAAGAGAGGCCCATCCAGATATAAGAATCCCACATAACACCAAACAGGCAGGACCAAAGAAGAAGCTCTCCAAGACACATCATAGTTAAAACTCTTAACAATGAAAACAAAAAGAGAATGTTAAAAGCAGAAAGAGAAAAGCAATTCACAAAATATAAAGGCAATCCCACTAGAATAATATCAGATTTGTCAATGAAAACCCTGAAAGCCAGAGGGGTCTCAAATGGAACACTTCAAAGTCTGAAAAACCATGGCTTTGAACCCAAGCTACTTTATCCAGCAAAAGTATCCCTCATAATAGATGGTGGAAAAAAAAAAAAAAACACTCCAAGAAAAAGTCAAATCTATGATTATATGAACAAAAAGCCAAACCTACAGAGAATACTAGAGGGACACAGCACATAGAACAGTCAAACAACCAATCTCAAGAGCCAACAAGAAGATCACAATAACCAAAATAAATTAGGCTCAGAACAGCACATAACACAAAAAAGGACCAAACCCCATAAAACACCTAGCATGGCAGGGATTAATTCAAACCTCACAGTAATAACCTAAATATAATGCTCTTAACTCACTCATCAAAAGACACAGGTTGCGCTGGAGATATGGCTTAGTGGTTAGGCATTTGCCTGTGAAGCCTAAGGACCCCAGTTTGAAGCTCAATTCCCCAGGACCCATGTTAGCCAGATGTACAAGGGGGCGCACACATCTGGAGTTTTTTTGCAGTGGCTGGAGGCCCTGCTGTGCCCATTCTCTCTCTCTTTCTCTCCCTCTCCCTCCCTCTCTCTCTCTCTCTCTCTCTCTCTCTCTCTCCCTCCCTCTTTCTCTGTCTCTCTGTCTGTCACTCTCAAATGAATAAATAAAAATAAACAAACAACAACAACAAAAAGACACAGGTTATCAGTACGGATCAAAACACTGGATCCTTCTCTCTGCTATCTTCAAGAAACCCACCTCATTACTAAAGACAGACACCCCCTCATGGTGAAAGGTTGGAAAATGATATTTCAATCAAATGGAAATAAAAAACAAGCAGGTGTTGCTATATTGATATTTGATAAAATAGACTTCAAACCAAAAGTAATCAGAAAGAACAAAGAAGATCACTTCTTACTCATCAAGGGAATGATCCAACATGAGCATGTCACAACCATAAATATATATGTGCCAAACACACAGATCACCACAGTTTATAAAAAAATCTGCTCAACAATAAAACAGAAATAAACACCAACACCATCATAGACAGAGACTTCAGTACTCCACTATCATCAATAGACAGATCATTCAAGCAGGAAATCAACAGGGAAATAATAGAGCTCAACAGCATCATAGATCTACAGAACTTTCCACCCCAACTCTACAGAATAAACATTCTTATCAGCAGACCATGGAAACTTCTCCAAAATTGACCATATATAAGGCCAGAAAGCATGCCTTCATAAAGTCAAGAAAATTGAAGTAACTACCTGCATCATGTCAGATCTCTATGCTTTAAAGTGAAAATTAACAAGAGACACATGAAGAACTCCTCTAGATCCTGGAGATGAAACAACACACTTTTAAACAATGAAGGTGTCACAGAAGATTTTTTTTTTTTAAGTAAAATTCCTAGTATTGAATGACAGTGAAAGTCCAACCTACCAAAACTTATGAGACTTAATGAAGGCAGTGATAAGGGGAAAATTCATAGCAACTAATTGCCTTCATTACAAAGACAGATCACAAATCCACTTAAAGGCACTGGAAAAACAAGAAAAATCCAACCCAAAGAACTCCAGACGGAAAGAAATAATCCAGATTAGAGCAGATTTAATGAATTGGAAACTAAGAAAACAAGTTAAAAAATCAATTAAACAAATAGTTGGTTCTTTGAAAAAATAAACATGATTGACAAACCCCTGGCCAAACTGATCAAAGAAAAAAGAGAAGTTTCAAATTAACAAAATCAGAAATGAAAAAGGAGAGATCACTACAGACATCAAGGAAATTAGAAGAATCATCAGAGCATACTGCTACTCCAAAAACTTACATAATCTGGAAAAAGTGGATGAATTCCTAGACATATATGACCTACCAAAACTAAACTCAGGGCAGATTAATCTCCTAAGCAAACTTATCACATCAATGGAGAATGAAAAAGTAATCAAAAGCCTCCCCAAAAAGAAAAGTCCAGGACTTGATGGTTTCTTGGCTGAATTCTATCAAACCTTCACAGAAGAAGTGAAACCAATTTTTCTTAAACTACTCCCATCATTGGAGGCCAGAGAATACTTATGACTCCTTGTATGAAGCTACACCACCCTAATACCAAAAGCAGACAGAGATTCAACAAGGAGAGAAAAATTATTGGCCTATATCTATAATAAACTTAGATGCAAAGATCTTAAACAAAATACTTACAAACTGAATTCAACAATACTTCAAAATTATTACCCATCTTGATCAAGTAGACTTCATCCCTGGGATGCAGGCATGGTTTACCATATGACAATCGGTCAACGTAATATACCACATAAATAAACTAAATCATAAGAACCACACGATCATCTCAATTGATGCAGAGAAGGCTTTTGACAAAAACAACACCACTTCATGATCTAAACACTGGAAAGAATAGGCATGGATGGTTTATATCTCAACACAATGAAGGCCTATATATAATGCTCCTTAAAACCCAAATAATATTTAATGGGGAAAAATACAAGGAGTTCACTCTGAGATCGGGAACAAGACAGGGTGTCCACTCTCACTACTGCTCTTCAACATAGTACTAGAAGTACTATCCCAAGCAAAAAGACAGGAGAAAGAAATAATAGGGATTTGAATGGGAATAGAAGAAGTGAAGTTAGCCCTATTTGCAGATGACATGACCCTGTAGTGACCTGAAGTCTCCATCCCAAAAATTCTGGAGGTGATAAATTCCTTTATCAAAGTGGCAGGATTCAAAATCAATGCAAAAAAATCAGTAGCTTTTCTATATGAAAAGGAAAAATATACCAAGGATGAAATCAGTGAAGCTGTCTAGTTTTCAAGAGCAACAAAAAATTTAAATACCTTGGAATAATGCTAACAAAGAATGTGAATGAATTATGTAATAAAAACATGAATACATTCAAGAAAGAAATAGAGGATTTGAGAAGGAAAGACCTCCCATGCTCCTGGAGATGTAGAATTAATATCATGAAAATGGCAATTCTGCCAAAAGCAATATACATATTTAATGAAATACCTTTAAAAATACCAGCATCATTCTTCACAGAGATTGAAAAAAATATCTGAAAATTCATATGGAATGGCAGAAGGCCTCAGGTTTCCAAACATATCCTCACAAAAGAAACATCTCTGGTGATATCACCATACCTGATGGAAAGCTATGTTTCAAAGGCATAGTGACAAAAACAGCATGGTACTGGAATAAAAACAGAAACATAGACCAGTGGAAGACCCAGATCATGGGGCAAGCAACTACAGCTGCTTGATCTTTGACTAAGGTGCCAATAATGTAGACTGGAGAAAAGACAGCATCTTCAACAAATGGTGTTAGACAAATTGGATAACCATAAGTAGAAAAATGAAATCCCACTCATTTCTCCATACACAAAAATCAAGTCCAAATGGATTAAGGACCTCAATATAAGACCTGAAACTCTTCAACTACAGGAGACACTCTCCATGATACAGGACTGGGAAAGGACTTCCTGAACAAAACCCCAGTAGCCAAGGAAATTAAACAATGAGATGCCATGGAGCTAAAAAGCTTTTGCACAGATATACATATCATAAGCAGAGCCAATACATTACCCACTGAATGGAAGAAAATTTTCCAGCTATACCACTGACAGAAGCCTAATATCTAGAATCTATAAAGGACTCAAAAAACAAACAACAATAAAAAAATCAAACAACCCACTCCAAAAAGTGGGGCAGAGAACTAAATAGGGATTTCTCAGAAGAAGAATTATAAATGACTAACACACACTTAAGAAAATGTTCAATATCCCTAACAATTAGGGAAATGCAAACTAAAACAACCATACTAAGGATAGCAAACATTAAAAAAATCAAATAAAAAATATTGGTGAGGCTGTGGAGACATAGTAACACTCATTCACTGTTGGTGGGAATGTAAGCTGGTACAACCACTGTGGAAATCAATTTGGAGACTCCTAAAAAGGATGAATAAAGAGTTACCAAGAGACCCTGTTATTCCCTTATTGGGCATTTATGCTAAAAGCTCCACATCTCAGTTCAGAAGTATTTGCTCAAACATATTTATAGCTGCTCAGTTAATAATAGCTAAAAACTGGAATCAACCCAGGTGCCTATCATTGGATAAACAGTAACCAATAGGTGGTATATCTACATAATGGAATTATACTCAGCAGTTAGAAAAAAAATGACACATTGAAATTTGTAGAAAAATGGTCAAACTTGGAACAGATCATTTTAAGTGAACTCACACAATCATGGAAAGACAACCATTGCATGATCTCACTCACCTTCAGTTCCAAACCTGGATCAGCCCAAGTTGCAGACATAACTGAATGACATCTTGAAGCTTAGACAATAGGGAGGGTAGGGCTTGAGAGAAGGGAAAGGTACGGAGGGCACAAACTGAACACAAATTAAACTGGTACCATATAATTGTATATCCTGGAAGTCAGACTAAAAGGTGGAACCCTCAAGAGGACCTTAGGAGGAGCACCTGAATCAAAGGGACCTGGAGAGAGCAAGACAAACCAAACTTCAAATTTCTCCTGTTTCTCTTTCTTCTCTGGCTTTTTCTTTTTTCTTTTCCCTTGGAGATAGTCTATAATTCCCTGTACCAGGATGTGGTTTACATCCACAACAAGCTCCTGATCTTAGAAACCTACTAGATCTCCCAAAACAAACAAGACATACTTCTGTCAGAGCATTTGATTACCCACCAGAGGTTAATGGTAAGACCCTACTGCTGAAGACACCAAATGCTGTTGGCATGGACCATGGAGAGACCTGGTTGGAATCCAGAGGAGAGCCAGTTCCCAGACAATTAGCCCATCTAGTGCTGGAAGGTGCTACATGAGCTGCAGGGGGAAAGTTGCCAACATCTCTCCAACCAGCACAAAGTCTAAGTGACTCAGAAGCAAACAACCTGACGAGATGCTCACACGCATGCAATAGTGGCACACAGCCATAGTGGGTAACCAACTGCTCTTGGATTGGCTAACATATCCACTCAGTGGAAGGAAAACCATATCTGGAACTGGGAAACAAGTCAGATTCATATACAGATAATGATTCTGCTTTCCATTGTCAAGCTCCCACTAACCTTAGACTATAAGAGTGTCTAAACCCTTTCAATACCATCTAAATTAATAATGGTTATCCCATTTAACTGGCACTGACTTCACTCTCCATTGGAGAATCTGCTTCTCTTTTTCAGGTGGGAACTGGACCTGAGGATATAAACAACCCAGCACACTCCATCCAGGTCCCAGCTGAAACCACATAGTAATTTGGGGAAATGAGCAAGGGTGCTGCTTTCTTAATTAAGCTGATATCAGCAAAAGGATGATGGAGAAAGGTACTGAGGACACTCAACACCTACCAAATCAGAGATCCAGATGCTCCTAAGTGCCCAGCACTGACATAGACTTAAAATGCTCCCAGCATGGCTCAGGAAATTTTGTGGAAGAGGGGGCAGAAAGATTGTTAGAGGCATATATTGGGACATTTTGCACACAGACATTGCCTCTCACCCCACCCCACCCCAGAATTCATGACCCATAATCGCCATGGGGTTGACCTGCATCCCCAATGAGGAAGGCCTCATCAGACAAGGGGCAGGGAGGAGGGAAATGATGGTCCCAACATGTGATGTTTACATACTAAATATGTCTATATCTAATAATATAAATAGTTAAAGAAATAAATAAATAATTTATCTAGAAAATGCTATGTTATTTGTCTACATATAATTATAATAATTATTATTATTACTATTATTTTGCTCTTTGAGACAGAGTTTCATGTATTGCAGGTTGGTCTCTTTGTGTAGCTAAGCATGACCTTGAACTTCTCATCCCCCTTTTTTCATCTCTGAATCATGCATCATAGGTAAGTGTCTCACCATGATTGATTTTTCTATGGTACTGGATTTAGAACTCAGAACCTTATGCATGCTGGAAAGGGACTCTACCAACTGAACTGTATCTTTAGCCCTAATATATATTATTTTAAAGTTGAAACCTATTTACTTTGTAAAGAATTATTAATATTGTCGAGTGTGGTGGCTCACGCCTTTAATCCCAGCACTTAGGAGGTAGAGGTAGGAGGATCTCTGTTTTACTGTTCTGAACATATTGTTTCTTTCCTTAGCCCCATGTACAGGACCAATCTCAGTGTGTTTTCTTTGTTGTACCATATTACATTCCTGTTATGAATTCCATTTATTTCTTCTTAAATTTTTTTTCTATTCCATAACACCAGTAGAGAGTTTTGTTTTAATTCAAAAGGTAGCAACAAAGTTGGAAAGAGTCACATACATGTTTTTCAAAAAATCTTATATTTTCTTATTTTCTCTATTAATGTTGACTTGTGATATTATTAAAGTATTACCATACTGGATATAGGGTCAAGAGACTCCCAAATGAACAAACTTTAGGAATCTTCTTAAAAAATGATTTTTGATGTAGTGATTTATTTTATCTTTAGTTGTCAAATACTAATTGTAAATATTTTTGGAGATCTGAATTTTGATCAACATAATAAAATTACAAGACACTTAAAAGCCTTATAAGGAAAAGAAACACTGACCAATAAAAAATACTTCCATCAGGCTGGAGAGATGACTTAGTTGTTAAGGCATTTGGCCTGCAAAGCCAAGTTACTCAAGTTTGATTCCTCAGGATGTAAGTAAAGCCAAATGCACAAGGTGGCATATGCATCTGGAATTTGTTTGCAGTGGCTAGAGGCCCTGGTGTGCCCATACTCTCTCTCTCTCTCTCTCTCTCTCTATGTGCACCCCTATCTCTCAAATAAATAAGTAAATAAATAAATAAAATATTTTTAAAAACTGTCATACACTTAAAAATAGTTACATAAAAGCCAGGTGTGGTGGCACATGCCTTTAATCTCAGCACTTGGGAGTCAGAGGTAGGAGGTTCACTGTGAGTTTGAGGCCACCCTGAGACATGGTGAATTCCAGGTCAGCCTGGAATAGAGTGAAACCCTACCTTGAAAAACCAAAAAAAAAAAAAGAAAGAAAAAAAAAGAAAAATTCCATCAATGAGTAGTACTCAGAAACTTAGAAAACATATATCTTTTATGAACAAAATGCATTCAAAGTAAAGAAATGTTTTTAAAGAGGAATATATGGTATTATTTATTGTTATGTATGGGTGCATGTGATATAATTTTTATGTGCCAAATAGGATAATTTTAGCCTTCATTTTTGAAACATTCCAAAGTTGAAAAATCTATCTCAAGTCAATCTTGTACATTAAGACTTCCCTATACATTGTATTGACCTAATAAAACTTTGTGGAAGTTTTAGTCAGTTATGGCAATTAGACTACGTAGAATAAACAACATAGGCAACCTTACAAAGTAAGCATCTAAGTTAATGTCTTTATTCCCTTGTTCCCTCTCCAGCTAAATCATTGAATCTATATAAAAGATTCAGAGTAAATTTATTCAAATGAGTTAAGTCCTTAGAGGTTCTCATCAAATCCTTTCCATACTTGGGAATATAGGAAAAATGCCATTTGCCATAAAGAGAGTCAAGAAACATGAAGGAATAAAAACCTATGTGAATGAGTTTCTTTAACTCAGTTATTATTTCCACAATCTCCAAATACATAATCGCCTGGGGGCACCAACAGTAGATTACAAGAAAAATGAGTGAATCTACAAATTACCCAAGTAATTATTAGCTATCTAACTATAGAAATTATTTTTATTGTGTGCAATGATTCCTACATTTTTACATGTGCAAATAATATCACCGTCCATCTCTCCTTTAGTTTCTTCAGTAGGAAAGGACATTGGCTCAATTTATAAGGGAAAATGTGAGAAATACTATGTCCAAATTATGTCCTAGTGTAAAATGTGCACTTACATTTTTATTTGTGCACCAGAGAAAACCAAAATCAATAGCAAGTTGTTAACTCCAAATATTATTGAATGGTTTCTGCAGTTAGACAAAGACTGATAAGTTTGAATGTTAACTTACGGGAATAGATTATTCTTTCCCTGCCTATGTTTGCTTGTGCCAAACTTCATTCAGGCTGAAAATAATCATAATAATTAGAATTAGCAGAAGGAAAAGGCTGATGCTTCTAAGCAAGATGAAATAAATCTGCAACTCAAGTAATACTAAATATAAGCTCCATTAATGTACTAGAACTAAACACCTGAGAAAAGATAGTTCCTTGGTGACAAATACTCAAGTTTACATTACACAAGCAAGTACATTTTAGTAATGCATTATTTATAATGTATCTGCATGCCAAAGAATGTAAACATATAGCAAATTCATGTCATACATAGCAGTAAGTCTAACACTTTCTAAGGCAGAGAAAGAAGACAAATAAATGTTTGATTTATAAGAAAACATTAATATAATGTGATAATATAATAAGTGTTTAAGTTTACAATATTTTTTATTTTAAAATTCAGAAAGAACAAAGATACTGTTAGGGGCTGGAGAGATGGCTTAGCGGTTAAGCGCTTGCCTGTGAAGCCTAAGGACCCCGGTTTGAGGCTCAATTCCCCAGGACCCACGTTAGCCAGATGCACAAGGGGGCGCATGCATCTGGAGTTTGTTTACAGAGGCTGGAAGCTCTGGCGTGTCCATTCTCTCTCTCTCTCTCTCTCTCTCTCTCTCTCTCTCTCCTCCTTCTCTCTGTCACTCTCAAATAAATAAATAAACAAACAAAAAAAATTAAAAAAGATACTGTTAGGGGAACTTTAATTTCTTTTCTTTGTATAAACACTTTATTTTCCTTCTCATTTAGGAAAATCCAGCTATAGTATTTTTCTTTTTTTTTTTTTTTTTTTTTTTTTTTTGGTTTTTTTTGAGGTAGGGTTTCACTCTAGCCCAGGCTGACCTGGAATTCACTATGTAGTCTCAGGGTGGCCTCGAACTCACAGCGATCCTCCTACCTCTGCCTCCCGAGTGCTGGGATTAAAGGCGTGCGCCACCACACCCGGCCAGCTATAGTATTTTTACAGTTGCCAATGCTATAGTGACATGCAATATTAAGATAACCAAGTAAGAAATATTATAACCCTTCTAGAATGCTTATGATTTCAGCATGAAAGTTAGAAATTAATCTTGAAGTGTTTGATTTATTCTAGAATGGAGAAGAAAAAGGTGAAGGGAATGTTGTTTCTATCAGAAAATGTGAAGCTTGGATAGAGAAATGGAGGTAGAGTACTTGTAAAAGGGTGCTTTGGGTCTAGGAAAGTCCATGAACCCCAAACCTTGGTTGTTTTTAATTTTAATCAAAGAACTGAATAAAAAAGAAGACTGAGAAGGATAATTATGAAATTATTATATTTACGGAGGAAATCACAGAGCCAAGGCAAATGCCTCATATGGCATCAGGGATCTCCCTGGCCAACAACTCACTGGAAGATATCCATCCCTGGCACTGAAAATTTTATATCCACAATCTATGGCTCCTGAGTTGTCCAAAAAAGTAGGATTACATATGTTAAGTTTATATCCTCTTAGATTTTCATTAGCTGTCCCTCCACCATTCCTTTACTCAATCCCTTCCCCAGACCACATTTTGGGCCTTTACACCCCCATTAATCTATTCTTCTACTTACAGATATACAATACCATCCTATTAAGTACACCCTCCCTTCCTTTCTCTTCCCTTTCTATCTCTTTTCTAGATTACTGGCCTCTGCTACTGAGTTTTTTCCTTCTCACACCGAAGCCCAGTCATCTGTAGCTAGGACCCACATATGAGAGAGAACATGCGATGCTTGGCTTTCTGGGCCTGGGTTACCTCACTTAGTATAATCCTTTCCAGATCGATCCACTTTCCTGCAAATTTCATAGCTTCATTTTTCTTTACTGCTGAGTAAAACTCCATTGTATAAATGTGCCATATCTTCATTATCCATTCATCAGTTGAGGGATATCTAGGCTGGTTCCATTTCCCAGCTATTGTGAATTGAGCAGCAATAAACATGGCAGAGCATGTACTTCTAAGGAAATGACATGAGTCTTTAGGACATATGCCTAGGAGTGCTATAGGTGGGTCATATGGTAGATCAATTTTTAGCTCTATTAGAAACCTCCACACTGATTTCCACAATGTCTGGACCAGATTGCATTGCCACCAACAGTATAGAAGGGTTCCTCTTTTTCCACATCCTCGCCAGCATATATGGTCATTTGTTTTCATGATGGTAGCCAATCTGATAGGAGTGAGATCAAATCTCAACGTAGTTTTAATCTGCATTTCCCTGATGACTAGGGATGTAGAACATTTTTTTAGATGTTTATATGCCATTCATATTTCTTCTTTTCAGAACTCTCCATTTAGCTCCATAGCCCATTTTGTAATTGGCTTGTTTGATTTCTTATTATTTAATTTTTTGAGTTCTTTGTATATCCTAGATATTAATCCTCTATCAGATGTATAGCTGGCAAAGATTTTTTCCCATTCTGTATGTTGCCTCTTTGCTTTATTCACACTGTCCTTTGCCGTACAAAATATTTGTAATTTTATGAGGTCCCAGCAGTCAACCTGTGGCTTTATTGCCTGCACAATTGGTGTTATATTAAGAAAGTCTTTGCCAAGACCAATATGTTGAAGGGTTCCCCTAATTTTTCCTCCTGCAGTTTCAGAGTTTCAGGTCTGATGTTAAGGTCTTTAATCCATTTGGATTTAATTCTTCTGCATGGAGAGAGGGAAGAATCTATTTTTATCTTTCTACAGATAAATATCCTGTTTTCCCAGCACCATTTGCTGAAGAGGCTGTCTTTTCTCCAATGAGTATTTTTGGCTTTTTTATTGAATATAAGGTGGCTATAGCTACCTGGACTTACATCTAGGTCCTCTATTCTGTTCCATTGATCTACATGTCTGCTTTTGTGCCAGCACCATGCTGTTTTTGTTACTATGGCTCTGTAGTATAGGTTAAAATCAGGTATAGTGATACCATCAGCCTCATTTTTGTTGCTCAGTATTACTTTAGATATTCGAGGTTTTTTGTGATTCCAAATGAATTTTTTTTGCTTTTTCTATTTCCTTGAAGAATGGCACTGGAATTTTGATGGGGATTGCATTAAATGTGTAGATTGCTTTTGGTAACATTGCCATTTTCACAATATTAATTCTCCCAATCCAGGAACAAGGAAAGTTTTTCCATTTCCTAGTGTCCTTTGCAATATCTCGCTTGAGTGTTTTATAGTTTTCATTGTAGAGATCCTTTACTTCCTTGGTTAGGTTTATTCCAAGGTACTTTATTTTCTTTGATGCAATTGTGAATGGGAGTGATTCTCTGATTTCATTCTGTCTGTGATTGTTGTTAGCATTTAGGAATGCTACTATTTCTGTGTATTTATTTTTCATCCTGCTATGTGGCTGTAGGTGTTTATCAGCTGTAACAGTTTGCTGGTAGAGACTTTACGGTCCTTTATATATAGAATCATGAAATCTGCAAATAATGATAACTTGGTCTCTTACTTTCCAGTTTGTATCCCTTTTATGTGTGTCTCTTGCCTTATTGCTATGGCTAAGACTTCCAGTACTATATTAAATAAAAGTGGGGACAGTGGACACCCTTGTCTTGTTCCTGATTTTAGTGGAAAAGCTTTCAGTTTTTCCCCATTTAGTAATATATTGGCTGTAGGCTTGTCATAAATAGCCTTTATTATACTGAGATATGATCCTTCTATTCGTAGTCTCTGTAGGACTTTTATCATGAAGGGATGTTGGACTTTGTCAAATGCTTTTTCTGCATCTAATGAGATGATCATAAGATTTTTGTCCTTCATTCCATTTATATAATATATTACATTTATTGATTTTTGTATGTTGAACCATCCCTGCATCTCTGGTATAGGGCCTACTAGGTCCGGGTGAATGATCTTTTGCCATAGCCATGGCAAACTCGCCTGTGTAACAGAAGAAATGATGTTTCATAGGATGGGTGCCGAGGACAGAGGGCCAGTACTCCACGGAGGGATGCCCCCGGTGACCCCTTGGCAGTCGGCAACTGTGATGGTTCCGCCTGTCGTAGATAAGCCTCGAAGGCCTAGTTGCTTGCGTCTTTGGACATGTGTTTGTCTTATATTCTTGTTTTTCTTCCTTATAGCCCTTTCACAAGAAACCCCACAAACTAATCATAAGCCTATTTCTGTGACTGACGGGAACACTGAGAACAATCTGACTATTGGGGCAGCTCCACCGTTGATTCGGGCCGTTGAAGAAGTACACAATATAAGTAGAGATGAAAATCTATCTTTAGGGCAATTCCTGGATGCAGTAGAATAGAAGCAGTTATTCATTTATGAAAATGATACTAGTCCTTTGAAGGTTAAAATAGAGAGGCTAAGAGGGAACAGATATAGTGGGTGTAAAACAGCAGAGTTGGAATTATAAAAATTGGCTATTCCCACGAGAAAGCTCCCTGGAGGGTACATACAGTACTATATTCATTAGCAATGGTGGACAGCACCGCGTTGGTCATCCAAATCTGGAAGAAATCAGGCCTGCTTTACAGTACTGGTGGAATCATGGCTGGAAATATTTCCAGCCCTCTTGAGGAATTAATAAACAAATTACTCAGTGGGGAAAAATCATTAAGCCCCTAACTAAGAAGAAAAACAAACTACTTAGTAAAGAAATATCTCTTACTCAGTAACTAAAAGGTTAAGAAATGGAATTGCATACAGCTGTGTCAAGTTCCTAGGAACGCTGTAAACAGTGGCGTGCGCCACAAACCATGGTGTAAGACGTAATTCTTAGAACTAGCAGTATATTTCCTACCTCCTAACCCTTGATAGCTCTAAATGTCTGAAAACACTTATTGTGGTCAATGGTGCGAGACGTGCTTGAGAAATGGGTATTTCCTCCTTGTTAGCTCTGAATGTATAGTATAGAATGGAAAGTAGTTTAGATTGTTTTAGAATAATAGTCTGAGATCACTTGTTAATATGCCAAGTTTCCTTGTTCAATCTGTATAAAACCTTCATGAAACCTTCAGTAAATTACAGCAGCATATTCAACTTAGAGTGTGTCTGTCTGTCATTTCCTCGCCGAATCCCGAGTTCTCCTTGAGCCTTCGCCCTTGTTCTCCCTCGGTCCTGATCTCCCCGAGAGTCAGTCCGCGGCAATCTTTCTCATATATTTTTGTATTCTGTTTGCCAATATTTTCTTACGAATTTTTGCATCTATGTTCATGAGGGAGATTGGTCTGTAATTTTCTTTTTTTGTTCTATCCTTGCCTGGTTTTGGTATCAGGGTGATGCTGGCTTTGTAGGAGTTTGGTAGGTTTCTTTCTTTTTCTATTTCATGGAAAAGCTTAAGAAGCAATGGTGTTAGCTCTTCCCTGAAGGTCTGGTAAAATTCAGCAGTGAATCCAACTGGGCCTGGGCTTTATTTAGTTGGGAGATTTTTGATAATGGTTCGGATCTCCATACTTGTTATAGGTCTATTTAAGTTATTAATCTCATCTTCATTTAATGTAGATAGGTCATATAAATCAAGGAAATCATCCATTTCTTTCAGATTTTCATACTTAATGGAGTATATGTTTTTATAGTATGTCCCTATGATTTTTTGAATTTCTCTTGTATCTGTTGTGATGTTGCCTTTTTCATCTCTAATTTTATTAATTTGTCTCTCCTCTCTTTCTTTTGGTCAGATTTGCTAAGGGTTTATTAATCTTGTTTATCCTTTCAAAAAACCAACTCTTTGTTTCATTGATTCTTTCTATTGTGGGTTTTTTTTTGTTTCTATTTCATTAATTTCTGCCCTAATATTTATTATTTCTTCCCACCCACTAATTCTTGGTTTGCCTTGCTCTTCTTTTTCCAAGGCTTTAAGGTGAAGCATCAGGTCATTTACTTGCAACCTTTCTAATTTCTTAATATAGGCTGTTAAAGCTACCTCTTAGAACTGCCTTCATTGTGTCCCAGAGATTTTGGTATGTTGTGTTCTCATTATCATTTGACTCTATGAACTTTTTGATTTCCTTCTTGATTTCTTCATTGACCCACTCATCAGTTAGTACTATATTGTTTAGTTTCCATGATTTTGTGTATCTTGCTATTGATTTGTAGTTTGAATCCTTTGTGGTAAGATAGAATGCAAGGAATTATTTCAATTTTCCTGTATTTGTTAAGATTTGCTTTGTGTCCTAATATATGGTCTATTTTAGAGAATTTTCCATGTGCTTCTGAAATGAATGTATATTCTGCAGCATTTGGATGAAATGTCCTGTATATATCTGTTAGGCCCATTCCTTCTATTACCTCATTTAGGCCAGATGCCTCTGTTTATTTTTTTCTGGGATGACCTGTCAATTGATGAAAGTGGGGTGTTGAAGTCACCCACTACCACTGTGTTTGTTGTTATCTGTGACCTTAGTTCTAATAACGTTTGTTTGATGAATCTGGGAGCCACCATGTTAGGTGCATATATGTTTAGGATTGTAATGTCCTCCTGTTGGAGGGTGCCATTAATCAATATAAAGTGACCTTCCTTATCTTTCTTGACTGATGCTGGACTGAAGTCTACCTTGTCAAATATTATGATAGCAACCCCTGCTTCTTTTCTAGGCCCATTTGACTGAAACACTGTTTTCTAACCTTTCACCCTAAGATAGTGTCCATCCTTTGTAGAAAGGTGAGTTTCTTGGAGACAACAAATTACAGGATCCTGCTTTTTAACCCAGTCTGCAAACCTATGTCTTTTGGTTGGGTTATTGAGGCTGTTGATATTAAGAGATATTATTGAAAGGTGTGTATTTATGTTTGTCATTTTTTTTTTGTAGTCCCCATTCTACCTTTGCTCTCTTGTGTTAACTAGTATTTGAGTATTGTTTGTTTTTTCCAGGTTCCTTATTTGTGTGCTTTTCCTTCTCTTTGGCATGGAGGATTCTTTCAAGTATTTTCTGTACAGCTGGTTTTGTCCTGAAATACTCCTTTAGCCTGTTTTTGTCATGGAATGTCCTTATTTCTCCATCTATTTGAATGGATAGTTTTGCAGGATAAAGTAACCCTGGTTGACAGTTGTTATCTTTCAGAACTTGGAATATATCACTTCAAGCCCTTCTGGCTTTTAAAGTTTGTGTTGAGTAATCTGTTGTAATCCTGATGGGCTTGCCTTTGTAGGTACCTTGATATTTTTCTCTAACTGATTTCAATATTTTTTCTTTGGATTGTATGTCTGGTAGTTTGATTATAATATGGTGAAGAGAGGTTCTTTCCAGGTTTTGTCTGCCTGGGGTTCTAAAGGCTTCCTGTACCTGCATTGGCACCTCTTTCCCAATTTGGGGGAAGTTTTCTCCTATGATTTTGTTGAAGATGTCTACTATGCCTTTGGAGTGAAATTCTTCTCCTTCTACTAAGCCCTGAATTCCTATGTTTGATATTTTCATAGGGTTCCAAATATCTTGAAATTCCCATTTATACTTTTCTATTAGTTTGTCTTTCTCTTTGTTGGACTGTATTAGATCTGCCACCTGGTCGTCTAGCTTAGATATTCTGTCCTCTCCTTCATCCATTCTACTGGTGAGATTTTCTATAGAGTTTTTTATTTCATTAACTGTGTTCTTTATTGCTAGTAATTCTGACTGGTTTTTCTTTACTATGTCTAGTTCCTTACTTATGTCTTGTATTGACCTCTTTATTTCATTAAATTGGTGTCCTGTGTCTTCTTTGGTTCTTTTGATTTCCTGTTTAATTCCTTTGATTTCCTCTTTCATTCCTGTGATTTCTTCTTTGACTTCTTTGAACATATTTACAATCATTCTTTTGAAAACTTTCTCAGGCATTTCCTCTAACTCATTCTCACTGGAGGTCATTTCTGATGCATTAATACTTTTTGGTGGATTTATATTATCTTTAGTGTTTCTTGTGTTATAATGTATATATTTTTGCATCTTGAATTAAGTTAATGCTTAGATTTTCTAGTTAGCTGGATAATCTTAGCTGTATCAATCGATCTGATGTTATATATCTTCAGAGTAGGAGCTTAAGGTTTAGGTGTGGCTCTTAAGACTCTCAGAGTATCTACAAAGGTTTTCCTAGGGGTTGTGTTTGCCTGCTATGGGAGTATTCAAGTAGGCTGAGTGGAACAAAATACAGATAGATTCTAAAATTTAAGTAAACAATGTACACATTCAACGAAAAACAGCACCGAGTATTTATGCAAGAGAAGGTATTATAAGAACCAGATCCTCTGTCAACAAAGAGGTTAAGATTTATGGTCTGTTGAGGGTTCCAAGTCAGCTTGTGACCAAGTGAGACCCTTCCCTGGTGCAATCCCAGTTACCTTTTTGGATGATTTTGGTGTGTTATTCTGTGCTCTGCTTGTGTCCCTCTTTGGTGCCCTATGGCTTCAAGTAGGCTGGCTGGATCACTGGACTGCTGTTCTGTTTTCTGGAGCTGGGCACTGGATTTTACTTTGGGGCAAGCCAAGCTGCCACTGCCGGAGCCTCTTAGGCCTGCCTGTGAGGGCTCTGGATGCTCTGGATCTCTCCTACTTCTATGATGCCATTTTAATTTCTTATACACCTCACTTTTTAGTAAAAGTGTATATTTTGCTGGGTATTCTTTGGCTTTTTCTCCCCTAGGCTGCTTTGTTGTGGTCCCTAAGCCACCATCTTATCTGGAAGTAGGCCATATGTATTTTTGAGGTATCCCTTTATCATTGCTTATACATTTCTCTTTGAGTGTTCAAGACCAAGAAGATAGCCAAAATTTAATCAAGGATTAATTTTGGAGGTCATCAATGGCTCTGCAAGGAAGACTTTAGGGTCACAGGAGTAGTCCTATAGTTTCTCTGACACTGGTGTTGCCTGTTAGGTTGAGTCAAGACCATGTTGGCCAAGCAGTTTTCCCTTTTTTGAGGAATCCATGAGGACTGGTTTTTACTTTTTTCAGTATGGCTCTCATGTTTCGGACTGTACACCAATTTTTTTGTTGTTGTTGTTGTTTCTAGGTCTCTGTATCCTTCCTGATCAAGAAGATAAGTGTCTTACCAGGGGGCTAGTGTAGAAGTGTCCCATCATCTCCAGTCGCCTCATGACCTGGAAGTACAGGCAAAAATATTGGCCTTTTTAACTCTGATGATTCTAATTGGTTTTGGCTTTTACATATGTTAATAATACACTCAGAAAGGAAGTTACACCAACCTGGATGTATGTACATACACAACACATTTGATTACTGAAAGAAACCTAGTTAAAGGAAGGCAGAAGAGCTTAAATTCTATTTATCCAAACTTTTTATATTTAGTTGTCCTGTGTCAGCATAGGCCATATCTGAATTATAGAAAGTAGGCACATCTTAACCTTTAAATACCTAGTAGCTATAAATACAGGCAAATCCTGTTACCAGTCTTGAAAATAATACATCTAAACTAATTAATTTAACCTAGAAATTGTCAGAAAAAAAAAAACACAAGTAAGACAGTATAAAGTTTTGGCATCTGTGCTTGAAAACATCTTTGATTAGTCCAGATGCCTGTGTGAGTACCAATTATCCAGAGAACATTGGAAACAGAACCACAGAGCTTGAAATTGTTTTTACTCAGATGAGGATCATTGTTTGAGTATGAGGCTGTATCTTAAAGCAGGAAATATGTCTTAAGAGTTAATTTTGTTATAAGTACTGGATTTCAGATGCCACAGTTACTTTACATATAACAGAGCAGAGTCTTGTCATTGTTGAGCCAAAGCAGCTAAGCTCTAATACAACCTTTGACAAATCTGTTTAGAAAGACAAAACACTACTTGACAACCAATACTTTTAGCTTAATCTTGAATATCAATTGATCATACACATAATAGGAATTTTTACTAACATAACAGAATCTTATGTCTTACTCATGACTTAAAATTGATAAAGTTTAGGAAAGCAATCAACATATTTTACCTAACAGAAGGATAAAGGCTATAGTGACTGAAATAATATCACTTACCATAAGTGAATGAACCTAGTGATGACCATTTACTAGAATTAGCATAAATGAAATAGCAGCTATCAGTAAAGTCACAGTATCTTTAGGTATGAGTACCTCACCATTGAAAATTAAACACTTATCCATGAACCTTTATCAGCATCAGATTCAGTGTCTCCAATAGTTAAAACCTAGACTAATTTACTTTATTGAGAGTTTTAAAGGCAGTTTCTATGCCACTTAAACCATGAACAAATTGATGTCATGAACTGTTGGACCCACTTTCTCTACTGGTTAAAACCTTGTAATCAAGTAAACATATTTTAGATTTTATCCAATTAAATGTTTCAATGAAGGAGCCCGTCCCTGTGCAACCTTCATTACTGTTATGTTCTCCTAGTGATGTTTATCTTTTTCTTTATTTCCCTTTTTGGTCCTTCTTTATTTTTTTGGATTACCCATTAAAATAACTAGAAGTTGCCACCCAGAGCAATTGTTTTAAACTCTTATCTGGTTCAGCTACCAATTTTTGTAATTTTATTTTACAAATATCAGGTGTTGATGAAAAATTATATTTAACAAGAATTACCTCCTCCAAGGCATCTGGAGTTACATTAGTATGGTTTTTAATTGTCTTATTAAGACTCTGGATCAAACTAATGGGCAATTTTTGTTCTCCATATATTATATAAATGAGCCCAGTTTTTTTGAAGACAGTCTAGCAGAGACTGTTGGGGTAGCTTGGAAGCCAATTTTTCCATCTGAAATAAAGTGGAAGAAAGTGAAAAGAAGACTCTAGAGTCAGGTTATGCCCAATCTGGCTCACATTTCTTGTAGAAGGGGGGTATACCTCCAAACAGATTTGGGAGAGAAATTCAGGCTTTTTTATATCCTTCCTACAGGAGTCCTCACCCAAATTTCCTTGTTTTCTCCCCAAATGGGGACACATAGTGTGGTCTATGTGCCTCCTGGAGCAAAGGAAAGTTCAAGAGAGGATATTCATGCTCATCCTAAATAGGCCAGCTCCAAGCCCAAGTACCTCCAGCACTCCCCCAGCCCTGCACATGTCTTACATCATAGCATATAAGCAGTGCCACTGGCAAGATAGGCCCAAGTGTGAGGACTTGGGCATTTACTCCTGTCTTGACAGCCTAAATGACCTTTTTGGGGGTGGTTTCCTGGGACTGCTTTTTCTTCTCCCCTCTGTGGGAGCCTGGTATATGGATCTCCCTCATTTGTAAATGTTTCAGAATGCTCTAAGGACTAAAGGGTAACATTTTAAAGTTAATCTTTGCTTTTATTACCTAAAATATATGGATCCCACCCTTTGTTGTTATTAGAGAGATAGAGAGAGAGAGAGATGGGAGAGATCACTTGATGTCTTTTTATTATATCTGTTTATACCCTGATATACATTTTAGGGAAGTCTGATTCTTGTCTTATGTAAGGAGTTTGTAATCTGGTCAAATACCTTGACTCAATTTACCTAATTGAGCTTTTTATTTAGCAAGAAATTTCAGAGGTGACTTTAGGTGTTCAAAAGAAAAAAATTTATACAGAGAATGAAAGTTATATGCTGTTTGTTACTCCCTTTTTCTTGTCAGAGACAAGTGGCCATTTTGCTTCTGGACAGGGTCTGAGGGACTCATGGCTTAAACGTGTATGGGTGTCTGAGATAATAAAGGGAGAACTATCCCTTTTTCCAGAGTCCAGCTTGCCTTGGCTTTAAATACCATATAACAGTAAGCAAGAGCAAAAAGAAATGACAGAACACAGAGTCAAGCATCCTGACATTTCCTGTCTTATTTTGAAATTGTTTACTTGTTTTTATCTAGGAAGTTTATTTTACCCATTTGTACTACACGAAGTCATAGGGTCTTGTTTATGTCTGTTTAGCCTGAAAATTAGCTTTTTGTTCCTTATAAAAGGAAATTAGTTTTAGGCAAAATTTTGTCTTTTGAGATTTCCTACATCTGTTATATATACACACACCTTCATCCACATATTTTAAAATTCTTATATAAGTTCCACACAAAAACAAAAGCATTTTCAGCAAGCATTTTATGTCTAACATTGAAAACTTTCTTCCTAGTTCCTTCAATTATTTCACCTCAACTAATAATGAATTGTCTTTCTTATGAGACTATTAAGAGAAACTACACCAAATTAATCTCATTACCCATTGAAAAAAAGCAAGTAATATATCCTCAAAGGGTGAATTATTATTAGAAATTTATAGAGAAACAACCTCAGCAGGGAAACCTAAAAGTTCCATATTGTTAGATCACCAAAAAGCTCTGCATTTTAAATAAAATTTAAGAAGAATGATAGCCAGACTTGTCTTATAACACTAGTTTATATGCCTATAAACTTTATATAACACATTGATTTGAGAAGTCTGTTAATAAACTCCATGAAAGACATTTTTAAAAGTTATAAGCCTCTGAATACAAGAAAAACATGGCAACTATTTTGGGGATAATCTTTATCAATACCTCTAACACCTGGAAATTATTTTATTAAGAGTAACTAAGGCAAATTTTGTTTTTGTCTTGAGGTAGGCTGGCCTGGAACTCAGGCCAGTTGCCTTCTCCTTGGAAGTAATAAGACATTACAATCTTTTAAAATACCTGGCAAATTATAAGCCACCAGATCAGAGACAATTTTTTATTATTATTTTTGTAGTCAGTAAATACAGTCAAGTTGGTACCATTGTTAGCCTCCTCCCTGTCCTCCCCCCTCCACAGGGACCCTCCATTTTCGGGGTATATGGATTGTGCATTGTGGGGTTAGCCTTTAGTTTTGGGTAGGAAGAAATGTTTCTGTGTGTCATGATCCAACGTGTGGCTCTGACATTATTTCCACCCCCTCTTCCACAAATTTCCCTGAGCCATATTGGGTTTATATTAGGTCTGCTTCTGTGTTGAGTTCTTGGGTGCCTCTGTGACTCTGTATATCTGGTTTGGTAGGGGTTGAATGTTCTCTGTGTCTATCTCCTTCACTGTTGTGCTGGTTCCTGGTCCACCAAGAAAACAGCATTCTCTCATGTTTCTCCATTTAATCTTAGTTTCAGCTGGGGCCCTTTTGGGGTATGATGGGGTGGTTCTCTCCTTAGGATCTGTGTTTATCTGAAAAAGAGAAGGAGATTCTCCAATAGAGAGTAAAGTTAGCACCAAGTAAATGTGGTAATCATTGTTTTTCAGAGAGAATTTAATGGAGAGCGGGCTCATTTTTGGATATGTTTCTGACTTGCTTCCCAGCTCTAGCTATGGGTTCTGTTCCCCTGAGCAGATCAGTTAACCAAATTGAGAGCAGTTGGTTTCCCACCATGGGGGTGTGCCACTATTGCACTTGGATGAGCATCATGTTAGGTTGTGGGCTGCTAAGTAGGCTAGACTATGCTTTGCCTGGACAGATATTGGTAATTTTCCCCCAATCGCTCATGTAGCACCTTCCGGCACTAAATGCGCTATCTGGAGACTGACTCTCTTCCAGCTTCCAGCCATGTCACTCCATGATATGTGGCTGCTTACTTTGTCATAGCCAAGAGCGAGAATCAAACCAGATGTCCATCATTAGACAAATGGATAACTAAGATGTGGTATATCTACATGATGGAATTCTACATAGCAGTAAGGAAAAATGACACGATGAAATTTGAAGAAAAATGGTTGAACCTGGAACAGATCATTCTTAGTGAACTCACCCAATCACAGAAATATAATTGCTGCATAGTCTCACTCATCTACAGTTCCTAACCTGAATCTACCCAAGTTGCTGACATACCTACCAAGCATCTCAAAGACCGGACATTAGGGAGCGTGGGGAGGGAGGGGAAGGTAAGGGAGAGAGTGGGAACACAAAACTGGACCTAAATGGCAATGGTACCATAAAATTATACATCCTACAAGACAGACCAAATGGTTAAACCTGCACCAGACCCTTAGAGGGAACACCAGATTCACAAGACCCTGGAGAGGGTAGGACAAAAACTGACCATTATCGACTCCTGTTTCTGCTTCTCTGCCTCTCTCTCTCTGTCTGTCTCTGTATCTCTCTCTCCCTCTCCTCTCTCATCTCTCTCTTTTATATCTCTTATCCTTTTATTCCTTCTCTTCTTGGGCTTCTCCAGGCACCAGCAGGTGGATATCATCCACAATGAGAATTTCATTGCTTTCAATAATCCTCTATGTAGGTTGAAGTTGACCTACAACATAAACTCATTAATTATATTTATGATGTCATGTAACGAATTATGGCCTGTTTATATAAAATTTTAGCTCACTTTAAGCTTTGGCTAAACCTCATTTGAAAGACAAAGAAACAAAAAACCCTTGAAATAAGTGAAATATAATAAAAAGAACCCCAAATGTGTCTATAAATCACATCTTATTTACTTAAAGCCTAAGAAAAAGAGAAAATATCAGGCATGGTTCAAATTAAAATTATGTACTTATGTTACCAAGTGTCGTGGTTTGATTAAGGTGTCCCCCATAAACTTAGGTGTTCTGAATGCTAGGTTCCCAGCTGATGGACATTTTGGAATTAATGCCTACTGGAGGGAATGTATTGATAGGGGCAGGCTTATGAGTGTTATAGCCAGTGTCTCCTTTCCAGTGTTTGGCACACTCTCCTGTTGCTATTTTCCACCTTATGTTGGCCAGGGGATGATGTCCACCCTCTGCTCATGATGTCATTTTCCCTGCCATCATGAAGCTTCCTCATTGTGCCTGTAAGCCAAAACAAACCTCTTTTCCCCAAAAGCTGCTCTTGGTCGGGTGATTTCTGCCAGCAACACAAACCTGACTGCAACAGTATAGTGGTACCAGGAGTGGAGCTGCTGATAGACACCTGACTGTGGCTTTGGCCTTTGGACCTGATTTTTAAGAAGATTGTAGAAGGATTTGAAACCTTGGCTTAAGAGATGCCTTGCAGTGCTGTAAGTACAGCTTGATGGACTATTCTGGTCAGAGTTGAAAGGCCTGAATGCAGTAAGAACTATGGACTGTGAGGTTTGGCTTATGAGGGTGAGAAAGAGCTTTGCCTGGAATGGGCCAGCAGTTTGTTTGGGAAGCTTTCTGTTATGCCTGGGTCCTGAGAAGTTGTGCAGGGTTGCTTTGCATAGAAATGAACTGGTGTGAGCAGAGGGATATGGCACAGAAAGAAAAATATTTGGGTGAACTGCTGCCTGTTCAGCTGCAATTGAGAGATTACAACGTTTGAGATTGTGCCATCCAACCTGCACTGGGGCAACAAGAAGAATATAGACTCTTTTGAAGGGGTCTGAGTGCTGAAGGAATATCCTGTTCTTCAAAGTCTGCTTTATTCCCTCTTGGATTAACAAATTGGCAACCTACCTGGTACTGTGGAGTATAAGAAATGCAGGAAAGAGAGGGTCACTGAGTTTGTAACGCGGTCTTGTGTTTGGAAAATGGCCATGGGCAGTGTGAAGCAGGTTTGCTGGTTGCCTGCATGGATACCCAATGGGGCCATGGGGATGAACCGTGGATTGCCGGGGAGACCTAGAGGAAATGCTGGGACCACAAGATTGCTGTTAAAGGAAAGCTGCTGGCCCAAAGAAGTTTTCCAGGACTGTGTGTAGCCTAGCTGGCGTGGGGGGGGGGGGCATAATTGGAATGCCAGGGACTTGTTGCTGGTTAGAATTATTGGACTAGGAGATTTGTCACTGGCTAGAGTTGTTGGACATGAAGCTACAGAGTTTGATGTTTGCCCTGGCTGTTTTAAATCTTGTATTGGTTGAATATTTCTCTGCTATGCCCAATGTCATCTTTTGCAGTGTGCATGTTTATTCTGTGTCATTATGGGTTTTTTGAGGTTAGTTTTTGGTATTATGGCTCAGTTAAAAGATCTTGGATTATGGGGATGTATGAACATCACTGGAATTGATTAAAACTATGGGGACTTTTAAAGTTGGACTGAATGCATTCTATTTTACATCATTTATGGATATCAGTTTATGGGGGTCAGGGGCAGAATGTAGTGGTTTGGTTCAGGTGTCCCCCACAAACTTAGGTGTTGTGAATGCTAGGTTCCCAGCTGATGGAGATTTGGGAGTTAATGCCTCCTGGAGGGAGTGTATTGTTGGGGGCAGGCTTATGGGTGTTATAGCCATTTTCTGTATGCCAGTGTTTGGCACACTCTTCTGTTGCTATGGTCCACCTTATGTTGGCAAGGGGATGATGTCCTTCCTCTGCCCATGCCATCATTTTCCCTGCCATCGTGGAGCTTCACCTTGAGTCTATAAGGCAAAACAAATCCTTTTTTTTTTCCCCCCCCCACAAACTGCTCTTCATTGGGTGATTTCTTCCAGCAATGCAAACCTGACTGCAGCACCAAGCAATTTAAAAGCCATGTGGTTTTTAAATGTGGGGTCAGGCTATCACATAGGAGCCTTGAATTGGTGATCCTCCTGTCTGAGTTTTCCAAGTAGCTAGGATAATAGGCCTGTGCAATCAGGCTTAGTTCATTTTACTTTTTTAATAATACCTATATGGATAAATGATTTACAGTTACATAAAGACATATTTGTCATAGAGAACTTTAGCAGAAAATCATGGCAGTTAGCAAGCACCATCAGGCATGTCTTTCCCATTGTGTCTCTGTACTTCCTGAGAGACAGTGTGGCTAATTTCTCCCACCCAGTTGTCACAGCTGCAGGCCTCAGCTCCATAGGGAGGATGAGGGAAGTAGCAGGGACCCAGGCCTGTTGAAGAAACCTTTCCAGTCAATCACCCAGGCTTGGGATTGGTTGGGGAAGTTTTAGTCTCCCCATCATTTAGGCTGCCAGAGCCACACAGTCTCTGGCTAGCAGCTCCCAGTAGGTGTGGCCTCAAGTCTCCAACTGAAGTGGACAGAAACCTATTACACAGGAGAGGCAAAGACCAGAGCAAGAGTCAGAGCTCCATCTCCCCACCCTCCACAGCAGCCATGTGTCTTGTGACACAGTGGCTTGAAATGGAAAAAGGAAAAAATAACTTAGAAGCCATTTGTCTTAGAAGCTGTCTTTAGCTCCTGAGCTTCCATGTGACTCAGCACAACCAGCTTCCAGGTTCCAGAGGATTTCAGCCTTGTGGCTGGGGTTCTCAGAAAATCAACCAAGTGCATCTTCCTTCAAGATAAGCCTCACCTGGGGCTATCCCACATGAGAGCATGCATTTCAATGGGGTTATCTCAGCAAGGTGAAGCAGGACCAAGTGGGCCTAAGGCACAGAAGCCTAGCCAAATACAGTGAATAACAAGTGGAGGAGAGCAGTGAAAATACCTTTAGTCATGCTTCTAGCTTCATGTTCCCCATTTTCTCCCAGAATATAATAATCCTAATTTTCCTTCTTAAGGTACCCCTGGCTGTCTCGCCAACTGTAACAGGTGCTAGTGGTCCAGGAAAGTCCTTGAATCCCAAACCCTGGGTTCATTTCTAATTTCAATCAAAGAATTGAATAAAAAAAGAAGACTGAGAAGGGTAATTATTAAAATATTATATTTATGAGGGAAGTACAGAGCCAAGGAAAGGCACCCATGTTCCTAGAGATCCCATGTGGAGAACTACTGAAACTGAAGAGGGAAGAGAAAGTTCAAGAAGCTCCTGCTATGTTGGGAGCTGGAAGGGTAAAAGGAGCCCATGTAGAGCATAGGGGGCCAATGGTGGCGGGCTGTATTCTGGCTCTGGTGAACATTAGGGACAGCTGGTTGGTTTGCATTAGGGGCAGTCTCAATAAGAGGCTGAACTTGATTAACCACAATGTTTAAATACTATGAAAGACCTTCCTCCCAGGAGGGGTCCAGATTGTTTGTGGAAAAACAGGTCTATGGAAGTAGGCAAGAGATAAGAAGTCAGATCATCTTTGATTTCTAGCAAGTGAAAACTTTCTTGCTTTTTTTTTTTTTTTTTTTTTTTGCCTTCAGGGGTGCAGTCATCCTAATTGTACCACCCTCTCAGTTCTATTCCTCCGGACCCACATAAACCAGATGTGCAAGGTGGCACATGCGTCTGGAGTTTGTTTGCATTGGATGGAGGCCCTGGCATGAAGATTCTCTCTCTCTCTCAAATAAATAAAATAAAGGAAAAATTTAAAAAGAATTAGAAAAATCATTATGACACAATAACTTTTACTTCATACAATAAAGGTTTATTTTTGTGCTGGAGAGATTGCCTAATGGTTAGGGCACTTTTCTGCAAAACATAAGGACTGGAGTTCAATTCCCTAGTACCTATGTTAAGCCAGTTGTATAAAGTGGCCCATGCATCTGGAGTTCATTTGCAGATACTGGAGGCCCTGGCATGCTCATTCTTCCTCCCTCCCTCCCTCTCTCTCTCTCTCTCTCTCAATCTCTCTCTCTCTTTCTCTCCCTCTCCCCTTTCTGTGTGGCAAATTACTAAATAGAAATATTTTCTTAAAAAGGATTATTTTGGCCGGGCATGGTGGTGCATGCCTTTAATCCCAGCACTGGGAGGCAGAGGAAGATCTCTGCAAGTTTGAGGCCACCCTGAGACTCCATAGTGAATTCCAGGTCTGTCTAGGCTAGAGTGAGACCCTACCTCGATAAACAAAATACAAAAAAAGGTTTGTTTTGGGCTGAATGTGCTGACATAAACCTTTAATCCCAGCACTCAGAAGGCAAACGTAGGAGGATCACTGAGAGTTCGAGGCCACCCTGAGACCATATAGTGAATCCCAGGTCAGCTTGGGCTAGAGTGAAACCCTACCTCAAAAAGTACAAAGAAACAAAAAGCTTTACTTTGATTTCTATCACATACATATCTGATATTATTGGATATGATGACTGCAATGATAATAATAATTAATAGTAACCTGTTTTTTAAAAAAAAGAAAAAGTAAGCCATGGACAGGAGAGGTAGCTCTGCAATTAAGTAGCATGCCTGTAAAGCCTGACAACCCAGGTTTGAGTCCCCGGTGCAAGATGTTCAAAGGGGCACATGCATCTGAAGTTTGCTTGTAGTGACTAGAGGCCCTGGCACATCCATTCAATCTCAATCTCAATATCTCTCTCTCTCTCCCTCCTTGCAAATAAATAAATATTTTAAAGTAAACCATAATAGCTGACAGTGTGGTTCATATATTAAGAAAGTAGAAAAAATATTTTCCCAGGGAGAGCAAGCTACTTAATTATTACAACTACTTAAGAAAAACAGACATTCTGTTTAAACATCATTCATTATACAAATGGGTCTTTGAAAGTAGAACCACTGGATGCAACTAAGTTCATATCAGTGGCCAAAGAAGGAAACGCTACTGTTTATTCTGGACTATACAAATGGTCAACACTTCACATTATAAAACTTTTTTTTTGTGGGGGGGGGGATTCAAGGTAGGGTTTCACTCTAGCCCATGCTGACTTGGAATTCACTATGTAGTCTAAGGATAGCCTTCGAACTCATGGAAATACTCCTACCTCTGCTTACTGAGTGTTTAGGATTAAAGGCATGCACCACCATGCCTGCCACATTTTTTAAATAATATAATTAATCTCACAACTCTTAGAACAGTTGGTAAAATGTCAATAAAATTCCATAACAGCAACTTTTATGAATTGTGTACAAAGAGATGAAAATGATATAACAGTGTGTTTATCAGATAACTATCCCTGTGCACATCTTTAGTTTAAAAAATAATTCTAGTAATTAAAAACTTAGGACTAAATTCTCTAAATTTTTGCTAAAGGAAACATCACCACTATAGACAAAATAATTGAATTGGATAAAATTCTCAGACAGCTTATAATTAAAATGGGTAGAAAGTTACATTACTAAAGAAAGTTATAATACTGGTTACATGCTTTCTATCATGACAACAAACCAGACTGTAGCTAAAACATATTTTAAGAGTTAATATTTGACACTGGAATGTCAAAGCAGATATTTCTATAATTAAGCTAAAAATTGTCAGAGTGCTAACAGTAGATACATTGTTATTTCATCAGTAGTGTCTCTTGATACAAATAACTATTTATTTATTTTGAAGTACTGCCATTCTAACAAATGCACAGTATATCTCTTGCTGGGTTTGATGCAATTTTTCTTTGCTATACATTGTTGACTATAGCTACTTATTTAATTCTGTTTTATTTTTGCTAGTTTTACAAACTAGATTTAAAGCTGAGAACTACAAGTTCCACTTAACATATGCTAGATACCACAGTGTTTGAGAAGAATAAAGAACCTTTTTAAATTTAATGAATTCTTTTATTTAAAAATTAAAATATTTTATTTAATTTATTTGAGAGAGAGAGAATGGACATATTGCCTCTATCCACTGCAAATGAATGTCAGAGGCATGCATCACCTTGTTTATTTGCTTTTATGTAGGTACTGGGGAATATAACCTGGGTCTTTTGGCTTTTCTGGCAAGGACCTTAACTTCTAATCCATCTCTCCAGCCCTAATTTAATGAATTTTAATAAGATTTGGATGCTTGTCAAACTTAGAGTAAACATTACAGTAAATTCACCAGCTGATTAGGAGGAAAGATGTGAGTGTAAAGAGAATAAATTGGTGGGTGAAAATAAGTTATATCTAAAGTCTAAAATAAATGTAAAAGTACAAATCCTTACAAATAAAACCACTGTTAATGGAAGATATTTTTAAAAGGTGAAAATATGTTCCAATGCATTTACTGACAGTACTCTTCAAGTAAATACTTCTCAAAAAGTAATTTGCAGAAAAACTTTTTAAATAAAACGTTAAATTTGCTCAAAGTATTAATTAGTCAACCATTTCATTTTTCCCAGTTAAATAGCTAAGGGTAGAATATCTTGAAAACTAAAAGTGTTTCATAATAAAACTAGTTTACGGCTAGAGAGATGGCTTAGTGGTTAAGCGCTAGCCTGTGAAGCCTAAGGACCCCGGTTCGTGGCTTGATTCCCCAGGACCCACATTAGCCAGATGCACAAGGGGGAAAACATCTGGAGCTCGTTTGCAGTGGCTGGAGGCCCTGGCACACTCATTCTCTCTCTGTCTCTGTCTCTCTCTCTCTCTCTCTCTGACTCTTTCTCCCTCTGCCTGTCACTCTCAAATAAATAAATAAAAATACAAACATTTTTAAAAAACAAACTAGTTTATACTGAGCATGTTTAAGGAAACATTCCCTAAAATTTATATGTATATATAAAGATATAGATAGATATAGATACAGACAGATAAATAGATACATACATATATACATACATACATACATACACATGGCTGAAACCCAGTACTTCATACATGATAGGCAAGCACTTACACAGTGGGTTATACTCCCAGGCCAACCTATCTAATAATATTAAGGGATAATCACAACAATAGATTAGATATCTTACTCATGTAACTGGCACCAAGTGACATTCTCAAGATTTGCAGATAATGTACAGAAAAGACTGTACATTTTACCACTACTCTACCCCACTTCCTGAGAGACATGGTGGTGTCAGTCTGCTATGCATTTGAAAGTCACTGTTTAAACTAAGAAAATCAGAGATGTCAAATATGCAAACTTTTTTCTGATTATGAAAGTAAATGAGTGAGTTTCAAGCAACTGAAAAGGAAAGTGAGCATAATAAATGCACCAAAAATTTCAACACATAAACGTTAACAGCAGAAGTAGTGGCACTTAAATTCTTCAGCTGGTATTTCACCTCAAAACTACTATCATTCAAAGCCTTAAAAATATGGTCATGTTTAACATTCAAGGTCATGCCATTTAAATCGTCTACATACAGTGAAAAACTATGATGGCATGTCTCATAAATTATGCTCAAGCAGAATTGTCTCAGGCTTGTTCTGAACATTTAAGATACTTTATATATAAAACAATAAACTGAAGGGTTGGGGATCTAGTTCAAGCAGTATAGTCCTCACCCTGCATGATCAACACTGGGCTTTAACACCACTTCTGAAAAAAAATACAATAATACCAATATTTAAACATTTTTATCACTTTTGAATAAAATTCCACATAACGTAAATTCTCTGGGGGAATCACTTTTTATGGGGAGAAAAAAATTGATGTATTTTGGTTTGAACTGTATAAATTAAAGGAAACATGGAAGTTTAACTCATGATATTAGCCTGAAGTCAGTGAGGAAGAAAGTGTGACTCTTAATGAATGTGTATCTATTTCTCTTTGAAGGTGCATTTGAAAGGAGCTGTAGGAAGGACAGCAAAGTAGATCTTCTCTAGAGGCGAATTTCAAAGGACATATTTGGCCCATCTTCTACATGAGAAGAATTAAAAGTTTTTTGCCTTTTATTTTCCATTGTAAGTTATTAAATGGAGAAAATCAATCCAGGCTATGTAGGCCCCTGTGTGGCTGTCTGTAAGCTATCAAGAGTTGTAACGCAAGAAATGAAGGACACAACAGCCTGTGTATCCTGCTCCTGTGAACTTTAGTGGCAAAGTTAAAAGCAAAAGAGAAAGAAAAGAACCTTTATCAGTGCAGCTTAAAGATCTCAAAATTGACCAAGAAGCTTTCTTCAACTGGGCCTGATACATTAATGATACAATAAGCAGAATGTCTCATTTGTAATTAAATGGTTTGATATGGAAAGGCTATTATTATAGAGAAATAATAATTAAAATTATTGGCTATAAGTGTAAAGGACATTTTTCCTATACCCTTCATTATGGTGTGGGTTTAAACAAGACACCTTAAAAATAAGAAGGGAATCCTGTGAATCTGGGTAGCTTTTAAAAATGGACTTGAAGGGCTGGAGAGATGGCTTAGCGGTTAAGCACTTGCCTGTGAAGCCTAAGCCAAATAAATAAAATAAAAATGAGTAAATATTGTAATTTATTTGGTATATATTGGTGTATATTTTGTGGGTATACTTGTCATTCATATCTCCCATCTTCATCATAATTGATGCCCTACTTTAGCTCTAATTATGCATGTAGTTTCTGTGTATTGCCAAATACCTGAATGAATATTCAAAACTCAGTCTAATTAATAATTTAAAAATACAACTGCTAAAAAATCAATGCTTAAGTTTTCAGCTATGCTAATTTTTTGAGTATTTTTATTTGTGTCTCTATAGAAATATAACCACTGAGCCAATAGTTTCTTTTTTATTTATTTTTATTATTATATTTTATTTATTGAGAGAAAGAGGGGGACTGGTAGGTAAAGAATGAGCATGCCAGGACCTTCAGTCATTGTAAAGGAACTCCAGACGCATGTGACACCTTGTGCACCTGGCTTATGTGGGTCTTGGGGAATCAACCTGGTTCATTGGCTTTGCAGGCAAACACCTTAACCACCAAGTCATCTCTGCAGCCCTGAGCCAATAGTTTCTGAATGATTTCCAGCAAGTAAAATTCTCATGGAAAACCAAAAAACAGATGTACTATATTTGAGGTTCTAAGCTGTTCACTTTATTGATAAACATATAAACCTATCAATTACTTGACAAAGAAAAGTGCAATTTCAACAAAATAATAGTATATATTAAGCATTATAAAAGAGAGCACAAGAGGATTACAGATTCCTCAAAAGGTTAAAAAAGGCTATTTATATATTTATTTACTCATTTATGTCAACAATGATTGTTTAAGGGAATCATGAGTCTATGATTAATAGACCAATGGAAAAAGATTTTTTAACTAAATGTCTTACTTCATATGTGTATATTTTTCTTAAGTTCCAAAAGTCATATTCTTTCAAACAAAATAACAGAGAAATTGAATAATTAGGGACTACCCTAGATGAACTCATGGGTGGATATAAATAATGTCTAGTGCAATTCCCTAGCTTACAAAAGAATCCATGACATATGGTACTTTCAGCTCCTACATGAACATGTACAATAAAAGTAGCCTCAAGTCAACCTGCAATTTTGCTTACATATTTACACCATTATGTAATAGTTATGTGAAGAAAAGACATTTCATATTCATCTTAGTTTTATCTTTTGGACAATCACAGAATAGTCAGAATTCTTTTCCTTATCTAATAGAATCTCAATATAACTTTTGTACCTTCACTTTTCTAAATTATTTTCTGAATTTCATAGATTAAGTTTATAATGCCTAATAACCTCCCAATTTTCTCTTTTGCATACGTTATTGCCTGCTAATATTAAAGTTTGCCAAATCCCATGGAAGTGTATTGGCTTCAGCATGTAATATAGCATTTAAGATGCTATTATTATTGCAAACCTAATAGGACAATCATTCTCTTAGGAAGACACTACTAATCCACTTTAGCAACAGTGTTGTGTTAACTTTTGCAGTCACTTTCCACTTCAAATACCAAGCTTGTCTCCACAAATCCATGGTCATTAGTTGTTTAGTAGTTATCTGTAATTCTAAATCTGAACTTTACATTTATAATCTATTACTATTATGTACTATCATGGCCTGATGTATGTTAACACAATCCCTGTGTGGGCGTGTGTCTTCCGTGTGTTACATTTAGAAAATACCATAATATTCAACTACCAACTTATTCTTTACTGCCACACAATATTACTCTACATTGCCAAACAGCTGTATTTGACCCTCTAAAGTCATCAGCTTTTCACACTCAGGAAATCCCAATGAGAATATTTCATTCTATGACAATTGACACTTACAAAACCTTCCTAGACTTCTCATGTTTGCATTTAAACACGTTTTTTGGAGAATAATTTTATGCCAAGGACCATTGTCCTGAAGAGTGTTTCTTGATAGCAGAAAATGCCATAGGAGTGAGTGGTGATTCAAAATACAAGGATGTGCTGAATTTCACAGTTGAAACAGGACAAAATAATACGGCCAACGAACCCTTACACTGATATACACGGGCAACATCCAGCCGTCCATCCATGCTACATATGGAAGATGCATGATGGAGCTAGAAAAACATACACTATCACGTGAGAAAAGCAAATACACACTACTTTATTTTCCCCACTTAAACTTTTACCACAGCCTTTCTTCCCTCGGGACCACAATTTTCTTTCAAGCAAAGACAGTTTGTGGGAGAATTCAGGAAGATTCCAGTCTCCCCTAAAGTTCTCCTCACAGCCTCCACAGAGGCTCATCAAAGACTGGTTGGAGCTGAGAGAACCTGAGCAATAAGCAGCCAGCACCTCCTCCCATACAGGGCCTCCCTCCAAACACGCCCCCTGAGGGGTCTGAGAAGAGCCCAACCACAGAGGACTTCCACTCAAAGAGGAAACAAAAGCCTGGGGAAGTACTTTGGGAAAGAGCTGAAGCCCTAGAGTGCTTTCGCCGCCTTCTTCCTCCTGGCCTCCTCGCGCCGGGTGGCTGTCTGGGGGCGAGCGCCCGGCTTAGTCAGGCCGCACGTGATGCGCGGTGCCCGCATGACACAACCCTGGGCGGGGGGAGAGGGACCCGGCAGCGAAGCAGGGAAAAAGTTACGAAGGCGCGTAAAAGCAGTGAGGCCAATTTGCCCCTTTCCTTCTTTGTCATCCAGTGGTTCAGGGATCCCTAGGTGGGCTGGGGACCAAGATGTCTCCAGGCCAGCTCTGGAACCTCTGGATGCAGTTCTATCTTCTCGCACCGCCCTCTGCGCCTCCCAAACCCACTGGTGATGTCGCTGCACCCTCAAGTTGCTCCTTCCTTCCCCTGAAGCTCCTCGTCCTCTGCGGGGCGATGCCACTGACGCACATGCAATTTGCTCCCAGAGGTCTGAGGAGGTCTGGCCAGGCCAGACACCTTCCAGCGGGAGGGTCCGACTACGCAAACAAAGTTGCAGGGCACACCATGACCTGCCCTTCCACCTCTTCCCGCCCCTGGCTCGGGTCCTCAGCAGCGCTCACGCGAATTAACCAACCTCTCCGGACCCCACCCCACGCTGGCGCAACGCGCCCCCTTCCACAGCCGCTCCCCCCACCCGGCGCCCTCCGCCCAGGCGGCCGCACCAAGCTTGTCTCACCTTGCTTGACACACTTGAGCCGGAGGGGGTCCTTGCAGTGTTTGATCACGGCCAGCACGTCCCTGATGGTGAGCCCCGCCACGGGGGTCTCGTTCACCTCCAGCAGCAGCTCCTCTGACACCAACTTGCTCCCGCTCTCATAGGCCACTTTGCCCGGCTTCACCTCGCCCAGGTAGGGGAACTGTCCATTCTCGGCGCCTCCTTTCAGTTCAAAGCCCAGCTGGCCCTCCGGGTTCCTGCCGATGACGCTCTCATGGACTTTGCTAGTCCAGTGGCTTTTCTTTCTCAAGCTTTTGGACATGGCAGTAGGGAGAGTCGTCTCGGTTCCTGGGGTTCCTCTGGAGGGGGCTTGGTAGTGGGAGGATGAGGATGGAGGAGCCGGGGGCCAAGCGACAACGGTGGCAGACTTTGCCTTCCTCCCGCTCTGTTTCGTGCTTTCCCTTTTCTTTGGCTGGAGTGTGGAGGAGGAAGGGCTGGGGGGTTGGGATGAGGGGGACTGCTGGGTAGAGGTGGGGAGCTAGGGTGAGGTGGTGCTGTCCCTTGAATGACACTCAAGGCTGTGGCCCCGCAGCAAAGGAAGCTGTGCTGGCGGCGGCGGCGGCAGACCCAGCGTGAGCTGTGGCCGAGAATTGGCGAGCGGGTGGCGTGGGGTGCGGAGGAGGGCAGGGATGCCGAGGCCCACTCCTGCGCGCTGCGGTGGGAGCGCGCTGGCTGTGTTGTTAGCTGATATCCATGGCAGCCGCAATGGGAGCGAGTGCGTGCGCGTGTGTGCGCGCGCGCGAGTGTGTACTAGTTGTACTGTACTGGCAGGAGGAGCAGGCCGGGAGGAGGGGCGCGCGGCGGGTGGAGAGCCCGGAGGACTTCGCCTCGGTCTCTGTCCCTCCCTCCGCAGTTTGACCCGGTAGTGAAGGCGGAGAGAGAGGCAGACTGGGTCCGCCTGGCAGCCTCTGGGAGGAGGCGGGAGTCGTGAAGGAGGGGAGCCGAGGCCCGGCGTGTGGAGCCCGCCGAAGGGCCGCGAGCCCAAGGTGGATGTCGTTTCGGCCTGGGTAGCGCAGGGCCGCGCCCCGCCGCTGCGCAGCAGGACGCCCCGACTGCCTCCGTCTGTGCTTGGGTGGAGCTGACCCAGAGGACTCGGATCGCAGCCGCGAGCGCCGGGTGACCGCTGTGCGCACCCTATGGAGTGCAAGTGTAGGTGGCAGGAGGGTTGTGGATCTGCTGCAGGCGACGAGGAGCCATGGCCTGTGTTGAGGGAGGTCCCCTGTGGAAAGAGACTTTGCTACACTTCTGCACTCAGAAGTTCTCAGAAGTCCCAGGAGAAGGAAAAGTTAACAATGAGGTGTCTCCAGGCTCAGACTGCAGGGAAAAGGTGAAGGTCATCCCTGCCCTCAAGGCATGAGTCTGGTCAGGGCTGGGGAGTGGACAGGCGATCCTAGCCAACCAGGCCTATGGACTGACTACATTTGCCCTCAGTAGAAGTGGAAAGAAAAGGGCTGTAGGTTGGTGGTAGAGGAGGATTTCATTGTAGCACTCAGCCCCCATGAAAAACTGAGTAGTTTAAGCCCCAGGCAAGGGTCAGATTTGTATCTAATGAAAAAAAACCTTATGATCTGGCCCAACAACTGCTGCAGAGAAGGCAAGAAGCATCCCGGGGCAGGAACTGAAACTCTGCTTACTGCTCCTGCCTAGTGAGCTATTTTCCGCTTCTGCAAGTTAACATGGATTTTTCATGACAGCAAGGCACAAGGGTTGCAGGACAGCTAACTTTCACTCAAATGCGAACCTCGTGTGAAATCTTGTGTTTTTTGTTTTAAGTTGTTCCAACTGGCAAATGAATTTCATTTGCTTAACTTTCAAGTGATATATTTCAGACAAAAAGGTCATTCACTCACTCATCTCTTTAAATCAGAGCATGAAATTATGAGCACTTTAGATTCTTGATGTCTGAGATGGAGTGTGGGAGGCAAGCTGTACAGTTCAGGAGCAGACGACCCAAACAGAAAGAGTGGGTTTGAATCCAGACTTTCCAGGAGAGTGGAACTGAGTAAACTACTTGACCTTTCTGAGATTTACACTACATCCTTGTTCAACAGGGTTAAAATGCTAAGTGCAGCAGCTGCGGTGAGAACTCAGTCAGGTAAAGCATGCAAAGTGCTTGCCTGGGGTAGGCTTTAATGGAGGCTTTTTTCCTCTTTCCAGTCCTCATTATTTGAGGGAAAGGTCAAATTAGAGCAAAGCTGGGGATCTTAATGAAGGATTATCTGTTTAACCTGTGTCTTTTTCCACTTGAGGACTCTGGTCTCTAGTCAATTGGCTTTGACTGGTGAGAATTATCCCATGAGCCTGGGACAGTGCAGGGTCTAAAGCCAGAGGAGCTCAGGAGTAAGAAAGACTTCCTGGCAGAGCCAATCTCATCCAGAGAAGCTGGGCTCAGCGTTTAAAAACTGCCATTCTAAATAGTAAATAACAATAAAACAGAAAATGGATTTGTTGAATGCCAATTACAAATTAGCATCGATGGGTATATAATATTTAAAGTACTAATTGTATATCAGAGTTCTTCACTAGACCACATTAATTAATTCTTCTAATAATAAAGTAGATACTGTTATCCTGTTTTACAGGTAAGGAAACTGAAACATATAGAGATGAATTTTTTCACAAGGTTACACATCTATCCAGTGTGGAGCTCAGACACCCGTGGCTTGTCTCTGCACCTCCACTCATTGAACTCTACTTGTGCACTTACCATGTGTCACACAAAGCTTATATATACTGTGACCCAAATATTGGATCTGTTCCCCCTTTTAGTCACATTAAGGAACAAATTCAACCAAGAGTGTGGGTGTTTTGAATAAGAGCATGCCATTCCTCAGATTCAAGAGAGTCACAGTGCCCTGTGCTTTTAATTTATTGCTCTTCTGCTCCAAGATAAGTCGTTTATTGCCTGGTACTGTGATGAAATCTGTGAACACTGCTGGAAATGACACTGCTCCCCCCCCCAAAAAAAAAGTGGATCTACATGTTTCCAGTGCTTTTCTGTTTGTCCCCTCAAATGGTGGCTTTCTTGCCAATGGGGGAAAAAAGTACTATTACACACTCTAGGTAGTGTGGCCAGCTCCGAGTGTGGCTTCCCTTTGAGAGTCTCTGACTTTCCAATGGGTGCGTGCCTAGAATGTCTCTGATAGTGTAGCTGGTGGGTTCCTACCAACCCAATTTAGAAGATGCCTAGACTTCCTCGGGTTTCATGGGAAATTTTATCCTGGGATGACACAAACACCCATCTATTCATGCCAGCTAGGGCACAGACGACAGGACAAAGGACAATTATGAATAAACAAGCTCTGGTGAACTAATGAGTTTATTGGAGTTGCTTACAGAGCATGCAGAGCCTTTTCTTACAGGAGTAATAGATAACTGAAATTCATCTGCATGATAAGAGGTCTTATCCTATCCTGGAAGATGACCTCCCCATAGCTGCTTCTACTTAAAGGTAGCTGCATCACCCCAGCATAGGTGACAATTCATGGAGGATGCATTCCTGAAGCACACTGCACACCATGCTGGCAGCTCAGCTGGTCAGAGGGAGTCAAGCACACTGAACAACTTGCAGGCAGCTCAATTAGTCTCTTTCCCAAGCAACTACTTCCAGCTTATACAGCCTTGCCACACTTTCCATGACTTCTTGGCTTCCTGAGTCTCTGGAACTTCTTGGAAGGAATGTTTTATTTTCTAATTAGCATAACCTTTGGATGTGGTTAAGTGACCTTTAAGTTTCAGGTCTCTCAGACTTGACTTCTGAGTCATCAACTCCTTCTCTTCAGTTTGGAGGAATGTGATGCTGTGCAACAGGGAAAGGGGGTGTCAGTATCTTCTCTGACTGGTTATCATCAAATAAATATATTCCTTTTAAGTGGACTGATTTGTTTGCTTTAAGGAGATGATTTTTTTACAAAGATGAAAGCGAATAGTTGTGAACCTCATGTTTGCTCAAGTTTCTAATTGAAATTACAACCACTTTGTGATTTTTAAAAATGCTAGTTCATGGAATGGAGAGATAGCTTAGCAGTTAAGGCCATTGCCTGCAAAGCCAAAGGACCCAGGTTCAATTCCCCAGGACCCACATAAGCCAGGTGCACAAAGGTGTTACATGCATCTAGAGTTCGTTTGCAGTGGCTGGAGGCCCTGACATGCCCATTCTCTCTCTGTCTCTCTCCCTGTCTCTCTCTCTCTCTCAAATAAATAAGTAAATAAAGATAATTTTAAAAGATAATTAAAAAAATAAAAATGCTAGTTTCTGGCTATTTTAGTTACTTTTTTCTTGTATTGATGCAGGATTTTGGGGTTTGAGAGGGGTCCACCAGAATTTATGAACCTGAAGTTTTAAGTTCTATCCTACCTTTAATAAAGATTGACACAAGAAGACAAATTCTGAATTATTAAGTTTATTTTGGGGTAAATTACAAACTGTAGGATGTATTTAAGGGAGATTGGGATTTAAGAAAAACTGAGGCCTTTAAAGAGAGACTAGAGTAAAGCTGCAAACATGTGGACTTAATAGAAACTGAGGCCTTTAAAGAGGGATTAGAGTAGAGCTGCAAACATACAAGTAATCAAAGTGCATAATTATTAGGGCAAGCAGAAAAGTTCAGATTAAGAAACAATGCTATGTTCTCCAAGGCCAAACACACATGTGTCCAAGCAGAGATGAGAGAGAATCCAGAAACAAGGATAGTCATGACAAGAGAGAGGGAGGGACAGGAAGGCCTTAGGTTTTATAGGATCAGATTCAGGTATGCAAACCTGACTGGTTTGTAAATTTGGAGGGCAGACTGTAGGGCCAGACCACTTGGGCAGTTTTATTTAGATAGTGTGCTAGACTGCAGACAGCAGGGAATTCTGTAGATCAGTCTCAATCAGACACAAGTTCCATTCCTGCCAAGAGTTTCATTATGCTGGGGCGAAGTGGCATGTGGGATGGCATCTCCTGGTTCTCTTTGGGCCTCAATCTCCAACTGAAACTGCCTAAAAAAGTTCTCTTTCTCCTAACCTCCTTTAGTATCATTATATTTTCTTTATCATTATTGATTTTTGGATTTGATGAATTGGAGAGGGGGTATATGTATGTGTGTAGAGAAATAATTATATTGGGGCAGGAGAGATGGATCATTGGATAATGACTTTGCTGTGCACACATGAGAACTGGGGTTTGAATCCCCAGCGCAAGCTAGCTAGCTAAACTACCTGAATTGGTGAGCTCTGTGTTCAAGTGAGAGACCGTGTCTCAGTAGATAAGGTGGGAGCAATTGAGAAAGACACCCAACATTAGCCTTTGCCCTCTATATTCATGTGCACACATATGCACTCTCATACATGCAAACAAGCATATACACATGCACAACACAAAATCAAATAGAGAATCCTTTCATCACCTAGCATTCTATGTGAAGAGTACTATTCTAGATATTTTATTCTATTAAATATACTTAAGCTGGATGTGGTGATACACACCTTTAATCCCAGCACTCAGGAGGCAGAGGTAGGAGGATTGCTGTGAGTGTGAGTTCGTTTGAGGCCACCCTAAGACTACATAGTGAATTCCAGGAGGTCATCTTGGGCTAGAGTGAAACCCTACCTAGAAAACCAAAATAAATAAATAAATAAATAAAATAAAATAAAAGGAGGGTTAATCAAAACTGAAGATATTATGAAAAGACCACATGGACACCTACTTATTTGTTAGCTAATAAAATGCATACAATTTGAAAATAAAGAAAATTTTGGAAAATTTACACTGTGGGGTGGATATTACTGTTCCCAGAAGCCAAGGCAGTTACAGAAATATACAAGTGTCATGGGTGAGATACTTCTCAGTGAGTTGGTGGACAGGGAAACCCATGAGTCCCCCAAAATTATATAGGCTATTGCCAAGTCTCCTGGTTGCCCACCAATACCAGTCATTAAGACCTTATTTCTAAAGAAGTCACATGCTTCAATTGAAGTACATGATGACATCAAACTAGAACTGAGCTAGAAGCTTCATCTCTGCTGACTAGCTGTCATAGTTCTAGAAAGTGCTATGCAGCCTTTTGGAGGAGAATAATCACTAACAGTGTTAACTAGAAGTGGACCCAGCAAAGTACACATTAGCCAGCCAGGCAAGATATGCCCACAAGTGTGATAGTGGCATCAGTTATGGAGATAATCAACTGCTCTCTGAATGGGTTTGAGGTATACTCCAAGGGAAGGAATTCATGCTTGATATTGAAAATCTAGTCAAAGACCTATGGATGGAAAGGTGGTTAAGTCCTAGAGGCAAAGCCACTACAGGCTTTTTTGGCTAAATGGATACAGTATGCCCAAATTCCCCTCTAAATATTTATGTTTATGGCCATATTTTTTTACTGCTCTCACTTTTGGTTAGAGAAAGCTTCCCTTTTCAGATGGCAATAATAATGGGGAGATTCAAAACTTGTCAAAGTGCTGCGAAGAAGTGACAGGTGAGTATTTGTTCACTACTAAATGAGACATATCTTTCACAGCCTCTAAGACTTAGGTACCATTGCAGAGTGGGTGTTGGAAAGAATGTAACAGGTGAGTAGAAAAGGACATCAAAATAGAAAAGGGAATAGTTGGAAAGAAGAGAGTTCGATGGAGGGTGCCAAAGGGAAATCAAATGAGGGGTGTGGCAGAGGAAATGTAAATAGTTAAATAGAGATTTTTAATTAAAAAATATGCATTCAAAATTCTAAAAGATGAAGGTATGAGTCAATTCATTTCTTAGGAGCCTTCTACAGTGTAGATGTTTGAGACAGACACAGTTAATTTCCACCCTGAGTCACAGGGCTTCTTTCCTCCTTTAGGCACAGAAAGCCAGGAGGAGGGACTTGTGAGTTAACTTCCTTCATAAGACGCCTTTTGCAAAGGAATGTCATAGCAACTATAAAAGGCCAATCTTCCTCTAGTAGCAAGAAAATCTTAGGCATAATGTCCAGCCCCAAGGTGTCTCACAAGATTATGATGCTAGGGTTTTCTCTGAAGTCACTTCCTTTCCTATCTTGGTACTCTGGTAACTTACAGATCTTTCCTATCATTTTCCTTACTGCATCACTCATACACAATCTCAGGTTGTGATTCTAGGGACCCTGCTCTAAAGTGTTCATATACCTTTTCATAAACAAGGATGTTGAGGTTCTAATCTGTTGAATTGTGTACCACATCACTACCCTGAATACACGTAATCTCATCTGTTCAATTACCCACGGTCACCAATGCCAATGCAGTGCTAAATATTTCCACTCATGATTCTGGGCATTTAAAACCACTACCGTTGATAAAACAATGTGTGTGTGTGTGTGTGTATGTGTGTGTATGTGTGTGTGTGTGTGAATTGTGTGAACATAAGTGGTCAGGGAACCTGGAACATGACTGAATAATAAATATAAAAATTCTATCCACATTTTAAGAAATGTACAAGTGTTTAAGAAAGAAAGTCAAGGTACCATGGAGAATATGATCCAAGTTTGACATACCCACTGTTGGTGGGAATGTAAAATGGTACAACCACTTTAGAAAGCAATATGGATACTCCTTAAAAAGTTGACTATAGAGTTACCAACAGACCCAATTATTCCCTCACTGGACATTTATCCTAAAAGCCCCACACCTCAGTTCACAGAGATTTGCTCAACTATGTTTATAGCTGTCCAATTCATAATAGCTAAGAGCTAGAATCAACCCAGATGTCCATCATTAGACGAATGGGTAACTAAGATGTGGTTTATCTACATTATGGAATTTTACACAGCAATAAGGAAAAATGACACAGTGAAATTTGAAGAAAAATGGTCAAACCTGGACCAAATCATTCTCAGTGAACTCACCCAATCACAGAAAGATAATCACTTCATAGTCTCACTCATCTACAGCTCCTAACCTGAATCTACCCAAGATGCTTACATACATAATAAGCATCTCAAAGACCAGACAATAGTGTGGGTAGGGAGGGAGGGGAGGATGATGGTGGGAGTGCGGGACACAAAACTGGACCCAAATGGCAATGGTACCATAAAATTCTACATCCTAAAAGACAGACTAAATGGTTGAACCTTCACCAGGCCCTTAGAAGGAATGCCTGAATCACAAGGCCCTAGAGAGGGTATTCTGAAGACTGACCTTAATCTTCTCCTGTTTCTGTATCTCTCTCTCTCCCTCTTCTCTTTCTTGTCTTTATCTCTTTTATATTACTTATCTTTTTCTTTCTTCTCTTGTTGGGTGCTGACCTGTAACTCCCAGTACTAGCATGTGGCTACCATCCACAATGAGCTCTTGATCAGAGAGACCTACAAGGTTTCCCAAAAGAAAACAGATTTCTGCTAGAGTACTTGATGACCCACCAAAGGTTAGTGGTAAGACCCTCCTGCTGAAGACACTATATGCTGTTGGTACAGAACATGGAGTAACATGGCTGGATGTTGGAAGAGAGTCAGTCCCCAGACAGTTAGCTCATCCAGTGCCAGAAAATGCTACATGAGTGACTGAGGGTAAATGACCAATATCTGACCAAGCAACTTGTGGTCTAAACTACTCAACAGCAAATAACCTGATATGATGTTCACACAGGTGCAATAGTGGCACACCCCCATGGTGGGAAATCAACTACTCTTGATTTGGCTAAGTGATCTGCTCAGTGGAATGGATCCCAAAGCTGGATCTGGGATTCAAGTCAGAACAATACCTAAAATGAGTCCACTCTCCATTACCAAGCTCCCACCAACAGGGGGCTACAAGAGGACCTACACCTATTAAATTCTCACTAAAAAACAAAGGATACCCCATTTATATGGCACTAAATTCACTATCCATTGGAGAATTTGCTTCTCTTTTTCAGATGGACACAGATTCTAAGGAGAAAACCAGCCCATCACAGCTCAAAAGGACCCCAGATGAAACTAAGAATAATTTGGAAATGAGTAAGAGTGCTGCTTTCTCGGTGACCCTGGTATCAGCACAAGGCTGAAGGAGACAGACACAGAGAACACTCAACTCCTATCAAAGCAGATATACAGACACATAGAGGCTCTCAAGAACTCATCACTGAAGCAGACCTAAAATGAACCCAACATGGCTCAAGGAAATTTGCACAAGGGGATTGGAAAGAATGTCAGAGCCACATGTTGGGTCAAGATACACAGAGACATTGCCTCCTACCCATAACTGATGGCTAACCCCACAATACACGAGTCATATTCCCCAAAGAGGAGGGTCCTTGTGGAGGGAGGAGGACAGGGAAGAGGCTAACAATGGTACCAACTTGACTGTGCACACTGGGTACAAAACTAATTTTAAAAAGAAAAAAAAAATGTTTACCAGAGATTTTATGACAAGTTCCACATTTTACCAGACAGTTTCAGGTCCCTAGTGTGTGTTCATTCAAGGGTGCTCCTCATGCTTAAGCTGAACTAGGAATTTGTTTTGTTTCTTCCTACTTCTGTAACAATTTGACACAAAGGTACTCTCTCACAGCAATACATTTGTTATGTATACTTTGTGAGGTTGGAAGCGTAAAATGAATCTCTCTGGGGTTAGAAAAAACACTTTTGTTTGAAGGCTACAATCTAGACAAATTGTCATTCCTTTCATTCACAGCATCTGAAATTGCTGAAGTTCTTTGGTGTGAGATGTCCTTCCTCCAAATTCAAGGCCAATAGTCCTTGCCAACTCCTTCATAAATTTCATCACATTGATGACTTTTCTATTTCTAGGATTTTGTAATTATATCAGCTCACCCAGAAAATCCAGGATATCTCCTATTTTAAGGTAGCCCTGGGTTTAGCAGGTCTGAGAGATGGTGCTATGGTAATGGTAAAGCTGAGAGAGACTTGATTTACTCTATAGAAGGTCTTTGGCCATTTCTATTATTAAACTTCCTTTCACATTGCTTATTCCCTTCACAGAAAATACCAATCTACATTATGTAGATTTGTTGAATATAGTTCAGAGTTTCTCAAACTTTACTATCAAAATATCTGAAAATAGCATACTTACCTATAACCAACCCATAACAATTTTATTTAAGTCATTTAAGTCTTGGGTTTTCATCTAAAACTTCATACAGATTTTGGACTCTACTCTGTAGTTGGTCCATATTTATAGTACTATAAAAGTAAATTTCTCCAAGTGGCATTGTTTATCAGTTATTTTCCACCATTCTTGACCCATCACTGTAAGTTCATAAGTGTGCCCAACTTATATTCAGTATCTGAAAATGCAAGCCTACATTCTAGAGAATGTTTAAACTATATAAATATATTTGGAAATGTTTCAAAACAGATTCATTGGTTTTATCCAGCAGAGTGGAAAAAGAGAACAAAAAGGAAATACCAATTTCTGGTTTATAACATCTTATGTTGAACAGAAATCAAATAAAGTTAGTTGATAGAACCGTATTATAATGTAAGGATCTGAAGCTGAGAAGTTAGTGAGAAAGTGTTAATGATTTAGAATCCATAAATGCATGTATGGGTATATCTGATAGTCTTTCAAGTTATATGTATAGTGCTGATGCTCTTCACCTCAAAACTTCAAATATTTTGGTTATTATAGCTTGAAGTGTTTGTCAGTTATATCTTTATGACAGGGCCAGAATGGATTCATATAAATTGAGAAAGAGAACTGGCTGGGCATGGTGGTGCAGGCTTTTAATCCCAGACTTCTGGAGGCTGCCAGCCAGACACTACATAGTGAATCCAGGTCAGCCTGGGCTAGCACAAGACCCTACCTCAAAAAGCCAAAAGAGAGAGAAGGAGAGGGAGAAAGAGAGAGAGAGAGAGAGAGAGAGAGAGAGAGAGAGAGAGTGCTTCTGAAGTCCATAGAACCATTTTAGTTTTTCCTGGGAAGAAAAGTATGTACCACCTTCAAACATTCCTGCCAAGTTTTCCCCTTTCTCTCTATGGAGATAAAAGGATGGGAGAGGCAAATTTTTGCTTAAACCATGAGAATGTTAGATGATTTGGGTTGCTAGGAAGTCCTGAATGATGTGACTTTGGTTCTCATGAAACACATCTACATGAAATTCATGGTATGTTAAAACATACAGAGTAGTGAAAAATAGCTACTATAAGCAGTTTTATTTATGCCATTGCTGTATGTCAATTGTGGAAAATAAAAGTTTTGAAAAATCTGACCAGCTCCAGGAAGGAAAACATGAAAAACTATTTGTGTTCTGTGGCTTTATATTTACCCTAAAACCTTCAAACCACAGGCTAGAGAGATTTGCTCAACCATGTTTGTAGCGGCTCAACGTGTAATAGATAAGAGCTGGAATCAAGCCAGATGCCCATCACTAGAAGAATTGATAACTAAGATATGGTATATCTACACAATGGAATTCTATATAGCAGTAAGAAAAAATGACACAATGAAATTTGAGCAAAAATGGTTGAACCTGGAACAGACCATTCTCAGTGAACTTACCCAATGACAGAAAAAAAAATTGCCATATAGTCTCACTCATCTACAGCACCTAACCTGAATCTACCCAAGATACCTTACATATCCAGCAAACATCTCATGGACTAGACACTAGGATGGATGGGGAGGGAGGGGAGGGCATTGAAGGGGGGGAAACACAAATCTAGAGCCAAATGGCAATGGTACCATAAAATTCTACTTCCAAAAAGGCAGACCAAATGGCTGAACCTTCACCAGGCCCTTACAGGGAACACCTGAACCATAAGACACTGGAGAGGGTAGGATCAAGACTAACCTTAATCTTCTACATCTTCCCTCCCTCCCTCTCCCTCTCTCTTCTCTCTAAATCTTGTATATTAGTTTTCTGTTTCCTCATTTTCTTAGTGGGCACTGACCTGTAACTCCCAGTACCAGCATGGGGCTATCATCCACAATAAGCTTTTGATCAGAGAGACCTACAAGGTTTCCTAAAAGACAGACAGATTTCTGTCAGAGTACTCGATGACCCACCAAAGGTTAGTGGTAAGACCCTACTGCTAAAGACACCTTATGTGGTTGACATGCAACAATAGAATGGCATGGCTGGAAGTTGGAAGAGAGTCAGTCCCCAGACAGTCAGCGTGTCTAGTGCCAGAAAGTGCTACATGGGAGACAAGGGGGAAAATGACCAATATCTGTCCAAGAAACTCATGATCTAACCTACTTAGCAGCAAATAACTTGTTGTGATGCCCACACAAGTGCAGTGGTGGCACACAGCCATGGTGGGGAACCAACTGCTCTTAATTTGGCTAACTGATCTCCTCAGTGGTACGGGACCCATAGCTGGAGCTGGGAAACAAGTCAGAACCATATCCAAACATAAGCCCACTTGCCAATATCAAGCTACAATCAATCATGGGCTACAAGAGGGCCTACACCTATTAAATTCTGTATTAAAAAAGTAAGGGTTATCTCATTTGTCATGGTGCTAACTTACTCTCCGTTGGAGAATCTGCTTCTCTTTTTCAGATAGATGTAGATCCTAAGGAGAGAGCCACCCCATCATACCTCAAAAGGGCCCTGGCTGAAACTAAGAACAATTGGCGAAACAAGCAAGGGTGCTGTTTTCCTGGTGAACCGGATACCAGCAGAAGGGGGAAGGAGATCAACACAGAGAAAAATCAACTTCTACCAAATCAGAGAGCAAGAGCCTCAGAGACCCCCAACACCTCATCACTGAAGCAGAACAAAAATGAACCAAACATGGCTCAGAGAAATTTTGCGGAAGAGGGGGCAGAAAGAATGTCAGAGCCGCATGTTGGGTCATGATATGCAGAGACATTTATCTTACCCATAACTGTGGGCTAACTCCACAATGCATGACCCATATACCTCAACAAGGATGGGCCAAGGGGAGGGGGTAGGTCATGGATAAGCCTAATAATGGTACCAAACTGACTGTATTTGCTGAATACAAAACCAATAAAAAGAAAAGAAAAGAAAAGAAAAAAAAAACCTTACCACAAAAAAAGCTAACAACAACAAATACAAAAAATCCTTTAAAAAAAAAACTTTAAAAAATGGTTAGCATCATAAATTTTATGTTGTGCATATTTTAACATAACCAAAAACTTTAAAAGCAATTTAAAATGTGCTTATGGTGGTAGGCAATATTTCATACTTCGCAAAATGCATTCACCTGTCTGATCTCATGTGATCCTTTCCAAGCCTAGTAAGCAGTGGGCTGGAGGTTATCATTTCCTTTGGAGTAGAAGAGATCTACTCTTGCGGGGGGGAGGGGGGAAGGAGGGGGTGGGAGGGGGGAGGGAGGGGGTGGGAGGGAGGGAGTTGACACTTTCACAGCTGCTGAAAGTAGGTAGCTGCCCCATTGCAATCCCTGTCAGATCTCCGCTGGCATCCTTCATGGTGAGATATGATTTGATCCTTTCTGACCCTCTTCCTCATGGAGATGGCCACCTATGCCCTATTTTCTGCATTATTGTGTGCTCATTTCTACATGAGTTCCCCACTCTATCACTCACTCTCCTAACTTTGGAGACACACTCAGGGACCAAATGTTCCCAGGATGTCCTCTCAGGACTCCTTGGGAAATGGAGTTTGCATGTTAGCCTCCCTCAGCAACATGAGCAGAATTTCAGTGCTGCAGTTGGGTGAACCCCGACAAATGCTTGTACCATGTTTCCCATCCAGTTAGAGAACATTTCCCCAGAAAGCTTGCCTCTCCACCCCAAGGCAACCACTCTTTTTTTTTTTTTTAAGAGCAGAAAATGGAGCAATGAACAGCCACTTTCAATACACTAATTTTAAACAATTTTTGTTTATTTTTTTATTTATTTGAGAGTGACAGAGAGAGAAAGAGAGAGAGAGAGAAGAGAGAAGAGATAATGGGTGCACCAGGGCCTCCAGCCACTGCAAACAAACTCCAGATACATGAGCCACCTTGCACATCTGGCTTACATACTCTGGTGGTTTGATTCATGTGTCCCCCATAAACTTACGTATCCTGAATGCTAGGTTCCCAGCTGATGGAGATTTGGGAATTAATTCCTGGAGGCAGTGTTATTCTTGGGGGTGGGCTTATGGGTATGCCAGTTTCCCCTTGCCAGTGTTTGGCACACTCTCCTGTTCCTGTTGTCCACCTTATATGGGTCAAGAGGTGATGTCCACCCTGTGCTCCTTTTCCATCCTTTTCCCTGCCAACGTGAAGCTTCCCCTTGAGCCTGTAAGCCAAAATAAACCTCTTTTTTCCCACAAAAAATTATTTCTGTGTTTTAGCTTTTAAAATATGTCCTTTCATGGCTTTTGCTTTCACATTCAACATAGCCACAAAATATAATGGGTTAACATTTTCTTGACCTGTCAATGTATTTTTTCTTATCCAACCTTATGCAATCATATGGCTTGAATATCCATAAATAACTTTATCTCTTCTTTCTCTCTGCATTTGGAGCTTGCAAGTCTTCCATGATTAGCTCACATTCTAATAAACTCACAAAGGCTTGTGTGTGTGTGTGTGTGTGTGTGTGTGCATATGCATGCACACATGCATATTACTTCCAAGCATGTCTGTCTAGTGTTTTTTTAGACACTGAAAGAATTCAGGTATTTTGGTTTCATGCCATCAAGTGCTATATGTTTCTCCCAACTTCCCACAACTGACACTCTTTTCAAAATTTAATCAAAGCCTGCCAACCAGGGTTTGAGTCCCCAGTACCCACATAAATGAAAAGATTGGTGCATGAATCTGGAATTTGTTTGAAGCAGAAAGAGGCCCTTATGCATCCATACTCTTCTCCTGCCCCACCCTCTATCACTCCATGAAAACATATTAATAAAAATATTGTTTTCTCTATATGCTCACTAACATTTGTGTTTCTTAATAATCAGCTAAGAAAATATTATGAACTTCTACTTAGTGAAGTCTAAATCTATTAAATACATCTTGTGATCAAATGCATCAGTCAAATGCACTTTAGTCAAATTTATATATTTCTGTTTCTAAATCATCTTTCTTTCTGTACTGTTTTTCCCTCAGCTTTACAGATGTGCATCTTTATTTGACCCTTTTTATATTATATGTCTCCTTGACATATTCCTTCAGGTTTCCTTCTTAAATTTAAAAATTAGACTTTGTATTATAAATTATTTTGATATATCTATGATTGAATTTTAATCCAGTTTATTTTTTATTGTTTTATGTACCTAAAATTCAAGGAAGTAAAAAGAAGAAAGAACACAATAGTTCTGTCGTGGGCTTGATTTTTATCAATAGTGAACTTCACAGTATTTAGGTAAAAAATTCAGATAACAAGAGAAAAACTATGATAATGTGAAGTCGCATAGGTTCATAGAGAAGAAGTCAAACCATTTTCATTTTTTAAGTGTGACTGATTAGTCATTAAATCTGTGTGAGCTTGGTCAATAAGCATGAATGCCAACACTGCCATGGGTATGGCAGCAGTACTCACTCATAGATCATGCCCTTTCTCTCCTTCTTAATATCAAGCAGCACTTCTGCTTGCAAATGTTTTTTTTAGGCCCCATATGTGTCTACCCAAAGACAGCACAAGATACACATATCATTGTCCTTTTATGAGCTCTGCTAGTATTTTATGCTCTTACATTTAGTTTCTCCAATTGTTGTACCATGATCAATTTATAAGACTACCCCTACAAATCATATATATATGTATATATATATATATATATATATATATATATATATATATATATATATATATCCTTTTATTTCCTGAGTAATTCATTGGTCTTAAAATTGTCATATACTTGAACAGAACTAACCTATTCTAATACCATAGATCTGTGCTGTAAATTTAATCAGTATTTGCATAAAGTATATTTCACTTTTAGAAAAATAATACTAAGAGTATAATTCATATAATTCCACATGAATGTGGGATAACACTTTCCATGCTTGTTAAGAGAAATTAGGTATATTTTTACAAAAAGGTAGCAGGGGATATGATATTCATCTGTCATGAGTCACATATGATCTATATATTAAAGGACCCCCATTTAGTTGTGAATATTGGCTAATTGCATACATCTTAAAGTATTATAATTTAGGAATTGCCATTTTTTATAGCATTATAAACTTTCAACATGTATTTTAACCCAATGAAACTTTGTTCACTGTATTAGTCTGTGTTTAAATTTTTATTTCTCTTGTCAATTACAATAAATGAACTAAAAATTAAGATATTTTGTTTATTTACTTGAGAGAGGGAATGAGGCAGAGAGAGGGGTATAGGGAGTAATTGTGTATACCAGGAACTTCAGCCACTGCAAATGAACTCCAGAGAAATGCTCCACCTTGTGCATCTGGTTTATGTGGGTACTGGGGAATTGAATCTGGGTCCTTTGGCTTTGCAGGCAAACACATTAATCACTAGGATTAAGGAGATGTTTATATATATATATATATATATATATATATATATATGTAGATGAACAGATTACTGGGGGTGGAATGGCATATATGAGATCAGGGGAAGAGATTGAGCAAAGGAAGGGTGGGGGGAGGGCTAATAAAAATTTAAAAGGGTATGAATAAGCCATATGTAAATATACTATTTTTGTACAATGATACACCCAGAAGCCATAGATCGTTACTAGAAAAAATTCAGTACCATGAGTGAAATACCTTCTAGTAAGTTTGGCTAGGGAGGTCTCTGATGCTCCCAGAACATTACAAGCCATTGCCAAGGTTCTTGGTTTCCCACCAGGTTAGTTGGTAAGACCCTATTGCTAAAGACTCCACATGCTTGGATTCCTTAACTACTGAAAAATAAAGCTGGAGCTGAGCTGAAAACCTCCTCTCTATAAACCAGCTGACAGAAAGATGGAAAACACTATGCTGCATTCAGCCCTGTAGGAGAGAACTCATCAGTAGATATAAATAATAGTGGACACTGCAAGTCTTAAGTTTGGACAGCCAGGCTAAATGAGCCAACAGGTGTAATAGTGGCATGTCTATTATGAAGGAAACCAAATGCTCAGTTATTGAACTGAAGGCCTGCTCCATAGGAGAGACTATGTGCTGGGGAGGACATGAGTCCTAGGGGTGTAACTCCTGCTGGTGTCCGGTTAAATGCATGTATTATGCTCTCCAAATGGCTCCATCACTGCTCTTAATTTTCATGCCCATATATTAATGCTACTCTCACTTTTGGTAAGAGAAGCTTCACTTTTCAGATGGCACTGACATCTGGGATGACTCAAAATGCACCATAGGGCTGAGAAGTGAGAAAGGAATGTTCAACACTGAGCCATCTTTATCACACCTTCCAAGGCTCAGGGTCCATTGCAGAAGAGGTGGTGGAAAGAATGGAAGAGCCAAATGAAGGGTAGGTCTGCTTACAATGCAGTCTTCCAGACACAAAATGGCCTGGATATTCATGACCTCACAGTTAATCCACAAAAGACTCTAATAGGAGGAAAAGATGACAACATCAAAACAAAATTGATAGCAATTGAGAGGGGGAGGGGATAAGATGGAGAGTGGATTTGTGAAGGGGAAAGTGGGGTAGGGAAGGGAATTATCATGGTTTATTGTCTACAATTATGGAAGTTGTCAATATAAATTAAAATTTTAAAAAAGATATCTTTCCTTAATTTGATATAAAAGTGTTTCTAATTTGGTTTGTTTTATTTTGTTTTGAAATTGAATAAGAAAACAGCAAAAAGATCTGGAATATTTTTGAGTATGTGACCTTAAGAGTTCAAGGATTCACTATCATATGGTATAGATCACTACAAGATACTATGTTTTCTCTGCAAGACCTCCGAATTATTTAAATGACATTAATTTTTGAATATATATTCCTTGAATTTCTACATTTAAAGGAAAAGAGAAATAAAGGTATTGTAATTTTTTCTAGAACTAAATGAGATTTATTTCTTAATTAATTTCTCTAAAGACAAAAATGTAGGTTTCTCCTGAAGGATAGAAAGATTTGCATATGTGATATGTTTACTGATAATTTTGCATGAGGCATCCCTTTAAGATAACAGCATGCAGATATCTCTGAAAAGGTACCTTTTCCTTTTGTCATGTTCATTGGCTAGTAGTGAATGAAATCTCTCTATCAAAGAATGAAAGGGAATGTTGCCAGCTAACAGTTCACTGAAGTCTGTGCTATGCCAAATGTTGTTTAGCAATTTCCACAATTTTGTTAGCTAATTTACAAACTAAAAATCAAGGGATATGTGTTATATAAAGTTGTAAAACTGATATTTATTGCATACTTTCTTTTTTTTTTTTCCTATGTTGAAAGCTTTACATACAAAGAAATAGAAAGTTTAGTAGGGGGGTTGTAGATCAGCAAAATTTTAGTTGGATGGTAAAAGGAAGTATTTCTTAAGGAGTGTTTTCTTTTTCTTTTTCTTCTTCTTCTTTTTTTTCTTTTTTTTTTTTTTTTTTTTTTTTTTTTTGTTGGTTTTTGACCTGGAATTCACTATGTAGTCTCTGGGTGGCCTTGTACTCATGACGATCTTCCTACCTCTGCCTCCTGAGTGCTGGGACTAAAGGTGTGCACCACCACTCCTGGCTTAAGGCGTGATTTTAAAGCCAGGACTTGAATGATACTCAGTATCCAACTTTAAAAAATTTAGACAATAGATATTCTAGGTTCCAGAAGGATAATATTTATAATTTAAGGTGGGGTCATATTTTGTCAGACATATGTAATTTTCACTTTGATTAATTTACACATTCTATTGAAGTACCTCATAGGATCATTTTTAAGGGCTTCCACCATTCTCTACTTAAAAGTTAATTCTCCCTTCTTCCTCACCATACACTGTGCCAGGTATTCAATGCCCTGTGACTTTGTACACGCCCTTTCTTCAGTATTCTCATTCATTCATTCTTGCCCAATGACCTGTAATGTAACTCATCTCTGGAATTCCACCTCAGGCAGTTCTTCTTTTACAAAGGATCCTCTTAGTGTCTTCTGCCCTTCATCTACACAATTACTTAATCTTTGTGTTTCCATTAACCTACATATTGGGAAAATTGCCTCCCAATTGCTAATTCACAAATGCTTTTATCACATTAGGTGTAGAGACATTATTAACTACACAAAGTACACATGGCCCACAGACTACCTATATGAGATGCATATATAAAATGTAGTAATAGTAGCATAGTATTTACTCAATAAATTTCTATTAAGTAAATGTCATATTTTTTAAATTGTGACTAAATCAGTATAGCATAAGTCTCCAGAACATTTTCCTTGATATACTTGTTCTGATTAAAAGCCAGTATCAACTAGACTGTTTATCATTATTTCACTCAATGAAAGACATGAAACATATTTAAATATAATGGCTCATATTGGATGTTCATGAAAATATGCAAAATGGCTAATTTTTGACATATAATTTCTCATTTAACATTTCGTTTTAATCAGTCTGCAACCTGCATTTAAACACATTGGTAGAGAATTATTACTCCTTTAAAATCATGACTTGATCACACATTATGTGGCTTGTTTTTCTTTTTAAGTTGGAAAGTTATGTTAGAGGTATTCATTATGTAATGCAACATGGATTCTTGGAATGCAAAGGCTTTTCCAACTCCTAAATGCCTGGAAGGAGCAGAATTACTATAAAGGTGGGAGGAAGAGAGGGAAAGAGGAAGCAGTGTTTTGATTTTAAGGAAATTTTTCCTTTGGTCTGTTTTCAGTGTGAAGCCCAAGCACAGAAATCATACATGAAAAGTGAAGACAATCTGGAGGTTTGCTGTAAATCACATGGCAGTTTATAATCATACAAACTTTTTTAGGTGGAATAGCACATCTGCCACACTTAGCTGAGCCAAGAAGATCAAAGGAGCAGGTGAACCAAAGCTAAAGCTAACTTCTTTCTAGCTTCACATTTTTATTTCTTTCTCTCAGAGTCATTCAAGCTTAAATAATTTCTTTAAACTTTTTCTCATATCTGTGTACACATGAACAGGAGATATTTTCTCTTATACTTTGGACTTCAAGATCATGAGAACTGAGTAGGCATTAGATTTCCTTTGCTCACTATGCTCCTGTTATACCTTTGTTTCTGACCCTCAAGTAACTCAGTCATATTTCTCTCATTTACTCTTTCTGTTCCTTAAATATTCTTTCTTTGCTCCATCACACATCTGAGTTTTACTCCTCTAGGACTCAGGAGAGTTCACAAAGACTTTGTGAAAGCCCTTAAGTCTATGTCTTTCCTTTCCCTCTTCTACTTGTCTATTCTTTTGTTCATGACACTATTCCATGCCATTAAGAAATTTTAGTATGACTTAAAAATCACCTGTTGTCATAGCTCCACATTGCTGGGCTGAACTTCCAAACAGACACAGTTAATGAGAGGAAGAGACTTATTTGAACCTTACAAATCCGGAGAAAGTTCCATAATGGTGAGAGAGGCTGGACTCCCTTCACAGATCCAAGCAGAAAGAAAAACCAGCCATCACCAACTCAAGAGCAAAACCTGCAGCCAAACAGCAGGGAACTCAGGTAGAACTCAGACTATTTTGCATAAATTTAGGCTGGAAATCAGATTGCCCCCGAAATACCTTAGGGCTGGGATCCCAGTATCTGCCCCAGTGATACCTCTGTCAACAATGGGGTTGGGATTTCTGAATAAAAATATTTGGGCAGGAGAAATGTCTTAACGGTTAAGGTGCTTGCCATAAAGCCAAAGGACCCAGGTCTGATTCCCCAGGACCCATGTAAGCCAGATGCACAAGGGGGCGCATGTGACTGGAGTTCGTTTGGAGTGGCTAAAGGGCCTAGTGTGCACATTATCTCTCTGTCTCCTCTGTATCTCTTTCTCTCTGCTTGCAAATAAATAAATTCAATTAAAAATTATTTTAAAAAATATTTGAGTCAGCCAGGTGTGGTGGCCCATGCCTCTGATCCCAGCACTTGGGAGGCAGAGGTAGAGGTAGAGGTAGAGGTAAGATCATTGTGAATTGGAGGCCAACCTGAGAATATATAATGAATTCCATGTCAGCCTGGGCTAGAGCAAGACCCTACCTCAAAACAACAACAACAACAACAACAACAAACACATTTGAATCTTATCTACATCTGTTCATTTTGTTGGGTGTTGCTGATCTGCTGTAGGCTTTCTGTAGCTGTGGTATTTCTCACTCTGCTCTCTACTTTGGTCCTGGTAATTAGAACAGAACTGGTGCACAGAGGACATGGAGATGTATTTTAAATAATACATTACAATGATCAAAAAATTAAAGTATGAATAATGATTTTTGAGTTATCATCTTGTTGCTGGGACAAAATACTGGACAATGGTTCTTTCACAGGAGGAAGGGTTCATTTTAGCTTGTACTTCAAGGTTATGGCCCATCATGATGGGAAAGGCATGGCAGCAGGAGGTTGAAGCAGAGCTGGTCACATTCCACCTACAGTAAGAAAGCAGAGAGCAATGAATGTTGGTGCTCATCCAGCTTCCTCCTTTTCATACAGGCCAGGATGCCTGGAAATGGGAAATGCCTTAACAGCTAAGCTATCTCTCCAGACCCCAGCATTCATTTTTTAAAATTTGTTATAGTTTCAAGGATTTGTTGCATAATCCAAGTTATTTGTTGGGATGCCACTACTTATTTTAAATTAATGTTTATTTTTGGACCTAAGTTTATGTTCATGATTTTTGATTTTTAGTCTTAGAAAAGGCTTCCCAAATTGTGCAAGCTTCTGACTTCCCAACATTCTCATAGGCTTCTGATTTTGTGGTAAATTTTATCTCAAAATACTGTAAGGTCACTGACTGTACATGCAGTTCTTCAGTGAAAACTAATACAATTTACTAACGGCCCATATTCAATGTCATAAAGGATCAATTTTCTTCAATAAGCTTTCTTATTTACCAAGATTCTCCCCAAAAATGTTCTCATGTATAAATTAAGATAAGGTGGCCTATATAGTTTACTGACCTTTCAATCAGTATACCTCTAAAAACCAAAAAATAAAAATAAATAAAATAAAGGAAAAAATGTCTGAAAATCTGTCTGTCTTGATTAACAACATTAAAGACTTTAAGACATGCAGAGGAACTAAAATTTACATTTTACTGGAAGATAAATGATAATTTTTAAGAAGTTTACTGGGTGGGGTGGCTCAAGCGTTTCATCCCAGCACTCAGAAGACATCAAGAAGACAGTCACAAGTTCAGGGCTTTCTCTGGTTATATTGAAAGACTGATTCAATTAGAAAACAAAAAAATACATAATTTTTATAAATGCCAAAATATTTCTTAAGAAGTGATAGTTTAAATTTGAATAATTATATATATATATATATATATATATATATATATATATATATAATATTTTAACTACTAGTTAAACAAATACTGAATTTTAGATGGTAAGGCTAGCAGAGATATGCAAAACAAAATGATGAATGTTTCCTTGTTAGCTCAAAGACTTGGTACTATAGTATGCTGGTGTGGAACAAAAGAAGCTAAAAGTTGAACTGATTGACTAAGTTAGTGTAAGAGCTAATTTCTGAGGAACTAAAACATATCTTTGTCAGCAGATGGAAAAAATCCCAAAGAAGGAACTCTCCAGAAAGGACCCAAAGGGACAATAAGAAGGAAAGACAGTTTAGGCTAAAACAAAGTACAATGGAGTCATTGTTAGGGTGGCCTGACTACAGAAATGATTGATATGCAAATTGCCACATCTTGTTTGTTCACTTATCCCTCCCCTTGCCTATGAAAACAATAAAATGGAAATAAAATTTTAGCTCAGTTTCTGAGCTTCTTTGCACGGCTACCTCAAACTCCTTGGTCCCCAGTAGTAAACTCCTCTATTTTCACTCATACTGTTATCAGAGTGATCTTTCCAGAGAATTTGTACATCTCTGGTTGCCCCAATGAGATTTTCCTTCACCACGAGCCCAGTTGGTCCAGAAGGACTGCTGTTTCTGGGACCTCCTAGCCTACCAAAGGTCCCTGGAACTGGGAAGTGCAAGCCCATGATATGATTGTGGGGTCCCCTTCCAGGTTTCCCAAGGAGACTGTGAAACCCTAGAGCAGAGTTCCTGAGTGAAAGGAGACAAGGCTGCCTATACTTATAACTTGACAGATACTTAAAGGATAAAATGTGTATGTCTTCTATTTTCCAGATATAGCTTACATTGTCACCTGAGAACTAAACTTTTTTTTTTTGAAGATGTAATGATTTCTTTTTTTAAATTATTTTTGTTTATTTTTATTTCTTTATTTGAGAGTGACAGACAGAGAGATAAAGAGTCAGAGAAAGAGAGAGAGAATGGCGCACCACGGCCTCCAGCCACTGCAAACGAACTCCAGGCGCATGTGTCCCCTTATGCATCTGGCTAACGTGGGTCCTGGGGAATCGAGCCTTGAACCAGGGTCCTTAGGCTTCATAGGCAAGCACTTAACTGCTAAGTCATCTCTCTAGCCCAGAACTAAACTTTTAAATGCTAATCAGAATGAATTTCTTTGTTTGTTTGTTTTTTGAGGTAGGGTCTCACTCTGGTCCAGTCTGACCTGGAATTAAGTATGTAGTCTCAGGGTGGCCTTGAACTCATGGCAATCCTCCTACCTCTGCCTCTCCAGTGCTAGGATTAAAGGCATGCACCACCATGCCTGGTTTATCAGAATGATTTTAAAGGATTGTGTCATTCTCTGACAAGGTCTGCTTTGCTAACCATATATGTTCTGTACATAAATTTGTTTTGCTATCAGATATATACCATCTCTCTGAGTGATTAATAACCATATGTAGAAGCCAAGGTCAATTGGAAACATCAGAGATAAAAGGATAACCAATATTTTGATTCTTTCTCCCAGGTCAGAAAGCCATGAGAGATAATGGGACACTTGCTAACTTCTAGCCTCTAGTAAGTCACTAGTCTTCTTGATCAGGGAGGACACAGAGACCTGTATTTGCAATGGAAGAGTCACGTCAGAGGAAATTCAGCCCTGCAGGCTTCCCAAAAGAGGGAGAGCCACTAGGTCAGCATGGCTTTGACTTATCCTAGCAAATGACAATGCCAAAGAATTCCTCACAGGTCCCTAACCTCTCTTAGAGATCCATGAATGACTTCTGAAATATAATACATAGTTAAATTTTGGCTGCCTACATGGTCTTCAACACCCAGTAAAAGAATATAACTACATTTATTACAAAATAAACCAAGTCAGACAAATAGACTGCCCTGCCTGATGCTGGCTTACAGTACTAAGCTATGAACTCATGTCTTCTGCCTCTGCCTCACCCAGATTATTCAGCCACTGTTTGCCTTTAAAACAAAGATCCAAAGTTGTCCTCACTGATTATGTTTACCTGATAGTTATTGATTCGTATTAGTCCAATCTCACCTTGATATGTCTTATTAAAAGGAGGTATGTCATGAAGGACAGATCTCAGAGCTAAGTCCTGAAGTACATTTAGGGCAAATCTCTAAAGCCTAGCCCTAAGATGTAATAACAATGTAGAGTTCTGGCTGTGTATACTTGCTAACATTTGTGGTGCTAGCTGTTTGATGGTATCTCTGCTTAGATTTCTAGAAGTAAGACAGATTCTCTTGCCACTGATAAAATTCACAACACAAGGTGTCCCACCTACCCTTGGAAACTGGGCCCACAACTATCAGCCAAAAAATATAAACTCATCATACCAGAATCAATAAGTCAGTGTCCTCAGCCAAATGTAATAGCTAACAGATCTAAGGGGCCTAGTGGGTCCCCTCAAAGTCATGCTCTATGGGACATCTGCCCCTGCCAAAAGGACTGTGGCCTTGCTCAAGTCACAATGCTGAAAGCTAACTGGTACATACTAAGGACTTCAACATGAGATGCCAAAAAAATTCAGACATATGGGTGTCAGACATAGGCAGGGCACTGGATTAAAGCAAACCTAAGCTGTCTGACTTGAAGGCCCCAGGCTATGGAGAGGTGGCAGCAGCCTGAACTGCTGTCATATCTCTGTCATATCTTGAACCAGCAGGGGAACTCCTTTCCACTGTTCTTGGGGGTTGCAATGAGGCAGAATCCTCCTCCCATTCTTGGGGGTTGCAGTGAGCCTGGACATGCGGTCAAAAGCTTGGACCCCAAGATCAGCAGGTAGTAAGGCCACTCTCTCTCCAAGCAGGGGATATCTGGACATTTAGATAAGACTTAAGCTTTGCCCATAACCCTGTGACCTTTGGCCAGTTGCCTAGGAAACTCCTTATATGGTATCAGTCAGCACCTTTGCATACCTTCCCTTTGCCATTGCCTACATGCTGGAATGAATGTCCCCATATATTAATTAGGCATAAGCAAACAACCTTGTACATCCAATCCCCTTAGGACCCTCAACTGCTTATAAACCCATTTCCCTGACAATAAACCGAGAGCTGTTCACCAAAACTGACTCCCAGAAGTGATTCTGTCTGTCATAATATGCACACAACCTTGTTCTCCACGGTTGTCTGGGAAGCCTTCAAGGGAACTGCAGCCGGGCCCTGGAGGACAAAGGAACCCAGAGCTATAGCCTGAACAGGGAACCTACCAGACAGGACAGAATAGGTGAGTTCTCTCCCAGAGGGACTGGGAGATATTGGCCCATGTGTGCCCTTGCCCACACATCTTTGACAGCTGGCAGGTTTTTATTTTCTCCTTTATTTTTGGTCCACACCATTGCATGGGACCAGACATGACAAAATGGCAACTGACGTCTCTTGTCAGAGGCCACTCTTTGGTATCGACAGAAGGCCAGCCATCCTCCGCATGGACCCCAACAGCCCAGTGGGTGTTAACAAAAACCCTCTATCTATTTCTCTTCAACACACACACAAAAACAGTAACACATCAACCTCTTAAAAGCCTGTGGGGCAGGTCACTGGTCTCTTAAACTTGTGGACAGGCTCACTCCCAGATTTTTGAGGAATCCCCCATTTGCTAATCAACCTCAGGAATGTTGCCCTCTGATCATGGCATTTCCACTCTTTCTCTATCATGGGTAACATTGCCTCCCACCAAAAGAAATCACAGATTCATGGACTAAGAGCTCTCCTGAAAATTAGGGAAATTAAGCTCTCCCAGAGAGAGGCTATCTCCTTTTGGAAAGAAGTCCTCCATTTTACCCCCTGGATGATTTCTGGGGATCTATATGACCCAGATACTAGGACCCACATAGCTTATCTAGCCAGGAGATGGGAGTTTCAGGAAGAAACTCCCCTCTTTTCTCCCAAATGTAGCAGCTGTTAGGCAATGCATTAGCCCCCCTAAAACCACCTCCACTCAAAAACCAGATGATGGTTCTGATGAGAGGATTCCTGAGGAACAGCCAGTAGCAGAACTCAGTTCCCTTGAAAAACCAGTAGAAGAAATTAATGAAAAAAAGACCCCAAACTCCCCTACACCCATGCCCCTTTATCCACCCTTGCCACCATACCTGCCTCCCAATCTGGGCTTCCCCCCTCTGGACTCATGTAACACAGGCCAAAAGAATCATAACATGATGATAAATTCCCCTGGCCAGGACCCTCCTCCATCCACTCCCCAATTAAAATCACACAACAATTTTGTGAGGCCCAAGATATTCAACCAGGAAGTAGCAGCCTTTCCTGTTAATGTTCAACCAACTCAGGCTGGACCCCTAGAATGGTACCCTTATCAAACTGGTGACCTTAAAGAACTCAGACAGGCCATTAGGGAGGATGGGGTCCATGTGCCATGGACTAAGTCCCTTCTCCTGAGCTTATGGGGCTTCATTAATACCCCCTAGGACTAATCTGATATCTGTAGGTCCTTGCTGCCTAATCCTCTGCTCCTTCAATGGGAAGCTCTCTATAGAGATGAATGCCTCCAACAAGTAAAAAGGAACCAAAATCAAGAGAACATCCCCTGGGGATTTGATGAATTATTCGGACACAACAATTTCTCCACATGCCTTCAACGGACCCAACAGCCTCCAACTTAATCACATCGGCTCCTCGTGGAACCCATGGAGCACTCCTTTGTTTGTAATCCTAAAGGCCTCAGGAGGATGGAGGTTACTACAAGACCTTAGGGCCATCAAAAATCCATGCTCATTTGGGAAGCCCCTCAGACGGGACTGCCCCTTGTGTTGGCCATTCCAGCCAACATCCCCCTCCTTGCTATTGATATTAAGGGTTGTTTATTTCTATCACCCTGCACCACCAAGACCAAAAAATGCTTTGCATTCTCAGTCCCCTCTATCAATAATGCAGGACTTGCCAAACACTTTGAGTAGATGTTCAAGGTATGGCTAATAGTCCTACTATATGCCAAGAAGCAGTTGCTATGGCATTAAGGCCACAAATCAAAGCCTTAACATCTATCATTCCGTGGATGACACCCTAGTATGGAAAGACTCCTCCACCTCACCAGCCAAGCTAAGGGATCAATTAATACCTTCCCTCATTGAGGCAGGCTTCAAAATTAAACCAAATAAAGTCCAACGTATGCCACCCATTGCTTTCCTGGGGACAGAACTCTACCTCACCTCTGCCTGGCCTCTTAAACCCACACTGTCCTTTCCCCAGAAGCTTACATTGGCCTCTCTTCAGAGCTTTCTGGGGAGCCTCAGTTGGCTCTGGCCATGGCTTCCTATCCCCACCAGTGATTTACAACCCTTATTTAATATGTTAAAAGGTGACAAAGACCCACCCCACCCCCTGCCTCCTAGGCCCAGAGGCAAAACAGGCATTAACTAAGATTAATAACATATTTTCCAATATGGCACTTGCCCAGTACTCACCAGACAAGCCCGTTCAGCTTATGATATTTAACTCCTCCCCAAATGTCATGGGAGCACTATACCAACCCTAAGGAGTCCTGAAATGGCTCCACACCTCCATTGGCAGTGCCCCACATATATTAAGAGATTGATGCCCTCGTGGCCATGAGCAAAACCATGCTCTCCAAAACTTGGACAAAGAACCTGACACTATCATAACCCCCTTCTCCCTCACTGACATACAATGGCTATTTAGGAACCACTCCGAATTTGCCATCAGCCTAATAGGCTTCCCCGGTAAAATTGATAACCACTACCCTAATGAAAAATGGATTCCTGCATTACCCCTTCTAAAATGGTTCCCACCCTGCCTCTTTTCAAAACAAAAATATCCCCTGAGCCCCCCTCCCATTTTTATAGACAGGGGAAAGAGAGGAGCAGCGGTAGTTCCACACAGGGGATCAACCTCCCACCATTTTTAAAGAACGTCCTGACTGATCCCCACAATTTAAGGATCTATATGCCATCTATCTGGCACTGCTTGAGGACGAAGTCCCCTTTAATCTCTTTTCAGGTAGCATCTATGCTGTTAGTTTACTCCCCTGGCTTGCTTGCTCACATATCCGATTAGATGAAAACCCTCTTTCACCTCTGCTGATAAAAGTCTCCAACCTCATTTGCAATAGCAGGACCCCCTTGTTTGTGCAACACATAGGGCCTCACAGTTCCTTTCCTGGCCCCCTCACTGAGGGAAATGTATTAGAAGACCAGACAGCCTCCTGTGGAGACCCAGAAGACATCTTCCTGGCCACCTTTGAGAAAGCAGAAAAAATTTATGGAAACACCCACCTAAACCTTAAGGGATTACAATCATGCTTCCCTCTGATTCCCAAAAGCCAACTCCAACATATACTAAAAGCATGCCAGTCCTGTGCCTCACTAATAACACCTGCCCTTCAGATGATGGGAACCCCGAGGTCTCAAGGCCAATGCCCTTTGGAAGATTGACGTCACATATGTTCCCCAATTCAGTCATCAGAAATGTCTTTGTGACAGTGGATACTTACCCCCATTATATATGGGCCATGGCACAAACAAGAGAGAACTCAAAAAAACTTATACATCATATGTTCACTACCTTTTCCATCATGGGTGCCTCACATCAAATAAAAACTGATAATGGCTCAGCTTTTGTCAGTTCCTCATTCAAAACTTTTTGCATGCAATGGAAGATTACCCATCATACAGGAATCCCACATAACCCACAAGGCCAAGGTATAGTAGAAACAACACACCAAACCTTAAAAGCCCAACTTTAAAAAACAACAGCCCAATATCTATCTGCCCAACCTTCAGTTAGCCATGGCTCTGCCTACTTTAAGCATTTTCAATATATACAAAAACTCCAAATACCCTCCTATCACCCTCTACTGGCATACACCAGAGACTGCCCCTCCCATTATGGTGCGATGGTGAGATCCCTTAGGTGGAATATGGAAAGGACCAGATCCCCTTCTTCACCATGGGAAGGTAATTTGCCTGTGTCTTCCGACAGGACCAGCCCAGGCCCATTTGGGTGCTGGCTTGAAATGTCCAATTCTACCCCAATGACCAAAGAGATGGCTTTTCTGATGTTGACAAATCAGAGATGGAAGAAATGGAGAAAGCACCACCCCCACCAGTTGTAAAAGGGAGCCCCCTGAGGGGATGTCCATGACATCATGGATGCAGCCAAAGCCATATGGCCACCACAGGTCTCCTTCTCTTCCATTTTGTTGATGGCTTTAACAATCTTACATTCCAATGCAAATGTCTCTTGGGCTGCCTCTCTCATTGCTCCCCTCTACCATGGAGTATGGCACTTTGAAGCCCGAGAGACCTAGCAAGGGGTCAATAAAGTCATTGGCACAGGATGTTGCCCTACTAATGGCTGCCAAGAATCTGTCACCTTCCATAACTATCCTACGTCTTTGGTTTGGGTAAATAGCATGGCATGCTTTGCCTATCACCAAACCAACAAAGAGTGCCTTAATGTCCAGGACGATTATGGAGTATGCCAATACAATTACTGTGCCATTGACAGCTTTAGGCATCCAGACAATGTCTTAAAAGCCTCCTGGAAAACTAGAGAATGTACATTCTCCACACGAGACCCCTGGAATGAACACTGGAGGATAGGGGTAATGGGAAAACTCTATGCTAGTATCTACTACCCATCATCTCCCTCTGGTACTCTTCATATTTCTAGACAGTATATTTCTGCTTCTCACCCAGTGCAAACTACCCACAATATTCTCTCACAGGAAAAACAAGTCACAGAAAAAATACAAGCCACTATAACATGGACACAGTATATCCAATATGTAGCTGATTTTCTCCCCGTTACTAACTGTCCTAATGCTTCTGGCTGCTTCTTTTGTGCATCTCCTACTCATCCCCTGCTAATTTCAGTTCCTGTTAATGCCACCCTAGGATACCCTACATCTATAACAAGCTATTCCCAACCCCAGTTTACTGATATTCCCCTCTTTGATGCTGGTCAAGGTATGGTTCTCTGCCTGTCCAGCTCTAAGCTGACCAGAGCTGAATGCCTCCTCAGTATTTCCATAACCAGGACCACTTGTGTCAAGACACCTGCTCTCCTATAGTGTGAAGTACTAACTACCCCATGCATAAATATTTCCTCTCCCACTTATTTTCCCCAGTCTTAATTGTTCCACAGGTGTGTCTCTATGAGGAAGAAGGAGCCACCTATCAGCTCTGTCTGCACCAACTAAAAGAGATTTTCATTCAACTGCTGGTAGGCCTCAGCCTGATGCTGTTCCTAGGTACCTCCAGTGCAGCAGGAGCCACTCTTACTGGCCAAGCACTTCGTGGGAGACTTCTGAGACATTCTTGAACAGGCCATGATATCCACCACCGACAGCCTCAAATCTCTTCAGAGACAATTGAACTCTCTTGCTGGTGTGGTACTTAAAAACCATAGAGCCTTAGACTTCATTACTACTGAATATGGGGAGGACATGTGTGGTCTTGGGAGAAGAATGTTGCTTTTTTGTTATGAATCAAATATTGTTGAACAAGATGTTAAAACTCTCAAGAAACTCCACAAGGAGATGCTTGACCACTACAAGCCTGAGGACCCCGTCACCTGGTTCTCTAACCCTTTAGTCACTTGGCTTCTCCCAATCCTTAGCCCCTTCCTTGCTATAGGAACCCTATTATTTCAAATTTCTCAGACATCACATAACTAATATTTCTAAGGTTGCTACTAATCACATTCTCTTGCACCATCTACCCTATCTGAGCCTATGATAGACCATAAGGATTTCACTCAATATGATGCCACCTCCCCATTATAAAAACAAAGGGGGAGCTGTCTGACATAGGCAGGGCCCTGGGTTAAAGCAAGCCTAAGCTGTCTGACACTAAGGCCACAGGTTGCAGTGAGCCAGGATCCTTCACCCAATCTTGGGGATCTCAGTGATCCCAGACCCCCAGACAAAATCTCAGACCCTTAGATTAGCAGGAAGTAAGGCCACTCTCTCTCCAAGCAGGGGATATCTGGACATTCAGATAAGACTTAGGCTTTGCCCATAACAGTATACACTCATGTTGGTACTATCATTAGCTTCCTGCCTCCTCAGGGACCCTCTTCATTGGGGAATATGGGTCATGCATTGCGGGGTTAGACATCAGTTATGGGTAAGAGGCAATGTCTCTGTGCATAATAGCCCAACGTGTGGCTCTAACATTCTTTCTGCCCCCTCTTCTGCAAATTTCCCTGAGCTATGTGGGTTCATTGTAAGTCTGTTTCAGTGATGAGGTCTTGGGAGCCTCTGTGTCTCTGGATATCTGGTTTAGTAGGAGTTGAGAATTCTCTGTGTCTATCTCCTTCACCCTTGTGCTGGTACCAGGATCACCAATGAAGCAGCACTCTTACTCATTTCCCCAAATACTTTAAGTTTCAGCTGAAGCCCTTTTGAGGTGTGATGGGCTGGTTCTCTTCTTAGAATCTGTGTCCATCTGAAAAAGAGAAGCAAATACTCCAATGGAGAATGAAGTGCCAGATAATTGGGATGAACTTGTCTTTTTAGGGAGAATTTAATAGGTGTAGGCCCTCTTGTAGCCCACAATTGGTGGGAGCTTGATAATGGAGAGTGGGCTCCTTTTTGGGTATGGTTATGACTTGATTCCCAGCTCCAGCAATGGGTTGCATTCCACTAAGAAGATCAGTTAGCCAACTCAAGAGCAGTTTGTTAGTGTACCACTCTTGCACTTGTGTGAGCATCACATTAGGTTGTTTGCTGCTGAGTAGCTTAGACCACAAGTTGCTTGGACAGATGTTGGTCATTTTCCCCCAGTCACTCATGTAGCACCTTCTGGCACTAGACAAGCTAACTCTCTGGGGACTGACTCTCTTCCAGAATCCAGCCTGGTCACTCCATGTTCAACAACATGTGGTATCTTCAGCAGTAGGGTCTTACCACTAACCTTTGGTGTGTCATCATGTACTTTGACAGAAATCTTTCTTCTTTGGGGAAACTTGACGGCCTCTCTGATCAGCTGCTCATTGTGGATGTTAGCCACATGCTGGTAATGGGAGTCACAGGTCAGTGCCCAAGAAGAGAAGGAAGAAAAAGGTAACTAAAATAAAAGAGATAGAGAGAAGAAAGAGAAAAGGGAGAAATAAAGAGAGGGAAAAACAGGAGAATATTAAGGTCAGTCTTCTGTTTATTTTTGAGGAATGTGGTACAGCTCCCTTCCTCTAACTGCAGGAGTGTCTTGTGCTCTCCTCACAAAAGGATTAGTCATAGTTACTCCTGCTGACTAATCTTGTACAGAGAAGGACCTCCTTGCCCTCTTTCTTTGGCTTTATTTTATTATAATAATTCTTTTGTGTTGCCACCCATATTTTCAAGGACAATAATCATGCACCAGTTCCTGCTGTTGAAAATTACATACAAGTTTTAATAGTAATAGTGTCAGTGTTTCCAATGACAACTCACATATGGTTGGCCCTCAAGATCATGTTTTCAAGACTCTGGAAGTCTTACAGCTATTGTACCCCAAACCTTGGGCCCGACCACTAGGTGAACTGCATGGGGACACTGGCTAGATTCTTTAATGGGGCCTCTCAAAATAACAATGGGATTCATCTATACATTATCCAAATATTCACATTTATTTAAGAATTTATTAATGAAAAATCATAATACATCAACCTCAAAGTCACAAGAACTCTGATTTCCCTGTTGTAGATTTTATAGATTGGGTTAGGTCTCTGAGACTCTTGCAGATTAATTCTTTAAAACGGACACTCATACTAAATTAGTGGACATTGTGTGAAGTGTGGTGCATTTATATTCATGAAATAAAAATTTTATATATATATAAAATATTGCCTGTCTTGGTGGCACATGCCTTTAATCCCAGCACTCGGGAGGCAGAGGTAGGAGGATTGCCATGAGTTTGAGGCCACCCTGAAACTCCATAGTGAATTCCAGGTCAGCCTGGACCAGAATGAGACCCTACCTCAGAAAAAAAGAAAATATTAGGATTATGAAGCATTGGGATTTTGAGGAATCTTCAGGCCTTCCTAAGTTATTATGCAATGTTCTCAAATGAAATACTCACTTTGATTCTAGCTTCAACAGAGGTGGATATGTAACTTACTGGAGGCCATCAGATATATGAATAGGCTCAGTAGGATCTTTTGGGAATTATTTGGCTTATCCCATATAGAAACCTCTTTTGTTCCTGTCTCTTTCTCCAGCCCACAGCACAGCTAAGAAGGAGACACTATATTTCCTCAATAATATGGAATCATGAACATTAAATCTGGTCTGCATGAATAATACAGGGCTAGTGAGATGGTTTGGTCGAGGAAGGGCCTGGCACATAAGCATGAGTACCTGAGTTTATATTCCCAGACCCATATAAAGCTAGAGTGTTTAATCCCACTGTGCTTAGAGCACGATAAGAGGTAAAATTTCAAAGAAGCTTGAAGGCAAGCTAGCCTAGAGAATATAGCAGTATACTATGAGAGAACTTGCCTCAAAGAAGGTGGAAATCAAAAAGACTAAAGTCTGAGGCCATCCTCTGACAACACACATTCTCTCTCTCTCTCTCTCTCTCTCTCTCTCTCTTCTCTCTCCGTGTGTGTATGTGTGTGTGTGTGTGTGTGTGTTATACACACACTCCAAAGAAGAATGCTGATGCAGATAGAATAAGTCTACTCCCCACCTTCATATATTTTGTGTAAAAATGTATATTGTAAGATTAAGCTGCAGAAAGGAACTTTTATTTCATGAATATAAATGCACCACACTTCACACAATGTCCACTAATTTAGTATGGGTGTCTGTTTTAAAGAATTAATCTGCAAGAGTCTCAGAGACCTAACCCAATCTATAAAATCTAAAACAGGGAAATCAGAGTTCTTGTGACTTTGAGGTTGATGTATTATGATTTTTTCATTAATAAATTCTTAAATAAATGTGAATATTTGGATAATGTATAGATGAATCCCATTGTTTTCTCAGTATATGACTGTATGTGTGCATTTGTGTATGTGTGTTTACAAATGTACTTAGGTTACTGAAAGAATTTTTTCTGGACCACTCAATACTAGTTACCTTCTACTCTAACAAATATCTCCTTTCAAAATTCTGTTTCCTCAGGAAATGGAGGCTACTATATATATTCTATTAAAATATTTTATGATCAATTAATTTTAAAGATGTCATCATGAGAAATTGGATTTTGTGTGACTCTTACTTTATCATGGTAAAATGTCCTGTTGAAGATATATATTTTTTTTTCTTTCCAGAGCTTAACCATGTACATTGAGCCTCCTGTATCCATTTCAGTGTCAGCTAAGTATTGAGACCAGTTATTATCCAGACATCTTTTAGTTGGGAGAGGATAACATAACCACTTCCAATTTGTAACTTAAGTACTCAAATTGCATTTTCAGTATTTGACTTGAGAGTGAAAATTGGTCACTTTGAACATCTTTGAAGGCTTAAATGCCTTTCTTCAATTACTCTTGAAAATGAAGGAGGACTATAAGTCACAGAGTCAAAGCCATATTTAAAAATAAGGTTAAATAATTTCTGCTTAGAATTTTGGAGCTGTTTCGAGTGACTGCAAGGCAACCTGGTGGCTAAGAAACTATTTGAGGCCTTTCACACTTCACTTCTCAAATGTGAGCAGCACCTTAATGAAGAAAGGCTTAGCAAGGTTTCAGTCATTCCACTTCCTATCACTATTACAGAGACTTTGAAAATTAAACTTTGAACAGCCTTCTATTTCCAGGGGTATTGCATTCTTAGTTTTACTGTTCTCCATATACTCATTGTTATAAGACACTAATATAATTTAGTTCCCTGTAAAAGTAGGAATAAAAAGTCTGAGAAAAAGCAGTAGTTGTTAACTTGTGGTGTCAAATGTAGGCAAGGACAGTGCTTTTGAACAAGACTTGAAAGGTACACAAGCTTATTAAATATCATTTCAAGGAAACAAAAGTTTTAATCAAACAGAGCTTTAAAAGAAACAAGTAGAAAATTAAGATGTTCAGCATTTATTCTATATCCTATGTTTGTGATTTACCCTTTGCTTTAAGACTACCTGAAGGTTTCACTCAGCAATAAGAAACACCTCCGCAAATGTATGACCCTTTATAATATAAATATAAAGGACTGTAAGATAGGATTAAGCCGTCCTTATCCAATGAGGAACAAATAGTACAATATATTAGCAAGTAAACGGTATCTACCCTGCATATAGAGACTAGGTGCAAATTGTGATTTATTAAAAAATTCTTTATTTTAGGATAAGAGAATAACTACTTAAGATACTTCTTGAAATTATTTTGCTATAAGAAACAGAATAAATTATTTTTAAATTTCCAAAGCTGAAACAACCTAATTAAAATATTTAGTTAGTAAGGGGCTGGAGAGATGGCTTAGTGGTTAAGACACTTGCCTGCAAAGCAAGAGGATCCCCATTCCACTCTCCAAGACCCATGTAAGCCAGATACACAGGGGGAGCATGCATCTGGAGTTCATTTACAGTGGCTGGAGGCCCTGGTGTGCCCATTCTCTCTCTCTCTCTTTCTTTCCCTCTGTTTCTTTCTCCCTCCCAAATAATAAATAAATGAATAAAATTATATAAAATATTCAGTAATATATATATGTCCTGACAAACACTGTATAATGTTAAAAGTAAAGAAATAATCTTAACAAAATCTGGAATACAGCTGGGCATGGTGGTGCACACCTTTAATCCCAGCACTCGGGAGGCAGAGGTAGGAGGACCGCCGTGTGTTCGAGGCCACCCTGAGACTACATAGTTAATTTCAGATCAGCCTGGGCCAGAGTGAGACCCTACCTCCACCCATCCACCAAAAAAATATCTGGAACCCAAATAATATATGATATCCATAAAACAAAGACATACACAAAACTTCTAGAAAATTTCAGGCAGGTTTTGAATTTCATCTTTTAGACATGGTTGTGGTGGCATGCCAGTAATCTTAGTAATGGGAGTCAAAAGCAAGAGGATCATGCATTAAGTAGAACTTGGACGCCAAAATAATAACAAAGATAAATGAAATACTAAGATTCTGCAACACTAAACATTAAAAATAGCAAAAAGTACTCATTCAAATTTCCTTGTTGTTTTTCTATTTGTACAGGTGACATGATTGCGGAGTGAGTAGCTACAATTCCCATTACTTTAAAAAATAATTTGTTTATTTATTTATTTATTTATTTTTGTTTGTTTGTTTATGTGAGAGAGACAGAGACACAGAGAGGCAGTAGAGAGAGTTTGGGCATGCCAGGGGCTCAAACTACTTAGCTTCATCTATCTCTGGACAATTGGCTTTGTTTCTTGTCAACTATTACTCTGCATGGGCTGTAGTCAGCCTTCCCACAAAGGATTCCACATTGATAGTGATTTGATTCCTCATTCTTGTGAAACCCAGAATTCAAAGGAATTAATTTTCCATAGACTGTAACCCTGGCCAATCTGAGATATAAGAGAATGGTTACATTCTTTATCTTCCTTTTCCTGAATAAGGGGTGCTAATACTCACTCATTGATTTAATAGTGTCATAGGGGATGAGCAAACAGTCCTACTATACAGTGGTCAACAAAGTAATAGACTCACCTTGTATTGGCCTTATTCACCTCTGTTTTTCTTCCCCCAGCTCCATCAGTAGGAATGCATCACTAAACAAGTAGTGAGACATAAATCTTGTCTTAGGCTTTCTTCTCTGAAGACTGAGGAATGCTCTTAGAAAGTGAAACATGAAGTTGAGATTTTAGAACTCACTGGTCTGGTGACAAAAAATATTTCAATGCTAATAGTAAGTAGTATAACACAAATTAATGGATAACAGTGACATAACAATAGTTTTTTTTTTTCTTTTTTGATTTGGAATAAAGTGCAGGTGAAAGAAAACATTAACATACATGATGGCTGTGATGTTTTTAAAGTATGATATCAGCAATAATAAGAATTGCATGAGCTAGCTTCTCTTAATGACATCATAGATGTTGAAAACCTGAAATGCTAAAATTGGGTCAGCCAAACACCAAAGCAAAGAAGAATGTGAAATTCAGAAGGGTTCCAGAAAAGACTGTAGGAAGCATTTCATCTCCTCTTGCATCAGGGCTGAAAAAACTGAAAATCAGACTTGGGATCTAACAAAAAGGTAGTACAGCCTAAATGCTCCTTAAATTCATAGACCCAGTAGTCCACTATGCAAAAATAAAGCATGTGATGTTATAGGAAAGACTTGTCATAATATATTAAAAATAGCATTATTTTTGTAAAAAATATGTTGAACTCCCAAATTAGCTTGAACTTTCCAAGTAATCCCTTATGTTAGCCAACAAAAGCTAAATATTGACCTAATCTGAGGCAAATGTTACCAAAAAAATAATGCTTTCCTTCATTTTCTACATAGGTCCCTTCTATCACCATAGAAGTATAATTCATTCCCAGGAGGAAAGAACTCATGAGTCACAGACATTGAAAGATCTGACTAATAACAGCTGACAGAAACTCTCAGGAAGCAAATGTGTGAGTAGAGCTTCAGGTTCATACAACAAGGAGGTGGAACATAAGATACATATGGAAAACACTGAATGGAGGCAGTCATATGAGCTTTAGATTTGGTTACTTGGAAATGGTAGTGTATTTAGCTGAGATAGCTCCTGTGAACTTGAATATATTAAAAAATACAAAAAAAGTCTGAAACTACTTAACATGGCATATAGAGAATTATCAGGACAATCAGAAAGATGGGAATGTTAAAATGCATTTACTATACAAGACCTGAACAACCACAGCCTGATTAAGATGCTTGAGTATCAGGTGTGTAAATCCAAGAAAAATTGTAAAAGGTAGAATAAATAAGAGCAAAGGAAGAAAACAAAGTAAAACAGAAAGAGAAAAAGAAGGTGAAAAGAAAGAATTTTAGAGGTGGGCTAAGGATACTCATTAAGGAAGAATTGAGGAGAGGTTCACTAGTATATTTAAGAGGTTTGCCTAGTTGCTGGTAGCTGCAACCCATGAGGCTGTGGATTAAGGTAAGAGTCATTGCTGTCTTATTGGGCTCTCTTAATTGCCACTGGACATTATGCCATAGCTGAGGTCAGGATGCAGTAGAGAAATACTTGATATCAGGTTTCCTTGACCCTCAATGATCTGTATTAAGAGCTAGTAGGACCTCCTGTTCTCAAGTAGGAGGTAGATGGACAGTTGCCTTTCAATGAGAAAGAAGAAAGGATAGGCAGAAATCTGATATAAACTACAAAAATAGGAGACTCCTTCTTAATCAATTTTCATGTATGCCATTCTCAAATTCAGATTAATTGAAGAGCCTAGTCCTCTTGAGGAAAAAATTCTCCATTATCACCTGAAGTATATATTATAAATATTCCCTTGATTATTTTCCAAAAGGACTTGGAATGATTTCCAGGGTAGCTGAACACCAGGGAATGGAAAAATACATGCCCATATAGGATAGTTATAGAGATGGACACTTTTGTCATAGATTTGAAACACTATCATGGTTCTGTAGTTAATTGAGAGGATAGATGGAGTTTGGCCCAAGTCCATTCACATTGCATCTAAGTGTACTTGTTACCAGCATCTGTTTTCTTCCTTGGTTCCCTTGTGTATGACCAAAAAGAAATACTTATCACCAAGCAGAACACACACCTGTCACATAGAAAATAAGGCATTAAAGCAACAAGAGCTGCCCATTAAAAGCTTTGGAAACCACATGACTTGCCCAAGGAAATTATAAATCAGAAGCAGTACTCTACTGTGAAATACTGAGATGAGTACCAAAATGAGAATCAAATATGTAGAAGACTTGGGCTGTTTGGAATATACCCATCACATTCCCATTCATTTAATCTATAAATGTCCTGAAAACTGAAGTAGATTTTAGCATATTACTATAAGTTTGTCCAAGTGGCAGTCCCAGTCACAGCTTCACAGATGCTGTATGGTACCATCTGCTGCAGAAGCTACTACTGGGGCTATCACTTCTTTAAATGACAGTAGATTCACACAGTCTTTGGCAGCTGTTATACTACTACTGACTTTCTTGTACATTTCCCCTAATTCTTATCTATAAGGAGGATCAAATTCACAATTTATTCACACAATTGGAGCTCGAGTATACATTTACTATGCAGGGTAATTGTAACTGCTCTGCTCTTTGTTACATCACAGAATGTAGAGTCTATGACACTAGACCAGTGCACTGGTGAAGCAATAATGATTGAATTTGATAAACAGGAAATGGAAATCATAGTAGACATCACAGTGTGGCAGGTGTCAGACATTCAGAGGTAAACCTTATGCAGATTGAAGAATATTTAGAGTCATAAAAATTTCAGTGTTAGGTCAGTGAGATAATCACTACACTATAAAAACACCCATGAAAATTCAAGTGATGTATAAAGCTACTGGAACATATGACTCAGCAAATCTTGGTCAATCAGAGCAACCATGATGGAAATGCTTCAGTGCTTCTGTCAGTCTCATTAAGGTTTTTTTTTGTTTGTTTGTTTTTGTTTTTCTGGTAAGCTTCTCTGTAAGAAAGCTGGTCTCACTTGGAGTCAACATTGATGCCATGATTCTGAATCTTGCCAGAAATTGATGACCTGAGACTGGAATGCTAGGTAACTGTGCTACTGGGGTTTCCTTCTGGAGCTGGGTGGTATCACGCCCATAGACTTTACAGATGCAGAAATAGCCTGAGCATTTCCAGAACACTATTAAATCTATACAAATATGTGAAACAGACTTCCATGTTTCTAATATTTGCTGTATGCTATATCAGCACGTCTCTCAATTTATACTTTTGACTTCTGTGATGGCATTTCGAGTAATTAACTAACACAGAAGAACAGAATTAGACTTGTCGAAATATAATTCATGTGTGATATTTATGCTAAAGCTAAAGTAAGAAAGACTAAAGCAAGTCATCATCCTTCCAGGGGACCAATAAACAAAAAAGAATTTATAATATTGGTGAGAGTAATAACCTCAATTTCCAGGAGAGGTTATAGTTGTTAGGCATTCAAAATATGGAGAATATTGCCTAGAACCCATCGCATTCCCAGACTTTTATGTCCATGATAATAATTGTCAGTATTTTTGTGAAGTTCATAAGAGAAAACATTTATATATACATATATTATATTACATTATATTTATGTCTATATTCTATATCTATATCTAATCTATCTATATCATCTGTATCTATCTATATCATCTGTATCTATATATATCATCTATATATATCTATATATCTAGATATATATATATATATACATATATATATATATATATATATCATCTATTTCTATATCATCTATCTCTCTCTATCTATATTGCAGTCAGCTCCTCATTGCTGGGACACACATACCACCTCCCACCAAATACAGCTTATTTGGGAGGAAAGAGTTTATTTCAGGCTTACAAATTCCAGGGGAACACCATCAGTGGTGGAAGAAGCTGGCTTACTTTCATTGATTCAAACACAGAGACACCATCAAACAGCCAGTGAACACCAAAAAGCCTGACCAACCAGAGCTCCAAAGTGCTCTCCACACACCTGAGGGCTGTGCTTAAGATCTGCCTTCAGTGTCATATCTCTTTCACCAATTGTGCTCCACCTACTGGAGACTCAAGTTTTAAGCCAAAGTCTATGGATACATTCAAACTACCACAATATATATTATATAATGTGCAACATATATATGTATATATTCTTCTCTATAAAATTTAGTGACTTAAACCAATAAACAATTTCATTATAAATCTGTAATTTTGGCAGAGCAAGTTTAGCAGAGGTATCTTGTTTAAATTTAATTAATTGTCTCAGGGCTCAACAAAGATGATCTGTATGCATAGGGAGAGAGCCACTAAAGCCTAGGCAGCTCTCACTATTTAGGTGGTTTCAGGGATGCAAGAGATTGGGGCCTTTAAATGAGTGCTCTCTCCCTCAAGGTAGTCAGATGTTTCACATGATGGCTTAGAGACCCAAGAGTGAGCAGCCTCAACCACTAAAGGCAAAAGCTGCAATACCTGTACAAAATGACATAGATATGATTACATGCATATAATTATGATATTTTCTCACTCACACAAGGATAGCTATTATTCAGTGCACAAGGGCACTACAGTGGACCTTACATAGCAAGAGATGAGTATTATGAGTTCCATCCTATAAGGTGACTGAGACATAAGGAAAAGGAAACTAAGGGCTTACCTAAAGGGTAACTATTTGAGTCTTCCTGCCAGGTAGGAATTTAGACCATCTACCAAGATGACTTCACCTTCAGTCTCAATCCTAGCATTTTAACACACATTTAGATTGTCTCTCTGGCTTATACTATCTCTCCCTCTCCTTACCTTTCACCCAAATATGCAAAATGGAGTCAATATCTCTCAGTTTGCCTACAGTATTTTCAATGCATACATAAAAGATTTTATTTTCCATATCTCTTTCTTTAAGATTACTTTTCACTTGTATGTCCATATAATTTTCATCTCCTTCCATATATATATATATATATATATATATATATATATATATATACAGGTCTTGGATTATATATATACATTATACATATAAGATCATATATATATGCATATATATATATATATATATATATATATATATATATAATCTAAGACCTGTATTCAATTCCCCAGTACCCATATAAAGCAAGATGCACAAGGTGGCCCATATGTCTGGAGTTTCTTTGCAGTAGCTAGAGGACCTGGTGTGCTCATTCTCTCATATATATATATATGTGTGTGTATATATATATATATATATATATATATATATATATATATATATAGTTTTGTGTGTGTGTGTGTGTGTAGAATAGTAGTAGAATTCAGTAAAAGAAAAATTACAGGGGAACTGTTGTAAATATATTACAGTGATTTTAATCATTGAAAACAAATTATTATTCATAATATGCAAAGAGAAAAAATATATTACTCACAAGGAAACTCAGATCAACTCAGATCAAGAATTTATAGCCCTTATAGCAGAAACATTCAATGCAGGAGAGTTTTAAATGAAAGCATAAAACTTCATATTGCATTTGGATAAATTAGCATTTCAATGTTTGAACACAAATAGCACATTATTTATTTTAGAAAATATATCAACAAGATCAATTTTTCTAAAAGAATGCTTATGGGATTGTTGTAGTCAGCTCCTCACTGCTGGGATGAACTTCCAAACCAGACACAGTTTATGGGGTAAGCAATTTATTTGATGCTTACAGATCCAGGGAAAATTTAATTGATGGTGGAAGAACCTGGCCCCCTTTCCCTTTTACAGATCTAAGCAGAGAGACACAACAACCACTAACCATCACCATAAGCAAGAGCAAAACACATCAGCCAAAACAACAAGGAAAAAAAACCAAGCACTCTGCATACCTTAGACTGGAATTCTGATAGTGATAACCTCTCTATAAGGAGTCTGCTTGCTAGGGGCAAAAGCTGGAAATTCAATTTTGGTAACATCTGAGTCTATTCGAGGACATGTATTCAAACTATCATAAGGCTTAACTTTTTTTTTTCTTTTTCTTTTTTTTTCTCCATTTTTATTAATATTTTCCATGATAACAAAAAAAATCCCATGGTATTACCCTCCCTCCTTTCCCCTTTGAAATTCCATTCTCCATCATATCCCCTCCCCATCTCAATCTTTCTACTAACATATATACAATACCAACCTAATAAAAGCCCTCCTCCCTTTCTTTCTCTTCCCATTCTATCTCCTTTTTTAACTTACTGGCCTCTGCTACTGAGTTTTTTCCTTCTCACACAGAAGCCCAATCATCTCTAGCTAAGATCCACATATGAGGGAGAACATGTGGCGCTTGGCTTTCTGGGCCTGGGTTACCTCACTTAGTATAATTCTTTCCAGATCCATCCACTTTTCTGCAAATTTCATAACTTCATTTCTCTTTACTGCTGAGTAAAACTCCATTGTATAAATGTGCCATATCTTCATTATCCACTCATCAGTTGAGGGACATCTAGGCTGGTTCCATTTCCCAGCTATTATAAATTGAGCAGCAATAAACATGGTTGAGCAAGTATCTCTAAGGTAATGAGATGAGTCCTTAGGATATATGCCTAGGAGAGCTATAGCTGGGTCATATGGTAGATCAATCTTTAGCTGTTTTAGGAACCTCCACACTGATTTCCACAATGGCTGGACCAGATTGCATTCCCACCAACAATGTAGAAGGGTTCCTCTTTTTCCACATCCCCGCCAACATTTATGATCATTTGTTTTCATGATGGTAGCCAATCTGACAGGAGTGAGATGGAATCTCAATGTAGTCTTAATCTGCATTTCCCTGATGACTAGGGATGTAGAACATTTTTTTAGATGCGTATATGCCATTCGTATTTCTTCCTTTGAGAATTCTCTATTTAGCTCCATTTCCCATTTTTTGATTGGTTTGTTTGATTCCTTATTATTTAACTTCTTGAGTTCTTTGTATATCTTAGATATTAATCCTCTATCAGATATATAGCTGGTGAAGATTTTTTCCCATTCTGTAGGTTGCCTCTTTGCTTTCTTCACCGTGTCCTTTGCAGTGCAAAATCTTTGTATTTTCATGAGGTCCCAGTGGTTAATCTGTGGTTTTATTGCCTGAGCAATTGGGGTTGTATTCAGAAAGTCTTTGCCAAGACCAATATGTTGAAGGGTTTCCCCTACTTTTTCCTCTAGCAGTTTCAGAGTTTCAGGTCTGATGTTAAGGTCCTTAATCCATTTGGACTTAATTCTTGTGCACGGAGAAAGAGAAGAATCTATTTTCATCCTTCTACAGATATATATCCAGTTTTCCCAACACCATTTGCTGAAGAGGCTGTCTTTTCTCCAATGAGTATTTTTGGCATTTTTATCAAATATCAGGTGGCTATAACTACATGGGGTTACATTTGGGTCCTCTATTCTGTTCCATTGATCTACGAGTCTGCTTTTGTGCCAGTACCATGCTGTTTTTGTTACTATGGCTCTGTAGTATAGGTTAAAATCAGGTATAGTGATACCTCCAGCCTTATTTTTGTTGCTCAGTATTATTTTAGATATTCGAGTTTTTTTGTGATTCCAAATGAATTTTTGGATTGTTTTTTCTATTTCCGTGAAGAATGCCTTTGGAATTTTGATGGGGATTGCGTTAAATGTGTAGATTGCTTTTGGTAAGATTGCCATTTTCACAATATTGATTCTTCCAATCCAGGAACAAGGGATGTTTTTCCACATCCTAGTGTCTTCTGCAATTTCTCGCTTGAGTGTTTTAAAGTTCTCATTGTATAGATTCTTTACTTCCTTAGTAAGGTTTATTCCAAGGTACTTTATTTTTTTTGATGCAATTGTGAATGGGAGTGATTCTCTGATCTCATCCTCTGTGTGTTTGTTGTTAGCATATATGAAGGCTACTGATTTCTGTGTATTTATTTTGTATCCTGCTACATGACTGTAGGTTTTTATCAGCTCTAACAGTTTGCTAGTAGAGTCTTTAGGGTCCTTTATATATAGAATCATGTCATCTGCAAATAATGATAACTTGACCTCTTCCTTTCCGATTTGTATCCCTTTTATGCATGTCTCTTGCCTTATTGCTATGGCTAAGACTTCCAGAACTATATTAAATAAAAGTGGGGACAGTGGACACCCTTGTCTTGTTCCTGATTTTAGTGGAAAAGCATCCAGTTTTTCCCCATTTAGTAATATGTTGGCAGTAGGCTTATCATAAATAGCCTTTATTATATTGAGATATGTTCCTTCTATTCCCAGTCTCTGTAGGACTTTTATCATGAAGGGATGTTGGATTTTGTCGAATGCTTTCTCTGCGTCTAATGAGATGATCATGTGATTTTTGTCCTTCAACCCATTTATATAATGTATAACATTTATAGATTTGCGTATGTTGAACCATCCCTGCATCTCTGGGATAAAGCCTACTTGGTCAGGGTGAATGATCTTTCTAATGTATTCTTGTATTCTTTTTGCCAATATTTTGTTGAGAATTTTTGCATCTATGTTCATGAGGGAGACTGGTCTGTAATTTTCCTTTTTTGTTCTATCTTTGCCTGGTTTTGGTATCAGAGTGATGCTGGCTTCATAGAAGGAGTTTGGTAGAATTCCTTCTTTTTCTATTTCATGGAAAAGCTTAAGAAGCAATGGTGTTAGCTCTTCCCTGAAGGTCTGGTAAAATTCAGCAGTGAATCCATCTGGGCCTGGGCTTTTTTTAGTTGGGAGATTTTTGATAACTGTTAGGATCTCCATGCTTGTTATAGGTCTATTTAAGTGATTAATCTCATCTTGTTTTAATTTAGGTAGGTCATATAAATCAAGGAAATCATCCATTTCTTTCAGATTTTCATACTTTGTGGAGTATATGTTTTTATAATATGTCCCTATGATTTTTTGAATTTCTCTGGCATCTGTCGTGATGTTACCTTTTTCATCTCTAATTTTATTAATTTGTGTCTCTTCTCTCTTTCTTTTGGTCAGATTTGCTAAGGGTTTATCAATCTTGTTTATCCTTTCAAAGAACCAGCTCTTTGTTTCATTAATTCTTTGTATTGTTTTTTTGGTTTCTATTTCATTAATTTCTGCCCTAATCTTTATTTCTTCCCATCTACTGATTTTTGGTTTGCCTTGTTCTTCTTTTTCCAAGGCTTTAAGGTGAAGCATTAGGTCATTTATTTGCGACCTTTCTAATTTCTTAATATAGGCACTTAAAGCTATAAATTTACCTCTTAGAACTGCCTTCATTGTGTCCCAGAGATTTTGGTATGTTGTGTTCTCATTAGTGTTTGACTCTATAAATTTTTTGATTTCCTTCTTGATTTCTTCATTGACCCATTCATCATTTAGTAATGTATTGTTTAGTTTCCATGATTTTGTGTATGCTCTATATCCTTTCTTGCTATTGATTTGTAGTTTGATTCCATTGTGGTCAGATAGAATGCAAGGAATTATTTCAATTTTCCTGAATTTGTTAAGATTTGCTTTGTGTCCTAATATATGGTCTATTTTAGAGAATGATCCATGTGCTGCTGAAAAGAATGTATATTCTGCAACATTTGGATGAAATGTCCTGTATATGTCTGTTAGGTCCATTCCTTCTATGACCTCGTTTAGTCCAGATGCCTCTCTGTTTATTTTTTCCCGGGATGACCTGTCAATTGATGAGAGTGGGGTGTTAAAGTCACCAACTACCACTGTGTTTGGTGTTATCTGTGATCTTAGTTCTAACAGCGTTTGTTTGATGAATTTGGGAGCCCCCATGTTAGGTGCATATATGTTTAGGATTGTAATGTCCTCCTGTTGGAGTGTGCCCTTAATCAATATAAAGTGACCTTCCTTATCTTTCTTGACTAATGTTGGAGTGAAGTCTGCCTTGTCAGCTATTAGGATAGCAACCCCTGCTTGCTTTCTGGGTCCATTTGCTTGAAACACCGTTTTCCAACCTTTCACCCTAAGATAATGTCCATCCTTTGTAGAAAGGTGAGTTTCTTGGAGACAACAAATTGTAGGGTCCTGCTTTTTAACCCAGTCTGCAAATCTATGTCTTTTGGTTGGAGCATTGAGGCCATTGATATTAAGAGATATTATTGAAAGATGTGTATTTATGCTTGCCATTTTTTTTTTTTTTTTTTGTGGTTCTGGTTCTACCTTTGCTCTCTTATATTAACTAGTATTTGAGTGTTGTTTGTTGTTTTCCAGGTTCCTTATATGTGTGTTTTTCTTTCTCTTCGGCATGGAGGATTCTTTCAAGTATTTTGTGTAGAGCTGGTTTTGTCTTCAAATACTCCTTTAGCCTGCTTTTGTCATGGAATGTCCTTATTTCTCCATCTATTTGAATGGATAGTTTTGCAGGATAAAGTAGCCTTGGTTGACAGTTGTTATCTTTCAGAGTTTGGAATACATCACTCCAAGCCCTTCTGGCTTTGAAAGTTTGTGTTGAGTAATCTGCTGTGATCCTGATGGGCTTGCCTTTGTAGGTAACTTGATTTTTCTCTCTAACTGCTTTCAATATTTTTTCTTTGGATTGTGTGTTTGGTAGTTTGATTATAATATGGCGAGGAGAGGTTCTTTCCAGGTTTTGTCTGGCTGGTGTTCTAAATGCTTCCTGTATCTGCATTGGCACCTCTTTCCCAATTTGGGGGAAGTTTTCTTCTATGATTTTGTTGAAGATGCCTACTATACCTTTGGATTGAAATTCTTCTCCTTCTACTATACCCTGAATTCTTATATTTGATCTTTTCATAGTGTCCCGAATATCTTGAAATTCCCATTCATACTTTTCTATTAGTTTGTCTTTCTCTTTGTTGGATTGTATTAGATCTGCCACCTGGTCTTCTAGCTTAGATATTCTGTCCTCTCCTTCATCCATTCTACTGGTGAGATTTTCTACAGAGTTTTTTATTTCATTAACTGTGTTCTTCATTGCTAGTAATTCTGACTGGTTTTTCTTCATTATTTCTATTTCCTTATTTATGTCTTGTATTGATTTCTTTATTTCGTTAAATTGGTGTCCTGTATCTTCTCTGATTCCTTTGATTTCTTCTTTGAGTTCATTGAACATATTTACAATCATTCTTTTGAAATCTTTCTCAGGCATTTTCTCTAACTCGTTTTCACTAGAGGTCATTTCTGAAGCATTGATGCTTTTTGGTGGATTTATATTGCCTTGGTTTTTGGTGTTTCTTGTGTTATAATGTATATATTTTTGCATCTTGGATTAAGTTACTGCTTAGATTTTCCAGTTAGCTGGGTATCCTTTGCTGTATCTATTGATCTGATATTGTATATCTTCTATGTAGGAGTTAATCTTAATGATGTTAGGTGTGGCTCTTACCACTCTCAGAGTATCTAGACACGTGGTCCTAGGGGTTAAGTTTGCCTGCTATGGGAGTATTCAAATAGGTTGAATGGAATAAAATACAGGTATATTCTAAAATTTAACTAAACCCTATACACATTCAGTCAAGAACAGCACCGAGCATTTATGCAAGATTAGGTATTATAAAAACCAGATCCTCTATCAACAAAGAAGTTAAGATTTCTGGCCTGTTGAGGGATCCAAGTCAGCTTGTGACCAGGTGAGACCCTTCCCTGGTTCAATCCCAGTTACCTCTTTGGATGCTTTTGGTCTCAGTCAAGTTGCTGGCTGGGATGTTGGGCCGCTGTTCTGCTTTCTGGAACTGGGTACTGGCTTTTCCTGTGGGGCAAACCAAGCCTGGCAACTGTGGCCCTGCAGATTGGCACCCCTGATGCTGGATCCCCGCTGCTGCTGCTGGAGCTGCCGCTGCTGGGACCACTGCTGCTGGATCCGCCACTGGAGATGCCGCTGCTGGGTCTGCCCCCGCTGATCCGCTGGAGCTGCCGCTGCTGGGTCCTCCGCCTCTGATCCGCTGGTGCTGCCGCTGCGGGATCCGCCTCTGCCGCTGAAGCTGCTGGAGCCTCCGCTGCTGGATTCGCTGCCCTGAAGCCGCTGTGGCCGGTACCGGAGCAGCTGATGGTGTTTTTGGGGCTGGAGTCACGGCTTCCACCGCCGCTTCCGGCTTCCACCGCCGCTTCCGCTGCCGGGGTCTGAGCCGCCGCTGTTGGATCCCGAGTCGCCACTGCCGGAGCCAGAGATGCAGCTGCCGGTGCCCGTGCTGCCGCTGCCGCTGCCAGAGTCCGAATCGCCGCTACCGGGACCCGAGCTGCCGCTGCCGGATCCCGAGCTGCCGCTACCGGGTCCCGAGCTGCCGCTGCCGGAGCTGCTTCGGCCTGCCCGTGTGGGCTCTGGATATCTCCTACTTCTCCGCTGCTGTTTTAATCTCTTATACACCTCCCTTGTGTATTTTGCTGGGTTTTCTTTGGCTTTTTCTCCCCTAGGCTGCTTAGGCGTGGTTCCTATGCCGCCATCTTGACCGGAAGTCAAGGCTTAACTTTTGAAAGGAAATGGCTCCAGAAGTAAGAAATCAATATGAGATGAAAAATTTGTACAGAAGTGGGATATTTATTGCTGTCCAAATAAGTAATTATTTGATTATTTTTATAAAGATAAAAATCTTAACTATAACTAGATAGTCCCAATGTTGAGAAGGCTGTTGGCAGAATAGAGGAGGTGAGGAAGAAATTGTGTCAACATAATTAATTTCTCCCCAGAGAGTGAGAAGACATAATTATTCACATGACATTCACAAGGAAAAAAAATACTAATTGGTCTTATTCTGTATTGCTTAGATATTTAGCCTAATAATGGTACCAAACAGACTGTAAAAAAAAAAAATAAAAATGAAAAAAAGAGTAGATATTCAGTCATTGAAACAATCTTAATAACTGAATAATAATCATGAAAATAATAAATATAGGATGCATATGTTTCAATCTATAAGAAACATCTAACTGAAATCTGGGAAATAAAACCATAAAATACAGCAAAAATTGTGGTGGAGAGAAAACAGTAGAGGAGAGACATAATTCTGAATACAAAAGCAATAAAAATACTCTATGGCAAAGCCCACTAATTAAAGGTAGATTAAACTTGCCAGACAAAAGATGAAAACTCACAAGTTATATTAAAATAAGAAGTAACAATGTTGTCCAAGTCATACTCATTTAAAACACTGAATCACACAATAAGAGGCAAAAGGATTACTAGAATTAGTATGAAAACTTGGTCACTTCTGAAGGAAATCTGTAATAAACATTCACATGACCATCATCTAAGTGTTTTCACTTTGTCATGCTGTATCTTTTACAGAAGAATAATATGTTTACAGAAAGATCATTATAATATTATAAATAAAAATAAATAAAAGTGTTGTGTGAACTTTTTTTCTGAGGGATGACGAGTGTTTGTTCCCCTAGGCATGGCACTCTGGACAAAATAAGCCTTGATTCTACCAGTTTACCTTGGCAAACCAATAACTTTATTGGGATTTCTGACAGCATGAGCAAGGGGTTTCTTATAGGAGTGTGGAGACCCCTACAGAGCAGTATTCAAATATCTCATCCCAACATGGAGAACAATATCCACATAGCTGGATTGGCAGTGTTCAACATGTCTGATCTTTCACCCCGTGCATACTTTATCTCATCCTTGAAGCCACAAGAACTTTTGCATACAGCCAATAGGATTTACCTGAGATCTCTGGTGAGGATCTGTCTTCCCTCACTCATGTCCTATGGGGAAACATCAACATATCCAATATGGAACGTCTCTGGTGTGCTTTCACAGCTACTTCTGGTAAAGGTGGAAATACTTATTTTCCTCAGAGGACCTCATCACACAACACTCCATTCTTTCCTTCAGCTCATACATTCTTCCAATCCTTCTCTTCTGCAATGTTCTCTGGTCTTATGAAGAGGTCATATAGATATGAATGCATGTTTCTCCAGCTGTGTTTGAGAATTGGGCCATCATATCACAGCATGATGGATCTTGAAAAGAATATAATTAGTATGGTAACTCAGGCCCAGAAAGCCAAATGTCACATGTTCTCTCTCATATGTGGTTATAAATGTTTGGACTTTGTGGTGGTTTAATTCAGATGTCCCCCATAAACTTAGGTGTTCTGAATGCTAGATTCCCAGCTGATGGAGATTTGGGAATTAATACCTCCTGGAAGGAGTGTATTATTGGGTCAGGCTAATGAGTGTTATAGCCAGTTTCCCCATGCCAGTGTTTGGCACACTCTCCTGTTGCTATGGTCCACCTGATGTTGGACAGGGTGTGATGTCCACCCTCTGCTCATGCCATCATTTTCCCCTGTCATCATGAAGCTTCCCCTCCAGCCTGTAAGCAAAACAAACAATCAAATAAACAAAAAAACCAAAAAACTCTTTTTCCCATAAGCTTCTCTTGCCTTCTCTTGGCTTCTCTTGGTTGGGTGATTTCTACCAGCAATGTGAACCTGACTACAACAGTAAAGTGGTACCTAGGAGTGAGATTGCTGCCAGACACCTGACTGTGTGGCTTTAGCCTTTTGGAGCTAATTTTCAAGAGGAATGTGGAAGGATTTGAAACCTTAGCCTGAGAGATGCCTTGCAGTGCTGTAAGTACAGCTTGATGGACTATTTTGGTCAGAGTTGAAAGACCTGAATAAAGTAAGAACTATGGACTGTGAGGTTTGGGTTATGAGTGTGAGAAAGTGCTTTGATTGTACTGGGCTAGCAGTTTGAGTGGGAAGCTTGCTGTTATGCCTGGGTCCTGAGAAGTTGTGCAGGGTTGCTTTGCATAGAAATGAACTTGTGTGAGCAGAGGAATACGGCACAGAAAGAAAAATCTTTGGGTAAACTGTTTTCCGTTCAGCTGCAATTGAGAGATAACCACATTTGAGATGGGGCTAGCTGACCTGCACTGGGGCAACAGGAAGTATGTGGACTCTTTTGGAGGGGCCTGAATGCTCAAGGAGTGTCCTGTTCTTTAAAGTCTGCTTTATTCCCCCCTGGATTAACAAATTGGCACCCCACCTGGTATTGTGGAGTGTAAGAAATTCAGGAAAGAAAGGATCATTGAGTTTGCAACATGGTCTTGTGTTTTGGAAATGGCCATGGGCAGTGTGAAGCAGCTTTTCTGGATGACTGCATGGAGACCCGATGGAGCCAAGAGGATGAACCATGGATTGCAGTAGAGACCTAGTCGAGATGCTGGACTACGAGATGGCTGCTAAGGAAAGCTGCTGGCCCCGTGAATTTTTCCAGGACTGTGAGTAGCTTAGCTGGAGGAGTGGAATTGGAATTCCAGAGACTTGTTGTGGGCTAGAATTATCGGACTTGGGGATTTGTCACTTGCTAGAGTTGTTGGACTTGAAGCTACAGAGTTTCATGTTTTCCCTGGTTGTTTTAAGTCTTGTATTGGTTGAATATTTCTTTGCTATGCCCAATGTCATCTTTTGCAGTGCAAATGTTTATTCTGTGCTATTATGGTTGGGGGGGGGGGCTGTATTTTGGTATTGTGGCTCAGTTAAAATTATGGATTTATGGGGATGTATGAACATCACCAGGATTGATAAAAATTATGGGGACTTTGAAAGTTGGACTGAATGCATTGCATTTTACATCATGGATGGTTATCAGTTTATGGGGGCCAGAGGAAGAATGTGGTGGTTTAATTCTGATGCCCTCCAGAAACTTAGGTGTTCTGAATGCTAGATTCCCAGCTGATGGAGATTTGGGAATTAACACCTCCTGGAGGGAGTGCATTGTTGGGGGCAGGCTTATGGGTGTTATAGCCAGTTTCTCCTTCCCAGTGTTTGGCACATTCTCCTGTTGCTATGGTCCACCTGATGTTGGCCAGAGGGTGATGTCCACCCTCTGCTCATTGCCTTCATTTTCCCCTGCCATCATGGAGCTTTCTCTTGAGCCTGTAATCCAAAATAAACCTCTTTTTCCCACAAGCTTCTCTTGGTTGGGTGATTTGTACCAGCAATATGAACCTGACTGCAACAGACTTCTATGTGAGTTGGAATAAAGCTCAGTAGCAGAGGCCAGTAAGCTAGAAAGGGGATATAAAGGGAATATAAAGGAAGGAAGGGGGGACTGAAGAAGATGGCATTGTAAATATGTAAGTGGAAGAACAGATTACTGGAAATGAAAAGGCCTAAGTGAGATCAAGAGAGCAGATTGAGTAAGCAAAGGTGGTGAGGGCTAATCATAATCTAAGGGGGTATGAATAAGTAATATTGAAACCAACTTTTATGGATAATGGCACATCCAGAAGCCATAGATTGTTACTGGAAAATTTTCATTGCCAGGAATGGGGTACCTTCCAGTGAGTTGTTGGATACGGAGGTCCCAGATACCCAAAAAGCATTCCAGCCCATTGTTGAGGCTCTTGGTTTCTCAACAGGAATTGGTGATAGGCCCTGTTGCTAAAGACTTCACATACTTGGGCTGCAAGGCCACTGAGAGCTCCTGTGGGAGCTGAGCTGAAAATCTTTATACAGACCAGCTGACAGAGAGCTGGAAAAAGCTATGCTGCATCAGGTCCATGGGCGAGAGAGATATCACCAGTGGCGATAAACAATAGTGGACACTGTAAGGCTTAAAATTGGCCAGCCAGGCCAAATGAGCTAATGGGTGCAATAGTGGCATGTCTATATAGGGGAAACCAACATCTCTCTAATTGGACATTGTCTTACAGTGAAAGGATGGAAAATGATATCTCAAGTAAATGGACCTAGAAAACACGCACATGTTACTATCCTAATATCTGACCAGATAGACTTCAAACCAACCTTGGTTAGCAAAAATAAAGAAGGTAATTTTACCTTCATTAAAGAAACAATCCAACAGGAAGACATTACAATTCTAAACATATGTACTCCTAAAATGGGGGCTCCCGAGTTCATCAAAAAAAAAACACTATTAAAATTAAGGTCACAGATAACACCAAACCCAATTATAGTCGGTGAACTTAACACCCCACTCTAATCAATTGACATTTCATCCCAACAAAAAATAAACAGAAGATCATCTGGACTAAATGATGTCATAGAACTAATGGACCTTACAGATATCTATAGAACATTCCACTCAATGATTCAGAATAGATATTCTTCTCAGCAGCACCTGGAACATACCCAAAAATAGACCATATATTGAGAGACAAAGGAAATCTTAATAAATACAAAAAAATTGACATAATTCCTTGTACTCTGTCTGATCTAAATGGAATTAAACTACAAATCAAAAGAAAGAAAACTATAAAGCATACACATAATCATGAAATTTAAGCAGAACAATACTAAATGATGAATGGGTCAATGAAGAAATCAAAAAGGAAGTTTAAAAATTCATAGAAAAAAAATGAGAACGTAACCTAACAAAACCTTTGGGACACAATGAAGGTAGCCCTATGAGGGATGAAAACAAATCCTTATGTCTCTCCATGTAGAAGAATCAAGTCCAAATGGGTTAAAGACCTTAATATCAGATCTGAAACTCTGAAAATGTAGAGAAAGTAGTAGGGGAAACCCTTCAACATTGGGCTTTCATAGGCAATGACTTTCTGAATATAACCCTAGTTGCTCTGGAAATAAAACCATTAAACAACCACTGGGACCTCATGAAATTAAAAACCTTTTGTACAGCAAAGGGCACTGTAAATAAAGCAAAGAGGCAACCTACAGAATGGGAGAAAATCTTTACTAGCTATACATCTGACAAAGTATTAATATCTAGGATATAGAAAGAACTCCAAATCTAAACAATAAGAATCATATAAACTAATTACCTTTTAAAAATTAAAATATTAAAATTAAGAAATACAGATGTAATAGCAACAGCTCAAAAATGCACATTAAAACTATTTTGAGATTCCATATCACTTTAATCACAATAACTGTCATCAAGAAAGTAAATGGCAGTGAATGCTGGTGAGAATGTGGAGAAGGAAGTACCCTTCTACATTGTTGGTGGGATGTTAACTGGTACAGCCATTGTGGAAATCAATGTGAAGGTTCCTGAGACAGATAAAAATAGATTTACTATATGATCCAGCTATACCACTCCTGGGCATATATTCTAAGGACTCTTCTCACTACTTTAAAGATACTGCTCTATTCACAATACCTAGGAAGTAGAACCAGCCTAGATGTTTCTCAACTGATGAATGGATAATGAACATGTACAAATGTTCAATGGTGTTATATTCAGTGGTAAAGAAAAATGAAATTAGGAAATTTTCAGGGAATTGGATGAATCTGGAAAGGATTATGCTAAGTGAGGTAGCCCAGACCCAGAAAGCCAAATGCCATATGTTCTCTCTCATATGTGAATCCTGGCTGCAAATGTTAGACTTGTATGTGAGTTGAAGTAAATTCAAAATCAGATGTCATTAAGCAAGAAAGGGGCTATAAGTAAGGGAGGAGAGAGGAGGACTTAAGGACAGGGCACTGTATGTATGTAAGAAGATGAACAGATTACTGGGGGTGCAATGGCCTGAGTCAGGGGAAGAAATTGAGTAAAGGAAAGGTAAGGGAGGTTCAATAAAAATTTAAGATGGTATGAATAAGTCATATGGAAACATACTTTATTGGACAATGGTGCACCCAGAAGCCATAGATTGTTACTAGAAAAATTTCAGTGCCAGTGATGGGATATGTTCTAGTGAGTTTTTGGCCCTGATGTTCCCAAAACATTACAGGCCATTGTCAAGGCTCTTGGTTTCCCACTAGGAATAGATTGTAAGATCCTATACATGGTTGGGTTGCACAGTCACTAAGAAATCAAGCTGGAGCTGAGCTGAAAAACTCCTGCCTGTAGACCAGCTGACAGAAAGCTGGAAAAAGTTATGCTGCATGCAGCTGTATGGCAGAAAGAATATGTCAGTGGTGATAAAAACAGTGGACATTGCAAGCCTTAAGCATGGCGGGTCAGGGAAAATGAGCCAATGGGTGGAATAGAGGCATGATTGTTATGAGGAAAACCTACTGCTCTCTAATTGGACTAGAGGCCCACTCCATGGGAGGGAATACATGCTTGGTACTGAAAACCTAGTCAAATCCTATGACAGTGGTAGGGTTGTAACACCTGCTGGTGTCTGGCTAAATGCATATATTATACTAACCAAATTGCCCTGTAAGCACCTTATACCCATATATTAATGCTACTCTCACTTTTGGTTAGATAAATTTCTCTTTTCAGATGGCGATGAGCCCTGGAAAGACTTCAAAGGTACCATATTGCTGAGAAGAAGTGACCAGGGTTTTTCAACACTGAAATATCCCTATCATACCTTCCAAGGCTCAGAGCCCATTGCAGAAGAGATGGTAGAAAGAATGTAAGAGTCAAAGGAAGGGAAGAGATGCTTACAATGCAATGTTCCAGACACAAAATGGCTTGTATATCCATGACTTCAAAATGCCTGGTACTACCTACACATTACCCTCATAATAGGAGGAAAAGATATATCAAAAAGAAGAAGAGTAATTGAGAGGGAGAGAGGTTGTTATGGAGAATGGATTTGTGAAGGGAAAAGTGGGAGAAGGGAGATAATTATTATGGTTTATTATCAATTATTATGGAAGTTGAAGTTGTCAATAAAAATGGTTTTTTGTCTATACACTTTAAAAAATTTATTTATCTATTTATTTGAGAGAGAGAGAGAAGAAGAAGGAGGAGGAGGAGGAGGAGAAGGAGGAGGAGGAGGCAGATAGAGAGAAATAATGGGTCTCCAGCCAGCCACAAAAGAACTCCAGATGCATGCACCACCTTGTGCATCTGATTTACCTTGGGTTCTGGGGAATAGAACCTTGGCTTTCTAGTCCTGGGTTGCCTGGCTTAGTATAAACCTTTCCAGATCCATTGATTTCCATGCAGATTTCATAAATTCATTTGTATTTACCACTGAATAGAACTCCATTGTGTAAATGTACCACATCTTTGTTATACATTCATCTGTGGATTGACATCTAGGCTGGTTCCATTTCCTAGCTATTGTAAATAGAGCAGCAATAAACAGGGTTGTGCAAGTACCTCTAAGGTAGTGAGAAGAGTCATTCGGATATATGCCTAGGAGTGCTGGATCATATGGCAAACCAATTTTAGCTGTCTCAAGAACCTCCACACTGATTTCGACAATGGCTGTACCAGATTACATTCCCACCAACAGTGTAGAAGGGTTCCCCTTTTCTGGCATCCCCACCAACATTTATTGTCATTTGTTTTCTCAATGGTAGCCATTCTTACAGTTTTGAGATGGAATCTAAAAGTAGTTTTAATTTGCATTTTCCTGATGGCTAAGGATGTAGAACACTGTTGTATATGTTTGTCTTTTCTCCAATGACTATTTTTAACATTTTTGTTTAAAATAAGATGGCTGTAGCTGCCTGGATTAACATCTGGATCCCTATTCTGTTCCATTGATCTACATGTCTGTCTTTGTGTAGATTTGCTGTTTAATCACATTGTGGTCAGAGAGAGTACAAGTGATTATTTCAGTTCTCCTGTATTTGTTGAGATTTGCTTTGTGTCCTAATATATGATCTATTTTACAGAATTTTCTATGTGCTGCTGAGAAAAATGTATATGCTGCAGCATTTGGATGCAATGTTCCGTAGATATGTGTTAGGTCCATTTGTTCCATGACATCATTTAACTCAGATGTCTCTCTGTTTATTTTTTGCTTGACATACTGTTTTCCATCCTTTCACCCAAAGACAGTGTCTATCTTTTATTAAGAGATGAGTTTCCTGGAGCAAACAAATGGTAGGATCTTGCCTTTTAATCCAGTCTGTAAGCCTGTGTCTTTTTGTTGGTGCATTGAGGCCATTGATATTAAGAGTTATGCATTTATTTTTGTCATTCTTATTTTGCAGTGTTTCCTGTTTTCCCTTTACTCATTTGTTTTAACTGTTATTTGAGTGTGGTTTATTTTTTCCTATTTCCACCTGTGTGTTTTTTGCTTTCCTTAAGTGTGAAGAATCCCTTCATGTATTCTGCATTTATTCTGATGGGCTTGCCTTTGTAGGTGACTTGCTTTTTCTTTCTAACTGCTTTCCATATATTTTCTTTAGTTTGCATGTTTAGTAGTTTAATTATAACATGGTGAGGAGAGGTTCTCTCCAGGTTTTGTCTGTTTGCTGTTCTAAAAGCTTCTTGTATCTGCATTGGCATTTTTTCCCCAATTTAGGAAAAAATTTCTTCTATGATTTTGTTGAAAACACCCAGTAAGCCTCTGGATTGAAATTCTTCTCCTTCTATTATACCCTGAATTCTTATGTTATATATTTTCATTGTGTCCTGGATATCTTGAAATTCCCATTCATACCTTGCTATTAGCTTATCTTTCTCTTTGTTGGACTCTTATGTCTGCCACCTGGTCTTCTAGTTTAGATATTCTGTTCTCTCCTTCATCCATTCTACTGGTGAGACTTTCCAAAGAGTTTTTTATTTCACTGAATGTATTCTTCAAAGATAGTATTTCAGCCTCATTTCTCTTCAGTATTTCTATTTCCTTACTCATGTCTTGTAATGACCTCTTTATTTCATTAAGCTGGTCTCCTGTGTTCTCTTTCAGGAGTTTGTTTTCTTCCTTTGCTTTCTTCTTTGATACCTTTCATTTCTTCCTTGATTTCTTTGAGTATAGACACTATCATTTTTTTTTTGAAATATTTGTCAGGCATTTCATCTAAAACAGTCTCATTGGTGATCATTTCCGATGGATTTATAATTTTTGGTGGGACTGTATTGTCTTGATTCTTTGAGTTTCTTGTATTATATTATAGTGAATTTTACATCCTGAATTTATTTGATCATTGAGTTTTCTATTTATGTGCAGTGTTCTTAGATGTGGCAATCCATCATTATATACTTTCAAGATATATGGTTAAGGTGTCAGGTGTTGCTCTTGTAACCCAGTCCAGCTGCAGAATTAATTGTTGAACTGGGTTGCTAAGTAATTATTCTAGTGGACTAGGTGGAACAATTTACTGGCAAATTCTAAATTTCAACTGATCAATATACACATGCAATGAAAACCAGCACAAAGTGTGCAAGAGAAAGTCTTATAAAGCCAAAATCCCTAAGAGTGTGTGCTGCTCTACACACTTAATCTTGTCAGCTAGGAGGAAGGGATTTCTGTTCTGAAGTTGGGATCAGATCCTGTCTCCAATAATGACAGAAACAAAAGAAGAAACCTCATAAATACAAAAGCATCAAAGGTCACAATATTCAACCCCCAAATGCAGGTTATTTGAAAATGGTAAAGCCAACCAAGAATATAGAATTCATAAACTGCCCCGACAAGGAAAGAGAGATTATCTCCTCCAACACAGGCCTATGTACCTGTACCTGTTTTCATTTTTTTAAATTATTTATTTGTTTGTTTATTTATTTGTCAGTTGGCCATGTTACCTTTTGGGCTGGCTTCCAATCAATCTCACTAATGCTGAGTGCACAACTCAATCCCTCCATTTTGTGCTGTGGAGCTGGAGCTTTGATCAGCTGTGCTGGATGTGCTGCCACTGGGTGCTGAATGCCGGAGGTCTGTGGTTCTGATGGTGGATAATGAGAGAGTAGAGACTTCTGGAGTTGCTCACACAGTTCTACCAGTATCCCTTTCAGTAGCTCCCTAGTTGAGCTTCAGATTTCTTAACTTTGCAAGAAGGCTGATGAAGTTGAATAAAACCCTTCTTTGGTGTCTGCTGCTGCTGCTGTTTGGAGCACCTGGCAGTGCGGTGCCAGGGCAGTTGCATGGGTCACGTGGATCAGTGGGACTCAAGTGCCTCTGTGTGATTCTGACCATTTTCCTCCTTTCTGGTGCATCATTGTCTCTCAGGCTCCTCCTCTGTGTTTAAAAATAATCTATACTCCTTCACTTTTCAGAAGAAGGGTGTGTTTTGCTGGGGTTTTACTTAATCCCTCCCTAGGCTGGTTTCGCATGGCTCCTGTGCCACCATCTTACCCAGAAGCCAATTAAAAAAAGTTTTAAAAAAAAATCCCAAGAACTTCCGGTTAAGATGGCAGTGTAGGTACCACACCAAATCAGCCTAGGGGGGAAAACAACAACAACAACAAAAAAAAAAAAAAAAAAAAAAAAAAAACCAGCAAAATACACACTTTTACTAAAAAGTGAGGTATATAGGAAATTGAAAGGGCAGCAGAGAAGTAGCAGAGATCCAGAGCATTCAGAGCCCACACAGGCTGGCAGAAGTGGCTCCACTAGGTACGTGAGAATGGCAGGGCTGTGTGCCAGGCAGCTGCTAGGCTTGTCTTGAACCTCAGGAAAAGCCAGGTGAGGGGATATTCCACTCACACTGGAGCTTTCCAAAAACTCAAGAAATCTGAAGGGAGAACGGCAGTGAACACCAGAGGAGCAGATCACAAGTATAAGAACATGTGGAACAGTGAGAGAACTAGAGCAGCATCAGCAGCCTCTCTTTCCCCACCACCAGTGCCCAGCGCCAGCGAATAGACCAGTGGTCCAGGGACCTGGCCACGCCTACTTGAACCCACAGCAGGACTCAAGTAGGAGCAGCATAACTGAGAACGAAAATCATCCCAAAAGGTAACTGGGATTACACTAGGTCAGTACCCACCTAATAAACCTGGTATATAGGCCTGAACCAGAAGTGCTAATTGCAACTTCCACATCATGATAAATTATATGTTAAATCTGGTGTATGGTCAGATTTGCCATTCTTAAATGAGCTGCATTGTGGGCTTGTTATTTGTTGCTTCTTGATTTATAGTGGCTTTCTTTCCTCTTCTGTTATACATTAGGGAAGGGTCTCAACTGGTCACAAGCTGACTTGGAACCCTCTACAGACCAGAAATCTTAACCTCCTTGTTGTCAGGATTAAGGGAGTTGGTGAGGCACCACACAGCCTAAGGGACAGACAGAAAATCTCGTTGTCATAATACCTACTCTTGGATAAATACTCTGTGCTGTTTTTCATTAAAAGTGTACATTGTTTAGTAAAATTTTAGAAACTATCTGTATTTGGTTCCACTCAGCCTACTTGAATACTCTCATACCAGGCAAACCCAACACCTATGTCACTTTTGTAGACACTCTGAGAGTCTTGAGAGCTACACCTAGTGCCTTAAGCTCCTACCCTGAAGATATATCACATCAGAATGATTGATATATCTAATAATATCCAGCTAGCTAGAAAATCCAATCATTAAATAATCCAGCAGGCAAAAAAAATATATATTACAATACAAGAAACACCAAAAATCAAGACAATATAAATCCACCAAAAAGTATCAATGCATTAGAAATGACCTCCAGTGAGAACGAGTTACAGGAAATGCCTGAGAAAGATTTCAAAAAAATGATTATAAATATGTTTAAAGAACTCATAGAAGAAATCAAAGGAAGCAAAGAAGACAAAATAAATAAAGAGGTCAATTCTAGACATAAATAAGGAAATAGAAATAATAAAGAAAAACCAGTTAGAATTACTAGCAATAAAGAACACAGTTACTGAAATAAAAAACTCTGTAGAATATCCCACCAGTAGAATGGATGAAGTAGAAGACAGAATATCTAAGCTAGAAGACCAGGGGGCAGATCTAATACATACCAACAAAGAGAAAGACAAACTAACAGAAAAATATAAAGATATTCGGAACACTATGAAAAGATCAAACATAAGAATTCAGGGCATAGTACGAGAAGAATTTCACTCCAAAGGCATAGTAGGCATTTTCAACAAACTCATAGAAGAAAACTTCCCCCAAATTGGAAAAGTGGTGCCAATTCAGGAACAGGAGTCCTTTAGAACACCAGCCAGACAAAACCTGGAAAGAACCTCTCCTTGCCATATATAATCAAACTACCAAACACACAAACCAAAGAAAAAAATATTGGAAGCAGTCAGAGAGAAAAGTCAAGTTACCTACAAAGGCAAGCCTATCAGGATTACAGCAGATTACTCAACACAGACTTTAAAAACCAGAAGGCCATGGAGTTATGTATTCCAAGTTCTGAAAGATATCAACTGTCAACCAAGGTTACTTTATCCTGCAAAGCTATCCATTCAAATAGATGAAGAAATAAGGACATTCCACAACAAAAGCAAGCTAAAGGAGTATTTGAAGACAAAACCAGCTCTACAGAAAATACTTGAAAGAATCCTCCATGCTGAAGAAAAAGAAAAGCACACATATAAGGAACCAGGAAAAAAACAAACAATACTCAAGTACTAGTTAACACAAGAGAGCAAAGCGGAAACAGGAAGGACTACAAAAAATGGCAAAATAAATACACTTTCAATAATATCTCTTAATATCAATGGCCTCAATGCCCCATCCAAAAGAGATAGGTTTGCAGACTCAGTTTAAAAGCAGGATCCTCAATTTGTTGCCTCCAAGAAACCCACCTTCCTACAAAGGATGGACACTATCTTAGGATGAAAGGTTGGAAAATGGTGTTTCAAGCAAATGGACCTAGAAAACAAGAAGGGGTTGCTATCTGGATATCTGACAAGGTAGACATCAGTCCAACATTACTTAAGAATGATAAGGAAGGACACTTTATATTCATTAAAGGTACCCTCATACAGGAGAACATTACAATCCTAAACATATATACACCTAACATGGGGGCCCCTAAATTCATCTAAGGTCGCAGATAACACCAGACACAGTGGTAGTGGGTAACTTCAATAACCCACTCTCATCAATTGACAGGTCACCTGGGGAAAAATAAACAAACAGGCATCTGGACTAAATGAAGTCATAGAAGGAATGGACCTAACAGATATATAAAGGACATTTCATCCAAATGCTGCAGAATATACATTCTTTTCAGCAGCACATGGAACATTCTCTAAAATAGACCATATATTAGGACACAAAGAAATCTTAACAAATGCAGGAAAATTAAAATAATTCCTTGCATTTTATCTGACCACAATGGAATCAAACTACAAACCAACAGCAAGAAAGGCTATAGAGCATACACAAAATCATGGAAACTAAACAACACACTACTGAATGATGAATGAATCAATGAAGAAATCAAGAAGGAAATCAAAAAATTTATGGGAGTCAAGCGATAATGAGAACACAACATACAAAATCTCTGGGACACAATAAAGGCAGTCCTAAAAGTAAATTTATAGCTTTAAGTGCCTATATTAGAAAATTTGAAAGGTCACAAATAAATGACCTAATGCTTCACCTTAAAGAAAGAACAAGGAAAACCAAAAATCAGTAGATAGGAAGAAATAGTAACAATTAGGGCAGAAATTAATGAAACAGAAACCAAAAAAAAAAAAAAAAAACAATCCAAAGAATCAATGTAACAAAGAGTTGGTTTCTTGAAAGGATAAACAAGATTGATAAACCCTTAGCAAATCTGACCAAAAGAAAGAGAGAAGAGACACAAATTAATAAAATTGGAGATAAAAAAGGTAACATCACAACAGATACCAGAGAAATTCAAAAAATCATAGGGACATACCTTAAAATCATATACGCCACAAAGTTTGAAAATCTGAAAGAAATGGACAATTTCCTTGATTTATATGACCTACCTAAATTAAATGAAGATGAGATTAATCACTTAAATAGACCTATAACAAACATGGAGATCCAAGCAGTTATCAGAAATCTCTCAACTAAAAAAAACACAGGCCCAGATGGAGTCCCTGCTGAATTTTACCAGACCTTCAGGGAATAACTAACACCATTGCTTCTTAAGCTTTTTATGAAATAGAAAAAGAAGGAATCCTACCAAACTCCTTCTATGAAGCCAGCATCACCCTGATACCCAAACCAGGCAAAGATAGAACAAAAAAAGAAAATTACAGACCAATCTCCCTCATGAACATAGATGCAAAAATTCTCAACAAAATACTGGCAAACAGAATACAAGAATATATCAGAAACATCATTCACCCTGACCAAGTAGGCTTTATCATGGAGATGCAGGGATGGTTCAACATACACAAATCGATAAATGTAATACATTACATAAATGGATTGAAGGATAAAAATCAAATGATCATCTCATTAGATGCAGAGAAAGCATTTGACAAAATCCAATATCCCTTCATGATAAAAGTCCTACAGAGACTGGGAATAGAAGGAACATGTCTCAATATAATAAAGGCTATTTATGACAAGCCTACAGCCAGCCTATTACTAAATGGGGAAAAACTGGAAACTTTCCCACTAAAGTCAGGAACAAGACAAGGGTGTCCACTGTCCCCACATTTACTTAATATAGTACTGGAAGTCTTAGCCATATCAATGAGGCAAGAAACACACATAAAAGGGATACAAGGTATAGTTCTTTAAAAGCTTCAATTCGGACTTCCGGCCAAGATGGCGACCGCCTAGCTGCGCTGCAAATCCCGGGGAAAGAAAGGCAAGATATTAAGGGTATATAGTGGCTTTTAGGGGAGAGAAATCTGGGAGGGCACAGAGGTGGGGGAACAGGGAATTGCTGGTCCCCTTTCGGGCGGGTAGGCACCCCTCGCCCCAAATAACTGCCGTGTTCAAAGCTCCACCCCTGCCGCTGCTGCTGCTCCGGAGCCCGCACGGCTGCCACTGCGCGCCGATCGTTCCCTCCGCGCGGAAGCTTAGACTGCTCCGCACCCTCGTCCACTCGCCCACCTACTGAGTGTGCCCAGTCCCACAAGCTCAGACTGTATCTCTCGCTTGCATCAGCTCAGGTACCACCCCCTACCTGCCTGCCGCACCGGCGGGCCGCCATTGTCCCGTGGCGGGGGAGCGCAGACTGCTTGAGAACTCAAACAATTTTGGCGCCCCTGCCAGGTAGTAGATAGGCGGCTTTGGCAAGTGAGATTATTCCCTGCGTGCAGAAGCTTAGACTGCTCCGCACTCTCCTCCATTTGCCCTCTGTCTGCTGCGCGGCTGTCCACAATTGTCCTGTGGCGGGGGAGCGCAGACTGCTTCCGGTCCCAGCGTTCCCAGCCAAAGTCTGGGCGGCTTCAGTGCTTGGTGCCTTAGTGCCACTCCTAGCTGGAACGCAGGTAGCTGTGGCACAATACCGCTTGAGAACTCAACCAACCTTGGCGCCCCTGCCAGGTAGTAGATAGGCGGCTTTGGCAAGTGAGATTATTCCCTGCGTGCGGAAGCTTAGACTGCTCCGCACTCTCCTCCACTTGCCCTCTGTCTCCCGCGCGGCTGTCCACAATTGTCCTGTGGCGGGGGAGCGCAGACTGCTGCCGGTTCCTAGCGTGCCCAGCCAGAGTTCAGGCGGCATCAGTGCTTGGTGCCTCAGTGCCACTCCTAGTTCGAACGCAGGCAGCCTTGGCACATCACCGCTTGAGAACTCAGGCAACTTCGGCGCCCCTGCCAGGCAGTAGATAGGCGGCTTTGGCAAGTGACAGCCAAAGCCCAGGCTTCTTGGCAACGCCCCCAGGCTGCATAAGATTCCCATTGTTCTTGAGCCCAGGCTGATACGCCCACTTATCTGCCCATACACTGTCATGGGCAGAACACAGCGCAAAAGAAATAACATGAATAATCAAATGCAAGAAAATCCAATTAGATCACCCACTCCCACAATGAATACTTCTAACCAAAACATAGAAGAACAAATAGGACCAGAACACCACATTGAAGCTATGAGCAATGCAACTCTAACCAACCTATTGGTAGAACTTGCAGGAAAGCAACAAAGGGCAGACAATCGTGTGGATGCTGCCATCACTAAACTAGAACTAATAGATAAGAAATTGGAAGGATTAGATAAGAAAATGGAAGGATTTCAAAGAGAGTTAAGAGATTTGAGGGAAAGTGAAAAAAAAGAAGACCTTAAAAATCAGCTGACCATGCTAAATGAAGACATAAAGAAATGCAAGGATGAACTCCAAGAAGCATCAAGAAAATCAGAAAATGATGTGAAAAGGGAGCTTGACAGAGGGATGGAAATTATACATAGAAAAATAATAGAAAATGCAAACTTAATTGAACAAGCCCAAAACTCACTAGAAGCTCTCAAGAATAGAGTCAGCCAAGTGGAGGATAGAAACTCTGATCTGGAAGACAAGATGGAAGAAACAGTTAGAGAGTTCAAAAATTTCAGTAAGTTTAAAAGCTCCTGTGAACAGAACATGAGGGAATTGTGGGATACAGTTAAACGTCCCAATATCAGGATCATTGGAATACCAGAAGGAGAAGAAATCCAGACCAAAGGCATGGAGAACTTATTTAACAAAATAATTGAAGAAAACTTCCCCAATCTCTTAAAAGAAAGGCCCATCAAGATACAAGAAGCCAATAGAACTCCAAACAGACTGGACCAAAGGAGAAACTCTCCAAGACATATTATTATTAAGACTCTAAACATTGACACCAAAGAGAAAATCCTAAAAGCAGCTAGGGAAAAACAGCACACCACCTTCAGAGGTAACCCCATCAGAATTACTTCAGACTTCTCAATGGAAACCCTGAAAGATAGAAGAGCCTGGAATGAAACACTCCAAAGTCTAAGAACCTATGGCTTCCAACCCAAACTACTCTACCCAGCAAAAGTATCCCTCATAATAGATGGTGAACAAAAAACTTTCCATGACAAAACTCAGCTTTACAATTATATGAACACAAAACCAAACCTACAGAGAGTATTTCAGGAAATTCTACACAGAGAAGAAAAAAATAATCAAACACAATTGCCTACAAGAAGCAGATCACAACATCCAAACTCAGAGTAGGCACAAAAAACTTCAATACCCATGAAAACTCCAACCCACATTTACCATCACAATATGGCAGGGATCAAATCAAATCTCACAGTCATTACCCTAAATATTAATGGCCTTAATTCACCCATCAAGAGACACAAGCTAACAGGATGGATCAAAAAATTAGACCCCTCAATCTGTTGCCTTCAAGAAACCCACCTCACCATTAAAGACAGACATCTCCTCAGGGTGAAAGGGTGGAAAACAGTATTCCAAGCAAACGGGAATAAGAAACAAGCAGGTGTAGCTATATTAATATCGGATAAAATAGACTTCAAACCAAATATAATCAAAAAAGACAAAGAAGGCCACTTCCTACTTATCAAGGGAACGATCCATCAAGAGGATATCACAATCATAAATCTGTATGCACCAAACACAGGGGCACCACAGTTCATAAAACAAAACCTACTTGACAATAAAACAGAAATAACCACAAACACCATCATAGCTGGGGACTTCAATACACCATTATCAGTAATAGACAGATCATCCAAACAGAAACTCAACAGGGAAGTAAGAGAGCTCAACAAAACAATAGATCACTTAGACCTAACGGACATCTACAGAACATTCCATCCCAAATCCACAGATTACACATTCTTCTCAGCAGTCCATGGAACATTCTCTAAAATAGACCATATATTGGGTCACAAAGACTGCCTCCACATATTTAGGAAGATTGACATAATTCCCTGCATGATATCAGATCACAATGCTATATTGCTAGAAATCAACAATAAAAGACCCACCAAGAATCCCAAAGGCACCTGGAAACTGAACAGCACACTTTTAAACAATAAATGGATAGTGGATGAAATAAAAAATGAAATTGCAAAATTTCTGGAATTGAACGACAATGAGAACACATCGTATCAAAACTTATGGGACACAATGAAGGCGGTCCTCAGGGGAAAATTCATAGCACTCAATGCCTTCGTAAAAAAGACAGAAAGGTCCCAAATCAATAACCTAACCATCCACCTAAAGGCACTGGAAAAACAAGAAAAATCCAACCCAAAGAGCTCCAGAAGGAAAGAAATAATTAAAATCAGAGCAGAAATCAATGAATTGGAAACCAAGGAAACAATTAAGACAATTGACAAAACAAAGAGCTGGTTCTTTGAAAAAATAAACAAGATTGACAAACCCCTGGCCAATCTGATCAAGCAAAAAAAGGTGAAGCTTCAAATTAACAAAATTCAAAATGAAAAAGGAGAGATCACAACAGACATAAGTGAAATTGGGAGAATCATCGGGACTTATTTCAAAAACCTCTACTCCACAAAACTGGATAATGTGGAGGAGATGGATAAATTCTTGGACACATACCATCTACCAAAGCTAAACACAGAGCAGATTAATCACCTCAATCAACCCATCACACTCATGGAGATTGAAAAAGTAATAAAAAACCTCCCAAAAAAGAAGAGCCCAGGACCAGATGGCTTCTCAGCTGAATTCTACCAAACCTTCATGGAAGAACTCAAACCAATCTTCCTCAAACTGTGCCACACAATTGATGAACAGGGAAAGCTACCCAACTCCTTTTATGAAGCTAGCATCACCCTAATTCCAAAACCAGGCAGAGATGCCACAAGAAAAGAAAACTACCGGCCTGTTTCCCTGATGAATTTAGATGCAAAGATCCTAAACAAAATCCTTGCAAACCGAATCCAACAACACATCAAAAGCATTATCCACCTTGACCAAGTGGGATTCATTCCAGGAACACAGGGGTGGTTCAACATACGGAAATCTGTCAATGTAATACACCACATAAACAAGGATAAACATAAAAACCACATGATCATTTCGATAGATGCAGAAAAGGCCTTTGACAAGATTCAACACCACTTCATGTTCAAAACATTGGAGAGAGTTGGCATGGTTGGTTCATATCTTAACCTAATAAAGGCAATATACGAAGCTCCGAAGGCCCAAATAATACTTAATGGAGAGAGACTGGAGGAATTCCCATTAAGATCAGGAACAAGACAGGGTTGTCCACTCTCACCTCTGCTTTTCAATATAGTTCTGGAAGTCCTAGCTCAAGCAATAAGACAGGAGAAGGAAATCAAAGGGATACAATTTGGAAAGGAGGAAGTTAAGTTAGCTTTATTCGCAGATGACATGATTATATATGTAAGAGACCCGAGAGACTCCATCCGAAAACTCCTGAAGGTGATTAACTCCTATAGCAAAGTAGCAGGATACAAAATCAATGCACAAAAATCAGTAGCCTTCCTTTATGCAAAGGACAAAGATACAGAAAAAGAAATAAGGGACATAGTCCCATTTTCAATTGCGACAAAAAAAATAAAATACCTTGGAATAACGTTAACCAAGGAAGTGAAAGATCTATACAATGAAAACATAAAAACACTCAAAAAAAAAATTGAGGCGGACTTGAGAAAATGGAAAGACCTCCCATGTTCCTGGATAGGCAGAATTAACATTGTGAAGATGACAATCCTACCAAAGGCAATTTACAGATTTAATGCAATACCAATTAAAATCCCCACAGTGTTCTTCACAGAGATAGAAAAAATGATCTCAAATTTCATATGGAAAGGCAGAAGGCCTCGCATTTCCAAACATATCCTCTGCAAAAGAAATACCTCTGGAGGCATCACCATACCTGATCTAAAGCTATATTACAAAGCCATAGTAATAAAAACAGCATGGTACTGGCATAAAAACAGGACTATAGATCAATGAAATAGACTTGAGGACCCGGACTTTGGGTCAAGCAACTATAGCTACTTGATATTTGATAAAGGCCCAAACAATATACGCTGGAAAAAAGACAGCATCTTCAACAAATGGTGCTGGACAAACTGGATAACCATATGCAGGAAACTAAAACTTGACCCACACATTTCACCATGCACTACACTCAAGTCCAAATGGATCAAAGATCTCAATATAAGACCAGAAACTCGAATACTACTGGAAGAAAATTTAGGAAGTACATTCCATGATATAGGAATGGAAAAAGACTTCCTGAACAAAACCCCAGTAGCTCATGAACTTAAACCATCACTCAACCAATGGGACCACATGAAGCTGAGGAGTTTCTTTACAGACAAGCATACAATTAGCAAAGCCAATAGATTACCCACAGAATGGGAGAAAATATTTGTGGGTTATCCAACTGATAGAGGACTAATCTCTAGAATCTACAAAGAACTCAAAAATCTAAACAGTAAGAAGTCAAACACCCCACTCACAAGATGGGGCAAAGAGCTGAACAGGCAGTTCACAGAGGAAGAAATAGAAATGGCAAACATACACTTAAGAAAATGTTCATCATCCCTAATCATCAGAGAAATGCAAATTAAAACAACTATGAGATTCCACCTTACCCCAATAAGGATAGCAAGCATCAAAAAATCAAATAAAAATAAATGCTGGCGAGGATGTGGAGAAGTAGGAACACTCATCCACTGTTGGTGGGAATGTAGGATGGTACAACCACTTTGGAAAGCAATATGGAGACTTCTGAAAAAGCTGAGTATAGAGATACCAACAGACCCAGTTATTCCCTTACTGGGCATCTACCCTAAAACCTTCAAACCACAGACTAAAGAGATTTGCTCAACCATGTTTATAGCGGCTCAATTTGTAATAGCTAAGAGCTGGAATCAACCCAAATGTCCATCACTAGAAGAATGGATAACTAAGATGTGGTATATCTACACAATGGAATTCTATACAGCAGTAAGAAAAAATGACACAATGAAATTTGAGGAAAAATGGTTGAACCTGGAACACATCATTCTCAGTGAACTTACCCAATCACAGAAAAAAAATCGCCACATAGTCTCACTCATCTACAGCACCTAACCTGAATCTACTGAAGATACCTTACATACCCAGCAAGCATCTCCTAGATTAGACACTAGGATGGAAGGGGAGGGAGGGGAGGGCATCAAAGGGGTGGGAAACACAAATCTAGACCCAAACGGCAATGGTACCATAATCTTCTACTTACTAAAAGATAGACCAAATGGCTGATCCTTCACCAGGCCCTTACAGGGAACACCTGAACCACAAGACACTGGAGAGGGTAAGATTAAGACTAACCTTAGTCTCCTACATCTTCCCTCCCTCACTTCCCCTCTCCCTGTCTCTCTCTCTCTTACCTCTAACTCTTGTATATTAGTTATCTTTTTCCTCATTTTCTTAGTGGGCACTGACCTGTAACTCCCAGAACCAGCATGGGGCTATCATCCACAATGAGCTTTTGATCAGAGAGACCTACAAGGTTTCCTAAAAGACAGACAGATTTCTGTCAGAGTACTTGATGACCCACCAAAGGTTAGTGGTAAGACCCTACTGCTGAAGATACCTTATGTGATTGACATGCAAATTAGAATGGCATGGCTGGAAGTTGGATGAGAGTCAGTCCCCAGACAGTCAGCGCATCTAGTGCCAGAAGGTGCTACATGGGCGACTGGGGGAAATTGACCAATATCTATCGAAGCAACGCATGGTCTAACCTACTTAGCAGCAAATAACTTATTGTGATGCCCACACAAGTGCAGTGGTGGCACACAGCCAACGTGGGGAACCAACTGCTCTCAATTTGGCTAACTGATCCCCTCACTGGTATGGGACCCATAGCTGGAGCTGGGAAACAAGTCAGAACCATATCCAAACATAAGCCCACTCTCCAGTATCAACCTACTATCAATTGTGGGCTACAAGAGGGCCTACACATATTAAATTCTCTATAAAAAAAAAAAATGTAAGGGTTATCTCATTTGTCCTGATGCTAACTTACTCTCCGTTGGAGAATCTGCTTCTCTTTTTCAGATAGATGTAGACCCTAAGGAGAGAGCCACCCCATCATACCTCAAAAGGGCTCCGGCTGAAACTAAGAAAACTTCGAGAAACAAGCAAGGGGGCTGTTTTTCCTGATGAACCAGACACCAGCACAAGGGGGAAGGAGATCAGCATAGAGAAAAATCAACTCCTACCAAATCAGAGAGCCAGGGCCTCAGAGGCCCTCAACACCTCATCACTGAAGCCGACCAAAAATGAACCCAACATGGCTCAGGGAAATTTTGCGGAAGAGGGGGCGGAAAGAATGTCAGAGTCACATGTTGGGTCATGATATGCAGAGACATTTAGCTTACCCATAACTGTGGGCTAACTCCACAATGCATGACCCGTATACCTCAACAAGGAGGGGCCAAGGGGAGGGGGTAGGTCACGGATGAGCCTAATAATGGTACCAAAATGACTGTATTTGCTGAATACAGAACTGACTAATAAAAAAAAAAAAAAAAAGGGATACAAATTGGAAAGGAAGAGGTCAAGTTATCATTATTTGCAGATGACATGATTCTATATATAAAGGACCCTAAAGACTCTACTAGCAAACTGTTAGAGCTGATAAAAACCTACAGTCATGTAGCAGGATACAAAATAAATACACAGAAATCAGTAGCCTTCATATATGCTAACAACAAACACACAGAGGATGAGATCAGAGAATCACTCCCATTCACAATTGCATCAAAGAAAATAAGGTACCTTGGAATAAACCTAGCCAAGGAAGTAAAGGATCTCTACAATGAAAACTTTAAAACACTCAAGCAAGAAATTTCAGAAGACACCAGGAAATGGAAAAACATCCCTTGTTTCTGGATTGGGAGAATCAATATTGTGAAAAATGGCAATGCTACCAAAAACAGTCTACATATTTAATGCAATCCCCATCAAAATTCCAAAGGCATTCTTCAAGGAAATAGAAAAAATCCAAAAATCCATTTAGAATCACAAAAAACCTCGAATATCTAAAATAATACTGAGCAAGAAAAATGAGGCTTGTGGCATCACCATACCTGATTTAAGCTATACTACAGGGCCATAGTAACAAAAACAGCATGGTACTTGCACAAAAGCAGACATGTAGATCAATGGAACAGAATAGAGGACCCAGATGCAAATCCAGGTAGCTATAGCCACCTTATATTTGATAGAAATGTCAAAAATACTCATTGGAGAAAAGACAGCCTCTTCACCAAATGGTGCTGGGAAAACAGGATATGCATCTGCACAAAATAGATAGATGAAAATAGATTCTTCTCTCTCTCCATGCACAAGAATTAAGTCCAAATGGAGTAAAGACATTAACATCAGACTGGAAATTCTGAAACTGCTAGAGGAAAAAGTGGGGGAAACCCTTCAACATATTGGTCTTGGCAATGACTTTCTGAATATAACCCCAATTGCTCAGGCAATAAAACCACAGATTAGCCACTGGGACCTCATGATATTACAAAGATTTTGTTCTGCAATAAAGCAAAGAGGCAACCAATACAATGGGAAAAAAATCTTTGCCAGCTATATATCTAATAGAGGATTAATATCTACGATATACAAAGAACTCAAAAAGTTAAATAATAAGAAATCAAACAAGCCAATTAAAAAATGGGCTATGGAGCTAAATAGAGAGTTCACAAAAGAAGAAATAAGGATGGTGTTTAAGAATCTAAAAAAAATGTTCCACATCCCTAGTGATCAGGGAAATGCTGATTAAAACTACATTGAGATTTCATCTCACTCCTGTCAGATTGGCTACCATCATGAAAACAAATGGTCACAAATGCTGGCAGGGATATGGGAAAAGAGGAACCCTTCTACACTGTTGGTGGGAATGCAGTCTGGCCCAGCCATTGTGGAAATCAGTGTGGAGGTTCCTAAAACAGCTAAAATTTGATCTACCATATGACACAGCTATAGCACTCCTAGGCATGTATCCTAAAGACTCATCTCATTTCCTTAGAAATACATGCTCTACCATGTTTATTGCTGCTCAATTCATAATAACTGGGAAATGGAACCAGCCTAGATGTCCCTCAACTGATTAGTGGATAATGAAGATATGGCACCTTTATACAATGGAGTTCTCCTCAGCGGTAAAGAAAAATGAAGTTATGAAATTTGCAGGAAAGTGGATGGATCTGGAAAGGATTATACTAAGTGAGGTAACCCAGGCCCAGGAAGCCATGTGCCACTTGTTCTCTCTCATATGTGGATCCTAGCAAGAGATGATTCAGCTTCTGTGTGAGAAGGAAAAATCTCAGTAGCAGTGGCCAGTAAGCTAAAAAAGAGATATAAAGGGAAGAGAAAGGAAGGGAGGAGTGTACTTAATAGGTTGGTATTGTATATATGTAAGTAGGAAAATAGATTAATGGGGGTGAAAAGGCCCAAAATGAATTCAGGGGAAGAGATTGAGTAGAGGAAAGGTGGAGGGAGAGCTAATCAAAATCTAAGAGGATATAAATAAATCATATGGAATACTCCTGTTTTGGGTAATAGAACACTCAGGAGCTGTAGATTGTTGCTAGAAAATTTTCATTGCCAGGGATGGGATACCTTCCAGTGAGTTATTGGCTAGGGAGGTCCCCAATGCCCCCAAAACATTATAGGCCATTGCCTAGGCCCTTGGTTTCCCACCAGGAATAGATGGCAAGACCCTATTGCTGAAGACTCCACATACTTGTGCTGCAAGTCCATTGAGAAATCCTGCTGGAACTGAGCTGATAACCTCCTCCATGTAGACCAGCTGACAGAAAGCTAGAAGAAGCCATTCTACATGCAGTTCAATGGGAAAATGAGATACCACCAGTGAAGATTCTCAGCAGTGGACACTGCAAGCCTTATAATTGGCCAGCCAGGCCAAATGAGCCAACGGGTGCAATAGTGGCACATCTATCATGGTGGAAACCAACTGCCCTCCAATTGGAGTGAAGGCCCACTCCATGGGAGGGAATACATCCCTGATACTGAAAACTTAAAACAGGGGTAGTCATGAGCCCTAGGGGTATAACATCTGCTGATGTCTGGATAAATGTATATACTATGCTTATCAAACTGCCCAGTAAGCACTTCTCTTAATATTCATACCCTTTTACTAATGCTACTGTCACTCTGGGTAGAGAATCTTCTCTTTTCAGATGGCAGTGACCTTGGGACGACTCAGAAGGTATCATAATGCTGGAAAGAAGTGACTGGAGTACTGATTAACTTTGGGAGAGGTTGGTTCAACACATGGAAATCAATAACTATCGTGCACCATATAAATAAACTTAAGGATAAAAATCACAAAAAATAAATTCCAAGTCCTACTGTCAGAGACAGTCCTCGTCCAACAAGACTCTCCCTTCCATATTCTCCACCAAAGAGTATGAGGCTGAAACACAAACAATGAATATTATGGATATTTTGCACTCAAACCACATGGTGACTTGACTAATATATATTTTTTATTGACTTATATATCTATGCACACAAATGCAATGCAATCATTTGTTACCACAGAATCATTGATGAGTAATCTTTATTTTCATTTTGATTGAATGAAGACATTTCCAGAAGATTTTCTAAGTATACCTCTGGGTGTATATGAGAGTGTTACTAGAGAGGATTAACTAAAGGAGAAGACATGACCTCTCTTGGAAATATGGAAGGATTTAAAAAAATTCTAACAGCTACTCTCTCTCTTTGCATCCTGGCAGTTTTAATAAGAGTTCCTCTATTATACCACTCTTTCCTTGTCATGATTAATTACCTCCTATGTGGTATTTTGACTCAGGTGTCCCCCATAATCTTATGTATTTTAAATGCTAGGTCCCCAACTGGTGGCAACTTGGGAATTGGAGCCTCCTGGAGGCAGTGTATTATTGGGAGTTGGCTATGGGTGTTATGGCCAGTTTCCCCTTGCCAGTGTTTGGCATACTCTCCTGCTGCTGTTGTCCATCTGATCTTGGCCAGGAGGTGATATCCATGCTCTGTTCACACTATTATTTTGTTGGGCCTAAAGAAGCCTGGACGTGAGGCCCAGTGGAGCTTCCTGAGCCTGGATAGAGTTTAGCGACCTGTCTGTGGCATATGACTTCTGTGTAGGAATGACTCAGCAAGTCCTGACCTGAAACTGTCTCTTCCCGACTACTGCTAACATGGCAAAACATTATTGGCCCTTATGCCTCACCCCGTCCTAAGATCCCCACCCTCTCTTTCAATGCTATATAGGCAGCTGCCTGATACAATAAAACGAGATCCTGCTTCGACAAGTCGCCCGACTCAGTGTGTTTCTCTCTGGTGACTAGGAGAGGGTCTGGGTGGTTGACACTCTCCATCCGGCTCAGCCCCAAGGAGAGACTGGCGGGACTCACTCTCCTACAGCCCTACCTGCCAGAGAATCTGGCAGACTGGTGCCCCATGTGAGGAATCTCTCTGACGGAAGAACACTGATGGGCCAATCGGTCCACAGGTGAGTGTACCCTCATAAATTATGGGGTAGTCCTCATCCAGCCCAAATCCCTTGCATTTGCCTGAGCCCTTGTATCTGTCCCTAGACCCCTTTGGAAGTACTCCTTGGCCCTCTAAGAGTCCTACATCCCCAGATCCCCCTACAAATCCTTTTCAGACAAATCCTTTTCAGACCCCTCCTGCACCTCCATCCTACTACGGGGATGGCACCCCGGGGGAAGAAACAACCAACCTCTTCCCTGTCAACATTAACTCCAGCGGTAATCCCCCCACTGCTTGGTGCCGCTGGGAGGCTCATGATCTAAAGGACCTTAAGAAGGCTGTCTGAGAGGATGGACCTAATTCCCCCTGGGTGGAGACCATCCTCCAGGGTTTGGCTCATCATCAGTGTACCACCCAAGATTGGAAAAACCTTGCTAAAGCTGTTCTTTCTGCCCCCCTGTATATAAAGTGGTGTGCCTTCTTTCAGGATGAGTGCTGAACTCAGGCTGAGCGGAATCAGGCCGCTCAGCCCCCAGTCCCAATGACTTTTGGCATGCTCTTGGGCACCGATGATGCATTTTCCACAGGCCTCCAGCAAGCTGCCATCCCTGGTCCATACCGGGATCAGGTGCCGGCTTTGGGAATGGATGCATATAGAGGAAACTGGAGGAAGGCCTATCTGAGCCCCCCATCACAGGAATCACACAAAAAGCTAGTGAAGACCTGGCTACCTTCATAGAGAGGGTTGAAAAAAGTTTACAAAGAAAGTTTCCCCCTGGCCCCCTGCGAGACCAGTTCATTAAAATGTTTGTATGGGAAGGCATGACAGGTGATCATAAGCTGGCCTGAGCTGGGCTAAAAGATCACTCTATGAGTAAATGGATCATGGCCAATAAAGATGTAGGATCCATGTCCCATCAGGCAAGGGCTATGGCGTTGGCCCTACAGAGTGTCTGCCATGAAGATATGGCCGCCCTAGTTTGTGCCCTTCAACAGGCCTCGGGGGGAAAGGGGAGGTCCTGTTTTGGGTGCAGTAAAGAAGGACATTTTAAAAGAGAGTGCCCCAACTGGGCCAAGAATGCCCCAGCAATTCCTACAGCCCCTAATTTGCCTCTCACGCCCTGCCCCCGATGTAAGAAGGAGTTCCATTGGGCCAAGAATTGCAAATCCAATTTCAGCCTTCAGGATGAGCCTTTAAACTCCCCCAGGGGCTATCCCCAGCCCCGTTAAACAAGGGGAAGAAGGTAGCTAAGACACACTGGACTGTGCCCCTGATTCCAGGACTAAGGCCAAAAATGACCCTGATGGTTGGTGAAAAAACTGTGAAGTTCCTCATTGACTCTAGGGCCGACCACACTGTAATTAGAAAGGAGGAAGTCCCTCCTTCATGGCAGTTAGTCCCTGGTCCTCCTTTACTTGGTGTAAGCGGACAGTCAACATCCTGGGAAACCGCCAACTGGCAGCCCTGGACTGATCCTGACAGTAACCGTGGGGAGGTGCGCCCTCTGGTGGTGTCTGGCCTAACGGCCAACCTCCTAGGTCAGGATATAGTTGGAGACGCTGAGTCTTATATCACCACTGATCACAAGGGCTTCTATGAGAGGATACTAGACCAGGAAGATTATGAACAACACTTTGATCAAGGACGGGCCAGCTTCCCTAGCTACAGAGATGAGCCTCATTTTGAAAAGATTACAGAAAAACACTCTCGGGTCCACCCCCAATTCTAAGGCCCACTGCTCACCCCCCCACCCCGTGCCAAAAATTCGATGGGTACCTGGGGACCCCTTGTGGGTTGAGCAGTGGCCCATACCTACCACTAAACTCCAACATCTTCATATGTTAGTTAAACAACAGCTAGCTTTGGGACATATACGGCCTTCAACAAGTCCTTGTAATTCCCCTTCTTTTGTTATAAAAAAGCCTAATGGCTCTTGAAGAGTTTTACATGATTTAAGAAAAATGAATTAGAGGATGATACCTTTTGGGACCCCCCCAGAGAGGACTCCCTTGGATTCCGGCCATCCCCAGCACTTATTATTTAACTATTATTGATATTAAAGATTGTTCCCTTTCTATCCCATTACATCCAGATGATGTTGAAAAATTTGCATTTTCCATACCCTCAACTAATTTTTGTGGGCCAAACTTGAAGTTTCAATGGACCGTCCTGCCCCAAGGCATGACCAATAGCCCCCCTATTTGTCAGTACTATATGTTATATATCTTTTCTTCTTTGATTGGACGTTCTTATATTCTACTTTATATTTATATGGATGATATAATCTTGGGTTGTTCCAACCCGTCTGATCTCCAAGACCTTACTGCCAAATGTCTTGCCATTTTACAGGCCAATGACTTTAAGGTAGCCCCTGAAAAGATTCGGACTGTCCCTCCCTTTAAGATTTTGGGCTCTGTACTATCCCTTGATACTGTATCTCCTGTCAAACCCCAACTTCATATTCAGGATTCTTATACTGTGCCCCAGCTCCAAAAGTTATTGGGAGAAATTAATTGGATGAGGCCTTGCATACCCATAAGTGCTGAAGAGCTGTCCCCTTTGTTTGACCTCCTAAAGGTGCTTAACCTCTCCTCTCAGGTAATTTTGTCCCCTTGTCATCAACAAGTTCTTCATAAGGTCCAGCAGGCTATAAATACTGCGGCCCTAAAGAGGTTCGATCCTGATTTACCCATCTCCCTGTACATTTCTCTGGGGAAACATTATGTACCACACTGTTGGCTCAGGAAGGTGAGCCCATCCAATGGGTTCACCTTTCAATCAGTGGGACCCCTAGAGTTTATTCTATAACCAATCAGATTGCTGATTGCATTAACAAGGGCAGAGACACCTCTGTCCAATTATTTGGTACAGAACCTCATCTTATTGTCACCCCCTTTAAGATAACAGATTTCACCTGGCTTTAGAGAAATAGTAACAGAGTTGCTATGGCTCTTGGGTTTCTAGGTAAAATTGATTGCCATTAAGGCCCCCACAAATGGATGAGTTCTTTCTCCAGGTTAGAATGGAAGCCCCCCGAGGTTTTTTCTGTCTCAACCTAAACCTGACTTTCTTACCATGTTTACCGGTGGAGGGCACCTGGGGGCTTCCCTAGTCATTTACCTTCCCTTAAAACAGGATAAGGAGCCAATACCCATAAAGTCAATCTCCCAAGAGGTTGAAGGATCAGCACAGTTCAAAGAACTATTTGCTGTCATCCTTGCGTTAGACACTATACAAGAGTTGTTCAACTTATTCTCTGACAGCCTTTATGTTGTTAATTTATTACCCAACCTGGCTAAGGCCCATATTAGACAGGACTCCAACCCTATATCTCCTCTTATGAGTCAAGCTTGTTCACTACTCAAACAAAGAATTAACCCCATTTTTCTTCAACATCTCAGGGGTCATCAAAACTTACTGGGATTTCTTTCTTGAGGAAACAATTTGGCTGATAAAATGGCTTCTATGCCTTAGTGTAATACTATTACAGAAGCTACACACTTCCACTTATTGACCCATGTCAACTGGAGAGGTCTCAAGCACAGGTTTCCACAGGTACCAGTCAAGGACCTTAAAAAAATTGTCCTGACTTGTAAGTCCTGTCAGCCTTTCCTCCAAGTACCCCCTTCAAACTATAGGAAGCAATCCTCAAGGGCTCCACCCTAATCATCTTTGGCAAATTGATGTCACACTCTCTTCTCCATTTGGAAAGCTTAAATATATTTTTCTTTCAGTTGATACCCTATCCTGTGCCTGCTGGGTGTCAGCACACGCCGGGGAAAAATCTAAGCATGCTATTAGCCATATGCTTCAGTGCTTTGCCACCCTTGGATTACCTGATCAGATCAAAACTGATAATGGCCCCTGCTTTGTAAGCAAGGTTTTTGTAAATTTTCTCCAGACCTGGAGAATCTCACACTCCACAGGCATCCCACATAACCCCCAGGGTCAAGCAATCTTTGAAAGATATAATCAGACTCTCAAGTCTCAATTACAAAAACAAAAGGGGGAATCCTTACCCCCACACGACCAACTAGGAAAGGCATTATTTACCCTAACTATTTTAAATTTTTCTGAAGAAGATAAACAATTATCTCCTTTTCAAAAACATTGGTCCTCATCCGTTACCTACAGTTCTATCTGGGTAAGATGGAGGGACCCATTGACTGGGGTCTGGAGAGGACCAGACCCGCTCCTCACAGCAGGGAGAGGGTTTGGATGTGTCTTCCCTCAAGATGAAGAAAGACCCATTTGGATACCAGCGAGGGTCCTAAAATATTTACCCCAACAAGGGGACACTGACAATCACCTCTCCAGCGAATGTTCCACCCTTGAGGACTGTTCCTCTGTTTTTTCCCCAGAAACAATTGGAGATGTGGATGCTACCACTTTTCCTGGTGCTGATAATGATCACTCCACTCAGTGATGAAGGGTTTGGAGACCCACATGATGCCAGAGCTATCCGGGCAAAGCAGATGGGGAAACCCTGTGCTTGCCAGGGTGGAACATATCTGGTATCCCTCATAAAAGATGGACAGGGATGGGGTATCCAAGAGGTGGGTTGTGGTACTAAGATAGCAGTCAATGACACTGACACCTCTAGATCCCTAGCCTCCCTCTCTAACAAATGGGCATGCATAGAAAAACCCAAGGTTATACCCATGGTGGCAGGCAAGCCAGGGCCCTGCCCTTGCACCACCTTTTATCAAAAAATGCACTCAGCCTGTTACTCCACTGCCCAACCGTGCACCAGTAATGATACCAAAAGGGTATACTGGACCAGCGTCAGGAACCCAGTAACCCCTGGAGGCGACAGTGGGTGGATAGCTGGGGATTCTGGACATGATCTTTCTCCCTGCTTTGGCAAACCAGGCGAGGTGGTCTGCTGGGATTATGGCCTCCCCCCATTGGCTATTCAGATGGCAGGGGAGTTCAAGATAAAGTCACTAAACAACAAGTCCATAAAAAGATAGAACAGCTTGTTTTGGCCCAGTACCCAGAGCTTAATTATCACCCTATTGCCCTTCCTGAAAATCAGGGCAATTTATCCCTCAACCCCCCTACTGAATCCATATTAAAAATGGTCTTCACCTTGCTAAACGAAATGGCTCCCACCCTTGTGGAGGATTGCTGGCTTTGCCTCTGATCTGGGCCTTCCCAGCAGCTTGCAGTAATCACCAATGATACAACTGCAGTTGCCCATATGACCCTAAAAAAGTGCTCAGCCACCTTCGCCATCCCCATCCAGCTTTTCCAAATGTCTCCTTCTGGAACTTGCATTTGTGCCCCACCTTCCCCTAATCACTCCAATACAGATGTGGGATACATTCATCTTTCCTTCTGTACTTTCAACACAACTGAGCCCAGTGCTCAACACTGTCCACCTTCTGGAATGGTTTATTTTTGCAGAGGCGGGATGACCTATGACTTTCTGCCCACCAATTGGATGGGCCTTTGTGCCCCAGCCACGTTGATCCCAGATGTGGATATCATTCCTGGAGATGAAGCCTTCCTTATACCCTCTTTTGATTATATTGGTGGGAGACCTAAGAGAGCTGTACAAATGATACCTTTACTCGTTGGGTTGGGAATAACTGCAGACATGGCCACTGGGACAGCCAGGATGGGTATAGCAGTCCATCTCCACAGAAAGCTCTCTCTCCAGTTGATCAGTGACATAAAAGCCATGTCCAACACTATCCTTGATCTCCAACAACAGCTAGATTCCCTGGCTGAGATAGTCCTACAAAATATGAGGGGACTAGACCTATTAAAGGCCGAAAAGGGAGGCATATGCTTGTTTTTATAGGAAAAATGCTGTTTCTATGCCAATAGATTGGAAATCATTCAGGACAATATCAAAAGGCTTCAAGAGGACCTGGAGAGGAGACTGCGGGACCTCCAGAACAACCCACTGTGGACGGGCTTACATGGCTTCTTACCCTACCTCCTCCCTTTACTTGGACCCCTCCTCCTCCTTCTCCTTATCCTCACTATGGGATCCTGCTTGATTGATAAGATTACATAATTTATTCACCAATGTCTAGAGGTGATAAAACTTCATCAGGTTGAAATACATTATCATAGGCTTGCTACTCAGGAGTCAAGCCCCCCATATGATTGGCTGTCCTCATATGAGCATCCCTCCTCCACCCTCCACCTGACCAATGATGGGTAAGATCTCAGACAGGCTGGGACAACCTAAGACAGGTCATGGAATGGATTCTCAATGAGCTAGATACATGGTACCCAGTGTCGGGTAAGATCCCCAGAAGGGGACAACTTAAGACAGGGGCCATGCTTTCAGTCTTACAAAAACAAAAGGGGGAGATGTTGGACCTAAAGAAGCCTGGACGTGAGGCCCAGTGGAGCTTCCTGAGCCTGGCTAGAGTTTAGCGACCTGTCTTTGGCCTATGACTTCCGCATAGGAATGACTCAGCGAGTCCTGACCTGAAACTGTCTCTGCCCGACTATTGCTAATGTGGCAAAACATTATTGGCCCTTATACCTCACCCCGTCCTAAGATCCCCACCCTCTCTTTCAACGCTACATAAGCACCTGCCTGATATAAAAAAAAACGAGATCCTGCTTCGACAAGTCTCCCGACTCAGTGTGTTTCTCTCTGGTGACTAGGAGAGGGTCTGGGTGGTCAACACTCTCCATCCCGCTCAGCCCCAAGGGTAGACTGGCAGGACCGGCTCTCCTACAGCCCTACCTACTGGAGAATCCGGCATTATTTCCCCTACCATCACAGAATCCACCCCCCCCCCCCACAGAGTCTGTAAGCCAAAATAAAGTCTTTCCTCCCACAAATTGCTCTTTGTCTGGTGTTTCCACCCAGCAACACAAAGCTAACTGCAATCCTGTAAAACTATGAGCCTAAATACATCTTTCTTTCCTTAAACTGTATTTTGAGGTATTTTGTCACAATTATGTAAAACACATAACAGAATTCTAGCAGAAAATAGTAATATTAAAATAAACTTATACTGGCTAACAGAGCCCCCAACCAGCCAAGAGTTACTCACAAAGAACAAAGATAAGGCTCTGGTCATCCTGGAGCCACCACAGGGAGAGACAAGGCAACAGAGAGAGAAACTCCCACTTTCCCATAAGGCCCCACAGGGAGAGAACAAGGAACAGAGAGATCAGTTTCTTGGCCACAAGTTACTCACAAGGGGAAAACAGTTAATGAAGACAAGTTCCCTGTCCACTCTGTGAGCTACTGATAGTTTTGGGATAACTGTAACAAGTATTAAAAGAAATTTAAACTACTTAGCTCTCCTTTCATGCCACATGCACTTCTGTGTTCTTGCTTGCTTGTAGAAGAACAATATAAAAAATGCCCATATAACTAAGCCTGGGGTAATACAGTTACAGAGAGACCTGGGTGTCAGTACAGTAGTGTGACTCAATCTTCCTCTCCTCTGTCTGAATAGCTCTGAGTCTCATTCTGTCAGGAAATTCCCAGTATAGAATATACAACAACAACAACAAAAATAATATACAATAAAATATTCCAAAGCAGGAGGTGGGGCAATTGCTTAGTAGATTAAGTATTTTATTGGGCAAATATGAGAACAAGAGTTCAAATATCTTGGACTCACACAAATGATGGGTGAGCATGCTGACCTACCTATAAACTCAACACTCAGTAGGCAGAGACAATGATTCCCAGGGCAAGCTGCCTAGGAAGATTAGCTCAATTGGTGAGTTTAGAGTTCAAATAGAAACTCTGCCTCACCAAATAAACTGGAGAAACCATCAGAAAGAAACCCAGTGTCACTCTCAGAACTCCACACACATGTGCATAAACACACACACACACACACACACACATATGGGTTGACATGCACACAAATAAGCATGTATAGCATATATATACAGACACAGGCATGTGTGCATGCACACACACACACACACACACACACACACACACACACATAAAAAATATTCCCAACATACAGAACATCTGTCATGGAACTGATCAGTTACTGTTTCAAATGCTTCCCCTAACTATTGTGTCTCTTTATATACATAAACCCACTCTTCACCTTTTGAAGTCATACTCTCCTGACCCTAGAATCTTCACACATATAGTAATTAGTTGGCATTTGTCCAAGCAAGATTAAATTACAAGAGAGACATCAGAGATAGAATTTAGGAAATCAGTTGCATCATAGTTACCTAATGGTGTTAAGCATGCATAAAAATAATAATGGACTGGAAAGGTGACTTAGAAGTTAAGGCACTTTCTGCAAAGCCTAAGGACCCATGATTGATTCTCCAGTACCCATATAATCCAGATGCATACGGTGGAACGTGCACTTGGAGTTTATTTTTCTTGCAGTGACTAGAGACCCTGGCATGCCAATTCTCATTCTCCCCCCCCCCCCATTCTCAAATAAATAAGTGAAATAAATATAATAAAAATACAATGAGCACAAATATGGCAAGATCAGTGCACAAAACAAAAGAAAATCAAGATGGACCATCAAAGAACATTTATAATGATCTGTTCCAAGTTTAACCATTTTTCTACAAATTTCATTCTGTCATTTTTTTTCTTACTGCTAAGTAGAACTCCATCATGTACATATACCACATCTTGGTTATCCATTCATCCAGTGATGGGCACCTGGGTTGATTCCAGTTCTTAGCTATGATGAATTGAGCAGCTATAAACATGGTTGAGCAAATATCTCTGAACTGAGATGAGAAGCTTTTAGGGTAAATTCCCAGTAAATGAATAACTGGGTCCATTGGTAACTCTATAGTCAACCTTTTTAGAAGTCTCCATATTACTTTCCATATTGGTTGTACCAGCTTACATTCCCACCAACAGTAAATGAGGTCTTATATTTCTCCACATCCTTGCCAACATTTGTTTTCATTTGATTGTCTTAATGTTTACTATCCTTACTGTGGTAAGGTGGAATCTCATAGCTGTTTTAATTTGCATTTCCCTGATGGTTAGGGATGTGGAACATTTTCTTAAGTGTGTATTTGCCATTTGTATTTCTTCCTCTGAGAATCTCCTGTTCAGTTCTGTGTCCCACTTTGTGAGTGGGTTGTTTGATTTTTTATTGTTTAGGTTTTTGAGTTCTTTGTAGATTCTGGAAATTAGGCCTCTTTCAGTTGTATAGATGGCAAAAATTTTCTCCCATTCTGTGGGTAGTCTATTGGCTCTGCTTATTGTATATTTGTCTGTGAAAAAACTTTTCAGCTTCATGAGATCCCAATGGTTGAGCTCAGTTCCTGAGCTATTGGGGTTTTGTTAAGGAAATCTTTTCCCACTCCTATATCATGGAAAGTTCCTCCTATTTTTTGTTCCAGTAGTAGTAGAGTTCTTGCTCTTATATTGAGGTCCTTGAACAATTTGGACTTGACTTTTGTGCATGGTGGGATGTGTGGGTCTAGTTTCATTTTTCTGCATATGGTTATCCAGTTTGTCCAGCACTATTTGTTGAAGATGCTGTCTTTTGACCAGTGTACATTATTAGGACCTTTGTTGAATATTAAGTAGCTATAATTACTTGACCTAAAGTTCATACGCTCAGTTCTCTTCCATTGGTCTATATTCCTGTTTTTATGCCAGTACCATGCTGTTTTTGTGACTACGGCTTTGTAATATTGCTTTAAATCAGGTATGGTGATGCCTACAGAGGTGTGTCTTTTGCTGAGGATGTGCTTGAATATCTGAGGCCTGCTGCCATTCCTTATGAATTTTGAGAACATTTTTTTCTATCTCTATGAAGAATAATGCTAGGATTTTTCTTGGTATTGCATTAAATCTGCATATTGCTTTTGGTAGGATTACCATTTTCACAATACTTATTAAGTGGGGGGGATGGGCTGGTGTGGTCAGGTGGTGTGGTGGTGTGGGGGGATGGGACTGAACAGTCTGGCAGCACAGCAGGGGGGATGGAACAGCATGGTCTGGTGGCATCATGGAACAGGGGCGATGAGATGGCTGTGGTCCAGTGGAGAATGGGACTGCACAATCAAGTGGTTTGGCAGGGCAGAAGGCAGATGGAATGCTGTGGCCCAGGTGGCTGTGGGGTGGAGCTGAGGGATGCGACTGAGTGGTTCCCTGGTGAGGTGGGGGCAATGGGATGGCACTGTCCAGTGGTGCTACAGAGGGGTGGGGAGGGGATGAGTCTGTGGTCTAGGTGGTAGGGAAATGGTGGAATGAGAGCCAGTTGGCATGGGGAAAATTGAGTGGTGCCTGGCTCAGATGCACAGAGCATGCAGGTTACAGGTTGCAGGAGCAAACCTGGTCCATGGCTCACAGGATGGCACAGTGGTTGGTAGAGCTGTTTGAGGGGTTTGGGGGGTGGCTGGTGGGCTACCTAAGAGGATGGAAATCAGCAGATTCCCTACTTTGCTCCTCTACATCCTCACACTGGAGGTCTTCTAGGACATGCTGGCTCTAAATACCCCACAGATCTTGCCTGTTGTTGCCTCATGAGGTGAGGCATGGTTAGGTGAATGCCATCTTGACCAGAAATCGCCATACTTTTATTTTAAAGCTTGAATAGTACACCTCTTGGATTCTCATTCATTTTGCCCTGGGAGTAGCCATGTTGGTACTCACCACTTCAATAAGCCTTTGCTGGGAGAGCTTCCTTAGTGGCCTTCCTACTTTGCCAATCCCATAGCTGCAAGCATCTACATTCTGTTCCATCTTATGTTAATTCTGTTTTGATATTTTTATCATGAGTCCTATTCTTCCTTTTGAAGCTCAATCATTGCTGCTAGCCTAGAAGAGAAGCAGACTGAACTTTAAAATGATGTGATACTCTTCTGAGCAGCACATTCCTGTGTTTTTGGTAAATATTATAAGCTTTCTACCCTTATATGTATATATATCCCTTCTATAACATTCTAACTCACCCACTTCTGTTAGTCCTAAATATGATTTCCACCATCTGTTGTTTAATTCTGGTGTTTCTACTTCAATTAGTCTGTGACACTAAGTTTCTGTGCTTCAAGAAGGCATCCGGGTGGCACAATGGCATCATTGTTCTGGGTCTTTGATAAGGAGTTAGATTCTCTGCCATAGCAAAGGATGCACTTTATGTTCTTTTAACCCAGAGAAACCTCCCTCAAGATCTAATCATGTACATACTCTACTGTTACCTTCAGGCCTTTTGTGGTGTGTCCTAAAGCTCTGAAACTATGATTCCTTTCTCTCATCAGAGCCAGTATGTTCCAAGCCACAAGAACAGTCAAGGGAAGGTCTAATACAGAATCTTCTTTAAGCAAGAAGACTTGCTGTACTTTCTTATAGAGGTATGAGGACTCCTGGAGGTCTGTTTAGAAGAATTTCAGAAGCATCAACCCAAGTATACCCATATCATGTGTTGGTATCTAATTTTTTTTTTTCTATAATGATATGGAGCTTACCCTAACATATACCTTCCTTAGTTCAAAGTTTAACCTGTGATATTAGAATTACCTTCAGGGTTGCCTCCATACTTTCCTTAAGACAAGACTAGCCTCCTTCTGTGTTACCAAAGAGGCACTCAGTCTTTCCTACTTAGCACTAACTGCCAATTAACTACATTTGTTTATAGATTATCTTACCCAATGTGATTAAGCTTAATAAAGTCAAATAATAAAATAATAAATAAATAAATGCCATTATTTCCTTTCCTTCCTATTTTCTTTTCTTTTCTCTCATGCTTTCTTTCTTTTCTTCTTTAGTTCTTTCTTCTTTTTTTTTTTTTTGACAGGATCTTGCTATGTTCTGAGTTCAGAACTTGGAGTCCTTCTGCCTTAGCTTCCCATGTCCTGGGATTAGACATACAATATCTTGCCCAGGTAATTAAAATTATATTTCCCTTAATATTTCTTAAACAACACATCCACTGCAGCCCCTAGTCCATTCCTTTCCTTCAGTGTGGCATCTGTGTGCATGACTAGTACCCATCCCAGTCTCTGCTGTCATGCAGTGATGGAGCTGTCTTTACTCCTCTCACAAATTGGTATGTTTGGGGAAGTGATTGAGTATCAAATTCCCAAACCAGTTTGCATTTCTGAGACTACTTATGATACTGCTCATGGTTGCATTTTCAAGGATGTAGATTCTGTGATGGACATAGTGTACAAACTTATGAGTCAGGAATATGTCTCATACCTTTAATACGAACACTTATGAGGCTGAGAAAGAAGTACCACCATAAGTTTGAGGCTAGCCTTGGCTGCAGAGTAAATTCAAGGTCAGTCTGGGCTAGCGTGAGACCCTGTCTCACAAAAGAGTTTATATAAATTTTTCAAGAGGAGGTGAGGTGAGGGAAGCAAGCTTTTGCAAATCAGTTTTAATGAATCCTAATGGAGCCATCAGTTAATGTTTTTGACATCTGAAGATGGGTTGACCCTTCAGGCTTACACTGGCTTAGATTGCTACCCTCACCTGGGAAACAGGTTTGTAGCCTTGAGTAAGCTGGTTCTCTTGCCATCTGATGAAGCTCAGAATTCTCAGCATTATAATCATTATATTTAGGATAGTATTTCACAATATTATATGTAATAGCTTTTATTCCTTTTAAAGGTTGCATAATACTCTATATTGTACACATACCAGAGTTCAATGTATATATTCTAGTCTTTATAATTAACAAATAATGCTATTATAAATAAATGTATGATTATGATTTTATATTTTTTCTATTATCATTTTTGGGTTGATTCACATGAATGCAATTAGTACCTCAAAGAGTAAGTATATACAAAATTTTGCTAGATATTTCCAATATCCTCTGTATAGGCATTTTACCATTTTGCAGTTCTAACAGAAAGTAATGACAGTGGCTGTTTATATATAGTGTCAGTAACACTCTGTGTTAAGCTTCTAATTTTCCAAACTGATATGTAAGAACCAGTCTCTCAGTGGAGTTTTAATTTGCTTTTTACTTATTATAAATGATACTGCACATATTTTCATGTGGATAAGAGCCATTTGCATTTTTAAAGCATTTTTACTGACAACTTCCATAATTATAGACCATAAATCATGATAATTCCCTCCCCTCTCCTACTTTCAATTGTGATCAAAAGTAGTATGCTTTTTTTTTAAATTAGTTATGTACACAGTGTGTATATAGCCATGTTGGTACCATTATTAGCATCCTCCCTGCCCCCCCAAAGGGACCCTCCCCATTGGGAATGTGGTTCTTGCATTGTGGGGTTAGCCATCAGTTATAGGGAAGAGGCAATGTCTCTGTGTATAATGTCCCAACATGTGGCTCTAACAATCTTTTCTCCCCCTCTTCCTCAAATTTCCCTGAGCCATGTTGGGTTCATTTTAAGTCTATTTCAGTGATGAAATCTTTGGAGCCCCTGTGTCTCTGGATATCTGGTTTGGTAGGTGTTGAGTGTTCTCTGTGTCTATCTTCTTCACCCTTGCTCTGGCACCAGGTTGACCAAGGAAGCAGCATTCTTGCTCATTTCCCCAATTACTCTATGGTTTCAGCTGGGGTCCTGGTGAGTTTTGATGAGCTAATTCTCTCCTCAGGTTCTGCATCCATCTGAAAAAGAGAATCAAATTCTCCAATGGAGGGTGAAGTCAGCACCAGATCTAAATTTAGATAGAATTTAATAGGTGTAGGCCCTCTTGTAGCCCATGATTGTTGGGAGCTTGATAATGGAGAGTGGGCTCATATTTTGGATATGTTTCTGGCTTGTTTTCCAGATCCAGCTATGGGTTCCATTCCAGTGAGTGGATCTGTTAGCCAAATCAAGAGCAGTTGGTTACTCACCATGGCTGTGACACTATCGCACTTGTGTGAGCAACACAGCAGGTTGTTTGCTACTGAGTAGCTTAGAGCATGACTTGCTTTGACAGATTTTTCCTCAGTTGCTCATGTAGCATAGCAGCTTCTGGCACTTGACAAGATAACTGTCTGAGGACTGATTTTTGCAGATTCCAGCCAGGTCTCTCCATATTCCATATCAACAACATATGGTGTCTTTGGCAGTAGGATCTTACCATTAAACTTCGGTGGGTCATCAGGTACTCTGACAGAAATCTGACTTCTTTTGGGAAACTTTGTAGGTCTTTCCGATCAACAGCTCATTGTGGATGTTAACTGCATTCTGGCACTGGGAGTTACAGACCAGCACCAAGGGAAAAGAAGGAAGAAAATAAAAGATGGGTAATATGAAAGAGAAAGAGAGAAGAGGGAGAGAGAGAGAGAAGAGAATATTAAGGTTAGTCTTCATCATACCCTTTCCAGAGCCCTGTGATCCTGTGATTCAGGTTTTCTCTCTAAGGACCTGATGAAAGTAGAACCATTTAGTCTGTCTTTTAGGATATAAAATTTTATGGTACCATTGCCATTGGGTCCCTTTATGTTCACCCCCACCCTTACCCTTTCTTTCCACCCACCCTCCCTATTGCCTGGTCCTCAAGATGTTTATTAGGTATGTCAGCATCTTGGGCAGATTCAGGTTAGAAGCCACAGATGAGTGAGACCATGAGACAATTATCTTTCTGTGATTAGGTGAGTTCACTGAGAATGATCTGTTCCAAGTTTGATCATTTTTCTTCACATTTCATTCTGCCATTTTCCCTTACTGCTGTGTAGAATTCCATCATGTAGATATACCACATCTTGGTTATCCAAGAATGTTTCTTTTAAGTCTATTCTTCTGAATCGGATTGAAACATACGATTTTTGATCACAATTTGTTGGTCAGAGTGAAAGATATGATGTAGCTTGGTGTCAATAGGGCATGAAATTATAATTTCACTCCAGGAATGAATTGCAAATACTTATAAGCATGAAGTTTACTGACCCTATCCTCATCTTTATAGATGCATCCCTTATCCACAGCAGCCAGTGAGGAAATCACCACTGTGTTTGATATCTTTTTAAACTTAATCAATGATGGCTTAAGCAATTACAAGGTCCTTATCTACTAAACCAAGGTGTGCTGTCAGGTTAAATTGGTAAAAGTTGTGATAAAAGTAATCATTCTCTCATTTAATAGAATTAAATTCAATAAAATTTTCTCCAGTGTTTCTAGTTAAGCATAATGATGGATTTGGCATTGAAACCCATTTATTTTATCAGTCTTTTAAAAATTATGTTCCATTTTGTAAAATCCAAGTTTTCAATATTTTGAAATTAAATATGAGTTTCCCTTAGATGTACAAAGAGCATTCACACTGTGTATAAATGACTTTATTCATTGGTGTGAAAATTACCTGACATGAAGATTAAGGAAGGATTGAGTAATCCTGGTTTATAGTTTGAAGGATATTCATTCTATCATTATGCAAAAGGCATGAGAGCTGGATCAGGAGGTCAGAAGGTCACATTGCAGCCATAGCCAGGAAGCAGAGGATGAACAAGGAAGTGGTTTATGGCTATAATACCCCAAGGCCCATACCCAGCAACCCATTTCCTTCAACAAGACTCTATTTCCTAAATGGTCCATAGCCATCCCAAACAGCAGGGCTGATTGGGGAACATGTGCTCAAGTACTTGAGTATATGAGGAGCATCTATCATCTCAATCACCAAATACTGTGAAAGTATTGCCTCACTGTAGTGCTAGGGTTATAACCCACTCAGTAAGATGCATGCCTTGATGCATGAGGATCTAACTTTGATCCCCCAAACCTATGTAATAAATTCAAACATAGTGGCATGTGTTTGTAATTCCAGGACTGAAAATGTGGAGATGGGCAGATCCTTGGAACATAATAAGCAGCCAGTGTAGCCTAATTGCTGAACTCCATGCCAGTGAGAAACCTTGTCTCAAAGAACAATGGGTATAGGCTGGGAATCAGTGGGTAATAACACTTGCTCAGCAAGCATTAGGACCTGAGTTCAATCTTCAGTATCCATATAAAATGCCAGGCAGGGCCACACATATCAGTGATTCTAGTCCTGAAGGGAGCATAAACAGGAGAAAGGAGAATCTTTGGTCCATGCTAGTTAGCTCTAGGCTTAGTAGGAGCCTCCATTTCATGGAATAAATGAGAAGAGTGATAGAGAGCACACAATGTTCTCCTGTATGCATACATGGGGTGTGCACATGTACACACACATACGCATACATAACACAATGCATGCACACACACACACACACACACACACACACACATACACTAAAAAAAAATCTGGGTGTAGTGGCACACACCTTTAGTCTTAGCAGAAGTAGTAGGATCACTGTGAGGCTGAGGCCTGCCTGGGACTACAGAGTGAGTTCCAGGTCAGCTATAGTGAGACCCTACCTAAAACAAACGAAAACAACAAAAAGGACAGTGCCTGGAGGAAGACAACCAAAGTCATCCTCTGACCTCCACCTGCACAAGTGTATATGTGTCACCCACACCGGCACACACACACACACACACACACACACACACACACAAATATAGTCTGATGTCCACCTGCATAAGCATATGTGTGTAGAAACCTTGTCACCCACACAGGAGCATGTGTGTGTATGCATGCACACACACACACACACACACACACACACACATCATCTAATCTCCACCTGAACAAGTCTATGTGTTTATAAACATTGCCACACATGCCTGCATACACACACACACACACACACACACACACAGAGAGAGAGAGAAAGAGAAACACACACACACAAACACACACAGAGAGAGAGAGAGAGAGAGAACTCATTTTAAATCCTTTTGTCTTATGTGATCTTTCATAAGGTTATGGTTTATTATACTCATGTGATTTTTTTATTTTTTTATTTTTAAAAATTTTTTTGTTCATTTTTATTTATTTATTTGACAGCGACAGACAGAGAAAGAGGCAGATATATATATAGAGAGAATGGGCGTGCCAGGGCCTCCAGCCACTGCAAACGAACTCCAGACACGTGCGCCCCCTTGTGCATCTGGCTAACGTGGGTCCTGGGGAATGGAGCCTTGAACCCGGGTCCTTAGGCTTAACAGGCAAGTGCTTAACCACTAAGCTATCTCCCCAGCCCATATTCATGTGATTTTGAATACTTTTGAGGGATTTATGGGATTTAAAATTATAAAGCACATAATAGACTCACATAAAATTCCAAGCAATATTATATTATTATAACCATTTGCTTGCATATTTTTAAAATATAATCTTGGGGGATTTGATGAGTTTAATTAGGGTTGCTTGCACAAGCATGCATGGGTGGAAAGTTATTTATCCAGGCATGGGCAATTTACCTGTAGCTATACCATTGATGAAAATATCTTCCCTTTCACCAGTAGCCATTAACAACCAATAGCTCTTTTAGTAAGGGATAAGGCGTCATGAACCCCCCTACCATCAACCTTTAGCTGCTTACAAATCCTCAGGGAGGGATGAGGCCTCCATCCATGATACAATGTTGATTGGCCCAATCTTGTGCAGACAGCCAAGCTTCTGTGAGTTGTTCATGGGTGCAACATCATGTCAAGTCCTGAAAACAGTGCTCTGCTACATTCTTCCTCTTCCTATGGGTGTTACATTCTCTCCACCCATTATTCCCATGCTCTAAAATGCTGTCTTGGTCAGATATGAACATACTTCTTTCTGCGCCAATGCTGGATTTCCACTGCAGTACAGTATTGAAGATATCTTCTCCCAAGATCCTTCCTGTTCCTCTTACTTCACCACCTTTCCTGGTGCTATGCCTTGTCTCATGATGAAGCATATCACCTGCCATCACTCCCTGTCTCCATTGTTGTTGGTATTTGCATGGTATAAATGTTTAAAAAATAGTTAATTTGTTTTTCTGTCAATATAAAAAGAAGGGAGTAGAGAAACGAAGAGACATACTTCTTATGTGTCCCCATGTTATGGTGCAGGGGTTGGCTATTAAAGTTTGCATTCTTCACATTCCCTAGTTCAGTCAGGAAGGGGAGTTAAAGTCTACTCCCTTTATCTTAGATCTAAAGTAAATCTAGCTGAGCATAGCAAACATATAATTCAGGTATGCATTTTAAAAAAATTAGCACAAGTGATATACATGCCAATTATTCATTGAATTTTTAGGATATGCTATTTTGGTATCTTTTATACAAAATGTAAATCTCAGTTTCCCTTTTGATAAATGTTTATGGGTATTTCAATTAAAATCTGGAAATTCTTGAATCAGGTCTGACTGGCCTGCCATGCTAATAACATGGAAGTCCCATTTCTTCCTTGTAATTACAAGAGTAAATGTGCTGTTAAGGCATGCTTAAAGCCTATTAAAAACTGCACTTGAAGTTTTAATCAAATCCAACTCTTCATTCACTCCCTTCAGACATATATATGTATATATCCATACATGCATATAATATATATATATATGTATATATATACACATATGTGTATATATATATATATATATGCATACACATATACATATACATAATTCATGCTTAAACCTTTAAGCCTCTATTGAGTAAAACAAGATACAGAAACTAAGATATCATAACTTCTTTTTCATACCTTTGTTCCCTAAACAAATATTTCAATATGGTTCCTCCTAATGTTGCTTTCAAAGTCACTACATTGCTGTAGCAAGAATCCTGAATCCTAGAAGGCTTGGAGTTGAATGTGAAGCCCTCAATTATTGGCATGCTGGGGAGCATGCAAGAATACAAGCTCTGACTCCACCCTATGGACTTCCATTACTACGTAACCTGCTCATCAAGCTAAGAAATTATTCATTCATACATATTTAATCATTGCTCTGACTTAGCAGTTCCCGATGCCACTCTGCATACCAAATTCTGATTGATAAGGGAAAAAAGTTGTAGGAGAAAAAAAAGAACACAGAGTAACACAGCAAACTCTCTTTCCTATTGTATTGGTTTGGAAGACAGGCGCATGATTGTTAACACCACAATGGATTTGAGATGCTGGTTTCATCACAGCTTTTGATTACTTTTACTAATAAAATGTCACAGACATTAGGAAGGATTTTATGACTCATGATGTGGATCATAATGTTTGCCCTTATCTTTGAGTGTTTATAATGTTCGAAACAGTTTCTCATATCCACATTAATTTGGATCTTTACTAAAGCATATGATGAGTCAAAATAACATCATTTTGGTCTTCTGAGAGTATTTTTCCTAATTTTAGGCTTATACTATTCAATTATTAAATGTTTATTAAATAATAATTATCCCATATTCAAGGCCTTTAATGCTTGGTAAAACAATCTTGGGCTGGGAAGTTGGTTCAGTAGTTAAAGACAGTGGCTTGCAAACCATCCATATCAGGTTTTATTCCCCCAGTACTCACATAAAGCCAGATGCACAAGGTGGTGCATGTGCTGGTGTTTGTTAGACTCTGAGATGCTTATATTCTCATTCTATTTTCAATAAATAAATGAATAAATAAACAAACATAAAAGGAACAATGTTACTTAAATTTACAGAGAAATATTTGTTATTATGATATACATGATACTAAACACTGGTTTAGATATTTATAGTTGCCAAATACAATAGTGAGTGGAAGTCAGAAATAGACTGTGGTATACTACAGTAACAAATCAACTTTGGTCATTTTGCTCTATGTTAGTGGCTTTTAATTTGTAAGTTTTTATTCCTCTCCCAAAGAATGTGATTAGATACTAAAATGTGATTGGATACTAAACTTATTATAATAAATTATGTTGAAACTATTGCATTTTTCTCTCACAAGAAATTTATTTAACAAAATATCCAAATGTTTGATTCCTTCAGCTTATTACTAGTGGTTATGCCATTGTGCAACTGCACATATGATGGAAAGAGTTTCTGTCTTCTAAAATAAAAAACTGTAAAAACTGTAAATGAGAAAACAAACCTAATTTTTTTTCAGTTTCACATTTTTACTGTTGAACATTTATTCCTATGGATTCTCCTGAAAACCCAAATTCACTCTAAAAATCCCATTTTTGACATTATTTTATTCATTGCCTAATAAACTGCAAGCTACTCAAGGAAAGAGGCTATGCCTTAGGGATCTTTTAATACGTTTTTTTTCATTCAATATCTAGTACATATTATACTTACATTTTTTACTTTTCATGAATATTTACTGAACAATAAGTCTGCTTCTGGGTTGCCAAATTTCTTGCTTGACTGCCACTCTCTCAGACTTCAAAACTCAGTATAATCTTTGTCTTCTAAACCGAATCAGCCCCAAACTGCACAAATTCCTAAGAATGGCTTTCAAAGATGGTTTTTCCCTTTGCCTACCCTTAGTTTACTATTTTAAGATGTTACTGCTGCTCTCATTTGAAGCATAAGCTTTCTGTTCTATTCATTTTCAGTCTGTCTCTTTTAACATCACTTCTAAACACTGCTTCCAGATAAAATATACCAAGAGTATACAATATGCTGTGACATTTCCTTAAGTAGAGTTATTAAATCTCTTTCAATACCTAAACAATAGAGTTCTACCCAATTTGCATTCAAGGAACTCTGTAGTAGAGTCTTAGTCTACTTCTCAATAAGGGGACTTCGAAATTATATTGTCTTATTCTTCAGTTCACTATGGTTGTATATAGTTAATTTGGTTTCCCAAAATGTAATGCTGGCTTTGATATTTTTCTAATAAAACTGAGATTAATTATTCCCAACCTGATAACAAGTTTTGGTGTATTAGTACTCATATTCTGAAACAAATATATGAAAATCCATACATTTTTTAAAGTCAAATTTCAGCAAAACTGAAAATATGCTTTATAATATGAATACCTTTGTTCTTGGGCTCTGCTATTGACCAGGAAATCTCCTGCAGCTCCACTATAAGCAGAAGTCTTTTTGTTCAAGTTGTCCCTATCTTGCAGGCTTACATAACCCACTCATTTCTTGAATATCCTTAGCTTAACCAGTCATTGCCTTCATCAAATAACTATCTCCCTTTCTCTCTCCCTCCTTCTTTTTCTCCCTCCTATGTATTTTACACATTGGCAATAATTTCAAGACATTTGCAGCAATACAATACTCCATGGCTTTCATCATCAAAGTTGCTATAAACCCACTGTACAGAACTTTGCAGTGAATATTTATGGAAACAACACTATGATATTTAACATTGTCTTATATATAACAAATTAATATAGACAGTAGATACAAATGTCAGGATTTTAACTTTTATAGATGCATTGCTGTAATTTTATGTCCAAATATTCTTTTCTTTTTTGTAAATGTTTTTATTTATTTATTTATTTGAGAAGGAGACAGAGAGAATGAGAATGAGCATACCAGGGTCTCTTGTCACTGCAAACAAACTCCAGACATATGTACCACTTTGTGCATCTAGCATTACATGTGTACTAGGGAATCGAACCCAGGCTGCCAGGCTTTACAAAAGTTCCTTTAACCACTGAGCAATCTCTCCATTCCTCGTCTTTCCTTATAAATATGTATGCTTTTTTAGGTGTCCTAACTTAGAGTTAGTTTAGCAAAAACTTCATGACTGTTTAAGCTGATTCATGTACTAGGTTTATCCATTCAGCCTTTTCTTGATAAAATATGTGAGTTTTATCCAATAAGTAACTGGGGAGTGATAGTTTAAAGTGAGCTTGTTGAAATTCTATACTACTGCATACTCTTCCATCCAGCAATCTTAAAATATGTGATTTCATTGTTCACCATGATCTACATTGTATTCTTAACTGGAAATCACTTCTATGTCAGCTCCTCTTCATGTTTCATGTGTTCAAAATCCCTTGTACTTTTCTGTTCTATTCTGTTTGCTATGTCAAATGGCCTTGCTTCCTCACAGTTGGAAGAGAATATTTTTATGTGAATTCTCCTTCCTGCCTCCAGTCATTCATTCACTCTTTCAAAAATCTCAGTATGTTCTTGTTATATGCAAAACTCTATTCTAGACACTAAAAATGAAACTGTGGAAAAAGTACCTAGAATAGTTTCCATGCTGATGCTTATATTCTTATAAGAAAGATGGACAAACAGTGTTATAGTGAAGCCACCTCCCACCAGCTTAAAAAACTAATTGAGTGCATGACATCACAGCTCCACAGTCAGTGACACCATGTTGGTAAGCTAAAACTGGTCATGGTTAAATAATATGCAGCAATTAATAATGATATTACTTTACAGAATCACTCACGAGATTACCTCAGGTAAGTAAAAAAAGGATGGGTGAGTAGCAAACATGGAGGGACAAAGTATACATGAGTGCTGGAACAGTTCATTAATAGTTAAAAAGGGGATTAGGAAAAGTGAGCCAGGCAAGCATGTATAAATAGTTTATCAATCTTAGACATTATTTCCCTTGGGCAGTAAGCACATCTGTTTCCTACATAGTGAACTTAACAACATACTGGGTCTCTTGGAATGCCTCCCCGCCCTACATTCATCTACTCATATACCCTACTCTAAACAACAGGAGATCTTTCCTTCCCCAGGAGCCATCAGCTACACCACTTTTGTGATCAAATGTTTTTAGATATATGAAGTATTGGAACAGCAGACCTACACGCAAACTGTCCTGGTTTTAGGTGTATGTGCAATAAGGCAAACTGTGTCCTTTATGTGAACTTTTGAAGGAAACTCCTATTTAACATCTTGTCTATGTATAACTGGGTAGACATATGAATAAAATTGGTTGCATTATGGGGAAGGGACATGAGCAAAAATGAAAAGGTTATTTATACCGAACTTATCATACCATAGAGCTGAACAAACAGCTTTCTGTACTATATTTGTACTTCATTGTCAGTGATTTATTGCTAAGGAATTTTCTGTCTGTGCCCTCAAATCATGTAACCTCAGTGTGGTAGTTTGAATGGATGGCCCCCAATATATTCAGGATTTTATTAAAGATTGTAATTTAGATCTTCAGCCAACTGGCTGAAGGAGGTGTCACTGTAGGTACATCCTATGTTTCAGCCCTAAGGTGTGGAGGGTGGATTTGGAATTCCAAGATATGCGAAGTGTTTGAGCTTGGCCTGGAGTTCAATGAGTGTGCTTGTGTGTACTGGTGTTGGCAGCTTGTAGCTTTTTCTCTCTCTGCTTGGACCTGTGAAAGCAGACTGGCTTCTTCTGCCATTATGGAACTTCCCCTGGATCTGTAAGCTTCAATATTTATCTATTCCTCCATAACTACGCCTGGTGTGCAAGTTCATCTCAGTGACCAGAGACGATCTACTACACTTAGAAGTATGTAACCCACCAATAGTGGAAAGAATTAAAAGTGATATCAAGACTACCTGTCATGCTGTCTATGAAACCTCTGAGCAATCAGAGCTCAGGACTCAGGCTTTGGAAGTTATCCCCCCAAGTCTATGTCAACATGAATAAATGTTCTGATTCTTCACTCTCTCTGATGCCATCTCTGTGATTCATTTTCCCAAAATAATACCAGAGCACCCAAATGATGACACCCAAACTACAACCCTGGTAACCACAACCTCTGTCCTTCTTGTGAAATCCTTAAAGAGAAAAAAAAAAAAAAAACCCACAGGACAATAATGGGGCCCCTTCAGTACTTTCCTACTCAAGTGGCCCAATCCTCCCCCTCTTGTCAGTGTACTATCACTTTGCTCCTAATAAAAGTATCCCTTGTGTGTGTCTTCTCCAATTCTCTGGATAAGGCACTGAGAACCTATAAACAAGTAACAGGCCACTGGTGACAAACATTATGTGGAAACTGATACTCATGGGTGAGCAAGTATGGAGGTGGAACTTGAGGGAACTATCTTCTCATAGTCTCCTTTTTTTTTTTTTTTTTAGAAGTAGAAAGTATAGTCATGAACTAAGCATAAGTATAAAAGAGAATTTTCAAGGAAGGAGGTAGAAATATGAATAGCCATGCCATGTGGAAGTGTGGAGGAAACCCATATGGTTTCACGAATATAGAATGCTTGTGATTGATTTATTTGTCATAAATTTGAAGTGAGGTAAGACCAAAATTCTGAGTTCCACCAGTCCCATCCAGCTAAGAGGATGGATGTAGAAAAAACATGTATGTGTACTAGTGGGAGAAAATTCCCTGTGGGAATGCTGGAGAATTTGATGTTTCATTTTAGAGTAATGTTCATGTCCAGAAGAGCTTTTTAGAAGGCAGAATAGCATATACAGAGGTGGTTATGATGAGTATAGTCTTTATAAAATGAGAGCCAATAGAAATGTTCTGATCACAAACAAAAATAATAATGTTGAGATTCTTATAATAACTATTTATCCCTTAAGTGCTATAAGACTTTTTTTCTGCATTTGTATTTTTACAGATACAGTTTCTGTGTCTGGATTTATCTCAGTTCATTAATATTTGTTTGCATTTAATAAAACTAGACATGATTTAATATAATATAATGTGCTGCAATAGTGTTATGATTCAGTGACAGTATTTTGTTCTTATGTTTTCAAGTTTTATTCCATTGATGTCCATTCCATTGAGATGGACTTAGCTCAAAATAATAATGCCACAGAGACTTGTAACTTCAGGTCAACTTCATTAAAACTTAATAAAAATATATATTTCATTTAAATAAGCAGGATATTTTCAAGCAAAAATGTAGTATTCAATTTATTCACAAGTGATTTTAAATATACTAGTTTATTTTTTTCTCTTTTCAGGGTTTATTGCATTGTATTATTTAAAATTCCAAAATTTTTGCTTCAAATTGTTATTTTTAACAAGGCATTCAACTGAGCAATATTTCCAGACACATTTCCACAAGCAATTATTTAAATCAAACCAAAGATCCATTATTTTTTTCTCTATATTAGGAGGCTGTGCCAAAATACTATACTTTCAGAAATTTGTAACTATCACATTTTATTTTTTTTGAAATTATTTATTTCTTTTTCAATTTAACATTATTTTATTTATTTGAGGGAAAGAAAGAGAGAGAGAGAGAGAGGGAGAGAATGGGTGTGCAAGGGCCTTCTGCCACTGTAAACAAATTCAAGACACACGCTTCACCTTGTGCATCTGGCTTACATGGGTTCTGGGGAACTGAACCTGGGTCCTTTTCCTTTGCAGGCAAATGCCTTAACTGCTAAACCATCTCTCCAGCCCACTATCACATTTTTAAATTAGAGCCATTTAACCCATGGTGGATTTTCATTAGAAATGGCTGTTTATTATCATTGTTCTCTTTATTCTGACTCCTCTTCCCTACTTGCCAGGATTTAAATATATGTTCCTGCTCCCTAACTAGTCCTTATATATAAATCTAACTCTCAAAGTAATCATATTAAAAAGTAGGGCTTTTGGCAGGTGATTAGGTTATACAGGACTCATGCCTGGCATTTGTGCCCTATAAAAAATGTCTGAAAAATCTTGTTTATTTCTGCTACTATATGAGGAATCAGAAAGAAGGAAACATATATTAAGCAGAAAATACCTTTGCCTAACCCCTCATGTATTAGCATTGCTACAATCTCCTACCTCCAGAACTGAGTTGTTGAGTTCTTATTGTTTTAAAATTATATAGTCTAAATTATTTTATTATAAGAGCCTGAACATACTCAATAGTCTTAAGGTTTGAATCATGAAGAAAACTTTCAAAGCTGAAAATATTCTCCTTTGCTTCTTCTATACATTTTTGCAATTATTATTTAGAACTACCGTGTCCAAATATTTGTGCTATAGGAAGTAAAAAATAATTTGTTCTCAACATACATTAAAATTTGGGGAAAAAGAACTACAATTCACAGAAATGACTCAAAAGAATAAACTAAGAGATAAACAGGAGTAAAATGCTGACTGCTTGAATTTCAGAACTGGAATGCTTGTACCAGTGAGGGAGGGTGTGGGTTGAAAATTCTGCCACATAAGCACAATTATGTAAGGAAGTAAACCAAGCTCACTGGACAGGTTCCACATACTTGATCTCAATATTGATAATTTTAATAAACACAAAACTGAAGAAATAGCCTTAGAAGAAAAACTGTACCAAGGTGTAAGGCAATTCACCTGAAGCAATGTACCCTTTAGTTGACAAATATAAATTAGGATATTCTTTTTTCTGTTCATCTTTAGGTTAGAATAATCTTTATTACTTTACAGTTTTGCTTGTTTGTTTGTTTTTTAAGTTTTAGTGACAACTTCTAAACTTGCAGACAATAAATCATGATATTTCCATCCCTTCCACTACCTTCTCCTTCCCAACTCTGCCCTCCATATTATCCCCTCCCTCACTCCCTTAGTCTTGCTTTTATTTTGATATCATTGTCTTTTTCTCCTATTTTGAGGGTCCTGTGAAGGTATTGCTAGGCATCGCGAGGTCATGGATAGCAAGGCCAATTTCTATCTGGACAATTGCATTGTAAGAAGTGGTACCCTTCCTTTTGCTCTTACATTATTTTCTGCCACTACTTCCACAATGGACCCTGAGCCTTGGAGGGTGTGATAGAGATGTTTCAGTGCTGAACACTCCTCCTTCACTTCTTCTTCGCACTATGCTGCCTTTTAGGTCATCCCAGTGATCACCATCTGAAAAGAGAAGCTTCTCTAACCAAAAGTGATAATAGCATTAATATATGAATATGAACATTAAGTGCAGTGCTTTCAGGGCAGTTTGATGAGAATAATATATTCATTTAGCCAGACAAGAGAAGGTGTTATATCCCTAAGGCTCATGACCTCCCCTGCCATAGGCTTTTGATTGTGTTTCAGTACCAAGCATATATCCCCACCCACAGAGTGGGCCTCCAGTCCAGTTAGAGAGCTGTTGGTTTCCCCCAGAGCAGACATGCCCATATTGCACCCATTTGGTCATTTGGCCTACCTGGCCAAATCTGAGGCTTCCAGTGTCCACTGTGTTCACCATTGATGACTTTTCTCTCTCTCACATAGGGCTCCATGCAGTGCAGCTTTTTCCAGCTCTCTAGTCTACTGGGAGAAGGTTTTCAGCTCAGCACCAGCTTGATTTTTCAGTGACCTTACTGCCCATACAGGTGAAGTCTTCAGCAATGGGGTCTTACCATCTATCACTCATAGGAAATCAAGGGCCTTGGAAATAGCCTGTAATATTTGGGAGGCAACAGGGAACTCGCTGGCCAACAACTCACTGGAAGGTATCCCATTCCTTGTACTGGAACTTTTCTAGTAGCAATCTATGGCTTCTGGATGTGCCATTATCCAAAGTAGGTCTTTATATTCAGATATGGTAGATATTCTGAATATCTTGAATTTTGACTGTCTATTCCTCCACCCTTCTCTTACTCAGTCTCTTTCCCTGGCCTCACTTAGGCCATTCCATTCCATGTTATCTATTCTTCTACTTGTATATATACAATACCACCCCCTAAATTCCTTCCATCTCCTCCCTCACTTATAGATTTTTTCTAGCATACTGGCCTCTGCTACCAATTTTTGGTTCCAGATCACACACAAATCTAAATATTTGTAGCTAGGGTCCACTTATGAGAGAGAACTTGTGATGTTTGGCTTTCTGGGCCTTGGTTACCTCACTTAGAATAATCCTTTCCAGATCCATCAATTTCCCTGCAAATTTCATCATTTCATTTTTCTTTACTACTGAATAGAACTCCATTGTGTAAATGTGCCACATCTTTATTATCCATTCATCTATTGAGGGACATCAAGGCTGGTTATATTTCTTAGCTATTGTGAATACAGCAGCAATAAACATGGTTGTGCAAGTATCTCTAACGTAGTAAGAAGAGTCATGAGGACATATGACTAGCAGTGCTATAGCTGGATCATATGGTAAATCTATTTCTGGCTGTCTCAAGAACCTCCACACTGATTTCCAACAACCATGTAGAAGTGTTCCCCTTTTTCTGCATCCCTGCCAGCATTTGTTGTCATTTGTTTTCTTGATGGTAGCCATTCTGACAGGAGTGATATGGAATCTCAAGGTAGTTTTAAGTTGCATTTCTATGATGGCTAATGATGTAGAAGACTTTTTTAGATATTTACATGACATCTGTATTCTTCCTTTGAGAACTCTCTCTTTAGTTCCACAGCCCATTTTTTATTGGGTTGTTTTATTTCTTATTGTTTTGTTTTTTGAGTTCTTTGTATATTCTGGATATTAATCCTCTGTCAGATGTATAGCTGGCAAAAAGTCTCTCCCATTATTTAGGTAGTCTCTTTGCTCTATTTACAGTGTCCTTTGCTGTACAAAAGCTTTGCCATTTCATGAGATCCCAGTGGTTGATTTTATTTCTTGAGCAATTGGGGATATATTCAGAAGGTCGTTGCCTATGCTAATATGTTGAAGGGTTTCCCAACAAGCACCAGTTGTTAAAGAGGCTGTCTTTTCTCCAATGTCTATTTTTAGCATTTTTGTCAAAAATCAGATGGCTGTAGCTGCCTGGATTAACATCTGGGTCCTCTATTCTGTTCCATTAACCTACATGTCTGTCTTTTTTGCCAATATCATGATTTTTTCACTATGGCTTTGGAATATAGCTTAAAATCAGGAATGGTGATTCCACCAGCCATATTTGTTGCTCAAAATTGTTTTGGCTTTTTGAGTTTTTTGTGCTTCAAAATGAATTTTTGGGTTAATTTTTCTATTTCCATAAATAATGCCATTGGAATTTTAATGGGGATTGCATTAAATGTGTACATTGCTTTTGGTAAGGTTGACATTTTCACAATATTGAGTCTTCCAATATAAGAATGTGGGATGTCTTTCAATTTCCTAGTGTTTTCTGCAGTTTCTCACTTGAGTGTTTTAAATTTCTCATTATAGAGATTCTTTACTTCTTTAATTAAGTTTATTTTAAGGTACTTTATTTATTTTTTATTTTGAGGCAATTGTGAATGGGAGAGTTTCCCTGATTTCATCCTCCTCATGTTTATTGTTACTATATAAGAAAGCAATTTCTGTGTGTTTATTTTGTATCCTGATACATTGCTGAATGTGTTTATCAGCTCTAACAGTTTGCTGGTAGAGTATTTAGGGTCCTTTATGTATAGAATCATATCATTTGCAAATAATGATAATTTGATCTCTTCCTTTCAAATTTGTGTCCCTTTTATGAGTGTCTCTTGTCTTATTGCTATAGCTAAGATTTCTGTACTGTATGAAATACAAGTGGGGACAGTGTATACCTTTGTCTTGTTGCTGAATTTAGTGGGAAATATTCAAGATTTTCCCTACTTAATATTGTTTTGGCTGTAGGTTTGTCATAAATAGCTTTCATTATGGTGAGATATGTTCCTTCTATTCCCAGTTTCTGTAGGACTTTTACCATGAAGAAATATTGGATTTTGTTGAATGCCTTATCTGCATCTATTGAGATGATCATATAAATTTAGTCCTTCAGACCATTTATATTGTGTATTGCATTTATTGATTGGCATATGTTGAACCATCCCTACATCTCTGGGATAAAGCCTACTTGGTCAGGGCAAGAAATATTTCTGATATGTTCTTGTATTCTGTTTGCCAATATTTTGTTCAGTAGTTTTGCATCCTTGTTCATAAGGGAGATTGGTCTGCAATTTTCTCTTTTGGTTCTGCTTTGTCTGGTTTTGGTATCAGGATGATGCTTTCTTCATAAAAGGAGTTCGGTAGAATTTCATCCTTTTCTATTTTATGGAAAATATTAGAAGCAGTAGTGTTAGTTCTTCCATGAACATATGATAAAATTCATCAGTGAATCCACCAGGGACTACTTTTTTTAGGTGGCTGACTATTTATAACTGCTTCGATCTCCATCCTTGTTAAAGTCTATTTAATAGGTTTATCTTATCTTGGTTTAATTTTGGTAGTTCATATAAATAAAAGAAATCATTCATTTCTTTCAGATTTTTAAACTTAGAGGCATATACATTCTTAAAGTACGTCCTTATGAACTTCTGAATTTCTTTTGTATCTGTTGTAATGGTGCCTTTTTAATCTCTAATTTAATTAATTTTCATCTCTTCTCTCTTCTGATCAGATTTGCTATAGGTTTATAAATCTTGTTTATCCTTTCAAAGAACCAAATCTTTGGTTCATTGAATCTTTGGATTCTGTTTTTTTGTTTCTGTTTCTTTAATTTCTGCCCCAATCTTTATTATTTCTTCCTGTCTGCTGATTTTTAGTTTGTGTTGTTCTTCTTTTTCCAGGCCTTAAAGTGAAGCATTAAATTGTTTACTTGTGAACTCTCTAATTTCTTAATATAGTGACTTAGAGCTATAAATTTCCCTCTTAGGACTGCCTTCCTTTTGTCCCGAATGTTGTAGAATGTTGTATTATCATCATCATTTTATTCTTTGGGTATATTGGTTTCCTTTTTTATTTCTTCAATTATCCATTCATCATCCAATAGCGTATCTTTAGTCCCCATGAATTTGTGTATGCTCTGTAGTTTTTCTTGTTGTTGATTTGTAGTTCTATTCCACTGTGAACAGATAGAGTACAAGGGATTATTTCAGTTTTCCTGTATTTGTTAAGATTTGCTTTATGTGCTAATATATGATCTATTTTAGAGGATGTTCCATGTGCTGCTGAGAAAAAAAAAAGTATATTCTTCAGCATTTGGATAGAATGTTCCGTAGATATTTGTTAGGTCCAGTTGTTCCATGAAGTCATTTAATTCAGATGTCTGTCTGTTAATTTTTGCTGGGATGACTTGTTAATTGATGACAGTGGGGTATAGAAGTCACCCACTACAATTGTGTTTGGTTTTATCTATGACCTTAAGTCTAATAGTGTTTGTTTGATGAAATTGGGAGCCCCCACATTAGGTGCATATATGTTTAGGATTGTGATGTCCTCCTGTTGGAGTGTGCCTTCTTTATCTTCCCTCACTAATGTTCATTTGAAGTCTATCCTGTCAGATATTATGATAGCAGCCCCTGCTTGTTTCCTAGGCCCATTTGCTTGAAATATATTTTTCCATCCTTTCACCCTAAGACAGTGTCTATCTTTTATTGAGAGATGAGTTTCCTGGAGGCCACGAATAGCAGGATCCTGCCTTTTAATCCAACCTGCAAGCCTGTGTCTTTTGGTTGGGGCCTTGAAGTCATTAATATTAAGAGTTATTATTGAAAGGTATGTATTTATTTTCTCCATTCTTCTTGTTTCATAGTGCTTCCTATTTTCCCTTTACTCTCTTGTTTTAACTGTTACTTGTATATGGTTTATTTTTTCCTATTTTCCCATATATGTATTTTACTTTCTCTTCAGCATGAAGGCTACCTTCAAGTATTTTCTGTAGAGCTTGCTTAATATCTATAAATTCCTTTAGCTTATTTTTCTTGAGGAATGTCCTTATTTCTCCATCAATTTGGGTAGATAGATTTGCAGGATAAAGTAATCTTGGCAGACAGTTCTTATCTTTGAGAACTTAGAATACATCATTCCAATCCCTTCTGGCTTTTAAAGTTTGTGTCAAGTAATCTGCTGTTATTCTGATGGGCTTGTGTTTGAAGATGACTTGCTTTTACTCTCTGACTGCTTTCAATATATTTTCTTTAGTTTGTGCACATGTTTAGTAGTTTAATGGTGAGGAAAGGTTCTTTCTAGGTTTTGTCTGCTTGGTGTTATAAAAGGTTCCTGTATCTGCATTGGAATTTCTTTCCTAATTTTTGTAAAATTTTTATTCTATAATTTGGTTCAAAATGCCTAATATGTCTTTAGAGTGAAATTCTTCTCCTTCTACTATACCCTAAATTCTTCTCCTTCTACTATACCCTAAATTCTTGTGTTTGATCTTTACATAGAGTCCAAAATATCTTGAAATTCCCATTCATACCTTCCTATTAGCTTGTCTTTCTCTTTGTTGGACTGCATTAGGTATGCCAACTGGTCTTCTAGATTAGAAATTCTACTCTTTTCTTCAACCATACCACTGTTGAAACTTTCCACAGAGGTTTTTATTTGACTAACTCTGTTTTTCAGTGGTAGAATTTCTGCCTGTTTTTTCTTCAGTATTTTTATTTCCTTACTCATGTCTTGTAAAGACCTCATTTTTCATTAAGCTGGTTTCCTCTGTTCTCTTTCAGGATTTGTTTTATTCTTTAATTCCTTTATTTTCTTCTTTGATTCCTTTGATAAAATCATTTTTTAATCTTTGTCAGGCATTTCATCTAAAAAAGTATCATTGGGGGTCATTCTTTATGGATTTACAATTTTTGGTGAGATTATGCTGTCTTTATTCTTTGTGTTTCTTGTATTATAATGTAGCAACTTTTGTATTTTGAGTTCATTTGATGCTTATACTTATCTGTAGTGTTCTTAGACATGAAGACCCAACTTTATATACCTTCAGGATATGAGTTTAAGGTACAAAGTGTAGCTCTTGTACCCCAATCTAACCACAGAAGTAATCCTTGGTGTTGAGATTGCCTGATATTCAAATATTATAGTGGGCTGGGTGGAACAATTTACTGGCAGGTTCTAAACTTCAACTGAACAATATACACATTGAATAAAAACCAGCACACAGTATGCAAGTGTGGGTATTAAAACAAACAGGTAACCTTATAAAATCAAAATCCCTAAGGGTGTGTGTTGCTTTACACCCTTAATACTGTGAGCTGGGAGGTTGATATTTCTGTTATAAATTGTGTTCCAGCTCAGCCTGGGTCTGAATTAGACCCTGCCACCAAAAATGACAGAAGCAAAAAACAAAGGCCCTATAAATCTGAAAGCATCAAAGACAACAATAGTCAACCCCCAAATACAGCTTAATTGAGAATGGTAAAGCTAACCAAGAATATGTAACCCATTACCTTCCCTGTCATGGAAAGAGAGATTAGAACTTCCAGTGCAGGACTATGTACTTCTTTTTTGTCACTCAGCCTCGTTTCCAAGTTTGTGTTAAGATTGTATATATCAAATGAGTTCCCATTGTGCATTTTTCATCTGTTTTTTCAATATACAAGAAATATTGACAATGTCATTTTATGCATCACTTTTTATTTCTTTCTTTCTTTTATGAAGCACATTTGTGGTTATTAGGTAAAGGCTTAATACAAGTCTTATCATAGGCATTGTGAAAGATAGAAAATAAAGATTATATATGTACTCAAGTGTGGATGTGGCTTCTCAAAGGAAAGAATTATATATTTATATTATATAATATTATTATTATAACATTATATATTATATAAATAATATATAAAATATTATATATTTTTCTCTCTTTGAAATTTCAACTTAATGATAATAACAAACAGAAGAACACTGTCTTGTTTCTGTTTGTATTTTTAGTACCCATTGCCTTCTTTTTTTTTCAATTTTATTTTTTATTTTATTTTATTTTTTTACAATCAGTTTGGCACCATTATTAGGCTCATCCATGACCTACCCCCTCCCCTTGGCCCCTCCTTGTTGAGGTATACGGGTCATGCATTGTGGAGTTAGCCCATAGTTATGGGTAAGCTAAATGTCTCTGCATATCATGACCCAACATGTGACTCTGACATTCTTTCTGCCCCCACTTCTGCAAAATTTCCCTGAGCCATGTTGGGTCTGCTTCAGTGATGAGGTGTTGGGGGGCTCTGAAGGTCTGGCTCTCTGATTTGGTAGGAGTTGATTTTTCTCTGTGCTGATCTCCTTCCCCCTTGTGCTGGTATCTGGTTCACAAGGAAAACAGCCCCCTTGCTTGTTTCTCCAATTTTTCTTAGTTTCAGCCGGGGCCCTTTAGAGGTATGATGGGGTGGCTCTCTCTTGAGGATCTACATCTATCTGAAAAAGAGAAGCAGATTCTCCAACGGAGAGTGAGTTAGCATCAGGACAAATGAGATAACCCCCCCTTTTTTAATAGAGAATTTAATAGGTGTAGGCCCTCTTGTAGCCCACAATTGATGGTAGGTTGATATTGGAGAGTGGGCTTATGTTTGGATATGGTTCTGACTTGTTTCCCAGCTCCAGCTATGGGTCTCATACCAGTGAGGGGATCAGTTAGCCGAATTGAGAGCAGTTGGTTCCCCACCATGGCTATGTGCCACCACTGCACTTCTGTGGGCATCACAACAAGTTATTTGCTGCTAAGTAGGTTAGATCATGCGTTGCTTCGACAGATATTGGTCATTTCCCCCCAGTCACCCATGTAGCACCTTCTGGCACTAGACCCGCTGATTGTCTGGGGACTGACTCTCTTCCAACTTCCAGCCATGCCATTCTAATTTGCATGTCAATCGCATAGGGTGTCTTCAGTAGTAGGGTCTTATCACTAGCCTTTGGTGGGCCATCAAGTATTCTGACAGAAATCTGTCTGTCTTTTAGGAAACCCTGTAGGTCTCTGATCAAAATCTCATTGTGGATGATAGCCCCATGCTGTTTCTGGGAGTTACATGTCAGTGCCCACTAAGAAAATGAGGAAAAAGATAACTAATATACAAGAGTTAGAGATAAAAGAGAGAGAGGGAGAGGGGAAGTGAGGGAAGGAAGATGTAGAAGACTAAGGTTAGTCTTGGTCATACCCTCTCCAGGGTCTTGTGGTTCAGGTGTTCTCTGTAAGGGCCTGGTGAAGGATCAGCCATTTGGTCTGTTTTTAGTAAGGAGAAAACTATGGTACCATTGCCATTTGGGTCTAGATTTATGCTTACCACCCCTTTGATGCCCTCCCCTCCCTCCCCTTCCATCCTAGTGGCTAGTCTAGGAGGTGCTTGCTGGGTATGTAAGGTATCTTGGGTAGATTCAGTTCAGGTTCTGTAGATAAGTGAGACTATGTGGCGATTTTTTTTCTGTGATTGGGTAAGTTCACTGAGAATGATCTGTTCCAGGTTCAACCATTTTACCTCAAATTTCATTGTGTCATTTTTTCTTACTGCTGTATAGAATTCCATTGTGTAGATATACCACATCTTAGTTATCCATTCTTCTACTAATGGACATCTGGGTTGATTCCAGCACTTAGCTATTACAAATTGAGCCACTATAAACATGGTTGAGCAAATCTCTCTAGCCTGTGGTTTGAATGTTTTAGGGTAGATACCCAGTAAGGGAATAACTGGGTCTGTTGGTATCTCTATACTCAGCTTTTTCAGAAGTCTCCATATTGCTTTCCAAAGTGGTTGTACCATCCTACATTCCCACCAACAGTGGATGAGTCTTCCTACTTCTCCACATCCTCACCAGCATTTATTTTTCATTTGATTTTTTGATGTTTGCTATCCTTATTGGGGTAAGGTGGAATCTCATAGTTGTTTTAATTTGCATTTCTCTGATGATTAGGGATGATGAACATTTTCTTTAGTGTATGTTTGCCATTTCTATTTCTTCCTCTGTAAACTGTCTGTTCAGCTCTTTGCCCCATGTTGTGAGTGGGGAGTTTGACTTCTTACTGTTTAGATTTTTGAGTTCTTTGTAGATTCTAGAGATTAGGCCTCTATCAGTTGGATAACCCGCAAATATTTTCTCCCATTCTGTGTGTGATCTATTGGCTTTGCTTATTGATTGCTTGTCTGTAAAGAAACTCTTCAGCTTCATGTGATCCGATTGGTTGAGTGATGGTTTAAGTTCATGAGCTACTGGGGTTTTGTTCAGGAAGTCTTTTTCCATTCCTATATGATGGAAATGTACTTCCTAATATTTTCTTCCAGTAGTATACGAACTTCTGGTCTTATATTGAGATCTTTGATCCATTTGGACTGGACTGTAGTGCATGGGGAAATGTGTGGATCAAGTTTCAGTTTCTTGCATATGGTTATCCAGTTTGTCCAGCACCATTTGTTGAAGATTCTGCCTTTTTTCCAGCTTATATTATTTGGGCCTTTATCGAATATCAAGTAGCTATAGCTGCTTGACTCAAAGTCCGGGTCCTCAAGTCTATTCCATTGATCTATACTCCTGTTTTTATGCCACTACCATACTGTTTTTATTACTATGGGTTTGTAATATAGCTTTAGATCAGGTATGGTGATGCCTTCAGAGGTATTTCTTTTGCTGAGGATATGTTTGGAAATGTGAGCCTTTCTGCCTTTCCATATGAAATTTGAGATCATTTTTTCTATCTCTGTGAAGAGCACTGTAGGGATTTTAATTGGAATTGCATTAAATCTGTATATTGCCTTTGTTAGGATTGTCATCTTCACAATGTTAATTCTCTCTATCCAGGAACATGGGAGGTCTTTCCATTTTCTCAAGTCAGCCTCAATTTCTTTTATGAGTGTCTTTATATTTTCATTGTATAGATCTTTTACTTCCTTGGTTAACGTTATTCCAAGGTGTTTTATTTATTTATTTTTTGTTGTTGTTGCAATTGAAAATGGGACTATGTCCCTTATTTCTTTCTCTGTATCTTTGTCCTTTGCATAAAGGAAGGCTACTGATTTTTGTGCATTGATTTTGTATCCTGCTACTTTGCTATAGGAGTAAATCACCTTCAGGAGTTTTGGGATGGAGTCTCTCGGGTCTCTTACATATATAATCATGTCATCAGCAAATAAAGCTAATTTAACTTCTTCCTTTCCAAATTGTATCCCTTTCATTTCCTTCTCCTGTCTTTTTGCTTGAGCTAGGACTTCCAGTACTATATTGAAAAGCAGAGGTGAGAGTGGACAACCCTGTCTTGTTCCTGATCTTAATGGGAATTCCTCCAGTCTCTCTCCATTAAGAAATATTTGGCCTTAGGGGCTTCGTATATTGCCTTTATTAGGTTGAGATATGAACCAACCATGGCATTTCTCTCCAATGTTTTGAACATGAAGTGATCTTGAATCTTGTCAAAGGCCTTTTCTGTGTCTATCGAAATGATCATGTGCTTTTTATGTTTAACCTTGTTTATGTGGTGCATTACATTCACAGATTTCCATATGTTGAACCACCCCTGTGTTCCTGGAATGAATCCCACTTGGTCAAGGTGGATAATACTTTTGATGTGTTGTTGGATTCGGTTTGCAAGGATTTTGTTTAGGATCTTTGCATCTAAATTCATCATGGAAATAGGCTGGTAGTTTTCTTTTCTTGTGGCATCTCTGCCTGGTTTTGGAATTAGGGTGGTGCTAGCTTCATAAAAGGAGTTGGGTAGCTTTCCCTGTTCACCAATTGTGTGGCACATGTTGAGGAAGATTGGTTTGAGTTCTTTCGGGAAGGTTTGATAGAATTCAGCTGAGAAGCCATCTAGTCCTGGACTTTTCTTTTTTGGGAGGTTTTTTATTACTTTTTCAATCTCTGTGAGTGTGAGGGGTTGATTGAGATGATTAATCTGCTCTGTGTTTAGCTTTGTTAGATGGTATGCATCCAAGAATTTATCCATATCCTCCACATTACCCAGTTTTGTGGAATAGAGGTTTTTGAAATAAGTCCTGATGATTCTCCCAATTTCACTTAACTCGGTTGTGATCTCTTCTTTTTCATTTTGAATTTTGTTAATTTGAAGCTTCTCCTTTTTTGCTTGATCAGATTGGCCAGGGGTTTGTCAATTTTGTATATTTTTTCAAAGAAGCAGCTCGTTGTTTTGTCAATTGTCTTAATTGTTTCCTTCGTTTCCAGTTCATTGATTTCTGCTCTGATTTTAATTATTTCTTTCCTTCTGGAGCTCTTTGGGTTGCATTTTTCTTGTTTTCCAGTGCCTTTTGATGGATGGTAAGGTCATTGATTTTTTATGATGGCATTGAGGGCTATGAATTTTCCCCTGAGGACCGCCTTCATTGTGTCCCATAAGTTTTGGTACAATGTGTTCTCATTGTTGTTCAATTCCAGAAATTTTGCAATTTCATTCTTTATTTCATCCACTATCCATTTATTGTTTAAAAGTGTGCTGTTCAGTTTCCAGGTGCCGTTGGGATTTCTGGTGGATCTTGTGTTGTTGTTTTCTAGCAATGTAGCATTTTGACCTGATATCATGCAGGGAATTATGTCAATTTTCCTAAATATGTGGAGGCAGTCTTTGTGACCCAGTATATGGTCTATTTTAGAGAATGTTCCATGGACTGCTGAGAAGAATGTGTAATCTGTGGATTTGGGATGGAAGGTTCTGTAGATGTCTGTTAGGTCTAAGTGTTCTATGGTTTGGTTGAACTCTCTTACTTCCCTGTTGAGTTTCTGTTTGGATGATCTGTCTATTACTGATAATGGTGTATTGAAGGCCCCAGCTATGATGGTGTTTGTGGTTATTTCTGTTTTATTGTCAAGTAGGTTTTGTTTTATGAACTGTGGTGCCCCTGTGTTTGGTGCATACAGATTTATGATTGTAATATCGTCTTGATGGATCATTCCCTTGATAAGTAGGAAGTGGCCTTCCTTGCCTTTTTTGATTGTTTTTGGTTTGAAGTCTATTTTATCCGATATTAATATAGCTACACCTGCTTGTTTCTTTTTCCCATTTGCTTGGAATACTGTGTTCCTCCCTTTGACCCTGAGGAGATGTCTGTCTTTAATGGTGAGGTGGGTTTCTTGAAGGCAACAGATTGAGGGGTCTAATTTTTTGATCCATCCTGTTAGCTTGTGCCTCTTGATGGGTGAATTAAGGCCATTAATATTTTGGGTACTGACTGTGAGATTTGATTTGATCCCTGCCATATTGTGATGGTAAATGTGGGTTGGAGTTTTCATGGACATTGAAGTTTTTTGTGCATACACTGAGTTTGGTTTTTGTGATCTGCTTCTTGTAGGCAATTGTGTTTGATTATTTTTTTCTTCTCTGTGGAGAATTTACTGAAATACTCTCTGTAGGTTTGGTTTTGTGTTCATATAATTGTAAAGCTGAGTTTTGTCATGGAATGTTTTTCTTTCATCATCTATTATGACGGATACTTTTGCTGGGTAGAGTACTTTGGGTTGGAAACCACAGGTTTTTAGACTTTGCAGTGTTTCATTCCAGTCCCTTCTAGCTTTCAGGGTTTCCATTGAGATGTCTGAAGTAATTCTGATGGGGTTACCTTTGAAGGTGGTGTGCTGTTTTTCCCTAGCTGCTTTTAGGATTTTCTTTTTGGTGTCAATGTTTAGAGTCTTAATGATAATATGTCTTGGAGAGTTTCTCCTTTGGTCCAGTCTGTTTGGAGTTCTATTGGCTTCTTGTATCTTGATGGGCCTTTCTTTTAAGAGATTGGGGAAGTTTTCTTCAATTATTTTGTTAAATAAGTTCTCCATGCCTTTGGTCTGGATTTCTTCTCCTTCTGGTATTCCAATGATCCTGATATTGGGACGTTTAACTGTATCCCACAATTCCCTCATGTTCTGTTCACAGGAGCTTTTAAACTTACTGAAATTTTTGAACTCTCTAACTGTTTCTTCCATCTTGTCTTCCAGATCAGAGTTTCTATCCTCCACTTGGCTGACTCTATTCTTGAGAGCTTCTAGTGAGTTTTGGGCTTGTTCAATTAAGTTTGCATTTTCTATTATTTTTCTATGTATAATTTCCATCCCTCTGTCAAGCTCCCTTTTCACATCATTTTCTGATTTTCTTGATGCTTCTTGGAGTTCATCCTTGCATTTCTTTATGTCTTCATTTAGCATGGTCAGCTGATTTTTAAGGTCTTCTTTTTTTTCACTCTCCCTCAAATCTCTTAACTCTCTTTGAAATCCTTCCAATTTCTTATCTAATCCTTCCAATTTCTAATCTATTAGTTCTAGTTTAGTGATGGCAGCATCCACACGATTGTCGGCCCTTTGTTGCTTTCCTGCAAGTTCTACCAGTAGGTTGGTCAGGGTTGCATTGCTCATAGCTTCAGTTTGGTGTTCTGGTTCTATTGGTTCTCTATGTTTTGGTTAGATGTATTCATTTTGGGACTGGGTGATCTAACTGGATTTTCTTGCATTTGATTTTTCATGTTATTTCTTTTGCACTGTGTTCTGCCCATGACAGTGTATGGGCAGATAGGTGGGCATATCAGCCTGGGCTCAAGAACAATGGGAATCTTATGCAGTCTGGGGCAGTTGCCAAGCAGCCTGGGCTTTTGCTCTCACTTTCCAAAGCCGTCTATCTACTGCCTGACAGGGGCGCCGAAGTTGCTTGAGTTCTCAAGTGGTAATATGCCAAAGCTGCCTACGTTCGAGCTAGGAGTGGGACTGAGGCACCAAGCAGTGAAGCAGCCCAAACTCTGGCTGGGAACACTGGGAACCGGAAGCAGTCTGCACTCCCCTGCCACAGGACAATGGCTGCCAGCTGGCGCGGCAGACAGGTTGGGGATGGCACCTGAGCTGGCGCAAGTGAGAGACACAGTCAGAGCTTGCATGGCACCTGCTGTGGGACTGGGTTCGCTCAGTAAGTGGGCGAGTGGATGAGAGTGCGGAGCAGTCTAAGATTGCACAAGCAGGGAACAATCTCACTTGCCAAAGCCGCCTATCTGCTGCCTGGCAGGGGCGCCAAAGTTGCCTAAGTTCTCAAGTGGTAATGTGCCAAAGCTGCCTGTGTTTAAGCTAGGAGTGACACTGAGGCACCAAGCACTGAAGCAACCCAAACTCTGGCTGGGAACGCTGGGAACTGGAAGCAGTCTGCACTCCCCTGCCACAGGATGATGGAGGACGGCCGGTGCGGCAGGCAGATAGGGGATGGCACCTTAGCTGGCAAAAGCGAGAGACACAGTCTGAGCTTGCGTGGCAGCTGCTGTGGGACTGGGCACACTCAGTAAGTGGGCGAGTGGTTGAGAATGCGGAGCAGCCTAAGCTTCGGCGTGCATGGAACTATCGGTGTGCGGTGGCAGCCATGTGGGCTCCAGAGCAGCAGCGGCAGCAGCGGAGGTGCTGTGAACATGGCGGTTATTTGGGGCGAGGGGTGTCTACCCGCCCGCGAGGGGATCGGCGATTCCCTGTTCCCCTGCCTCTGTGCCCTCCCAGATTTCTCTCCCCTAAAAGCCACTATGTACCCTTAATATCTTGCCTTTCTTTCCCTGGGATTTGCAGTGCAGCTCGGCGGTCGCCATCTTGGCTGGCAATCTTGCATTACCTTCTTTATAACAGAATATATGTTCAATACTCATTGAATCAATCAATATCCTACTGGAAACATTTTAGCCACTAAATAATGAGAACTAGTTGAAAAATGAATCAGATGTGACACTTGTTTCAGAAAGTTTTCTATTAACTACCATAAAATTTACACATAGAATTTTAGTTCACTATATACAAAGAAGTGTCCCAAGGAGAATCCTCTAACATACTCTTAACCATAGTCAAGAACATGTTCTATGATGATTTATAATCCTCAGCAATTTGATTGGAATACTAGTAAAGCACATTCCCAGGTAAATCTGTGTGGATATTTCCAGAGATTAGGGGGTTCTGGCCCGGAGCATGTCAGAACTGGGGAGGTGGCTCCAAAACAGCCCTACTACTACTTGGACCTGATCCAGGATGAGAAGTGCAAGCTGTTTCCAAGACACAAACAGGTTTGAGGAGATGTGCAGCAAATTTAAGGGAACAACACCATCCTAGGGTGAGGAGGCCAGATAGCTCATGTAAAATGTGGATTATGGAGGCCTACAAGGGGTATCATCCTTCATAAATGCTTCTGTGCCCAAAATTGCTTTTCTGATGAAACAATGGATACAAGTGATCATATCTTTTCATACTATATTGGATCTTCTAATTTCTCTTTCAGTGTCCCTTACCATTCTGACCAATTGACATGAGTTTGGAGCATTTAGTGGTGGGCCTTCAGAGATCTCTACAAAAAAAAAAAAAAAAAAAATTAATCTAATGCTAATAGTAACTAGTGCCTTATGGCTTTGGAAAATCTTCTCCAAGAGCTGATTCACCAAACTGAACTTTGAATTGTTTACAACAGGCATTGGGTTACAGTAACAAGACAGCTAAGAAAGATTTTTCAACAAATGACAATTAGCTGGTGTGCTTAGAGGAGAATCACACATTTACAGTTCCCCAATTCTGGGTCTCATGTCATTGTCTTGGCTGGAGACAACTTAAAGGAAGGAATTATTTATTTTGCCTCATGTTTGCAGGTATTTCAGTACATAGTGCTTAGTTCTATTTATTCTGGTAGTAGGCTGAACATCATGGACCAATGAGCATAAGGTAGAGTAGGATCTTTACCTTATGAGGGACAGGTACAAGAGATGGAGAGCAACAGGACCTTTCATTCCACATTTCCACCACCTTCTAGTAGTCATATTTTGAATACATTAATGTATGAAGCCAGTTAGTAGATCAGAACCCCCATGATCTACTCATGGCTCTGAGAGCAGCTATATATGTTACAGTTCTTCATTTTTCTGCTATACAAGAAAAACTAGCCAACAACCATGATAGCTCTGCAAATAGAAGTCAAATGTGAGTCTCAGAATTACATAGTTTACTCCAAATACTCCAAATCTTCTTTTATTTTAATATTCATGAGACTTGCCAAAACCACCTTTGTTATACCATTAGAATGTATCCTGGGATAATTTTTCATTGTCTCTAATGGGATATCTATCTTCCTTGGAACACTGCAATTATGTATGTTTGGTGTCCCTTTTAAACTTATTCACTACAAAGTGTCAGTACTGCCATTATACCTTGTCCTCCTGAATCTGTTTTTCATTTTCTCCACTCTTATATTTTTATAACTCTATATCCTTCTATTTTCAAGATTTTTCAAAAACATATTTCTTTTTGTAAGGTATAGGAAGCATTCTTTTAAAAAAATTAAGTACATTTTATTTTAGTTATTTGAGAGACAGAGAGAGAAAGAGAGAGAGAGAGAGAGAGAGAGAGAGAGAGAGAGAGAATGGGTGTGCCAGGGCCTGTAGTCACTGAAAACAAACTCCAGATGCATGCACCTCCTTGTGCATCAGGCTTATGTGGGTCCTGGAGAATCAAACCAGGATTCTTTGGCTTTACAAGCAAATGCCTTAACCACTAAGCCATGTCTGTAGCCCCCAAACATATTTCAACATTTTTATCTGAATATTCTCTTTATCTTCTCCTGTAAGGAAAAGTTCTCATATAAGTGAAACTTTACCATAAATTTGATTGAAATTATTTGTTAAACATCATGCTCCCATTTATGCCATAAAGTTATCAGGCTTCCTATACTTTATATGTAATCTCCACTTCTACCTGGGATCTTTTTAGGAAAATATAATGATGAATGGAATTTGATAAAGATGGTATAAAACATTATAAGTAAGGACTGGAGAGATGGCTTAGCAGTTATGGGGCTTGCCCACAAAGCTTATGGACCAGGGTTTGATTCCCCAGTATCCATGTAAGCCAGATGCACAAGGGTGCTCAAGTGTCTGGAGTTCATTTGCAGTGGCTAGAGGCTCTGGCACACCCATTCTCTATTATCTCTCTCTCTCTCTCTCTCTCTCTCTCTCTCTCTGTCAAATAAATAAAAATTTTAAAAAGTTAGAAAATTTTAAAAAGGACAGGTGCTGAGAAGATGGCTCAGTTAGCAATCCAACTGATAGTCAAGAATGGTTCTTTGAGTTTTCAGGTAAACAGAACACATATAACTGCTACATATGGTGGTACACACTTGTAATTCCAGAACCTGGAAAGAGGAGGTAGACAGCCCCAGCAAGCTATCTAATTATATTGAACAAACAGGTGAACTTTGAGTTCAGTGATCAGCCCTGTTTCAAGAAATAAGGTGGAAAGTGATTGAGGATGACACCTAATGTTGACCTCTGCCCTCCACACACATGCACAGACAGATACATGCACAGGTACATATGCCCAACACACTTGAACATGAATGCACACACATGCACAACACACATACAAAAAGCAAAAAAGTTAAAATTGGCTGGTGGCTAAGAAAGCATGAGAACCTCAGTTTGTATTCCCAGAGTCCATGTAAAACCATATTCTGTATCAAGCAGCTTTAATCCCAGAGATCCTATTGCAATTTGGGAGGCATAGACAGAAGAAACCCATGGGATAGCTATGCTGGCATATCCAACTGAGAACAGTGAAGAGATCTTGCTTCAAACAAGATGGAAAATGAGAACCAGCACCCAAAGTAGTCATCTTCACATTCACACATAGTAACACAAACATCATACACACACAAAAATAAGATATATATATATATATATATATATATATATATATATATATATGTATATGTATATGTATATGTATGTATTTATATATATGTATATGTATATGTATATAATTCAATCATTTGATCCTACTGATTAGAAAGCTAAACTTTAAGTTATGATTGTCTACTCCATTTCTATTATTGTATGTGGGTTCCTGGGTCCTTGCTCTGAGGCTGGCCGTGGTTTCCCCAAAGGCGCCTAGGCAACCCAGGTGAGTGAGCGTGCAAAAGTAAAATATTTTTGGGAGATATTTGTGTTCAAGAGCTCTCTCAGTTCATTATCAGGGAAATGGGTTTATAAACACCTGAGGACAGGGGGTAGGGTCCTAAGGGGATTGGTGGGTTTAAATGCTGCTAGCCTATGTCTAGGGACATTCTTTCCAGCATGTATGGAGTCAGGTGCAGCACGTAAGGGGAGACTCATGTGATCTACAGAGGGATCTGTTTAAAGACTGCTGGCTAATAAGGAGTTTCCTAGGCAACTGGCCAAAGGTCACAGGGCTATGGACAAAGCCTAAGTTCAAGTGTGCGGAGCTTGGAGAAGGAGTGGCCTCCTGTAGCCATGCCTGCCAACTCAGGCCCCTCTTCTGAAGGAGCCAGCCTGTGCCTGGCAGTGCCCATCAACTCCCGTTTTGTTTTTATAACATGGCACTGTCATCCTGAATGAGTTTTTTATAATTTACCATAGGTCCAGATAGAGTTAGGTGGTATATGAGGACCTGATTAGTAGCAAACTTAGCAATGTTAGTTATTTGTTATCTGAGAAATTTGATGAGACAGGGGGCTACAAGAAATAGGGTTCCTATATTAAGGAAGGGGCTAAGGAGAAGACAAGTAACTAAAGGGTTAGAGAACCAGGTGGTGGGGTCCTCAGGCTTGTAGTAGTCAAGCAGCTTAACATTTAATTCTTTAACAAAGAAAACAATATTCTTGTCCCAAGACCATACAAGCCCCCCCCCGCCACGTTCAGCAATAATGAAGTCTAAGGCTAGATGGTTTTGAAGTAACACACCCATGACAAAGTTCAATTGTCTCTGGAGAGATTTGAGGCTGTTGGTCATCAGAGGCACCCAGAGACAGCATCATGCTGAGGCCTACAAGCAGAGGGATGAAGATCTCTTTTGGTTGGTGCAGGCAGAGTTTGTAGAATTTTTCTTGTAGAGATACACCTGTGAAGCAATCAAGACTGGGGAACAATAACTGGAAGAGGAGATATTTATGCATGGGGTGGTTACTCCTTTTGTACCAAAGGAGAGTGGGTATCTTGACACAACTGGTCCTGATTATGGACATATTGAGCAGGCATTCAGCTCTGGTTGACTTAGAGCTGGACAGAGAGACATAACTTGACCGGCATCAAAGAAGGCAAGGCCTGTCCTTTGCAGAGCCAGGAATTCAGAGCACACATGGAAAAACAGTTCTTTGGAACTGGGCAAGAGATAAGAAAATTTTTCTGTCCTTTTTACCTTCAGTGGTCCAGTAACCCTAATTCTATCCCCCTTTATTCCTCCCTCTCATGAGAAGACACTCTAATTGCTATTAGAGTACAAAGGATGAAGACTACAGATCCTTACTACTTCCTGCTGAATGGGACACAAAGTTGTGGCTTGTGACAGTGAGTCTTTCCCAGAGAGGGGAACTATTCTACTGGACCCTGGAGTGCAGGAAGATAGTCTTGGAAGAGAACACTGGGGAGAAAGAATAAGGAGTTAAGAGTAATGAGTTAATGAGAAGTGAGCACACAGCAAACTGGTCCTTTCTGAGGTCGAGGGAATCCAGACAGACAGGCTTAGATTGTCTTAGGACCATCTGAGGATGAGCTGGCTGAGATTTTCTTACAGAACTGTTCATTAAATGGCACAGTAGCATTCAACATGGCTTGTAAAACAGATGAGATATTAGCACAGCTATCAGAAATATATACACAGCATTTAAGCTTGTTAATAGAGAGCTATTGGCTGTCACTAAAGGCTGTACAAATATATATTTTGGGGGTCTCACAATTTATTTATATATTTAAAATTTGAAAATAACCCTTTTGACATCTATAGCTTTTTTTTTTTTTACTTTATTATATAATTAGAACTATGGGGAAAAGATGTCTTAAGGTCTTGTTTGCTTTCCCTCTTGGAAAGCTCTTGTTGTACTACGTAACAGGCCATTTATATATTTAAGCTATTTTTTACCTTTGGTTATGTATTTCTCTCTGAGTGTTTAAGACTATGGAGATAGCCAAAATTTAATCTAGGATTCATTTTGGAGGTCACTAATGGCTCTCCAAAGAGACCTTAGGGACCCAGAAGTAGACCTATGGCTTACTGGTGTTTTCTGTCTCTTAGGATGAGTCAGGGCCATGCTGGACAAGTAGTTTTCTCTTCTTTTGGAAGTCAGGAGGACAGATTGCTCCTCAATTGTGACTCTCCTGTTTCAGACTGTACACCAATTTTGTTTGGTCTCCATATCCTCCCTGCTCAGGAAGACAAGTAACTTACCAGGGGGCCAGTGTAGAAGTGTCCCATCATCTCCAGTGGCCTCATGACCTGGGAGTACAGGCCAAAATATTGGCCCTTTTTCCTCCCATGATTCCAATTGGCTTTGTCTTCTACATAGGTAAATAACACACTTAGAAAGGAAGTTACATGAGCCTTGATGTATGTATATAAAGAGCACATTTGATTACTGAAGTAGAATTAGTTAAAGAATGGCACAAGAGCTTCTAAAGCCATTTTGTCCAATCTTTTAAATTTTTGTTGTACTGTGGCTGTATAAGCCATATATGTGAGGCAGGCTTGCCTAGAAGTCAGATCAGTTGCCTCTTGTTTTAACAGAATGTAACAGGATGTTACAATTTTTTTATTTTATTTTAAAATACCTGACAAATTATAAGTCACCACCTCAGAGAGAATTATGTTTTTTTAAATAATCCTCTATGTAAGTTGAAGTTTACTTAGAACATAAATTCAGTAATTATATTTTTGATATCATGTAACAAATTATGGCATTTGTGACTTTTTTTTTCTTTCGTTCCACATCTTTGTGGTGGCTGGCACTGGGGCAGCTGAGTGGGGTTTGTATACACCTTAGATCAGCCCTGCCCAGCTTCAGCCCCACTCTGCTCCTGGGCACTCACCCAGAATCCAGTCTACTACAGTGGAGGTAATGGCTGAGACTGGCCGAGATGACTGTTGGAGTCCAAGTCTGGCTACCTGAAGGGAGGGGGCATCCCCAGGAACACAAGGGAGCTTCTGGGAAGGAGGGGGCCCTCGGGGGGGGGGCGAAAGGAGGGGAGAGGGCCCACCAGGGGATCAAAAGGAGAGGAGGCAGAGACATGGCATCTGCACGTGCCGAGGTGCCATTGTCTGGGCACATGTGAACCCCCCCCCCCACACCTGACTGTGGCTCAAGCTGCTTTGGAGCATGTGTAAAGCCAGCTTGTAGTTTTGCTATTTAAAGTGAGTGGGGAAATTTCCTTCCTGAACTGTTGGTTTCTAACTATATAAGATATGTGAGTCCAGGTGTCTGGGTCACTGGATGTCCAGAAATCATCCAAGGTGAGAACTGGAAGATTTCCCAAAAGGAACCAACCTCCCACTACAGGAGCTTAATTTTCATAAAAGCCCATAATCTATTAATTGGTGATTCCTTTTGTTGGGAGACAATATTAAAGAAGGAAAAAGAGAAAAATAGCTTCCGTCTGATGGAGGAAAGAGAAATATAATGAGGGATTTTGCCAACAGCCAATGGGCTGTCAGGGTCCAGGCAGAGGACAGCTGGCCTTCAGTCAATACCAAAGAGTGGCCTCAGCCAAGAGACATCAGTTGCTAATTCATTGTGTCTGGTCCCACGCGATGGCACAGACTGAATATAAAGGACGAAAAAGATAAATCTGGTAGCCCTCAGAAATGTGGAGGCAAGACCACATGGGCTGATGTCTCCAGGTCCCTCTGGGAGAGCACTCACCTACCCAGTCCATCTCATAGCATCCCTGTTCAGGTGCCAGCTGTGGGTTCCTGGGTCCTTGCTTCCAGGCCTGCCGCAGTTCCCTTGAAGGTGCCCAGGCAACCGGAGTGGGTGAGCATGCAAAAGTAAAAGACTTTTGGGAGATACTTTTGGTGAAGCGCTCTCTTATTTTACTGTCAGGGAAATAGGTTTATAAGCATCTGAGGGTTGGTTAAGAGTCCTAAGGGGGATTGGTGGGTTTAAATGATGCTAGCCTGTGCCTAGGGATGTTCTTTCCAGCTTGTAGGGAGTCAGGTGCAGCATGTAGGGAGAGAGTCAGGTGATCTGCACAGGGTCACAGGACTGTGTGAAGGCTGCTGACTGATAAGGAGTTTCCTAAGCAACTCACCAAAGGTCCCTGGGCTATGGGCAAAGCCCAAGTTCTGGTGTGCTGGGCTTGGAGAGAGTGGCCTTCTGTACCCCAGGGGGTCCTTAGCCATGCCTGGCAGCTCAGGCCCCTCTCCTGAAGGCTCCAGCCTGTGCCTGGCAGTGCCTGACAATTGTACAAAACCTTTTTTCATTTCTGGTATTTTCATGAATGTATATAATGTATTTTGATCATATTCCCTTCAATTATTCAGTTCTTGTGTGCATATAATCTTCATCCTATTTTTGTGACTCCTCTCAGTGAATTAATATAAGGGTTAATTGCATGATCATGGCTGCCACTTTTTAAATATTTTTTTTAATTTTTTTTAATATTTATTTTTATTTTATTTATTTGAGAGTGACAGACAGAGAGGAAGAGGCAGAGAGAGAGACATAGAGAGAGAATGGGCGCGCCAGGGCTTCCAGCCACTGCAAACGAACTCCAGACGCGTGCGCCCCCTTGTGCATCTGGCTAACGTGGGTCCTGGGGAACCGAGCCTCGAACCCGGGTCCTTAGGCTTCACAGGCAAGCGCTTAACCGCTACGCCATCTCTCCAGCCCAAATATTTTATTTATTTATTTGAGAGACAAAAAGTGAGAGGTAATGTGCATGCATGACTTTGTGCATCTGGCTTTATATGGTACTGGTGAATTGAACCCCAGTCCTTTGCCTTGGAAGATAAATGCCTTAACCACTGAATAATCTCTCTAGCCCCAGCAGGCAGGTTTTATTGGAATTTTTTTAAATAGCACTGCACATTAACCAATTCTCTATTATTCAGAATAGGTTAAAACATGGAGCAAATACAATCCCCAAATATAAACATCTTAATATAAGAAAAGCTTACTTCTCTCACATTATGTGTGTCTGTTGGAAGCCAGTTGAATGTTCTGGTCTGTTATCTCTACTCTGGATTATGAAGCCAGTCATGGCGGCACATGCCTTTAATCTCAGCACTTGGGAGGCAGAGATAGGAGAATTGCTGTGACTTCAAGGCCAGCCTAGAGCTACAGAGTGAATTCCAAATCAGAGTAGGCTAGAGTGAGACTCTATTTCAAAGTAAATAAATAAATAAATAAAAAGGAAAAAAGAAAAAGTAAAAGAAAGAAAGAAAAAGAAAAGAGGAGAAAAGAGAACAAACCAAATATGGAATGATGGAGAACCACCTATGTACAATATGATTAGTTGATTAGAAAATGGAAAAGGATCCTACTCTGCTATCTTTGATGTGATCAACAAGTCAACACATATTTTATTGGTCATAATAAATCAAAAGGCCACACCTGCCTCAAAGGGCTAGGGAAATGAAGTCCAATGAGTTCACAGAAAAGAACGAGGAATAAACTCAAAGGGCTTAAACAATTACCACAGCCCTTAAGCCAGAATGGAAAATACCATGACAAAGAAAGTGAAAGCTAATGTTTCTAATATTTAATCTCAAATTCTATTTGGGAATTCTTTTAGAAAATATACTGATTTATTCTGTCTCTCAAATGCTTTGCAAACCAAAACAAAACAACAACAAAAAAAGGTATTCAGCCATTTGACTATATTGATTAATATAACACTCAGGTTTGTCACCTAATAACATGGTTTTATATCAAAGAAAAATGTTCAATATTTCCAAAGGCTACCAACCCCCCCCCACTTTAAAAGAAAATAATTTAAATGCATTTGTTGTGAATCCTAGAATATAGAATATTTTACTAGAGTTTTCATTTGGTACTCTATTATATACCCTGTTGGTAATTAATTGTTTTATATTGATAGCTATGTAAATAGGTATTTACAGTTTTTATTTCAATTCTGTATTTCATTAAAAATCTGAAAGTATTTATAGGGGAATCTTTTTTTCTTCTTATGGATCATGCAGCATTATTTTGGAATATATTGGGCAATCTGTTGTAATTGTCTTTTCTTATAATGTATTTGCTTTTTTAATTAAAAATTCAAGTCAGTATTTTCTAACTATGCATAAATGGTGTAAAAAGAATGCCATCAGGTTCTTGAATGAAAATCATATTAAAATGACTGACAACTGTATAAAAAAGCATTAAGTTAGAGGCTGCATTCTTATCTAAAAGTAAGTATATAAAATGAATTTTTAAAACATCAAAGCTAATTAATTTATTTAAGTTTGGTTCATTTAATTTTATTTCCAGGAATAAATTTAAGAAAATATTTACTTTGTTGTTAAAGATTTATTATCTAGTATTTCTGACAGGATAGACTTTACCAAACAATTGCCAAAAGCTTTCCCTCAAAGAGAAGAATTTTTAACATAGTCACTATATTTTATAAGACATAGAAAGGCTCTCTTTCTGGTCCCGTATTAGTCTTCTTGGCCTTCTATAACAAAATAATAGACTGTGTGACTTGGAGGTGATTTTTTTCTTTTAGCATTCTGGAGCATAGAAAGTCCAACATCAAAGTTGCTGGCTTGTAGGCCGCTAGCATCTAGCTGTATCCATATGTCTTTTACTGTGGGTGTCCATGATAAATGTGTGGGTAGTCAGTCAAACACAGAGAGGAAAAGAGATTTCCTTTACTTAAAATTCATGATCCAGCATGAGATTTTGACCTTTATGACCTGACCTAATTTGAAATTTCCTCAAGAGAACACTCTGTGAATATCATTTATTGAGTGTTAAGAATTATAAATTTGAGTAGACACAAACATTCAATTTATAATACAGCCAAAAAATCCAAAATATAGAAATGAGCACATTTAATTAGTGTTATTTCTCCTCTACAAATGGTATTTATTCATTCTATTATTATGTTCTTCTCATATATTCTATAATTGATAATTAAGAAGTCAGGATCCATCCTCAAATAAGATAATTGTATAGTATCTTATAAGGATGTATGCTCTAGAGAGACAACTCAATGAAGAAGAGCCAAGAGTGGGAAGGTGATGGTGAGTAGTGCGAACGAATTTCATAATGTCCTTGACTCATCTCTACAGTTGTTATATTCATTCTGCTATCAATATTCACTCTCAATTTTTAAACCATTGCAAATTTCAATTTTGAATTGTCTTAGCTAACAAAATGTCAGTTTGCAAAGATGAACTATATTATAAAAGGAAGAAAATAGCATTAATTCTAGAGTCTTAAACAAAATCTGTTATAGCAAATGTATATAGTAAACTACTGGGGTGATTTTAGTTATCAAAGGGCTAAGCTCAGGCTTGCAAGTATTCATTAAGAAAAATGTTAATTAAAGATGGCTTCTAGAGAGAATATTAAGAGACTTTTACTCAAACTGTAACCAATAGTGTGACAGGTAATGGAACTTTTGTTAAATTATAAGTGAAGGACACTTTCTCTTTGAAATGAGAATTTGAATAGTTTTAATCTTATTTATTTATGTTTTGTACTTTATTTTAATTGCCTGTTTATGATATGCAGATAATAATTTTATCAATGAAAATAGTATGTTATTATGAAGACAAGGTAGTTAACATTATTATCTTATTAAATATTTTAAAATCTTTAATTAGTATGTAATAATTATACATACTTATGAGATACTGTGAGATATTTCAGTATGTGTATACAATCTGTCTGATCAAATTAAAGGGATTAACTTTTCTATCTCTTTATCATTATTTCATGTCTAGAGCCTTCATGGCCTTACTTTTAGCTGCTCTTAAAATAAGTGATAGGTCATTTTGAACTATAAGCTCCTACACTGCTTTGCAGAACATGGGAGCTTATTGTTTCTGAGTTTAGAGAGTATCATCGAACCTCTGTCTCCCTCCCCTGACCTTCCCTGCATCTAGTAATCACCGGTATACTTTTCCTATACTTCCATTACCTTTTTTAACATCACATTATGAAAAATGACATGGATGACTTATCTTTATGTATCTGGCTTATTTCATCTAGAACATTGTCCTGTGGTTATACCTCTTTGCTACAAATGAGAAGAAATGATTTTATTTCATTGGGAATGTATACCATATTTCATTGTCTATTTCATTGTCTATTCATCTATGTATGTGAATCTAGATTGATCCATATACTATATTAGTAAAATTACAAACATAAGCATAGAAATGCCTCTATGATGCACTATTATTATCTCTTTTGCATGTGTCCACAAAAGGAAAAGCTTAGCTTTCCTTTATAATAATATATCTATTTTAGGTTTTAGAACAACCTCCACAATGTTATCCACAGTGTCTGCACAACCATATCAATAGCATATAAGTTTTTCATTTTCTCCACATCCTTACGAGAATTTATTTTATGTCATATTGATGTTAGCGATTCTAAGCAGGGTGAATTGATATGTTGCTGAGGTTTTGATTTCCCCTTCTTTGAGAGAAAATGAAGTTCAGCATTTTTTTACTAGTCCTTTCACACCTGTGTTCAACTCCATCTTTACCATCCATTTTTGACATTATAATCCGGAATAGAGTTTAAGAAAATAGCATTTAAACAAATACATTTGAAGTCACATATCACAGATGTTCAGTTTTGGTCTGTATAAAAAAAAAACACAATTCCTAAGTGACTGAAAAAGTACTGTATCATATAAGGTTTGTCTGTCTGTCTGTCTGTCTCTCTCTCTCTATCCTGCCCTATCTATTTAATAAAGGAAATATAGCACAGGCCCACTTGTTTTCTCAACAACCATTTTTACTATTTCACTCAATTTTATGGTAACATTTTTCTGTAAGCTTCAAATATGACAGTCATTAAATTACAGTCCTTTAATTCAATACTCACTTTGCTCTGTCTTTAAAATTTATCCTCATTGATGAGTCATATTTTCCTATTCCTTTCAACCCATTAATCATTACATCATGTTAGTTATCATGTGATTATTATGAGTGTTGTCTTCATTTTGTTATAGGAAAACATATCATATAAAGTGAGTGAATTTCTGTTGTAAATGATAACATGGATGATGTCTATTTTAATGACATTTTTTGAATATTCTTTCTTAGTTTGTAAACACATCAAAAAGAATAAATCACCTGTTTTAATCTACCACCCTAACTAGCTACCTTTTCAACATTTTATCAATTTGTTTCAGAGAGACAGAGAGAGAGAGAAAGAGAGAGAGAGAGATAGGTTGGGAAAGAGAGGGGGTAGGAGAGGGAGAGAATGGACACATTATGGTCTTTAGCCACTGCAAATGAACTCCAGATGCATGCACCACCTTGTGCATCTGGCTAATGTGGTTACTGGGGAATCAAACCTGGATCCCTTTGCAGACAAGTGCCTTAACTGCTAAGCCATTTCTCCAGCCCTCTAACTATAATTATGATTGCTTTAATTCAAAGAACATCTCTTAGCTTACCATTCACAAAGAGTTCAGAGTTAGATTTATTCCTTCTTTATTTACTCAATTATCATTTGTTTATTCATGTGTTATTACTTCCACATCTTTCCTTTACACCTCTATTCAGCTCTATTCTCACTTTCCTTTGTAAGACTATGATATTAAATAGAGTTTAAGGAAGAAGAGTTTATACTATTAGTGGTTTTGGGGACTGAAATACAGGCCTTTCGTATCAGAGTTAGCATTTATGTACAATATATTAAAGCTAATATATCAATAGTAATAATAATAAAGTATTTTGTTGGACTAGATTAATCTGACTTTTTAAAAGCTGAACAACATTTAAAAAAATTATTTCTATATTATGAAAATACTTTATGTGGCCACATCACGTGTTGGTAACAACATTCCCCTCCTCCCTGTCCTCATTCTGCTGAGGGCCCTCCTTAGTGAGGTTGCTGGTATTCCCCATGGGGTGTGGCTTATAAATTGTGAGAGCATTAGTCAGTTATTGGAGAGGGGGCAATGCCTCTGGGTATGCTGTCCCAACCTGTGGCTCTTACGTTCTTTCTACTCCGTCTGCCTCAAAATTTCATGAGCCTTGGTGGGTGTGTTTTTAGTCTCCTTCAGGAAAAAGCTCTCAGAGGTTGTGCATTTCTGCTTTTGGTATATGTTGAGTGTCCCTTGCACCTGTCTTCTTCACGCTGGTGCTGATCATCAGGCTTACCGTGGGAATAGTGTTTTGCTTATCACACCCTTTCCTTTGTGGTTTCACTTGGGCCTTAGCTAAAGTGCCAGAGGTAGTTTATTTTCTCAGATCTCACTAACTTCTGAAAAACAGATTCTTCAATGGAGAATGAAATCAAGAAAGGTTAACTCTGATAAGCATTGTTAATTTAGCGAGATTTTGATGGATGTAGCCTCTCTTATGGCTAAATACTAGTGGGAGCTTGTTTTTGGAGACCATAATCTTGGTTTCCAGAGAATTCTGAACTGTTCCCAGTTCCAGCCATGGGTTCCTTTCCACTGAGTGGATCTCTTAGCCAATCAGAATTCATTACCCACCAAATTCATTACCCATCAAAGCTGGGTGCAGTCATTGCACTGGTGTGTACATTTAGTCTGGTTTCTTCTAAATCTGTTTGACCCTGCTTGCTCACACTGTTGTTGGATAATTTCCCCTGGTCACGCATGTAATGCTTTCTAGCACTAAATGGGCTAAGGTCTGGCTCTCTGTCGGATTCCAGCAGGGCCTCTCAGTGTTTTGTGTGAGCAATGTATGGCGTCTTCAGCAATAGGGTCTTACCTTTTACCTCAGGTGGGTAATCAAGTGCTTTGACAGAAGCTGGTCTTCAAAACAACCTATTTTCTTTCAAAGATAAAACAAGATTTCTAACTTGCTGCCCAAGAAAGCTATGTAATAAACTTTGGAATAGGCTTTGGTTTGAAAAAAAATGTATATATTGTGTTTACAGCTGCAGTTCATGGGAATATATTTTTTAAAGCAGACAATATTAAAGAATTATTTATTTTCTTATGAAGTGATAATATTCTAGGTTATGAATCCACTAATTAATGCATCTTCTTTGTTTTTATATCTTGGCCCCAATTCATGCTAAAATATCCTTTAATTAGATTTATTTTAATTCTTGATTCATAACTATTAATTAAAGTCAATTATAGTATCTTTGTTAAATGTGTTATTATTTTAATAAATAATACATACAAAAACATAGACATTAAAAGAATTTGGCAATTAAAATTTCTGTGGCATTAGAAATTTCATTAGGTAGGATGTGCTTATATGATATAAAACTTATTTACTTTTATTAATACATTTCTGTGCATTGAACTTAGTAATAAAACTGGATCAGGGGAAATTGCAAAAACCTTAACTTTTTAAATATTTTATTATTATTTATTTATTAGAGAGAGAGAGATACAGAAATAGGCAGGAAGACATAGAGAAGTGGCCGGCCAGGGCTTCCAGCCACTGCAAATGAACGCCAGACTCCTGCGCCCCCTTGTGCATCTGGCTAACCTGGGTCCTGGGGAAAAGAGCTTCGAACCGGGGTCCTTAGGCTTCACAGGCAAGCGCTTAACTGCTAAACCATCTCTCCAGCCCAAACCTTAACTTTAAAAAAATAGACTTAGAGACCTCAATAGATTAAGAGAAGGAAAGAGGAAAAAGTACAGTGTGTACCATATGGAAAGCAGAAGTGGGTAGAGAGCCCATGTTGGAGTGGAGGTCCCTCCCATTTCAGCCCAGATGTGATGAGACAATGGGGACTTATCAGAGCAGAAACCTGGAGGTTCAGGAAAGATGAACAAAGAAAAGACTTAACTTTTTTTTATGAGGGGGAGAGAGAGTGGAGAGAGAGAGAGGATAGAGAGAAGGAATTGGTGCATTAGGGCCTCTAGCCACTACAATCAAACTCTGGATGTGTGCACTACCTTGTGTTCATGTGTGACCTTGCATGCTTGTGTCACCTTGTGTATCTGGCATACATGGGTACATGGGATCTGGAGAGTTGAACATGGATCCTTAGGCTTCTCAGGCAAGTGCCTTAACCACTAAGCCACATTTCCAGCCCAAGAAAACTTTTTAATTAATATTTCTTTGTAGTATTCTGGTTTGGAATGTAGGTCTTGAAATCAATGGCTTCTTTCATTAAAATTAAGGTTTGATCACTAAATTATAAGGGGACATGAGTAATATATGGTTGTTAGTATTTCAGAACCTTATCTATGAAATGTAATTATAATATTCATTTACAAAGTTAAAATTAGAGTATGGTATACTTTGTATATTTTAGGCTAGATAGAAGTATAAAATGTACATGAGGTGAGTATAAGAAAGGTGACTAGAAATGTGTGTACAGTGTAAATAAGAAAATACCTTACATTCCAAAGTAGAATATGGATTTATCAGATTTTTAACTGACTCATGTTTACAGCTGATAACAATAATATTGTGACAATTTTGTATTTTAGTATATGTTCTTTAAAATTAATAATAGGAATATAGGTGATAAATGGTTAAGACACAATCTCTTGATAATGAAAATGAAATCAAAAGGAATAATAAGAGAGGGGAGGAAGGATAAGTAAGGAAAGGGGAGTAGGTTATATGCTCAACATGCAATATTTACATGTACAAAAATTTTAAAAAGACTATGTTCTCTACTGAGTTACAACCTCAACATGTATACAGTCCTTAAACACTTATTAAAAACTGAAGTAAGATCAGGGAAGGAAGACAAAATGGAGGATAGCCAAGATCCATGGATAAAACAAGATGATTTTTTTACTTCCCCCCGCCATGCGATTCATGACCTCTACCACATCTGCCAGGGCCCAGGAGAAATTGCAGAGTAGGCAGCAACATGAATATTGCTGTTACTGCTAGCCTGACAACCAGCTCCAAGTCAATAGTGAAAGACACCATGATCAATCAAAACCCATCAAAGCAGAAATCCAGAAGCTACAGAGAATTCAAGACTAAATCAGAACCAACAGGCCTGCTCAAGGAATACTGTCAAAGAGGGGGTAAAAAGATGATAAGAACCACAGAGTAGGTAGGAATACCTGGAGACATGGTCCCCCTGCTATCCCTTAAGGTCTGAATAAGGTCTTCATGACCCCACAGTGAATACCATAACCCCCTGAGGAGGGCTCCAGGGAAATGGGAGCAGGAGTAAGGGTATGAAAGAGTATAACTTGTTCATCTCGATTAGAGTACATTTTTTAAATAGACTTATTATTTGTGACTATAAACAAAAATATTTCCTTCTTTCTCCACATACCAGCATACTAGATCCTAAGAGCTGTTGCATGACTATATATTACCTGAAGTGGGTACCAAATGGAAAAGACATAGCACATGCCCAAAAAGCAGGCAGGTGTCATGCTTGGTACAATTGCCTCGGCCTCCCAGGAACTAGAACTATAGACATGTGCCACCATGTCTGCTTTTTTGGTTAATTTTAATTGATCCAATTATAATGATGATAATACTGTCACCTGTAATGTGAAGGGCCAAATCAAGCACTATATTTTCTTATTAGTGTGCTCAATTTAGTTGAGTTTTCTTCATTATAAATATTTCAAAGGAGAAATTCTAAGCTGTGGATTTTATTAAAATAGAGAAACTTGGATGAGCGCTTTGTCTTTCTTACATGATTGCACTGAAGTTTCATTTGTTTTCTAGAGATCTTTGATTAAACTGGTTAAACTATGTACATCCAATTTATCTGCTTTGGGATATAGTTTTTTTTTCTCAGAATACTAAAAATGCATAAGCATTTTTTTGTTATTTTGCAATTTTCTTTTCAAATTATCTTCAATATGAATCTTAATAATTCACAAGCTAACAGTGCCACTGAACATGAGTTATGCTGCTCAGTTAATTGGAATGTTTTATGGACTATTAATCTCTTTTTTCTGTTCTTGTTTTGGGTTGGAAAATTTATACATCTGTGAGACACAAAGCAGTATCTGCACTATCAGAACAATAGCATTCTGAAAATGAAATTATGCACAATAAGAATCTAAGGAAAGAAGAAGTTCAGATATAGGAACAAGTAAAAGTTCACTGGCTAAATATACAGAATGTCCTGATATTTCTTTAATATAGATGAGAATCTCATGGTAGATGATACATTTTGCTTATAAGGATTTTATATCTGGGAAAGTTTTTTACTATCAGATAATAAATACATACATATATATATATATATATATATATATACATATATATATAATAAATTTAATATATATTTAATCTATAGATAGATAGATAGATTGATTGATTGATTAAATGTATGATCTGATGTTGCACAGATAATAAACTGTGGCTTCAGGAACTGAGCCCAACTCAATTATGTTATAATTATATGTTATAACTTCTTTCTCTATCTTAGGTATATCCTATCAATCCTCTGTGTTGTCATTCAATGTCTTACTAAAATTTCAAAACTTATTGTTTCACCTATAATTTTCATTCATAATGCAATAGTATTCTATTAAAAGGGAGCTGTTACCCATTCGCAATAGCATGTATCATTGTACACAATTTGAATGTATTTCTTATTCTTCAGTATAATTAAATTAATTAGTTTTTAATCCATTTTTTGTTAATAGAAAAGAGGGCTCAAAATGTGGCAGCAGTTCATCCTAATAAAATGCCGTATCTGCAAAAAGTTTAAGTTTATGAACTGGATTATGAAATCTAATATTCTTTTCTCCCATTGAAATGATAAGTTAAATTACATGATGCTGTATTTCTTCTCTGTGAGAGAAAAGTGGAGTAAATATCATCTGAACTGGTGCTTTCTTGGAAACAGTCACAATAAATGCTGGCATGACAGGTAAGTCCAACCACCTCCTACAGTCTAAGAATTGCCATAAGCACTCATACTAACAACATGCTTCTGGGATTACAAAACAGATCAATGTTAGGTGAGATGATGAAGAGTCAACACCTCAGGGATTCTCTACCACAACAAAATCACCAACTGTATATTGTGAACTATCATCCAGGCTTCCAACGTTCCCCCTCTCCCTAAGTATCTCCTTCTCCCCCTTTCTCTTTGCTCTACTTTCTTTACCACTTCATTGCACTCTTTTAGAGTGATACTTTTACCTTTGTATTGCCAACAGAGATTTCAGGAGAAGTTTTCAGACAGAGATGAAAATGATTCTTAAAATAAGTAGAACCAATAATTATAAAATATAAATAATAATAAAAAGTTGCTAACCTTTCAGCAAAATACAGTAGGCACTTAAGTTCAAGGGTATGGGAAATACTCAAATATGCATAGTACACTGTCCTGGTGTTTTATATTATTACATTCTCAGGCAAAACAAAGATGAAGGTACCAGATGGACATGTTTCGTTAGATACTTTTCCCTTTTATATAGGTAATATAAACATATTTCATAATAATGAGAAATTGAGAAAAGGAATAAAAGCAACAACTTCCTGATGAATTCAGTCTTGCTACATTCCTACTGCATTTATTATTTTGTATTTTTTACAAACATAGAGTACATATGTTCAATTTGTTATTTGAATTTTATACTTATTGGAATAAGTATATTATTATTTACCTTCAGAGTCAGGATGTAAGATGTATAATGTTTATTTTTGTCTTTTTTATACTGGTATTGGATGAAACCAATACCAGTTGTTGGAATAATACTCTAGTGAAAAATGACTCTCTACCTAGTTTATATGATATTCTGAGAAGTAAATTTAGTTTCATAAAAAAAGTATGATTTTGGGGAAATACTAATAAATTGTTTCCTGAAAATATTACTTTGATTTTGAAAGCCAATATCAGTTACTGACATTTATTTTATATTTGCCAGAATTCGTAGACTTTAAAAAAACATATTTAATTTATTTTTTTTATTTGAGAGACAGAGAGAGAAAGAGGTAGAGAGAGAGAGTGATAGAGAAAGAATGGGTACCCTAGGGCCTCCAGCTACTGTAAACGAACTCCAGATGCATGCACCTCCTTGTGCATCTGGCTTACATGGGTCCTGAGGAATCAAACCGGCATCCTGTGGCTTTGCAGACAAACAGCTTAACTGCTAAGTCATCTTCTCCTGCCATCGTAGCATTTTTAATTCATCATCTATTTGGCTATACATTTTCCTTTGTTATTATGAGTAGATTAAATATCCTTCTATATGATGGATGTGTGATACTGAAATTTGATGGCATTTTTTCTTTATATTTCAGTTTTTCTACAATAATTTGTATTTTAATTTATTTTTATTTTTTATGAGAGAGAGAGAGAGAGAGAGAATTGGCATACCAAGGCCTCTAGCCACTGCAATCAAACTCCACATGCATGTGCCACCTTGTGCACATGTGTGACCTTGTGTGCATGCATCACCTTGTGTATCTGGCTTATGTAGGTTCTGGGGAGTCAAACCTGGGTCCTTAGGCATTGTAGGGAAGTGCCTTAACTGCTATATCTTCTCTCCAGTCCAATTTTATATTTTAATAAAACAATTGAGCAAGAAAATACCCATCAATGATCTTTTGCAATAACACACAAAGTGCAGCAGATATTATTGTACATTCTAACACAAGTGTACAATACCACTCATGAAATTGGTTTACCAAAATTCATCAGAATCTAGTGAAAGCTCTAGTTCTAATCAACAATGTGTGAGAGTCATAAGAGCATAGTAAAGTAAACTATATTTATGAGTTTAACAAAATACAGTCTTTGAAAAACAATATCGATTTTATTTTGGATATTTAGTTTTAGTTTTCCAAAAAGTAAGCGTTAATAGAATAGCAGAAAAAGATGTGCTACTAACAAAAAAAGATATTCAAGGCATATATCCTCTTTCAATGTGTCGGCACTTGAAGGAATGTAATGCAAACAAATAATGAAATTTTTATGCTGACTATATATTAAGTGATGTTAAGATATTATATTTAAAATTCAGGAATGGTAATTATATTCTTGCTCTTAAGTTTTTTATTGAGAAATATTCAGAAATATGTACATATAGATCAATAACATAAAAGGATGAATCAGGTTAAGTGTTCTTTAAGGAGGTAAGTGGCTATATAGATGAAACAATTGAGACTTATAGTGTTCTATCAACTTAAATAAATTTTCATAATCAGTCAATAAAACAGTTCTACACTAATACAAGTAGTCTGCAATTATATGCCTTTTACATATGAAATCCCACATATTCTTAACTGACAATGGCTTGGCATAAAATTGTATGGAATTCTATTTAAAAACGTTCTTACTTCTGTAGTGATGTTAATTTTGTCATCTTAAGCCACTGATGTGCATTTTATGAGCTTCAACCCTACTTAATTCTTTTTTTTTTTTAATCTTATTTTATTTTATTTTTCTCAATTTTTAAAAACATTTTCCATGATTATAAACAATATCTCATGGTAATACCCTCCCTCCCCCCCTTTTCCCCTTTGAAATTCCATTCTCCATCATATCCCCTCCCCATCTCAATAAGTGTCTCTTTTATTTTGATGTCATGATCTTTCCCTCCTCTTATGATGGTCTTGTGTAGGTAGTGTCAGGCACTATGAGGTCATGGACATCGAAGCCATTTTATGTCTGCAGGGAGCACATTGTAAGGAGTCCTACCCTTCCTTTGGCTCTTACATACTTTCCGCCACCTCTTCTGTATTAGACCCTGAGCCTTAGAAGGTGTGATCAAGACGTCACTCGGTACTCTAGTCACTTCTTTCCAGCACCATGATACCTTCTGAGTCATCCCAAGGTCACTGCCATCTGAAAAGAGAAGATTCTCTACATACAGTGAGAGTAGCATTAATATAAGGGTATGAATATTAAGAGAAGTGACTACTGGGCAGTTTGATAAGCAGAGTATATACACTTATCCAGACATCAGCAGATGTTACAGCCCATGGGCTCATGACAACCCCTGTTTTTTTTAACTTTTCAGTATCGGGGATTTATTCCCTCTCTTGGAGTGGGCCTACAGTCCAATTGGAGGGCAGTTGGTTTCCACCATGACACACGTGCCACTATTGCACCTGTTGCCTCATTTTGCCTGGCTGGCCAATTATAAGGTTTGCAGTGTCCACTGTTGAGTATCTTCACTGATGGTATCTCTTTCTCCCATTGAACTGCAGGTACAAAGGCTTCCTCCAGCTTTCTGTCAGCTGGCCTACATGGAGGAGGATATCAGCTCAGTTCCAGCAGGATTTCTCAGTGACCTTACAGCCCAAGTATGTGGAGTCTTCAGCAATAGGGTCTTACCATCTATTCCTGGTGGGAAACCAAGGGCCTTGGCAATGGCCTATGATGTTCTGGGGGTATCAGGGACCTCCCTGGCCAACAACTCACTGAAAGGTATCCCATCCCTGGCAATGAAAATTTTCTGCAATGATCTATGGCTCCTGAGTGTTTCATTGTCCAAAACCAGAGGATTCCATATGATTTATTTATATCCTCTTAGATTTTGATTAGCCTTCCCTCCACATTTCCTTTACTCAATCTCCTCTCCTGACCTCACTTTGGGCCTTTTCATGTGCATTAATCCATTCTCCTATTTACATATATACAATACCAACCTAGTAAGTATTCTCCTCCCTTCCTTCTCTCCTTTGTATCTCTTTTTTAGCTTAAAGGCCTTTGCTACTGAGATTTTTCCTTCTCACTCAGAAGCAAAATCATCTGTAGCTAGGATCCACATATGAGAGAGAACATGTGGCACTTGGCTTTCTGAGCCTGGGTTACCTCACTTAGTATAATCCTTTCCAGATCCATCCATTTTTTCTGCAAATTTCATAACTATTTTTCTTTACCGCTGAGTAAAACTCCATTGTATAAATGTGCCATATCCTCATTATCCACTCATCAGTTGAGGGACATCTAGGCTGGTTCCATTTCCCAGCTATTATAAATTGAGCAGCAATAAACATGGTTGAACATGTACTTCTAAGGAAATGAGATGAGTCCTTAGGATATATGCCAAGGAGTGCTATACCTGGGTCATATCGTAGATCAATCTTATCTGCTTCAGGAACCTCCACACTGATTTCCACAATGGCTGGACCAGATTGCATTGGCACCAACAGTGTAGAAGGGTTCCTCTTTTTCCACATCCCCACCATCATTTATGATCATTTGTTTGCATGATGGGAGCCAATCTGACAGGAGTGAGATGGAATCTCAATGTAGTTTTAATCTGCATTTCCCTGATGACTAGGGACGTAGAACATTTTTTCAGATGCTTATATGCCATCTGTATTTGTTCCTTTGAGAATTCTCTATTTAGCTCCGTAGGCCATTCTTTAATTGTCTTGTTTGATTTCCTAATATTTAACTTTTTGATTTCTCTGTATATCATAGATATTAATCCTCTATTAGATATATAGCTAGTGAAGATTTTTTCCCATTCTGTAGGTTGCCTCTTAGCTTTATTCACAGTGTCCTTTACAGTACAAAATCTTTGTAATTTCATGAGGTCCCAGTGGTTAATCTGTGGTTTTATGGCCTGAGCAATTGGGGTTGTATTCAGAAAGTCTTTGCTAAGACCAATGTGTTGAAGGGTTTCCCTTACATTTTCCTCTAGCAGTTTCAGAGATTGTGGTCTAATGTTAAGGTCTTTAATCCATTTGGACTTAATTCTTGTACATGGAGAGAGAAAAGAATCTATTTTCATCCTTCTACAGATACATATCCAGTTTTCCCAACACCATTTGCTGAAGAGGCTGTCTTTTCTCCAATGAGTATTTTTCGCATTTTTATTGAATATCAGGTGACTATAGCTACCTGGGCTTACATCTGGGTCCTCTATTCTGTTCCATTGATCTGCATGTCTGCTTTTGTACCAGTACCATGCAGTTTTTGTTATTATGGCTCTGTAGTATAGGTTAAAATCAGGTATGTTGATACCACCAGCCTTATTTTTGTTGCTCAGTATTATTTTAGATATTCAAGGTTTTTTTTTTTGTGATTCCAAATGAATGTTTGGATTGCTTTTTCTATTTCCATGAACAATGCCTTTTGAATTTTGATGGGGATTGCATTAAATGTGCAGATTGCTTTTGGTAACATTGCCATTTTCACAAAATTGATTCTTCCAGTCAAGGAACAAGGGATGATTTCACACATCATAGTGTCTTCTGCAATTTCTCGCTTGAGTGTTTTATAGTTTTCATTGTAGAGATCCTTTACGTCCTTGGTTAGGTTTATTCCAAGGTACTTTATTTTCTTTGATACAATTGTTAATGGGAGTCATTCTCTGATTTCATCCTCTCTGTGTCTGTTGTTAGCATATATGAAGGCTACTCATCTCTGTGTATTTATTTTGTATCCTACTACATGGCTGTAGGTTTTTATCAGCTCTAACAGTTTGCAGGCAGAGTCCTTAGGGTCCTTTATATATAGAATCATGTCATCTGCAAATAATAATAACTTGATCTCTTCCTTTCCAATTTGTATTCCTTTTATGTGTGTCTCTTGCCTTATTGCTATGGCTGAGACTTCCAGTACTATATTAAATAAATGTGGGGACAGTGGACACCCTTGTCTTGTTCCTGATTTTAGTGGGAAAGTTTCCAGTTTTTCCCCATTTAGTAATATCTTGGCTGTAGGCTTGTCATAAATAGCCTTTATTATATTGAGACATGTTCCTTCTATTCCCAGTCTCTGTAGGACTTTTATCATGAAGGGATGTTGGATTTTGTCAAATGGTTTCTCTGCATCTAATGAGATGATCATTTGATTTTTATCCTTCAGTCCATTTATGTAATGTATTACAATTATTGATTTGTGTATGTTGAACCATCCCTGCATCTCCAGGATAAAGCCTACTTGGTCAGGGTGAATGATCTTTCTGATATATTCTTGTATTCTGTTTGCCAGTATTTTGTTGAGAATTTTTGCATCTATGTTCATGAGGGAGATTGGTCTGTAATTTTCTTTTTTTGTTCTATCTTTGCCTGGTTTGGGTATCAGGGTGATGCTGGCTTCATAGAAAGAGTTTGGTAGAATTCCTTCTTTTTCTGTTTTATGGAAAAGCTTAAGAAGCAATGGTGTTAGGTCTTCCCTGAAGGTCTGGTAAAATTCAGCAGTGAATCCACCTGGTCCTGGGCTTTTTTTAGTTGGGAGATTTTTGATAACTGTTCAGATCTCCATGCTTGTTATAGGTCTATTTAACTGATTAATCTCATCTTGATTTAATATAGGTAGGTCATATAAATCAAGGAAATCATACATTTCTTTCAGATTTTCATACTTTGTGGAGTATATGCTTTTATAATATGTCCTTCTGATTTTTTGAGTTTCTCTGACATGTGTTGTGACGTTACCTTTTTCATCTCTAATTTTATTAATTTGTGTCTCTTCTCTCTTTCTTTTGGTCAGATTTGCTAAGGATTTAACAATCTTGTTTATCCTTTCAAAGAACCAACTTTTTGTTTCATTGATTTTTTGGATTGTGTTCTTCGTTTCTATTTCATAAATTTCTTCCCTATTCTTTATTATTTCTTCCCGTCTGCTCATTTTGGGTTTGCCTTGTTCTTCTTTTTCTAAGGCTTTAAGGTGAAGCATTAGGTCATATACTAGCAACCTTTCTAATTTCTTAATATAGGCACTTAACGATATAAATTTACCTCTTAGGACTGTCGTCATTGTGTCCCAGAGATTTTGGTATATTGTGTTCTCATTATCATTTGACTCTATAATTTTTTTTAATTTCCCTCTTGATTTATTCATTGACCCATTCATCATTTACTAATGTGTTGTTTAATTTCCATGATTTTGTGTATGCTCTATAGCCTTTCTTGCTGTTGAGTTGTAGTTTGATTCCATTGTGTTCAGATAGAATGCAAGGGATTATTTTAATTTTCCTGTATTTGTTAAGATTTGCTTTGTGTCATAATATATGGTCTATTTTAGAGAATGTTCCATGTGCTGCTGAAAAGAACGTATATTCTGCAGCATTTGGATGAAATGTCCTGTAGATATTTGTTAGGTTCATTCCTTCTATTACCTCATTTAGGCCAGATTCCTCCTTGTTTATTTTTTCCTGGGATGACATCAGTTGATGAGAGTGGGGTGTTGGAGTCACCCACTACCACTGTGTTTGGTGTTATCTGTGTCCTTAATTCTAATAACATTTGTTTGATGTATTTGGGGGCCCCCATTTTAGGTGCTTATATGTTTAGGATTGTAATGTCCTCCTGTTGGAGGGTTCCTTAAATCAATATAAAGCGGCATTCCTTATCTTTCTTAACTAATGTTGGACTGAAGTCTACCTTATCAGATATTAGGATAGCAACCCCTGCTTGTTTTCTAGGTCCATTTGCTTGAAACACTGTTTTCCAACCTTTCACCCTAAGATAGTGCCCATCCTTTGTAGAAGTGTGGCTTTCTTGGAGGCAACAAATTGAAGGATCCTGCTTTTTAACCCAGTCTGCAAACCTGTGTGTTTTGGTTGGGGCATTAAGGCTGTTGATATTAAGAGATATCGAAATGTGTGTATTCATTTTTGCCATTTTTTTTTTTTTTTTTGTAGTTCGGGTTTTACCTTTGCTCTCCTGTGTTAACTAGTATTTGAGTATTGTTTGCTTTTTCCCAGTTCCTTATATGTGTGCTGTTCTTTTTCTTCAGCATGAAGGATTCTTTCAAGTATTTTCTGTAGTGCTGGTTTTATTTTCAAATAGTCCTTTAGCCTCCTTTTGTTGTGGAATTTCCTTATTTCTCTGTCTATTTGAGTGGATAGATTTACAGGATAAAGTAACCTTGGTTGACTGTTTTTATCTTTCAGAATCTGGAATACATAACTCCACGCCCTTCTGGCTTTTAAAGTTTGTGTTAAGTAATCTGCTGTAATCCTGAAAGGCTTGCCTTTGTAGGTAACTTGATTTTTCTCTCTGACTGCTTTCAATATTTTTTCTTTGGTTTGCATGTCTGGTAGTTTGATTATAATATGGCAAGGAGAGGTTCGTTCCATGTTTTCTCCGGCTGGTGTTCTAAAGGATTCCTGTATCTGCATTGGCACCTCTTTCCCAATTTGGGGGAAGTTTTCTTCATGATTTTGTTGAAGATGCCAACTATGCCTTTGGAATGAAATTCTTCTCCTTCTACTATGCCCTGAATTCTTATGTTTGATCTTCTCATAGCATCCAGAATATCTTGAAATTCCCTCTGATACTTTTCTATTAGTTTGTCTTTCTCTTTGTTGGACTGTATTAGATCTACCACCTGGTCTTCTAGCTTAGATACTCTGTCATCTCCTTCATCCATTCTATTGGTGAGATTTTCTACACAGTTTTTTTTTTATTTCATTAACTGTGTTCTTCATTGCTAGTAATTCTAGCTGGTTTTTATTTATTATTTCTATTTCCTTATTTATGTCTAATATTAACCTCTTTATTTCATTAAATTGGCATCCTGTGTCTTCTTTGCTTCCTTTGATTTCTTCTTTGAGTTCTTTGAACATATTTATAATCATTCTCTTGAAATCTTTCTCAGGCATGTCCTCTAACTCATTCTCACTGGAGGTCATTTCTGATGCATTAAGACTTTTTCGTGGATTTATATTGTCTTGATTTTTGGTGTTTCTTGTGTTATAATGTACATATTTTTGCATGTTTGATTATTTATTGATTGGATTTTCCAGGTAGCTGGGTATTGTGAGATGTATCAATCAATCTGATGTTATATATCTTCAGGGTAGGAGCTTAAGGTGCTAGGTGTGGCTCTGAAGACTCTCAGAGTATCTACAAAAGTGACTCTAGGTGTTGGGTGTACCTGCTATGAGAGCCTTCAAGTAGGCTAAGTGGAACAAAATACAGGCAGATTGTAAAATTTAACTAAACAATGTACACTTTCAGAGAAAAACAGCACAGAGTACTTATCCAAGAGTAGGTATTATGACAACCAGGTCCTCTGTCTGTCCCTTATGCTTTGTGGTGCCTCACCCTCTCCCTTAATCCTGGCAACAAGTTGGTTAAGATTTCTGGTCTGTAGAGGGTTCCAAGTCAGCTTGTGACAAGTTGAGACCCTTCCCTAATGTATAACAGAAGAGGAAACAAAGCCACTATAATTCAAGAAGAAGCCCAAAATACAGCTTATTTAAGAATGGCAAATTTGACCATCCATCCAATTTAACATACAATTATCCTGATATGGAAGGTGCAATTACCACTTCTGGTTCAGGCATATATACCAGGTTTATTAGGTGGGTACTGACCTGGTGTAATCCCAGTTACCTTTTGGGATGATTTTGGTCTCAGCTGCACTGTTAATTGCGTCCCTCTTTGTTGCTCTTTCATTTCAAGTAAGTGTGGCCAGGTCCCTGGACTGCTGCTCTATTTGGGAGGGCTGGGTACTGGAGGTGGGTGGGGAAGGGGAGGGAGCCAATGCTGCTCTAGTTGGCCCTCTGCTCCACCCATTCTTCTACCTTGTTATCTGCTCCTCCATTTTTCACTGCCATTCTCCCTTCATGTTTCTTGAGTTTGTGGAGAGCTCCGGTGTGAGTGGAAAATCCCCTCACCTGGCTTTTCCTGTGGCTCAAGCAGAGGGCCACTGCCTAGGTCTGGCAGGCAGTCCCGCCCCGCTGGAGCAGCTTCTGCAGGCCTGTGAGGGCTCTGGATGCTCTGGATCTCTCTGACTTCTCTGCTGCTGTTTCAATTTCCTATACACCTCACTTTTTAGTAAAAGTGTGTATTTTGCTGGTTTTTTTTTTTTTTTTTTTTTTTTTTTTTTTTTACCTTTTCCTCCCTAGGCTTCTTTGGTGTAGTAACTATACTGCCATCTTAACCGGATGTCCCTCTATTTCACATTTTTAAAATAATTCTTTTCTACTCATATTTTAACACACTTCTAGCAAATATACAGTAGGTTTTCATACATTCATGTATAGAACACACATGTAGATGAACATACTTCATTTTATCTCTTATAGTTTAAAATAATTTTCAGAACATTGCTTTTTTTATATTTTTAGTTTATTTTACTTATTCTACACTTTAAAAAAGTGGGGCTATTTTACATTTTCTTTAGCACTGTTTCTAAGTTTTGTGTTTTACAGGAGTTTTGTGGTTTTTTGTTGTCTTTTGATTAGTATTATTTCAAACAAAACAGTTTTGCATGGAGAAAACATTATTAATAAATGAATGGACTTTGAAAAGTGAAGACCATTGTGGCCCACGAGGATTCAGTGACTGGCTAGAGATTATATGAATTTAACATGGAGTCTCCTGAGCTTTGGTGGCAAATGGCCAAGGTTACTGCTATCTATAACTCAGTAAAATATATCAACAAAACTAACTCCAAGAAAATATTTTCCAAAAAGGTGACAGATCAGACATAGACTGACTTTTAGACTAAGAAAAAATATGACTCCTAACATATAAAGATATATTTTTGCTGGGCATGGTAGCACATGCCCATAATCTCAGAATGTGGTAGACAAACACAGGAGGTTTTCTAGTCAAGGCTCGCCTGTTCTACATTGTTAAGTTTCAAGACAGCCAGAGATATATCATGAGACAATTTCTCAAATGCAGAAGAAAAAGAAAATGTATTTTTATCTAAAAATGCAGTTAAAATTTTAGTTCAACTAGTTTCACAAAAGAAAAACTTCTTTATTTTAGGTTGGTACATATATAGGCAGATAAGTACAGATACATACAGATAGTGAAATAGATGAGAGATAAGTGATAGATGCCTAAAATACACATGCCTCTTAATATGGTAGACTTTTTCCTATTTTCTACTCTAAAGTAAACTCATCCTCTAACAACCAGTAAAATATAGGTCATCAAATCTATTTTTTTAATTTACATTTTAAAACTAGAAATTGTAACAATAACAAGGAAGACTTTTCTCACCCAATTTACAGTAGTTTTCTGTATTTTCATATAATATGTTGCTGATTGAAAAGTATCCCCTTAGGGCTGGAGAGATGGCTTAGTGATTAAGTGCTTGCCTGCGAAGCCTAAGGACCCTGGTTCGAGGCTCAATTCCTCAGGACCGACGTTAGCCAGATGCACAAGTGGGAGCATGCATCTGGAGTTTGTTTGCAGTGGCTGGAGGCCCTGGTGTGCCCATTTTCTCTCTGCATCTTTCTCCCTCTGTAGCTGTCAAATAAATAAATTAATTAAAATAAAATTAAAAGCATCCTTTTAAATATTGTTCTTATATTAATTAGTCTTTTGCACAGCAACTTAGGCCCTCTACTATCAACATCTTTCTTAAAAAGCATTCCACAGACTAATATTACAATATGGCTTTGTGTTATTCATTTGCTAAAAGGATTATAATTACAGAAGGCTAGAGTAATTCCTTGGAATTCTTTTCATAAAATGCTGGATTTTATTTGCAAATTATTTGGTGTTGTATTGATATTTTAGCTTTATTTTTCATGTTACATCAAACAATTGTTATATATCATAAAAATCAAGTGTAATATTGATTAGTTCACTATTTATACTGGTTTATATTTCAACTTATAGATTACTCAATATCAACTATATGTGGATTTTTTTTTGAACTCTATTCACCTACCTTCTTTCACTCACTGCCCTCCCTCCCCTCCTTCCTTAATTTCTTCCTTCCATCTTTCCTTCCTTCCCTCTTTTTCTTCTTTCCCTCTTTCCATTGCCCCACTTCCCTCCTTTTTCTGCATACAGACTATTTAGTATCTCATACATGCTAAACAAGCACCCTAGCACTGAGTTATATTTCATCCTGGTTACTTTGTTCTTAGTTGGTGCTGGATATCTAACCTAGGGTGTTGTACATGCTAGACACTCTGCCACTGAGCAACATTCCCAGTGCTCTACTTTCCAATTGCTGAATAAAATGTATTGATCTCATAGGCCAGGACATTTTTCACTGCTCTTCTATTTATTTCCAAAAATGTCATATATAGTCTTTGTCATTTTTGTTCCATTTTAAATTTGTACTTAGATTATTAAGCTTGAAAACTTTGGTATTTGTAAATTGATGTTAAAATCAATTCAAAATTAAATTCACATACATATTTACTGACTTCTAATTTAGAAATGTAGCTGGTCATTGTCATTTCACATTTTGTTAATCTAAAGATTAATGGGGACTCTATAATGTTAAATTAGAATTTTTATTAAACATTTTCAAGTCATTGTGCTTTTTTCATCTAATTGTCTAATTGTTGCTGAATTGGACTATATATATATATATGTATATGTATGTACATGTATGTATATATATATATATATGTGTGTGTGTGTGTGTGTGTGTGTGTGTGTGTATATAGTCTTTGATAGCAGTGAATTGATTTTTACTCTTCCTTAGTGCTTTTTTAAAATTTTTGTTTCATTTTTGCTTTTTTTTTAATTTTTTTATTTTTTTATTAATTAGTTTTGTATTCAGCAAATACAGTCACTTTGGTACCATTATTAGGCTCATCCGTGACCTACCCCCTCCCCTTAGCCCCTCCTTGTTGAGGTATATGGGTCATGCATTGTGGAGTTAGCCCACAGTTATGGGTAAGATAAATGTCTCTGCATATCATGACCCAACATGTGGCTCTGACATTCTTTCCACCCCGTCTTCCCTGAGCCCTGTTGAGTTCATTTTTGGTCTGCTTCAGTGATGAGGTATTGGGGGCCTCTGGGTCACTGCATCTCTGATTTGGTAGGAGTTGATTTTTCTCTGTGTTGATTGCCTTCACCCTTGGGCTGGTACCCGGTTCACCAGGAAAACAGCACCCTTGCTTGTTTTGCCAATTTCTCTTAGTTTCAGCGGGGGCCCTTTTGAGGTATGATTGGGTGGCTCTCCCCTTAGGATCTACATCTATCTGAAAAAGAGAAGCAGATTCTCCAATGGAGAGTAAGTTAGCACCAGGACAAATGAGATAACCCTTATTTTTTATGGAGAATTTAATAAGTATAGGCCCCCTTGTAGGCCACGATTGAGGGTAGCTTGAAAATGGAGGGTGGCCATATTGCATATGTTTCTGACTTCTTTCCTAGCTCCAGCTATGGGTCCTTTACCACTGAGGGGATCAGTTAGCCAAATCAAGAGCAGTTGTTTCCCCACCATGGCTTTGTGGCACTATTGCACTTGTGTGGGCATCACAACATTTTATTTGCTGCTAAGTAGGTTAGACCATGAGTTGCTTGGACAGATATTGGTCATTCTCCCCCAGTCGCCCATGTAGCACCTTCTGGCATTAGATGCGCTGACTATCTGGGACTGACTCTCTTCCAGCTTGTAACCATGCCATTCCAGTTTACATGTCAACCGCATAAGGTGCCTTCAGAAGTAGGGACTTACCAATAACCTTGGTGGGTCATCAAGTACTCAGACAGAAATCTGTCTTTCTTTAAGGAAACCTTGTAGGTCTCTCTGATCAAAAGCTCATTGTGGATGATAGCCACATGCTGATACTGGGAGTTACAGGCCAGTGCCCACTAAGAAAAGGAGGAAAAAGATAACTAATATACAAGAGTTAGAGAGAAGAGAGAAAGAGAGAGAGGGAGGGAGGGAAGCTGTAGAATATTAAGGTTAGTTTTCATCATACCCTCTCCAGTGTCTTGTGGTTCAGGCGTTCCCTCTAAGGGCCTGGTGAAGGTTCAGCCATTTGGTCTGCCTTTTAGGAAGTAGAATTTTATGGTACCATTGCCATTGGGTCTAGATTTGTGTTTCCCACCCCTCCGTTGCCCTCCCCTCCCTCCCTACCCATCCTATTGTCTAGTCCATGAGATTCTTGCTTGGTATGTAAGGCATCTTGGGTAGATTCAGGTTAGGTGGTCTAGATGAGTGAGACTATGTGGTGATTTTTCTTTTTTTTTTTTTTTGTGATTGGGTAAGTTCACTGGGAATGATCTGTTCCAGGTTCAGCCATTTTTCCTCAAATTTCATTGTGTCATTTTTTCTTACTGCTGTATAGAATTCCATTGTGTAGATATACCACATTTTAGTTATCCATTCTTCTAGTGATGGAAATCTGGGTTGATTCCAGCTCTTAGCTATTACAAATTGAGCTGCTACAAACATGGTTGAGCAAATCTCTCTAGCCTGTGGTTTGAAGGTTTTAGGGTAGATGCCCAGTAAGGAAATAACTGGGTCTGTTGGTTTCTCTATAGTCAGCTTTTTCAGAAGTCTCCATATTGCTTTCCAAATGGTTGTAGTATCTTACATTCCCACCAACAGTGGATGAGTGTTCCTACTTCTCCAAATCCTCGCCAGCATTTATTTTCATTTGATTTTTTTCATGTTTGCTCTCCTTATTGGAGTAAGGTGGAATCTTGTAGTTGTTTTAATTTGCATTTCCCTGATGATTAGGGATGATGAACATTTTCTTAAGTGTGTGTTTGCCATTTGTGTTTCTTCCTCTGTGAACTGCCTGTTCAGCTCTTTTCCCCATTTCATAAGTGGGGTGTTTGACTTTTTACTGTTTAGATTTTTGAGTTCTTTGTAGATTCTAGAGATTAGGCCTCTGTCAGTTGGATAACCAGCAAATATGTTCTCCCATTCCTTGTGTAATCTATTGGCTTTCCTTATTGTATGCTTGTCTGTAAAGAAACTCTTCAGCTCATGTGATCCCATTGGTTGAGTGACTGTTTAAGTTCGTGAGCTACTGGGGTTTTGTTCATGAAGTCTTTTTCCATTCCTATATCATGGAAAGTACTTCCTAAATTTTCTTCCAGTGGTAGTCAAGTTTCTGTTGTTATGTTGAGGTCTTTGATCCATTTGGACTGGAGTGCAGTGCATGGTGAAATGTGTGGATCAAGTTTCACTTTCCTGCACATGGTTATCCACTTTGTCCAGCACCATTTGTTGAACGTGCTGTCTTTCTTCCAGCCTATATTGTTAGGGCCTTTGTCGAATATCCAGTAGCTATAGTTGCTTGACCCAAATCTGGGTAATCAAGTCTATTCCATTGGTCTATACTCCTGTTTTTATGCCAGTACCATGCTGTTTTTATTACTATGGCTTTGTAATATAGCTTTACTTCAGGTATAGTGATGCCTCCAGAGGTATTTCTTTTGCTGAGGATTTATTTGGATATGTGAGGTCTTCTGCCTTTCCATATGAAATTTGAGATCATTTTTTCTGTCTCTGTGAAGAACACTGTAGGGATTTTAATTGGCATTGCATTAAATCTGTATATTGCCTTTGGTAGGACTGCCATCTTCACAATGTTAATTCTGCCTATCCCAGAGCATGGGAGGCCTTTACATCCTCTCAAATCCTCCTCAATTTCTTTTTTGAGTGTTTGTATGTTTTCATTGTATAGATCTTTCACTTCCTTGGTTAACATTATTCCAAGGTATTTTTTTGTTGTTGTTGTTGTTGCTATTGAAAATGGGACTATGTCCCATATTTGTTTCTCTGTATCTTTGTCATTTGCATATAGAAAGGCTACTGGTTTTTGTGCATTGATTTTGTAACCTGCTACTTTGCTATAGGAGTTAATCATCTTCAAGAGTTTGGGGCTGGAGTCTCTCAGGTCTCTTACATATACAATCATGTCATCAGCGAATAGAGCTAACTTAACTTCTTCCTTTAAAAATTGTATTCCTTTTATTTCCTTCTCCTGTCTTATTGCTTGAGCTAGGACTTCCAGTACTATGTTGAAAAGCAGAGGTTAGAATGGAGAAACCTGTTTTTTTCCTGATCTAAATGGGAATTCCTCGAGTCTCTCTCCATTAAGTATTATTTGGGTCTTAGGAGGTTTGTATATTGCCTTTATTAGGTTAAGATGTGAACCAACCATGTCAATTCTCTCCAAAGTTTTGATCATGAAGTGATGTTGTATCTTGTCAAAGGCCTTTTCTGCATCTATCGAAATGATCATGTGGTTTTTATGTTTAACCTTGTTTATGTGGTGGATTACAATGACAGATCTCTATATTTTGAAGCACCCCTGGGATGAATCCCACTTGGATAATGCTTTTGATGTATTGTTGGATTTGGTTTCCAAGGATTTTGTTCAGGATCTTTGCATCTAAGTTCATCAGGGAAATAGGCTGGTAGTTTTCTTTTCTTGTGGCATCTCTGCCTGGTTTTGCAATTAGGCTTCAGAAAAGGGGTTGGGTGTTCTACAGTTGTGTGGCACAGTTTGAGGAAGATTGGTTTGAGTTCTTCCATGAAGGTTTGATAGAATTCAGCTGAGAAGGCGTCTGGTCCTAGACTCTTCTTTTTGGGGAATTTTTTAAATTACTTTTTCAATCTCCATGAGTGATGGGCTCATTGAGGTGATTAATCTGCTCTGAGTTTATCTTTGATAGCTGGTATCATCCAGGAATTTATCCATATCCTCCACATTACCCAGTTTTGTGGAGTAGAGGTTTTGGAAATAAGTCCTGATGATTCTCCCAATTTCACTTATCTCGGTTGTGATCTCTCCTTTTTCATTTTGAATTTTGTTAATTTGAAGCTTCTCTCTTTTTTTTTTTTTTTTTTTTTTTTTTTTTTTTTTTTTTTTTTGCTTGATCAAATTGGCCAGGGGTTTGTCAATCTTGTTTATTTTTTCAAAGAACCAGCTCTTTATTTTGTCAATTGTCTGAATTGTTTCCTTGGTTCCAATTCATTAATTTTTGCTCTGATTTTAATTATTTCTTTCCTTCTGGAGCTCTTTGGGTTGGATTTTTCTTGTTTTTCCAGTGCCTTTAGGTGGATGTTTAGGTTATTGATTTGGGATCTCTCTGTCTTTTTTATGAAGGCATGGAGTGCTTTGAATTTTCCCCTGAGGACTGCCTTCATTGTGTCGATAAGTTTTGGTGTGATGTGTTCTCATTGTCATTCAATTCTAGAAATTTTGAAATTTCATTTTTTATTTTATCCACTATCCATTTATTGTTTAAAAGTGTGCTCTTCAGTTTCCAGGTAATGTTGGGATTCTTGGTGGGTCTTTTGTTGTTAATTTCTAGCAATATAGCATTGTGATCTGATATCATGCAGGGAATTATGTTAATCTTCCTAAATATGTGGAGGCAGTCTTTGTGACCAAGTATATGGTCTGTTTTAGACAATGTTCCATGGGCTGCTGAGAAGAATGTGTAATCTGTGGATCTGGGATGGAAAGTTCTGTAGATGTCAGTTAGGGCTAAGTGATCTATGGTTTTGTTGAGCTCTCTTCCTTCCCTGTTGAGTTTCTGTTTGGATCATCTGGCTATTACTGATATAGGTATATTGAAGTCCCCAGCTATGATGGTGTCTGTGGTTATTTTTGTTTCATTGTCAGGTAGGTTTTGGTTTATGAACTTTGGTGGCCCTGTGTTTGGTGCATGCAGTTTTATGATTATAATATCCTATTGATGTATCATTCCCTTAATAAGTAGGAAATGGCCTTCTTTGCATTTTTTGATTATTTTTGGTTTGAAATCTATTTTATCCAATAATGATATAGCTATGCCTGCTTGTTTCTTATTCCCATTTGCTTGCAATATTGTTTTCCACCCTTTCTCCCTGAGGATGAGTCTGTCTTTAGTGGTGAGGTGGGTTTCTTGAAGGCAAAAGATTGAGGGGTCTAATTTTTTGATCCATTCTGTTAGCTTGTGTCTCTTGATGGGTGAATTAAGGCCATTAATGTTTAGAGTAATGACTGTGAGGTTTGATTTGATCCCTGTCATATTGTGATGGTATATGTGGGTTGTTGTTTTCATGGACTTTGAAGTTTTCTGTGCCTACTCTGAGTTTGGTTATTTTGATATGCTTCTTGAAGGCATTTGAGTTTGATTGTTTGTTTCTTCTCTGTGGAGAATTTCCTGAAATACTCTCTGTAGGTTTGGTTTTGTGTTCATATAATTGTAAAGCTGAGTTTGTCATGGAATGTTTTTCTTTCACCATCTATTATGAGGCATACTTTTGCTGGGTAGAGTAGTTTGGGTTGGAAGCCATAGGTTCTTAGACTTTGCAGTGTTTCATTCCAGGCCCTTCTAGCTTTCAGGATTTCCATTGAGAAGTCTGAAGTAATTCTGATGGGGTTACCTTTGAAAGTGGTGTGCTCTTTCTCCCTAGCTGCTTTTAGGAGTTTCTCTTTGGTGTCAATGTTTAGAGTCTTAATGATAATATGTCTTGGAGAGTTTCTCCTTTGGTCCAGTCTGTTTGGAGTTCTGTTGGCTTCTTCTATCTTGATGGGCCTTTCTTTTAAGAGACTGGGGAAGTTTTCTTCAATTATTTTGTTAAATAAGTTCTCCATGCCTTTGGTCTGAATTTCTTCTCCTTCTGGTATTCCAATGATCATGACGTTAGGACGTTTAAGTGTATCCCACAATCCCCTCATGGTCTGTTCACAGGAACTTTTGAACTTACTGAAAATTTTGAACTCTCAAACTGCTTCTTCCATCTTGTGTTCCAGATCAGAGTTTCTATCTTTCACATGACTGACTCTATTCTTGAGAGCTTCTAGAGAGTTTTGGACTTATTCTATTAAGTTTACATTTTCTACTACTTTTCTATGTATAATTTCCATCCCTCTGTCAAGCTCCCTTTTCACAACATTTTCTGATTTTCTTGATGATTCTTGGAATTCTTCCTTGCATTTCCTTGTGTCTTCATTTAGCATATCCAGCTGATTTTTTAGGTCTTTTTTTTTTTTCTTTTCTCTCTCCCTCAAATCTCTTAACTGTCTTTGAACTCCTTCCATTTTCTTATCTATTAGGTCTAGTCTAGTGATACAGCATCCACATGATTATCAGTCCTTTGTTGCTTTTCTGCAAGTTCTATCAGTAACTTGGTCAGGGTTGCATTGCTCATAGCTTCATTTCTGTTCCTAATGACTCTTCTATGTTTTGATTAGAGAAGTTCATTGTTGGATTGGGTGATCTAACTGGATTTTCTTGCATTTGATTTTTCATGTTATTTCTTTTGTGCTGTGGTCTGCCCATGACAGTGTATGGGAATGTAGGTGGGTGGATCAGCCTGGGCTCAAGCACAATGGGAATCTGAGGCAGCCTGGGGCAGCTGCCAAGCAGCCTGGGCTTTGGCTCTCACTTGCCAAAGCCGCTTGACCTACTCCCTGCCTGGGGCTCCAAAGTTACCTGATCTCTCAAGTGGTAATAGGCCAAAGCTGCCTGCATTTGAGCTAGGAGTGACACTGAGGCACCAAGCTCTGAAACAGCCCAAACTCTGGCATGGGAGTACTGGGACCCGGAAGCAGTCTGTGCTCCCCCGCCACAGGACAATGGCGGAAGGCCAGCGTGGCAGACAGGTAGGGGAGGGCACCTGAACTGGCGCAAGTGACAGACACAGTCTGAGCTTGCTTGGCAGTTGCTGTGGGCCTGGTCTCACCACATGTGTGGTGGCAGGAGCAGTAAGTGAGCGAGTGGGTGGAGCAGTCTAAGCTTCCACATTCAGGGATTGATTGGTGTGCAGGGTGCCGTGGATACAATGGCTACTTGGGGGAGGGGTGGGCCACCCATCCACCCATCCACCCGTGAGGGAGTCAGCAATTCCCTGTTACTGCCAGAACTCGCTGAACATGCGGTGGCCAGAGCAGTAAGTGGGCAAGTGGGCGGAGCAGTCTAAGGTTCCACATGCAGGGATTGATTGGCGCAGGGCAGCATGTTTTTTTTTATTATTATTTTTAGTTCACAGAGGTTTACAATAGAATCTTCAATAACCTTGGTAGAAAATCATACCGTATGACAGACTTTTTAAAATCATTTTAAACATTTTTTTTTCATCACTTACATTTCTTATTTTATTTGACTGTATTGCAGTGAGATTCACATTGCTGGTAGAAATCACCCAACCAAGAGCATCATGTGGGGAAGAAAGAGGTTTATTTTGGCTTGCAGGCTTGAGCAGAAGCTCCACAATGGCAGGGAAAATAATGACATCATCCCCTGGCCAACATAAGGTAGACAATAGCAACAGGAAAGTGTGTCAAACACAGGCATGGGGAAGCTGGATATAACACCCATAAGCTCACCTTCAACAATACACTCCCTCCAGGAGGCATTAATTCCCAAATTTCCATCAGCTGGGAAACTAGCATTTAGGATACTAAGTTTATGGGTACACCTGAATCAAACCACCAGATTCTTCCCCCAGCCTCCATAAACTGATATCCATACATGTTGTAAAGTACAATGCATTCAGTCCAACTATAAAAGTCTGCAGAGTTTTTATCAATCACAATGATGTTCAAACATCCCCATAGTCCAAGATCTTTTAATTGAGCCACAATACCAAAAAATCACTCCAAAAAAACATAATAGCACAGAACGAATATTCACACTGCAAAAGATGGCATTGGGCATAGCAAAGAAATATTCAACCAATACAAGATTTAAAACAACCAGGGCAGAAATGAAACTCTGTAGTTTCAAGTCCAACAAATCTAGCCAGTGAGAAATCTCCAAGTCCGATAATTCTAACCAGCAACAAGTCTCTGGAGTTCCAAATCTGCCCCTCGAGCTACTCAAAGTCCTGGACAACTTCATTGGGGCTGGCAGCTTTCCTTAGCAGCCATCCCGTTGTCTTGGCATTTCCACTGGATTTCTACTGCAATCCATGGTTCATCATCATGGCCGTATGGGGTCTCCATGCAGGCAACCAGCTAACCTGCTTCACACTGCCCATGGCCATTTCCAAAACACAAGACTGTGTTGCAAATACAATGAACCTCTCTTTCCTGCATTTCTTATGCTCCACAATACCAGGTAGGGTTTGTTGATCCAGAGAGTAATAATGCAGACTTTAAGGAACAGAACAGTCCTTGAGCACTCAGGGCCCTCCAAAAGAGTTTACATTCTTCCTGTTTCCCCCGTGCAGGTCAGCTAGGTCAATTTCAAAGGTTACAATCTGTCAATTGCAGCTGAATGGGCAACAGTTCTCCCAAAGATTTTTCTTTCTGTGTCATATCCTTCTGCTCACACCAGTTCATTTCTACACAAAGCAACCCTGCACAACTTCTCAGGACATGTGCATAACAGCAAGCTTCTCACACAAACTGCTGGCCAGGTCCAAGGCAAGCTCTTTCTCACCCTCAAAACACAAATCTCACAGTCCATAGTTCTTACTGTATTCAGGTCTTTCAACTCTGACCAGAATAGTCCATCAAGCTGCACTTACAGCACTGCAAGGCATCTCTTAGGCCAAGGTTTCAAATCCTTCCATATTTCTTTTGAAAATCAGCTCCAAAAGGCCAAAGCCACACAGCCAGATGCCTAGCAGAAATCCCACTCTTGGTACCACTTTACTATTGTAGTCAGGGTTCACATTGCTGGTAGAAATCACCCAACCAAGAGCAGTTTGTGGGAAAAAGAGGTTTATTTTGTCTTACAGGCTCAAGGGGAAGCTCCACGATGGTGGGGGAAACAATGGCATGAGCAGAGGATGGACATCAACCCCTGTCCAACATAAGGTGGACAAAAGCAACAGGAAAGTGTGCCAAACACCAGCATGGGGAAACTGGCTATAACATCCTTAAGTTTTCCCCTAACAATACACTTCCTCCAGGAGACATTAATTCCAAAATTTCCATCAGTTGGGAACCTAGAATTCAGAACACCTAATTTTATGGGGCACACCTGAATCAAACCACCACAGATTGCTTGGAGTATAGTCTTGATTTTAATAGAATATTCCCAATACATACTATTAAAAAGGGAATAACATAATATTTTAGAATGCTTATCGTATCCATAGTGGAAGAGGAACAGGAAATAGATTTTTTTTTCAGGTAGGGTCTCACTCTAGCTCAGGCTGACCAGGAATTCAATATGTAGTCTCAGGGTGGCCAAGAACTCATGGCAATCCTCCTATCTCTGCTTCCCAAATGCTGGGATTAAAGGAATGTGCCACCATACCCTGGCAGAAAATATATTTTTATTGGCAGTTATCTAAAGACAAGACCCAAGGAAAACAGGCTGATGCCATTTTCTTGCCCTGGCAGGACTAGAACCCATGTCTGATCCAGTCTCATCCAAGATGGTTGCAAGCAACACTCCCAGGTAGCATCTTCCTGCTTTTTATTCAGGTAGAAATTCTAAGTCATCCTCTTGAGTACATGAACCAATAAATTCTTTCCCTTATACTCTTGAGTCTGAGGCAAAGCTCATCCTAATTAGATGTCCGACTCATATAAATTGGCCTGGCATGTGTGCAATGTCTCTCTCTCTCTCTCTCTCTCTCTTTCTGTGTGTGTATTTATTTTCCTGTTTGCTACCTACATGTATTTTGTTTCCAGATGCATTTTTGCTTGTGGCATGTATGATGTTTTTCTAAACTCTGATCCCTTTACTATCCAATTTTTCATTTTCTTTTTTGGGAAGGAGAAGGGCTTGTGCTCTTGTGTGTGTGTGTGTGTGTGTGTGTGTGTGTGTGTGCTCCTTTTTCATAGGCTTCTGCCCTAGAGATTTCCCTATCTATCCATTCTCCACTCTCCCTTTCCATCCAGGTAAGGAGGAGAATTCCTCCTGGATCATGACTCTTCCTAAAATAAAGCTAGCTCATTATTTACCTTTCTCAGAGTCTGTTTATTTTTTTCAACTCTTTGTCAAAACAGATAAAGACCCACAGTTGGGACTAACAAGACTGGAAATGTCTCCTGGGACCACAAAATCCTGCAATTGTCAACCTTTTTATTATATGAGTTTCACTTGAAAAGGCTGCAATTTTATCAAATTCATGCTGCATGTATTTTTTTCCTGAATCATGTAACAATAACCAGTATCTATCAAAACCAGAGTCAGACGAGCTCTTTGGCTCCAACAGATGGAGTTCTGGAGCATCCTCAGAATCCCCTGGTCCAGACAAAATAATTGGCACAATTGCCTGTCCTTTGTAGGCCCCCAGATTGTGTTCAGACACCAGATCTAATGGAAAATCAAGGAACAGAGCAGAACAAAGGCAAACAATACAGAGGGGTGCCCAAACTCACCGATTGGTGGAGAAACAATTGCTTCCCTAGAAATGCTCCACTATTGAGTCAGGGGGGGGGGGGAGGGCATCTCCAGTGATCCCAGATGAGCCCCCAAATGTAAGGGTCTGAGAATCATTGAAGAAAGACTGTAGACTCAAATACTATGTAAAAGCAAAGAACATTTATTCTGCAGAAACAACCAGCATGCGGGAGTCAGCCATTCATACAAAATGGTGACCCTGAGAGGAGCACACAGGCCCCTTTTAAGCACAGCTAGGAAAATTTTAGGAGGGTTAGGTCATCTTCTAATATGATAGGCTAAGCAAGCAGCAGTTACCTTTGTACACATTTGATTGGCTGTGGCCCTGATTTTACCATCCTTGTACATGTTTAGACATGTTTTAGAGACTTTGCAGCAACTGACTCAGCCCTGGAGTTTGCTGTCTCAGGCAAGTCCTTTTTTGGTCATAGTACAGAGGTATTGCAGGAACTGACTCAGGCCTCTAGGTGGCTATCTTCCCCAGCCACATGTCAGGGTCATTTTTGACTAACAGCCCTTGTTCATGGTTTTTCCCAGAAGTCTTGCCTGCTTCACTGGGAAACTGAAACTTAGGCCTACCCGTGAACTGGTGCAAATTTGATCCTCTCATTGGAGAATATGCTTCTCTTTTTCAGATGGAAGTGGGACCTGAAGGGATAAGATCCATTGCATTTCAGGCTCACCCCAGCTGAAACTACAGAGGAATTAAGAAGATGAGCAAGAGTGCTGCTTTCTTGGTGAATCTGATATCAGAACAAGGGTGAAGGAGATAGACTAAGGACCAGAAGCACCTCCTGTGGTAGTTTGTATAGATCATCCCCAATATATTCAGTGTTTTATTACTTTTTAGTTTGCATCTGCAGCCACCTGGCTGGAGGTGGTTTCACTGGGCTGATCTTAAGGTGTGGTGGTGAGTTTGAGATTTCAATCTAAAGGTATGCAAAGTGCCTACCTAGAGTTCCTGAAATGTGCTGTGCTGTGTGGCTTTTTACTTTTTGGCTTGTGTTCTCTGTCTGTGTTTCATCCTGTGGTCCTATGAAAGCAGACCAACTTCTTCTGCCTTTATGGAACTTCCCCTGGATTTGTAAGCTTCAATAAATATCCCTTCCTCCATAACTGTGCCTGGTCTGGAAGTTCATCTCAGCAAACCTGAAGCTGTCTGAAACAGAAGTTGGTACCGAGGAGTGGTCTGAGATGAACCTGACCATGTGGATGTTGATCTTTCGGAACCTTTGTTTTGGAGGAATGGGCATGGACTTCGTGCTTGCAACTGAAGATGCCTTCTGGAGTGGTAAGCCACATTTTATGGACTATTTTGATAAGAGTTTGAGAATGCTTAGTACAGACAGTTTTGAACTTTGAGGTTAGGCTTATGAGCTTTCTAATGGGAATGAAAAACTGCAGAGGATTTTGTTGGAACTGGGCTACTGGCATAAGGGCTGGCTGCATTCTGCCCTCCCAGGCCCAGAGAGGTTGATCAAGTTTAAGTTTGTTATGGACTAATGTGCTTGGGTAAAGATAATGGACTGAGAGATTTAAGATTTTAAGTTGGAAAACCTCAAGAAAGTTAAAATTACAGGCACTGAGACTGGTTTAAGGTTACTGAACCCGCTATTGTGAAACACATTAGCAATCTTAAGGAAGAAGGGCCAGCTGCTTCACATTAAAATAATAAAAAGGATGCCTGAGAAAAGTGTATCATAGAAATGCAGACTCTTTTGGAAAGAGTTGACTGGAGAAGGAATCTGCTTTTCAAGGTTAGGATTTATTTTGTCCCTGATTTAAGAATATGGCTGTGTCCTGCACACCTGGTATTGATTTCAGAAGCATGAAAAATGTGAGGAGTGGTTGTGAGTTGCACACCATTTCAGGAGCCACTGCTGAGATGCAGCATGAGAGAGGGTGTGATGCCCTGATAGGCTGAAAAAGCCTTTGGAAGATAGATTGTGGTTTGCATGGAGAATCAAAGATGTTTTGGATATACCAGGACTGTGCAAGGGCAACCATGGAGTGCATTGTTGGCCTGGGATGGATGTTTCCCTGGCTACTCTGTCCAGCTGGAGTGGCAAAATTGGAAAATCTGGAGACTGACAGTCTGGTTATATTGAACTTGAACTGCACAAGTTTGATGTTTGTTTGGTGGTTGAGTTCACATTGGTTTAGTCTCTCCTTACTATGCATTATACAAGTTGAAAATGTTTCCTCTGTGCCTTTATATGTTGGAAGTACTTAACTTGTTTGATTTTATGGGACTTACTATCTTAAATTGTTCAAGACTGTGGGGACCTTTGAAATTGGACTGAGTACAATTTATAATGTGTGATGGTTAAGAATCTATTGGGGGGCAGAGGCAGAAAGTGATATTTTGAATAGATGGCCCCCAACATATTCAGTGTTTATTACTTTGTAGTTTGCATCTGCAGCCACCTTGCTGGAGGTGGCTTCACTGAGCTGATCTTAAGGTATGGTGTTGGGTTTGAGATTTCAGTCTAAAGATATGCAAAGTGCCTAGCTGGAGTTCCTGAATTGTGATGTGCTGTGTGGCTTTTGGGCTTGTGCTCTCTGTCTGTGTTTCGTCCTGTGAAAGCAGGCCAACTTCTTCTGCCATTATGGCTCTTCCCTTGGATTTGTAAACTTCAATAAATATCCCTTCCTCCATAACTGTGCCTGTTTTGGAAGTTCACCTCAGAGAACCTGAAGCTATCTGCTATAACTCCTAAGAGCCCATCACTGAAGTAGACTTAAAACACACCTAACGTGTCTTAGGGAATTTTGTGGAAGAGGGGGAGGAAAGATTGTTAGAGATACAAGTTGGGAAATTATACACAGAGGCATTGCCTCTCCCCCATTACTGACTGCTGCTCCCATAATGCATGACCCATAATCTCCATGAGGATGACCTGCATCCCCAACGAGGAGGGTTCCTTCGGAAAAGGAGCAGGGATGAGGGACAGGATGGTACCAACATATGTTGTTTGCATACTAACTATGTCCATAACTAACAAAAACAAAATTTAAAAAGATACATAGGCTCTATACCAAATTTATTGATGATTTAATATATTAGCATTTATTTCATACTTTTTCTGCATCTATTGTGATGATGACATGGTTTTTGTTTTTCATCATATTAATGTGTTTACACATTTGTGTATATTCGAAACATCCTTGAATACCAGAGATAAACTCTATTTTGTCATGATGAGTAAACTCATCTTTGTATTTTCAAATATTTTTGAGAGTATTTTGTTTACGATATTTGTATCAGGGCATTAGCCTATAGGATTTTTCTTTTCAATGCCCTTTTCTATGCCTCTTTTTTGAAAAGAGTAATGCAAGCCTTGTAAAATGAGTTTGGAAGCTTGCCCTTCTCTTTAACTTTTTTGTAAATTTGAGAATGACTAGTGTCAATTCTTTAAATGGTTGATGCAATTTAGCAGAAAGACATTTGATACTTGGTGAGCCTTACTTTGATAGGAGATTGGTCAACTCTCCTCATCATTAACAGACACCTCAGGAGGTTTGTTTGTTTGGTTAAGAAAGGGTCCCTAGGTGTCCCAGGCTGGTCTTGAACTTACCAATATCCTGCCTTTCTCATTTGACAGGTGTGTCCACTGCATCCAGCTCCTTTTCTGATTTTTTAAATTGTTTTGTTATTAATCTCAGTAGGTTGCCAATTTTCTGGGAATTTATCCATTCTTTTCTAGGTTATCTAAGCTGTGACAACTCATAATTGTTTATATTACTCAGTTGTGATACTTTGGTCATATCAATTGCAGTATTTTTTCTTTGATTTATGATTTTATTTATTTTCTTTATCACTTTTTTTGTTTGTTTGTTTGCTTGCTTGCTTGTGCTTTTTACGGTCTGGTCTCACTCTAGCACAGGCTTACCTGGGACTTATTCTGTAGCTCCAAGCTTGCCTTGATCTCAGGGTCATCCTTCATCCTCTTCCCTCAGTCTCCAGTGTGCATGAATTAAAGACATGTAACACCACATCCAACATTATTTGTCATACCTCTTTTATTTGTCTGATGAAAAGTTTTTTGATTCTGTCTTTAAAAAAAACACTCCCTTTTATTGTTATTTTCTATTATTTTTCTAACCTCTCCTTTACTTCTGTTCTAAACTTTATTACTTCCTCCTAACTTTGGGCTGTTTGTTTTCTACCTGGTCCTTGAGGCATAGTGCAAAAATGTTAATTGAAGGTCTTCATGCTTTTAAATCTTATTTATTGATTGATTTCTTAATGTCTATGTGTATATATGTATGTTGTATGCCTGTGTGTGTTCATATACCTGTGGGTACACACATGTGTATGGTTGCATATGCATATGTGTGCATGTGTGTGTGGAGTACAATTGTCTACCATACATAATATTTGAAGATGATAGGTGACTAAGTGCTTTATATACTACTATAATTTACTTTTTGTCATATTCCACAGTGTTCTATCTATAAATTATATAAACTGTTAAATAGTGTGCTATGATATGCTGGGAGAAGCCTCTATCATTTCTTGTTTTCTATGACCCTGGCATAAATTGCATAAAATAGCAGTTCAAGTGATTAAATTAGGTTTGTGTAGGCACACTCTATGATCTCCACACAGTAATGAAATTGCCTTGACAAATTTCTTACCACATTGCTGTTGAATGTTGTATCAACTTTTCTTGGAAATTTGTGAATGGACATCTCTTTTCCCAGATAGGGCACTTATGATAAACCAAATTAAGTCCAACTTCATGAGCCAATTTATTTGGCATGCTTAACTGAGTAGATACAGACCTTGAGTAACTCCCAAATGAGTGCATTACCACACAATTTCATCCCATCATGGAAAATAAACTCTTGTAATCTATATCATGGAGCTCCAACTTTAGTTAATCTATGTAATCTGACATCTCCCAAGATCCCTTGCCACTGAGGGTGAGCAAGGGGGCCATAATGGATGAAATCTTGGATGAGGGTCCTGTGATGTTTCTCACTTCTGATGGCTCCATTACTATTACAGTAGCTATAACTCTCATTGTATTGGTCTGCTCATTTAGTTACTATGACAGCTGGGAGGAATTTCACTGGTTTGGTCATATTGAAGTATGTAAACAGCTGATTGTGAAGAAGGAGTCTGATATCATTTTAAAGATAGCCTCATGTAAAGTCACCCTCATTAAGCAGCATTGTGATCAGAAAGAGGGAGGCATGCAGAGTATTGTGTGGTGTAGAACAGAAGGTCAGGAAGCAGCCAGCGGAGAAATGACTGGCTTTCTTTGGGTTCCCAGCTAGTTTTCTCAGTGGGATCTACAAAATCACAACATGCTGAAAGCAGCCAGTTTCTGAGCAATAATGAAAGGAGAGCACTATTAAAGTGTAGCTGCACTGGCAAGTCAAACCATCTCTGTGCCTGACATCTATCTTTTCCTGCTGACCAGGCTCATTCTCTAGCCCCAGTGTGGGGGTATTTTCAAAGAGCTGCATCCTTCCACAGATTTAACACTCATTCCACAGAAAGTGTACATTTGAATTGTCTGCAGAGTGGCTTGATCTGACAGTTTTCACCTCTGTGAATGTACTATTAAAGAGGAAACACAGTCCCTCATATTCATTCTCACTCATATCTGAAATTGAACAAATCCTCTCAAATCCTATAAATCTACTTTTTCATGATTCATGGAACATAGACCATGACCCAGAGGTCACATAACACAAAACTTGAGGGAAGAGGTCCCAGTGCAGGAGAAAAAAATGTGTCAAGACTTCTAATTACTTCTCAAAATAACTCCCACCTTAGTGCCTAACATGCTTTTCTACTGAGTTAGCCTGACCTCTGCCAGGAAGCCTTCCTAATTGAGGGTACTTATTTATTAAAGGTAATTATTATGGCAATGTATACAATGCATTTCTCTCATATTCACCCCATTCCCTGTCTTATCCTGCCTCCTGCTGAATCTCTTCCTTTTCCCAACTGGTCCTCCTAACTTTCATATCTCTTTTTGTGATGACTCAATGAATTTAATTTAGCTTGCTTATATGAGTTATGAACTGGAGCATGGGCAACTCATCACTGGGTTCACCAGTGAAGAAAAATGTCTCCTTCTCCACATAGCTTTCCATTGACCTCAATCATTTTATATCCAAGAAAAATCATGTTAGGCTAAGAATAACAACACCAGTTCTGATATACTATTGTTGGCATTGGTTGAGTAATGGTCTAGTATGCTACTTGTAAATATAAATGTAGTAGAACTTGCTAAATATAAATTCTTAGCTATTGGTAGTTCATGGAAACTAAATGAGAATTTATTTATTTTATGTTGGTTTTTTGTTTATTGACTGGTTTATCTTTTCATAGATCAAAAACAAGTATTTTATATGTCAAATGTTAATGATAAATATGGGAAAAAACAATAGGTATAGAAAACCTGAGCTATGAATAAGGTAAAACCAAAGGTATTCCACAAAACCTGCACAGGAACTATGGAACTATAGAAGCCAGTCATATGTAGCTTTAAGTCTTAATGCAATTAAGATCATAGAATTTATTGTAATTATTTCTCAATCTCCCTTAGCTAAGTTGTTTCATAGAAATTTTTGTTTCTGTCAGTGATTTTGTTTTGTGTCTTTGCTTTGTATTTTTGTTATTGTCTTTCACTGAGAGTTCATGAATCACTGGACACTCATGTCTGGGTATTTCTTCTTCTGAAAATATTAACATTGAGAGATAGTGCTCAGTGAGCAGTTATTTTTCATTGGTAAGGCAAAATAACACAAAATATCTGATAAAAAGTGGTCTATGAAAGAAAAGGGGTTAATAAGCTTATGATTTTGAAGGGAAGTTTCTATCATGGTCTGGGAAACATGGCAATAGCAGACAGCCACATCACATCTTCACATCACCAAAGAGAAAGTATGAGTGAGCTGGGTGCAGCTGGGCTGTAACATACAAGGCCCAACAGGAGTGACACATCTCTTCCAGTAAGGGTCTACCTTCTATAGGCTCCATAAACTTCCCAATTAGCACCACTACCTAAGAATTAAGCATGAGGCTTAATCACAGACATATGAGCTATGAAGGACATTTTACAAACCACAACAGTAATATTTCAGCCAACTACACAGATTTCTCTAGGCCACAATCCTTTATGGATATATAAGAACACAATTATAGTGCCACCACTATATGTAGAACTATTGTTAAACAGACCTGAGCTTTCTCTTCTTAGTTGAGAACTCCCCATGGAAATATGGGGCAAGATTTTATTAACATAAAAATAGAAAATATTTTATCATTGAGAATATGTTTCATTTTAATCACACATAAAGTGACTTTTAATTTCAAGTTCATTTGTAGGCAAGTTTAATTATGATATTGCTAAGTAGTAAACATAACTACTGCTGAACTAGAACAGAGTTTCTCAATATCAGCTCTATGATATTGTGTGCCAGACATGTCTTTCTTGTTGTGGGATATACTGCAATCTGTAGGAAGCTTATCATATTCTCCAATCTATGCACAATAGGAGTCTGTAATATTCTCCCAAGTGGGACAATTTAACAATGAGTTAGGTATTACCAGGAATCTTCTGTGTACATAATTATCCCCAAGGAACAAGCACAAAACTAGAACTACACATTGCTCTTTTTATGATTTACAGTATCAAATAAAAGGCATACATTTTTTAATGATTTAAGTGTGTAATTGGAAAATATAAAAGCAATACCAAAACCAAGGATTCACAATGTAAATTGGCAATGTAAAGGTTCCAGTTCACATTTCTTCTTACATTTAATCAGTTCTCCAATATGACACAAGAACATAACTTTTTCCATGAACTAGAATTTTATTAAGTGATGGTTTTGCACTTACCATGTATCATTAATTAAACAACTGATAAGTTAATGATTCATATCTTTCATTAGATAATAGAGAATAGAATGATAATATAACCTTATGTCATTAATGTTATAGTTTATTTATTTATGTCCATTGGTTTGAAACTCCTTTTTGGCTAAATAAGCAAGCCTAAATGCTTGAATTATCCTTGTTCCTTGGCATCAAAATGTAAAATCTTAAGATTTGAAATAAATATTAAATATTCAATAAATATTCCTGAATGTAGTAAACAAAAATAAGGTGTACATAAGTTTTTATTTACTTTTTCTTTCCTTCACACTAACTAGAAGTTACTATGGAAAGATTAACCTATTGATTAAAATATACTTCTAAGTGGTAGCTATATTAGATTTTTTTCATTTTAAGAAGTGCAATGAATTATCATCTATTTTTCCATTAGCTTTAAGTGGCTGATTTGTGATAGTTAAGTATTTTTCATATTTTAAATTTTGTACAATTTTTAAATATTGTTGTCTATTTAATTTATTTATTTGGAGCAAGAGATAGAGGTAGGTAGAGAGAAAGAGAGAGAAAAGAGTGATAATGGGTGCTCCAGGGCCATCAGTCACTGCAAACAAACTCCAAATGCATGTGCTACCTTGTGCATCTGGCTTACATGGGTACTGGGGTATTGAACCTTGGTCCTTTGGAATGCAGGCAAGCACCTTAACTATTAAGCCATGTCTCCAGCCCAATTTCTGTTAAAAATAGAATAGTCATGCTTGGACTATAGTAAACATAACTATACTGAAGAAAGTTACACAGAAATATTGTTTAGCATTTTGTCAGGAAAACATAAGCAGACTTATAAAGTAGGCAGGTCATTCCTAGCATCCTTTTATTTGACCTTTCTCTAGTAACTTTATTTCACTGATCTCTGTTCTATGTATCAGTTTATCACATTGTTTTCTTGTCTGTCACTTGTCCTTCCAATCAGGTGATCATTCCCAGTGGTAGTTTGGATTCCATTAATATTGTATAAAAATCCATCTTTCAACCCAGTGGTTTACAACTATATAAACCAGGAATTAGAAGGAAATATAAGCTGAGAATTTCTTGTTTAGGGCCCTGAGTCACATTCTGTAATTTCCAAAACCCGAAAGGGAAACAAATGGTTTATTGTTAGCCAGGCATGATGGTACACACCTGCATTTCCAGAACTGTGGAGGTGGAGGCAGGCAAAAGGTCAGGAGTTCAGGTCTGGCTTCATCAACATAGAGATTTTAAGGCAAACCTGATCTATATGAGAAGCTTTCTCAAGAAATAAGTAAATAAATAAACAGCAAAGTTGATTCTTTGGACTAAAAACTAGTTCTAATTAGTTGATATTTGGGGAAGAATTTAGCAATGTCATGCACATTAGACTGGCATAAATAACAAATGGTTTATATATTATTTCTTCTTATATATTATTAAAAGGGAAATATATTTCAACATTTGAACTAGTTTTAATGTTTACTGGCAGAGTTTAAGACACCAATTAATGTGTTTTAATATGCTAGAAAGATTTGGGCTAGTGGACTTCCAAGTTTCTTTAAACAATTCAGAAGTAAGCATCATTCTGCATGCTCTTAAGATAAATCTTTTTTTTTTTTTTTTTTTTTTGGTTTTTCGAGATAGGGTCTCACTCTAGCTCAAGCTGACCTGGAATTCACTATGGAGTCTCAGGGTGGCCTCGAACTCACGGCGATCCTCCTACCTCTGCCTCCCAAGTGCTGGGATTAAAGGCGTGCGCCACCACGCCCGGCTGGCTCTTTTTTCTTTTATAGAGAGAGAGCGAAGGAGAGAGAATTGGCCAGGGCCTCAGGGACTGCAATCAAATTCCAGGTGCTTGTGCTACCTACTGGTCATGTGCAAAGCTGCTTTTGCCTCACATTTGTGCATTTGGCTTAAGTGGGATCTGGAGTGTAAAACATGGGTCCTTAGGCTTCACAGGAAAGTGCCTTAACTGCTAAGCCATCTGTCCAATCTTTAAAATAAATCGTAGTCACATGTAAATTGTGAAATCTTATGCAAATAGATATTCACTCAACATTAAAGAATAAGAATTGAGAAAAACAATTAGCTTGCTAAGTACCTTACTTTTTTTTTTTCTAATCTTCTGCTTGGACATTCATAAAATGTACAAGTTCCCCAAATTAATTGGTTAGTTTCTCCCCTAAATAATATAATTGTTGTTTTAATGAAGAACAGGGAAAGTTGTCAGAAGTAGAGATAATTTCTAGATTATTCCTGAGTAAGAACTTGATATTAGTTGCTTATGTTGTCACAAGTGCAAGAAAAATCAGAAAAATTCTGATATAAGCATGGTATTTTTTTAGAAAAATTGACAAGGTAGTAAGCGAAACAGCACAGTTTTAAACTTAACTGATAAAAATAAAATTGCAGGGCTGGAGAGACGACTTAGTGGTTAAGTGCTTGCCTGTGAAGCCTAAGGACCCCGGTTCGAGGCACGATTCCCCAGGACCCACGTTAGCAGGATGCACAAGGGGAGCATGCGTCTGGAGTTTGTTTGCAGAGGCTGGAGTCCCTAGGGTGCCCATTCTCTCTCGCTGTCTCTCTCTCTCTATCTGCCTCTTTCTCTCTCTGTCTGTCACTGTCAAATAAATAACAAAAAAAAATTTTTTAGATAAAATTGCATAAAATTACAATATGAAATGCAATTTGTTTACTTAATTGTAGTGCTTAGTTTTATCTTTTTCCAACTACAAGTATATAAATTATAAAATAATATCTATTGTTAAAATGACTAGATGTTAATGTGATAAGTAACTTGTGTATAATTTATAGGTGTGAATATGCATACTACTAGAATTATTATATGAACATAATAAACAATATATGTCACCTGTTTTATATACTTAATTCACATGACAGTCTATAAATAAAACATTTCATATAATCATGTGAGAGGTGTTATCTTTAGAAATATCTTTGAAGTAGATAAATGGAATTATGGTAATAGAAAACAATCTAGTTTTATTAAGCAGTCTATCTTATGTTATAACACATGGTATTAAAATACAAATAGATAAAATAAGTCCTGGAGGTCGAATAACACAAGGGCTTGACTGACAGCCACCAATTTCACCAATTCTCAGCCATAAGGTGGTTTCTTTCCGTGTTTCAAATAAAATGGGATTGGATATTTACAGCTCATGTAACATGTGAATATACTTTAGGCAAATCAATTGTGAAGAAATTTCTCAACTGCTTCTTGATTTAATTTTTGATATATAAGTACTGATCTGAGTCTGAATACATTCCTGTCTGTAGATAAATCCTTGAACCCAGTAACCAGGAGACAAGATGGACACTTTGAAGTGCTAGACAAAGAAACTTAACTGAAGGAATTTCTCCCATTTCCTTTCCTTTTTCTTTTTGTCATGTAATTTTGAACTGATTTGAAATCCCCTGAAATGTTAAATTCTACTAAGAGTTCAAAAGGATATAAACTCCCCAACCTCACAGAAGTATGATATGTAGCACTTTACCCCTTTCTTAAGAATTTTGATTTGTGTCTTCTATAGTTCTTGTAGTCTTTGTATACCCACGGAAATTTTATTTGTAGGAGGGTTTTAATTTCATACATTAAGGCACATGTACAAATAAAAAATGAAAGATAAGGGTCAACTAAAAAGGCAGGCAAGAGCATCCTTTTCTGACAGAGTCTCATGTACTTCAGGCTAACCTTAATCTTCTATTTAGCCAAGGATGACCTTGAAATTCTGATTTTCCTGCATCTACTTTCAACTGCTGGCATTGCAGACATGTACCACTTATCTTGTTTTATGTAGTGTTGTGGACTGAACTCAGGCTTTGTGCAATGCAAACAAGTACTCTACCAACCAGGCTACATCCCCAACCCCAAATTTTATCTTTTGCTTTTAATGAAAATAATAATATGAATTCTCTTATTCAGTACTATAATGCAACTTACATGCAAGGCTCTAGGATTTCTAACACTAAATAATCTTATCATCTTAAGCCTGTTCTATATGAACTTTAAAGGCAATATAGTTAGAAGAGAAAGAGTCAATAACGTTACCTATGTATAACTGAGAGATTTGTTGAATATTACAATATGAAGGTACTGAGTATATGACTAGAAAATAGTCATCAATGATTAAGTGGTTAATTGTGGTAACTGTTTTAAGAATACATAGAGTACTTTACAGTTTATGAAATGGCTTCAGACTGTTGTTTAATTGAGAAATATTTGATAATTTTTAAGGTACTTTTGGGTTGTATTTGGTACCCACTTCTAATTATAGAACTTTGGAGGCAAAGGAAAGAAAATGGTGAGTTTGAGGGCACTCTGGACTTCACAGTAAGTTCCAGATCAGCCTGACCTGCACAGTGAGACTGTCTCAAAAAATCAAAATAAAATGTATCTCTAAAACTAAAGCTAGACAGACAATTTTAGAAAACTATACTTCATTATCAGAAACATGTATGTATACTTCAGTTCTCATCAGAGAGGTAAGTGTTTGGAACTGATGCCCTGGCAAAAGAAGGAAAAGGAAAGACCACAAAGAGACAGCTTCAAAGGAACAAGCCAAAGCAGTGATTCATATATAATTAATGCTCATGTATTTAGTGTGTTGAAGCTTTTATTAGCTCAGGATGCATTTTTATTAAGTGAGGCATAAGAGAGTAAAGAAGATAAAATTCATTCAGTTGGGTGAGAGAATTGAAAATATGCTTTAGACCCTGATTACTAGATGATCCTATTTGCTTACAACTTTCAGCTTCATTCTACCTCCTTAAATATATCTATATATATACATTCTCATCTATTCTAACACTCAGACTTAGCATGGTGTTATGTCTGGTTCTCAAGAATACCACACAAACCTGCTATAGTGCCTCAAAGCCTCTCAATTTCTTCCTCTGTTACTACTGAATTTCTCATTTCTAAGGCAGACCTAACTTTTCCTCTACTTCCCCTATCTCCTTAAGGAATTTCTGTACTAATTATCTAGATCCATATGTGTCCAATATCTTCCCTTTAGATATTTATCCCTGAGGAAGCTTACAGATTGTCAATCTACTGTGCTATTTCTCTCTTTTCTTGCACCATAGCACCATATATATATATATATATATATATATATATATATATATATATCCTGTTAACTTCTCACCCCAGTTTACACTCACTTTGTAATCCTTTAAATCTTGTATACTAACATTATCATACACAATTTTGTGACTTTAAAGTTATATTGTTTAGAACATACATGTGTGTGTCAGGTAACAATGGTGCTCAAATCATTAAGGAGAAAGTAATTTATCAGAAGAGTGTTGGATCATGTAAAATAGCTGTGGGAGATAAAACATAATTTAAAAATTCAGAAGAAAGACTATTAGAATTCAATAACAAAAATACATAACTTAATTTTTAAAATAGGCACAGAATCTTCAAAGTCTTTGTCCAAAGAATATATGTGAATGACTAAGAATTTTAGTAGGTGCTCAATATCATTGTAATCAGAAAGATCAGATAAATGCACAAAGGGACCACATAATACTGATTAGGATAGCATGGCTACTATTAAATGACACATAGGTATGGAAATGGCATAAGTATGGAAAGATCTCAGTACTTCTACATGGTTAGGGAGAATGTAAAATGTTGTGGGTACTTTGAAAAACAGTTTGACAGTTTCTTGAAATGTTATTAACCTAAGTGTTCATTGGTTAAGTAAAGTAAAGAAGTATCAGGTCACAATTTAGCCTGAAGAAAAAGAAGGAAATGTTATTATTTACTACAATATGGATAAAAATGAAGGATATATTAAGTGAAATATGGTAGGAAGGAAAATTTAAAAAAAAATATGTAGGATATCCCTTATATGTTAACAAAATGACACAGAAGCAGAGCATAAGAGTATCAGAGCATAAGATGATTGCTGCAGGGCTGGGGAATGGCAGGAGGTATGTATATGTAATGTTGGCTATAGGCTACAAAGATTCAGTTTTAACAAAATGAAAAGTTATACAATCTATACTATATGGTGAGCAACATTATTTACGTGTACTTTAAAATTACTAAGAGATTATACTTTAAATATTATCACCACAAAAGTGTGTGACATGATTTCCAGTCAAGATGGCATCAACCTAAACACTCCTCACATTGTGGAGAAGGAAAGGCAAGATCTTTGGTGTTTTAGGGGTTTGTAGATCCTAGTAGACATCCAGTAGGTGGGCATGGGGGAGAAAAATAGGTAATCCACTGATTTCCACTTTCTTGGGTAGCCCACAAGTCCCCCAATTGCCTCAAGCAGCCATCCTGAAATCCCAGCCATAGTCCCAGCCACTGTCCCAGAAAGTCCTAAAAGCAGAAACAACTCCTGAAAGGAGAAACAACACATTACATAGTAAGGTATCTGCACCAAAATTCCTCAGTGGAAACCTTGAAAGACAGAAGGGCCTGGAATGGAACACTGCAGAGTCTAAGAACTTATGCTTTCCAACCCAAACTACTATACCCAGCAAAACTATCCCTCATAATAGATGGTGAAAGAAAAACTTTCCATGATAAAAGTCAGCTTTACAACTATATGAACACAAAACCACAACTACAGAGAGTACTTCAGGGCATTCTCCACACAGAAAAGTTACATAAACAATCTCACTTGCCTACAAGAAGCAGATCACAATAACCAAACTCAGAGAAGGCCCCCCAAAATTATAAGGTCCAAGAAAACACCAAACAGCATAAATCACCACAATATGGCAGGGATTAAATGAAACCTCACAGTTATTACCCTAAGCATTAATAGCTTTAATTCAGCCATCTAAAGATATAAGCTAACAGAGTGGATCAGAAAATTAGACTAAAAAAAAGACTTCCTGAACAAAACTCCAGTAGCTCAGGAAATTAAACAATCACTCAACTGTTGGAGCTGAAAGTTTTTTCACAGACAAACATACAATAAATAGAGTCAATAGATTACAGAATAGGTGAAAAATTTTTTTGGACTATACAACTGACAGAGGCCTAATTTCCAGAACCAACAAAGAATTCAAAACCTAAGCAATAAAAAATCAAAACACTCACTCAAAAAATGAGGCAGAGAACTGAACAGGGAGTTCTCAGAGGAAGAAACACAAATGGAAAACACACACTTAAGAAAAAGTTTGCCATTCCTAACCTTCAGGGAAATGCAAATTAAGACAACTATGATACTCTACCTTACCACAGTAAAGACAGCAAACATTTAAAAAAATCAAATGAAAACAAGTGCTGGTGAGGATGTGGAGAAATAGGAGCCCTCATTCACTGTTGGTGGGAATTTAAGCTGGTACAAACACTACGGAAAGCAATATGGGGATTCCTAAAATAGTTGACTGTAAAATTACAAACAGACCCCGTTATTCACTTACGCTAAAAGCTCTGTACCTCAGTTCAGTGACATTTGCTTGTCCATCATTAGATGAATGAATAACCAAGATGTGGTATATTTACATGATGGAATTCTACACAGCAGTAAGGAAAAATGACACAATGAAATTTGAAGAACAATGGTCAAACTTGGAGTAGATCATTCTTAGTGAACTCACGCAATCACAGAAGGACAATTGTTGCATGGTCTCACTCATCTGTGGCTCCTAACCTGGGTCTGCCTGAGATGATGACATACCTAATAGGCATCTTGAGGACTGGACAATAGGGAGGGTGTAGTGGGAGAGGAGGATAAAGATGGGAGGGGGGACACAAAACTGGACTCAAATGGGACTGGTACATAATTCCTATATCCTGAAAGACAGAATAAAAATTTGAACTTTAATCAGATCCTTAGTGGGAACACCTGATCAAAGGGCCCTGGAGAAGGTATGATGAAGACTAACCTCAATTTTTTTCTGTCTCTTTCTCTCTTTCTCTCTCTCGGTCTTCTCTCTTCTCTCTTTCTGTTTTATCTTACCTTTTTGTTCCTTCTTTTCCATTAGCTATGGCCTATAACCCTCAGTACCAGGATGAAGTTAACATCCACAGTGAGTTGTTGATCAGAGAGATCTGCAAGGTTTCACAAAAGATGACAGACTTCTGTAAGAGCACTTAATACCCACCAAAGGTTAATGGTAAGACCCTACTGCCAAAGACACCATATGATGTTGATACAGAACATGAAGAGACATGGCTGGAATCTGGATGAGAGTCAGTCCCCAGACAGTTGGCTTGTCTAGTGCTAGAAGGTGTTACATGAGTGACTTGGGGAACATGGCCAACATTTGTCCAAGCAACTCATGGTCTATGCTACTCAGCAGCAAACAAACAGATGTGATGCTCACCCAAGTGCAATGGTGACACACAGCCATGGTGTGTAACCAACTGTTCTTGAATTGGCTAACAGGCCCACTCAGTGGAATGACACCCATAGCTGGAACTGGGAAACAAGTCAGAACCATATCCAAAAAACAAGTTTGCTCCCCAATATCAAGCTCCTACCAACCTTGGGCTACACGAGGGCCTACATCTATTAAATTCTCTCTAAAATAATAATAGTTATCCCATTTATCTGGTACTGACTTCACTTTCTGTTGGAGAATCTGCTTCTCTTTTTTCAGATGTACACAGAACCTGAGGAAAGAATCAGCACATTGTAACTCTCCAGCACCCCAGCTGAAACCATAGAGTAATTTGGGAAGTGAGCAAAAGTGCTTCTTTCTTGGTGAACCTGGTACCAACACACAAAGGTGAAGGAAATTGACACAGAGAGCACTCAACTGCTACCAATCCAGAGATCCAAAGATCCAGTGGCTCCCAAGACCTCATCACTGAAGTAGACCTAAAATGAACCCAATATGGCTCAGGGAAATTTGTGGAAGAGGGGCAGAAAGATTTTTAGAGCCAAAATTTGTGACATTATGCACAGAGACATTTCCTCTTCCCCATAACTGATGGCTACCCCCACAATGCATGAACCACATTCCCTAATGAGGAGGGTCCTTTCAGAGGGGGTTGGGCAGGGAGGAGGATAACAATGGTACCAATATGTGCTGTTTACACAGTGTGTATGTACATAACAAATAAAAAAATAAATTTAAGAAATGTGCATGACATGGCAGATATTTAAGTAAGCTTGATTTAATCCTCATAGATGCATCTATTGATCTATCATCTATCATCTATCTATCTATCTATCTATGTATATGTATATATATTGTTGTTGTTGTATACCATAAAACATATTTTGTCAACCATACTTCAATAAAGCTGAACAGGAAAACACCTGTTAAAAATTCCATATGTAGCTACTATATGTACAGCAATTCTAGTTCTGTACAATGAGGAGTAAGAAGTCTAAGCATGTGTTCATAGCACATGCACATAGCAGCATTAATTATAATAATCAAAATATTGAAGCAAATGAAAGGTCCATTAACTTTGAAACCACACATAAAATATTAATCACAAACAAAAGACCTTATAATATGTTATGCCACTTATATGGTTTTCAAGAATGGGAAAATTTGGAGACTTCTGGTTAAGATGGCAGCATAGGTACCACACCAAAGCAGCCTTGGGCGGGGGGGGGGGAGCCAAAAAAATCCCAGCAAAATACAAACTTTTACTAAAAAGTGAAGTGTGTAGATATTGAAACAGCAGCGGAGAAGTAGGAGAGATCAAGAGCATCCAGAGCATGCTCGGGCTGGCAGAAGGTACTCCGAGGAGGCGAGAGCCTCAGCGGCGGTGGTGGAAGCATGGCAGCCAGCCACCAGGCTCATCTTAAGTGGCAGGAAAAGCAAGGTGAGGGGATTTTCCACTCACACCAGAGCTCTCCGCAAACTCAAGAAATGTGAAGGGAGAACGGCAGTGAACAATGGAAGAGCAAATCACAAGGTAGAAGAACGTTTGGAACAGTGGGCGAACTAGAGCAGCATTGGCTCCCTCCCCTCCCCCACCGCCAATGCCCAGCCCTCAGGAACAGAGCAGCAGTCCAGGGACTGGGCCATGCCTACTTGGACTGACAGAGCACCAAAGAGGGACCCAATTAAGAGCGCTGCTGAGACCAAATTCATCCCCAAAGCTAACTGAAAAACCCAATCATTAAATAATTTTGCATCCAAGATGCAAAAATATATACATTACAACACAAGAAACACCAAAAATCAAGACAATATAAATCCACCAAGAAGTATTAATGCATCAGAAATGACCTCCAGTGAGAATGAGTTAGATGAAATGCCTGAGAAAGATTTCAAAAGAATGATAATAACATATGTTCAAAACACTCAAAGAAGAAATCAGAGGAAGCAAAGAAGACACAGGACACCAATTAATTGAAATAAAGAGGTCAATACAAGACATAAATAAGGAAATAGAAATAATAAAGAAAACCAGTTAGAATTACTAGCAATAAAGAACACAGTCAATGAAATAAAAAACTCTGTAGAAAATCTCACCAGTAGAATGGTTGAAGGAGAGGACAGGATATCTAAGCTAGAAGACCACGTGGCAGATCTAATACAGTCCAAGAAAGAGAAAGACAAACTAATAGAAAAGCATGAGTGGGAATTTCAAGATATTTGGGACCCTATGAAAAGATCAAACATAAAAATTCATGGCATAGTAGAAGGAGAAGAATTTCACTCCAAAGGCATAGTTGGCATCTTCAACAAAGTCATAGAAGAAAACATCCCCCAAATTGTGAAAAGGTGCCAATGCAGATACAGGAAACCTTTAGAACACCAGCCAGACAAAACCTGGAAAGAACCTCTCCTCACCATATTATAATCAAACTACCAGACATACAAACCAAAGAAAAAATATTGGAAGCAGTCAGAGAGAAAAATCAAGTTATCTACAAAGGCAAGCCTATCAGGATTACAGCAGATTACTCAACACAAACTTTAAAAGCCAGAAGGGTGTGGAGTGATGAAAGATTCCAAGTGCTGAAAGATAACAACTATCAACCAAGGTTACTTTATCCTGCAAAGCTATCCATTCAAATAGATGGAGAAATAAGGACATTCCATGAGAAAGGCAGGCTAAAGGACTATTTGAAAACAAAACCAGCTCTACAGAAAATACTTGAAAGAATCCTCCATGCTAAGAAAAAGAAAAGCACACATATAAGGAACCTGGAAAAAACAAACAGTACTGAAACACTAGAACACAAAAGAGAGCAAAGGTAAAACCGGAAGAACTACAAAAAAATGGCAAAAATGAATACAGACCATTCAATAATATCTCTTAATATCAATGGCCTCAATGCCCCAACCAAAAGACATAGGTTTGCAGAATGGGTTAAAAAGCAGGATCCTTCAATATGTTGCCTCCAAGAAACCCACCTTTCTACCAAGGATGCACATTATCTTAGGGTGAAAGATTGAAAAATAGTGTTTCAAGCAAATGGGCCTAGATAACAAGCAGGGGTTTTCCTCATATGTGGATCCTAGCTACACATGATTGGACCTCTGTGTGAGAAGGAAAAAACTCAGTAGCAGAGGCCAGTAAGTTAAAAAGGGAAGAGAAAGGAAGGGAGGAGGGTACTCAATAGGTTGATATTGTATATATGTAAGTAGAAGCATAGATTGATGGGGTGAAAAGGCCCAAAGTAAGGTCAGGGGAAGAGACTGAGTGGAGGAAAGGTGGAGGGAGGGCTAATCAATAACTAAGAGGATGCAAATAAATCATATGGAATCCTCCAGTTTTAGACAATGGAATACTCAGGATCCAAAGATCGTTGATAGAAAATTTTCAGTGCCAGGGATGGGATACCTCCAATGAGTTGTTGGCCAGGGAGGTCCCTGATGCCCCCAAAACATTATAAGCCATTGCCAAAGCACTTGGTTTCCCACCAGGAATAGATGGTAAGACCCTATTGCTGAAGACTCCACATACATGGGTGGCAAGGCCACTGAGAAATTCTGCTGGACTGAGTTGATAACCTCCTCATGTACACCAGCTGAGAGAAAGCTGGAAGAAGTCATTCTACATTTAGTTCAATGGGAGAGAGATATCACCAGTGAAGATACTCAACAGTGGACACTGCAAGCCTAATAATTGTCCAGCCAGGCCAAATGAGCCAACGGGTGCAATAGTGGTATGTCTGTCATGGTGGAAACCAACTTCCCTACAATTGGACTGTAGGCCCGCACCACGGGGAGGGGGGGATACATCCCTGATACTGCAAACTTAAAACAGGGGTAGTCATGAGCCCTAGGAGTGTAACATCTGCTGATGTTTGGAAAAAGGTATATATTATGCTTATCAAACTGCCCAGTAAGCACTTTTCTTAATATTTATACCTTTATATTAATGCTACTCTCACTTTGGGGAGAGAATCTTCTCTTTTCAGATGGCAGTAACCTTGGGATGACTCAGAATGTATCACAGTGCTGGAAAAAAGTGACTAGAGTACTGAGGAACATCTCAATCACACCTTCCAAGGCTCGGGGTCTAATTCAGAAGAGGTGGCAGAAAGAATATACGAGCCAAAGGAAGGGTAGGACTCCTTACAACGTCCTGTCCTCCAGACATAAAATGGCCTGGATATCCATGACCTCATGGTGCCTGACACTACCTACACAAGAGCATCATAAGAGAAGGAAAAGATCGTGATATCAAAATGAAAGAGAGACTGATGAGACGGGGAAGGGATATGATGGAGAATAGAATTTCATAGGGAAAGTGGGGGAGAGAGGGTAGCACCATGGGATATTTTTTATAATCATGGAAAATGTTAATAAAAATTAAGAAAAAAAAAGAAAGATAAGGAAGGGCACTTTATATTGATTAAGGGCACCCTCCAACTGGAGGACATTACAATCCTAAGCATATATCCATCTAACATGGGGGCCCCCAAATTCATCAAACAAACGCTATTAGAACTAAGGTCCCAGATAACACCAAACACAGTGGTAGTGGGTGACTTCAACACCACACTCTCATCAATTGACAGGTCACCCAGGAAAAAATTAAAAAAGAGGCATTTGCAATAAATGAGATCATAGAAGCAATGGACTTAACAGATATATACAGGACATTGCATCCAAATGCTGCAGAATATACATTCTTTTCAGCAGCACATGGAACATTCTCTAAAATAGACCATATATTAGGACACAAAGCAAATTTTAACAAATACAGGAAAATTGAAATAATTCCTTCCATTCTATCTGATAACAATGGAATACAAATCAATACCAGGAAAGGTTATAGAGCATACACAAAATCATGGAAATTAAACAACACATTACTAAATGATGAATGGGTCAATGAAGAAACCAAGAGGGAAATTAAAAATTTATAGAGTCAAATGATAATGAGAACACAACATACCAAAATCTCTGGGACACAATGAAGGCAGTCCTAAGTGGTAAATCTACAGCTTTGAGGGCCTATATTAAGAAATTAGAAAGGTCACAAGTAAATGACCTAATGCTTGACCTTAAAGCCTTAGAAAAAGAAGAACAAGGCAAACCCAAAATGAGCAGATGGGAAGAAATAATAAAGATTGGGGCAGAAATTAATGAAATAGAAACTAAAAACACAATCCAAAGAATCAATGAAACAAAGAGTTGATTCTTTGAAAGGATAAACAGGATTGATAAACCCTTAACAAATCTGACTAAAAGAAAGACAGAAGAGACACAAATTAATAAAATTAGAGATGAAAAATGCCAGAGAAATTAAAAAAATCATAGGGACATACCTTAAAATCATATACTCCACAAAGTATGAAAATCTGAAAGAAATGGATGACTTCCTTCATTTATATGACCTACCTAAATTAAATCAAGATGAGATTAATCACTTAAGTAGACTTATAACAAGCAAGAAGATCCGAAGAGTTATCAAAAATCTCCCAACTGAAAAAAGCCCAGGCCCAGATGGATTCACTGCTGAATTTTACCAGACCTTCAGGGAAGAGCTAACACCATTGCTTCTTAAGATTTTCCATAAAACAGAAAAAGAAGAAATCCTACCAAACTCCTTCTATGAAGCCAGCATCACCCTGATACCAAAACCAGGCAAAGATAGAACAAAAAAAGAAAATTACAGACCAGTCTCCCTCATCAACATAGATGCAAAAATTCTCAACAAAATATTGTCAAACAGAATACAAGATAAATCAGAAAGATCATTCACCCTGACCAAGTAGCCTTTATCCCAGATATGCAAGGATGGTTCAATATATGCAAATCTATAAATGTAATACATTATATAAATAGATTGCAGGACAAAAATCATATGGTCATCTTATTAGATGCAGAGAAAGCATTTGACAAAATCCAACATCCCTTCATGATAAAAGTCCCACAGAGACTGGGAATAGAAGGAACATATCTCAATATAATAAAGGCCATTTATGACAAGCCTACAGCCAATACATTACTAAATGGGGAAAAACTGGAAGCTTTTCCACTAAAATCAGGAACAAGACAAGGGTGTCCACTGTCCCTACTTTTATTTAATATAGTGCTGGAAGTCCTAGTCATATCAATGAGGCAAGAGACACACATAAAAGAGATACAAATTGGAAAGGAAAAGATCAAGTTATCATTATTTGCAGATGATATGATTCTATACATAAAGTACCCTAAAGACTGTACCAGCAAACTGTTAGAGCTGATAAAAACCTACAGCCATGTAGCAGGATACAAAATAAATACACAGAAATCAGTAGCATTCCTATATCCTAACAACAAACACACAGATAATGAAATCAGAGAATCACTCCCATTCAAAATTGCATCAAAGCAAATAACGTACCTTGGAATAAACCTAACCAAGGAAGTAAAGGATCTCTACAATGAAAACTTTAAAACACTCAAGTGAGAAATTGCAGAAGACACTATGATGTGTTAAATCATTCCTTGTTCCTGGACTGGAAGAATCAATATTGTGAAAATGTTACCAAAAGCAATCTACACATTTAATGCAGTCCCCATCAAAATTCAAAAGGCATTGTTCATGGAAATAGAAAAAGCAATCCAAACATTCATTTGGAATCACAAAAAAATCTTGAATATCTAAAATAATACTGAGCAACAAAAATAAGGCTGGTGGTATCACCATACCAGATTTTAACCTGTACTACAGAGCCATAGTAACAAAAACTGTATGGTACTGGCACAAAAGCAGACTTGTAGATCAATGGAACAGAATAGAGGACCCAGATGCAAATCCAGGTAGCTATAGCCACCTGATATTCAATAAAAATGCCAAAAATACTCATTGAAGAAAAGACAGCCTCTTCAACAAATGGTGTTGGGAAAACTGGATATGTATCTGTAGAAGGATGAAAATAGATTCATCTCTCTCTCCATGTACAAGAATTAAGTCCAAATGGATTAAAGACCTTAACATCAGACCACAATCTCTGAAACTGCTAGAGGAAAAAGTAAGGGAAACCCTTCAACATATTGGTCTTGGCAAAGACTTTCTGAATACAACCCCAATTGCTCAGGCCATAAAACCACAGAATAACCACTGGGACCTCATGAAATTACAAAGATTTTGTACTGCAAAGCACATTCTGAATAAAGCAATGAGGCAAAATGTAGAATGGGAAAAAATCTTTGCCAGCAATACATCTGATAGACGATTAATATCTAGGATATACAAAGAACTCAAAAAGTTAAATAATAAGACTTAATACAAGCCAATTACAAAATGGGCTATGGAGCAAAATAGAGAGTTCTCAAAAGAATAAATACAGATGGTGTATAAGCATCTAAAAAAATGTTCTACATCCCTAGTCATCAGGGAAATGCAGATTAAAACTACTTTGAGATTCCATCTCACTCCTGTCAGATTGGCTACCATAAAAAAAACAAATGATCATAAATGCTGGTGGGGATGTGGAAAAAGAGGAACCCTTCTACACTGATGGTGCCAATGCAATCTGGTCCAGCCATTCTGGAAATCAGTGTGGAGGTTCCTAAAGGAGCTAAAGATTGATTTACGATATGACCCTGGTATAGCACTCCTTGGCATATATCCTAAGGACTCATCTCATTTCCTTAGAAGTACGTGCTCAACCATGTTTATTGCTGCTCAATTTCTAATAGCTGGGAATTGGAACCAACCTAGATGCCCCTCAACTGATGAGTGGATAAGGATGATATGGCGCATTTATAAAATTGAGTTCTACTCAGTGGTAAAGAAAAATGAAGTTATGAAAATTTCAGAAAAATGGATGGATCTGGAAAGGATTATACTAAGTGAGGTAACCCAGGCCCAGAAAGCCAAGTGCCGCATGTTCTCTCTCATATGTAGATCCTAGCTACAGATGATTGGGCTCAGTAGCAGAGGCCAGTAAGCTAAAAAAGAGATACAAAGGGAAGAGAAGGGAAGGGAGGAGGGTACTTAATAGGTTGGTATTGTATATACGTAAGTAGAAGAATAGATTAACGGGGGAGAAAAGGCCCAAAGTGAGGTCAGGGGAGGAGATTGAGTAGAGGAAACGTGGAGGGAGAGCTAATCAAAATCTAAGAGGATATAAATAAATCATGTGGAATCCTCCAGTTGTGGACAATGGAACACTCAGGAGCCATAGGTCATTGCTAGAAAATTTTCATTGCCAGGGACGGGATACCTTCCAGTGGGTTGTTGGCCAGGGAGGTCCCTGATGCCCCCAAAACATTATAGGCCATTGCCGAGGCCCTTGGTTTCCCACCAGAAAATGATGGAAGACCCTATTGCTGAGGACTCTACATTTATGCACTGCAAGGTCACTGAGAAATCCTGCTGGAACGGAGCTGATATCCTCTTCCATGTAGATCAGCTGACAGAAAGCTGGAAGAAGCCATTATACATGCAGTTCAATGGGAGAATGAGATACCACCAGTGAAGACACTCAACAGTGCACACTGCAAGCTTTATAATTGGCCAGCAAAGCCAAATGAGCCAATAGGTGCAATAGTGGCACGTCCATCATGGTGGAAACCAACTCCCCTCCAATTGGGCTGGGGGCCCACTCCATGGGTAGGAATACATCCCTGATACTGAAAACTTAAAACAGGGGTAGTCATGAGCCCTAGGGGTATAACATCTGCTGATGTCTGGGTAAGTATATATACTATGCTTATCAAAGTTCCCAGTAAGCACGTCTCTTTATATTCATACCCTTATATTAATGCTACTCTCACTTTGGTTAGAGAATCTTCTCTTTTCTGATGGCAGTGACCTTGGGATGACTCAGAAGGTATCATAGTGCTGGAAAGAAGTGACTAGAGTACCGAGTAACATCTCGATCACAACTTCCAAGGCTCGGGGTCTAATGTGGAAGAGGTGGCAGAAAGAATGTGAGAGCCAAAGGAAGGGTAGGACTCCTTACAATGTGCTCCCTGCAGACATAAATTGGCTTCGATATCCATGACTTCATAGTGCCTGACACTACCTACATAAGACCATCGTAAGAGGAGGGAAAGATCATGACATCAAAATGGAAGAGAGACTGATTGAGATGGGAAGGGGATATGATGGAGAATGGAATTTCAAAGGGGGAAGGGGGGGAGGGAGGGTATTACCATGGGATTTTTTTATAATAATGGAAAATGTTTCAAAAAATTGAGAAAAAAATAAAATTAAAAAAAAAAAGTAAACAAAAAGAAGAAAAAAAAAAAAACAGAGAATCGTCTTCCAACCACAAAGGAAAAGAAAAGAAAGGAAAAGAAAAGAAAAGAAAGGAAAAGAAAAGAAAAGAAAAGAAAGTAGTCAATAAGAAAAAAAGGATGTGATATTTGTATGTATATAAGGCACTGAATTTGGTTCTTGCTGGTTATATTAATGAAAATAATTCTGGATTTAGAAAATAAAAGGTATGTGAGGTATCTTCGGTAGATTCAGGTTAGGTGCTGTAGATGAGTGAGACTATGTGGCGATTTTTTTTCTGTGATTGGGTAAGTTCACTGAGAATGATTTGTTCCAGGTTCAACCATTTTTCCTCAAATTTCATTGTGTCATTTTTTCTTACTGCTGTATAGAATTCCATTGTGCAAGCATCTCCTAGCCTAGACACTAGGATGTAAGGGGAGGTAGAGGAGGGCATCAAAGGGGTGGGAAACACAAATCTAGACCCAAATGGCAATGGTACCATAATCTTCTACTTACTGAAAGACAGACCAAATGGCTGATCCTTCACCAGGCCCTTACAGGAAACACCTGAACCACAAGACACTGGAGAGGGTAAGATTAAGACTAACCTTAATCTCCTACATCTTCCCTCCCTCACTTCCCCTCTCCCTGTCTCTCTCTCTCTTATCCCTAACTCTTGTATATTAGTTATCTTTTTCCTCATTTTCTTAGTGGGCACTGACCTGTAACTCCCAGATCCAGCATGGGGCTATCATCCACAATGAGCTTTTGATCAGAGAGACCTACAAGGTTTCCTAAAAGACAGACAGATTTCTGTCAGAGTACTTGATGACCCACCAAAGGTTAGTGGTAAGACCCTACTGCTGAAGATACCTTATGTGATTGACATGCAAATTAGAATGGCATGGCTGGAAGTTGGAAGACAGTCAGTCCCCAGACAGTCAGCACGTCTAGTGCCAGAAGGTGCTACATGGGCGACTGGGGGAAATTGACCAATATCTATCAAAGCAACGCATGGTCTAACCTACTAAGCAGCAAATAACTTGTTGTGATGCCTACACAAGTGCAGTGGTGGCACACAGCCATGCTGGGAAACCAACTGCTCTCAATTTGGCTAACTGATCCCCTCACTGGTATGGGACCCATAGCTGGAGCTGGGAAACAAGTCAGAACCAGATCCAAACATAAGCCCACTCTCCAATATCAAGCTACCATCAATTGTGGGCTACAAGAGGGCCTACACCTATTAAATTCTCTATTAAAAAAAAAGTAAGGGTTATCTCATTTGTCCTGGTGCTAACTTACTCTCCGTTGGAGAATCTGCTTCTCTTTTTCAGATAGATGTAGATCCTAAGGAGAGAGCCACCCCATCATAACTCAAAAGGGCCCCGGCTGAAACTAAGAAAAATTGGAGGAACAAGTAAGGGGGCTGTTTTCCTGATGAACCAGATACCAGCACAAGGGGGAAGGAGATCAGCACGGAGAAAAATCAACTCCTACCAAATCAGAGAGCCAGAACCTCAGAGGCCCCCAACACCTCATCACTGAAGCAGACCAAAAATGAACCCAACATGGCTCAGGGAAATTTTGCGGAAGAGGGGGCGGAAAGAATGTCACAGTCACATGTTGGGTCATGATATGCAGAGACATTTAGCTTACCCATAACTGTGGGCTAACTCCACAATGCATGACCCGTATACCTCAACAAGGAGGGGCCAAGGGGAGGGGGTAGGTCACGGATGAGCCTAATAGTGGTACCAAACTGACTGTATTTGCTGAATACAGAACTGACTAATAAAAAAAAATAAAAAATAAAAAAGATACCTCAAAAAAAAAACAAAAAAAGAAAAGAAAAGAAAAGAAAAGGGCCAGTATAAATCAAAACAGTGACATCAATGAAGGACTGGAGAAGTGAACAGTGTTGTTTGGCACTTTAAATAATTAGCGTATAATGAGTGAGGACTCACAATATTATCCCCCCAAATTAATTTACATGAGCTTCCTTATTTCATACTTTATTTTGATTTTTTATATTTTTTTTCTGGAGTTGGTTAAAATCTACAAAATTTCAATAGGACATTTAAACAATTTATCATACTGTGGTTTTACTTGGATAATTTTTATTAGTTTTTAATAACCAGTGTGGAAATAGGTCCTGTATAAAAAGCAATGTCAAGTCTGTGCCAATTTAATATCAGAAGTATGTAACTTGTGTCTTGATTTTGCAGGTCTCACAGTTAAAAGATTGCATTGAGTCTCAGACAAACTTTGGATTTTTTTAATTGAATTAATTTGGCAAGGGGAGAGGCAGATAGAGGAGAGAGAATGGGTGCATAAGGGTGTCTAGCTATTGTAAACAAACTCCAGACACATGTGCCACCTTGTACATTCAGCTTTATGTGGATACTGGGGAATCAAACCTGGGCAATTAGGCTTTGTAGTCAAGCACCTTAACTGCTAAGGCCTCCAGCCTGCCCTTTGTATTTTTGAACAGGGCTGGGACTGGTAAAAGTTTAGATAGGCTTTTGAAGTTGGACTGATACATTTTGCATCATGAGATGACCAAGAGTATATGGGATATAGGGGCAGAATGTGGTAGTTTGAATGTAAAATGTCCCTTATAGATCCACATGCATGAATATATAATTTTTAGTAGGTGGCACTCTTTGGGAAGCTTGTAGAACCTTCACCAGGTGGAATATTGCTGTAGGAAATGCATCACTGTTGTTAATTTCTCATTGCTGTCATAAAGCACTCAAGTAAAAGCAGCTGATGGGATAGAAGCATTCATTTTGGCTTCCAGTCTGAAGGGGATGCTCCGTGATGGCAGGGGAAAACATGGCATGGGCAGAGGCTAGATAGCACCTCTGCAACAACTGGTAGAAAAACAATAGCAGGAGAGTGAGCTGATCTTTGGCAATGGATCCTAAATCCTGAATCCTGTGCCAGCCTGTGGCACGAAAGATCGAAACGGGCCTCGAAGGAGGGAGTGGGAATGAACCTGAGACAAGAACACAAGGAATGAAGCCAAGACAAGTTCTGATCAAGGCTCGTGGTTTATTCAGGCAGACATAGCTTATATATAGAAGATAGAACGTTTTTAACAATGCTTATGTGCCTAAGGTCAGTTTCACCAGGGTCATGTGTTAATCCCTCTATCAGGCATCCACTCTGCCTAGGCTATATACTAAACAATGCCTTAGGATCAGGTGCTTACTCTATCTAGGCTGTATACTAAACAATGCTTAGGATCAGGTGCTTACTCTATCTAGGCTGTATACTAAACAATGCCTTAGGATCAGACACCTTATCCAAAGGCCTTTGTATTAAGAGATTAGAGGATTAGAGATCACTCTCAGCTCCCAAGGTCAAAGAGCAGCTGCAGATCCTGAGATCTCCTTTGTAAGAAATAAGAGGACACCCTTAGCTCCCAAGGTCAAAGAGCAGGCTGCGGCTCCCAACAGAATCCCCTAAGCCCATTCTCAACAACACACCTCATCTAGCAAGGCTCCACCATCAGCTGGAGACAAAACATGCAAACACATGAGCTTATGGGGGACATCTGATTCAAACCACATTCCACCCCTGGCTCCCACAAACTGATGGTCATTTATGATATAAAACATAACAGAAACAGTCCAACTTTTAAAACCCCATAGTTTTGTCAATTCCAGTACTGTTCAAACATTCCCATAGTCCAAGGTCTATTAACTGTGAGCCTATAAAACTGTAAAATTAAAAGCACATAATAGTACAGAGTAAACATTCACACTATAAAAGACCACCACATTGATCATAGCAAATAAACAAATAAACCACCTCAAGATCTAAAATGAACAGGTCAAACATCAAATTCTGTAGCTCCAAGTACAATATTTGTAATCAGTGACAAAGTCTTTGATGTTCCAATTCTCTCCTTCTGGTTGGGCTACCACAAATTTGGGAACATTTCATCATGAGCTAGAAGCTCTCATTGGCTGGTTCTATAGTTCTATGGTCTTTACTGCAACTCATGTTCCATCTTCATGGCTCAATCTGGTCCTCAGGCAGGGACTCCAACAACCCTGTCTCATAACGTCCAGTGGCCATCCTCTCCTCTATGTTTTAAAATGTACAGTACATTATTATTATTTGTATATTATTATCATTTACAGTCATGTGAATCTTAGGGGTCCTTCAGGATTCTCTAAATTATGACCACCACTGTTGTATTTACAATGATATGAGAGTAACTCTTTTTGGATTCCACAGATGAGTGAGATCATGTGGCATTTGGATTTATGTGTTTAGCTTATTTCACTTAAAATAATGATATACAGTTCCAATTTTGTTGTCAGAAATGACAGGATTGTATTCCTTTTGTGACTGAATAGTTAAATAATCATATTTCATGGTATATTTATGCCAGTTTATTTTTCATTGATCTCTTGATGGGTCCTCAGTTTGTTTCTATAGCTCAAGTATTGTGAATACTATTGCAGCGATGGTATAGAAGTTTCCAATGAAGGATTTTCTTTGGATATATGCCTAGTATTGAGACTTCTGAACTATATGGCAACTATATTTCTACTTTTTGAGCAAACTTCATATGGGGTTTCATGTATTTACTAATTTACATTTTCACTAGCAATGTGAAAGTGATCCCTTTTCTCTATACCCTACCCCTAAAATTCTCATTAGCTTTTTTATTTCATAATAATAGCCATCTGTGATGGTTAATCTCTATTGTTAACTTTGTTTGATTAAGAATAATGTAAAAAGAGCTAGAGAAATGGCTTAATGTTTAAGGCATTTGCCTGCAAAGCCAAAGGACTGAGGTTTGATTCCCCAGGACCCATGCAAGCCAGATGCACAAGGGGGCATACACATCTGGAGTTCATTTGCAGAGGCTGGAAGCCCTGGCACATCCATTCTCTCTATCTTTTCTTGCCTATTTCTCTGTGTCAAATAAATTAAGAAAAATAAAATATTTATTTTTAAAAAAGAATCATATAGGAGCGGCTGCCTTTTTCTGCGGGCGAGCTGCCTCTGCTGCTCCGGGCCGCCTGCAGGGGGGCAAAGATGGCGTCTGCCCTGGAGCAGTTTGTGAGCAGTGTCCGACAGCTCTCGACACAAGGTTTGTGAAGTTTTCTATGCCCAGTGTTCCTGACTTTGAAACATTATTCTCACAGGTTCAGCTTTTCATCAGTACTTGTAATGGGGAACACATTCGCTGTGCAACGGATACTTTTGCTCTCTGCCATCAGCTAACAAATGCACTTGTGGAAAGAAAACAGCCCCTTCGAGGAATTGGCATCCTTAAGCAAGCCATAGACAAGATGCAGATGAATACAAACCAGCTGACCTCAATACACGCCGATCTCTGCCAGCTTTGTTTATTAGCAAAGTGCTTTAAACCTGCCCTTTCTTATCTGGATATGGATATGATGGATATCTGTAAAGAGAATGGAGCCTATGATGCAAAACACTTTCTATGTTACTGTTATTATGTAGGGATGATCTATACTGGACTGAAGAACTTTGAAAGAGCGCTGTACTTTTTATAAGCAGGCTGTCACCACTCCTGCCATGGCTGTCAGTCATATCATGTTGGAATCATATAAAAAGTATATTTTACTGTCTTTGATATTACTTGGCAAAGTACAGCAGCTGCCAAAATATACATCTCAGATTGTTGGTAGGTTTATTAAGTTTCTCAGCAATGCCTACTATGAATTAGCACAAGTGTATTCAACCAATAACTCCTCAGAGCTGTGAAACCTGGTGACCAAGCACAGTGAGACGTTTACTTGTGACAACAACATGGGCCTAGTGAAGCAGTGCCTGTCCTCGCTCTATAAGAAGAACATTCAGAGGCTAACCAAGAACTTTTAACATTATCATTACAAGATATGGCAAGTCATGTGCAATTATCTGGACCTCTGGAGGCAGAAAAATATGTACTACATATGATAGCAGATGGTGAAATTTTTGCAAGTATTAATCAAAAGGATGGTATGGTCAGTTTCCATGATAATCCTGAAAAATACAATAACCCAGCCATGCTTCATAACATTGATCAAGAGATGCTGAAGTGCATAGAGCTGGATGAGCAGCTGAAGGCCATGGACCAGGAGATCACAGTGAACCCCCAGTTTGTACAAAAGAGGATGGGCTCACAAGAAGATGATTCGGGAAACCAGCCCTCCAGTAACTCCTGAAACAAGTCCTCATCCTGAGTTAGCAGAACTGTCAACTTGAGCACAGCAAGCACGAGGAGGGCAGCGGGGAATGCTATGATGTTCCACCTGGACATTCAGAAACTCAGTTTTGTTTCACAGCTTCAGCCTCACGTGCTTTCAGAAAACCCTTGTCTCCACAAAGAAAGGAAAAAAAAAATCAAACTTTAGTCTGCTGTGGATTTATTTATCCTCAGATTATTGTTATTATTGCATTAAATTTACCTTTTTGTTTTAATTCCTTAAGCATTGATGTGCCTTCTGTATCACGTTTTTGCCCTCTGTGAATAGAAGTATTTGGCTGGGAAAGTAAAAAAAAAGGAAAAAAGAATCATATAAAAAAGGCCTATTGTGCAGGCCTGTGAAAACATTTTTAGGAAGTATTAACTGATGAGGAAAGGTTTCCCATCAGTGTAGGAAGCCATAGAATTAAAGAATTTCTGGGAAAAATTTGTCTTTTTACTCTGCCTTCCTTTTCCCTCACTGATGAGTGCATCTGCACTGTTGCTGCCATCCATTATGGACATTGGAATTTGGTTTCTTCAGCCTTCCAGTGTAGTCTAATGATGTACCTCTCCCAAATCCAATATGATCTGAAGATATATAACTTTCCAGGAACCCTGTGGTTCTTCAGCACCAGATTGGGACCACTGAGGCAGCTTCCCTCACAGACTGAGCAGACTCTCCAGCCTACAGAGAGCCATTGTCGGATTGTCCAACTTGCATTGTATCTTGTAAGTCAATCTAATAATGTCCTAATCTAATAATGTAGTCTCAGGGTGTCCTCTAACTCATGGAAATTCTCCTACAGCTGCCTCCTGAGTGTTTCAGGGTATGGAGTGCTTGTGATAGTTCAGGGATAGAGTTCTTGCCTAGCATTCAGAAGGACCTAGGTTCAATCCCAAATGCTGCAAAAATAAAGATTCCTTGTTTTTCAGTGATCCACAGAAGTTTAGCTTTGCATTGCAAATTCAATAAGAGTAATTCAAATTGAGATATAATTTGTGTAAAATTCATTTACTGACAGCTTTGCAATGTGAAATGCACCATCATCCCCATAGATTCTGACTTTATGCTTCTTGCATAAAAAGAAAAAGAAATGACTACTTTAACTTGGCAGACCATATCTGGAAGAGCAACTTCCAGAGAATATGAATACTGAGTCATCAGTCTGGTGTGCTTCTTACTCATCTCTGATATTCACTCATCTTTGTTCCTTTCAGATTTATCTGGATATCATAACTTCATCAAACCACAAAACTTATACTGCCAAGTGTTTAGAGATATCCCATTGCTGCCTCTCATTTAGTTGCCCCTCCCTTTGTGTAAGTTGAAGATAAAGAGATGAAAGGAACTGTGTTCCAGAATACATTGCCACTCTTTTCTTATATGTATATATATATATATATATATGTGTGTGTGTGTGTGTGTGTGTGTGTGTGTGTGTGTATGTATGACATGTGGGGTGTGTGTATGTCTGTCATACACATGTATTCTGAGGCCAGAGGATAACTTAAGGTATCATCCTCAGGAATACCATATACCTTATTTTGATACAAAATCACTCATTTACCTGAAGCTCACCAAGTAGGCTATACTGGATGTCCAGTAAGCTCCAGGGTCCTTCTGTCTCTGTCTCCTTAGAGATAAGGTTACAAGTATGCACCTCAATGCCACACACTTTATGTGAGTTCTGGGGATTAAACTCTAGTCCTCATGCTCGTGAGGCAAGCACTTTACTCACTGAACTATCTCCTCAGCCCCACCATTTGCTTTAATTCTGTGGATATAGGAGAAGTGAGAAGAGAAAGGTTAACTTCAATTCTCCATATTTTTACCACCATCACTTACCACAGACCCTGATATAGTTAGTCCCTGGTAGTATTTCTTAAAGATATTTGCTAGCTACAGAGTTCATAATCCCTTCTCTTCATTGTGACTCGCAAAATTATTGTCAGATGCCCATCCTGCTTCCTAAGCCTGCAATGTAATGTGATTGTAATGGGATACTCATATATGTGTCTTCTCCTCTAGTGAACTTTGGCTGTTCCACCCACTGGCCCACTATGTGGAAGACAGCATTTGCTTCATAAATGATTATTGAACTGCTCAATTGAAAGATTTATCAATGTAAAATTAGTAAAAAAAAAAAGTTAATAAAGAAGTGGTGAACAGTTAGTCACATATGGTATTAAATTTTAGATTATAATTTCATAACAGCAACATTCATGAGTCCACAGCGATTATGGATAACCCCACTGAGGAAAGTCCTCAGTGGAAGAGGGATGGGGAAGATGGGACAAATGATCATAACCTGATGGGAACATGAACAATTTGTAGTATGTTCAAAAATTAATGTTCCCAATAAAAATAATCTATGAGGCATTTTTAAATAATTTAATGTTTTACCTCTAGTTCTTTAAATGTCAACTCTTCCAACTAGGTGGTCCTTGTGAGCATCTCAACCACCCGAAACACTTGATTTCAATTAATTATATAATGACTGGCATGTTTTATAATATGGACAAACACATTCAAATATAGGAAAATATTGACAATTACAAAAAGAGCAAAAATCATGGCTCTCAAATTTGATTTTTATGGGATATAAGAATAGCCAGCTAGTGAGAATATGATTTTTAATTGAATTAAATTGGTAATAAAATTATAGTGAATCACTAAAGGTAGAATAAATTTTCTTGAGAAATTAATGGTTTTTACTATATGATTTATCTCATTGATGTCACTACCCATTATATTGATTCTTTTATTCCAACATTTTTTAAACTTATTTCTTATTGTTAATTATATCTCTCTCCAAGGTTCATTCAGGTCAAAATTCTTCTTCCATATGAATTTCCTTAATAATTCAGTAAATATTCCATATTTATTCTCTAAATTTTACTGGAGTATGGGGGAGGATACTGGACTATGTTCCTGAAAGTTGTAAGAGCTCCACTGGATCTAGATTTCCCTTACCCCCACCACTTGGTAGCATACTGGCTATGCCACTTACTGTGTCATTTAAGATGTCTCTTCAGTTTTCTGTAATTTTCCTTGCTCCTCTGTGAAGGGATGTTAAATAAATAGTCCCAGATGCATCTGTTGCTATTGTGTTGTGAGGAGTAAATGCACTAACGTGCAGTTTACTGATGATAGTAACTTCTAGATGAGTTTTAATGTTTGCTTTATTGTCTTCCAAAACTATCTTTACCTACTTCAGTGTCACTTACCTTATCTTAAAGTTGGAATGAAAAATCCTGCTTTATACAGAAATGACTAAAAGCCTTGAGGGAGGGTAAAAGGTAAAGGGACAGTCTGCCTGTTTCCAGAGACAAGTTCTGCCACATACGGACAATGTCACTCACAACATGCAGCCTAAGAATATTTAACCTCTTAGTACATGTATAGTTCTTTGTAAATTATACAAACAGAATACCTATGTACTGAAATAATATAAATTAATGTATGCAAAGTGGCTAGAATAGTGATTGGCACCTAGTACCTACTCAAATAATATTTGCTCTTGTTGGTACTATTAAGCTTTCATTCAAAAAAATAACATATTTGAATATATTATTCTTAATGTAAATTTTATTTCTCTTACAGACTATAAACTCATAGTGAAGGAGAATATTTATTTATATTAAATTATAGAATCCCAATTTAGATCCCAGAGGAACCAATAAGTTCAAGGAAAGACACAATGTGTTTACATGCTGGTAATTTTTGTATCCTTGGAAAAATATTTAAATGTAATAACTTTTCTCTCTGACCTTTCTATTACAAATATTTAATTTTGGGTTACAATGTCATTGTCTGGATCCAGTAAAGTCAAATTAATTTGGAATATTTTGGTTTAGAGGGCCATGGAGCTTGAGATTATTTTTTCCTTGCTAGGATTTTACCCAGAACTTGAACTTGCTAGTGACTCTCCCTGACATTGAGCTAAATCTTCAAACTCTGTTTTGTATTCAGCAAATACAGTCAGTTTGGTACCATTATTAGGTTCAACCGTGACCTACCCCCTCCCCTTGGCCACTCCTTGTTGAGGTATACGGGTCATGCATTGTGGAGTTAGCCCACAGTTATGGGTAAGCTAAATGTCTCTGCATATCATGACCCAACATGTGGCTCTGACATTCTTTCCGCCCCCTCTTCCGCAAAATTTCCCTGAGCCATGTTGGGTTCATTTTTGGTCTGCTTCAGTGATGAGGTGTTGGGGGCCTCTGGGTCTCTGAATCTCTGATGGTAGGAGTTGATTTTTCTCTGTGTTGATGTAATTCCCCCTTGTGCTGGTACCTGGTTCACCAGGAAAACAGCCCCCTTACTTGTTCCTCCAATTTTTCTTAGTTTCAGCCATGGCCCTTTGGAGGTATGATGGGGTGGCTCTCTCTTTAGGATCTACATCTATCTGAAAAAGAGAAACAGATTCCCCAACAGAGAGTAAGTTAGCACCAGGACAAATGAGATAACCCTTACTTTTTTTTTTATAGAGAATTTAATAGGTGTAGGCCCTCTTGTAGCCCACGATTGATGGTAGCTTGATAATGGAGAGTAGGCTTATGTTTGGATATGGTTCTGACTTGTTTCCCAGCTCCAGCTATGGGACCCATACCACTGAGGGGATCAGTTAGCCAAATCAACAGCAGTTGGTTCCCCACCATGGCTGTGTGCCACTATTGCACTTGTGTGGGCATCACAACAGCTTATTTGCTGCTAAGTAGGTTAGACCATGAGTTGCTTGGAAAGATAGTGGTCATTTTCCACCAGTCGCCCATGTAGCACCTTCTGCCACTAGATGCACTGACTGGGGACTGACTCTCTTCCAGCTTCCAGCCATGCCATTCCATTTTACATGTCGACCACAGAAGGTGTCTTCAGCAGTAGGGCCTTACCACTTACCTTTGGTGGGTCATCAAGTACTCGGACAGAAATCAATCTTTCTTTTAGGAAACCTTGTAGGTCTCTCTGATCAAAAGCTCATTGTGGATGATAGCCTCATGCTGGTACTGGGAGTTAAAGGTCAGTGCCCACTAAAATAGGAGGAAAAAGATAACGAATATATAAGAGTTATACATAATATATATATTTATGTTTATATAATATATAAAGATAATTAATATATAAGAGAAGAGAGGGAGAGAGAAAGCGGGAGAGGGAGAGAGCAAACCTGTGGAAGATTGAGGTTAGACTTCATCATACACTCTCCAGTGTCTTGTGGTTCAGGTGTCCCCTCTAAGGCCCTGGTGAAGGTTCAGCCATTTGGCCTGCTTTTAGGAAGTAGAATTTTAGGGTACCATTGCCATTTGGGTCTAGATTTGTGTTTCCCACCCCTCTGTTGCCCTCCCCTCCCTCCCCACCCATCCTATTGTCTGGTACACGAGATGCTTGCTGGATATGTAAGGCATCTTGGGTAGATTCAGGTTAGGTGCTGTAGATAAGTGAGACTATGTGGTGATTTTTTTTTTTTTTTCTGTGATTGGGTAAGTTCACTGAGAATAACCTGTTCCAGGTTCAACCATTTTTCCTCAATTTTCTTTGTGTCATTTTTTCTTACTGCTGTATAGAATTCCATTGTGTAGATATACTACATCTTAGTTATCCATTCTTCTAGTGATGGGCATCTGGGTTAATTCCAGCTCTTAGCTATTACAAATTGAGCTGCTACAAACATGCTTGAGCAAATCTCTCTGGCCTGTCGTTTGAAGGTTTTAGGGTAGATGCCCAGTAAGGGAATAACTGGGTCTGCTGGTATCTCTATAGTCAGCTTTTTTAGGAGTCTCCATACTTCCTTCGCAAGTGGTTGTACCATCTTACATTCCCACCAACAGTGGATGAGTGTTCCTACTTCTCCATATCCTCACTAGCATTTATTTTCATTTGATTTTTTGATGTTTGCTATCCTTATTGGGGTAAGGTGGAATCTCATAGTTGTTTTAATTTGCATTTCCCTGATTATTAGGGATAATGAACATTTTCTTAAGTGTGTGTTTGCCATTTGTATTTCTTCCTCTGTGAACTGCCTGTTCAGCTCTTTTCCCCATTTTGTGAGTGGAGTGTTTGACTTTTTACTGTTTAGATTTTTGAGTTCTTTGTAGATTCTAGAGATTAGGGCTCTGTCAGTTGGATAACCCGCAAATATTTTCTCCCATTCCTTGTGTAATCTATTGGCTTTGCTTATTATATGGTTGTCTGTAGAGAAACTCTTCAGCTTCATGTGATCCCATTGGTTGAGTGACTGTTTAAGTTCGTGAGCTACTGGGGTTTATTTCAGGAAGACTTTTTCCATTTCTGTATCATGGAAAGTACTTCCTAAATTTTCTTCCAGTAGTAGTTGAGGTTCTGGTCTTATATTGAGGTTTTTGATACATTTGGACTTGAGTGTAGTGCATGGTGAAATGTGTGGATCAAGTTTCAATTTCCTGCATATGGTTATCCAGTTTGTCCTGCACCACTTGTTCAAGATGCTATCTTTTTTCCTGCCTATATTGTGAGGGCCTTTGTTGAATATCAAGTAGCTATAGTTGCTTGACCCAAATCTGGGTCCTCAAGTCTATTCCATTGGTCTATATTCCTGCTTTTATGCCAGTACCATGCTGTTTTTATTACTATGGCTTTGTAATATAGCTTTAGATCAGGTATGGTAATGCCTCCAGAGGCATTTCTTTTGCTGAGGATATGTTTGGAAATGCGAGGCCTTCTGCCTTTCCATATGAAATTTGAGATCATTTTTTCTATCTCTGTGAAGAGCACTGTAGGGATTTTAATTGAAATTGCATTAAATCTGTATATCGCCTTTGGTAGGATTGTCATCTTCACAATGTTAATTCTGCCTATCCAGGAACATGGGAAGTCTTTCCATTTTCTCAAGTCGGCCTCAATTTCTTTTTTCAGTGTTTTTATGTTTTCGTTGTATAGATCTTTCACTTCCTTGGTTAACATTATTCCAAGGTTTTTTTTTTTTTTTTTTTTTTTTTTTTGCTATTGAAAATGGGACTATGTCCCTTATTTCTTTCTCTGTATCTTTGTCATTTGCATGTAGAAAGGCTACTGGTTTTTGTGCATTGATTTTGTAACCTGCTACTTTGCTATAGGAGTTAATCATCTTCAGGAGTTTGTGGATGGAGTCTCTCGGGTCTCCTGCATATACAATCATGTCATCAGTGAATAGAGCTAACTTAACTTCTTCCTTTCCAAATTGTAATCCTTTTATTTCCTTCTCCTGTCTTATTGCTTGAGCTAGGACTTCTGGTACTATGCTGAAAAGCAGAGGTTAGAGTGGAGAACCCTGTTTTGTTGCTGATCTTAATGGGAATTCCTCCAGTCTCTCTTCATTAAGTATTATTTGGGTCTTAGGAGCTTTGTATATTGCCTTTATTAGGTTAAGATATGAAGCAACCATGTCAATTCTCTCCAATGTTTTGATCATGAAGTCATGTTGTCAAAGGCCTTTTCTGCATCTATCGAAATGATCATGTGGTTTTTATGTTTAACCTTGTTTATGTGGTGCATTACATTGACAGATTTCCGTAGGTTGAACGCCTCCCCACCCCCAGTGTCCCTGGGAAGAATCCCACTTGGTCAAGGTGGATAATGCTTTTGATGTGTTGGTGGATTCAGTTTTCAAGGATTTTGTTCAGGATCTTTGCATCTAAGTTTATCAGGGAAATGGGCCGGTAATTTTCTTTTCTTGTGGCATCTGTTCCTGGTTTTGCAATTAGGGTGATACTAGCTTCAGAAAAGGAGTTGGGTAGCTTTTCCTGTTCTCCAATTTTGTGGCATATTTTGAGGCAGATTGTTTTGAGTTCTTCCATGAAGGTTTGATAGAATTCAGCTGAGAAGCCATCTTGTCCTGGACTCTTATTCATGGGGAGGTTTTTTATTACTCCATGAGTGCGATGGGTTCATTGAGGTGATTAATCTACTGTGAGTTAAGTTTTGATAGATGGTATCATCCAGGAATTTGTCCATCTCCTCCACATTATCCAGTTTTGTGGAGTAGAGGTTTTGGAAATAAGTCCTGATGATTCTCCCAATTTCACTTATCTCGGTTGTGATCTCTCCTTTTTCATTTTGAATTTTGTTAATTTGAAGATTCTCTTTTTCTCCTTGATCAGATTGGCCACGGGTTTGTCAATCTTGTTTATTTTTTCAAAGAACCAGCTCTTTGTTTTGTCAATTGTCTGAGTTGTTTCCTTGGTTCCAATTCATTAATTTCTGCTCTGATTTTAATTATTTCTTTCCTTCTGGAGCTCTTTGGGTTGGATTTTTCTTGTTTTTCCAGTGCCTTTAGGTGGATGGTTAGGTTATTGATTTGGGATCTCTCTGTCTTTTTTATGAAGGCATGGAGTGCTTTGAATTTTCCCCTGAGGACTGCCTTCATTGTGTCGATAAGTTTTGGTGTGATGTGTTCTCATTTTCATTCAATTCTAGAAATTTTGAAATTTCATTTTTTATTTTATCCACTATCCATTTATTGTTTAAAAGTGTGCTGTTCAGTTTCCAGGTAATGTTGGGATTCTTGGTGGGTCTTTTGTTGTTAATTTCTAGCAATATAGCATTGTGATCTGATATCATGCAGGGAATTATGTTAATCTTCCTAAATATGTGGAGGCAGTCTTTGTGACCAAGTATATGGTCTGTTTTAGACAATGTTCCATGGGCTGCTGAGAAGAATGTGTAATCTGTGGATTTGGGATGGAAAGTTCTGTAGATGTCAGTTAGGTCTAAGTGATCTATGATTTTTTGAGCTCTCTTACTTCCCTGTTGAGTTTCTGTTTGGATGATCTGTCTATTACTGATAATGGTATATTGAAGTCCCCAGCTATGATGGTGTTGGTGGTTATTTCTGTTTCATTGTCAAGTACGTTTTGTTCTATGAACTGTGGTGCCCCTGTGTTTGGTGCATACAGATTTATGAATGTAATATCCTCTTGATGGATTGTTCCCTTGATAAGTAGGAAGTGGCCTTCTTTGTCTTTCTTGGTTATTTTTGGTCTGATCTTCCACACGCAGGGATTGATTGGCACGTGGGGCACCATGGATATGGTGGCTGCTTGGCCGGAAGGGTAGGCTACCCACCTGCAAGGGAAATAGTGAGTCCCTCTTTTTGCCTGGACCCAGTGAACATGTGAGTGGGCGAGCAGGCAGAACATTCTAGGCTTCCACATGCAGGGTTCGATCAGCGCATGGTGGCACCGTTGATAAGGTAGCTACTTGGGGGGAGGGGTGGGGTACCCACCCACAAGATGATCAGTGATTTCCTGTTTTTCCCCCCTCTGTGCCCTCGCACTGGCAATCTATCGGAGATCACTCTCCCCCAAAAGACCCAGTGAACCCTTAAAGTCTTGCCTTTCTTTCCCTGGGATTTGCAGCACAGCTAGGTGGTCACCGTCTTGGCTGGAAGTCCCCCTAAAATCCCTTTTGAGACATTAATTTGTTTATATTCATTCATGTGTAATGACTTCCAGGAACAATTCTACCACACTCTTGCTGACCTATTCTAGTTTAATGGCATAAATATCTATTTCCAGAGGTCTGATGATTAAGGAGACATATCTTTTGTTATCAAGTACTAGAAATGTGGAATTAGTGGGAGAGAAAATAAGAGTTTATGTTTACAGAGCCATAAGCTAGTCAGTGGAAAAATCTTACAACATTAAGACATGTCAAAATTTCAGGTAAAGGAATTGGTCTCTTTGATGTTTTCACAAAATGAAAATTCCTTTGAGGAATACATTTAAAAATGCAGAGGGTAAGGTAGAAAAGAAAAAAAAAGTTTAACTTTCTCTTTCAGGTAGAAAAAAAATATGATTTACCACTGTTACTATGTTTTTAGCACAGCAGACTCTAAGGTATAAACCAAACATCCCATGTAAATTGTTACACATTTCATAAATCCCAACTATCAATATTTTAAAGCACCCTGGAATACAGACAAAATTGTTTTTCTATTCTTTTGACAGAAATACAGAGCCAGAAATCAATGTGATATGTAGAGCTAATCAGAGTATGTAGCCAAATAATATACGTTAGCTGTGTCTAGGAGTTAATATTATGTTTTTTTCCCTAATTGTTGTGATGTTCGTGGTACTGCCCTCATTTCAGTTAGTGTGTGTGTGTGTGTGTATGTGTTATGTGTTCCTTTTCAGTGGAGATATTTACTTTTCTATCCAATTTTATGTTGCTTTTTCTTAAAATGTCTCCACAAACTTGTACTTATTTGCCATTGAATATTGAGTGATGTCTTATCTGCTATGGACAACTCAAAGAATGTGTAAATACCTTCCCAATGACTTATCTCATTTGTCCTTAGCTAACCCTTCTTAAACTGGTGACATGACTATCACCATTTCTGGGAAGATACAGCTTCCTTATTAGAAAATTCTGCCATCTGCAATGATAAATGGCACTCATTAGTTCTCAGGAATTGAGATGTCTGTGTGTGAGAGAGAATGGATCAATACTAAGGATGATCTTGAAAATAACACATAACGATATCTGAAATTAAATTAGATAACATTTCATTCTAATATTCTGTGTGCGGGAAAGCAGCTTGTAAAAATATACAACAAGCCGGGCGTGGTGGCGCATGCCTTTAATCCCAACACTCGGGAGGCAGATGTAGGAGGATCACCATGAGTTTAAGGCCACCCTGAGATGACAGAGTTAATTCCAGGTCAGCCTGGACCAGAGTGAGACCCTAACTCGAAAAACCAAAAACAAACAAACAAAAAATATACAACAAACGTAACATTTATAAGGTTCACTACATAAAATAAATCATAACAAATATTTATTGTATATGTTCAAATTTGAGAATCATAATGTTTTGTAATTGCTATTAATATAATTGCTATTAATTATGATATACATAGATATCTTAAAATATTTCAGTAAATTATATTTAAAAAGTGTTTTTGCTTCTTATCAATGTTCAATCTAGATGTATCATATTACTTCTGAGAATGTTTTTGAGAATATATATGTAAAACAGTCTTAAATTATAATTGATCTTTAGGATCTAAGCACACTATAGATAATGTGTGAGTAAGTGTGAATATGAAACAAGAAGTCTTTATTTTTTATAATCCAAATGTTTCTACATCCATCAGTAAAGTGACAAGTTTCCTCACAGCAGCCATAGTAGTATTTCATCTCACTCCTGTGCCAAGGTTCTATAGTGCCTTTTCAATTGTGCTAGAATAAAATGCAAACTTATTCTCAGTGCCTGGCTCACTTCTCAGTAGTTTTGCCATTTCCTATTAGTCCTAGCCTAGTTCGATGAGCAGACTTCACTTTCTTCTACATTTTCATATGTCTATGAAGAAGTCTCCTGTTCAAATGCTAAACTCATGCCTTTGTGGTTCTGTCAAAGCATTATTTTTTTTTTTTAATTTACAGAAGATTCCAGGTCAAAGAACAGAGGTTTGTCTACCTTATTATTTCTCCAAGACAGACTATGAAAAGTTTAAGTCTCTCTGTTCTTTCTCACTCTATCTCAGGTAGAATTTTCATTTGGGGAAGGACCAAGTCATTTTGTATTCCCAGTGCACAAAGATAGGCAATCAGTAGGCCCAGTGGATATACAGATGTACCTTTTGTCAGATGTGATTTGTTTTGCATGATGATTTTCAGGCAATTGAAGAAAAGTGAATTAACTCATCTTTTATAGCTGTTCTACTTTCATAGAGTGGCAGTGATCATAGCTGATATTTAAATCAATGCATACTACTTGAGTGATAGGTATAGGCAGGCAAAACCCATGAGGTAGGGGTACGCTTGGGGAGATGGCTCAGGAGTTGAGTCACTTGATTGTGAAACCTGCTGGTCAGGTTAAATTCCACTGTCATCTACTTTAAGCTGGATGAGATTCATGTGCTGCAACAAAAGACCCTTAGGTGCATGTGTGCACACACACACAAAAATAAATATTTTTTAAATGAGTATATATATAATAGATTATACATTTTCTTATTCCTCCTTACTCCTGCTCCTCTTTCTTTCTCCTCAGTGGTGTTATGGGATTCCCTCTGGGATCATAAAGGCCTCTGTCTCTATGGGATGATGGGAGGAAGGGGAAGAGAACTACTGTGCCTCAGGGTATTCTTAGCCACTCTGTGACTCTTACAGTCTTTCCACCCTGCTCTTCTGCAATGTTATTTGAGCTACAGCAGGCCTATTGGCAGTTGAGTTCCTTGTATCTGCTTTGATAGGTTTTTACTAATCACTGTGTCAGCCACCATCACCCTGGATCTTGTTGCCATGCTAACAGTAAGAGTGGTGTTCATGGAGCCTCTTCTGCTGTAAGTTCTCTTCGGTCCTGGCAGATGTGGAAGAGGTGGCAAGTCTCATGGTGGGCAGTCAGTTATCTTCTTGTCTTATTGATGGATCTTGGCTCTTCTCCTTCTCCACCATCTGTAAAATAAAGCAGATTCTTCCTCCAAGGGTGGGGTAGATTGAGTTAAAGGGAATATGCATTTAAATAAATAATTAATTTTTTTCTAAAGAATAAAGAATGCAGATAAAGATGCAGCAGCAAGTGTTGAAAGGTCTACTTAACAAACTGAGTAGACACTCTAGGGTGGCTAGAGGCCAAGTGAGAACTCAGTGGCTGGAAGTCAAACTTGAATTGTAACTGAGTAGACACTCTAGGGTGGCTAGAGGCCAAGTGAGAACCCAATGTCTGGAAGTCAAATTTGAAATGTAGGCTAGAGACAAAACAATAGGGGCTTTCAAAGCAGGGCACTTTGATAAGCCTCTCCTCTTCCTCTCTCTATGTGTGTGTGGGGGAGGAAGTATTTTGGAGTTTAAACCTAGGGCTTCAAAATACTAGGCAAGCAATCAACCATTGAACTGTATTTCAGACTACTTTTTTACATTACTATTTAATTTGAGATAGAGTCTTTTTAAGTTGCCCAGGCTGGCCTCGCATTTATCATGTAGCTCAGGCAGGTCTCAGCTTCCCAGGTGGCTTGTATTACACAGGCCTGATTAACTTTGAATAATTATTTTTTTGTGTGAGTGTGCAGATGCATGCCCCCTGTGCATACACCTGTGTAAGCTTTAAGAAGATGCCAGGTACTCTCCTCTATGGTTCTTTTGAATTATTTTCTTGAGATAGGATCTCCTATTGAACTTGGTGTTGCCACTTTTGAGTTGGACTTTCTCACCAATGAGCTCCAGTGATCCACCTGTTCTGCCCATCTCATAACCTGGGTTACAAATGCGTGTGGCCATGGACAGCTTTTTACATGGGTTGTAGGGATTAAACGTAGGTTATCATGATTGTGTAGCCAGTACTCTTATCCAACTGAGCCATCGCTCCATCACCAACTTTAATATTTTAGTTAGTTAAAATTCTAGTTATTATTCCAGTTGAAGTGTCTTTTAATGTCATCATCAAAACTGTACTTTAAAACAAATATTTCTTCTGACTCTATTGTTTTTAGTGAAAAAAAGTAAAAGACTACTGAAACTGTTTCAGTGACCTGTGAGGCCAGGACAGGGCAAAGGGTTATAGCATACAGAGGAGTAGAAACCTGTGAAATGTTGGGAGGAGAATAAAACAGGGAATGAACTGCTAAGAGAAGAGACAGGAGGGAACTAGGTGGCTACTCTAACATGGATGTTTTATTCAGAGAAAAAGGGAAAATTCATGCCCCCAAATAGATGTAGGAAATGAAGAAGAAAGACATGACTTTACTGACTCTTATTTTCCTCATAGATGATACAAAGCATTTTAGTAATATAACTTAAACTAGTCAGGGTCCAAATATCATCCAATCACTGACCACTGTAGAATTTCAGCTACAATCCATTGCTTTTGAGTTTTATTTTAAAATTGCAGTTATCCTGATTATCAAGAGGCCTTTCATGATAATGACACTTTTGGGACAAACACATTGTAAGTAAAAGGATCTTGAGGTGTAAGATGGTGTCATAGGAACCACACCAAACCAGCCTAGTGAGAGATTTTTGCAAAACCACAGGAAAACATACTCTTCTTGTGAAAAGTGAAGGTGTATAAATTTTATTAGGCACAGCAGAGAAGCAGGAGAGACCAAGATCCACCAGAAAGGAGAAAAATGGCCAGAATCACACTGAGGTGCTTGAGGCCCTGATCTGTGCACCCACCTGGCATCACTCAGCCTGCATGGAGCTTCAGGACCAGAGACCAAACAAGGGGATTTTCCATCCTCATCAGCCTCCTTGCAAAGTCAAGAAAACGGAAGAGGAGTGTTGCAGTCAGGTTCACATTGCTGGTAGAAATCACTCAACCAAGAGCAGCTTGTGCAAAAAAGAGGTTTATTTTGGCATGCAGGCTTGAGGGGGAACCTCCATGATAGCAGGGAAAATGACAACATGAGCAGAGGGTGGACATCACCCCCTGGCCAATAGAAGGTTGACCACAGCAACAGGAGAGTGTGCCAAACACTGGTAAGGGGACACTGGATATAAGACCCATAAACCCCTCTAGCTAGGCTACTCACATCCTAGGAAACTTCATCTGGGGTCAGCAGATTTCATTAGCAGCCATCTCATGGTCCCAGCATCTCCACTGGGTCTCCACTGCAATCCTCAGTTCATTCTTATGGCCCCATGGGGTCTCCATGCAGGTATCCAGCAAATCTGCTTCACACTACCCATGGCCATTTCCAAAACAGAAGACCATGTTGAAAACTCAATGACCCTTTCTTTTCTGAATTTCTTATGCTCCACAATACCCAGTAGAGCGCCAATTTGTTAATCCGGGGGGGGGGGGGTGGAGTAAAGTAGGCATTAAAGAATAGGACACTATTGAGCACTCAGTCCTCTTCAGAAGGATCTACATTCTTATTTTTTGCCCCAGTGCAGCTAGCACAATATCAAAACACCACAAGGGAATAGCAGAGAATAGACAAGAATCTGCTGAAAGAGATGGGGGGGGGGGGCAGCTGAGCAGTACTAGTATGACTCCAGGTTTCCTTCACTCTCCCATACCCCAACCACCAGAACTGCGAACCTTCAGAGAATGCATTCAGGCCTTGGTGTAAGGGCGACCAGCACAGCTGATCAGAACACCAGCTCCACAGCACTACACAGAGGGATCAAGGTGGGCATTCAGCATTGGTGAGATTGGAAGCCACCCCAAAAGGTAATGAGGCTGACTGACAAAAAAAAAAAAAAAAAAAAAAAAAACAGATACTTAGGACTGCACTGGAAGAGCTATTCTCTGTTTCCATATCAGGGCAAGTTATGTGTTACATATTCATGCTTTGCTTTACTATTCTCAGTTAATCTGTATTTGGGGGTTGAATATAGTTGCCTTTGATGCTTTTTGATTTATAGTGTCTTTGTCTTTTACTTCTGTCATTATTGGGGGCAGGGTCTGATTCATATCCAGGCTGACCTTGAACACAATTCTGAACAGAAATATCAACCTCCCAGCTAAGTGAATTAAGGGTGTAGAGCAACACACACCCTTAGAGATTTTGGCTTTATAAGACTACATGTTTGTTTTAATCCCCACACTTTCATATTCTGAGCTGGTTTTTATTGAATGTGTATATTGTTCAGTTGAAGTTTAGAATTTGCTGATAAATTATTCCACCTAGCCCATTAAAATACTTGAATAGCAGGCAAACTCAACACTTAGGATTATTTTTGCAGTTAGATTGGAGTACAGTAGCTACACTTGGCACCTTAAACTTATATCCTGAAGATCTATGAAGTTGGATCTTCATATCTAAGAACACTGCAGATAAGTAGCAAACCCAATCATCAAATCAATTCAGGATGCAAAAGTCACTACATTATAATACAAGAAACACAAAGAATCAAGACAATACAATCCCACAAAAATTATAAGTCCATCAGAAATGCCCCCAATGAGACTGTTTTAGATGAAACACCTGACAAAGATTTCAAAAAACAATGATTTTACTTATACTCAAAGGAATCAAAGAAGAAAACAAAGGAACTAAAGAAGTAAACAAACTCCTGAAGAAATTCCAAGAGAACACAGGAAACAGGCTTGATGAAATAAGGAGGACATTATAAGATATGAGTCAGAAAATAGAAATACTGAAGAAAAAGCAGGCAGAAATTCTGTCTCTGAAAAACACAGTCAGTCAAAAAAAAATGCTGTGGAAGGTCTCACCAGTAGAATGGATGTAGTAGAGAACAGGTGGCAGACCTAATACAGTCCAACAAAGACAAAGACAAGCTAATAGGAAGGTATGAATGGGAATTTCAATATATCCTGGACTATGAAAAGATCAAACATAGGAATTCAGAGTATAGTAGAAGGAGAACAATTTCAATTGATAGGCTTAGTAGGAGTTTTCAACAAAATCATAGAAGAAAAATTTTCCCCAATTTGTGAAAGAAATGACAATGCAGATACAGGAAGTTTTTAGAACACTAAAGAAACAAAATCTGGAAAGAACTGCTAGCTTCCATGCTATAATTAAAGAAAATATATTGAAAGCAGTTAAAGAGAAAAAGCAAGGGACCTACAAAGGCAAGCCCATCAGAATAACTGCAGATTACTCAACACAAACTTTAAAAGCCAGAAGGGCTTGGAATGATGCATTCCAAGTTCTGAAAGATAACAACTGTGAACCAAGGTTACCTTATCTTGCAAAGCTATCTATCCAAACTGGTGGAGAAATAAGGACATTCCACAACAAAAATAGGTTAAAGTAATTTATGACAACTAAGCCAGATCTACAGAATATACTTGAAGGAATCCTTCATGCTGAAGAGAAAGCAAAACACACACATGATGAAATAGGAAAAAAAAAATAAACCATACTCAAGTAACAGTTAAAACAAAAGAGTAAAGGGAAAACAGGAAGCATTACAAAACAAGAAGAATGAAGGGAATAAATACATACCTTTCAATAATACTCTTAATATCAATGGCCTCAACGCCCCAACCAAGAGACACAGGTTTCTAGACTGGATTAAAATGCAGGGTCCTGCCATTTGTTGCCTCCAAGGAAATTCATCTCTCAATAAAAGATAGACACTGTCTTAGGGTGCAAGGATTATAAATGATTTTTTTAAGCAATTGGGCCTAGGAAACAAGTAGGGTTTGCTATCCTAATATCTGACAAGATAGACTTCAAGGAAACATTATTGAGGGAAGATAAAGAAGGACACTTTATACTGATTAAAGGAAAAATCCAACAGGAGGACAGAACAACCCTAAACATGTATGCACCTAACATGGGGTTCCCAATTTCATCAAACAAACACTATTAGACTTAAAGTAACAGATAACACTAAACACAATTGTAGTGGGTGACTTCAATACCCCACTATCATCAATTGCCAGGTTATTCTAGCAAAAAAACAAAATAAGGAAACATCAGGATTAAGTGATGTCATGGAATGAATGGACCTAACAGATATATACAGAACATTCCATCCAAATGCTGCAGAATAAACATTTTTCTCAGCATCACATGTAACATTCTCTAAAATAGACTATGTTAGGACACAAGGCAAATTTTAACAAACACATGAAAATTTAAATAATCCTTTGTGCTCTACCTGACCACAATTGGATGAAACTACAAATCAGCAACAAGATAAACTACAGAGCAAACACAAATTCATGGAGACTAAACAGTACACTATTTAATGATGAATGCGTCATTGAAGAAATCAAAAAGGAAATCAATAAATTCACAGAATCAAATGATGATGAGAATACAACATACAAGATCCTTTGGGACAAAATGAAGGCAGACCTAAGAGGGAAATTTATATCTCTAAGTAGCTATATTAAGAAATTAGAGAGATACCAAGTAAACAAGTTAAGGATTTACTTTACAGCCTTAGAAAAAGAAGAACAAAGCAAACCAAAAATCAGTACATGAGAAGAAATAATAAAGATTAGGGCAGGAATTTTAATGAAATAAAAACAAACAAACAAACAAAAAAGAATCAATGAGACAAACAGTTGGTCCTTTGAAAGGATAAACAACTGTGATAAACCCTTAGGAAATATGACCAGAAGAAATAGAGAAGAGACAAAAATTCACAAAATTAGAGATGAAAATGCACCAATACAACAGACACCAATAAAATTCAAAAAATCATAAGGACATACTTTAAGAATATATATGCCTCTACATTTGAAAAAACCTCCCCCCAAAAGAGTCCAGGACCAGATGGCTTCTCAGCTTAATTCTATCAAACCTTCATGGAAAAACTCAAACCAATCTTCCTCAAACTGTGCCACACAATGTGAGAGCAGGGAAATCTACCCAACTCCTTCTATGAAACTAGTATCACCCTAATTCAAAAACCAGGCAGAGATGCTACAAGAAAACTACCAGCCTATTTCCCTGATGAACTTAGATGCAAAGATCCTGAACTAAATCCTTGCAAACTAAATCCAACACATCAAAAGCATTATCCACCTTGATCAATTGGGGTTCATCCCAGGAACACAGGGGCAGTTCAGCATATGGAAATCTGTTAATGTAATAACCACATAAACAAGGTTAAGCACAAAAACCACATGATCATTTTAATAGATGCAGGCCTTTGACAAAATACAACATCACTTCATGATCAAAACATTGGTGAGAATTGGCATGGTTGCTTCATATCTATTTTTTTTAATTTTTGAAAATTTATTTTTATTTATTTTTTATTTCTTTTAATTTTTTAATTTTTTATTAACAACTTCCATGATTATAAAAAATACCCCATGGTAATACCTTCCCTCCCCCTACTTACCCCTTTGAAACCCCACTCGCCATCATACCCCCTCCCCATCTCAACCAGTATCTCTTTTACTTTTGATGTCTTGATCTTTTCCTCCTCTTATGATGGTCTTGTGCAGGTAGTGTCAGGCACTATGAGGCCATGTATATTCAGGCCATTTTGTGTCTGGAGGGAGTATGTTGTATGGACTCCTGCCCTTCCTTTGGCTCTTACATTCTTTCTGCCACCTCTTCCACATTAGACCCTGAGCCTTGGAAGGTGTGATAGAGATATTGCAGTACTGAGCACTGCAGTCATTTCTTTCCATCACCATGATACCTTCTGAGTCGTCCCAAGGTCACTGCCATCAGAAAATAGAAGATTCTCAACCAAAAGTGAGAGTAGCATTAATATAAAGGTGTGAACATTACTACAAGAGCTTACTGGGCAGTTTGATAAGCATAGTATATACATTTGGCCAGACAACAGCAGACGTTACACCCCTAGGGCTCATGAACACCCCTGTTTTAAGTTTTCAGTATCTGGGATGTATTCCCTTCCCATGGAGTGGGCCCCCAGTCCCATTATTGGGCAGTTGGTTTCCCCCATAACAGACATGCCACTATGGCACCCGTTGGCTCATTTGGCCTGGCTGGCCAATTATAAGGCTTGCAGTGTCCACTGATGAGTATCTTCACTGGTGATTTCTCTTTCTCCCATTGAACTGCATGCAGAATGGCTTCTTCCAGCTTCCTGTCAGCTGGTCTACATGGAGGAGGTTATCAGCTGAGATCCAGCAGGATTTCTCAGTGGCCTTGCAGCCCAAGTCTTACCATCTATTCCTGGTGGGAAATCAAGGGCCTTGGCAATGGCCTATAATGTTTTCAGGGCATCAGGAATCTCCCTGGCCAACAACTCACTGGAAGATATCCCATCCCTGGCACTAAAAAGTTTCTAGCAACAATCTATGGCTCCAGAGTGTTCCATTGTTCAAAAAAGTAGGATTACATATGTTTTATTTATATCCTCTTATATTTTGATTAGCTGTCCCTCCACATATCCTTTACTCAGTCTCTTCCCCAGACCACATTTTGGGTCTCTTCACCCCCATTAATTTATTTTTCTACTTACAAATATGCAATACCATCCTATTAAGTACACTCCTCCCTTCTTTCTCTTCCCTTTCTATTGCTTTTCTAGCTTGCTGGCCTCTGCTACTGAGTTTTTTTCTTCTCACACAGAAGCCCAGTCAACTGTAGCTAGGATCCACATATGAGAGAGAATATTTGATGTTTGGCTTTCTAGGCCTGCATTACCTCATTTAGTATAATCATTTCCAGATCCATCCATTTACCTGCAAATTTCATAACTTGATTTTCTTTTACCACTGAGTAGAACTCCATTGTATAAATGTGCCATATCTTCATTATCCACTCATCAGTTGAGGGACATCTAGGCTGGTTCCATTTCCCAGCTATTGTGAATTGAGCAGCAATAAACATGGTAGAGCATGTACTTCTAAGGAAATGAGATGAGTCCTTAGGATATATGCCTAGGAGTGCTATAGCTGGGTCATATGGTAGATCAATTTTTAGCTGTCTTAGGAACCTCCACACTGATTTCCATAATGGCTGGACCAGATTACATTGCCACCAACAGTGTAGAAGGGTTCCTCTTTTTCCATATCCCCGACAGCATTTATGGTCACTTGTTTTCACGATTGTAGTCAATCTGATAGGAGATGGAATCTCAATGTAGTTTTAATCTGCATTTCCCTGATGACTAGGGATGTAGAACATTTTTTTAGATGCTTATACGCAATTCATATTTCTACTTTTGAGGACTCTCTAGCTAGTTCCATAGCCCATTTTTTAATTGGCTTGTTTGATTTCTTATTATTTAACTTTTTTGTTCTTTGTATATCCTAGATATTAATCCTCTATCAGACGGATAGATGGCAAAGATTTTTTTCCCATTGTGTAGGTTGCCTCTTTGCTTTATTCTCAGTGTACTTTGCTGAACAAAATATCTGTAATTTCATGATATCCCAGCAGTCAATCTGTGGCTTTATTGCCTCAGCAATTGGGTTATATTCAGAAAGTCTTTGCCAAGACCAATATGTTGAAGGGTTTCCCCTACTTTTTCCTCTAGAAGTTTCAGAGTTTCAGGTCTGATGTTAAGGTCTTTAGTCCATGTGGACTTAATTCTTGTTCATGGAGAGAGAGAAGAATCTATTTTCATCTTTCTACAGATAAATATCCAGTTTTCCCAGCACCATTTGCTGAAGAGGCTGTCTTTTCTCCAATGAATATTTTTGGCATTTTTATCAAATATAAGGTGGCTGTAGCTACCTGGACTTGCATCTGGGTCCTCTATTCTGTTCCATTGATCTACATGTCTGCTTTTGTGCCAGTACCATGCTGTTTTTATTACTATGGCTCTGTAGTATATGTTAAAATCAGGTATGGTGATACCACCAGCATCATTTTTGTTGCTCAGTATTATTTTAGATATTCAAGGTTTTTTGTGATTCCAAATGAATTTTTGGATTTTTTTTCTATTTTCATGAAGAATGCCATTGGAATTTTGATGGGGATTGCATTAAATGTGCAGATTGCCTTTGGTAACATTGCCATTTTCACAACGTTGATCCTCCCAATCCAGAAACAAGAGATGTTTTTCCATTTCCTAGTGTCCTCTGTGATTTCTCGCTTGTGAGTTTTATGGTTTGCATTGTAGAGTTCCTTTACTTCCTTGGTTAGGTTTATTCCACGATACTTTATTTTCTTTGATGCAGTTGTAAATGGGAGTGATTCTCTCATTTCATTCTCTGTGTGTTTGTTCTTAGCATATAGGAATGCCACTGATTTCTGTGTATTTATTTTGTATCTTGCTATATGGCTGTAGGTGTTTATTAGCTGTAACAGTTTGCTGATAGAGTCTTTAGGGTTCTTTATATATAGAATCATGTCATTTGCAAATAATGATAACTTGATCTTTTCCTTTCCAGTTTGTACCCCTTTTATTTGTGTCTCTTGCCTTATTGTTATGGCTAAGACTTACAGTACTATATTAAATAAATGTGGGGACAGTGGACACCCTTGTCTTGTTCCTGATTTTAGTGGAAAAGCTTCCAATTTTCCCCATTTAGTAATATGTTGGCTGTAGGCTTGTCATAAATGGCCTTTATTATATTGAGATATGATCCTTCTATTCCTAGTTTCTGAAGGACTTTTATCATGAAGGGATGTTGGACTTTGTCAAATGCTTTTTCTGCATCTAATGAGATGATCATAAGATTTTTGTCCTTCAGTCCACTTATATAATGTATTACATTTATTGATTTGCATATGTTCAACCATCCCAGCATCTCTGGCATAAAGCCTACTTGTTCCGGGTGAAAGTTCTTTCTGATATATTTTTGTATTCTGTTTGCCAATATTTTGTTGAGAATTTTTGCATCTATGTTCATGAGGGAGATTGGTCTGCAATTGTCTTTTTTTGCCTGGTTTTGGTATCAGGGTGATGCTGAATTCCTAGAAGGAGTTTGGTAGGATTCCTTCTTTTTCTGTTTTATGGAAAAGCTTAAGAAGCAGTGGCATTATGTCTACCCTGAAGGTCTGGTAAAATTCAGCAGTGAATTGATCTCGGCCTGGATATTTTTATTTGGGAGATTTTTGATAACTCCTCAGATTTCCACACTTGTTACAGGTCTATTTAAGTTAATAATCTCCTCTTGATTTAACTTAGGTAGGTCATATAAATCAAGGAAATCATCCATTTCTTTCAGATTTTCATACTTTGTGGAGTATATGTTTTTATAGTATGTCCATATGACTTTTTGAATTTCTGTGGTATCTGTTGTGATGTTGCCTTTTTCATCAATAATTTTATTAATTTGTGTCTCTTCTCTCTTTCTTTTGGACCGATTTGTTAAGGGTTTATCAATCTTATTTATCCTTTCAAAGAACTTTGTTTCATTGATACTTTGCATTTTTTGTTGTTGCTGTTGTTGTTTCTATTTCATTAATTTCTGCCCTAATCTTTATTATTTCTTCCTGTCTACTGATTTTTGGTTTGCCTTGTTCTTCTTTTTCCAAGGCTTTAAGGTGAAGCTTTAGGTCATTTACTCGCAACTTTCTAATTTCTTAATATAGGTACTTAAAGCTATAAAGTTACCTCTTAGACCTGCCACCAATGTGTCCCAGAGATTTTGGTATGTTGTGTTCTCATTATTGTTTGACTCTATAAATTTTTTGATTTCCTTCTTGATTTCTTCATTGACTCATTCATCATTTAGTGGTGTATTGTTCAGTTTCCATGATTTTGTGTATGATCTATAGCTTTTGTTGCTATTGATTTGTAGTTTGATTCCATTGTGGTCAGATAGAATGCAAGGACTTATTTCAATTTTCCTGTATTTGTTAAGATTTGCTTTGTGTCCTAATATATGGTCTATTTTAGAGAATGTCCCATATGCTGCTGAAAATAATGTATATTCTACAGCATTTGGATGAAATATCCTGTATATATCTGTTAGATCCATTCTTTCTATGACCTCATTTAGTCCAGATGCCTGTCTGTTCATTTCTTCCTGGGATGACCTGTCAATTGATAAGAGTGGGGTGTTGAAGTCACCCACTACCACTGTGTTTGGTGTTATCTGTGACCTTAGTTCTAATAGCGTTTGTTTGATGAATTTGGCAGCCCCCATGTAAGTTGCATATATATTTAGGATTGTAATGTTCTCCTGTTGGAGTATGCCCTTAATCACCATAATTTGACCTTTCTTATCTTTCTTGACTAACATTGGACTGAAATCTACCTTGTCAGATATTAGGAAAAGCAACCCCTGCTTTTGTTCTAGGCCCATTTACTTGAAACACCGTTTTCCAACCTTTCACCCTATGATATTGTCCATCCTTTGTGGAAAGGTGAGTTTCTTGGAGACAACAAATTGTAGGATCCTGCTTTTTAACCTAGTCTGCAAACCTATATCTTTTTTTTGAGGTATTGAGGCCAGTGATATTAAGAGATATTATTGAAAGGTGTGTATTGATGTTTGCCTTTTTTTTTCCCTGTAGTTCTGGTTCTACCTTTGCTCTCCTGTGTTAACAAGTGTTTGAGTATTGTTTGTTTTTTCCTGGTTCCTTATATGTGTGCTTTTCCTTCTCTTCGGTATGGAGGTTTCTTTCAAGTATTTTCTGTACAACTGGTTTTGTCTTCAAATACTCCTTTATCCTGCTTTTGTTGTGAAATGTCCTTATTTCTCCGTCTATTTGAATGGATAGCTTTGCAGGATAAAGTAACCTTGATTAACAGTTGTTATCTTTCAGAACTTGGAGTACATCACTCCAAGCTCTTCTGGCTTTTAAAGTTTGTGTTGAGTAATCTGCTGTAATCCTGATGGGCTTGACTTTGTAGGTAACTTGATTTTTCTCTCTGACTGCTTTCAATATTTTTTCTTTGGGTTGTGTGTTTTATTGTTTGATTATAATATGGCAAGGAGAGGTTCTTTCCAGGTTTTGTCTAGCTGGGGTTGTAAAGGATTCCTGTATCTGCATTGGTACCTCTTTTCCAATTAGGGGGAAGTTTTCTTCTATGATTTTGTTGAAGATGCCTACTATGCCTTTAGAGTGAAATTCTTCTCCTTCTATTATGCCCTGAATTCTGATGTTTGATCTTTTCATAGGGTCCCGAATATCTTGAAATTCCCATTCATACTTTTCTATTAGTTTGTCTTTCCCTTTGTTGGACTGTATTAGATCTGCCACGTGGTCTTCTAGCTTAGATATTCTGTCATCTCCTTCATCCATTCTACTGGTGAGATTTTCTACAGAGTTTTTTATTTCTTTGACTGTGTTCTTCATTGCTAGTAATTCTGACTGGTTTTTCTTTATTATTTCTATTTCCTTATTTATGTCTTGTATTGACCTCTTTATTTCAATTAATTGGTGTCCTGTGTCTTCTTTGATTCCTTTGATTTGTTGTTTGAATTCTTTGAACATATTTATAATCATTCTTTTGAAATCTTTCTCAGGCATTTCCTCTAACTCATTCTCACTGGAGGTCATTTCTGATGCTTTAATAGTGGATTTATATTGTTTTGAATTTTAGTGTTTTGGGGTTATAATGTATATATTTTTTCATCTTGGATCAAGTTAATGCGTGTATTTTCTAGTTAGCTGGGTATTTTTAGCTGTATCAATCGATCTGATGTTATATATTTTCAGGGTGGCTCCTAAGACTCTCAGAGTACCTACAAAGGTGTTCCTAGGGGTTGGGTTTGCCTGCTATGGGAGTATTCGGGTAGGCAGAGTGGAAAAGAATACAAATAGTTTCTAAACTTTAACTAAAGAACGTACAGATTCAATGAAAAGCAGCACCGAGTATTTATGCAAGAGTAGGTAGTATAACCACCAGGTCCTCTATCAACAAAGAGGTTAAGATTTCTGGTCTGTTGAGGGTTCCAAGTCAGCTTGTGACCTAGTGAGACCCTTCCCTGGTGCAATCCCAGTTACCTTTTTGGATGATTTTGGTCTCAGTTATGCTGCACTCTGCTTGAATCCCTCTTTGGAGCCCTGTGGGTTCAAGTAGACTGGCTGGATTGCTGGACTGCTGTTCTGTTTTCTGGAGCTGGACTCTGGCTTTTCCTGTGCGGCAAGAAGCCTGGCAGCTGTGGCCCCACAGACCTGGCACCACCGCTGCAGAAGCTGCCGCTGCTGGATCCACCGCAGCTGCAGCCTCTGCTGCTGCTGGAGCCACCACTGTTGGAGCTGGAGCTGGAGCTTCTGCTGCTGCTGCTGGATCTGCTGCTGCCAGAGCCGCTTCTTCTGCTGCTGGAGCTGGTGCTGCCAGTGCCAGAGCTGGAGTTGCCACTTCTGCTGCTGCTGCTGCTGCTGCTGCTGCTACTGCTGCTGCCTCTGCCAGAGCAACTGCTGCTGAAGCCAAAGCCACCGCTGCCAGAGCTGGGGCCAGAGCCACTGCAGGTGGAGGCACTTAGGCCTGCCTGTGAGGGCTCTGGATGCTGTGGATCTCTCCTACTTCTCTGTTGCCATTTTAATTTCTTCTTCTTCTTCTTCTTTTTTTTTTTTTCAGGGTAGGGTCTCACTGTAGTGCAGGCTGACCTGGAATTCACTATGTAGTCTCAGGGTGGCCTCGAACTCATGGCAATCCTCCTACCTCTGCCTCCCAAGTGCTGGGATTAAAGGTGTGGACCACCATGGCCAGCCCATTTTAATTTCTTATACACCTCACTTATTAGTAAAATTGTGTATTTTACTGGGTATTCATTGGCTATTTCTCCCCTAGGCTGCTTTGGTGTGGTTCCTAAGCCACCATCTTAACCGGAAGTCTGCTTCCTATTTTAACATAATAAAGGCAATATACAAAGCTCCTAAGGCTCAAATAATACTTAATGGAGAGACAATGGAGGAAGTCCCATTGAGATCAGAAAAAACACAGGGTTGTCCACTCCTATCTCTGCTCTTCAATATAGTACTGGAAGTCCTAGTTCAAGCAATAAGAGAGGAGAAAGAAATAAAAGGGATACAATTTGGAAAGGAAGGAGTTAAGGTAGCTATATTTGCTGATGACATGATTATATACTTAAGAGATATGAGAGACCCCATCCCAAAACTCCTGAAGGTGATTAACTCTTATATCAAAGTAGTACGATTAAAAAAATCAATGCACAAAAATCAGTAGCCTTTCTCTATGCAACTGCCAAAGATACAGAGAAAGGAATAAAGGATATGGTCCCATTTTCAATAGCAAAAAAAAAAAAAAAAAAAAAAATCAAATAAAATACCTTGGAATAATGGTAACCAAGGAAGTGAAAGATCTATGCAACAGAAACATAAAAACACTTAAAAAAGAAATTGAGGAGGACTTGATAAAATGGAAAGACCTCCCATGCTGCTGGATAGGCAGAATTAACATTTTGAAGATTGCAATCCTACTAAAGACAATATACAGATTTAATGCAATTTCAATTAAAATCCCAACATTGTTCTTCACAGAGATAGAAAAAAATAATCTCAAATTTCATATGGAAAGGGTGAAGGTCTCAGGTATCTAAGCATAACCTTAGCAAAAAAAAATGCCTCTGGTGTCATCACCATACCTGAGCTAAAGCTATATTACAAAGCCATACTAATAAAAACATCATGGTCCTGGCATAAAAACAGGAGTATAGAAAAATGTAATGGACTTGAGAACCCAGAATTTGGGTCAAGAAACTACAGCCACTTGATATTTAACAAAGTACCTAATAATATAGGCTGTAAAAAAAGAGCATCTTCAACAAATTGTGGTAGACAAACTGGAAAACCATATGCAGGAAATGGAAACTTGATCCACACATCTCACCATGCACTACACTCAAATCCAAATGGATCAAAGACCTCAATATAAGACCAGAAAATTGGCTACTTCTGGAAGAAAATATAGGACAAACTTTCCATGATATAGGAATGGAAAAAGACCCCAGTAACTCACAATCTTAAACAGGTACTCAACCAATGGGATCCCGTGAAGCTGAAGAGTTTCTTTACAGACAACCATACAATAGGCAAAGCCAATAGGTTACCTACAGAATGGGAGAAAATATTTGCTGATTATCCAACTGACAGAGCCCTAATCTCTAGAATCTACAAAGAACTCAAAAACCTAAACAATAAAAAGTCAAACAACCCACTTAAAAATGTGGCAAAGAGCTGAACAGGCAGTTCATAGAGGAAGAAATACAAATGGCAAACACATACTTAAGAAAATGTTCATCATGCCTAATCATCAGGGAAATGCAAATTAAAACAACTATGAGAGTCTACCTTACACCAGTAAGGATAGAAAGCATCAAAAAATCAAATGAAAATAAATGCTGGCGAGGATGTGGACAATTAGGAACACTCATCCACTGTTGGTGGGAATGTAAGATGCTACAACCACTATGGAAAGCAATATGGAGACTCCTGAAAGAGCTGACTATAGAATTACTAACAGACCCAGTTATTCCCTTACTGGGCATCTACCCTAAAACCTTTAAACCACAGTCCAGAGAGATTGGCTCAACCATGTCTATAGCAGCTCAATTCATAATAGCTAAGAGCTGTAATCAACCCAGATATCCATCACTAGAAGAATGGATACCTAAGAAGTGGTATATCTACACAATGGAATTCTATACAGCAGTAAGAAAAAATGACACAATGAAATTTGAAGAAAAATGTTTGAACCTGGAACAGATCATTCTCAGTGAACTTATCCAATCACAGAGATAATCGCCGCATAGTCTCACTCATCTACATCACCTAACCTGAATCTACCCATGATGCCGACATACCCAGCAAGCATCTTCAGGACTAGATAATAGGGTGGGTAGGGAGGGAGGGGAGGGCAAGGGATGTGGTGGAAGGCACAAATCTAGACACAAATAGCAATGATACCAAAAAATTCTACATCTTAAAAGGCAGACGAAATGGTTGAATCTTCATAGGGCCCTTAGAGGGAACACCTGAGCCACAAGACACTGGAGAGGGTATGATGAAGACTCACCTTAATCTTATACATCTTCTCTCTCTCTCTCTTCTCTCTAATTCTTTTATATTAGTTTTCTTTTTCTTACTTTTCTTAGCATGCACTGACCTGCAACTCCCAGTACCAGCATGTAGCTATCATCCACAGTGAGCTTTGGATCAGAGAGACCTACAAGGTTTCCTAAAAGAAAGACAGATTTCTGTCGGAGTACTTGATGACCCACCAAAGGTTACTGTTAAGACTCTACATCTGAAGACACCATATGTGGTTGACACATAAAATGAAATGACATGGCTGGAAGCTGGAAAGTGTTAGTCCCCAGACAGTCAGCATGTCTAGTGCCAGGAGGTGCTACATGGATGACTGGGAGAAAATCACAAATATCTGTCCACGTAACTCTTGGTCTAACCTACTTATCAGCAAATAACCTGTCATGATGCTCACATAAGTGCAATAGTGGCACACACATGGTGAGAAACCAACTGCTCTTGATTTGGCTAACTGATTCCCTCAGTGCAACCGTACCTACACCTGGAGCTGGGAAACAAGTCAGAACCATATTCAAACATAAGCCTGCTTTCCATTATCAAGCAACCACCAATCATGGGCTACAAGAAGGCCTACACCTATTAAATTCACTATAAAAAAATAAGTGTTATCCCATTTGTCTGGTGCTAACTTTACTCTCCGTTGGAGAATCTGCTTCTCTTTTTCAGATAGACGCAGATCATAAGGACAGAACCACCCCATCATACCTCAAAAGGGCCCTAGCTGAAACTAAGAACAATTGTCAAAACAAGCAAGGGTGCTGTTTTCTTGGTGAACCAGGTACCAGCACAAGGGTGAAGGAGACCAACACAGAGAACAATCAACTCCTACCAATTCAGATATCCAGAGACCCAAAGGACCCCAACTCCTCATCACTGAAGCAGACCAAAAATGAACCCAACATGGCTCAGGGAAATTTTGCGGAAGAGGGGGTGGAAAGAATGTCAGAGCTACACGTTGGGTCATGACATGCAGAGACATTTCTCTTACCCATAACTGTGGGCTAACTCCACAATGCATGACCCATATACCTCAACAAGGAGGGGTTAGGGGGAGGGGGTAAGACATGGACGAGCCTAACAATGGTACCAACTTGACCATATTCACTGAGTAAAAAACTAACTAATAAAAAATTATTTAATTAAAAAAATAAGTATATAAAATAAAATAAAATACTCCAGTCCCAGATGGATTCACTGGTGAAAGTTGCAAGACCTTCATGGAAGAAATAGTACTACTGCTTTTCAAACTTTTCCATGAAATTGAAAATGAAGGAATTCTATTGAATTCCCTCTATGAAGCCAGCATCACCTTGATGGCAATACCAGACAAAGACAGAACAAAGAAAATTGCAGGCCTAACTCCCTCATGAACATTGATGCAAAAATTCTCAACAAAATATTGGCAAATACAATACAAGAACATATCAGAAATATTATTCACCCTGAACAAGTAGTCTGCATCCCAGAGATTCAGGGATAGTTCAACATACACAAATCAATAAATGCAATGTACTATATAAATGGACTGAAGGGCAAAAATCACATGGTCATCTCAATAGATGAAGTAAAGGCATTTGACAAAATCCAACATCCCTTCATGGTAAAAGTTAAGCAGAAACTGGGAAAAGAAGGAATATGTCTCATCATAATAAAGGCTATTTATGACATTCCTACAGCCCACATAACACTAAGTGAGGAAAAACTTGAAGCTCTCCCACTAAATTCAGGAACAAGAGAAGGGTATCCACTGTCTCCAATTTTATTTAACATAGTACTGGAAGTCATAGCCATAGCAATAGGTCAAGAGACACTCATAAAAAGGATGCAAATTGGAAAGGGAGAGATCAAATTATCATTAATTGCAGATGATATGATTTTATACATAAAGACCCTAACAACACTATCAGCAAACTGTTAGAGCTGATAAACACTTTTAACAATGTAGCAGGATACAAAGTAAATACACAGAAGTCAGTAGCTTTCCTACATACTAACAACAAACATGCAGAGGATGAAATCAGTAAATCTGCCCCATTCACAATTGCCTCAAAAAAAAAAAAAAAAAAAAAAAAGACTTCCAGTTAAGATGGTGGCATAGGTACCATGACAAAGCAGCAAAATACACACTTTTACTAAAAAGTCAGGTGTACAGGAAATTGAAACGGCACCGGAGAATTAGGTGAGATCCAGAGCATCCAGAGCCCACAGAGGCTGGCAGAAGTGGCTCCAGCTGGTCTGTGGGATGACAGCGGCACCATGCCAACCAGCCACCAGGCTCAGCTTGAGCCTCAGGAAAAGCCAGATGAGGGGATTTTCCACTCACACCGGAGCTCTCCACAAACTAAAGAAACATGAAGGGAGAACAGCAGTGAACAACGGAGGACCAGGTCACAAGGAAGAAGAACACGTGGAACAGTGAGAGAACTAGAGCAGCATCGGCAGCCTCCCCTTCCCCACCACCAGTGCTCAGCTCCAGCTAACAGAGCAGCAGTCCAGGGAACTGGACACACCTACTTGTAACAACAGCAGGACCCAAGCAGGAGCAACATAACTGACACCAAAATCATCCCAAAAAGTAACTGGGATTACACCAGGTCAGTACCCACTTAATAAACCTGGTATATAGGCATGAACCAGAAGTGCTAATTGCACCTTCCTGTATAAGGATAAATTATATGTTAAATCTGATGGATGGTCAGATTTGCCATTCTTAAATAAGCTGTATTTTGGGCTTCTTATTTGTTGTTTCTTGAATTATAGTGGCTTTGTTTCCTCTTCTGCTATACATTAGGGAAGGTCTCACCTGGTCACAAGCTGATTTGGAACCCTCTACAGACCAGAAATCTTAACCTCCTTGTTGTCAGGATTAAAGGAGTGGGTGAGACACCACACAGCCTAAGGGACAGACAGAAGATCTGGTTATCATAATACCTACTCTGTGCTGGTTTTCATTGAAAGTGTACAAAGTTTAGGTAAATTTTAGAAACTATCTGTATTTGGGTCCACTCAGCCTACTTGAATACTCTCATAGCAGGGAAACCCAACACCCAGGGTCACGTTTATAGATACTCTGAGAGTCTTGAGAGCCACACCTAGTGCCTTAAGCTCCTACCCTGAAGATATATAATATCAGATTGATTGATGCATTTAATAATATGCAGCTGTTAGAAAATCCTTTCATTAAATAATCCAGGATGCAAAAATATATACACTATAACACAAGAAACATCAAAAATCAAGACAACATAAACCCACTAAAAAGTATTAATGCATCAGAAGTGACCTCCAGTGAGAATGAGTTACAGGAAATTCCTGAGAAAGATTTCAAAAGAATGATTATAAATACATTCAAAGAAGTCAAAGAAGAAATCAAAGGAATCAAAGAAGACACAGGATGCCAATTTGGTGAAATAAAGAGGTCAATGCTAGACATAAATAAAGGAAATAGAAATAATAAAGAAAAACCAGTTAGAATTACTAGCAATAAATACCAAAGTTAATGTATTAAAAAAAATCCGTAGAAAATCTCACCAGTAGAATGGATGAAGGAGAGGACAGAATATCTAAGCTAGAAGACCAGGTGGCAGATCTAATACAGTCCAACAAAGAGAAAGACAAACTAATAGAAAATATGAGTGGGAATTTCAAGGTATTCAGGACACTATGAAAAGATCAAACATAAGAATTAAGGGCATAGTAGAAGGAGAAGAATTTCACTCCAAAGGCATACTAGGCATCTTCAACAAACTCATAGAAGAAAACTTCCCCCAAATTGGGAAGGAGGTACCAATGCAGATACAAGAGTCCTTTAGAACACCAGCCAGAAAAAACATGGAAAGAACCTCTCCTTACCATATTATAATCAAACAACCAAACACACAAACCAAAGAAAAAATATTGGAAGCAGTCAGAGAGAAAAATCAAGTTACTTACAAAGGCAAGCCTATCAGGATTATAGCAGATTACTCAACACAAGCTTTAAAAGCCAGAAGGGTATGGAGTGATGCATTCCAAGTTCTGAAAGATATCAACTGTCAACCAAGGTTACTTTATCCTGCAAAGCTATCCATTCAAATAGATGGAGAAATAAGGACATTGTATGACAAAAGCAAGATAAAGGAATATTTGAAGACAAAACCAGTTGTACAGAAAATACTTGAAAGAATCCATGCTGAAGAAAAAGAAAAGCACACATATAAGGAACTGGGGAAAAAAAAAACAACAAATAAACAATAGTCAAATACTAGTTAACACAAGAGAGCAAAGGTGAAACTGGAAGAACTACAAAAAAAAAAAATGGCAAAAACGAATGCACACCTTTCAATAATATCTCTTAATATCAATGGCCTCAATGCTCCAAACAAAAGACATAGGTTTTAAGATTGGGTTAAGTGCAGGATCCTTCAATTTGTTCCCTCCAGGAAACCCAGCTTTCTACAAAGGATGGACAGTATCTGATGGTGAAAGGTTGGAAAATGGTGTTTTAAGCAAATGGAATGAGAAACAAGCAGGAGTTGCTATCCTAGTATCTGACAAGGTAGACTTCAATCCAACATTAGTTAAGAAAGATAAGGAAGGCCACTTTATATTGATTAAAGGTACCTTCCAAAAGGAGGACATTACAATCCTAAACATATATGCACCTAACATGGGGGCTCCCAAATTCATCAAACAAATGCTATTAGAACTAAGGTCACAGATAACACCAAACACAGTGGTAGTGGGTGACTTCAACACCCCACTCTCATAAATTGACAGGTCATCCTGGGAAAAAAATAAACAGAGAGGCATCTGGACTAAATAAGATCATAGAAGTAATGGATATAACAGATATATACTGCATATTTCATCCAAATGCTGCAGAATATACATTTTTTTCAGCAGCACATGGAACATTCTCTAAAATGGACCATATATTAGGACACAAAGCAAATCTTAATAAATACAAGAAAATTGAAATAATTCCTTGCATTCTTTCTGGCCACAGTGGAATCAAACTACAACTCAATAGCAAGAAAGGCTATAGATCATACACAAAATCATGGAAATTAAACAACACACTACTAAATGATGAATGGGTCAATGAGGAAATCAAGAAGAAAATCAAAAAATTTATAGAGTCAAATGATAATGATAACACAACATACCGAAATCTCTGAGACACAACGAAGGCAGTCCTAAGAGGTAAATTTAGCATTTTAAGTGCCTATATTAAGAAATTAGAAAGGTCAGAAGTAAACAACCTAAAGCTTGATCCTTAAAGCCTTGGAAAAAGAAGAACAAGACAAACCAAAAATCAGTAGACAGGAAGAAATAATAAAGATTAGGGCAGAAATTAATGAAAAACAAACAAACAAACAAACAACAACAAAAAAACAATCCACAGAATCAATGTAACAAAGAGTTGGTTCTTTGAAAGGATAAACAAGATTGGTAAACCCTTAGCAAATTTGACCAAAAGAAAGAGAGAAGAGACACAAATTAATAAAATTAGAGATGAAAAAGGTAACATCACAACAGATGCCAGAGAAATTCAAAAATCATACGGATGTACTTTAAAATCATATACTCCACAAAGTATGAATATCTGAAAGAAATTGATGATTTCCTACCTGAATTAAATCAAGATGAGATGAATCACTTAAATAGACCTATAACAAGCATGGAGATCCAAGCAGTTATCAAAAGTCTCCCAACTAAAAAAGCCCAGGCCCAGGTGGATTCACTGCTGAATTTTACCAGACCTCCAGGGAAGAGCTAACACCGTTGCTTCTTAAGCTTTTTCATAAAAAAGAAAAAAGAAAGAATCCTACCAAACTCCTTCCATGAAGCCGGCATCACCCTGATACCAAAAGCACGCAAAGATAGAACAACAACAACAACAAAAATTACAGGCCAATCTACCTCAAGAACATAGATGCAGAAATTCTCAACAAAATCTTGGCAAACAGAATACAAGAATATATCAGAAAGATCATTGACCTTTACCAAGTAGACTTTATGCCAGAGATGCAGGGATGGTTCAACATACGCAAATCAATAAATGTAATACATTATTTAAATGGACTAAAGGATAAAAAATCACATGATCATCTCATTAGATGCAGAGAAAGCATTTGACAAAATCCAACATCCCTTCATGATAAAAGTCCCACAGAGACTGGGAATAGAAGGAACATATCTCAATATAATAAAAGCTATTTATGACAAGTCCTCAGCCAACACACCTAGTGCAACATGGGGAAAAACTGGAAGCTTTTCCACTAAAATCAGGAATAAGACAAGGGTGTCCACTGTCCCCACTTTTATTTTATATAGTACTGGAAGTCTTAGCCATATCAATAAGGCAAGAGACACACATAAAAGGGATACAAATTGGAAAGGAAGAAATCAAGTTATCATTTTTTGCAGATGACATGATTTTATATATAAAGAACCCTAAAGACTCTACCAGGAAACTGTCAGAGCTGATAAACACATACAGCCATGTAGCAGGATACAAAATAAATACACAGAATCAGTAACATTCCTATATGCTAACAACAAACACACAGAGGATGAAATCAGAGAATCACTCCCATTCACAATTGCATCAAAGAAAATAAAGTACCATAGAATACACCTAACCAAGGAAATAAAGGACCTCTACAATGAAAACTATCAGTCAAGCAAGAAATTGCAGAACGCACTAGGAAATGGAAAAACATCCCTTGTTTCTGGATTGGGAGAATCAATATTGTAAAAATGGCAATGTTACCAAAGGCAATCTGCACATTTAATGCAATCCCCATCAAAATTCCAATGGCATTCTTCATTGAAATAGAAAAAACAATCTAAAAATTCATTTGGAATCAGAAAAAACATTGAATATCTAAAATAATACCTAGCAACAAAAATGAGGCTGGTGGTATCACAATACCTGATTTTAACCTATACTACAGAGCCATAGTAACAAAAACAGCATGGTACCAGCACAAAAGCAGACATGTAGATCAATGGAACAGAATAGAGGACCCAGATGCAAGTCAAACTAGCTATAGCCACCTTATATTTGATAAAAATGCCAAAAATACTCATTGGAGAAATGACAGCCTCATCAGCAAATGGTGCTGGGAAAACAGGATATGCATCTGCAGAAAATAGATGAAAATAGATTCTTCTCTTTCACCATGCACAAGAATTAAGTCCAAATGGACTAAAGACCTTAACATCAGACTGGAAACTCTGAAAGCGCTAGAGGAAAAAGTAGGGGAAACCCTTCAACATATTGGTCTTGGCCAATATGAATATATTTTCTGAATATAACCCAGTTGCTCAGGCAATAAAACCATAGATTAACCACCGGGACCTCATGATATTACAAAGATTTTGTACTGCAAAGTACACTGTGAATAAAGCAAAGAGGCAACCTAAAGAATGGGAAAAATCTTTGCCAGTTATATATCTGATAGAAGATTAATATCTAGGATATACAAAGAACTCAAAAAGTTAAATAATAAGACATCAAACAAGCCAATTAAAAATGGGCTATGGAGCTAAATGGAGAGTTCTCAAAGGAAGAAATATGGATGGTCTATAAGCATCTAAAAAATGTTCTACATCCCTAGTCATGAAGGAAATGCAGATTGAAACTACATTGAGCTTCCATCTAACTCCTGTTAGATTGGCTACCATCATGAAATCAAATGATCACAAATTCTGGTGGGGATGTGGAAAAAGAGGAATCCTTCTACACTGTTGGTGGGAATGCAATCTGGTCCAGCCATTGTGGAAATCAATGTGGAGGTTCCTAAAACAGCTAAAATTTGATCTACCATATGACTCACCTATAGCACTCCTAGGCATATATCCTAAAGACTCATCTAATTTCCTTAGAAATACATGGTCAACCATGCTTATTGCCTCTCCATTCATAATAGCTGGGAAATGGAACCATCCTAGATGTCCCTCAACTGATGAGTGGATAATGAAGGTATGGCACATTTATACAGTGGAGTTCTACTCAGTGGTAGAGAAAAAAGAAGTTATGAAATTTGCAGGAAAAATGGATGGATCTGGAAAGGGTTATATTAAGTGAGGTAACCCAGGCCCAGAAAGCCATGTGCCACATGTTCTCTCTTATAAGTGGATCCTAGCTACAGATGATTGGGCTTCTGGGTGGGAAGGAAAAATCTCAATAGCAGAGGCCAGTGAGCTAAAAAAAGAGATATAAAGGGAAGAGAAAAGAAGGTAGGAGAGTACTTAATAGGTTGGCATTTTATATATGTAAGTACGAGAATAGATTAACGGGGGTAAAAAGGCCCAATATGAAGTCAGGGGAAGTGACTGAGTAAAGGAAACGTGGAGGGAGGGCTAATCAAAATCTAAAAGGATATAAGTAAATTATATGGAATCCTCAGGTTTTGGACTGTAGATCATTGCTAGAAAATTTTCAGTGCCAGGATTTGCTACCTCCCAGTGAGTTGTTGGGCAGGGAGGTCCCTGATGCCCCCAAAACATTATAGGCCATTTCTGAGGCCCTTGGCTTCCCACCAGGAATTGATGGTAAGACCCTATTGCTGAAGACTCCACATATATGGGCTGCAAGGCCACTGAGAAATCCTGCTGGAACTGAGCTGATAACCTCTTCCATGTAGACCAGCTGACAGAAAGCCATTCTACATGCAGTTCAATGGGAGAAAGAGATAACACCAGTGAAGATACTCAACAGTGGACACTGCAAGCTTAATAATTGGCCAGCCATTCCAAATGAGCCAACAGGTGCAATAGTGGCATGGCTTTCATGGTGGAAACCAACTGCCCTCCAATTGGACTGGAGGCCCACTCGATGGGAGGGAGTACATCCCTGATACTGAAAACTTAAAACAGGTGTAGTCATGAGCCCTAGAGGTGTAACATCTGCTGATGTCTGGATAAATGTATATACTATGCTTATCAAACTGTCCAGTAAGCACTTCTGTTAATGTTCACACCCTTATATTAATGCTACTTTCATTTGTGGTGGAGAATCTTCTCCTTTCACATGGCAGTGACCTTGGCTCAACTCAGAAAGTATCACAGTGCTGGAAAGAAGTGACTGGAGTACTGAATAACATCTTGATCACACCTTCCAAGGCTTAGGGTCTAATGTGACGGAGGTGGCGGAAATAATGTAAGACCCAAAGGAAGGGTAGGACTCCTTACAATGTCTCCTTTCAGACATAAAATGGCCTAGGTATCCATAACCTCATAGTGCCTGACAGTATCTACACAAGACTATCATAAGAGGAGGAAAAGATCATGACATCAAAATAAAAGGGAGTCTGATAGAGATGGGGAGGGGATATGATGGAGAATGGAATTTCAAAGGGGAAAGTGGGGTGAAGGAGTGTATCATCATGGGATATTTTTTATAATCATGGAAAATGTTAATAAAAATTGAGAAAAAAGGTACCTTTAATAAACTTAACCAAGGAAGTGAAGGATCTCTTCAGTGAGAAATTTAAAACACTCATGTGTGAAATTTCAGAAGAAACTAGAAATTGGAAAGTATCCCATGTTCTTAGATTGGAAGAATTAATATTGCAAAAAAAAAAAAAAAATCAATAATGTGAAAAAAATCTTACCAAAAGCAATCTACACATTTAATGCTATCTCCATTAAAATTCCAATGGCATTCATCACAGAAATATAAAAAAAAAAACCTAAAGTTCATTTGGCAGCACAAAAAACTTCAAATAGCCAAAACACTTTTGAGCAACAAAAATAAGACTGGTAGTGTCACCATACCCGATTTGAAGCTATATCACAATGCCATAGTAAGAAAAACAGCGTGATACTGGCACAAAGACAGACACATAGGTTAATGGAAGAGAATAGAGGACCCAGATGTTAATCCAGGCAGCTACAGACATCTGATTTTTGGCAAAAATGATAAAAATAGTCATTGGAGAAAAGGCAGCCTTTTCAACAAGTGGTGCTGGGAAAATTGGATATCTATATGTAGAAGGATAGAAATAGATCCTTGTCTTTTTCCATGCACAAGAGTCAAGTACAAATGGATCAGGAACCTTCATATCAGACCTTAAACTCTTAAATTGCTAGAGGAAAAGCTAGGGGAACCCTTCCACATATTGGCATAAGGAATGACTTTCTGAATATAACCCCAATTGCTCAAGAAATAAAACCACTAATCAACCACTGGGATCTTATGAAATTTCAAAGCAAAGGACACTGTGAATAGAGCAAATAGACAACCTACATAATGGGAGAAACTTTGTGAGCTATACATCTGATAGAGCATTAATATCTCTAATTGGACTGAAGGCCCGCTCCAGGGGAGGGAATACATTCCTGATACTGAAAACTTAAAACAGGGGTATTCATGAGCCCTAGGGGTGTAATTTCTGCTGTTGTCTGCCTAAATGTATATACTATGCTTATCAAACTGCCCAGTAAGCACTTCTGTTAATGTTCATACCCTTTTATTAATGATACTCTCACTCTTGTTAGAAAATCTTCTCTTTTCAGATGGCAGTAACCTTGGGACCACTCAGAAGGTATCATGGTGATGGAAAGAAATGACCACAGTGCTCAGTACTGCAATATCTCTATCACATCTTCCAAGGCTCAGGGTCTAATGTGGAAGAGGTGGTAGAAAGAATGTAAGAGCCAAAGCATGGGTAGGACTTCATATAACATGCTCCCTACAGACACAAAACGTCCTGGATATCCATGCCCTTACAATGCCTGACACTACCTGCACAAGACCATCATAAGAGGAGGAAAAAATCATGACATCAAAATTAAAAGAGAGACTGATTGAAATGTGGAGGGGGTATGATGGAGAATGGATTTGCAAAGGGGAATGGGGGGGGAGGGAGGGTATTACCATGGGGTATTTTTTATAATCATGGAAGTTGTTAATGCAAATTTGGAAGAAAAAAATATACAGAATATACAAAGAACTCAAAAGCAAAACAAGAAAGCAAACAACCCAATTTTTAAAAATGGGGTATGGAACTAAATAGAGAGTTCTCAAAGGAAGAAATACAGATGGCATATATACATCTAAATAACTATTCTACATCCTTAGCTGTCAAAGGAATGCAAATTAAAACTACTTTAAGATTTCATCTCACTCCTGTCAGAATGTCTACCATCAAGAAAACAAATGACAATAAATGTTGGTGAGGATGCAGAAAAAAGGGGAACCCTTCTACACTGTTGGTGGGAATGTAATCTGGTATAGCCATTGTGGAAATCAGTGTGGAGGTCCTTGAGACAGCTAAAAATAGATTTGCCCTATCATCCAGCAATAGCACTGCTAAGCATATATCCTAATGACTCTTCTCACTACCTTAGAGATAACTTGCACAACAATATTTATTGATACTCTATTCACAATAGCTATGATATGGAACCAGCCTAGATATCCCTCAACAGATGAATGAATAATAAATATGTGGTACATTTACACAATGGAGTTCTATTCTGTGGTAAAGAAAAATGAAATTATGAAATTTGCTGGAAAATGGATGGATCTGAAATGGATTGTACTAAGTGAGGCAACCTAGGCCCAGGAACTCAAACATCACATATTCTCTCTCATATATGGATTCTAGCTACAAATGTTTCGACATGTATGTGAGTTAGAACTGAAAAAATTGGCAGCAGAGACCAGTAAGCTGTCAAAGGCTAGAAGGAAGGGAGGAGAAGGAAGGACTTTAGGGGATGGTATTTTATGTAAAAGTAGAAGAACAGATTACAGGGAGTGGAATGGCCTAAGTGAGACCAGGGGAAGAGATTATAAAGAGGGTTGGGAGAGGGTCAATCAAAATTCAAGATATTCTGAATAAGACACATGAAAGCCTACTTCTTTGGATAATGGCACATTCAGAAGCCATAGATTACTACTAGAAAATTTTCAGTGCCATGGATGGGACACCTTCCAGTGAGTCGTTGGCCATGGAGGTCCTTGTTGCCTCCAAACCACTAAAGGCTATTGCCAAGGCCCTTGGTTTCCAGTGAGCCAGAGATAGTAAGACCCTATTGCTGAAGACTTCACATGCATAGGCAGCAAGATCACTGAAAAATCCAGCTGGTACTGAGATGACAACCTTCTCCCTGTAGTTTAGCCAAATGAAAGCTAGAAGAAAAAAAAAAAAAAAAAAACCTACTGCATGCAGCCCTCTGGGAGACAGAAATAAAACAGTGGACTCTGAAAGCCTCAAGTTTGGCCAGACAAATGACTGAACAGGTGCAACAGTGCCATGTCTGCTCTGGGGGAAACCAACAGCTCTCTAATTGGATTGAAAGCCTGCTCTATGGGAGGGAATGTATGGCTGGTTCTGAAAACATAATCAAAACCTATGGCAGGTCAGGTAGTGTGTCTTAGGGGTATAAAGCCTGTTCTTGTCTGGCTAAATGCATATATTATTCTCACCAAACTGCCTTAAAAGCACTACACTTAAAGTTCATATTCTTGTATTAATGCTACTCTCACTTTTGGTTAGAGAAGTTTCTCTTTTCAGATGGCATTGACCACTGGGCTGATCCAAAAGACAACATAGTGCTGAGAAGAAGTGACAGAGGAGTGTCCAGCACTGAAACATCTCTATCACACCCTGCAAGGTTCAGAGTCCATTGTGGAAGAGGTGGCAGAAAGAATATAAGAGCCAAAGGAAGGGTACCACTTCTTACAATGCAGTTGTCCAGACAGAAATTGGGCTAGGTATCCATGACCTCGCAGTGCCTAGCAATACCTTCACAAGACCCTCATAATAGGAGAAAAAGATGATAACATTAAGATAAAAGAGAGACTAATGGAGAGCGGTGTTGTGAAGGGAAAAATGGGGGAGGGGAGGGAAATTATCATGGTTTATTTTCTGTAAGTAGAGAAGTTGTCAATATAAAATTATACTTTAAGAATTTTGAGCCAGGAGTGGTGGATCATTGATCCAAGCACTCAGGAGACAGAGGTAGGAGGATTTCTATGAGTTCTAGGCCACCCTGAGACTACATAGTGAATTCCAGGTCAGCCTGGGCTACAGTGAGACCCTACTTCAAAAAAAACAACAACAAAAAAGGAATTTTGAAAAAGTGAGTTGTTCCTTGTTTTAAACTACGTGTGTGTGTTTGTATAATTTACATATATAAGTATATATACATATCTATCTATATATATATATGTAAACTTCATATTTTTACTTTAATGATAAATGTTTTAATGAAACATGAAATGTGAAATGTGATTTGTTTAGGATATTTATGCATTTTTCTTTCTGAAAACATTATTTTAAAATAGGCTAACATGATATAATCATATCTCTTTCCCCTCTTATAAAAGTTTGGACATGCTTCTTGCTTTTTATAAAGACAGCCACAAGTCAGACATGATTATCTATGTATTCAAAAAGTTTAACGAGCTATTATGCACAAAATCTATATCCATTAAAAGTTAAATAAAATGAGAAAATCTATAAATGTCAAAATAGTAGTGTAGAACCTAAGTGTATATCAGATTTTATCTTATGTTGATAATTTCAATCCTAAATGTCATATTAATTCAGAGGCAAATTAATAGCACACATTTCACTCTTAAATTTAGATGGTTCTCAAGTAAAGGCTCTCTGTTTTGTCCCCCTTTGATCTTTGCTTCTGGAAACCCTTATGACATCCAGAGCTATAATTAAGGACTCAGTGATCTGTTGAACTTGCAGTGGTGTGGATAAGTGACTCCCAGATAATATTGTGGTATAAATTTGGTCTCCAGAATGATACTACCAGAAGGTGAGGTAGACCTTTAGGAGTTTCACCTTGAGTAAGTTACTGGGTCATTGAGGCATAACTCCAAAGGGACTGTGGAACTGTGGTGTACCTCCTCATCCGAATGACTAAACTGGGCCACTTGATCATGGAGTAAAACTTCTAAAACAACAAGAAAAATAAAATGGTTCACTTTATAATTTAATTGCCTAAAGAGTTTTCATATAGTGGCAATGATGAACACTCCTCTGGAAGATTATCAAAAGAAACCAAGTGAAGCTGGCCTGTGTCATATGAAAGACAATCTTCTCTGCATCTCTGGAAGAGTTTACAGATATGGGTCTCCCAATTACTGTCCATCAGAAGCTTCCACACCAAGGCCTTTCCTGGGCTTGTGTGCTTTGCAGCCCAGGTTTACACTTTCCTTATTGTTCAGTTTGTTATGTTTTGATTTTGAGATAAGGTCTAATGTAGTCTAAGGTTATCTTGAACTTCTGATCATTTTATCTCCACCTCCCTGGTGGTAAGATTATAGGTGCCTGCCACCATTCCCAGTTTATGTGTTGCTGGAGATTCTAACCTGTTTCTGTAAAGAAATAAAAGACTATTGCAAAATCCTTCATAGGATCAGTTTCAGCAAGTCCTTGACTTTGGTAGTGCTTTCTCCTAAAGCATTCCTTTTTCCAAAACTGTAGCTCACATCCCACTCATAGTTTCACTTATTTTGGTATTAAATCTTTAATAACAATAAACCTCATAGTGGAGGAAGAGTTCCTGGCTCCTTATCATCATCAAATACCTTTCATTGAACTCATCATCAACCCTAATCAATTACTTAGATTGGGTAGCAGATAGATGTGTTTATTGAGATGACATACAGAAGTGGAAGTGGTAGTTTAGGGCCAAGGAGTTCACAGCATAATGGCCTCCCAAAGCTCACATTGGTGTGATGTGATGAGATTTCGTACAATGGATTGTGGAAAATGGCAAAACCTAAGAACTAGTTTCTGGGTATTGAAAGCTTTTGTTAGAATTATGTGCACAAACATTTATTTGAAGACTTCTGGGTTACTGTCCTTAGTTCCGTACTTAAAAGTTTTATAAAAAAAAGTTTAAAGGGAGACATAGGAAGATCACAGTGAGTTCAAGGACACACTGAGACTACATAGTGAACTCCAGCTCAGACTTTGCTAGAGTGAGACCCTACCTTGAAAAGCCAAAAATAAATAAATACAATTTAAAAAAAAAGTTTAAAGTCTTAACTATCTAAAGCTTTAAGGTTACTTTTTCTTCCTTCCTTAAGACCACAGGAGTCAACACAGATAGACACTATGGTTAGTAATTGAGTTTCTAGAACTGCATTGCTCAAAATTAAGTAGCTCATACTAGTAATTACCTATAAAATAATAATGGTTGCCTGAGTCCAAAATCCATCCAGATTAATAAAGACAGAATAGAAGATGGCGGCATAGGAACCACGCCTAAGCAGCCTAGGGGAGAAAAAGCCAAAGAAAACCCAGCAAAATACACACCTTTACTAAAAAGGGAGGTGTATAAGAGATTAAAACAGCAGCGGAGAAGTAGGAGAGATCCAGAGCCCGCACGGGCAGGCCAAAGCAGCTTTGGCAGCAGCAGCTCAGGATCTGGTAGCGGCAACTCGGGCTCCGGCAGCGGCAGCTCGGGATCCGGCAGCAGTGACTCGGGCTCCAGAAGCAGTGACTCGGGCTCTGGCAGCCGCGGCTTGGGCTCCGGAAGCGGCAACTTGGGCTCCGGCGGCGGGGGCACGGGCTCCGGAAGCGGCAACTTGGGCTCTGGCAGCAGCGACTTGGGCTCCAGCAGCAGAGACTCGGGCTCCGGCAGCGGCGACTCGGGCTCCAGCAGCGGAAGCGGCGGTGGAAGCCATGACTCCAGCTCCAAAAACAACATCAGCCGCTCCAGTACCGGCCACAGTGGCTTCAGCGGCAGCGAATCCAGCAGCGGAGGCTCCAGCAGCTTCAGTGGCAGAGGCGGATCCTGCAGCGGCAACACCAGCAGATCAGAGGTGGTAGACCCAGCAGTGGCAGCACCAGTGGCTTCAGCGGCAGGGGATCCAGCAGTGGCAGCTCCAGTGGATCAGTGGGGGCGGATCCAGCAGTGGCAGCTCCAGTGGATTAGCGGGGGCAGGTCCAGCAGCGGCAGCTCCAGTGGTGGATCCAGCAGCAGTGGTCCCAGCAGTGGCAGCTCCAGTGGCAGCAGCGGGGATCCAGCAGCGGCAGCTCCAGTGGCAGCAGCGGGGATCCAGCAGCAGGGGTGCCGATCTACAGGGCCACAGTTGCCAGGCTTGGTTTGCCCCACAGGAAAAGCCAGTACCCAGTTCCAGAAAGCAGAACAGCGGCCCAACGTCCCAGCCAGCAACTTGACTGAAACCAAAAGCATCCAAAAAGGTAACTGGGATTGAACCAGGGAAGGGTCTCACTTGGTCACAAGCTGACTTGGATCCCTCAACAGACCAGAAATCTTAACCTCTTTGTTGATAGAGGATCTGGTTCTTATAATACCTAATCTTGCATAAATGCTCGGTGCTGTTCTTGACTGAATGTGTATAGGGTTTAGTTAAATTTTAGAATATACCTGTATTTTATTCCACTCAACCTATTTGAATACTCCCATAGCAGGCAAATTCAACCCCTAGGAACATGTATCTAGATACTCTGAGAGTGGTAAGAGCCACACCTAACATCTTAATCTCCTACATTGAAGATATACAACATCAGATCAATTGATACAGCAAAGAATACCCAGCTAACTGGAAAATCTAAGCAGTAACTTAATCCAAGATGCAAAAATATATACATTATAACACAAGAAACACCAAAAACCAAGGCAATATAAATCCACCAAAAAGCATCAATGCATCAGAAATGACCTCTAGTGAGAACGAGTTAGAGGAAATGCCTGAGAAACATTTCAAAAGAATGATTGTAAATATGTTCAATGAACTCAAAGAAGAAATCAAAGGAATCAGAGAAGATACAGGACACCAATTTAACAAAATAAAGAAATCAATACAAGACATAAATAAGGAAATAGAAACAATGAAGAAAAACCAGTCAGAATTACTAGCAATGAAGAACACAGTTAATGAAATAAAAAACTCTGTAGAATCTCACCAGTAGAATGGATGAAGTAGAGAACAGAATATCTAAGCTAGAAGACCAGGTGGCAGATCTAATACAATCCAACAAAGAGAAAGACAAACTAATAGAAAAGTATGAATGGGAATTTCAAGATATTTGGGACACTATGAAAAGATCAAATATAAGAATTCAGGGTATAGTAGAAGGAGAAGAATTTCAATCCAAAGGCATAGTGTCTTCAACAAAATCATAGAAGAAAAGTTCCCCCAAATTGGGAAAGAGGTGCCAATGCAGATACAGGAAGCCTTTAGAACACCAGCCAGACAAAACCTGGAAAGAACCTCTCCTCGCCATATTATAATCAAACTACCAAACACATAATCCAAAGAAAAAAATATTGAAAGCAGTTAGAGAGAAAAATCAAGTTACCTACAAAGGCAAGCCCATCAGGATCACAGCAGATTACTCAACACAAACTTTCAAAGCCAGAAGGGCTTGGAGTGATGTATTCCAAATTCTGAAAGATAACAACTGTCAACCAAGGCTACTTTATCCTGCAAAACTATCCATTCAAATAGACGGAGAAATAAGGGCATTCCATGACAAAAGCAGGCTAAAGGAGTATTTGAAGACAAAACCACCTCTACAGAAAATACTTGAAAGAATCCTCCATGCCAAAGAGAAGGGAAAACACACATATAAGGAACCTGGAAAACAACAAGCAATACTCAAATACTAGTTAATATAAGAGAGCAAAGGTAGAACCGGAACCACACACACACACACACACACACACACACACAAAAAATGGCAAGCATAAATACACATCTTTTAATAATATCCCTTAATATCAATGGCCTCAATGCCCCAACCAAAACACATAGGTTTGCAGACTGGGTTAAAAAACAGGACCCTACAATTTGTTGTCTCCAAGAAACTCACCTTTCTACAAAGGATGGACATTATCTTAGGGTGAAAGGTTGGAAATTGGTGTTTCAAGCAAATGGACCCAGAAAGCAAGCAGGGGTTGCTATCCTAATATCTGACAAGGCAGACTTGACTCCAACATTAGTCAAGAAAGATAAGGAAGGTCACTTTATATTGATTAAGGGCACACTCCAGCAGGAGGACATTATAATGCTAAACATATATGCACCTAACATGGGCGCTCCCAAATTCATCAAATAAACACTGTTAGAACTAAGGTCACAGATAACACCAAACACAGTGGTAGTGGGTGACTTTAACACCCCACTCTCATTAATTGACAGGTCATCCCAGGAAAAAATAAACAGAGAGGCATCTGGACTAAATGAGGTCATAGAAAGAATGGACCTAGCAGATATATATAGCACATTTCATCCAAATGCTGCAGAATATACATTCTTTTCAGCAGCACATGGATCATTCTCTAAAATAGACCATATATTAGGACACAAAGCAAATCTTAACAAATTCAGGAAAATTGAAATAATTCCTTGCATTCTATCTGACCACAATGGAATCAAACTACAAATCAATAGCAAGAAAGGATACAGAGCATACACAAAATCATGGAAACTGAACAATACACTACTAAATGATGAATGGGTCAATGAAGAAATCAAGAAGGTAATCAAAAAATTTATAGAGTCAAACAATAATGAGAACACAATGTACCAAAATCTCTGGGACACAATGAAGGCAGTTCTAAGAGGTAAATTTATAGCTTTAAGTGCCTATATTAAGAAATTAGAAAGGTCGCAAGTAAACGACCTAATGCTTCACCTTAAAGCCTTGGAAAAAGAAGAACAAGGCAAACCAAAAATCAGTAGACAGGAAGAAATAATAAAGATTAGGGCAGAAATTAATGAAATAGAAACCAAAAAAACAATCCAAAGAATTAATGAAACAAAGAGCTGGTTCTTTGAAAGGGTAAGCAAGATTGATAAACCCTTAGCAAATCTGACCAAAAGAAAGAGACAAGAGACACAAATTAATAAAATTAGAGATGAAAAGGTAACATCACGACAGATGCCAGAGAAATTCAAAAAATCAAAGGGACATATTATAAAAACATATACTCCACAAAGTATGAAAATCTGAAAGAAATGGATGATTTCCTTGATTTATATGAACTACCTAAATTAAATCAAGATGAGATTAATCACTTAAATACACCTATAACAAGCATGGGGATCCTAACAGTTATCAAAAATCTCCCAACTAAAAAAAGCCCAGGCCCAGATGGATTCACTGCTGAATTTTACCAGACCTTCAGGGAAGAGCTAACAGCATTGCTTCTTAAGCTTTTCCATAAAATAGAAAAAGAAGGAATTCTACCAAACTCCTTCTATGAAGCCAGCATCACTCTGATACCAAAACCAGGCAAAGATAGAACAAAAAAAGAAAATTACAGACCAATCTCCCTCATGAACATAGATGCAAAAATTCTCAACAAAATATTGGCAAACAGAATACAAGAATGTATCAGAAAGATCATTCACCCTGACCAAGTAGGCTTTATCCCAGAGATGCAGGGATGGTTCATCATACGCAAATAGATAAATGTTATACATTATATAAATGGGTTGAAGGACAAAAATCACATGATCATCTCATTAGATGCAGAGAAGGCATTCGAGAAAATCCAACATCCCTTCATGATAAAAGTCCTACAGAGACTGGGAATAGAAGGAACATATCTCAATATAATAAAGGCTATTTATGATAAGCCTACAGCCAACATATTACTAAATGGGGAAAAACTGGAAGCTTTTCCACTAAAATCAGGAACAAGACAAGGGTGTCCACTGTCCCCACTTTTATTTAATATAGTTCTGGAAGTCTTAGCCATAGCAATAAGGCAAGAGACATGCATAAAAGGGATACAAATCGGAAAGGAAGAGGTCAAGTTATCATTACTTGCAGATGACATGATTCTATATATAAAGGACCCTAAAGACTCTACCTGCAAACTGTTAGAGCTGATAAAAACCTACAGTCATGTAGCAGGATACAAAATAAATACACAGAGATCAGTAGCCTTCATATATGCTAACAACAAACACACAGAGGATGAGATCAGAGAATCACTCCCATTCACAATTGCATCAAAAAAAAAAAAAATAAAGTACGTTGGAATAAACCTAACCAAGGAAGTAAAGAATCTCTAAAATGAGAACTTTAAAACACTCAAGAGAGAAATTGGAGAAGACACTAGGAAGTGGAAAAACATCCCTTGTTCCTGGATTGGAAAAATCAATATTGTGAAAATGGCAATCTTACCAAAAGCAATCTACATATTTAATGCAATCCCCATCAAAATTCCAAAGACATTCTTCATGGAAATAGAAAAAACAATCCAAAAATTCATTTGGAATCACAAAAAAACCTCGAATATCTAAAATAATACTGAGCAACAAAAATAAGGCTGGAGGTATCACTATACCTGATTTTAACCTATACTACAGAGCCATAGTAACAAAAACAGCATGGTACTGGCACAAAAGCAGACTTGTAGATCAATGGAACAGAATAGAGGACCCAAATGTAATCCCATGTAGCTATAGCCACCTGATATTTGATAAAAATGCCAAAAATACTCATTGGAGAAAAGACAGCCTCTTTAGCAAATGGTGATGGGAAAACTGGATATATATCTATAGAAGGATGAAAATAGATTCTTCTCTTTCTCCATGCACAAGAATTAAGTCCAAATGGATTAAAGACCTTAACATCAGACCTGAAACTCTGAAACTGCTAGAGGAAAAAGTAGGGGAAACCCTTCAACATATTGGTCTTGGCAAAGACTTTCTGAATACAACCCCAATTGCTCAGGCAATAAAACCACAGATTAACCACTGGGACCTCATGAAAATACAAAGATTTTGCACTGCAAAGGACACGGTGAAGAAAGCAAAGAGGCAACCTATAGAATGGGAAAAAATCTTCACCAGCTATATATCTGATAGAGGATTAATATCTAGGATATACAAAGAACTCAAGAAGTTAAATAATAAGGAATCAAACAAACCAATCAAAAAATGGGCAATGGAGCTAAATAGAGAATTCTCAAAGGAAGAAATACATATGGCGTATAAGCATCTAAAAAATATTCTACATCCCTAGTCATCAGGGAAATGCAGATTAAAACCACATTGAGATTCCATCTCACTCCTGTCAGATTGGCTACCATCATGAAAACAAATGATCATAAATGTTGGCGGGGATTTGGAAAAAGAGGAACCCTTCTACACTGTTGATGGGAATGCAATCTGGTCCAGCCATTGTGGAAATCAGTGTGGAGGTTCCTAAAACAGCTAAAGATTTATCTACCATATGACCCAGCTATAGCACTCCTAGGCATATATCCTAAGGACTCATCTCATTTCCTTAGAAGTACATGCTCAACCATGTTTATTGCTGCTCAATTTTTAATAGCTGGGAAATGGAACCAGCCTAGATGTCCCTCAACTGATCAGTGGATAATGAAGATATGGCACATTTATACAATGGAGTTTTACTCAGCAGTAAAGAAAAATGAAGTTATGAAATTTGCAGAAAAGTGGATGGATCTGGAAAGAATTATACTAAGTGAGGTAACCCAGGCCCAGAAAGCCAAGCACCACATGTTCTCCCTCATATGTGGATCTTAGCTACAGATGATTGGGCTTCTGTGTGAGAAGGAAAAAACTCAGTAGCAGAGGCCAGTAAGTTAAAAAAGGAGATAGAAAGGGAAGAGAAATAAAGGGAGGAGGGCTTTTATTAGGTTGGTATTGTATATATGTAAGTAGAAAGATTGAGATGGGGAGGGGATATGATGGATAATGGAATTTCAAAGGGGAAAGGGGGGGAGGGTAATACCATGGGATATTTTTTATAATCATGGATAATATCAATAGAAATTGAGAAAATTAAAAAGAAATAAAGACAGAATACAAGCCATTTTGCAATATAAACTTCTAGCAGGAAATAGCAATAAAAGAAAAACTTGTTCTGGGTTACAGAGCCCCTAAACAGTCCTGAAGTTACCCACAAAAAGCAGAGTTAAGTCCCTGGTCACCCTTGAAGCACCGGCAGGGAGAGGCCAGAGAACAGAGAGATAAACTTCCTTCCACAAGCCTACACAGGGGGGACCAAAGAACATAGAGATAAGTTCCCTACCACACTGTGAGTTACTGATAGTTTGGGGCTCACTAAGAACAGAAATTGCAAGAAACTAAAACTAAGTAGCTGCACACTCATGCCATGTACACACCTGTAACCTTGCTTGCTTGCAGTTAGAAAAATATAAAAAGCCCCTCTTTCCTAAGCTTGGGAATGCCATTAGAGAGTGATCCAGGTGTCAGTTCCCTAGTATGAATAAATCTTCCTCTCCTCTGTCCACACCACTCTACTCTCGTTCAGGAAATTCCCACAACATTTCCTAGAGGCCCCAGTGAGATCAGACTGCTGGACAACCCCCCCACCGCCCCCGCCAAACACAAACCCATTAGGTAGAAGAGGCCAATGCTCCTGTGCTCTGCAGCCCACTACAGGCTCTGGGACTGAGAAGTGCATACCCCCAGCATGATTCTGAGATTTCCTGCCAGGAGGCTGGGAGGAAGACTGCTGAGGCCTGGATTAGAGCACATGAGTGGAGGACTGAGACAAAGATTCATGAGCAGCCGAAGGAACCAGGTAGGAACACTGGGAAAGGCGGTACAGAAAGGAGCTGGCATGAACTGATCCCCACGAGATGACTTCCTGAGCTTCAATGTGGTTTCCAGGTGATGGCCCTCTTTCGTTCAGGTAGACCGCTGTTGGTTTGGTCCTGATATCTAGCTACATCAGAAATAATTGGACTACACAGGAAACTGTTTAATCTCTGAGTGGCTGAACATAGATGTGAGAGTGAATGTGGATGGTTCCATGGCTCTGACACTATGCAATCTGAGCATGGCCTAACCTGCAGTCCATCTGGGGCCATCTAACCTAAACAGGCACTCATCTCCCTGTAATAAGGAGCTCTGACCTGATGCCAGGTTTATATGTGTGGCCCTCATTGGTAAGACCCCTTAAGTTGCTCTAAGGCACCTGGCCAGGTGGAAATCTGACTGAGGGAGAGTCTCTGGACACCTCCCTGCCCACAAACCAAATACACCTTAGGCACACATAAAATGTGTACACTCATGCCATGTATACTTCTGTAACCTTGCTTGCTTGCAGAAAGAAAGATATAAAAAGCCCCTCTTGCCAAGTGAAAGAGGGCCCAGTCCAAGCACCGGATGGTGCTCCGGACTATGTTAGAAAATTTTAAGGAAGGATTTTTGGGAAATTATGGTATTAAGCTGAAATCATAAAAGTTAAAGACCTACTGTGAAGATTGGCCATCCTTTGGCATGGAGTGGCCACCAGAAGGCACCCTAGGCCTGGCTGCCATTTGCCAAGTAAGGGAAGTTTGCACCGCCGATCCAGGCCACCTGGATCAATTTACCTATATTGATTGGTGGCATGCACTAGCTCTGTGCCCACTTGACTGGTTGTGCTTCCAGTACAAAGAATTTCAGATGCAGTGCTGACTGCACAAACCACCAAACCAGAAGAGAAAGTCCTGTTCCTTCAGACCCCTGAACAGGACACTGAGGCTCCGCAGTATCTCCCACCCATTAATCCTTTGCATCCTGCAACCAGTCTGAGACCAGAGGCACCACCAGCCCCCATTTATCTGGTCCTGTCATGGGAAGAGAGCCAGGGATTTTCCCCACCTGCAGCAGCCCCTCCAACTGTGGACCTCTCTCCAGCAGCACTCCCTCCAGCTGAGAAGTGGAGAAGATCTCCAAACTCAGCCCACCTAACAACCTCTGGGGGGGAGGGGACACTGGTGCCACTCTATCCACTGGGACAAGCTCCTCTTTAGAGCAGCCAAGTTCTACAGGCTTGGAATTCCAGAATTCTCATTGTAGCAGGGTCCCTCTACCATGCCTACCACACATGAAGAAGCAACAGCTTTAAACCAGATTTAAGAAAGACTGAGTAGAGTGCCTGCATTAGCCCTCCTAGACGTCACCTAGCCTTTTGTCCTGCGTGTACATGAAAAGAAGAGAGATGGGCTAGGGATGCCGACTCAGCAAATGGGACCATGGAATAGGCCACTGCTGTATTTGTCCAAACAAATACATTATTTATTGGACCCTGTGGCTGCAGGATGGCTGCCCCACCTCAGGGCGTTGGCATCTACTGTAGTGCTGGTAAAGGAAGCAGATAAGCTGACATTGGGGCAGGCTAATACAGTCAGAGTCCCCCACCATGTCACTTCCCTACTCAGTGGGACAGCAAGCCTCTGGATGACTGGGGAATGGGTAGCCCAGTACAGGGTATGCTGGGAGAAAACCCCTGAGTGCAGATTGAGTCAGGGTGAACCCTGAATCTTGTAACATATTTACCAGAAGAGGAGGGGGAGCCTCTCCATTCTTGTGAAGAGATATTAAAAGGAATCTTTGCTTCCAGGCCTGATTTGAAAGATGAGCCACTTCCTAACTCAGATTTAGAACTTTTCACTGATGGATGCCAAATTTTACAAGTGTGGCAATACCACACCAGGTATGCAGTACTTACTGCTAATGAGATCTTGGAGGAGGAGAGACTCCCCAATGATCAGCTCAAAAGGCTGAGTTGCATGCACTCACCAGGGCCCTTCTACTTGCAGAAGGGAAGTGAGCTATGATCTGTACTGACTCCAGGCATATCTTTGCCATGCTGCAGATCCGCAGAGCCATCTACAAAGAGGGAAGACTATTAACCTCAAGGGGAAAGGAAATCAAAAAGAGCAACCAAATCCTCCAACTTCTGGAGGCAGTCTCGGATCCCAAAGCTATAGCAGTATTTCACTGCCAACCTCACACTTGAAATCAAGATAAATTGAGCCAAGGAAACCAGCTTGCAGACCAGACAGCCAAGCAGGTGGCTGTTCCTGAGAAAGTAAGACATGGGCCCCCTCCTTTGGAACTGATACGGGTGTGCTTTACCCTCCCAGGGCAGCCCAAATACTGTGCTGAGGAGAAGGAGGAAGCATTGAGGGAGTGAGGGACTGAGATTTCAGAGGGGTGGCTGATGGCCCAAGATAACAGAATCATAGTTTCCGAATGTGCAGCACCTGGTTTGCTTAAGCACGTACATGAGGTGACCCTCTGGGGAAAAGCAGCCCTACAGGCCCTGCTACAAGAGGTACGTGGTGGTCCCAAGACTGGCAATACTAGCTAACCAAGCTTGCAGAGCATGTCTGCAATGTTCAAAGCACAGTTCACAGCAAGAGCCCTGAGCCTTGCTGCTGCCTCAGAAGCGGGGATCCTGTCCATTTGAATATTTCGAAGTGGATTTAATACGCATTCAGCTTATTAAGGGCTACAGATAATTGCTGGTACTAGTCTGCACTTTCTCAGGCTAGGTAGAAGCCTTCTGAACTCTTACAGAGAAAGCCCAGGAGGTGTCCCATGCCCTAGCCAGAAAATTCATCCCACACTTCAGGGTTCCAGTGAGTAGAGGATCAGATAATAGTCCTGCTTTTGTCAGCAAGGTTGTCCAGCAAATATCTAAGGCAATAGGACTAGCTTGGGATCTGCACAGACAGTATCATCCCCAGTCCTCAGGAAGAGTGGAAAGAATGAACAGAACTCTGAAAACTGCGTTGGCTAAGCATTGTCAGGAAACAGGCTTGACTTGGCCAGAAATCTTGCCACTGATTTTATTCAGAGTGTGCTGTGTTCCCTGAAAATGCAGGTTTTCCCCTTTTGAAGTCCTGTTTGGACATCCTCCTCCCCTGCTCCTGAGGGACTCTAGATGTCTGGGAATATGGACTAACCCATCTCCAGCGGTTTCTAAAAGACCAGGTCAACACTGCAAAGGAGATAGTGGATACTTAAATCTTCCCCTCCCTCTATAGCTTAAGGTCCCCTTCACTCCTGGTACCCAGGAGATTGAGTCTGGATCAAGTTCTCTGTGAGGGGAAGCCTGGACCAAAGGTGGTTGGGGCCACATAAAGTTATACTAACAACTCCCTCAGCTCTTAACACCACACCCATGCCAAGGTTGCCACAGAACCAGGCCAGGAGTGGAGACCAGAAATGCATCTGGACCAGCCACTGAAGCTGACCTTGTCCAGAAGACCTGGAGATGGCCCTCGGGGATCGAATCTGGCTGTGGAGGTCCCTGCTGTTGCTGAATCTGAACTGGATAAACAACCCATACTCAGCCCTCTTACTGGTGCCTCAGACTCACAAGCTAGTCTGGGAGGCATATCCTTGCACCAGGGACTGGCTTTGTTCAACAAGACTAACTGCCTCCTTCAGAGCCCCTGTCTCATCTCTTTCAGGTGGTACTTCTCAGGGGGATCTGACATGTTAATCCTCCCCACCTCAGCTGAGAAGTGCTGCCCCGCCCAAATCCTTCCCACCTCAGCTTAGAAGTGTGGAGCCCTGCCCAAATTACTACTATGGACACACAGGAGATGACTGAAGCTATGTGGTCTATGGGTGCATACCAAGGAATGCTGAAAATTCTAGGTGTGGGGGGGGCATACTGGTTACATCTTAGATATTAGTCCTGTGTGGACTTTGCCACTCCAGGGGCTTAGAAAGGAGTCCTATAAAAGGGCAAGGAGTCTCTGTGTCTGGAAAAATGCTCATCCTGAGCTAGGGAAAGGGCACAGAGTAAATTAGAAGCTGACTATAGAGAGACCCCAACAATGGGCTCTTGAAACTTTGGGATGGGTTGGTGTCTCAGAAGCCATTGGCTGGAAGCTAACCCACTGGTCACACTCGAGCAAATCATCAGGCCTGCCAATGTGTTGCTGCCTGTGAGTACAGTCAACATACTGGATCCCTGGGTCCCCAGCCAAACCCTGACCCAGGAACCTATGAGGGGAATATTAACCCTCCCAGGTTCAACCCAGATGCTTCCCTGATAAAAATTCTTCAACTGGCAAACATCAGCCATGAGCTGATAAGGCAAGCAGACACAGAACATTGGAAAGATTGCTGGATCCACTTAAGAGCTAGCCAGATGACCTACACAGGGGTAGGAATTACCAACTTAAATCTGTTCAACATTACCTGAGATAATCCAGCTGCCAAAGGTGGCACCTGTGTGGCAGGGCCCCGAGTACAGACTCTGGGGGAAGAAAACTGTGTAGGAGAAAAGGACAATAGCACCAGGCTGGCTCTCAGGACTAGAACCCAGACAATACCTGTTTTGCCTGTCAAGATAGTACTTATACTTGTTTCCCAGGGGGTGACTGCACCCTAGTCTTCTTTGACCCCTTATTTAGAAATATTCCCAGGAAATAAGGTTTCTCAATACCTATCTATCCGCTCCGGACAGAAGAGGAGCCCATTCCTGCTCCCCATTCTCCTGGGCATGGCCTTAACAGGGACAGTGGCCACTGGGGTAAGTGCTATAGGGCTCCAACAGGTGCAACATGGTCCACTATCTAATCAGATTGAAGAAGATCTCAGCCTAGTCCAGCAAAGTATAGTTACCCTGCAAAACCACATAGATTCCCTGGCCTCAGATGTGCTGCAGACTTGCAGGGGACTAGATCTGATGAAGGCAGAGAAACAGAGTATTTGTGTTTTCCTGGGGGAAGAATGTTGTTTTTATGCAAATCAGTCAGGAGTAGTAAGGGAGAATGCCAGACAACTCCTGGAAAGCATTAATATGTGGAAGAGAGCTGGAATGTCTTACTGGCAGAGTACCTGGAGCTCTTGGGGTTCTTAGCTACCCCCCCTCCCCAGCTGGACCATTGGTTACTGTCCTTTTCGCCTTCCTGTTTGACCCCTGCCTGATTAACATCTTGACTCAGTTCATCAGGAATCAGATTGAAGCAGTAAGACTACAAGTCATTCACCAGTATCAGAGGATTCCATCAGAAGAGCCATAAGGGCTTATGAAGGTGAAGAGGAGGGGATCTAGCAGAAAATAGCAGTCCTGAAGTTACCCACAAAGAACAGAGATAAGCCCCTTGTCACCCTTGAGCCATCTCCAGGGAGAGATCAGAGAACAGAGAGATAAGCTTCTGTTCCACAAGCCTTCACAGGGGGAGACCAAAGAACATAGAGATAAGTTTCCTGTTCATGCTGGGAGTTACTGATAGTTTTGTGCTAAGAACAGAAATTACAAGAAATTTAAACTATGTAGCTGCACACTCACACCATGTATCCTTCTGTAACCTTGCTTGCTTGTAGGAATAAAGATATAAAAAGCCTGTCTTGCCTATGGTCAGGGCTGACACTATTACTGAGTGATCTGGGTGTCAGTCTGCTAGTGTGAGTAAATCTTCCTATCCTCTGTTCCTGTGGCTCTGAGTCTCATTCAGGAAATTCCTGAAACAAACTCATAGTTAAGAGACAGAGAGAACATAGTAAAATTCTTTTTTAAATGCACTTGGGGAAATAAAGAGGGGTTCATTACAGAGAAGAATGGACAAAGCAAAAGAGCTCATCTAGGTTATCTGTCCACCACAACCAAATAACTGGTCCTATCTTGAAGGTGCAATCATGTAAGACATTACTTTTTATTATTTATTTTTGAAAGAGCGAGAGAAAGCGAGGGAGTGAGAGAGAGAGAGAGAGAGAGAGTGTGCCAGGGCCTTTCAGCTGCTTTGAACAAACTCCAGACAAGTGTGCCCCCTTGTGCACATGTGTTATATTGTGCTTGTGTCATTGTACATCTGGCTACCTGGCACCTGGAGATTCAAAGATTTTTTTTAGGCTTTGCAGGCAAGTGCCTTAACCACTAATCCATCTCTCAGATTAATCTTTTTTGGAGTTCCATAACACAGGAAAAAAAGAAGAAATTAGTAGAAATTAAGGGTCCTAGAAGCACAAATGAATATCATAAACTCAAAAAACAAACATATTTTCTCTATAAAAGCAAGAAGATTGATATTTTTTATAGAAACCACTCTTCATTATAGCCATAGAAAGGGCCTTTTTCAAACTGGAAACCATAAATATTCATATAACCATTTTTTCACCCCCCTTTTTGAGGTAGGAGCTTGCTGACCTGGAATTCACTATGTAGTCTCAGGCTGACTTTGAACTCACAGCAATCCTACCTCAGCCTCTAAGTGATGGGATTAAAGGCAGTTCACTGATTTCTGATACTGGGAATTATAGGCCAGATCCAAAATTTTGTAAGGTTAGGCTACCTTCTCCAGGGCCCGTCTTTTCAGGCCTCCACCCATACATAAATCTTTTAGTCTAGCTTCAAGGAGAAAGGTTTCTATGGTACCAGTTTATTTTGGGTCTACTTTTGTGTTTATTTCCCCCTAACTTCTCCTTTCCCTTTCCCCAAACCCTTTCATCCTTATTGTCTGGGCCTCAAGTTGCCTGTCAGGTATGCCAGCAAATCAAGCTGATCCAGGTTAGAAACCACTAATGAATGAGAACATGTGGCATTTGTCTTTCTGTGAGTTCACTGAGTGTAATCTCTTCCAAGCCAGTCTATTTTCCTGCAAATTTCATTGTATCTTTTTTTTCTTACAGCTGAGTAGAATTCCATTGTGTATATGTACCATATTTTCACTATTCATTCAATGATAGGCATCTGGGTTGATTCCAGTTCTTAGCTATTTTGAATTGAGCATCTATAAACATGTTCAAGCAAATATCTCTGCAGTGAAGCATAGAGCCTTTCAGGTAAATGATCAATAAGGAATAACTGGGTCTGTTTTTAGATCTATTTACATCTTTTTCACAAGTCTCCATATTGATTTCCATAGTAATTGTACAAGTGTACATTGCTACCAACAGAGAATGAGGGCTCCTCTTTCCCCACATTCTCACCAACATTTGTTGTTATTTGATTTTTTAATGATTGCCTTCCTTACTGGCCTAAAGTGGACTCTCATAGTTACTTCGTCAACACAGAACACTGAAAGACCTGGCTGGAATATGGAAGAGAGCCATTCCCTAGAAAGTTAGCACATCTAGTGCTAGAAAGTGCTACATGAGCTACTGGGGGAAAGTGGCCAATAATGGTGAAAGCAACCAAGGGGTCTGAGATACTCAGAAGCAACCAGCCTGACAAAAGATACATACCAGTGCAATGGTGACACACAGCCCTGGTGGGTAACCAATGGCTTTCTGATTGGCTAAGAGATCTGCTCAATGGAAAGCAAGTCATATCTGGAACTTGGAACCAGGTCAGAAACCTATGGAGACAAAGATTATGTATTCCAATAATAAGCTCCCACTTGTGTTTGGCTAAAAGAGGGGTTACATCTATCAAAATTTCCCTAAATTAATAGCTTATATCCCATTTAACCTATGTTGACTTTACTCCATTGGAAAATCTGTTTATCTTTTTCAGTAGGTAGTGAGACCCAAGGAGAAAAACAACCCCTCCACATTTCAGGCAAGAACCAGGTGAAACCACAGAGAAATTGGGGAGATGAGCAAGAGTGCTGCTTCCATGGTGAGCCAGACAATCAGCACCAAGGTGAAGGAAACAGACGCTGAGGATACTCAATGTATACCAAATCAGAGATCCAGAGGCTCCTAAGATTTCATCACTGAAGTAGATTTAGCACACCCACTAAGGCTCAGGCAATTTTGCTGAAGAGGGGGCAGAAAAATTGTAAAAGTCAAAAGATGATACTTCATATCCATAGGCATTGCCTACCCCCCCCCCAATAGCTGACTGCTGATCTCACAATGCATAACCTACCACCCCATGGGGAATACCTACAACCCCACAGAGGATGGTCCCTTGCAGAACGGGGGCATCAAGGAGGAAAATGTACCAACACATAATGTATCCATACAAAGTATATTCTTATTAAAATTAAAAAAAAATCATCCCCCACAGAGCCTCACAGAGACCATTAGATCTTTATACTAGCATCTGGTCTAGGTTGCTGTACTTTGGATCACCTCCAGCCTCGGATTTATCTCTATAAGTTTCTATTCCTAACTGTGAGAGCCGAGCTCAGATGCTGTGACCTGCCTCTTACTTTCTTCTTGTTCTGCTCTCTGATTAGGCGTCCTACATTGTCTGCTGCTTCTCTTTTCTTTCACATTTAGGTTTTATATAGAAGCATGGTTTCATTACTTTAAACATATTCACATGTTTCTAAAATCTCTTATATTACTATAGATTTTAAATAGGAAAAAAGCAGATATTACAAACAGTGATTAGCACTAATGATGTAAATAAAATTCTGTAAACTGATCTAAGGTTGAGGTATTGATTTCCATTGAAAAGTATTTCTTTCTTGATCTAAAAATTCTATGACCCCCGTCTTCTAGAAAATCAAAAATATATCTGTTTAGTAATGAAAAAAAAATATTTTTTTAAGTTTTTAACTTTAGCCTGTTAGAGAAAAATTATGTTTTGGACATAATCACATTTTAAAACTAATGTTTAGTATAAGTCAATAGGACAAATTCAGAGTAAATTTACATCCAATATCATTTATATTAAAAATACCATTTGGTAAGAAGTATATAATTAGTGTTTTTAGTTGCTTTAAGGTGAATTTATGTGAATTACTGTATTTATTTTGTGAAAACTAATTTTTGAAGTCATGGAATAGATTTTTTTCTAAGATTTCAAAATATCATTTCAATACTGAAGGCACTAGTAAGTAGTTCTCTATGTATTGCTGAAAAGCATCAAAATTATATTTTACCTTGAGGTATCAGGCCACTTAGTACTTAAATACTTTATGAGTAAATAAAAATTGATGCATGTATGTGGTGTGTACTTGTGTTTATGCACCTTCATTTATGTGTGGCTAACATATGTGTACATGAATATGGAGGCCCAGAGGTTGATATTAGGCGTCCTCCTCATTGGCTCTCCACCTTATTTATTGAGACCAGGGTCTCTTATCAAGCTCAATCCTTGCCAGTTAGACAAGTCTAGCTAATAAGCTTGCACTAAGGATCCACCTGTCTCTACTTCTTGTGCACAAACCACCATATTAGATATTTAAGTGTGTTCTGGGGATCTGAATTCATGCCTTCAACAAAATACAACATCACTCCATGATCAAAATGCTAGAGAGAATAGGCATGGAGGGTTTATATCTCAATATGATACAGGCTATTTATAAAGCACATAAAGCCCAAATAATACTTAGTGGGGAAAAACTGAAGGAGTTCCCATTGAGATTCGGAACAAGACAGGGGTGCCCACTCTCACCACTGCTCTTCAACATAGTACTAGAAGTCCTAGCCCAAACAGTAAGACAGGAGAAAGAAATAAAAGGGATACAAATTGGAAATTAAGAAGTCAAATTAGCCCTATTTGCAGACGACATGATCCTATACATACATGACCCAAAAGTGTCCATCTCAAAACTTCTAAAGGTGGTTAATTTCTTCATCAAAGTGGCAGGGCACAAAATCAACTTGTAGCAAGTTTCTATATGCAAAGGACAAATATAGAAAGAATGAAGTCAGGAAGGCTGTCCCATTTTCAATAGCCAGCAACAACAAAAAAACAAACAAACAAACAAAAAAAAATGAATGCCTTGGAATAACACTGATCAAGAATGTGAAAGACCTATCTAACGAAAACATAAAAACTCTTAAAAAAGAAATTGAGGATGACTTGAGCAGATGGAAAGACCTCCTGGATAGGCAGAATTAATTTTGTGAAAATGGCTATTCTACCAAAAGCAAAATACAGACTTAATGTAATGCCAATGAAAATTCCAGCATCAGCTGGGCATGGTGGCACATGCCTTTAATCCCAGCACTTGGGAGGCAGAGGTAGGAGGATTGCTGTGAGTTCGAGGCCACCCTGAGACTACATAGTGAATTCCAGGTCAGCCTGAGTTAGAGTGATACCCTACCTCAAAACATCAAAAAAAAAAAAAAATCCAGCATTATTCTTCTTAGAGATAGAACAAATAATTTCAAAATTCATATGGAATGGCAGCAGGCCTTGGAAATCCAAATATATCCTCATCAAAAGAAACACCTGTGGAGGTGTTACCATACCCAATCATATCACTTTTTATCACTAAATTTAAATTTAAAATGCACATAACATTTCATTGCATTTTGTAGTAAGTATATTTGTGCTAAGTTAATGTTTTAAAGCTTGATAGAAAGTATTTTAAAATACTAAGCAGATTTACTCTATGTCCTTTATTTCTTTATCTTAATGCATGAAACAAATGTTTCTTGGGACATAGACTAAGTTAGGAGTAAAAGTGTCATGAAAAATCCAGGAAAGAACTTTAGCTTAATCAACTTATGAAACAAATAGGCAAAATTTATTTATGAATTTGAGATTATTTATCATCTATAAACACATTATTAATGCATACATACTTTCAAACCTGCAGCAGATTTTGGTCCACAAACTTATGGAATGTCATGGATGAGATCAGAGGTAACTCTAAGAGCCTTGATTGCAGAACTGAAGGGGTCAGAGATAACAAAGCTAACACAACAAGTGAAGGAAGCAGAGCTGGAGACATTCTATTTGAAATCTTGGGAAATTACTACCATAAATTATTAAAACTCATTATTGCATGTATCATTTAAAATCCAGCATAATATACTAAATTCTCACCAAAAGCAACTTTTTTTTACATGAAAATACTTTACACCATTAGATTATTTATTTGGCACATAAAATATAATTAATGTGGTATTTGATTGGAAAAGTTGTCAATTTGGATAAAAAGTTTTTATATCTGACATTGGTTTTGTTTTTATTTTCAGAGTAAAGATGGTAAAATGTGGAAAGTCACCAAGTGCACATGGAATAAATTATATATTTCAATCAAAATATAAGGTGAGAAGGATTAAACATCTTCCCCACAAGCATCAGACTTTAAGTCTTTGTTGTGAAATTTGATTGAATTACTTTTTTCTTTTTTATTATTTTTTTAAGTTAGATCAAAATGAATGTATTTCACTTTGGTATTTTTACACATGTCATTATGCAAAATATAATGAAATATTATTTACAGTTGACCTCTGGGAATTATCCAAGGATTCCTGTGTGTCAAAGCAGCACACCATGAGAAATAAATAGCAAGTGCTATTGAGAACATTTTTAATGCTTTCAAAGCAAGGCCACATGCAGCAATAGAAGCTAACATAACCAGATAATCTAGAATCAGAGTGAAAATCAACACATGCTTTTTGTTCTCATTATGCAGTAAAGGTAAAAGCATAAAATAAATATGTGGAGCCAGAGAAAGCAGAAATGGATGGCATGCTACTGGCGAAAGAAAAGGTTAAACAGAACGAGACACACTCCATGAGCACATAATTAAGGCAACACCAAATGAGTTCCATTATTTCTTCTATTACTTTCACCCAAGAGATTGACAAATATCCCAGAGGGTAGCTTTTACACAGTTATCAAATGAAATAGAAATATCCTGAGGAAGAAAGCAGAGTACTCTCCATTACTTCACCCAGTAAGACAGGGATTATTTCAACTGATATGAATAAATTGAGAACGAATGCCCTGAACCTTGGTCACAGCAGCAAGTATTACTATTTTATCTTTCTGATTAATAAGAAGTTGAAATCTGCAACATGGCTATTGAATGTTACTTTTATAAGATCATCTTAATAGTTTTATGATATCATTAAGAAGTTTTAATTAGGTTTCCAAGGAATAATGTTCAATAGGCAATACAAAATAAAAATGCGTATCTTGGTCTAAGATTAAAATTAAATATTTGTGATCAAATGATATTTCCCAAATTTTATCACAAGAATGATTCACATCTGTAATATTTTGTAATAAATACTTAAATGGTAAAACTGTACAATCCTCAGTATTAAATTAATATGAAAAGATAATGTTAGAGTTTGATATTTACTGTAGTCATACATTTTATTGACATTAAGACAATTGAAAACAAGTGAGCCAGGTGTGGTGGCATCACACCTTTAATCCCAGGAGAGGTACAAGGATCTCTATGAGTTCAAGACTAGCCTGAGTCTGCATAGTGAATTCCAGGTCAGCTTGGACTAGGGTGGGACCCTACCACAAACCCCTCCCCCCACAAATGTGATATTTCTAAGGTTAAAAGAAAATGGAAAACAGACACTATACTTAATGCATTTATTTTTATTTTATTTGTGTAAACCAAGGATTAATATATACTTTATTTTCATGTAAAGCATAAAGATATAAATTTAGAGCAAAAAATACACAAGGAATAGACATTATTTAAAATAAGGATACATTTACATACTGTATCTCAGGAAATGTCTGTGCATATTTATTTACCTTTGCATGTTCCAACATTTATGTCTGAAAAGTGAAGTTTTAGTTATTATACATATACTTTTTAGCTACTTTTAGACAACAGAGGCAAATAAGGTTTCAGAAAATTTTGGCAGATGATATTGAAAAGATTTTACATTATGATTGCAAGAAGAGTTGGAAATAGGTGACTACCACATATAATTCCATAATCTTCAAAGCAGTATTACCTATAGTCTAGGTTTATTTGGTCTACTGTAACTAAATAACATAACCTATGTGACTTGTAAACAATGCAAATTTACTTCTCACAATTTTGGAGGCTGAAGAGTAGATGATCAAGGGACCAGAAAATTTGGTGCCTCGTAAAAGCTGGTTTTCTTATAGAGATCATCTCACTAAAGGCCTATGAGGAAAGACAGATCTTTGTAACGCCTTGAATATGGGCATGTACATCACTCAGGGAGCACAGTGTGAATAACCTAACTATATTCCAAAGGCCTCACTTCCTAATGCCATCACATTGGTGATTAGTTTTCCATATACTCAGACCACAGCCATCCTCCTGATTTAATTGTTTGTTTTATAATGGCTGGTTGAATAATAGGGCTCTAAGATGTCTATGTCCTAATTCTTTAAAGAATGTTACCTTATAAGTAACAGGAACTTGATGATGTGGTTAGAAATCTTGTGATAGTGTCTTATAAACCTGGAATACCTGGGTGGACTCAGTGTAATCCCAAGAGTCATTAGTAGTAGAAGGCCAAAGTTCAAAGTGAAGCAGAATTGTAAAGTTTTTAAATTTTTCATGATTGATTATATTATTTTCCTCATTATTAATCAATTTTACAAATTATTACAATGTTCAGAACTTCTCTTGAGCCATATTTTTTATTTCCATAATCATATTATTCATCAATTTAATTGCTATAATTGAAAAGTATAATTTTCTCAATTTTACTAGACTGACTTTATGCCTGAGAAAACCTTCAATCACTCAGATATCCTGAGGCTCTCTTGAACCTATTATGGAAAAAAGAGAATAAACACTGGACTTACGTGTGCAGTTTCTTAAGAACTGGTTTCTTTCTGAGGGAATTTTGGTCTTTTGTTCCCTCTGCCCTTCTGACCCTGTCTTCATGACACCAGACTCTCTTTCACTGCCTGAAACAATGTGCTCTGGTTCAGTCATCACTCCATGGGTGTCCACTGTTGTAGTACAGAGCCAGGCTATTGGACACCATTGTCCCCTAAATTGAAATACTGACCACAAACTTCTCTTCTACTCTTTCTCCAAAAGCAAGTTAGTTATTTCTTTCAATTGAGGATGTTGTTGTTTTGTAGGAAAAGTTATGAAATTAAATGACTTTTCTTATGCATTTTAGTGAAGTAGCCCTTGGATTGTCTCTGTCAAGAAACATGGTCTGGAAGTTTTCATTCCTGCATCCTGCTGGTACTATTCAGTTCATGTTGATTTTTTAAAAATTTCACTTGCTACCAATGTTGCATTCCTAGATATAGCCCTTAGAGTCTAGCATTGTTTAGACCTTGCCCCTCAAAGACTCCAGTGTTGGAAGCTTTTCTCTCATTGTCTCAGTGTTCATAGGTGGCATCCTTAAGAGGTGATGCCTAGTGCAAGGTCACTGAGAGAGATGTCCTCAGAAGGGATTCCAGTTAGTTCTCAAGAAAAAGCATTACTATAAAAATAATGAGAATGGCTCCTCCCACATTGCTGGCTTTCTACTTCATGTGGTATCTCCATGTTAAATATGTTACTATAATGATGTGATATAATGATGTTACCCACCATAATGTCCTCACCATCACTAAGCCAGTGCCATGCTCATGGACTTCCATAAACTTGAGCTAAATAATTTTTTTTAATTATAAAATACCTTACCTCAGGTATATCATTATAGTAATGACAAATAAGTTAATACAGGATCTAACCATAGATTAACTATGAGATCCAGTATTTTGTGCTTATGCTTCCTTTTCTACATTCAAATGAAAGTGTGTGCCTATGTATGTTTGAATATGTAAATCTTGACAGATTGAAGCACAGAAGACTGGGTAATAAGAATACACTTCAATAATGAACACTGTATTGGGAAAATGTTTCTTCTATTTCTTGTTTGTGCCTATTTTAAGGAGATGTTAAAAAATGTTCTGCTAAAATCCAAGAATTGACAGTCAAAATGGAACTGTTTCTCCAGTGGTCAAGTGATTCATTGCAAGTTATTTTCTTTTCTGGCTAGTAATAAGGTTATGTTTTAAATTTTGTCTTGAGAAAGAAAAATAGTGCTGAGACTTTCAGTATAATTCAGTATAAATATTGAAAATGCAAATATTTTTAATAATTTGACAATTTATATACTTAAAAGCAAACAATTATAAACAGAGATGTAGGACAAATTTGTAAAGTACCTTTGTGTCATACATATTTATAATGGTCCTTACTATATATCAATATCTCAGAACCATAATGACCAGTAACTATTGCTTTATTGCATGCAGGTTTTTAAGTGACAAATCAGTGGCCTCACTGATTCAGCTCAGACAGGACTAGGAGAAGCTAGACTCTAGGATCCTGGTGTGGTTCAGGCCATGTATCTTGTGCATGACCTAAATTAATGGGGCAGTGTCTAGTTGAGATGACACAGACAGAAAACACACAGATTTTTTGTCCGAATAAAGTGTGTATAGCATCTATACTACTTCCTGATGGAGTCCTTGTTTCCCTTTGAAGCCTCATAAGCCATGTTACCATATACTTGATTAATTGGCCCCTTGAAATAAAATGGCTGTAGTGCCAACTTCTCTCAAGCACTCATTATAAGATGTCCATGAATCTACAGAGTAGATGTAGTTTGAATGAGAATATTTGATTTTTCATTTGGTGGTGGTGTTTGCACAACATTGTGGAAACTTCTACTTCAGGAAAGAATAACACTAGAGGAAGTAGTCACTGGGATTTGAATTTATAGCCTAGCCTTCTTTGTTCATCATAATTGACTGGACCTATCCAAGCCATGAACTTCTATCAAGCATGTTATCATGGCAGTGAGGAAAAGAAAAATTGTGGAAATTTTTACCCCACTTTTTTACCTGCATTTAAAGGAAATAACCAAGTTTCTTGCCAAGATCTTTATCAAAAACAGTGGAAAGCACCCAGGGGAGTTTGTGAGAACCTTAGTCTCTTTAGGAAACACTAATTTCTATTTGCTTCCCTCTTCTTTTGAAATTAAAAACTTACTGTTGTTTTTTAGAACTCCTATGACAAGAAGCTACACTAATTTAAATTAATGTTTTGTAATTTGTTTTGAGTTTCTATGAAGCTATAAAAGCAAACTTGAGAAGATATTACCTGAATAGCTAATGACATTAAATGTAAAAATCAATTAGTTTTAGTCAATAAATTATCTGATCTACAAAATGTGATGATTTCTAAAATTAAGAACCTTAATTCTGTTTTAGTGTTCAATTTTCCTTGTTTTCTCTAAACTGTCAAAACAAAAGCTATAAAGGAGAACATGAGAAACAAAAAAGGTGAAAACACAAATTATTAATACCAACATTTCTTGAATTTTTATTTTTCCTATAGTACAGCAAGTACTTTTAAGGCAATAATTAAACTTTATGTCATTTTGAGAAGGACTATTGGGCTACTTATTAAAATAAAATTTTCAGTTTGGGACATTTAAGAAATTATCACTAATATTCTTCCATAGTTTAATATAATTAATTCCATTGACATCATGCTTTGTCCCAACCTATGTTGTTTGACTATTCTCTAACTGTCTAATTTGATGATCCTATGGGTCTTAATCTTTCAGGAGTTAGATAAATTTTTCAGCATCTGACAAAACATAAAGGAACTTCTGAGCAAAATAAACCTGCACTTACACAAAAACTTCTCTATCCAATTTAAAGGAATGAAGTCCTGAAACCTGCTTCCATGCACTTCAAGCTTCTTAATTCTGTGTTTACTACCTCAGTCAATTCAGGATACTGTCAGTTCTTTTTTTTTTTTATTGACAACTTCCATGTTTATAAACAATATCCCATGGTAATGCCCTCCATTCCCCCACTTTCCCCTTTGAAACTCCATTCTCCATTATATCCCCTCCCCCTCTCAGTCAATCTCTCTTTTATTTTGATGTCATGATCTTTCCCTCTTATTATGATGGTCTTGTGTATGTAGTGTCAGACACTGTGAGGTCATAGATATCCAGGCCATTTTGTGTCTGGAGTAGCATGTTGTAAGGAGTCCTACACTTCCTTTGGCTCTTACATTCTTCCTGCTACCTCTTCCACAATGGGCCCTGAGCCTTTGAAGGTGTGATTGTGATATTTCAGTACTGGGCACTCTGTCACCTCTTCTCAGCACTATGGTGCCTTCTGAGTCATCCCAAGGTCACTGCCATCTAAAAATAGAAGCTTCTCTAACCAAAAGTGAGAGTGGCATTAATATATGGGTATGGACGTTAAGAGAAGTGCTTACTGGGCAGTTTGGTGAGCATAGTATGTACATTTAGGCAGACAGCAGAAGGCATTACACCCCTAGGGCTCATTACTACTCCTGTTGTAGGTTTTCAGTATCAGGGATGTATTCCCTCCCATGGAGCGGGCCTCCAGTCAAATTAGAGGGCAGTTTGTTCCCCCCATAACAGACATGCCATTATTGCAACCATTGGCTTATTTGGCTCATTTGGCCTGGTTGGCCAAATATAAGGCATGCAGTGTTCACTATTGAGTATCTCCACTGGTGATTGCTCTCTCTCCCATTGAACTGCATACAGCATGGCTTTTCCCAGCCTTCTGTCAGCTGATATACATGGAAGAGGTTTTCAGCTCAGTTCCAGCAGGAATTCTCAGTGACCTTCCAGCCCAAGTATGTGGAGTCTTCAGCAATAGCGTCTTGCCATCTATTCCTGGTGGGAAATCAAAGGCCTCAGCAATGGCCTGTAATGTTTTAGGGTCATCAGGGACCTCCTTGGACAACAAATCACAGGAAGGTTTTCCATTCCCTGGCACTGAAAATTTTGTAGTAAAATCTATGGTTTTGTGTGTTCCATTGTCCAAAAAAGTAGGTTTCCATATGACTATTTGTATCCTCTTAGATTTTGATTAGCCCTCTCTCCACCTTTCCTTTACTCAATCTCTTCCCCTGACCTCACTTAGGCCTTTTAACCTCCATTAATCTGTTCTTCTACTTACATATATACAATACCATCCTAGTAAATCCCCCCCTTCCTTTCTATTTTCTTTATATCTCCTTTCTAGCCTACTTCTCCCTGCTACTGAGTTTTCTCCCTACTCACACAGAAGTCCAATCATTTGTAACTAGGATCCACATATGAGACAGAACATGTGATGTTTGGCTTTCTGGGCCTGGGTTACCTCACTTAGTATAATCCTTTCCAGATCCATCCATTTTCCTACATATTTCATAACTTGATTTTTCTTTACTGCTGAGTAGGACTCCATTGTGTAAATGTGCCACATCTTCATTATCCACTCATCAGTTGAGGGACATCTAAGCTGGTTCCATTGCCCAGGAATTGTGAATAGAGCGGCAATAAACATGGTTGTGAAATGAGTCCTTAGTATATATGCCTAGCAGTGGTATAGCCTGGTCATATGGTAGATCTATTTTTAGCTGTCTCATGAATCCTCACACTGATTTCCACAATGGATGGACTAGATTCCATTCCCACCAACAGTGTATAAGGGTTCCTCTTTTTCTGCATCCATTAGATGTTTATATGCCATCTGTATTTCTTCTTTTGAGAACTCTGTACTTAGTTCCATAGCCCTTTTTTTGGCTTATTTTTATTTATTTGTTTCAGAGTGACAGACAGAGAGAGGAAGAGGCAGATAGAGAGAGAGAGAATGGGTGCACCAGGGCCTCCAGCCACTGCAAACAAATTCCAGGTGTGTATGCCCCCTTGTGCATCTGGCAAACGTGGGTCCTGGGGAATCAAGCCTTGAACCAGGGTCCTTAGGCTTCACAGGCAAGTGCTTAACCGCTAAGCCTTTTCTCCAGCCTTTCAATGTAGTTTTAATCTGCATTTCCCTGATGACTAGGGATTTTGAAGAGCATTTTTTAGATGTTTATATGCCATCTGTATTTCTTCTTTTGAGAATTCTCTATTTAGTTCCATAGCAATCCCCCCCACTTTTTTTTTTTTTTTTTTTTTTTTTTTTTTGGTTTTTCGAGGTAGGGTCTCACACTAGTGTAGGCTGAACTGGAGTTCACTATGTATTCTCAGGGTGGCCTTGAACTCACGGTGATCCTCCTACTTCTGCCTCCCCAGTGCTGGGGTTAAAGGTGTGTGCCACCACACCCATCTTATAGCCCAATTTTTAATTGGGTTGTTTGATTTCATATTATTTTGTTTTGAGTTCTTTGTATTTCCTAGATATTAATCCTCTATCAGATGGATAGTTGGCAAAGATTTTTTCCATGCTGTAGGTTGTCTCTTTGCTCTATTCACAGTGTCTTTTGCCATACAAAAGCTTTGTAATTTCATGAGGTCCCAGTGGTTAATCTGTGGTTTTATTGCCTGAGCAATTGGGATTATATTCAGAAAGTCTTTGCTAAGACCAATATGTTGAAGCATTTCCTTTACTTTTTCCTCTAGCAGTTTCAGAATTTCAGGTCTGATATGGAGGTCTTTGATCCATTTAGACTTAATTCTTGTGCATGGAGAAAGATAAGGATCTATTTTCATCCTTCTACAGATACATATCCAGTTTTCCCAGCACCATTGGGTGAAGAGGCTGTCTTTCCTCCAATGAGTATTTTTGGCATTTTTGTTGAATATCAGGTGGCTATAGCTACCTAGACTTACATCTGTGTCCTCTATTCTGTTCCATTAATCTATATGTCTGTTTTTGTGCCAGTGTCATGCTGTTTTTGTTATAATGGCTCTGTAGTATAGGTTAAAATCAGGTATTGTGATACCACTAGCCTTATTTTTGTTTCTCAAAATTGTTTTAAATATTCGAGGTTTTTTGTGCTTCTAAATGAATTTTTGGATTTTTTTTTTCTATTTCCATGAAGAATGCCATTGGAATTTAGATGGGGATTGCTTTCAATATGTAGATTGCTTTCAGTAAGACTGCCATTTTCACAATATTGATTCTTCTGATCCAAGAACAAGGGATGCCTTTTTTTTTTTTTTACTTCACACTCTTTTTGTGGAGAATATATCTTCTAGGACCCTGAAAACAGAAGCTTCCAAAGTCTGGGGTGGTATTTAATGTGTGAAGTGCATTGTTTCTTTCAATCTTCAGAAAAATGAACTTTAGAAAATATTAGCCACTAAGGAAGAAAATCCATGAGGCATTTTCTATACAGTGACAATTTTGATTAGGTTGAGAGTTATAAATAGTTATTAGGAGAGATATGGCAACTTGCTTTGTGAATTAACATAATGCTTAAGTTATTTTGATGAGAGAAATTATCTTTAAATTAGGATCATAATTTACAAAGCTATTCATTATGTTTTGAATTTTTTTATTTTTTATTTATTTATTTGAGAGTGACAGACAGAGGGAGAAAGAGGCAGAGAGAGAGACAGAGAGAGAATGGGCATGCCAGGGCCTCCAGACACTGCAAACAAACTCTAGATGCGTGTGCCCCCTTGTGTATCTGGTTAACGTGGGTCCTGAGGAATAGAGCCTCCAACCAGGGTCCTTAGGCTTCACAGGCAAGTGCTTAACTGCTAAGCCATCTCTCCAGCCCATGTTTTGAATTTTTATTTTGTTTTGTATAGTAAATTGTTGGGGGAAGGATGCTGTGGTAGTTTGAATAGATGGCCTCTAATATATTCAGTGTTTTATTAGTTTGTAGTTTGTATCTGCAACCATCTGGCTGGAGGTGGTGTCATAGGTGGATCTTAAGGTGTGGTGGTGGGTTTGAGATTTCATTCTAAAAATATGCAAAGTGTGCCTAAGTGGAGTGCCTCAAGTGTGATGTGCTGGGTGGCTTTTGGCTTTTAGACTTGTGCTTCTCTTTCTCTTTGCTTGGACCTGTGAAAGCAGGCCAACTTCTTCTGCAATCATGGAACTTACCCTGAGTTTGTAAGCTTCAATAAATCCTTTCCTTCATAACTGTGCATGGTCTGGAAGTTCATCTCAGTGAAACTGAAGCTGTCTGCTACAGAGGCACATACAATATTACTATTAATTCCATTTACAAGACAAGAAAGGTATGCATCAAGAGGTAAAATGACTTATCTAAGGTGATTCCAATAATAATCTTTAGAGCATGGATTCAGATTCAGCCCTGTAATATTATATCCCAATACAGAGAATTTAAAAAATGAAATATAAGGCAAATGTTTTAATTTACCACACATGTTGTGCTATTTCTTGACTGATCCTTGTAGAGTCATACATTAATTAAATCAATTTCTGTCTCTAGTCCTCAGTACAACTTGACTTAGATGTGTTACACAGAGAATATCCCTCTCAAATTAGAGCTTGTGATGGGCAGTGGGCTGTCACATTAAGGCACTTGTCCTCTGTGACTTATTTTAAACTCAATGTATGAGAAACATTGATGTTTTTGATATGAAAAATATGTCATGTAAATCATCTAAAATAAGCAACCATTTCATGTGTGATGCTTCTTTAACTTTGAATCAAAACAAATACATTTAGTGGAAAGCATTCTCACTTTCCTGTAGTGATGATTAAGTATGTGTATTTTTCCATATTCTATTACTCCCCAGTAAACTTACAAGAAGAGCTCATAATAGGGCTGTCAAGGATTGGCTTGTCTAAAATGAAATCAGTTGGCACATTCAAGAATGTATTCTAAAATGTGGAAATACATTATGCTAAACTGGCGGGCATTTCTTCAAATGTCATAAAATCTTGTAAGAACTACCATCTTGGGCAGGAAGATTAATGAATTATTTTTCAATCACTCCATTGACAGCTTAGTGGTTAAGCGCTTGCCTGTGAAGCCTAAAGACCCCGGTTCAAGGCTAATTCCCCAGGATCCATGTTAGCCAGATGCACAAGGGGGCACACACATCTGGAGTTCATTTACAGAGGCTGGAAGCTCTGGCGCGCCCATCCTCTCTCTCTCTCTCTCTCTCTCTCTCTCTCTCTCTCTCTGTCTCTCTCTCTCTCTCTCTCTGCCTCCTTCTCTCTGCTGCTCTCAAATAAATAAACAAACAAAAAAAATTTTTAAAAGAAATATAGACAAATGGAACAGAATTGAAGACCCAGACATTAAGTCAAGTAACTACAGATACTTGGTATTTGAAAAAGGTGCCAATAATGTAGACTGGAGTAAAGACAGCATCTTCAAAAAATGGTGCTGGACAAATTGGATAACCATATACAGAAAAAAGAAAATAGACCCACTCATTTCACCACACACAAAAATCAAGTCCAAATGGATTAAAGACCTCAATATAAGACCAGAAAATCTTCTACTAGAAGAAAAATAGTAGGAACATTCCAAATTATATGAGGTGGAATCTTTCTGAACAAACCCCAGTCCATTCCTAAACATCCCTCACCAATTTTTTTTTTTTTTTTTTTTTTTTTTGGTTTTTCGAGGTAGGTCTTCACTAGTGTAGGCTGAATGAGTCACTATGTATACTCAGGGTGGCTGAACTCACGGTGATCTCTACTTCTGCTCCCCAGTGCTGGGGTTAAAGGTTGTGTGCCCCACCCCACCCATCTTATAGCCTCAATTTTTAATTGGGTTGTTTGATTTCATATTATTTTGTTTTGAGTTCTTTGTATTTCCTAGATATTAATCCTCTATCAGATGGATAGTTGGCAAAGATTTTTTCCATGCTGTAGGTTGTCTCTTTGCTCTATTCACAGTGTCTTTTGCCATACAAAAGCTTTGTAATTTCATGAGGTCCCAGTGGTTAATCTGTGGTTTTATTGCCTGAGCAATTGGGATTATATTCAGAAAGTCTTTGCTAAGACCAATATGTTGAAGCATTTCCTTTACTTTTTCCTCTAGCAGTTTCAGAATTTCAGGTCTGATATGGAGGTCTTTGATCCATTTAGACTTAATTCTTGTGCATGGAGAAAGATAAGGATCTATTTTCATCCTTCTACAGATACATATCCAGTTTTCCCAGCACCATTGGGTGAAGAGGCTGTCTTTCCTCCAATGAGTATTTTTGGCATTTTTGTTGAATATCAGGTGGCTATAGCTACCTAGACTTACATCTGTGTCCTCTATTCTGTTCCATTAATCTATATGTCTGTTTTTGTGCCAGTGTCATGCTGTTTTTGTTATAATGGCTCTGTAGTATAGGTTAAAATCAGGTATTGTGATACCACTAGCCTTATTTTTGTTTCTCAAAATTGTTTTAAATATTCGAGGTTTTTTGTGCTTCTAAATGAATTTTTGGATTTTTTTTTTCTATTTCCATGAAGAATGCCATTGGAATTTAGATGGGGATTGCTTTCAATATGTAGATTGCTTTCAGTAAGACTGCCATTTTCACAATATTGATTCTTCTGATCCAAGAACAAGGGATGCCTTTTTTTTTTTTTTACTTCACACTCTTTTTGTGGAGAATATATCTTCTAGGACCCTGAAAACAGAAGCTTCCAAAGTCTGGGGTGGTATTTAATGTGTGAAGTGCATTGTTTCTTTCAATCTTCAGAAAAATGAACTTTAGAAAATATTAGCCACTAAGGAAGAAAATCCATGAGGCATTTTCTATACAGTGACAATTTTGATTAGGTTGAGAGTTATAAATAGTTATTAGGAGAGATATGGCAACTTGCTTTGTGAATTAACATAATGCTTAAGTTATTTTGATGAGAGAAATTATCTTTAAATTAGGATCATAATTTACAAAGCTATTCATTATGTTTTGAATTTTTTTATTTTTTATTTATTTATTTGAGAGTGACAGACAGAGGGAGAAAGAGGCAGAGAGAGAGACAGAGAGAGAATGGGCATGCCAGGGCCTCCAGACACTGCAAACAAACTCTAGATGCGTGTGCCCCCTTGTGTATCTGGTTAACGTGGGTCCTGAGGAATAGAGCCTCCAACCAGGGTCCTTAGGCTTCACAGGCAAGTGCTTAACTGCTAAGCCATCTCTCCAGCCCATGTTTTGAATTTTTATTTTGTTTTGTATAGTAAATTGTTGGGGGAAGGATGCTGTGGTAGTTTGAATAGATGGCCTCTAATATATTCAGTGTTTTATTAGTTTGTAGTTTGTATCTGCAACCATCTGGCTGGAGGTGGTGTCATAGGTGGATCTTAAGGTGTGGTGGTGGGTTTGAGATTTCATTCTAAAAATATGCAAAGTGTGCCTAAGTGGAGTGCCTCAAGTGTGATGTGCTGGGTGGCTTTTGGCTTTTAGACTTGTGCTTCTCTTTCTCTTTGCTTGGACCTGTGAAAGCAGGCCAACTTCTTCTGCAATCATGGAACTTACCCTGAGTTTGTAAGCTTCAATAAATCCTTTCCTTCATAACTGTGCATGGTCTGGAAGTTCATCTCAGTGAAACTGAAGCTGTCTGCTACAGAGGCACATACAATATTACTATTAATTCCATTTACAAGACAAGAAAGGTATGCATCAAGAGGTAAAATGACTTATCTAAGGTGATTCCAATAATAATCTTTAGAGCATGGATTCAGATTCAGCCCTGTAATATTATATCCCAATACAGAGAATTTAAAAAATGAAATATAAGGCAAATGTTTTAATTTACCACACATGTTGTGCTATTTCTTGACTGATCCTTGTAGAGTCATACATTAATTAAATCAATTTCTGTCTCTAGTCCTCAGTACAACTTGACTTAGATGTGTTACACAGAGAATATCCCTCTCAAATTAGAGCTTGTGATGGGCAGTGGGCTGTCACATTAAGGCACTTGTCCTCTGTGACTTATTTTAAACTCAATGTATGAGAAACATTGATGTTTTTGATATGAAAAATATGTCATGTAAATCATCTAAAATAAGCAACCATTTCATGTGTGATGCTTCTTTAACTTTGAATCAAAACAAATACATTTAGTGGAAAGCATTCTCACTTTCCTGTAGTGATGATTAAGTATGTGTATTTTTCCATATTCTATTACTCCCCAGTAAACTTACAAGAAGAGCTCATAATAGGGCTGTCAAGGATTGGCTTGTCTAAAATGAAATCAGTTGGCACATTCAAGAATGTATTCTAAAATATGGAAATACATTATGCTAAACTGGCGGGCATTTCTTCAAATGTCATAAAATCTTGTAAGAACTACCATCTTGGGCAGGAAGATTAATGAATTATTTTTCAATCACTCCATTGACAGCTTAGTGGTTAAGCGCTTGCCTATGAAGCCTAAAGACCCCGGTTCAAGGCTAATTCCCCAGGATCCATGTTAGCCAGATGCACAAGGGGGCACACACATCTGGAGTTCATTTACAGAGGCTGGAAGCTCTGGCGCGCCCATCCTCTCTCTCTCTCTCTCTCTCTCTCTCTCTCTGTCTCTCTCTCTCTCTCTCTCTGCCTCCTTCTCTCTGCTGCTCTCAAATAAATAAACAAACAAAAAAAATTTTTAAAAGAAATATAGACAAATGGAACAGAATTGAAGACCCAGACATTAAGTCAAGTAACTACAGATACTTGGTATTTGAAAAAGGTGCCAATAATGTAGACTGGAGTAAAGACAGCATCTTCAAAAAATGGTGCTGGACAAATTGGATAACCATATACAGAAAAAAGAAAATAGACCCACTCATTTCACCACACACAAAAATCAAGTCCAAATGGATTAAAGACCTCAATATAAGACCAGAAAATCTTCTACTAGAAGAGAAAATAGTAGGAACTCTCCACAATATATGAGTGGGGAAAGACTTTCTGAACAAAACCCCAGTCCCAGTAGTCCAGGAAATTAAACAGTCACTCAACCAATGGGATCTTATAAAGCTAAAAAGTTTTTGCAAAGACAAATATACCATAAGCAGAGAAAATATATTATTCACAGAATAGGAGAAAAATATCACCAGCTATACCACTGGCAGAAGCTGAATATCTAGAATCTACAAAGAACTCAATAAACAACACAATAAAAACTCAAACAACCCACTCCAAAACTGGTGAAGAGAACTGAATAGAGAGTTCTCAGAGGAAGAAATACAAACTAACACACACTTAAGAAAATGTTCAACATCCCTAACCATTAAGGAAATGCAAATTCAAGCAACTGTGAGATTCCATTTTACTCCAATAAGAATGTCAATCATTAAAAGTCAAACAATGACAAGGGGAAAAAGGAACCCTTATTCCCTGTTGGTGGGAATGTAAACTTTTACAACTGCTATGGAAATCAATATGGAGATTCCTAAAAAGGATGAATATAGAGCTACAAACAGACCCAGTTATTCCCTTACCTGTTATTTATCCTAAATGCTCCATGCTTCACTATAGAGATATTTGCTTTAGCCATGTTTATGGTCAGTTCATAATAGCTGAGAACTGGAATCAACTCAGGTACCCATTACTGGATAAATGGATAATAAATTTACATTTACACAATGTAATTCTGCTCAGCAGTAAGAAAAAAAAATGACACAATAAAGTTTGTAGAAAAATGGACAGACTTGGAATAGATCACACTCAGTGAACTTACACAACCAAAGAAAGACAAATGCAGCACGGTCATACTCTTCTATGGTTCCTAACCTGGACCAGCTCAAGTTGCTGACATACCTGATAGGCAGCTCAAGGCCCAAACCATAGGGATGGAAGGGCTTCTTGGAAGGGTAAGGGGAGGGTGGGGAAAAACAAACACACAACTAAATATAATATGAAGTGGTACCATATAAACTTTATTCTTTTGGGGGGGTGATGTAGGGTCTCACTTTTAGCTCAGACTGACCTGAAAATCTCTCTGTAGTCTCAAGGTGGCCTCAGACTCTTGGTGATCCTCCTACCTCTGCCTCCCCAGTGCTGGGATTAAAGGCATGCACCACCACACCCAGCCTGAAACTTTTATCTTTGGAGATGATAGACTAAAAAGATATAATCCACAACAGGAGTACCAATGTCTTTCCTAAGGTCATTTTTAGCAAAATGAAAAGACATACCTAAGAGAGCAAGAAGGAAAGAATTAAAGGTTTTATCCATCTCCCAACTCCAATAGCCAAGAATACAGAGATAATTAAACTAGGCCATATACTTAGAATCCAATACCAGGTCAGGTGTGGTGGTGCATGCTTTGAATTCCAGTAGTTGTGAGGTAGAGGTGGAGGATACCTGTGAATTTGATGCCAGCCTGGGATTACATAGTGAATTCCTGATTAGCCTGGGCTAAGGCAAGACTCTACCTCAAAAAAGAAGAAAAAAAAAATCCAGTACCAGGCCTATGACAGTGAAACTTGGTTCTAAGTAAATACCCTCAACACCTACTTCTAGAACTTACCTAACCTTACCTTTAAGCTGAGATGTTAGAGTTTCATGAGGACAATGAAGATTTTCTGTCATATTAATCCTCTGTATTAGTCTGTCATATTTAAACTCAACCATCTACAAAGTTTAAAGGCATAAACAAAATGTAGACAAGTTCTTTCCTAGCTTAGGTTTCATAAGTGGCCTCTAATTCAGTTCTCAATAGTGGCCTTGTTCTATTCGAAATGTATTAAATGTGAAATATGTTAAAAATATGCACAAAACTTAACATTACAGCAATCATTTAACAGCAACAACAACAAAAAAAAACTAGTATTTAATTTTCTATTGGCTCAAAGCAGAATTAGATGCTCTGAGTCATAGATTCAGGCCCCTCTTCAGCTGGAAACTCCAACAATGTCTTCACTGTCTTCTGTTGCCTTGCTTTCATTGATTCTCACATTCTGGAGCTGGCTCTTACTGAATCATGACTGGGGTGGTCCCTGGCATTTTCCCATTTTTCATATTTCCAGTCTTTTTTATTTATTATCTAAGAGGAGAGTTTATTCAAATACCTATGTTAATACCTAATTTTTAAAACTTTTTTTTATTGGGAGCATATTTTATATGGATGCATCATGTGTTGGTATCATCTTTTCCCATTTCCTTGCCCCCATTCCACTGAAGGCCCTCCTCACTGGGGTTGCTGATATTCTCCATGGCATTATGGGTTATGTGTTATGGGAGCAGCAACCAGTTATTGTGGGGAGGTAATGCCTTTGGGCATGACATAACAACTTGTGGCTTTTACAATCTTTCTGCTCCCTCTTGCTCAAAATTCCCTGAGCCTTGATGGGTGTGTTTTAAGTCTACTTCAGTGATGAGCTCTCAGGAGTCTCTGGATTTCTCCTTTGATATGTGTTGAGTATCCTCAGTGTTTGTCTCCTTCACCCTGGCATTGATTGTCAGGCTCACCATGAAAGCAGCACTCTTGATCATCTCCCTACTTCCTCTGTGGTTTCACCTGAGCCTTGAGGGATATGTGAGGGGTGATTTATGTCCCTGGGTTTTGATTCCTTCCGAAAAAGAAAAACAGTTTCTCCAATGGACTATGAATTCAGCAAAGGTTAAATTGGGTAAGTGTTAGTAACTTAGGGAGAGTTTTATGGATGCAGCCCTCTTTTTATCCAAATACTAGTGGGAGCTTGACATTCTCTGTATGATTCTGACCTGTTTTTGAGTTCCAGATATGGGTTCCTTTCTACTGAGCAGATCTCTTAGCCAATCAGAAAGGCATTGCTTATTCATCAAGGCTGTGTGCCACCATTGCCCTCATGTGTACTTCTTGTCAGGCTGGTTGCTTCTGAGTATCTTTGACTCCTGTTTGCTCAGACCATTGTTGGCTACTTTCTCCCAGTAACACATGTAGTGCTTTCCATCACTAAATGTGCTATCTGGGTATAGCTCTCTTCTGGATTCTATACAAGTCTCTCAGTGTTTTGCGTTCACAGCATATGGTGTCTCCAGCAATAGGGTCTTACCTTTTACCTCAGGCAGGCAATCAAGTGCTTTGACAGAAGGCTGTTTTGTTTTGGGGACATCATCGGTCTGTCCACAGTTCAATGTGGTTAGCACCTATTTCTCGTACTGGGAGTTACATGTAGAGCCATTTTTTTTTTTGTTGTTGTTGTTGTTAGGCTGAATCTCACTCTCTCCACAGCCCTTGTTTTTGGGTGCTCCTCCTATACTACTGTTGAGGGTTATATTTTTTTTAGTCTACCTTCAAGGAGAAATGTTTCTATGGTAACAGTTCAACTAGGGTTAAGTTTTGTGTTTATTTTCTCCCACCTTCACCTTCCACTCCCCCCAAACCCTTTATTTTATATGTGTGTGTGAGAGAGAGGGGGAGAGAGAGAGAGAGAGAGAGAGAGAGAGAGAGAAGAAGACCAAGGCCCAATCCACTGCCAATGAAATCCAGACATATGTGCCATTTTGTGCATTGGAATTTATGTGGGTCCAAGGGAATCAAACCTGGGTTCTTAGGCTTTGCAGGCAAGTACCTTAACTGGTGGGCCATCTCTCTGGCCCTCTAATTTTATTTTATCTTATTTTTTAAATTTTCTTTTGTTCATTTATTTATTTATTTATTTGAGAACAACAGACAGAGAGAGAAAGAGGCAGATATATATATAGAGAGAATGGGCATGCCAGGGCCTCCAGCCACTGCAGATGAACTCCAGACACGTGTGCCCCCTTGTGCATCTGGCTAACATGGGTCCTGGGGAATCAAGCCTTGAACTGGGGTCCTTAGGCTTCACAGGCAAGAGCTTAACCACTAAGCCATCTCTCCAGCCCTAAATTTATTTTTGATTAAAGTTGGGCATGATGGCACACATGTAATTCACTGACATGAAATAAAGAACACAGTTTAGGAGACAAAAGGCCAATTCAGTAACAACATAGAGATCATGCAAAACAAAACCAAATAGAAAATTTACACATGAGAAATTCAGCATGTCATTAAAATTTGTATTAAAAGCCTTGCCATTAGACTAGATTATGCAAGAGATAAATATCTGGTCTTGCAGACAAGGTTAATTAATTAAAATAAACTTTTAAAATAATGAGAAATTACAAATAGTTATACAAGTCCTTTGGCAGAAATTAGAAGAACGCGATGGATATATTTTGGTTTAGACAAGAATGTCAAAGTATATATAATGAAGTCATATAAAACGTACTCAGTAAAATAATAGCAAAATTGTTCTCAAATCTTAGGAAACATATGATTACCCAGGAATAGAAGAAATTACAACACAAGAAAGGTATGATCTAAAGGCACGCCAACTGGGTTTAAGAGCTAGAGAAAAAGATTGGATTTATTTTTTTTTAATTGCAGTTCTTTGTATGAATATCAAATGGGAGACCAGGACCTCATTTTGGCCAATTTACTCTCCTATAAGAGACTTAGTCTCTTGCTATCCAAAGAATCTTACAGGTGAATTACAGAGAGATGTTCCCTTTATCTCTAAGGATTACTGTATTACAAGCTTTGAGAGTATATAAGATATAGAAAGATGGCATCAGCTTCTTAGAGATGCTAATTCCTGTGTCATCTTTATTTTTCATCCAGATATTAACCATAATGATTTTCTGTTCACTCTCTTAACTGCAAGTCTTCCCTGTCTGCTCTTTAGGAGAAGATGTGTGTGGCGCTTCACCAGGGGTTCCTTGTCCTCGGGTTCATACTCAATTCTCAAACCTTGAGGAGGCACCACATTCTATCCCGGCCAGGGGATCCACCCAGCACAAATCTCCGTCACTCAACTTTAAGCTTGAGAGGTGAGGAATAATTACAAACTAAAAGCTCACACAGCAATCAGAACAGTTGGCCTTTCCCGGTGGCCACTGCAGGAATTGTTGGCTCACAAACGGCCCAGTCAGGAATGTGCAGAAGAACATTGCTAGGTGACAGATGGGTGCCCTGCCTTATAGCCTGTCTTACTGGCCAGGCTACCTCCAGGTTTCCATCCTAAAAAAACAATGGAAGCTGGGTAGATGTTGAAGGTAACAGCTCTGATCTTGATCCATAGCTACGGGCTGGCCCAAGGCAGCGGCACAGATGTCCTACAACGTTTGGGGAGGGGGTCCCTCACAAGAAAAGCGCAGTGCAGGCCGGTGGGTTGCTTTTGTTTGTTTTGTTTTTCCTGTCCACAGTACATTTAGAATCCTCCGATCCAATGTCTTTTTACACTGATGCCTTGTCCCAGTGAGAATGTCACATGCTAGGCGAAACCTAAATGGTGGTGTGAGGCTTTACTGGAATGAGTGAGTGACGGTTGTTTGCTCTTCCACTGTCTGGGGCCCAACCCTGAACCCACGTTTGAAACATTAACCGCCTTTGGCAGGAAGAGAACCCGAAAAGTAGTGTCATTTGCCCAGGGGTCAGATAGCATGGCAGAAACAGATGTAAGACTGGGACCCAGATCCCCTCTTGACCCACTCCCAGCCAGGAAACTGAAAAGTGAATGAGTTGGAAGGCAAAGAATAAAGGGAAGGTTTTTCTGCCCGGTTATCTGGTGCTAGTTCATTTTCTAAGCCTGTTCGTCTGAGCAGAAATCTGGATGGAAAGGAGTGATTCGAGGAAGCCAGTGGGTGGGTGGGGGGACACCCAGAAATCTCTGCCTGGCCAAAAACGACCGAGGACTAACCCAAGATTCTTTCGGCCCCATCTGCATCACCACAACCGCAAGCTCCCTGAATCTCTCACGCACGCCAAGTGACCATTCTTAAAGGTCCCTTCTGTGACTGCAACTGCACCCACCTGCAAACCAGGACGGATCTAGAATGAATCCTTTTTGCTTAGTTTCTGATCTCTTGTTTATGAGGTGTGGGGTTTATAAGGGACTGAATCAAATGAATGTAGAAAAAAAAAAAAAAAAACCTTTTCTCAGGGCCAGTGAGTTGCAAATAATTGTTAAAGAAAAGCCTATAATCACATTATCTCAATAATTTTTATTACAAAATTAAAAAAAATAAAAATAAAAACGTCTTCTCTATTTCATGTTAAGGTAAAATGCCAGAAAATTAAAAACTGTAAGCTAATCAAAGTACTGTATAGAGGCAAGCCAATTTGAATAATAGCAAATTTTTTCAGCAGAAATTCTAAGAAAAAAAAAAAAAAACAAGAGAAGGTGGAATTATGTATTTTAAGCTTTGAGAGAAAACTTTCAATCCAAATTATTGCATCCATGGTTATATCTGCTTTTTTTTTCTCATAATAGCTAAGAAATTGAATCAGCATAGATGCCACCAATTAATGAATATACACAATGGAGTTTTATTTGGCTATAAAGTAAAATGAAATAATGAAATAAAGAAATAAATAGATAGATGTAGAAAATACTATAGTAAGATAACCAAGGCTCAGAAAGTCAAATGCCACATGAAATTTTTCATATGTAAATATTCTTTTTAAGAAAGAGGATCTTTTTGTTCATTTTTATTTATTTATTTGAGAGTGACAAAGAGAGAGAGAGAGAAAGAGAGGAGAGAGAGAGAGAGAGAAAATGGGCATACCACGGCCTCTAGCCACTGCAAAGGAACTCCAGACTCCGTGCACCACCTTGTGCATCTGGCTAACATGGGTCCTGGGGAACTGAGCCTCAAACCGGGGTCCTTAGGCTTCACAGGCAAGCGCTTAACCGCTAAGCATCTCTCCAGCCCTCATATGTAAATTTTAACTGAGGATCTAGAGTTGTATGCAAATTTAAGACTCAACAGAGGCCAAGGAACAACAAAGGAGCTATGTGGACAGATGACCAAGGAGGGCTTTACGGGGGAGGATAGTATATATGTAAGTAAGGTGATGAAATCCTTGGGTGAAAGTGTGTACATGTGGTCAGGAGAGGGGCATGGGAAAAGGTTAATCAAAACTAAATAATGTATAAAAAGCCAAAGGAAACCCATTTCTTGGTTAGCTAATTAAAATAATATTTTTTTTCATTTATTTGTTTTAGAGAGAAAGAAAGAAACAAGCAGATACAGAATGGGTGTGTCAGGACCTCCAGCCACTGCAAATGAACTCCAGATGCATGTACCACCTTGTGCATCTCGGCTTACATGGGTCCTAAGGAATTGAATCTAGGGCTTTTGGCTTTGCAGACAAGTGCCTTAACCACTAAGCATTCTCTCCAGCCCCAGGAAGAACGTAACATTTTAAACAAGAGAGAATTTGGGCAGAAGTACTAATGCTGTTCTGTGACCCTAAATATTATTAAAAGAAAACACCAATGCCAGAGTGAGATACTTCCCAGTCAGTTGTCAATTAGAAAGCCCCCCACCCCAAACAATTCAGGTCACTGCCAATGCTCTTGGTTGCCCACCCTAACTATATGGTAAGTCCCTATTGCTAAAGACACAACATGCTTTGGTTGCAGGATACAGAAAAAAAATAAATCAGACTGGAACTGAGCAGAGAGCCTCCTCCCTTATGGCTAGCTGTCATGTGGATGGAAATGCTTTTCAGACTGCTGGGGACAGAAATGTCATGATTAGTATTACTCAGTACTAGATCCACCATGAATACTGCACAATCACCCAGCCAAGGTATATCTATTGATGTAATAGTAGAATGACTATTACAAGTGTAATCCATGGCTCTCTGATTGAATTTGCAGCCTTCTTCATAGGTTTGAGTTCATGCCTGTACTGAAAACTTCATCAAAAGCCTAAATCTGGGATAGTCATAGACACTAGTGGGGAAGCTACTGTTGTTTAACTTAATGTCTAATATTGTGCATCACATTCCCCTGTACATACTTAGGTTTATTCTCCTATGTTAGTGTTGCTCTCATCTGTGGACAGAGAAGCTTCTATATGCAGATGGGAGTTACTAGTGGGGAGACTCAAAACTAGTCAAAAGAAGATACTCTCCAAGGGACATCATAGATAAAACCATAAACAATGAAAACAAAGAGAGTGATAAAAGTGTCAAGAAAGAAACAACTCACTATCTACAAAGGCAGTCCTATCAGAATTACCTCAAACTTTTCAATGGAAACTAAGAAAGCCAGAAGGGCTTGAAATGTAGCAGTACAATGTCTAAAAAACACTATGGATTCCAACCCAAAGTACTGTACTCAGCAAAATCATCCCTTATAATAGATGGTGAAAGGAAAACATTTGATGATAAAAGCCAACTCTATGACTATATGAACACAAACACAAGGAATAATCCACACATAAGAGTCAACCAACCAACCTCAAGAGCCTTCATGAGGAAGAACACAATATCCAAAATTAGAGTAGGTATGAAAATGTACAAATGCACCAAACTCCATAAAGCCTCCAACATGGCAGGGATTAAACTGAACCTCACAATTATACTTTAAATATTAATGGTCTTAATTCACCCATCAAAAGACAATAGTTAACAGGGTAGATCAGAAAAATGAACCATTAAATCTGCTGTCCTCAAGAAACCCACCTCACCAGTAAAGATAGACACCTTATGAGGGAGAAAATATGGAAAATGATATTCCAAGAAAATGGAAATAATAAACAAGCAGGGGAAAAATTAACATCTGACAAAATAGACTTCAAACTGAAAGTAATCAAAAAGGACAAAGAAGGCTGCTTTTTACTCATCAAAGAAATGATATAACAAGAGGACAACACAACCATAAATTTATACACACCAAATGCAGGTGCACCCCATTTTATAAAATGAAACCTACTTAATAGCAAATCAGAAATAAATCCTAATACCATCATAGGAGACTTCAATAACCTATAGTCATCAGCAGACAGATCATCCAAGCAAAACATAAATAAGGAAATAATAGAGCTCAGCAATAACATAGACCAAATAGATCTAATGGACATCTACAGAATTTTCCACCCCAATTCTTCAGAATACACATTCTTTTCAGCACCTAATGGCACCTTCTCCAAAGTAGATCATATATTAGGGCATAAAGCATGTGTTGCAGTCAGGTTCACATTACTGGCAGAAACACCTGACCAAGAGCTGATTGTGAAGAAAAAGGGTTTATTTTGGCTTACAGACTCAAGGGGAAGCCTTGACGGGAAAACAATGGCATGAGTAGAGGGTGGACATTACCTCCTGGCCAACATAAGATGGACAACAGCAACAGAAGAGTATTCTAAACACTGGCAAGAGGAAGTTGGCCTGCCCCAACAATACATCACCTACAAGTAATTCCCAAATTGCCACCAGCTTAGCACATAGCATTGAGAACACAAAAGTTTATGGGGACACCTGAATCAAACCACCACATTCTGACCCTGACCCCCTTAAACTGATAACCATCCAGATGTTTTACATATCAATTCATATAAATCTTAAAAGTCCCCATATATTTTATCAATCCCAATGATGGTGAAATAGCCCCATAGTCCAATAACTGAGCTGTAATAATAATAACAATAATAGTAATAGTAATAATAATGGCACAGAATAAGCATTCACTCTGCAAAAGACAGCATTGGGTAACTGGGTATAGCAAAGAAATGTTCAACCAATACAAGATTTTAACAGGGCAAACATTAAACTCCGTAGCTTTAAGTCCAACAACTTTAACAAGTGATGAATCTCCAAGTCAATTCTAAATGGTGATGAGTCTCTAGAGTTCTGATTCTGTCACTATAGCTGAGCTACTCACAGTCCTGGAAAACTTCATCTGGTGCTGGCATCTTTGCTTGGCAGCCATCTCATAGTCTTGGCATCTCCATTGGGTCTCCATTAAAACCCATGCTTTATCCTCATGGACCCATTGGGCTCCATGCAGGTAATTCAAAAAGCCTGATACACACTGCCCAAGGTCACTTACAAAATACAAAACCATGTTGCAAATTTTATGCATTCATTATATTCCATAATACCAGGTAGATTACCAATTTGTTAATCTAGGGGGGAAGAAAGCAGACTTTGAAGAACAAGATACTTCTTTAGCATTCAGGCCCCTTCAAACGAGCCAATATCCTTCCTTTTGTCCCAATGCCAGTCAGCTGGCCCAATCTCAATGTCTGTAATCTCTCAGACAATTTCAGCTAAATAGGCATCAGTTTTGGCCCAAAGATTCCACTTTTTTCTGTGCCATATCCCTGTGTTGACACCAGTCCATTTCTATGCAATGCAACCCTGCACAAGTTCTCAGGACACAGACATAACAACTTACTATGATTAATTAACATAGTCTCACACAAACTGCTTCTAGCCCAGGTTATAGTACTAATGGTTCTACTTCTTGGAACCAATTTTACTGTTGCACTCAGGTTCATATTTCTGGCAGAAATCCCCAACCAAGAGCAGCTTGCGGGAAAAAAGGATTTATTTTGGCTTACAGACTTGAGGAGAGGCTCTATGATAGTAGGGGGAAACAGTGGTATCACCTCTTGGCCAACATAAGATGAACAACAGCAACATGTGAGCATGCCAAACACTGGCAAGATGAAACTGGCTATAATATCCATAAGCCCTCCCCAACAATACACTGCTTCCAGGAGGCTTTAATTCCCAAATTGCCACCAGCTGATGACCTAGAATTCAGAACACAAGTTTCTGGGGAAGAGCTGTATCAAACCACCATAAGTATGCCTCAATAAATTTAGGAAAACTGATATTACTTCTTGCATCACATCTGACCACAATGTGTTAAAGCTATAAATTTACAAGAGAAACAGTAGAATTCACATCAGCTCCTGAAGACTGAATAACATGCTGTTAAATAATAAATGGGTGGTGAAAGAAACCAGAAAGGAAATTATAAAACTTCTGGAACTGAACGATTATGAAAATGTAACATGTCAAAACTTATGGGACATGATGAAGGCAGTCCTAAGGGGAAAATCAATAGCACTAAGTGCTTTCATAACAAAGATAGAGAAATTTCAAGTTAATAACCTGATGATCCACCTAAAGACATTGGAAAAACAAGAACAATCTAACCCTAAGAGTTCCAGGTGGAAAGCAATAATTAAGATCAGAGCAGAAATTAATGAATTGGAAATTAAGAAAACAATTTAAAAAAAAATTAATGAAACAAAGAGCTGGTTCTTTGAAAAAATAAACAAAGTCTATAAATCCCTGGCCAATTTGATCAAACCTAAAAGAGAAGTCTCAAATTAATAAAATTAGAAATGAAAAAGGAGAGGTCACAACAGACAACAATGAAGTTGGAAGACTACTCAAGACACATTTTCAAAACTGCTACTCCACAAAATTGGATAATCTGATGAAAGAGATAAATTTCTAAACATATACCACCTATCAAAACTAAATTCGGGATAGATGAATCTCCTAAATAAACCAATTACAGCCATTGTGATTAGTAATGTAATTAAAAAACTCCTCAAAAATAAAAGTCCAGGACCTGATGGATTCTCAGCCAAATTCTATGAAACATTCATTGGAGAACTGAAACCACTTCTTCTTAAGCACTTTTACATAATCAGAGAACAGCAAAACCTCTTCAACTCCTCCTATGAAGTTGCATCACTCTAATACCAAAACAAGACAGAGACACACAAGAAAAGAAAACTACAAACCAATATCTCTGATGCACTTAGATACAAAAATTCTGAACAAAATCCTTGCAAATTGAACTCAAAAACACATCCAAAGCATCCTTCACCTTGATGAAACAGGCTTCATCCCAGGGATGCAGGGATGGTTCGATGTACAAAAATTGATTAATGTAATAAACCACATAAACAATCTTAAACACATGAACCACATGATCATTTCAGTAGATGCAGAGAAGACCTTTGACAAAATACAACATGACTTCATGGGCAAAACATGGTCAAAACAGCAGAGAGACTAGGCATGGAGGGTTTATATGCCAACACAATAAAGACTTTATACAAAGCACCTAAAGCCTAAATAGTACTTAATGGGAAAAACTGAAGGAATTCCCATTGAGATTGGAAACAAGACAGAGGTGCCCACTCTTACCACTGCTTTACAACATAGTACTAGAAGTCTTTTCCCAAACAACAAGGCAGGAGAAAGTAATAAAGGGGATACAAATTAGTCCTATTTGCAGATGACATGATTCTGTACATATGTGACCCCAAAGGCTCTACCATAACATTTCTAAAGGTGATGAATTCTTTCAGCAAAGTGGCAGGACATAATATCAACACACAAAAATGAATACCCTCCTTTACACAAAGGACAGATATACAGAGGAAGAAATCTGTGTTGCTGTCCCGTTTTCAATAGCCACAAAACAATCAAGTATCTTGGTATAAGACTATTCATGGATGTGGAAGACCTATACAATGAAACATAAATACACTTGTGGTGGTTTGAATCAGGTGTCCCCCATGACTTAGGTGTTCGGAATACTAGGTTCCCATCTGATGGAGATTTGGGAATTAACACCTTCAGGAGGCAGGGTATTGTTGGAGGTAGGCTTATGGGTGTTATTGCCAGTCTCCCCATGCCAGTGTTTGGCACACTCCCTTGTTGCTATTGTCCATCTTATGTTGGCCAGGGGGTGATGTCCACCCTCTGCTCATGTCCTCATTTTTCCCTGCCATCATGGAACTTCCCCTAGAGCCTGTAAGCCAAAATAAACCTCTTTTTCCCACAAGCTGCTCTTGATTGGGTGACTTCTACCAGAAATGTGAACCTTACTGCAACAGTAAAGTGGTGCCAGGAATGGGGCTGCTGCTAGACATCTGATTGTGTGGCTTTTGCCTTTTGGAGCTGATTTTCAAGAGAAATGTGTAACGATTTGAAACCTGAGCCTAAGAGACCCCTTGAAGTGCTGTAAGTACAGCTTGATGGACTATTATGATCGGAGTTGAAAGGTCTGAATGCAGTAAGAACTATGGACTGTGAGGTTTGGCTTATGAGGGTGAGAAAGAGCTTTGCCTGGACTGGGCTAGCAGTTTGTGTGAGGTTTGCTGTTATGCCCATGTCCTGAGATGTTGTGCAAGGTTGCTTTGTGTAGAAATGAACTGGTCTGAGCAGAGGCATATGGCACAGAAAGAAAAATCTTTGAGAGAACTGTTGCCCATTCAGCTGCAACTGAGAGATTACAACCTTTGAGATTGGGCTAGCTGACCTGCACTGGGGTAACAGGAAGAATGTAGACTCTTTTGAAGGGGCCTGAGTGCTCAAGGAGTGTCCTGTTCTTCAAAGTCTGCTTTATTCCCCCTGGATTAAGGAATTGGCACCCCACCTGGTATTGTGGAGTATAAGAAATGCAGGAAGAAGAGGGTCATTGAGTTTGCAACACGGTCTTGTGTTTTGGAAATTAACGCATTCTGGAGGCAATGTATTGTTGGGGGTGGGCTTATGGGTGTTATAGCCAGTTTCCCCATCCCAGTGTTTGTCACACTCTCCTGTTGCTATTGTCAACCTTATGTTGGCCAGCGGGTGATATCCACCCTCTGCTCATGCCATCATGGAGCTTCCCCTCAAGCCTGTAAGCCAAAATAAACCTCTTTTTCCCACAAGCTCCTCTTGGTTGGGTGATTTTTACCAGCAATGTGAACCTGACTGCAACAACACTCAAGAAAGAAATTGAGGAGGACATCAGTAAATAGAAATAACTTCCATGCTCCTCTACAGGATTTTGTGAAAATGGCAATTCTACCAAAGGCAATACACAGATTCAATGAAATACCAATAAAAATACTGAGATAGAAATAATAATCTCAAAATTCATATGGAATAGCAGAATGCTCCAGATATTCAGAAATAACCTTGGCAAAAACAATACCTCTAGAGGTATCATAATACCCAATCTAAAGCTATAGTACAAAGCTTTAGGAACAAAAAACAACATAGTACCGGCCTGAAAACAGACACATAGACCAACTAAACAGAACTGATTACCTAGCCTTTAGTGCAGGTAACTACAGCTACTTGATCTTTGACAAAGGAGCCAACAATGTATAATAATGAATAAACCCCATCTTTGATAACTGGTGCTGGAAAAATTGCATGTGGTTACATGTAGAAAAATGAATCTAGATCCACTTTCTCTCACCATGCACAAAAATCAACTCCACATGGATTAAAGACCTCAATATAAGACCTGAAACTCTCAAACTATAGGATGAAACAATAGGAAAATATAGGAGTAGGGAAAGACTTCCTGAATAATACGCCAGTAGCACAGGAATTTAAACAAACCTCAACCAGTGGGATCTCATGAAGCTCAAAAGCTTTTGTACAAATAAACATACCATAAACAGAGCTAACAGACTACTCACAAAATGGGAGAAAATCTTCATGAGCTCTACCAATGACAGAGGTCTAATATATAGAATATGCAAAGAACTCAAAAAACTAAGCAATAAAAAAATCAAATAATCCACTCAAAAAATGGGGCAGAGAGCTGAATAGGTAATTTGAAACAGAAGAGATACGAATGGCTAATACCTAAGAAAATACTCAACATCCTTAACCATCAGGGAAATGCAAATTGAAACAACTATGAGATTCTACCTTACTCCAAAAAGGCTGCAATCATTAATAAAAAATCAAACAACAAATGTTGGCGAGGATGTGGGGAAACAGGAACTCTCATTTGCTGCTGAGGGGTGTGCAAACTTGTACAACCATTATTGAAATCAATAAGGAGACTCCTTAAAAAGATGAAAATTGAGCTACCAACTGACCTAGCCATTCCTCTACTGGGCATTTGCCCTAAAAGCTTCACTCTTCACTATAGGCATATTTATTCAACCATGTTTAAAGCTGCTCAATTCACAACAGCTAACAACTGGAATCAACCCAGATATCCATCATTTGACAAATGAACAATGAAAATGTGGAACTTATACACAATTTTCTCATAAGGACATAATGAAATTTTTATTTAAATGGATAGACATGGAACAGATCATGCTAAGCAAACTCACACAGGCACTGAAAGGCAAAGACACCACATGTTCTCTCTCATCTGTAATTCCTGACCTGGAATAACTTGAGTTGTAGGCATAACTGACAGACAACTGCAGGGACAGACAAGAGGGATGGAAGGATTTGAGGGGTATTGAATTGGAAGGAGGGGGGAAGATATACACAAAACCAAATCTAAAATGGATTGGTACTATAAAAACCTTCCAGGATAGTGGACTAAAAGATATAAACCTCGATAGAAGCATGGAGGGTAAGAAGGGCCTTGGAGAGGGTGGGATGGAGACTAACCCTAAAACATTTGGCCCTGACTTACAACCCTTAGTACCAGAAATTGGTAGAATCTTCTTTGAACTGTTGTTCACAGAAACATACAAACACATTGCCCTAAACAAGACAGGCTTCTGTCAGAAGACTTGATTACCCACCTGAATTAATTAGGCAATACCTTATAGCTGAAGATATTGCATACTGCTGATGCAGAACAATGAGAGATCCAGGTAAATCTGAAAGGAAGCCAATTTCCAAATGGTTAGCCTGTATCATGCTAAAAAGTACTACATGAGCTGCTGGTGAAAACTGACCAACAATGTCTTGAGCAAACAAGGGACACTGCTATGTGAAACCAACCAACCTGACAAGATGTACACACTTGTGAAATAGTATCACACATCCTAGCTTGGCAACCAGTGGCTCTTTGATTGGCTATGAGATCTGCTCAGTGGAAAGGAATCCATAACTGGAACAAAAAACCAAGTCAGAACCCAATGGAGACCAAGATAATGGACTCCAATGAGACACTCCCACTAGCCTTCCTCCAAAAGTGATGCTACACCCCTCAAAATGCCTGTAAATTAACAATGTTTATTCACTTTTAACCTATGCTGATCTCACTATCCATTGGAGCATCTGTTTTTCTTTTTCATAAAACAGCTAGTACTGAGGACAACCATAATCAACCAACATGAAAAGAAAAGATAGCTGACTTCCTGACAGGAGATGAACCACCCTTCAAACAGCAGCCAGAGCTCAGGTAAAACTACAGAGGAACTGGTAAGATGAGAAGCATGGTGATTCTACAGAGAACCTGATAACCTGGGCCAGGGAGATGCAGGCAGACACTGAGGATACTCAAAACGCATCAAAGCAGAAATCCAGAAACTGTTGAGATCTCAAAACTAAAGTAGAATTAAAGCACACCTGCCAAGGCCCAGGGAAGTTTGTGGAAGTAGGGGTGGAACCTATGTAAGAGCCACAGGGTAGAAAGAAATATAGAGAGACATAGCCCTCCCCACAATGACAGACTGCTGGTCTCACAACTCATAAGATACAACTACATGGTGAATACCAGCAATCCCATTAAGGAAGGCCCTCAGTGGAGTGGGGGCAGGGAAGAGGGAAATGAAGGTAAACAAATATTATGTATCCATACAAGTTTCTACTTAATAAAACAAAAAGAATATGTTTGGCTGGAGATATTGCTTAGTGGTTAAGTACCTGCCTGTGAAGCCTAAGGACATGGGTTTGAGGCTCAATTCCCCAGGACCCACATTAGCCAGATGCACAAGGGGGCACACATGTCTGGAGTTCGTTTTCAGTGGCTAGAGGCCCTGGTGCACCCATTCTCTCTCTCTCTTATATATATATTTGATATATATATGAAATAAATCAATCAATAAATAAACATAAAGAATATGTTGAGCCATTGCCATACTTTATATAACAGGATCCAAAGACAGAAGTTTCCAGGCTATATTTTATAACTAAAATTTGTAGATGAGAGGAACTGATCATCCTTTCCATGTGTAGCAGCTTGTCTCTGTTATGATTCCTAACTCTTTTCTGTCTAGTATTTAAACTCTTATGTTTCACTATAACACTGTACCAAGCCTGGATTTATATGACCAACAGAATATGGCTGAAGGAATAAGGCTATGTCATAATATATTGTATTGATACCATGTTGTTTTAGATTCTTTCCTTTAAGGAATCCAGTTATCATGCCCTATGAACACCCAACCAATCCCATAAAGAGTACAAGCAGATAGGGGTGGAGATTTTGGCCAACAGCTTATCATTATAAGACTTTTAAAAATACCTAGTTTAAAAAATTATTTATTTTAAGAGAAGCAGAGAGAGAGAGAGAGAGAGAGTATGAGCACACCATGGCCTCTAGCCACTGCAAATGAACTGTAGATGCACGTGCCCCTTTGTGCATTTGGTTTTATGTGAGTACTGGGGAATCAAACTCCTGGTTGTCAGATTTATCAGGCAAGCACCTTAGCTGCTGAGCTAATTCTCCAGCCCTCCTTATCAGACTTTTGAGTAACCCTTTGTAAATGCAAATTCCAGTCCAGCTTTCAATAACAACACCTCTAGCACACTTCTGGTTGAACCATAAGCAGTGCCCTTGCCAAATTCCTTTCTGGCATATAGATTGCAGATGTGAAATGTGACATTTGTTTGTTCATTTATTTAAATATTTCTGGTCCTTGAGATTAAATCTAGGGCCTTGCATATGCTAAGAAAGTAAACTAGCATTGTGGTGGTTTGAATCAGATGTCCCCCATAAACTCATGTATTCTGAATGTTTGTTCCCCAGCTGATTGTTAATTAGAAAGTAGAGTCTTGCTGGAGAATGTGTGTTGTTAAGGGTGAGCTAAGAGGAGTATAACCTGCTCCCCCTTTCTAGAGTTCATCTCACTCTTCTGCTGCTATTCTCCACCTGCTTTGGTGGAGGTGATGTGCAGCCTCTACTTATGCCTTGTTTTCTTTGTGCCATCATCGAGCTTCCCCTTGAGACTGTATGCCAAAAATAAAAACTTTCTTCTCATCAGCTGCTTTTGCTCATGTGTTTTATAATATCAACAGAAAAAGATTGTTTTTTTTTTATTATAGGAGTAGTGTCCTTGCTGCTAGAAACTTGACTGTGTGGCACAGGTCAATTTGGAAATAATTTGCAGAAAGGTTGCAGAAGTTTGAAACTTTGGACTAAGAGATCCCTTGCAGTGATCTAAGCAGAGTGTGATGGATCTTTCTGGTCTGAGTTGAAAGATGTAAATGCAAAAAGAACTGTGAACTATCAGGCTTGGCTCATGTGGAAAACAAAAAGCTTCGTCAGGGCTGGCTAGATACAATTTGTATGAGAGATTAGTTGCATTGTGCCCATGTCCTAAGAACCCGAGCAGGGTTAAATTTAGACTCAATGAACTGGTGTGAGTAGATGAATATGGTACAGAAAGAAATTAATGTTGGGCAGGAGACAGTAGCTCTCATTCACTTGCAATTGTTTGAGAGATGTATAGACTCAGGTGTATCATTCTGAAGAATTCTGTATCATGAGCTAATTAGCTCTGCTTATGATACTATTAACCCACTTTTTCAAATTTAAATCTCTTGTGGCAAGTGTGCTTCTAAATTATGCTATGAACAAACGCAACAATATAAATGGAGTACCACATATGAAATGTTTTAATATTTCAAAGTTAGAGATCAGGTTATAACTCCTAAATTATATATCTGCCTCTTACTTTGGCAAATATCCTCTTTTCATTCCAAGGTTTAATCACGCCCCCCTCCCCAATTCAAATGTTCTAGGCTTTGCAGTATGGGAAGGTGGTATGTGTCTGTCAATATATGTCTTGAGGATATCCTTGAGTCCCTGGGAACACCCAATAAACAGAATATGGGACCGAGGTCTCTTTCTGATCCAATTCAGGTATGACCACTTGCTTCTGACCACTTGCTCCTATGAATGTTTTTGTCATGAAAACCTGCAATTTGGTGCCTTCACCAGAAGCCAAACCCAGCAAAGTGTGATTCTTATAGTTGTTTTAATTTGAATTTCCCAGATGGTTAGGGATGTTGAACATTTTCTTAATTGTGTGTTTACCATTTGTATTTCTTCCTCTGAAAACTCCCTATTTGGCTCTCTGCCCCTTTGTGTGAGTGTGTTGCTTGACTTTTTATTGTTTAGGTTTTTGACTTCTTTGTAGATCGTAGATATAAGGTCTCTGTCAGTTGTATAGATAGCAAAAATTTTATCCCATTCTGTAGGTAATTTATTAGCTCTTCATATTATATATTTGACTGTGAACAAACTTTTCAGCTTCATAAGATCCCAGTGGTTGAGTGAGTGCTTAATCCCTGAGCTACTGTTTTTTTTTTTTTTTTTCAGGAAGTCTTTTCCCATTCCTATATCATGGAAATTTCCTCATAATTTTTTTTCCAGTAGCAGAAGAGTTTATGGTCTTATATTGAGGTCTTGGTTGATTTGGACTTGATTTTTGTGCATAGTAAAATGTGTGGATTTAGTTTCATTTTCCTGTATATAATTATCCACTTTGTCCAGTACTATTTGTTGAAAATGTTGCCTTTTTTACAGTTTACATTTTTAGGGCCTTTGTCAAATATCAAGTAGCTATGGCTACTTGACCCAAAATCTGGGTCCTTTATTCTGTTGCATTGGCCTATAATCCTGGTTTTTATGTCAGTACCATATTGTTTTTGTTACAATGGCTTTGTAATATAGCTTTTGAACAGATATGGTGATGCTTCCAGAGGTGTTCCTTTTGCTGATGACATGCTTGGCTATCTGAGGTGTTCTGCCATTCCATATGAATTTTGAGATTATTTTTTTCTATCTCTGTGAAGAAAAATGTTGGGATTTTTACTGGTATTGCATTAAATCTGTATATTGCTTTTGCTAAGATTGCCATCTTCACAATGTTAATTCTGCCTATCCAAGAGCATGGTAGGTCTTTCCATTTTATCAAGTCCGCCTAAATTTCTTTCTTGAGTGTTTTTATGTTTTCATTATATAAGTCTTTCACATCCTTGGTTAATGTTATTCCAAGGTATTTGTTTTTGTTGCTATTTAAAATAGGACAATGCAGGCTGGAGAGATGGCTTAGTGGTTAAGTGCTTGCCTGTGGAGCCTAAGGACCCCGGTTAGAGGCTCAACTCCCCAGGACACACATTAGCCAGATGCACAAGGTGGCGCACGCATCTGGAGTTCGTTTGCAGTGGCTGGAGGCCCTGGTGTGCCCATTCTCTCTCCCTCTATCTCTCTGCCTCTTTCTCTCTCTGTCTGTTGCTCTCAAATAAATAAATAAAAATAACAAAAAAAATTTTAAACGGGACAGTGCTAATTTTTTTCTCTGTATATTTGTCTTTTACATATAGAAAGGCTTTTTTTGCACTGATTTTGTATCCTGCTACTTTGATAAAGGACTTAATGACCTTTAAGAATTTTCAGATGGAGATCCTTGGGTCATTTTTGTATTGAATCATGTCATCTCTGAATTGGACTAACATAACTTCTTACTTTCCCATTTGTATCTCTTTTATTTCTTTATCCTGTCTTATGGCTTGAGCTAGGAATTCTAGTTCTACATTGAAAAGCAGAAGTGAGAGTGGGCACCCCTGTCTTATTTCTGATCTTAATGGAAATTACTTCAGTCTCTCCCCATTAAGTATTATTTGGGCTTTAGGTGCTTTATATATAGCCTTTACTATGTTGAGATAAATAGTCCATGCCTATTCTCTCCAACGTTTTGATTAGGAAGTGATGTTGTATTTTGTCAAAGGCCTTTTCTGCATCTATTGAAATGATCATGTGGTTTTTCTATTTAAACTTATGTATGTGGTGTATTACACTGACAGATTTCTGTATATTGAACCAACCCTGCATTCTTGGGATAAAGCCTACTTGATCGGGGTGGATAATGCTTTATTTTATTTTTTTTTTTATTTTTTAAAGCAGAGGCAAGACATCTTTTGTTTTATGGACTAGTGTGTTGCCTTCACTTTTTTTTTTTATTAGTTTTGAACTCAGTGAATACAACCAAGTTGGTACCATTGTTAGCCTCCTCCCTGTCATCCCTCCTTTGCAGGGACCATCTTAGTTGGGGAATATGGGTCATGCATTGTGGGGTCAGCCATCAGTTATGGGTAGGAGGAAAGTCTCTGTATATCATGACCCAACCTGTGACTCTAACATTCTTTCTGTCCCCTCTTCCACAAATTTCCCTGAGCCATGTTGGGTTCATTTTAGGTCTGCTTCAGTGATGAGGTCCTGGGAGCCTCTGTGTCTATGGATATCTGGTTTGGTAGAAGTTGATTGTTCTCTGTGTCTATCTCCTTCACCCTTGTGCTGGTACCAGGTTCACCACAAAAACAGCACTCTTGCTTTCTTCCCCACTTATTCTTAACTATTCTTTGATTTAGCTGGGGCCTTTTTGAGGTATGATGGGGTGGTTCTTTCCTTAGGATATGCATTTATCTGAAAAAGAGAAGCAAATTATCTGATGGAGAGTAAAGCTAGCACCAGATAAATGGGATAACCATTTCTTAAGGGAAAGTTTAATAGGTATAGGCCCTCTTGTAGCCCATGTTTGGTGGGAGCTTAATAATGGAGAGCAGGCAATTTTTGGATATGATTCTGACTTGTTTCCCAGATCCAGCTATGGGTTCTGTTCCACTGAGTAGATCAGTTAGCCAAATCAAGAGCAGCTGGTTTCCCACCATGGCTGTGTGCCACTATTGTACTTATGTGAGCATCATGTCAGGTTGTTTGCTGCTAAGTAGTTTAGACCATGAGATGCTTGGACAGATATTGGACATTTTCGCCCAGCTGCTCATGTAGCACCTTCTGGCACTAGACTTGTTGTCTAGTGACTGAGTCACTTCCAGCTTCCAGCCATGTCACTCCAAGTTAAATGCTAATAGCATTTGGTGTCTTTAGCAGTAGGGTCTTACCACTAACCTTTGGTGTGGGTTATCAAGTACTCTGACAGAAATCTGTCTTCTTTTGGGAAACCTTGTAGTTCTTTATGAACAAGAGCTCATAGTGGATGATAACCACATGTAGGGAGTTACAGGTCAGCGCCCAAGAAGTGAAGGAAGAAAAAGATAAGTAATATGAAAGAGATGCAGAGAAGAGGGAGAGAGAGAAAAAAAAAAAAACAGGAGAAGATTTTAAGGTCAAAAAAGAAATTGAGGAGGACTTGAGAAAATGGAAAGACCTCCCCTGCTCCTGGTTACGCAGAATTAAGATTGTGAAAATGGCAATCCTACCAAAGGCAATATACATATTTAATGCAATATCAATAAAAATCCCAACATTGTTCTTCACAGAGATAGAAAAAATGATCTCAAAATTCATATGGAAAGGCAGAAGGTCTTGGATTTCCAAGCATATCCTCAGCAAAATAAACACCTCTGGAGGCATTACCAGACCTGATCTAAAGCTGTAACAAAGCCATAGTAATAAAACAACATGGTACTGGCATAAAACAGGAGTATAGACCAATCAAATAGAATTGAAGACCCAGACTTTGGGCCAAGTAACTACAGCTACTTGATATTTGACAAAGGCCCTAACAATGTAGGCTGGAAAAAAGACAACATCTTTTACAAATGGTGCTAGACAAACTGGATAACCATATGCAGGAAATTGAAACTTGATCCACATATCTCTCCATGCACAACAATCAAGTCCAAATAAATCAAAGATTTCAATATAAGACTAGAAACTTGGTTACTAATGGAAGAAAATATGGGAATAACTTTCCATGGTATAGCAATAGGAATAGACTTCTTGAAAAAAACCCCAGCAGCACAGGATCTTAAACAATTACTCAACAAATGGGATCTTATGAATCTGAAAAGTTTCTTCACAGACAAACATACAATAATCAGGGCCAATAGATTACCCATAGAATGGAAGAAAACATTTGCTGAATATCCAATGGACAGAGGCCTAATCACTAGAATCTACAAAGAACTCAAAAACCTAAACAATAAAAAGTCAAACATCCACTTACACAATGGCGCAAAGGACTGGACAGGAAGATCTCAGAGAAAGAAATACAAATGGCAGACACACACTTAAGAAAGTGGATAATGTGTTATTATTCTCATTCAATTCTAGACAGTTTGCAATTTCATTATTTATTTCATTCATTTATTGTTTAAAAGTGTGTTGTTCAGTTTCCAGGACCTGGTGGGATTCCTGACCATCTTATGTTGTTAATTTCTAGCAATACAGCATTGTAATCTGATATCATGCAGGAAATTATATTGATCTTCCTAAATATATGCAGGTATATATTTATGGCCCAGTATATGATGTATTTTAAAGAAAGTTTCATGGGCTGCTGAGAAGAATGTGTAATCAATGGATTTGGGATGGAATGTTCTATAGATGTCCATTAGGCCTAATTGATCTGTGGTGTTGTTGAGCTCTTACTTCCCTGTTAATTTTCTGTTTAGATTATCTACTTATTGCTGATAGTGGAGTATTGACATCCCTGACTATGATGGTGTTGGTGGTTATTTCTATTTTATTGTCAAGAAGGTTTTGTTTTATGAATTATGGTGCACCTGCATTTGGTGTATAAAGATTGATGATTGTGATATCCTCTTGTTGGATCTTTCCATTTAGATGTAATAAGTGGCCTTCTTTTTCTTTTTTGATTACTCTTGATTTCAAGTCAATTTTATTGATATTAGTATATCTTGTTTGCTTCTTATTTTTTAATAGGTTATTTTTATTTATTTATTTGAAAGAGAATGTGAGAAAGAGAGAAAGGAGAGTTGGTGTGCCAGGGCATCCAGCCACTAGAAATGAATGCCAGACATGTGCAGCCCCTTGTGTATCTGTCTAATGTGGGTCCTGAGGAATCAGACCTGGGTCTTTAGCTTTGCAGGCAAATGGCTTAACCACTCAGCAATCCCTCCAGCCCTCTTGTTTCTTATTTCTGTTTGCTTGTAATATCATTTTCCACCCTTTCACCCTGAGGAGGTGTCTGTCTTTAGTAGTGAGGTGGGTTTCTTGAAGACAGCAGACTGAGGGATACAATTTTCTGATCTACCCCATTAGCTTTTGTCTCTTGATGGGTGAATTAAGGCCATGAATGTTTAGGGTAATAACTATGTGGTTTAATTTAATCCCTGTCAAATTGTGGTGATTTATGCGGTTTGGTGTTTTCTTGGACTTTGTCGATTTTTGTGCCTTCTCTGAGTTTGTTTATTGTGATCTGATTCTTGTAGGCACTTGAGGTTGGCTATTTGATTCTTCTGTGTGGAGGATCCCTGACGTATTCTCAGTAGTTTAGGCTTCATGTTCATATAGTTGTAAAGCTGATTTTTATCATGAAAAGTTTTCCTTTAGCCATCTATTATGAGAGATACATTTGCTGGGTAGAGTAGTTTGGGTTGGAAGCCATAAGTTCTTAGACTTTGCAGTGTTCCACTCCCTGCCCTTCTGGTATTCAGAGTTTCCATTGAGAAATATGAAGTGATTCTGATGGGGTTACCATTAGAGGTAATGTGTTGTTTCTCCTTAACAGCTTTTAGGACTTTCTCTTTGTTATCAATGTTTCAGGTCTTAATTATAATATGCCTTGGAGAATTTCTCCTTTGGTCCAGTCTGTTTGGAGGTCTGTTAACTTCTTGAAACTTGATGGGACTTTCTTTTGAGAGGGTGGGAATGTTTTCTTCAATTAATATTTTTTCTTTTTTTTTTAAATTAGTTTTGTACTCAGTGAATACATAAAATTGGTGACATTGTTAGCCTCCTCCCTGTCCTCCCCCCTCCACATGGATATTCCTTGTTGGAGTATATGGGTCATGCATTGTGGGGTTAGCCATCAGTTATGTCTCTGTGTATCATGACCCATCGTGTGGCTCTGACATTCTTTCTGCCCCCTCTTCTGCAAATTTCCCTGAGCCATGTTGGGTTCATTTTAGGGATGTTTCAGTGATGAGGTCTTGGGATCCTCTGTGTCTCTGGATATCTGATTTGGTAGGAGTTGGTTGTTCTCTGTGTTGATCTCCTTCACCCTTGTACCAGGTTCACCAAGAAAACAGCACCCTTGCTTGTTTTGCCAATTATTCTTAGTTTCAGCTTGGGCCTTTTTGAGGTAGGATGAGTTGGTTCTCTCCTTAGGATCTGCGTCTATTTGAAAAAGAGAAGCAGATTCTCTAATGGAGAGTAAAGTTTGCACCAGACAAATGGGATAACCATTATTTTTCTAGAGAGAATTTAATAGGTGTAGGCCCTCTTGTAGCCCATGATTGGTGGGAGCTTGATAATGGAGAGCAGGCTCATTTTTTGATTTGATTCTGACTTGTTTCCTAGCTCCAGCTATGGGTTCCACTGAGTGGATCAGTTAGCCAAATCAAGAGCAGTTGGTTTCCCACCATGGCTGTGCACCACTATTGCACTTGTGTGACCATCACAATAGGTTATTTGCTGCTAGCTAGGTTATACCATGAGTTGCTTGCACAATAGTGGTCATTTTCCCCCAGTTGCCCATGTAGCACCTTCTGGCACTAGATGTACTGACTATTTGGGGACTGACTCTCTTCCAGCTCCCAGCCTTGCCACTCTATGTTACATGCCAACAGTCTATGGTGTCTTCAGCAGTAGGGTCTTACCATTAACCTTTGGTGGGTCACCAAGTACTCTGACAGAAATCTGTCTTTCTTTTAGGAAACCTTGTAGGTCTCTCTTATCAAAAGCTCATTGTGGATGGTAGCCGCCTGCTGGTACTGGGAGTTACAGGTCAGTGTACACTAGGAGAAGGAAGAAAAAGCAAAGTAATATAAAAGAGTTAGAGAGAAGAGGGAGAGAGAGAGAGAGGCAGTAGAAGATTACTGTCAGTCTTCATCATATCCTCTCCAGAGCTTGTGATTCTGGTATTCCCTCTCAGGGTCGTGTGAAGGTTCAACCATTTGGTCTGTGTTTTAGGATTTAGAATTTTATGTTAGCATTGCTGTTTATGTCCACTCTTGTGCCCCTTACCCCTTTTTTCCATGCCTTTTGTCTGGATTTCCTCCCCTTCTGATATTCCCATAGCCCAAATGTTGGGATATTTAAGGGTCTCCCACAGTTCCCTCATATTCTGTTCACAAAAGTTTTTGAACTTATTGAAACTTTTGGACTCATGAACTGTTTCTTCTTTTTGTTGTTGTTGTTGTTCCATTTTATGTTTCTATCCTATACATGACTGACTCTATTCTTGATAGCTTCCATAGAGTTTTTGTTTTGTTCAATTTGGTTTGTATTTTCTACTGCAATTTTATGTATAGTTTCCATCCCTCTGTCAAGTTGCCTTTTCACATCATTTCCTTAATGCTTCTTGGAATTCATCCTTTCATTTATTTATATCTTCTTTTAGCTTATCCAGCTGTTTATTATGGTTCTCATTTTTTTTCAGTGTCCTTCAGATCATTTAACTCTCTTTGGAACACTTCCTGGTTCTTTTCTATTACGTCTAACCTAGTGAGGACAGCATTCATTCACTTATTGGACCTTTGTTGATTTTCTGCAAGGTCAGCTATGTTCTTGGCCAGGGTTGCACAGTTCATATCTTCATTCTGGGATTCTGATCCTATTGTCTCTTCTGTGTTTTGAGTTGAGACATCCATTGTTGGACTGAGAAATCTTGTTGGACTTACTTGCTTTTGGTTTTTCATGTTATTCCTTTTTATGCTGTGGTCTGCCCTTCACAGTGTAAGGATCTTATTTAATTTAGGAGGAAGCTGTAGTTTACACTTGAGGTGTCTTCAGAGATAAATCCCTTTTATTGTTGCTTTGACTAGGCTTCTGTTGGCAATGGGGCCTGTCTGCATAAAGGGAAGGAGCCCAAGTCTCTAGTGGTGGCCTGAGGACTTGATGAAGGTGTTTGTTGGTTGGTGGTTCAGGGTATGGGACTGCTTGTTCAGGTGGCCCAAGTGGACAGGGGTAAGGGGAAATGGGACAAAGCAGACTTTTCTTGGGGAGGGGAGAACATGTGATTGTGTGGTGGTTCTGTGATGCTTCGGGATGAGCGGGTGGGACAACAGGTCCACTGAGACCTTGAAACAGGTTGGTGGATAAGACTGCAGTTTGGGGATATGGGATTGCTGTCAGTTAGATGATTCAGTGGGCTGGGAGTGTGTGGTTATCCAGGTTGAAGGAAGGTTGGGGGGAATGCTAGCCTCTGACCTGGGTCAGAGTAGCCTGCAGGAAGTGCAGGAAGACCTGGTCCTCACAGGGTGGGGCAGTGAGTGAGATGGTGTTCATGTGTGGAGGTGCCCAGTGGCAGCAAAACCCAGGGAGGGGGGGTATGCTAGCCTCCTTTCCTGAGTCCAAGTAACCTGCAGGTCAGTGTAGGAGTACTTGATCCACAAATGGCAGGGTGGCTGGTGGGATGGCAGTCCACGTGTAGGTCCCCAGTGGTGGAAAAACTTAAATTGAATTCTTGTCTAACTAGCAAACATTCTGAATCATATAAGCAGTGATATTACTGTATTTTTTTATCCCAAACACTAATCTCAGGATCTAGATGCATTTTATCATGTCATTTGAAATCCTATCTGCTAAATGAGATAGAAGATAGAATTTCAGGATATTTGGAATTGGTGTCATGCATGTTACACCCTTAGTTATTAGAATGAATGAAGCATACCAATTCTAGGCAAATGACTCTTTGGGCTTCCTTTTGCTTATTTGTAATCACCATAAGAATTAGGTGACCCATATACCTCAACAAGGAGGGTCCAGGAGGAGGGGGTAGGTCATGGGTGAGCCTAACAATGGTACTAACGTGACTGTATTCACTGAGTACAAAACTAATTAATTTTAAAAAAAGAAGTAGCTGAATGTGATTGCCATCACTATGTACAAAATCTGTTTCGACTGTGCTACTCATCTAAGAAAGATGAATGACTGAATGATAAATTAATGGTGCAAGGAGCAGAGGCAACCCTTCCTAGCTACTCTAGATGAGCAGCACATCTTATATTAGCTTACTATGCAATGATAAGATACTAAACTTGGAGGAGTATTGCTATTAGGCATCAGTTAAGTAATATGTTAGTGGTTTATATGATTTTATAATATTTACATTGAATATTGACATCTATCACTTTATAAGTATTCTGGAAGAAAATCCTGTACTACTGGAAGGTTTTAATCAGATTATAATTTAATATCTCTCTTCCATCAAAATATGCTTGGCTTTTAAATTCTTTTCAAATCTTTTGTGGGGGTGCAGGGTATCACTGTAGCCCAGGTTGACCTGGAACTCACTCTGTAATGCAGGATGGCCCAAACTCATGTCAATACTCCTATTTTAGCCTGCTGAGAGCTGGGATTAAAGGCATGTGCCACCATGCCCACTTCAAGCTTTTATATTACTTTGAAAATTCTTTCAAAAATATGTCCTACCATGGAATCTAAATATCACTTCTATTCTCAGTACATATCCTGAGTAAGTGGGCATTTTTCTTTATAGACTCTATTATTAAGAAAGTCAAATCAAGCATAGATTATTAGTGACTTTAATGGAAGTAACCATTCCAAGTCTGCCATTGGCCTATAGCCTTCTCATAGCCATACATTCTACATTCCTGTTTTTTTTTTTTTTAGTCTTTTAAGTTAATTAATTAATTAATTAATATTTTAACATAGGTTGTAGTATATCCTCTCCCCTGGTCCCCATTTCCCTGAGGGCCCTCTTCAGTAGGGTTATTGGTTTTCCCTGTGGGGTAATTGGGGTCTCTGTCTCTGAGGGGAACTCAGGTTGTTTCTACTCACCTTGTGGTTCTTACAATCTTCCCACCCCCTGTTCTGCAAGTGTGTTATCAATTGCCGTTGGCTTCTCTGTTGCCTCTGTGTTTCTGTTATGATGTGTTTCTTTTCAACCCAGTGTTTGGTGCTATTTTCCTGGATGTGGATGTTTGGCTAGTATCAGGAACAATATTTGGGTTGATACTCCCTCTGCAATTTCTTCTGGATAGTAGTAGATGTGGTAGAGGTAGAATATCTCATTGTGAGCATTTGGCTATATTTTCTTGTGTTGATGGATCTTGGATCACCCCAGTACTCTCTGCCGTCTGTAAGATAAAACAGATTCCCTGACCAAGGGCGAGAGAAGCTTTGATTAAAAGAGATATGCCTAGGAGCTTGAGAGACATTTTGATGTGGCTACCCACTTTACTTTTACAGAGAACACTGGGGGCTTCTCTCTGCATAATGTGATTTTCCTGGCCATGAAGTGTTGACATGGTTCCAAATAGCAGTTATGAATTCTCTCCCACTGAGCAGGCCTCATGTTTAATCAGAGGGCAGTTGATTACCAATAAAGGCTGTGTGTCCCTGCTGCACAAGTGTATACTTCTTATCTAGTTGGTAGATTGCAAGGCTTGCAGTGTCTCCTGCTTATTCCTGCTATTGCTGACCATTGCTACCTAGTAGCTTCCATAGCACTTTCCAATGGAATGAAAGTTTGCCAGGTAAGGACTGGCTTTCCTATAAGTTCTCTCTGTGTTCTGAGATCACAGCCTGTGGTGTCTTCAGCAATAGGGTCTTACCCTTTATCTGTGTCTGGTAACTAAGAGTTTGGGAAAGGCCTGTATTTTCAGGGAATCACACAGATTACCCTGGCCAACTGCTTGTTGTGGCAGATGACCCAGATCTGGCTCTTGGATTCACAAGCCAGAGCCTATGATTTGAGGCTTAAGTTATCTCCACTTTCTACTGGGCATTATGGTCTGTTTCATCCAGCTCCCTTAACAGGGTTTCTATCTTGTATACTGGTTTCCAGGAGGAAGGTTTCTACTGTGCTGATGCTTTAGCTTTTGGCTTTGTGTAGTTCCCCTCCCCATCCTCCCTTTCCCTGACCCCCCCCCCACTTTCCCACCCTAATATTCTTTCCCTCCACTGGCTTTACTGGTATTTCATAGTATTGCATTCATCTTCCACATGTTCCAAAAAGCACTACTAAATGTGTAATTTAGTGACTGAATACAGCTTCAAATTTAGGACATTAAGATGGTGTGTAAGTTTTTGTTGTTGTTGTTGTTTTTTTTTTTTTTTTTTTTTTTTTGCAGACATGGCTATATCCTGATGGAATGCACACCCTTCTCAGTCAAGTCCATAGTTTTGTCTGTTTGCTTTTCCAATTTCACCTAACTTCAGTCAATCACTCACTACACTACCTGTGATCATGATCATATCATCACCAAGAAATAGGGCAGCACAACACACTAGATTTCTACAGAAATGGGAATCACATTCATATAACTTTTACTACAACATATTATTGCTATTCTCCCATTATTATATGTGTGTATGCATGTATAGTTTATATAGTGTTCCATAATATGAGATGGCAGGCATCTACTGTTGGTATTATAGCATATCCCTTATTGCAGTTATCTTTTTTGTTGCTGGGACAATATACGTGGCCACAAGAATATAATAAAAGTAAAGGTTCACTTTTGCCTTACAGTTTTGAGGGAAGTTTTATTATGGCAGGAAAGATGGAAGAGCAGACAGTTGGCTCACATCTTGTCACATACCGGAAGCATAAAGAAAGTAGTCTGAGTGAGTTAGCTACACCATTGAGTGGTTAGAATACCCACTTGGGCTAGACCAATAAACCACAAGGTCCCAGCCCCAGAGTTACACACTTATTTCAGCAAGGCTCCACTCCCTAAAGGTTCTACCAGTTGGGGATTAAGCATAAGGTCCAATCACAAATATGAGTCTATGGGGATATTTCACATGCAAACTGCCATATCCCATGTGGATAAAAGGGTCTGACCAAGGGAAAATTTAAAGGCAGTGTACCAGCTTCTGCATATTATATGCAGGGGTAGAAAACTATAGGATATGTGAAGTAAAGCAATATATTTGTACAATTAGAGAGTAGGAAATAAACATTTTATCAATAATTGTGACTAAATCTGCTGATCATGAATAGGAAAAATAGAAAAACAGTGATGGAGAATATTCTTTAATGTCCTTTTGCTAAGATCTTGGAAGTACATTTCTTGTCCAAGACCATCTTGCTGCATCTGCTGTGGACACTGAGATGAAGCCATCAATGAAGGACTGAAGAGCTTTTGAAGCCTATTTTATCTGGATCATATGTTTTTGGGTTGAAATCTGTCTTCACTTTAAGCTTGACTAGTCTGGAACATAATATTTATGAATCACATTTATGAATCCAGTTCCACCTCAACTTATCCAGGGCTCCATCAGATTGCTTTGTCATCTCAGTGTGAAAGTAGCCCCAGATTTTATCTGCACATTTCAGAGGTTTTGCAGCTTCACTGCTTCTCCTACTCTATCCATCCTCCTACACTTTAGTTGGAAGCCATTTCTCTCATGAAATTTAAAAGAAATTAGGACATGAGTGGTATACAACATTTAAAATCATGTTAGCTAGCTACTTCTAAACCCAGGAGAATTGCCAGAGGCCTGATTTCGTTTTCTCTCAGGCTGATACTACATGCAGTTTTCCAGCTGTTTGAATATACAAGCCCCTGCTTTCTAGATTGCCACCCTCAAAACGTAAGCTTGCTTTTCAACATTTATTTATTTATTTATTTATTTGGCAGTAAAAATAGTATTTTATTCCACACCCTCTCACCCTCCCCTCCCCATAACCCCCAGTACACTTTTCCCCTCTCGTTCCCACAGCAACATTACAATCAGAAAAAAAATAAGTTTCGGGGGGCAGGATTTGGAGGGGGTAGGGGAACACGTGTAAAAACAGTCAAATCACAATAGGAATTTTCCAAATTATTCCTCTTAGTCGTCTTCTTCTCCCTCATCCTCAGCTTCTCGTTTTCGCTTCTGACCCTCAGCATTTACAAGGCTCCAAATTACACCAATCAGTCAACAAAAATTGCTGCCACAAAGACCCTTATGCTTGCCATTTTGCAAGTTTAGTAAACCAAACCTAGACAATGCACATTCCTTGTGGAATTTGCTGATTAGCATGGACCAGATTCTGAATTTTTCCTTTTACTTTCATGAATGTTACAACCCGAGCCTGCACGTAGTCTGTTGCAGTTTACACCTAGACCAAATACTTTGTCTCCTTATGATATGAATAGATACCCTCCTACCTAGCAATGGGCAGGATTTGGCTTCTCTTACCTCTTGTACACTTGGTAAAATCAATATTTTCTTTCTGTTTTCTGAATCTCTCAATTTCAAGCAGACATTTTATGCTTGTCAAAATGCTATTTGGCTATAAAACTATAGTGCTTTGTAAAGCCTATAGTGACTGTTCAGAGTTTCTCATTTGCTAACTGTTCATCCTGAGCTTTTGTACTATTCATCTATGATGATCTCATAGCATTAGTTAGTTTCAGAATTCCCCATGAATGATGTGGAAAGTAAAAGCAAAGAGGCTGATTTAATCAGTTCCTTTAAAAAGTTCTTTCCTGAAACCATACTTGCTAAAGTTATTCACCCATCTCAGGAAGAATTGGTTCTTGAATCACTTCTTCTTTGAAAAATAGTAAAGATGTAATACTTCTAGCAGGTATTTTTTGAGAAGTAAAGGGCAAATTTGGTTGTGAATTTTGTGTTTTGTGTACATAGTACACAGACGTATCTACCTCAGCATTTAATATTTTTGTGGTTAACTTAGATACTAAAAACTACACTGTTCTGTAAATTATGTCAAATTGTTTACATTTGCAATTGGAAAAAACTTTTTTCTGTTTGTATATTTTATTTTTATTATGTTTGGAATACCTAATCTCTGTCTTTTAATTTCCTTAACCCCATAGTTTGATAGCTCTTTCAAATTTAAAAATGTCCTTTCATTCAATATAAATTTATTCATACAAATTTACTAATTGTCAAAACTATTAATACAAATTATATATCCTAATAAAAATTTCAAAATCTTTTTTTTTTAAATTTCAGAGCAACATATCATGCCATTGTCGCAAAGTAAATAAAAATATCTGGAATTTAATGAAAGATCAAAGACAATGGAACAAGAATACTCAGTTTAGCATAACATCTTTGTAGGTCAGATTCTCTCCTCAAAATGTTATATTATAATATCTATTTCAAAGGAGGATAATACCGCTTAATTATAATTCTGCCTGTGGAAGCAGTGTGTGAATTTTTAATGACATACATGACAAATATAAGTTACATATTCACCACAAATTAGAAAGAAATTAGTTTTTGCTGCAGTCATATACACAGTGAACTTGAACTTTATATAATAATATCTTCAGAGAACAATTTTTTCTTTAAAGTTCTTCTTCTGACATTATTGTAAGGTTTTAAAAATCACCTAGCTAGATTTGTCTAAAATAATCATTTTCTATTCTCTGCAAAACGTAACTGGAGAAAATTCACTTGAAAAACTTGACCCATATCAGGTTAACATAATGTGGGTACAATGTGTGCTCATGAGGGCTGCTGCTTCCTGTGAAAGGTTCTTTCCCAAGCAGGATTAAATGTGCCTTTTGTGATTTTATATATATATATATATATATATATATATATATATATATATATATATATAATGAGGTATCATTAGGAAAAGAAAGAAGAATGACAGAAGCATCCTCAGGTGAGTCATACCACAGAAAAAGAACAGGTTGGAACATCACAGTGGCTGCCATGCATCTGCTGCCAGTCAAAATATACCTGCATCGCCAGTTCTGCAAAATGTGTCTTCCTCTCCTGTGAGAATAAATGAATCTCAGGAAGGGCTTTTGGACTGTAAAAGCACACACTTTTAAAATAACATGCCAGGGGACACAAAGCACATAAAAGCATAGTTTTAGTGGACATATAAAAATAATGGAGAAAAAAAGTAACTCCAACTAAACAATCCTAGAATCACTGAAGATTTAACTTCCAAATTTAGAAGTTTCCAAAACAACATACTGTCTACAGAAGAATTATGTTTCTATTAGAATCACCTAAGTTTCTTATCTCTGTAATATACTTAATATTGAGAATACATCATTGAAACATAAACAAAATGAAATAATTCCTGTAAGTGATATTATTTTTCATGAATTAAAGGTTATTACATTGATTACATTATCACTGAAATAATTATATCACAGTGTCTCTCTGTTGCCATCATTAACATCTATTAACTTTGTTGTACATTTCCACTTGCAGAAGTACAAGGCTTATTTGTGGATCTTCTGTGCAATTGTAATACATGGACTGCTTTGTTTGAACCAACAGACAAGAAGCCAAGTTATAAATATAGAGGCTCCATTTGTCTAGTGTTGTGACTCACACTTTAGCCTGCTACTAGGAACAGCTAATGAGAATGGTATTTTATGGCTGGCAGAGGAGGGAAATAGGGCAAAACAACTATAAAATCTAATCCCATTGTTGAAATATGACAGTAGCTGTGGAGCTCTGTAGTCTTTAATACTTTTTATTTCTCAGTGATGCTACTGATGAGTTACATGCACAGAATATCACTTTTATTTAGCAGTAAATTATCCCAACTCCCTTCTTCTTTCTCTAGTATGATCAAGTGTTTTCCATCCCTTTTGTTATGCCATAATTTGTAGTACTGTGTATACCACAGACAGTAAATAATTCATTTAAAACTATCATTTATGTCAAGCTGAAAGTCAGATGTTCTGATATTCCGTAATAAGTACTGAGATTATTAGAACAGCAATATTGTTAACATACCTGAACAAAATCAACTTTATTTATTTTTTTTTAATTGACAATTATAATTTTATCTTATTTTTTGGCTACAAAATCAATACTATTTTATTTTATTTTATTTTTCTTTATTAGTTAGTTTTGTATTCAGCAAATACAGTCAGTTTGGTACCATTATTAGGCTCATCGTGACCTACCCCCTCCCCTTGGCCACTCCTTGTTGAGGTATATGGGTCATGCATTGTGGAGTTAGCCCACAGTTATGGGTAAGCTAAATGTCTCTGCATATCATGGCCCAGCATGTGGCTCTGACATTCTTTCTGCCCCCTCTTCCACAAAATTTCCCTGAGCCATGTTCGGTTCATTTTTGGTCTGCTTCAGTGATGAGGTGTTGGGGGCCTCTGAGGCTCGGGCTCTCTGATTTGGTAGGAGTTGATTTTTCTCTGTGTTGATCTCCTTCCCCCTTGTGCTGAAATCAACTTTAATTAGAACAGCCTTTAAAGACGTTTTGTTTTCTTCTGCTTTCAAGATATACAAATAGTAAATTTTCCTGAAATTAAAGGAAAATGCCTAAAGCTGAATTGTGAAACCTAGTTGTCATATGCTAGTGCTATATCTTAATATCATGAACAAATTCTTTCTTTAAAATATATCCTTTATAAATAAGTATAGCTATAAGAAAACTCATATTCTTTGCCAGGATGATAGATTTCAGGTTTCTAACAATACACAATTTTCAGACTACCCTCCCATTTCCAAAGATGAGAACTTAGATTACTTCACACAATGTTTTATTACAACAGATCCAGTAGAATTTTGCGGGCTAAAGGAAAAAGCAAATGAAAATAAATCTTCAACTAACACCCTTGGAGAAGGAATTTATGACTTTATATTAACATTTGTCAGTCTTGGGAATGACTAGTTTTGAATCATATTAACTCATATATCTCTTTTTGTCCTAATATCCAATCTCTAGAAACTAGATAGAGATAAACACAGCTCAGTTATGAAATGATGAGAAGGTCTCAGTTTAAGAATACTGTAATTTCAGGGCTTCAGAGATGGCTTAATGGCTAAGGTGCTTGCCTGCAAAACAAAGGACCCAGGTTTAATTCCAAGGGACCCACATAATCCAGATGCACAAGGTGGTATATACATTTTGGGTTTGTTTGCAGTGGCTGAAGGCTCTGGAGCACCCATTCATTCTCTCTCTCTCTCTCTTTCTCTCCCTGTCTCTCCCAGGTACATAAGTAGAAATAAAATTAAATACTGTAATTTTAATCTCAATTGTGGTTAGCACTTTACCCATCAGATGATTTTGTTATGTGTGATCATGCATGGATGCATGCAGAGATGAAGATGATCCAACCCCTGCCTTTTTGGTGCTCACAGTATGTCCATAGGCATGCTGGGTAATTACTAAAAGCACCAATAATAGGTACAAAATAATTGATTCCATTAACATAACTCTTTACTGCATCTGAGTGACTCCCAAAAGGCTTCTTGACAGGGGAATCATATTTCTTTTAGTTTTTTTTTTATAGGTCCCTATCTCAGCTCCTTATGCCTGTGAAGATGTTACCCTACATAGTTAAAAGGATTTGGAAGGTATTTGTAAGTTAATGGCTTTGATCAACCTGGAATATCAAGTCCTTGTAATGGTTAAAAATCACACTCAGAGAAGGAGACATAAGGACACAAGACAGAAGTTTGAGTCACGTAGCCAGAAACAAAGAGCATGGACAATTTAGAAGCTGGAGAAGGAAAAGCAGTATGCTTTTGAAGAATACGAAGCCTCCAGCCACCTGCATGATTCCTTGATTTCATTCTGGACCTCTAATATCTAGAAATTATAGGCTAAAAAGTATGTTGTTTTAAGCATCATGTAGGAATTTGTCACAACAGTAATGGGAACTTAATACAATGTCTTTTGCAGGCTTTGGTAATTTTCTACTCTTGAGATAGGATCAAATAATTTCAGAGAGGTTCTCTTTCCTAATATGGCCATACAGCAAGATCTGGACTCTTGGGGGTGGCTATTTGGGTCTTCCTACAGCCATAGCAAAGTGTCTAACATCTTGTTTCTAGGGTAGTGGTGCCCCTTCTACTGACCCCTGGTACATGTAGGCAGTGCTAGACTGCAGCCTCTGGCTTCATCTCCTTTGGTCTCTGTATTTTGTTGTTGTTGTTGAAATCTGACTGCAGTGGCACTTCTAAGTGATATATATATATATATATATATATATATATATATGTATATATATGTATATATATATATATATCATATATATATATATGTATGTATGTATATATATGTATATATATGATATATATATGTGTATGTGTGTATATATATATATATATATATATATATATATATATATATGAAATAACAGATTATACTCCTTTTTCCCTTTGTTCTGCTCCTATTTACTTGGGAATCCTCCTCCTCAGTGGGGTTGTGGTATTCACTGTGGGGCCATGAAGGCCTCAGCCAGTCTCTGTGGGTTAGCGGGGGAACATGTCACTGTGTGGCTCTTACAATCCTTCTGCCCTCTCTTCCACAATGTTCCCTGAGCAGTAGAAGGCCTGTTGGCAATCTGATTTAGAACTGAGTTCTCTGTAGTCTGGATTTCTGCTTTGATTAAATACCATGCCTGTCACCATCACCCTGAAGCTAGTTGTCTACCAGTAAGAACAGTATTCATGTCACTGATTCCTCTGCAATTTTTCCAGGGCCCCAGAAGATGAGGTAGAGGTGGCACATATTGTGGTGGGGAGCTAGCTGTCATCTTGTCTAATTGACAGATCTTGGTTCTGGTCTGGCTGATTGATTTATAGTCTGCAGTGTCCCCTGTTTATTCATGTTATTGGTGACCATTGTCCTCCAGTGGCTCCCATAGGGCACTTCAACACTGTGAGGACTATCAGGAGGAAGGTAATTTGTCTTTGGGTACCAGCACGGTATTCTGATGTCCTGTGACCACATCCTAGGGTATCTTCAGCAATAGGGTCTTGCCTTTTTTCTTTTTCTTTTTTTTTGGGGGGGGTGAGTAGGATCTCACTCTAACCCAGGCTGACCTGGAATTCTCTATGTAGTCTCAGGGTGGCCTCTAACTCAGGGCAATCCTCCTACCTGTGCCTCCTGAGTGCTGGGATTAAAGGCGTGAGCCACCACGCCTGGCTTGGGTCTTATCTTTTAACTCTGGCAGATAATCAAGTGTTTGGTGAATTGCCTACATTGTTTTGGGGATCTCATGTGTCTCCTTGGCCAACAGCACACTGGAGTGGGGGGTCAACCGAAATCTAGGCCTGGGATTTAGCGACTAGAGTCCATGATTTTAAGATTAAGCTTTTCCACTTTCTGTCCAGACTATTCCTCTTTCCCCTTTATTGTTGGTTATATATTGTAGAATGATAGCAAAAAGGAGAGTTTCTATGGAACTGCTTCATGTTGTCTTAACTTTTGTGTAATTCTCTCCCCACCCTTCCTACCCCCTACACTTTCAAGCCCCTCTCCTATATACTTTCTGTTACCTAACCTGTCAAGTGATTCCTCTCCTCTCTCCTTAGTTCTCTCTCCTGGTCTCATTCTAGTTTTATGCCTATATTCCTGATGCTTACTGCCATTTGCACTCACCTCCAATTGATCCCAGTTAGGAACTATAAATGTTTGTCTTTCTGTGACTTTATGACTTCACTTAGAATGATTCTTTCCAACTCCATTCATTTTACTTAAAATTTTGTTATTTCATTTTTTTAATGTTGTGCAGAATTCCATTGAGTAGTTGTACCACATCTTGTTTATCCAATCATCAGTTGATGGGAATCTAGGATGATTCCATTTCCTATCTATTGTCAGTACAGCAGCAACAATCATGGCTGAGAAAGTATCTCTGTAGTGGAGTAGAGTCTTTTGGTTATATGTCCAGGAGTAATATAGCTGGATCAAATGATAGATCTATTTTCATCTTTTTCAGGAGTCTCCATACTATTTCCATAGTGGCTGTACAAGTTTGTGCTCCCAACAGCAGTGGGCAAATGTTTCTCTTTTTCCCACAGCCTTACCAACATTTGTTGTCATTATTTTTCTATGAATGTCATCCTGACTTGAGTGAGATGAAATTTGAGTTTTTTTAATTTGCACTTCTCTGATCATTAATGATGTTAAACATCTACCTAAGTGTGTAATGGCCATTTGCATTTCTTCCCTTGAGAATTCTCTGTTCAATTCTCTACCCAATTCTTTGATTAGATTGTTTGATTTTTTTTCTATACTACTGGGTTTGTTTTCAAACAATTTCATATGTGTTTGTATCAGCAACAGTTAGCCCAAATGTTTTCAATGAAGACTGTTGAATGATATAGAAATGATAGGAGCAAAGACAAAAGACACAGGTGCCTAGGAGAACCAAGGATGTAGAGCTCACATAACCATGTTAACATTTCAGGAGTGTTGAATGTGAGGAACTAGGCACATGGTATTGTATCAGTAGGCAAGGATCCAAGGAAGCTTATAAGCCACAGTTAGAATATTTAATTCATTAATAATTTGAAACATTAACATAAGAGTGATTTACTCATGTCAGTGTTAGGAAAAAATAAGTGTAGTAAGCAAGAAAGAGGCTATTTCATATAATAAAGCCTATTATTTATATTCTAACTTAAAATTAATTTTTAAAATAGGATATTTCTGTAGGTTAAGGGAGATTAGTACTGGTATAAATACTACATACAGCAGAGACAGGGGTATCAAAGGTTCTTTTATTTTCACTTTTTACCTCAAGAGGAAGAGTTGATTAATGATTGAGTAAAAATGTGAGGAGAGCTTGAAGGGACATTCTGGACTGATTCTGTAACTTATTTTTGAGGTTTGAATTAACAGGCAGATCCGACCAGTCAATGTACTGCTCTGTAGAGCATGGACAAGACATACACATTTGGGATATAAAGGACTGTACCATGGAATTATCTCACTGAAGGCTCAGGTATTGTGAAGGATTGCTAAAGTTAAAAAAAGGAAATAATGTTCTTGCTAAGTTGATCCAAAGTCATTGATGTTGAATCTATTTACTGCATTGTAGTGAAATAAACAACAAATTTCTGGAGAAAACTGAATATCTTGTTGTCAATTAGGGATAAGTAGCAAAAAGTTGAATAGCATCTCTTTCTAGTTGTTATTTTACACAAAGAATTTAACTACTATCAAGAATGGAAGTGAAAGACATTCCTTAAATACTTCACAAAATTTTCAATTACAAGGAGATGAAAATGGAACTTATTGATTTTACTAGGTTTTGAATAGTGCCTAATAAATTAAGTCAGCTTGCATGACTGTATCTGACATCAGCTACAGATCATGACATATTGCTGAAACATTTTTACAGATAAGGAGAAATAAAGAGAGACTGTTGAAATATATATCAACATTTACTTGAATTATTGCAGTAGTGGGGATAGAAGAACACTTTGCAAAGAAATAAAAAGTGAAATAGAGTGCTAATCTGAATTCTAAACATGCTGTTTCTACTTAGTTGACATTTGGACTTTCAGGATTTACAGATGAACAATTGGTTAGAAAATTAGGTTTATCAGAATAAATTAGGTATGGGGATTTTTTTTTTCTTATACAAACTTACATAAGAGACAACTTTATTCTTACCTCATGTCCAGGCATAGTGAGTCAGAACTGACATAGATAATTTCAGAGATACAAATAAGAGCAGAATGGCATTTTAAACATTTGATTATTTAATTACTTTTGCACAGATTCCACTTCATTGGATGTATTCAGAAAAGTATTAATTCTTATTATCTTAATTTCAATTTGTTTGTTTTTGGTTCTCTAAGCAGAAGTTTCTTATACTGAAGTATTCCAAAAACCTGTCAGTCAGACACTCAACTGTTCTTTTTATTTAAATAGGTAGTTGTCAACTCTATCACTCCAAATGCTAATTTTTTATACTGAGTTTTCAGTGTAGCATCTTCAGAGGTGTAGCCCAGAATCAGAATGCTTTCCATTAATCTGTTGGTTTAGGTGCACTTGCAGTTAGGTGTAAAACCTGATGAGGGAGCTGGTGGCTAAGACAACTTCACATTCTGACTAATTCCTGGGACTTCTAAGGAGCAAAGATGGTGCTGCTTGTCTTCTGAAGCCACTGATCATAACAAAACTACCAACAAAGAGGCCCTGTGGTAGTTTGATTGTGAATGCATGCCTTCTTTAAACTGACGTATTTTTGATTAAGCTTGCAATTTAAATCTTTGGCAGCTTGTTGAAGGAGGTTTCACTGGGTAGGAGAGTGGAGGGAGGATTGAGCTTTTAGTCCAGCTGTAAGGTGTGCAAATAAACAGCTGAAACTGTTTGGGTTTGCTGGATGTTGGGGGCATCTGTGCTATATGGATCTATGGAAGTCAGCCAGCTTCTTCCACCATTGATGGTGCTTCCCCTTGACTCTATAAGCCTGAAATAAAGCCTTTTCTTCCATAAGCTGCTTCTACTTGGGTGTTTGCCTCAACAATGACAAAATAACTGCAACACAAACATTCTAAGACTGTAACAAGTCAAGGGAATCATTTGGAAATCAACATAGAGTTGGATAAAGCCATTACCTTTTGCAGGAGGAAGAGTGTTTACTGTACCTATCATCTGGATATTCAGAATATGAAAGATTTATCCAAGAAATGGCAGCTACTGAGTTATGAAGAAGTTCTAAGAACAGCCAAAGTTATTGTGAGTTTAGATAAGATGCATTATTAGGGAAGTGAGGCTGAGTCATATTTGATTTTTGTTATAAAATCTATAATAAAATTTAGTAATTAGACCATATAAAAAGTAACTAAAGTAACTAAATGATGTCTGGCAAGTTTAATTTTGCTGCCTTCTAAGGAACATCTTATTAACTACTGGTACTTATCACCTACTGGTGCCTTAGGTGAGCTGGGTAAGGATTATTAGTGAATATAAAGAAATAAATTTTAGAGAGAAGAAAATTATGTCCATATAAGAAGCAGGGAGGGTATAGAAAGGAGAGGAACAGGCTTGCTAGATTTATACATGGGATATTCAAGTTCTTGCTATGAGTAACAGATTTTTGGAGAGATCTGTTAATTGTGTTTAGGGAAGTCACATGTAATATTTGTTTAAATTCTACTATTACCAGAAATCCCCCTACTCATCAGTTAATTTGACTAGTGAGGGTGATATATGAATTGTCATTGGCTTATTTTTTTCTACATGGAAGTATGTTGACATAGTTTTCAAGTAAAAGTATGGATTTAATTTTGAGGCCACAAATAAGTAAATAAATTCTAGAAGGTTCACAAATTACTGTGTCCTATCCATATGATTATATACTATAATCAGTAGTAGTATTCCCATTTTAATACTTGCCCCGGCCAGCGAGGCTTCAACGGGAGCACGGACCCCAGAAAACCTGAAATGAAGGGAACAAGAGACACAAGGAACCGACAGCAAGACAGGAGTCTGATCAAGCTGCCAAATTTTATTTTTCTCAGGGTGCCTCTTATACAGCAGAACAGAGGAGTTTGTCAGCAGTTTAGGTATTGTTACAGTTCTATTTCACCAGCCCCCAAAACACATAAGATGTTCCACAGGATAAGGCCCCCAGCCCCAAAGCCAAGAGATAACGACTTTATGGGTTACATTGTTCTTTCTCTGTGTATGGGTTAATAAACAACTGCAGACCTTTGCCCCGGCCCCAGCCCCAAGGCCACAAGACAACGACTTAGCAAACAACTGCAGATCTTGTGACTTTCCAGAACAGACAGCTTATTACAAAATGGAGTCATTATTTAAGATGGAGGTACTTTTGCTTTCCTAGTATCCACTGGTTCCCCACATCTCCTCCCTTTCTATTAGTTTTAGAAGGTGTTTTCTGTGGCAGCCAATTTTTGTAAATTTTGGTAGGACTCCCAGGGTCCCGTGATTTCACGGTGGGCCTGTAACCAACTGGGGGAGCAGTGACCTGACTCCTCCCGTGGGGTTCGTACCCCACCTTGGTTGCTCTTGGTACCTTTTGGGGAGGGGAGGCAGAGCTAACACAGAAAGAACGGTACCAACCTCCATGCAAGTCAGGTTTGACTCTCATGGAATTCAGAAGCGGTCAAAAGGGACCTTCCCTTGCAGTGCTATGCCTCGCACCCATGTTGGTGCCCATATTGTACTCACACATTTGTGAGTCAACATGCACAGGTCTGAATCCTATGCAGCTCCTAAAGGAGGGGAGTCACTCAGATCATTTTAAGTTTAGATAAGTGTCAATAAGGGAGGAGATATGGGGCACACCCGCTAACTAGGGCGAAGGTTCGGCACCTAGGCCAGGGACAACATAGAGGGAGAAAGACTGTAAGTAGGACCTCTGGTAAGAGTTATAACATCCCCTTCACCATAAGAGTGGTGAAGATCAATTTCAGGAGCAGTATGTTGTGTAAAAATCGTGCCAAGTCCCCAAGCGTTTGGGCTGCCGAGGGCCATTTTGCAGAGGTCTGGAGTTAGGGTCGGCCAAGGGATGGTCTGAGAAACCGTAGAGTGTGTCCAGATCACATCACCGACTTCACTGAGCACGGTCCAGGTGAAATTCATGGATTGATGGTCAGCAGTGATCAATCCAGAAGCCAGGAGCAAGAGGCCAACGAAAGTAGGGGCAGCCATAGTCCTGAAAAGGAAAGGACAAAACCTCAGGGGGCAGGGAGCCTTCCCTGGGAGAGGGTGAATTTTTAAGGGGTGAGGGTGGTGAGAAACAGAAAGCTGTTTAGGAGCAGTGCATTCGCGAGAGAAGTGTCCAGGTTGTTTACAATTATAACATGTTTTCGTACCCTGAGTGAGACCAGCAGAACGGAGAGCAGCTCCAATTGCTAAACCCATGGCGTGAGAGGAGCCCATGCCTGCACATAACTTGATATAATCAGATATGGACTCCCGCTTGTGAGAGCGGAGAATAGACTGACAAGCAGGATTAGCATTCTCAAAGGCCAGGTGTTTGATAAAGGGGCTGTTAGTTTCCCCAACACCAAAAAGGCGCTCAGCAGTTTCATTAAGTCTACTAATAAAGTCACTGTAAGGCTCTTCTGGACCCTGTCTAATATTAGCCAGGGAGGTGGTGGCGGCCCCTTTAGGAGGGAGGCGCCGCCAGGCGGCGAGGCCTGCCTGTTGTATTTGAGCTAAAAGTCCAGGGGGATAGCGTGTCTGCCGTTCATTGGAATCATAAGGATGTTCCCCCAGCAATTTTTGTTTTGTCCAATTTTTAGAAACAGTCTTTTGTAAATTACGGCGAGCAAAGTCAGAGCAGTTTTCATTAAATTCAGTGCGCTATAGAACAAAATCTCCACCAGAGAGAGCCGCGCGAGCAAGGCAATACCAGTCATTAGGCGTAAGCCATTTGTCACTATAGCTTTCCAGAAGAGTGAGAGTAAAGGGAGCCGTGGGCCCATAATTGGAGACGGCCGCTTTTAGCCGCTCAAGAAACTTTAAATTAAGAGTTTTATATTTAGGTTGGGGAACAGACTCCGGGGCAGGTTCATCCTCAGAATCAGAGGAGGCAGCATTCCCATCAGCTGGAGCAGCCGAGGGAGCAGGCTCCTCATCAGAGTCCGTATTGGACGCAGGGAGGGAAGCAGAAGCGGGCCTGTGTGCGAGTAACAGGAAAAGCAAGAAGGCCAGTATTGCGGGTGTGTGCGTCTGCTTTTGTTTTGCGCCTACGGATGTCAGAGGAAGGATTAGAAAAGGCAGCAAGTTCTTTTGTGATAGAATCAAGTTCCTGGAGAAGCTGCAGCTGAAGTTTTTTATCCTGAAGTGCCCTACGGAGGTCAGAGACAGAAGCTAATGTGGCAGACTGTAGTTCTGTGAAAGGAGAGTCAGCGAGAGGTTCAGCAGGCGCAGAGGGAAGCAGGGTGGCAGAGCGGCCGAGGACAGGAGCGCAGAGTGGCGGACAATAGGGCAGAGGCACTGGAGGAGGTTTATTGGTGGGGCCCACATCAAGCAATGGGGGAAGGGGGGAACCAGTTTCACCAGCTTCAAGATCCACTAGGGAAGGATAAAGGTGGCAGGAAGGCTTTTCAGAGGCAGGAGACTTAGGTCGCTCCTGAGTTTCATTTTCAACAATGACAGAGGCACAAGCAGAAGGGGGCCTAGAAGAGCATTTAAGAGCAGCCTCTCCTTTATTAACAAGAGCCTGTACAGCCATAGAATGATTGTGGACCTTGAGAACATCATTTATAAGATTCCAATAAGAGTAGGCAGAAACAGGGACCTTCTCGGGGCCAAAGGTTTCATAATAATCAGGTAAACAATCTCCAACTCTTAACCAAGTTTTTTCATTTATAGTCCCTTCCTTTGGGAACCAAGGACAGAGATCACCAATATAATCTAAAAATATCTTTAAATCTTTTCTTTTAACCCTAGTTCCTCGTACCTTGAGAGCTTGTTTTAGCCCAGTCACAAAAGAGTCTTCTTTTGAAAATGCTTGTCCCATGGTAAAGAAAAAATCTTATCTTACCTCACCGTCCGAGTGTTCCAACGGATCTGTCTCACGGGCGGGCGACTCCGTGGTGATCACTAGCGGGCCAGTGTCTAACCCCCTCTTTGGGTTGTGGCGGCCTTGGTGCGGGATCCCAATGGGCAGGTAGCAGACGGTGTTTCAGGCGATCCTAGGTTCGTGCCCCACGTTTGGGCGCCAGTTGCCCCGGCCAGCGGGGCTTCAACGGGAGCACGGACCCCAGAAAACCTGAAATGAAAGGGACAAGAGACACAAGGAACCGACAGCAAGACAGGAGTCTGATCAAGCTGCCAAATTTTATTTTTCTCAGGGTGCCTCTTATACAGCAGAACAGAGGAGTTTGTCAGCAGTTTAGGTATTGTTACAGTTCTATTTCACCAGCCCCCAAAACACATAAGATGTTCCACAGGATAAGGCCCCCAGCCCCAAAGCCAAGAGATAACGACTTTATGGGTTACATTGTTCTTTCTCTGTGTATGGGTTAATAAACAACTGCAGACCTTTGCCCCGGCCCCAGCCCCAAGGCCACAAGACAACGACTTAGCAAACAACTGCAGATCTTGTGACTTTCCAGAACAGACAGCTTATTACAAAATGGAGTCATTATTTAAGATGGAGGTACTTTTGCTTTCCTAGTGTCCACTGGTTCCCCACAAACACTGATAAGAAAGCTCACAGTTTAAGTCGCATATTTAAATTAAGTAGTAAATCCAAGTGTAGAGATGATATCCATGATAATGTCCTGCCTTTGTGCATTAAATTTTGTGCAGCAAAATCAAAAATTTATGGCTATTTATCTTGTACTCTATTGCAAAGATTCATACAGATTTAATGATTTTTTCTATAATTTTACTCTCTTCTCTTGTTTTCTTTCTCCAGCATTGCTTTACAACTTTTTATCACATGCCTTTTCGTCACTTAATAATAATTTAGTATATGCAATTACTAATTAAATTCTATTACTAACTTTGTCACATAGAAATATCTGCTATTAGATTTCATTTAACCCAAACTTACTGAGGCAATGTTACACACACACACACATCTTTTACAGACATACATACATGTATACACTGTTTTAAATGGTTGGAAAAGACACTCAAGAAAGATTCAGATAAGGAGGACTTTTAAACCTATTATTATTTTATAGACAAATTTGTCAGCAATATCATAATAAAATACATATCTTTTCATAATAAACTTGTATTTATTTATTTGACAGAGAAAGAGGGACAGAAAGAGAGAGAGAATGGGTATGCCAGGGCCTTCAGCCACTGCGAATGAACTCCAGATGCATGCATCCCCTTGTGCATCTGGCTAACCTGGGTCCTAAGGAATCGAACCTGAGTCTTTTGGCTTGGTAGGCAAATGCCTTAGCTGCTAATCCAGCCCTCAAGCCCCATAATGAACTTTTAAATGCCAACTGTTAGCATCAACTGTTTTCAGTGAGTTCTATTAAATTATAAAAATTGATGGCAGTGTGGGACACTGTTAACATTAGTTTCGGTCAGAAGTGAAAAATGTCTCATTAAAGATTGTTATATCAATTTACTTCTGGAAGTACTGTTCTAGACATACTAGATGGTGGTTATCTTTTTATAATTCCTAAGTTTGTACTTCCATTTGTTATAGATACTCTAACTTTCCTCTTTCAAGTGATCTAAGGTACTACATTGAAGAGCAGAGGTGAGAGTGAACACCGCTGCCTTGTTCCTGATCTCAATGGGAACTCCTTCAGTATTTCTCCATTAAGTATTATTTGTGCTTTAGGAGCTTTATATATAGCCTTTATTATGTTGATATATAAACCAACCATGCCAATTCTCTGCAATGTTTTGATCATGAAGTGATATTATATTTTGTCAAAGGCCTTTTCTGAATTTATTGAAATGATCATGTGGTTTTTGTGTTTAAGCTTATTTATATGGTGTATTGCATTCACAGATTTCCTTATGTTGAACCACCGCAGCGTTCCAGGGATGAAGCCTACTTGATTAAGGTGGATAATGCTTTTGATGTGTTGTTGGATTTGGTTTGCGAGGATTTTGTTCTGGATCTTTGTGTCTAAGTTTATCAGGGAAAAAGGCCTGTAGTTTTCTTTCCTTGTGGCATCTCTGCCTGGTTTTGGTATTAGGGTGATACTAGCTTCATAGAAGGAGTTGGGGGCTTTCCTTGTTCTCCAATTGTGTTGCACAGTTTGAAAAAGAATTGGTTTCTGTTCTTCCAGGAAGGTTTGATAGAATTCAGCTGAGAAGCCATCTGGTCCTGGACTCTTCTTTTTGGGGAGGTTTTTTATTACCTTTTCAATCTCAATGGGTGTGACAGGTTTGTTTTAGGAGATTAATCTGCTCTGAGTTTAGCTTTGGTAGGTGGTATGTGTCCAGGAATTTATCCATTTCCTCCATATTTTCCAGTTTTGTGGAGTAGAGGTTTCTGAAATAAATCCTGATTATTCTCCTAATTTCGCTTATGTCTTTTGTATCTCTCCCTTTTCATTTCTAATTTTGTTTATTTGAAGTGTCTCTTTGCTTTTTTGCTTGGTCAAGTTGGCCAGGGGTTTGTCAATCTTGTTAATTTTTTCAAAGAACCAGCTCTTTGTTTCATCAATTTTCTTAATTGCTCTCTTAGTTTCCAGTTAATCAATTTCTGCTCTGATCTTAATTATTTCTTTCCATCTGGAGCTTTTTGGGTTGGATTCTTCTTGCTTTTCCAGTGCCTTGAGGTGGATGGTTAGGTTATTGATTTGGGATCTCTGTGTTTTTTATGAAGGCATTTAGTGCTATGAATTTTCCCCTGAGGACCACTTTCATTGTGTCCCATAAGTTTTGGTATGATGTGTTCTCATTGCCATTCATTTCTAGAAATTTTGCAATTTCATTTTTTTATTTTGTCCACTACACATTTATTGTTTAAAAGTGTGCTGTTCAGTTTCCAGGAGCTGATGGGATTCTTGGTGGACCTTTTGTTGTTAATTTCTAGCAATAAAGCATTGTGATCTGATATCATGCAGGAAATTATGTCGTTCTTCCTAAATATATGGAGGCAGGCTTTGTGACCCAGTATATTATCTATTTTAGAGAAGGTTCCATGGGCTGCTGAGAAGAACATGTAGTCTGTGGACTTGGGATGGAATGTTCTGTAGATGTTCATTAGGTCTGATTGTTCTATGGTTTTGTTGAGTGCTCTCACTTCCCTCTTGATTTTCTGTTTGGATGATCTATCTATTACTGATAGTGGGGTATTGAAGTCCCCAATTATGATGGTGTTAGTGGTTATTTCTGTTTCATTTTGATATCCTCTTGATGGATCATTCCCTTGATAAGTAGGAAGTGGCCTTCTTTTCTTTGTTGGTTACTTTTGGTTTGAAGTCTATTTTATCTGATATTAGTATAGCTATCCCTGCTTGATTCTTATTCCCATTTGCTTGGAATACCATTGTCTACCCTTTCACTCTGAGAAGGTGTCTATCTTTGGTGGTGTGGTCAGTTTCTTGAAGACAACAGATTGGGGGGTTTGGTTTTCTGATCCACCCTGTTAGTTTGGGTCTCTTGATGGGTGAATTAAGGCCATTAATATTTAGGGTAATGACTTTGAGTTTTGATTTGATCCCTGCCATATTGTGTTGGCTTATGTGGTTTGGTATTTTCATGAACTTTGTAGTTTTTTGTGCCTTCTCTGAGTTTGGTTATTGTGATCTGATCCTTTTAGGCACTTAAGGTTGATTATTTGATTCTTCTATGTGGAGGATTTACTGAAGTACTCTCTGTAGGTTTGGTTTTATATTCATATAATTCAAAGCTGAGTTTTGTCATGGAAAATTTTTCTTTCACTATCTATTATGAGGGATACTTTTGCTGGGTAGAGTAGTTTGGGTTCAAATTCATAGGTTCTTAGATTTTGCAGTGTTTCATCCAGGCCCTTCTGGCTTTCAGTGTTTCCATTGAGAAGTCTGAACTAATTCTGATGGGGTGATCATTAAATGTAATGTTGTTTTTCCCTAGCTGGTTTTAGGATTTTCTCTTTGCTATCAATATTTATAGACTTAATGACAATATACAGAATTCTTCCATGCAAATACATAGCAGAGTGACAGTAAATTGCTTACCTTGTTTCTTAGCTTACCAGTGAAGAACTTGGGCTAGATTTCCAGGCTCAAGTCTTGTCCTGAAATATACCTATCTGTTTAGAACTGTCACATAAGTAATGGGAATAGGTACATATATTAAAACATTGAAAAAGGGACCCTCCTAAGCTATTTCTAACAAAGCAAAACAGTATAGCAAAACTTCCAAAAGTCTTTAAAGCTAACTGCATTGGTGCTAGTGCTTGTCTTTTCAGAAGAGATGGTTGTATTACCTTTCAATAATGACAATGGAAAAACTCAAGGAAAGGAGGGATCCACTGCATGAATTCCAATGTAATGACACTGTAAGTAAAGGTACTTTAAAACAAGATCTTTCCTTTCTTTTTTCAACTACTATTTTTATTTGATGAAGTCTGATTAAGATGCACCAGATCAATTGTTTAGCTTAATGTTTTCTTGTTAAACATAATTTTAAGTAGTTCAGTCTTTATTTATTTATTTACTTTTGGCTTTAGCTTCATGAGAAACATGGGCATTATGCAATTTTCTGAAAGATTTATTTTTACTTATCAGAAACAGGGAGAGGGAGAGAGAGAGAGAATGAATGGGTGTGTTCCAGGGCCTCTAGCCACTGCAAACATACTCCAAATGCATGTGCTACCATGTGCATCTGGCTTATGTGAGACCTAGAGAATTGAACCTGGCTCCTTAGGCTTCCCAGGCATGTGCCTTAACTACTAAGTCATCTCCAGCCCCATCATGTAGTTTTTATTGTTGTTATTGCTTAGTTTGCTTTTTATTGTATGAGTGTGTGAGTGAGCACGTGTGTGCTTTTGTCAGTAAGTCTCAGCTGGTTTGGATTCACAAAAGTTTTGACATCAAACTGTGTACAATATTGTTTTGAATACTGGCATTTAAGTTAATTATATAAGCTTTTAGAAAAATCTATTCCTTGCCGGGCGTGGTGGCGCACGCCTTTAATCCCAGCACTTGGGAGGCAGAGGTAGGAGGATCGCCATGAGTTCAAGGCCACCCTGAGATGACAGAGTTAATTCCAGGTCAGCCTGGACCAGAGTGAAACCCTACCTCAAAAAAAAAAAAAATCTATTCCTATAATGATATTTTTGTTTAGTTAGTCACATGAGTTTCAGTGATAATAACTGTACTATTGGACTACTTTTTTGCAGTTTATGTAAGGATAAAATTAATTTTCATGAAACTTGGCTTGCTTATAGCTATGCTAAAGTAGATGAATTTTACTGATTGCAATTTAACATGTAGTACAGTCTTTTTGTTTTAAGTGGGGTACAGTCATTTTTCTCTTGTTATTTTTAAATGCTTTGATAGAGAGCATACTCCATTTTGCAGAGAATGATTGAGGCTATCTCCACACAGACAATATTTTGGCTATAAGGTGCTTTATTTCTGAAAAAAAATCTTTATTTGTTGACTTGATACCCCATAATAATTTTTCTGAAACAGATTTGATTTGCTTTATAAATATTGTCCTTTCATTTTCAAATTATTTAGCATGCTAAAAACTTTCCACTTAAAAATTATCATGATGGGTCTTCAATGAGCATTTTGTTTGAGCAATCAATGATAAAACCTGCTCTCTGGTCTCCAGCAAATGTTTGAAAATAAGTCATCACGTGGGTGTGACTTTGAAGCCCAGGCATGAATCTCACCCATTTTTATACTCAACCTTAAACCCACTTACACAATTTGTCATCTGTACCATACCAAGCAAAATATAATGCTTTATTTTTACAGTATAAATAAATTTAATGATTATTAATGCCAGTAAACACTTGTCTAATTGATATTGATTGGAAATTCTTTTCTAACCCCATTTATTTAAATATAACAGGTGCAACAATGACATGTCTGTTATGGGGAAAACCAAACACTCTCTAATTAGACTGGAGGCTTGCTCCATGGGAGGGATTGCATTCCTGATACTGAAAACATATGATGGGAGAAGTCTTGAGCCCTAGGGTTGTAATGCCTGTTGGTATCTGGCTAAATACATATATTATGCTTACCAAACTGCCTGGTAAGCACTTTGTTTAATGTACATACCCTTATATTAATGCTACTTTTTTGTTAGAGAAGCTTCTTTTCTTCCAGATGTCAGTGACCTCTGAGATAACTCAAAAGGCCTGGTAGTGCTGAGAAGTCACAGAGGAATGCTCAACCCTGAAACATCTCTATCACACTTTTCAAGGCTCACAGTCCATTGTGGAAGAGGTGGTGGGATGAATGTGAGAGCCAAGGGAAAGGTAGGGCTGCTTACAATACACTTTTACCCCCCCCCCACACACACACACCATAAGTGAGATAAATTGTTCTTTAAAAAAATATATCTTATTTGTTTATTTGAGAGAGAAAGAGAAAAATGGAGGCAGATATATATGGAGAGAGAAAGGACATTCCAGGTCCTCCAGCCAATGCAAATGAACTTCAGATGCATGTGCCACATTGTGCATGTAGCTTTACATTGATACTGGGGAATCAAGCTCAGGTCCTTTGGCTTTGTAGGCAAGCACCTTAACCACTGAGTCTTCTTTCCAGCCTGAATTGCTTTTAAAAATGACAAGTCATATGTTATACAAATAGGTTAATTAAGAAAAAAACACCTTGTAATTGCATTTAAGAAGTTAATGGGGAGAGTAAACTTATTCAGCAAAATAATTGGTGTTGCAATCAGGTTCACATTGCTGGTGGAAATCACCCAACCAAGAGCAGCTTTGGGGAAAAGGGGATTTATTTTGGCTTACAGACTTTAGTAGAAGCTCCATGATGGCAGGGGAAAATGATGGCATAAGCAGAAGTTGGACATCACCCCCTGATTGAAATAAGGTGGACCATAGCAACAGGAGAGTGCGCCAAACACTGGCATGGTAAAACTGGCTGTAATACCCATAAGCCTGCCCCAACAATACACCACCTCTGGGAGGCTTTAATTTCCAATTGACATCAGCTGGGGAGACTATCATTCAGAATACCAAAGTTTATGTGGGACACCTGGAACAAACCACCACAATTAGTAAACTCCTTGATTCTTCCTTGGACTGATAGTGAGTGACATTTTACTGAAAATTGCAGCAAAAATATTCAAAATGGCCCAATTTACTGATAATTGGATAGTATCAGAAAACGTAAGTGTCAGGAAAATAAGTAGCTGGTATGCCATTTTCTTTGAATGGCCCTGACAATTTTAGAGGTGTATGCAGAACTTCTAGCATATGACACCAATTACTCAAAAGACTGGATTCAGTTTGGAAATCAGCTCACTTTAGAAATGTGAGCTCTGAGCAAGTAGCATATGATGAACTACCAAAGCTGGAATAATTGACATTCCTTTTGCATTTCAGCTACATGGGAAGAAAGAAAATTTAAATAGTAGAATTCAAAGCATTCTTGAAACTAGAAGTGGGAACAGCTCTTATTATAATTTTTATACTATAGACAAAAGTCACAGGAGGAGACAAGCATCATCTTAGTACTAAGCCACATGTTTTGTACCTTGTAACGGCCATCTTCTTTCATTAGTCTTAAAATAAGAGTATTAAGTTAAATCATAGAAGTACAAGTAAAAGTACTCCAATTATCAGGACAGGAGTTGTAAAGAAATGTAATAAGTTTTTCTTGGTCTTGGAGTTCATATGCAGGTATGAGCCTTAGTTTCTTCATCTGGATAATTTTGGTACTAATATCTGCTTCCTAGACTATTTATTCTAATGAAGGAAGAAAAGGACACATAAAATCCTTAACACAGTCATCTTAAACTGAATGGCACATTTTTCTAAATGTTTATTGGATGGCATATTCAATATGGATTATTGCTAGACATTACTACAGTCCTAGTGTTTGTCGTAAACAAGACACTTAGCCAAAAGAAGTAATGAACATCCCTAAAGGGTGGAGATAAAGGGAGGATCATAGATATTTAATTACAAGGGCTGAATACTGGGATGGAAATGTCTAATTGGGCCAGGGGTGGGGAATGGAGGAGAGAAGGTGTTGAGTGAGGGAAAATAAGTTAAAAGGTAGTTAGTAATAGTTAAGTTGGATAAGAAAATAGAACAAAAAAGAGAAGTGCCTAATCATTTCAAACTACTTTTAGTTTTACTTTAGTTTTAGTAACTTATAGTTCTTCCTGGCAGTACTTGCCCCACCTGGTCACTTTCTTCTCCCAATTTTCTGCATATGCACCCCTCACAAGTATATTTGTCAGTCTACATAATTTGGTATTTGCTTATATCAAACATATGAATTAAAAAATAGAAAAAATGACTAAAGAATTTTGAAATCATGAATAAGATTATTTATGTGGGTTTTTGTTGTTCTTTTTATGCTTCTGTTCTTTGTTCTTTTGCCAAACATTTTTATTTATGACATTTTCAAGTACAATGTTTGTGTTGATTTCCATTCATCTTTTCACTTCACTCTCCCTTTTCCTTTATTCCCCCGCCCCTGTATTTTTCCCTTCTGTTTGCATATCACAATGAGCATTCTTTTTCCTCATTCCTCCTCCTCTTCTAGCATGATTATTTAACAAATGCTAGTTTAAGGTATTTTGGATTCTGAATTCATTTGCATAACATAACTTATTGTATTTTAACAGCAAACCATAAGTTAGTCAAAAATATATTTATGAAAGTAAAGCTGAAAAATAAAATTGCTTAAGATAATTTTCTAGGAAAGTTACAAGCATCATGCATAATGAAAATAGTACTGTATTTGGACTCAAACTACATATAATATCAATTATACTATTTATTAAGGATACCAGAAACTTCAGTTTTCTTATCTGCATTGGAAAAGTATTGAAATGTTTCCATCAATAACAATATATGTTGTAGAAACATGTCAGCTTGTTTGTGTTTTGTGTTTTGTTTTTATACAAGGTACCAGTTAGCCTAGGTTTGCCTTGAACTCATTATATAGCTAAGGGTGATCCTTGTGCTTATACATCACAAGTGCTGGGATTATAGGATTGTGCAGTCACACCCAGTTCATACCACATGGTTAAAAATAATAGGGGAATTACAAAGTTGTTATACTAATTGAAAAATTTTAAAAAATACTACATTGACATTGCATAAAAATAAAGAATTGCAATAGTATGTTAATATTTATTATTCTTTGGTATTGATAGGAAAAATAGTTTGCTCTAAACTCAATGATTAATGGATGATTTCAATACATATTATGTTAACCTATGCAATAATGTAAAATCGCTGGATGAATTTAGGAAAAATAACTAAGGCATAAGGTAGAGTTCCAGAATAAATCTCTTAAATCCTACTAACTTTTAAGTATATATTATCTGAGACAGTTTATATTTTGTAATAGGACTATTCTGTTATTCTTTAATTATATGTAGTTATTTTTTCCATTTAAATATAATATCCAGTTATTGGCCTACTTATTTCCTTCAGTGTTATTTATTAGGGAATTAGTTATTTTGATATCTGTAACTTGTTTTTCTACAATTTCAGGTTTACCTAACACCACTATATGTGCACATATGAAATTATTAACATAGGTAGCTATCATTTCATTAAACCAAATCTGTTATGTGAGAAAACATAAATGATCTATCTATGCTATATTTTCAGCACTAAAGATTGAACTAAGGGCTTAGTTTGTGGTGGACAACTACTCTGCCACTGACCTCTATTCTTGACGCTTATTTACTACACTCACATATGTGTGTGTGTGTGTGTGTGTGTGTGTGTGTGTGTGTGTATGAACATGTATATATTTGAGACAGAGTCTGGCTAACTTTCCCAGGCTGACAATATCTATGACAGATAGTCTATGAGCTTGCGAATTGCCTGCCTGGCTACTCTGTTAATTTCAGTTTAATCCATTCTTTTGTTAATTGTTGCTGTATTCATACATGTTGTGGATTTACTTTATGTGATGATAAAGTTTTCTTGTCAACTTGATTAGATTAGGAAACATTGAATAGATATTCTACTTGGGCATGTCTGAAAGGGAATTTCCAGGAAAGATTAACTGAAAAAGTAGGACCTGCCACCAAATTGGGTAGACTATCTGGTGGTGACTATGTATAAAGAAACTCTGAGAGAACAAAGTGCCTTTTGTGTGGACACCCTACTTCTTGTTGGTATGTGAATCTATCTACCCTATTGCTGCCATCCTTCTTGGACATTTTAACCCAGCTTCATCTGCTTTCTTATGTGGATCAAAGGCTCTCCCAGGATTCTCCAGGCCTTCAGTGCAAGATTGGGACTGTTGAGGCATCCAAGTTATTGGACTGATGAGCTACTAGTTTCTTAACTTCTCCAGGTTAAAGACAACTATTGTTGGACTGTGCAGCTCAAATACTATAGTCTAGTATCATAAATGTCCTTTCTAATATATATTCATTATATCAGTTCTATTTTACTAGAGAACCCTGTCTAGTAGACTATATTATTTTAAAACTGTAATATTATTCATTACTGTATTTCAACTTTATTTGGAGTAGATGTTTGTGACAGCCAGAGACCTTTAATCCCCCTAAAGCACACAGAGAAACTATAGTAGCAAAACCTTTAAAAAAGTGTGTGCATTTTGTTATATTATTTTGTAAAATGACACAAAAATCTAAGCAAAATTCAAAAAGAGAATAAAGCACCAACATCTACAAGACTCATGTGATGTCCATGTGGAGAAGTAAAGGCTGCAAGAAGAGAAAAGTCCAAGAGCTGTCATCAGGAGGTCATTCAGTGAACTCAATGACAGCATGCTGAGGACAAAGGCATATCTAACACAAGTGGCTTCAAGGAGATTATCAGAATGTTGAAAAGTTTTGTAAGTAGATTTCTGGATACCCTGCACCAGAAAGCATGTGCTATGGGCAGTGAGTGAGTAGGCCTGGTCCCTGATGCCCAGAACTTCTCCCAGTTTCCTGGTCCTGGTAGGCTCCCCCCTGCAGTTGACTTGGGGCTGCTTGGACCCTAAAATCTTGCTGCAGAAGCAGACCCCTTGCTCCATACCCCTGATCAAAGTGCCCCTTGGTCCACATTTTCATATACCCTGTGCCAGAGAGTGCACAAGGAAGGCACAGAGTAAGTAGGCCAGATCCCTGTTCCCTGGAGATCCACCCAATTTCCTGGTTCCTGTGTGGGGGCTATAAAAACAGGCCTTGTGCTCTGGTATCTTGACAGGCCCCTGGATACAGAAATCTCTAATCCAATGAGTCAAAGGGTGCATGGGCCACTGTAGGAGCAGGCCTCTTGCTTTTAGCTCTCCAGCTTCCTGACACCTGGTTCTCCCACCCATGTCCCCATGTGCTGAAGAGTATGTGCAAGTGGAGTGAGTAGATCAGAGCTCCCAGTTCCCCAGCTACCTTTGATGTGCCTGCAATCTCCACAATCTGCATATCTGTGGTTATAATCTCATCATACACCAGTACACCAATCCAGTTCAAATTTAAGACAGAACACACTCTGATGATCCTACAAGGACAAAAACTTGCTTCCTCCTCAGTTGAAAAACTGTCTCCCCAAGATGGGTAGACCACAATACAAAAAAAGCCAATGAAAGTCAGAAAACTGAGAGATCTCCACCAGGGAAGCCTAGTTCCACAATGGAAGCATCCAATGAAATCACAGAGAAATTAACGGAAATTCAATCCCAACATGAAAACACAACAATGAATGAGACCCTGATCAAAACAATTGCTGAACTGGAAACAAATAATGAAAGAAACAATAATTGTATCAATGAAATTTAACAGAATCATCTATTAGAGAGTTCAGCTTTGGATGGTAGGCTTAAGTTGATTGAAGAAAATGTTAGATTCATACCTCAAGAGAGGTATGAATAAATTGAAGGTGAGTCAAGAAATGGAAGATCTCAATAAACAATTGATTAAGCTTAATGAAGACTTGATCAAATGTAATAATTAATTCCAGGAAGAATCAAGAAAATCATAATGTGAACTGAAATTATAGCTCAAAAAAGAAGTGGACATGATACAAAATAATAGAACAGTAAACAAAAATCAAATAGAGCTTACATAAACCTGTCTAGAACCCCTCACTAACAGAGTTACTCATGTGGAAGAAAGAATGTCTGACCTGGAAGACAAGACAGAAGAAATTGATCATGAGGCCAAAAATTTTGCTAAGTTCAAAAAATCAAGTAGGTTAACAGAATATGAGGGAACTGTGGGATACCCTAAAAGGACCAAAAATCTGGATCAAGGGTATACCAGAAAGAGAGAAAATCCAGGCCAGGGGCATAGAGAACATATTCAACAAAATTATTGAAGAACATTTTCCCAATCTCTGAAAAGAGAGGTCTATCCAAATACAAAAATCCCACAGAACACCAAACAGACAGAACCAAAGAAGAAACTCTCCAAGATACATCATAGTTAAAACTCTTAACAATGAAAATAAAGAGAGAGTGCTAAAAGCAGCAAAAGAGAAACAAGTCACTACATACAAAGACAATCCCATCAGAATTACCCCAAATTTCTCAATGAAAACCCTGAAAGCCAGAAGGGCCTGAGATGGAACACTTCAAAGTCTAAAAACTATGGCTTCCATCTCAAGCTATTCTACCCACCAAAAGTATCCCTCATTATAGATAGTGAAAGGAAAACTTTCCATGAAAAAATTCAACTCTATGATTTAATGAACACACAGCCAAACCTACAGAGTATACTTCAGGGAATACTCCACAAAGAAGAGTAAAACAACCAATCTCAAGAGCCTACAAGAAGAATATCGCAATAACCAAAATAGACCAGGCTCAAAAAAGTACAAAACACAGCCAGGTGTGGTGGTGCACTCCTTTAATCTCAGCACTTGCTAGGCAGAGGTAGGAGGATCCCTGAGCGTTCGAAGTCAGCCTGAGACTATATAGTGAATTCCAGGTCAGCCTGAGCTAGAGTGAAACCCTACCTCAAAAAACCAAAAACAATGACAAAAAAAAGTACATAACACAAGAAAGCATCAAACCCCATAAAGCACCTAATCATGGCAGGGATTAATTCATACCTCACAGTAATAACCTTAAATATTAATGGTTTTAACTCACCCAACAAAGAAACAAGTTATCAGATTGGATCCAAACATGGACCCTTCTATCTGCTGTCTTCAAGAAACCAACCTCACTACTAAAGACAGACAACTCATCAGAGTGAAAGGATGGAAAATTACATTCCAAGCAAATGGAAATAAAAAAACAGGGGTTGCTACATTTTTATCTGGTAAAGTAGACTTCAAAACAAAAGTAATTAAAAAGGACAAAGAAGGCTACTTCTTATTCATCAAGGGAATGATCCAACATGAGAAAATCACAATCATAAATATATATGTGCCAGATACAGTTGTACCACATTTTATAAAACTAAACCTACAAAACAGAAATAAACAGCAGCACCTTCATAGTCAGACACTTTAATACTCCACTCTCATCAATACACAGATCATTCAAGTAGAAAATTAACAAGGAAATAATAGAGCTCAACAACACCATAGATCAACTAGATATAATGGACATCTACAGAACTTTCCACCCAACTCGGAAGAATACACATTCTTCTCAGCAGCCCATGAAACCTTTTCCAAAATATACCATATATTAGGCCATAGAGCATTCCTTCATAAATTCAGGAAAATTGAAGTAACTTTCTGCATCATATCAGATCACAATGCTTCTTTTTAATTAGTTATTTACACAGTGTGTATACAGTCATGTTGGTACCATCATTAGCTTCCTCCCTGCCCTCCCCCCTCCACAGGGACCCTCCTCCTTGGGGAATATTGGTCATGCATTATGGGGTTAATCATCAGTTATGGGTAGGAGACAATGTCTCTGTGCTTAATGACTCAACGTGTGGCTCTAACAATCTTTCTGGCCCCTCTTCCACAAATTTCCCTGAATCATGTTGGGTTCATTTTAGGTCTACTTCAGTGATGAGGTCTTGAGAGGATCTTTGTCTCTGTATATATGGTTTGGTAGGAGTTGAGTGTTCTCTGTCTATCTCCTTTACCCTTGTGCTGGTACCAGGTTCACCAAGAAAGCAGCACTCTTGCTCATTTCCCAAATTACTCTTGGTTTCAGCTTGGGGCCTGTTGAGGTGTAATGGGCTGATTCCTCAGGATCTATGTCCATCTGAGAAAGAGAAACAAATTCTCCAATAGAGAGTGCAGTCAGCACCAGATAAATGGGATAACCATTGTTATTTTAGAGACAATTTAATAGGAGTATGTCCTCTTGTAGCCCATGATTGGTGTGAGCTTGATGATGTTAGACCAGGCTTGTTTTTGGATATGGTTCTGACTTGTTTCCCAGATCCAGCTATGGGTTCCATTCCACTGAGCAGATCAGCTAGCCAAATCAAATGCAGTTGGTTACCCACCATGGGTGTGTGCCACTACTGCCCATTGTGAGCACTGGCAATAGGTCAAGACTAAGTTCCAGATGAAAATGTGTGTGTGTATGTGCATATGCACAAAAAAGCATGAATCTATTTAAATTTTTTTTAACTCACCCAGCCCTCCTTCTGATTTCTTTAGTGTGGACCAGAAGTACACAGTTCATTTGGCCATCTAAATTGTTAGATTATCTACTATAGACTCTCACAAAATAAAACCATTTTGATTAAGTCGTTAATAGGTGGTGTCAAAAGAAAGTGCCATTAGAGTCTGGCAAGGCCTGAACATCAGGGGAGAGGGGACTAATATGAGCAAGACATACAGATGAAATGACTCAGGTGGCATTGTTTTGTGTCCTTTGGCATTGTGGCTGACTATGGCATTGACAACTTCTCTGAGGGAAAATGTGTTTTTAGAATTGGTTATGCAATTGGGATTGAAAAAAGGTGGTATGGTTGAATGTGAATGTGTATCCTCCATAGACTTAGGTGTTTTTTAAACTTGTATCTTGGGTCTCCATCAGCCCGACTGGAGGAGTTGTCACTGGGGGAAGATCCTGGGATCCAGCCCAAAGATGTGTAGAGAAGAAGTTTGAGTTCTGATGGGGTCCCTGCTTTTTCTTATGTGCTGGTTGGTTGGTTGTTTCTCTTTGCTTGGATCTGTGAAAGGGAGCCAGCTTTTTCCACCATTGATGGTACTTTCCTTGGATCTGTAATTTGAAATAAACCCATTCTTCCCATAAACTGTTTCTGGTTGGATGCTCATCCTAGCATTGTGGAGCTGCCTACTACAAAAGAATTTTATTCACCTTTGTAATTACAATACACAATCATAGACTTTACACTTAGTCTATACTTTCTCAGAAGACAAATTCCTCACTTTCAAAAACATTCTTAAATTCCTAAGGCAGGACTCTCATATCCTCTTACAATGTTACTTGTTCTATAAGCCATTATTTCTGGTCACTGCCTGATTTCTTTGTTTCTTGGGTAATAGATAAAGGCTGAAATTTTCCCAATCATGTTATGAGAACTGCTTAGTAATGCCTCCATCTCACTGTCTGCACAGGAGGCTTAGCTCAATGCCTATGGGTGGAGATAAAATGTATTCCTTCTGTGATATGTCTGGATCTACATGCTAAAAGAATGAAAGACCTTGAAGGGAGCTGGTGCTTCTGGGAGCAAGGTGAGAGGATTATGCATGAATAGAGTGGGCTGACATCCATGCTGTGGGTGGGTGAGATTTCTCTCTGTATCATTATGAAAAATAGCTACATTAAATTTAGTACAGGTCAGCATCATGCAAAATGAGTTTTTGATATAAAACTTCCTCCACAGTTCGTGCTGTTTGAAGGTCATTCATGTCTGGTCTCTCTCATAGCATCTTTGGGTCCCAGATTGTATGTTTAATCCCCAGTGTCATGATCTCAATTTCTTAGAGGAATTCCAATATAGATGGCTTGAGAGTTCATTTATATTGAACTTGAGCAATGGATTTTTAACTTTCAATTATATTAATAAAGATGTTTAGTTTGAGGATGGAATGTCCCATTGGAATATCATTTAAAAAATTTTTTTTGTTTATTTTTATTTATTTATTTGAAAGTGACATACAGAGAGAGAATGAGCCACAAGACACTGGAGAGGGTAAGATCACGACTAACATTAATCTTCTACACCTTCCCTCCCACACTTCCCCTCTCCCTCTCTCTCTTATCTCTAACTCTTGTATATTAGTTATCTTTTTCCTCATTTTCTTAGTGGGCACTGACCTTTAACTCCCAGAACCAGCATGGGGCTGTCATCCACAATGAGCTTTTGATCAGAGAGACCTACAAGGTTTCCTAAAAGACAGACAGATTTCTGTCAGAGTACTTGATGACCCACCAAAGGCTAGTGGTAAGACCCTACTGCTGAAGACACCTTATGTGATTGACATGCAAATTAGAATGGCATGGCTGGAAGTTGGAAGAGAGTCAGTCCCCAGACAGTCAGCACGTCTAGTGCCAGAAGGTGCTACATGGGCGACTGGGGGAAAATGACCAATATCTGTCGAAGCAACACATGGTCTAACCTACTTAGCAGCAAATAACTTGTTGTGATGCCCACACAAGTGCAGTGGTGGCACACAGCCATGGTGGGGAACCAACTGCTCTCAATTTGGCTAACTGATCCCCTCACTGGTATGGGACCCATAGCTGGAGCTGGGAAACAAGTCAGAACCATATCCAAACATAAGCCCACTCTCCAATGTCAAGCTACCATCAATTGTGGGCTACAAGAGGGCCTACACCTATTAAATTCTCTATTAAAAAAAGGGGGGGGTTATCTCATTTGTCCTGATGCTAACTTACTCTCCATTGGAGAATCTGCTTCTCCTTTTCAGATAGATGTAGACCCTAAGGAGAGAGCCACCCCATCATACCTCAAAAGGGCCCCGGCTGAAACTAAGAAAAATTGGGAGGAACAAGCAAGGGGGCTGTTTTCCTGATGAACCAGATACCAGCACAAGGGGGAAGGAGATCAGCACAGAGAAAAATCAACTCCTACCAAATCAGAAAGCCAGAGCCTCAGAGGCCCCCAACACCTCATCACTGAAGCAGACCAAAAATGAACCCAACATGGCTCAGGGAAATTTTGCGGAAGAGGGGGCGGAAAGAATGTCAGAGCCACATGTTGAGTCATGATATGCAGAGACATTTAGCTTACCCATAACTGTGGGCTAACTCCACAATGCATGACCCGTATACCTCAACAAGGAGGGGCCAAGGGGAGGGGGTAGGTCATGGATGAGCCTAATAATGGTACCAAACTGACTGTATTTGCTGAATACAAAACTAACTAATAAAGAAAAAAAATAAAAATAAAAATAAAAAAAAAAACCACAAAAAATAAAAAAAAATAAAAGACAAAAGTAATCTCAATGAATTCATTCTATGAAATTGAATCAATAAAAATGTTTCCTGTTATGCCCTATTCTAGGCTTTAATCTCCATGACTCTGTTAACTAATAGCACTTTATAGAAGACACCCTGTTGAGAACTATCTCATCCTTCTAAATTCTTATGCCAGTCACAGCTACTGTTCCTTTCTTTGGCACACAGTAATAGCAGAATGTGACAGAGAGTAAGTTTGACCTTGAAAGCTTTCTAAAACACTTACCTGCATATCCCAATGATAATTATCAGTCCTTAACTTTAATTTGATTTTAATCTTAGAATATATTGATGCCTTAAATGTGCTTATATTATAGAAACTAACCAGGCAACATTATTTTAAAATACCTATTATGCTGTAGTTTACACAGTTCTAGGAATGTTGAGACACTGAAAAGTCCCCACCTATAGAAAACATATTTTGACTAAAAATCTCTCCTTCTCTGTCTCTGTTGAATCAATTACCCACATGTCTTCAAGAAGAGTTTTCTAAAGTACATATCCAAAGTTATTTAATACGTTTCATTGTATATTGGATAACAGCAAGGTTATTTTTGGTGACATAGATGCTTCCTAATATGCTGAATAGTCTCTGGCCATTTGATTTATACTGAAGCCACACTAAGCTATTTACTATTTTTAAATTATCACTTTCTTGATGGCTCTGAGTCAGTAAAAATTCCTTTTTTTTTTAATATCTTTATTTGGGACAGAGACAAAGAGAGAGAGAGAGAGAGAGAGAGAGAGAGAGAGAGAGAGGAAGGGAGAATGGGTGTGCCAGAGCCTCCAGGCAATGCAAACAAATTCCAGATACATGTGCCACCTTGTACATCTGGCTTTACATGGGTACTGTGAAATTGAACTCGGGTTCTTAGGCTTTGCAGACAAGTGCCTTAGCCTCTGAACCATCTCTCAAGCCTGATTTAAAAAAAAAAAAAAAAGTTTTATTTATCTTTTTCAGAAGGAGGGAGAGAGAGAGAGAGAGAATACAACATGCCAGGGCATGTAGCCGCTGCAAAGGAACTCCAGACATATGTGCAACCTTGCACTGTATATCTGGCTTGCATGGGTACTGGGGAATCAAATCCACGTACTTAGGCTTCCCAGGCAAGTGCCTTAACCACTAAGCCATTGCTCCAGCGAATTAAAAAAAAAATTAAGACAACAATTAAAAAGCAGTTTTCACTTTTCATCTCATAGTTATATGCAGCTTAAATTAAGAGGAAGTAAATCATCCCATTTTTCTAACCTAGTGATTTCCTGTGCCAAGAATTTTTAATATTTCTAAAACATATATTCAATATTCAAGCTAGGGAAGTGTGCTATATATAAATTGCTATATTTTATTTTAAAATATAACTCCCTTGATAGCTCTGAGTAAATATAAATTTCTTGAATGTGTGTGTGATCATTATTTTTTATTTTTCAGGGTTGCCTGGAGGAAAAAAAACACAACTGATGCTGTGGCATGACAGGGAAGGATAGGATATACGTGTGTGTGTGTGTATATATATATATATATATATATATATATATATATATATATATATATATATATGATTGGATTTGGGGTCCTAATTTTATTTGAAGAATGGTTATTGATACAGCATGAGCTATTTATGAGAGTGTGAGAATAAAGACATGCAAAAGTTATTAATATGAGGAAATGATTGATACTGAAGTAGTTTGTACACAGAAAGAAGACTGTGATCTTAACTAATGGATAGCTCAGATGTTTTTCAATTTTTTTAACATTTTTTTTTTCATTTTTATTTATTTATTTTTTTACAGTCAGTTTGGTACCATTATTAGGCTCATCTGTGACCTATCCCCTCCCCTTGGCCCCTCCTGGTTGAGGTATATGGGTCATGCATTGTGGAGTTAGCCCACAGTTATGGGTAAGATAAATGTCTGCATATCATGACCCAACATGTGGCTCTGACATTGTTTCTTCCCCCTCTTCCACAAAATTTCCGTGAGCCATGTTGGGTCTGCTTCAGTGATGAGGTGTTGGGGGCCTCTGAGGCTCTGGCACTCTGATTTGGTAGGAGTTGATTTTTCTCTGTGTTGATCTCCTTCCCCCTTGTGCTGGTATCCGGTTCATCAGGAAAACAGCCCCCTTGCTTGTTTCTCCAATTTTTCTTAGTTTCAGGCGGGGCCCTTTTGAGGTATGATGTGGTGGCTCTCTCCTTAGGATCTACATCTATCTGAAAAAGAGAAGCAGATTCTCCAACAGAGAGTAAGTTAGCATGAGGACAAATGAGATAACCCCCTTTTTTTTTATAGAGAATTTAATAGGTGTAGGCCCTCTTGCAGCCAACAATTAATGGTAGCTTGATATTGGACAGTGGGTTTAGGTTTGGATATGGTTCTGACTTGTTTCCGAGCTCCAGCTATGGGTCCCATACCAGTGAGGGGATCAGTTAGCCAAATTGAGAGCAGTTGGTTCCCCACCATGGCTGTGTGCCACCACTGCACTTGTGTGGGCATCACAACAAGTTATTTGCTGCTAAGTAGGTTAGACCATGCGTTGCTTCAACAGATATTGGTCATTTTCCCCCGGTCGCCCATGTAGCACCTTCTGGCACTAGACGTGCTGACTGTCTGGGGACTGACTCTCTTCCAACTTCCAGCCATGCCATTCTAATTTGCATGTCAGTCACATAAGGTGTCTTCAGCAGTAGGGTCTTATCACTAGCCTATGGTGGATCATCAAGTACTCTGACAGAAATCTGTCTGTCTTTTAGGAAACCTTGTAGGTCTCTCTGATCAAAAGCTCATTGTGGATGACAGCCCCATGCTGGTTCTGGGAGTTAAAGGTCAGTGCCCACTAAGAAAATGAGGAAAAAGATAACTAATATACAGGAGTTAGAGATAAGAGAGAGAGAGATAGGGAGAGGGGAAGTGAGGGAGGGAGGATGTAGAAGATTAAGGTTAGTCTTGATCTTACCCTCTCCAGTGTCTTGTGGTTCAGGTGTTCTCTGTAAGTGCCTGGTGAAGGATCAGCCATTTGGTCTGTGTTTTAGTAAGTAGAAACTTATGGTACCATTGCCATTTGGGTCAAGATTTGTGTTTCCTACCCCTTTGATGCCCTCCCCTCCCTCCCCTTCCATCCTAGTGACTAGTGTAGGAGGTGTTTGATAGGTATATAAGGTATCTTGGGTAGATTCAGTTTAGGTGCTGTAGATGAGTGAGACTATGTGGCGATTTTTTTTCTGTGATTGGGTAAGTTCACTGAGAATGATCTGTCCCAGGTTCAACCATTTTTCTTCAAATTTCATTGTGTCATTTTTTCTTACTGCTGTATAGAATTCCATTGTATAGATATACCACACCTTAGTTATCCATTCTTCTAGTGATGGACATCTGGGTTGATTCCAGCACTTAGCTATTACAAATTCAGCCGCTATAAACATGGTTGAGCAAATCTCTCTAGCCTGTGGTTTGAAGGTTTTAGGGTAGATGCCCAGTAAGGGAATAACTGGGTCTGTTGGTATCTCTATACTCAGCTTTTTCAGAAGTCTCCATATTGCTTTCCAAAGTGGTTGTACCATCCTACATTCCCACCAACAGTGGATGAGTATTCCTACTTCTCCACACCCTCGCCAGTATTTATTCTTATTTGATTTTTTGATGTTTGCTATCCTTATTGGGGTAAGGTGGAATCTCATAGTTGTTTTAATTTGCATTTCTCTGATGATGAGGGATGATGAACATTTTCTTATGTGTATGTTTGCCATTTCTATTTCTTCCTCTGTAAACTGCCTGTTCAGCTCTTTGCCCCATTTTGTGAGTGGGGTGTTTGACTTCTTACTGTTTAGATTTTTGAGTTCTTTGTAGATTCTAGAGATTAGGCCTCTATCAGTTGGATAACCCGCAAATATTTTCTCCCATTCTGTGGGTGATCTATTGGCTTTGCTTATTGTTTGGTTGTCTGTAAAGAAACTCTTCAGCTTCATGTGATCCCATTGGTTGAGTGACGGTTTAAGTTCATGAGCTACTGGGGTTTTGTTCAGGAAGTCTTTATCCATTCCTACATCATGGAAAGTACTTCCTAAATTTTCTTCCAGTAGTATACGAGTTTCTTGTCTTATATTGAGATCTTTGATCCATTTGGACTTGAGTGTAGTGCATGGTGAAATGTGTGGATCAAGTTTCAGCTTCCTGCATATAGTTATCCAGTTTGTCCAGCACCATTTGTTGAAGATGCTGTCTTTTTTCCAGCCTATATTGTTTGGGCCTTCATCAAATATCAAGTAGCTATAGTTGCTTGACCCAAGGTCCGGGTCCTCAAGTCTATTCCATTGATCTATATTCCTGTTTTTATGCCAGTACCATGCTGTTTTTATTACTATGGCTTTGTAATATAGCTTTAGATCAGGTATGGTGATGCCTCCAGAGGTATTTCTTTTTTTGAGGATATGTTTGGAAATTCGAGGCCTTCTGCCTTGCCATATGAAATTTGAGATCATTTTTTCTATCTCTGTGAAGAACACTGTAGGGATTTTAATTGGAATTGCATTAAATCTGTATATTGCCTTTGGTAGGATTGTCATCTTCACAATGTTAATTCTGCCTATCCAGGAACATGGGAGGTCTTTCCATTTTCTCAAGTCGGCCTCAATTTCTTTTTTGAGTGTTTTTATGTTGTCGTTGTATAGATCTTTCACTTCCTTGGTTAACGTTATTCCAAGGTATTTTATTTTTTTGTTGCTATTGAAAATGGGACTGTGTCCTTTATGTCTTTCTCTGTATCTTTGTAATTTGCATAAAGGAAGGCTACTGATTTTTGTGCATTGATTTTGTATCCTGCTACTTTGCTATAGGAGTTAATCACCTTCAGGAGTTTTGGGATGGAGTCTCTCGAGTCTCTTACATATATGATCATGTCATCTGCGAATAAAGCTACCTTAACTTCTTCCTTTCCAAATTGTATCCCTTTTATTTCCTTCTCCTGTCTTATTGCTTGAGCTAGGACTTCCAGTACTATATTGAAAAGCAGAGGTAAGAGTGGACAACCCTGTCTTGTTCCTGATCTTAATGGGAATTCCTCCAGTCTCTCCCCACTAAGTATTATTTGGGCCTTTGGAGCTTCATATATTGCCTTTATTAGGTTGAGATATGAACCAACCATGCCAATTCTCTCCAATGTTTTGAACATGAAGTGATGTTGAATCTTGTCAAAGGCCTTTTCTGCATCTATCGAAATGATCATGTGGTTTTTATGTTTAACCTTGTTTATGTGGTGTATTACATTGACAGATTTCTGTATGTTGTACCACCCCTGTGTTCCAGGAATGAATCCCACTTGGTCAAGGTGGATAATGCTTTTGATGTGTTGTTGGATTCGGTTTGCAAGGATTTTGTTTAGGATCTTTGCATCTAAATTCATCAGGGAAACAGGCCGGTAGTTTTCTTTTCTTGTGGCATCTCTGCCTGGTTTTGGAGTTAGGGTGATGCTAGCTTCATAAAAGGAGTTGGGTAGCTTTCCCTGTTCACCAATTGTGTGGCACAGTTTGAGGAAGATTGGTTTGAGTTCTTCCATGAAGTTTTGATAGAATTCAGCTGAGAAGCCATCTGGTCCTGGACTTTTCTTTTTTGGGAGGTTTTTTATTACTTTTTCAATCTCTATGAGTGTGATGGGTTGATTGAGTTGATTAATCTGGTCTGTGTTTAGCTTTGGTAGATGGTATGCATCCAAGAATTTATCCATCTCCTCCACATTATCCAGTTTTGTGGAGTAGAGGTTTTTGAAATAAGTTCTGATGACTCTGCCAATTTCACTTATGTCTGTTGTGATCTCTCCTTTTTCATTTTGAATTTTGTTAATTTGAAGCTTCTCCTTTTTTTTGCTTGATCAGATTGGCCAGGGGTTTGTCAATGTTGTTTATTTTTCAAAGTACCAGCTCTTTGTTTTGTCAATTGTCTTAATTGTTTCCTTCGTTTCCAGTTCATTGATTTCTGCTCTGATTTTAATTATTTCTTTCCTTCTGGAGCTCTTCGGGTTGGATTTTTCTTGTTTTTCCAGTGCCTTTAGGTGGATGGTAAGGTCATTGATTTGGGACCTTTCTGTGTTTTTTATGAAGGCATTGAGTACTATGAATTTACCCCTGAGGACCGCCTTCATTGTGTCCCATAAGTTTTGGTATAATGTGTTCTCATCGTCATTCAATTCCAGAAATTTTGCAATTTCATTCTTTATTTCATCCACTATCCATTGATTGTTTAAAAGTGTGCTGTTCAGTTTACAGTTGACGTTGGGATTCTTGGTGGGTCTTCTTTTGATGATTTCTAGCAATATAGCATTGTGATCTGATATCATGCAGGGAATTATGTCAATCTTCCTAAATATGTGGAGGCAGTCTTTGTGACCCAGTATATGGTCTATTTTAGAGAATGTTCCATGGGCTGCTGAGAAGAATGTGTAATCTGTGGATTTGGGATGGAAGATTCTGTAGATGTCTGTTAGGTCTAAGTGTTCTATGGTTTGGTTGAACTCTCTTACTTCCCTGTTGAGTTTCTGTTTGGATGATCTGTCTATTACTGATAATGGTACATTGAAGTCCCCAGCTATGTTCGTGTTTGTGGTTATTTCTGTTTTATTGTCAAGTAAGTTTTGTTTTATGAACTGTGGTGCCCCTGTGTTTGGTGCATACAGATTTATGATTGTAATATCCTCTTGATGGATCGTTCCCTTGATAAGTAGGAAGTGGCCTTCCTTGTCTTTTTTGATTATTTTTGGTTTAAAGTCTATTTTATCCGATATTAATATAGCTACACCTGCTTGTTTCTTATTCCCATTTGCTTGGAATACTGTTTTCCACCCTTTCACCCTGAGAAGATGTCTGTCTTTAATGGTGAGGTGGGTTTCTTGAAGGCAACTGATTGAGGGGTCTAATTTTTTGATCCATCCTGTTAGCTTGTGTCTCTTGATGGGTGAATTAAGGCCATTAATACTTAGGGTAATGATTGTGAGATTTGATTTGATCCCTGCCATATTGTGATGGTAAATGGTGTTTTCATGGACATTGAAGTTTTTTGTGCCTACTCTGAGTTTGGTTGTTGTGATCTGCTTCTTGTAGGCAATTGTGTTTGATTATTTTTTTCTTCTCTGTGGAGAATTTCCTGAAATACTCTCTGTAGGTTTGGTTTTGTGTTCATATAATTGTAAAGCTGAGTTTTGTCATGGAATGTTTTTCTTTCACCATCTATTATGAGGGATACTTTTGCTGGGTAGAGTAGTTTGGGTTGGAAGCCATAGGTTCTGAGACTTTGCATTGTTTCATTCCAGTCCCTTCTAGCTTTCAGGGTTTCCATTGAGAAGTCTGAAGTAATTCTGATGGGGTTACCTTTGAAGGTGGTGTGCTGTTTTTCCCTAGCTGCTTTTAGGATTTTCTTTTTGGTGTCAGTGTTTAGAGTCTTAATGATAATATGTCTTGGAGAGTTTCTCCTTTGGTCCAATCTGTTTGGAGTTCTATTGGCTTCTTGTATCTTGATGGGCCTTTCTTTTAAGAGACTGGGGAAGTTTTCTTCAATTATGTTGTTAAATAAGTTCTCCATGCCTTTGGTCTGAATTTCTTCTCCTTCTGGTATTCCAATGATCCTGATATTAGGACGTTTAAGTGTATCCCACAATTCCCTTATGTTCTGTTCACAGGAGCTTTTGAACTTACTGAAATTTTTGAACTCTCTAACTGTGTCTTCCATCTTGTCTTCCAGATCAGAGTTTCTATCCTCCACTTGGCTGACTCTATTCTTGAGAGCTTCTAGCAAGTTTTGCACTTGTTCAATTAAGTTTGCATTTTCTATTACTTTTCTATGTATAATTTCCATCCCTCTGTCAAGGTCCCTTTTCACATCATTTTCTGATTTTCTTGATGATTCTTGGAGTTCATCCTTGCATTTCTTTATGTCTTCATTTAGCATGGCCAGCTGATTTTTAAGGTCTTCTTTTTTTTCACTCTCCCTCAAATCTCTTAACTCTCTTTCAAATCTTTCCAATTTCTTATGTAGTCCTTCCAATTTCTTATCTATTAGTTCTAGTTTAGTGATGGCAGCATCCACATGATTGTCGGCCCTTTGTTGCTTTCCTGCAAGTCCTACCAGTAGGTTGGTCAGGGTTGCATTTTTCATATGTTCAATTTGGTGTTCTGGTCCTATTGGTTCTTCTGTGTTTTGGTTAGATGTATTCATTGTGGGACTGGGTGATCTAACTGGATTTTCTTGCATTTGATTTTTCATGTTATTTCTTTTGTGCTGTGTTCTGCCCATGACAGTGTATGGGCAGGTAGGTGGGTGTTTCAGCCTGGGCTCAAGACCAATGGGAATCTTATGCAGCCTGGGGCAGTTGCCAAGAAGCCTGGGCTTTTGCTCTCACTTGCCAAAGCCGCCTATCTACTGCCTGGCAGGGGCGACGAAGTTGCTTGAGTTCTCAAGCAATAATGTGCCAAATATGCCTGTGTTCAAGCTAGGAGTTGCACTGAGGCACCAAGCACTGCAGCAGCTCGAACTCTGGCTGGGAACGCTGGGAACCGGAAGCAGTCTGCGCTCCCCCGCCACAGGACTATGGCGGCTTGCTGGCACAGCAGACAGGTAGGGGATGGCACCTGAGCTGGCGCAAGCGAGAGACACAGTCTGAGCTTGTGGGGCACCTGCTGTGGAACTGGGCACACTCTGTAAGTGGGCGAGTGGACAAGAATGCGGAGCAGTCTAAGCTTCCGCAAGCAGGGAACAATCGGCGTGCGGTGGCAGCCATGTGGGCTCCGGAGCAGCAGCGGCGGCACTGGAGGTGCTGTGAACACGGCGGTTATTTGGGGTGAGGGGTGCCTAGTGCCCGCTAGGGGATCGGTGATTCCCTGTTCCCCTGCCTCTGTGCCCTCCCAGATTTCTGTCCCCTAAAAGACACTATATACCCTTAATATCTTGCCTTTCTTTCCCCGGGATTTGTAGCGCAGCTAGGCAGTCACCATCTTGGCCGGAAGTCACCTTTTTAAAACATTTTTAATGAGAACTTCCATAAATTTATATCATACATCATGATCATAATCCCCTCCCTCCACTCACCTTTTTAAATCACCCTCCACTGAATTCCATGTTCTTTCCATCTAGTCTTTCTTCTATTTTGATGTTATCACATTTCCTCCTATTAATGGAGGTCTTACGTAGGTAGTATAAGCTACTGTAAGGACATCAATATCAAGGTCACTTTATGACTTGAAGACTCTATTATAAGCACTTTTCATCTTCCTTTGTTTCTTACATTCTTTCTACCACCTCTTCTGCAATGGTCATATTTATTGCTGAACTGTTACTGTCACTTTTCAGCACTGTGGTGAGACCTGTGTCACCCTTGTGTCACCATCATCTTCTCTAACCAAAAGTGAAAGTAGCATTAATATATGGGCACAGGCAGTTTGCTGGAAATAATATGTCCATTTTCCATTCAACAGCTGTATTCTCCCTTCTTTGGTGTATGACCTCACTAGTTATAGGCTTTTGATTAGGTTTCCAGTACTAGGCCAGCCTTCCCTCCTGTGAAGCAAGCCTCAAATTAAAGCAGAAAGCAGGTGTTTTTTCCAATAAATGACATGCCACCATTGCACTAGTTTGTATACTTGGCCTAGCAGGCCAGCTGTAAGGCTTGCAACTGATGGTTTAGACCATTGATGAATTTTCTCCTCATGCAGGCTGTATGGACTTTCCAGCTTCCTGATAGTTAGTCAACAGGAAGGAGGCTTCCAGCTCAGTTCCAACTTGTTTTCTCAGTGACCTGCTGTTGCAGTCAGGTTCTCATTGCTGGTAGAAATCACCCAACTAAGAGCAGCATGTGGGAAAAAGACGTTTATTTTAGCTTACAGTCTTGAGAAGAAGCTCCACGATGTCAGGGGAAAACTGTGGCATCATCCCTGGCCAACATAAGGTGTACAATAGCAACAGGAGAATGTGCCAAACACTGGCATGGGGAAACTGGCTCTAATGCTCATAAGCCAGCCCCCAACAATATACTTACCCTAGGAGACGTTAATTCCAAAATCTCCATCATCTGGGAACCTAACATTCAGAACACCTAATTTTATGGGGGACACCTGAATCAAACCACCACACCTGCCATGCAAGTATGTGAAATCTTCAACAATATGGTCTTACCATCCAGTTCTGATGGGCAACTAAGAGCTTTGGCAATAGACTGTAATGTTTGGTGGACATCAGGGACTTCCTTGGCCATCAACTCACAGGAAAGTATCCCGCCCCTAGCACCAAAATTTTTATAGCAATTTATAGCTTTGTGCATAGCATCATTCACCTCTACAGTATCCTTCTTGAGATTTTTTTAAATACTTACTCACTTTAAAAATTCATACAATTTATACAATGTAATACCATCTTGGTATTACATTGTATAACTTATGAATAAACCAATGCAGTAAAAATGGTATAAATGTTTTGGGACATGACTCAATATTTCAACTTTGTTAATAGAGTGCCATCATTTGAACAGATAACAATGTTGATCCTGACCTTTTTATCACAAGTGCACTTTGTAAATAATGAACTTAGAGTCATCAAATAAAGGCTTATGTTCTCAGACTGAAGTTTTGTGTAGTCTTATTACTTGTCATGATGATCCACTTACTTCATTTTTCCCAAAATGAAAGAAAAGTGTATCTCAAAATAATAATGAGAGGAATTAATAAAAACTTCTCAGTTAGTAATCTATATTAATTATTAATCCAATAAATGATTCTCACAAACATATATAATCATGTTTGTTAATATTTTAATTTAATGAGTCTAGTAGTTTATATAAACATTCTGTTATATTAAAAAGTCTTCATCAGATATTGTATAAAACAATCTTTTTTATTTTATTTTATTTATTTATTTTATTTGAGATAGAGAGGCAGGAAGAGAGAGGGAGAGAGAGAGAGAGAGAATGGGTACTCCAGGATCTCCAGCCATAGCAAACAAACTCTAGACACATGTGCCACCTTGTGCATCTGGCTTATGTGGGTCCTGGGGAATTGAATGGAGGTCCTTTGGCTCTGCAGGCAAATGCCTTAAGCGCTAAGCCATTTCTCCAGCCCTAAAACAATCTTTAATTCATGAATTATATGTAAGTTTTATGGAAATATCAGTGATAAGTATAATATTTTGTTTTTTTTTTTTTGGTTCAAATAGTAATGCTTTTCTATTTCAAATGCTCAGGTTTCAGACACAGGTGGATACATGATATCCACACGTTTCACGGCTCATCAAGAATCAATAACCCAGTCATCTAAGAGATCTTTCTGAATTAACATTTTTTCTCTGCAAAGTCTTCCGAATGGGAGTGAAACTCTGTTTTTGTTGTGGAGGTGATTTACTGCTATGTGGTTATGGAATTGGAAATTAGTGACAGTAATTCTCTTACAGAAATCAAATGATATGAATGTTTAGCCTCATGTTCTGGACGTTTGCAGGCATAATTTTACATGACCCTTACCCAAAAAAGTATATATAGAGTGTAATGGGGAAATCAATTATATTTGTAAGACAATATAAAAATTATACATATATACATGTGTTGTACTGACAAGACTAAATTTAAATACTAAATGATTCAGGCATGTTCCTTCAAGTTTGAGTGTTGGAAGCTTAATCTTCAAGGGGAAGATATTTGGAGATGGGACCTGTTGAAGTTAATTATGATTAGATAAAATCATGGACATAGGATCACATGAATGCCATAGTTGTTTCATAAGAAGGGAAAGGGAAGCACTTGTTTGGTCTATGTGACACCTACTATTTCATAAGTGGATGCTGGCAACATTCTCTTGATTATCCCAGGCTCCAGAACCACCTTCCAAATGAACTGTTGTTTTTATAAATTACCAACTATCTGGTAGTTTTTATAGCAAGAGAGAAAATGGACAAAGCCCAGGATAATGATAACTTTCCAAGGTATCCTTATGGACAGGATGTAGCTATGGGTCAACTTTCTGGTCAAAGAGATAACAGGTTGTGCTACTTCTGACCAAGATGCTTAAGAGAAAAGAGTCATTTTCTTCCTCTGTTGCTGTGTTAGACTATGGACAAGATGCTAAGTTGGATAGCCATTTGGAACCTGAGGTAGACTGAAAGACAAAGTTAGCAAAGCAGCAGCTGGCAGCAGCTTGGGGTGCAATTGTCTGCACGTGGACTGGCTTTCAGGAGTGACATAACCACCTCTTGCCTGAGTCACTATTAAATTTTCCTTTCTCAAAGCAGCCATACCTCACCCTAAATAATATATGATATGAATAAATTTTAAGGAATTCTCCAAACTGTGATGTAGAAAAGGCAAATGGTGTTCAGGGTCTAAATTTACCAAAGTAATTGTCTGGCTTGAATACATCTTACATCTTACAGCAAGTGTTTTTATCCATTGAGACATTTTCCCAGATTATGGCATTTTTAAAATAGTGTAATAGTGTCATCCCTGTGACTGGGAAGATAATTTATAAGTTGTGTTACCAAACAAAATGATGAGTAAATGTACTATTATAACTTGTCAATGCAATATGGTAGCTACTCACTGTGTGTATTGCTTTATATTAAACTATTTAAAATTTACTAAAAATAAAGTAAAATCTAGGAAAAATTACTTCACTTCAAATGCTGGACTTGTGTGACAGTGCATACTGAACTGCTGAACTGGGCTAAGACTTCTACTACTATGCTGAAAAGCGGCACTGAGAGTGAGCACCCCTGTCTTGTCCCTGATCTCAATAGTAAGTCCTTGAGTCTTTTCCCATTAGGTATTATTTGGGCTTTATGTGGTCTCTATGTAGCTTTTATTGTGTTGAGATATAAACCATCCATGCCCATTCTATTCAGAGTTTTGATCATGAAGTACTGTTGTATTTTGTTAAAGGTCTTCTCTGTATCTATTGAGATCATCATGTGGTTCTTGTGATTAGGTTTATTTATATGGTATATTATAATATCTGATTTCCACATGTTGAACCCTCTCTGCATCCCTGGAATGAATGCTGCTTGATCAAGGTGGATAATGCTTTGTATGTGTTCTACCACTATGGAAATCAATATGGAGATTCTGGAAAAAGATGAATATAGAACTAACAACACACCCAGTTATTCCCTTACTGGGCATTTACCCAAAATGTTTTATGATTCACTACAGAGATATTGTCTCAACCATCTTTATAGCTGCTCAATTCATAATAGCTAAGAACTACAATCAACCCAGGTGCCCATCACTGGATGAAAGGATAACAAAGTTGTGGTGCATATATACAATGGAATTCTACTCAGCAGAAATGAAAAAAAAAACCTATAATGAAGTTTGTAGGAAAATGGAGCAACTTAGAACAGATCATACTCAGTGAGCTCACACAAACTGAGAAAGATAAATGCTGCATGTTCTCACTCGTCTTTGTTTCCTAGGCTGTATCAGCTTGATTTTCTGGCAACTGGATAGGTCCAGACAATTGGTATGAAAAGGTTTGGAGAGGAGGGGAATGTGAGGTTGGGGAAAATAAACACAAAACTAAACACAAAATGAACTGGTACCATAGAAACCTTTTTCTTTGAAGGTAGATGAAAAGTTATAACTCTCAACAGGAGTATAGGGGGACACCTGCAAAGAAGGGCCCTGGAGAATGTAGGATGAAGCCTAACCTTAAAATTTTTGGCTCTAACCTGTAACTCACAGTTCCAGAAATAGGTGCTACCCACATTGAGCTGTTGATCCGAGAGACCTAAGAGCTCCCTAAAACAAGTCAGGCTTCTGTCAAAGCACTTGATTAGCCACCTGAGGTAAAAGGTAAGATCCTATTGCTAATGGCACCATATGCTGCCAGCACAGAACACAGAGAGACCTGGCTGGAATCCAGAACAGAGCCAGTCCCCATTTAGCCCATCTAATAATGGAAAGCACTATATTAGCTAGTGGGGGAAAATGGCCAACAACGGTGTGAGCAAGCAGGTGTCTAAGCTACTCGCAAGCAATCAGCCTGATAAGAATTACACACTAGTGCAATGGTGGCACACAACCTTAGTTGGTAACCAATGGTTTTGTGATTGGCTAAGCAATCTACTCAGTGGAAAGGAACCCACATCTGGAACTGGGAAAAAGGTCTGAATCCTATGGAGACAAAGGTTATGCTAAAGAGGGCCTACATTAATAAAACTCTCCCTAAATTAATAATGCCTATCTAACTTAACCTATGCTGACTTTACTCTGTTTGAGAATGTTTTTCTTTTTCAGAAGATAGCAAGACCTAACGATAAAGCACCTCTCACATCTCAGTCAAGTTCCAGGTGTAACTACAGAGGAAGTGAGGAGACAAACAAGGATGCTGCTTCCATAATGAGCCTGACAAGCAGTGTCAGGGTGCAGGCAAGAGACAGTAAGGATAATCAACACATACCAAAGCAGAAATCCAGAGGCTCCTAAGAGCTCATCACTGAAGTAGGCTTAAACATGCCCACCAATGTTCTGGGAATTTTGCAGAAGAGACGGCAGAGAGAATGTAAAAGTCACAGGTTGGGGTGTCATTCCCAGTGGCAATGCTTTCCCCCAATAACTGACTGTTGCTCCCACAATGCATAACCCATAACCGCATGGGGAATACCAGCAACTTCACTGAGGTGGGTCCCCTGTGGAATGGGGACAAGTAGGAGGGAAAAAAATGGTATCAACACATGATGTATCCATACAAAATATGTTCTTAATGTAACTTTAAAAAATTTGAAAATAAAACAGTGATGGCTGGAGTCCATATCCCCAGAACCCATATAAATGGCTGACACGGTAGTGAGCATCTATAATCCCAGCCATCCTATATTCAGATAGGTGACAGAGACAGAAAAATCCCAGAAGCTTTGTGGGGTAGTGGTCAACAAGAGACTGGACTTCAAACAGGGTGAAAGGGGAAGACCAAAACTGTGTCATGATATGCACTCTGTAGCATATGTTTACTTGTACTCCTCACTCACTTAAATGCCACACCACATTTCCATACACACACACACATGAGGGAGAGACAGACAGAGAGAGAAAGAGAGAGAGGTTGAGAGATTTTTTAAAAAGGCCAGAAAATAATTACTAAAATAAGCTTGGCAAATAGTTAAAATACTGAAAGCCTCCATTTCTACAGTTCATTTAAACACTTAAATTTTTAATTCAGATTGGCATGTGTGCATGTGTAAGCATGGGTTCACATGTATGCAAGTGAACACTGAATGGTTGGTTATTTTTTGTTTCTCATCTTCCGTCTGAATAGTAATATACTGAGATGACTCCAACACATTTAGGTTCCAGGAAGACACAGCGAGTCAAGGCCCACAGAGCTCACTGCTCCTGCCTGTGGCCTTCACCCAGAGTCTCTCTGTTTTTGTCCCAGTGTTTCTAGGCTGGCCAGTAGATTAGATTGAGGATCCTCTGTTATCAATTCAGATCATATTTAGAAAAGAGTCAGTCTAAAATACATATCCCTTAGCTCCTTTTACTTTTCATTTCCAAATGACCCCTACAGGCTTTTTGCAGAACCCAGGAATGAAGCAGAAGACTTTTAATGGGACAAAGTTTCACAAATGCCAAGTTTATGGTATTGCCTAAGTATCCTGAGGAAGTTAGAAAAAGTAGGGAGCACAAGGGCCTGGCCTAAGAGTGTTAATTTCTGTCCTTACTGAAGCATCCAAGAATAAAGGGCTGGAGAGATGGCTTAGCAGTTAAGGCACATGCCTGCGAAGCCCAGGGACCCAGGTTTGATTTTCCAGGTCCCACGTAAGCCAGATGCAAATAGTGATACATGTGTCTGAAGTTCATTTGCAGTGACTAGAAGCCCTGGTATGCCTATTCTCTCTCTCTCTCTCTCTCACTTTCTCTCTCTCTCTCTCTGACTATAATAAATAAATGAAAATAAAATCTTTAAAAAAGTGAATAAAAGAGGGTGGGTGCTGTAGTCTGGAGTGAGTAGGACTGACCCATTTCTGCTCCCCACCCACAGCCAGGTTCTGAGTTCCCTGCATAGTCAGTGTGTGGATGGGTGCAGCAGTCTGGAGTGAGTAGGCTGGACCCATTTCTGGTCCCCTCTCAGAGCCCAGGTCCCAGTTGCCTGCCTGGTTAGGGTGTGGGCTCCTCCCACCTCCCAAGTCTAGGTTGCTGCACTGCCGCATGTCCTGGAGGGCTCAGCACGAAGTAGGCCATATCCCTGTTCCCTTAATCCTCCTATTCCCCTGGGCCTGGTAGATTCCACTGTGCCTTACTTGGGGAAGCCTGGCCCCTATGTGAACTGTGGAATCAGGACTTTTGCTCTGGTATCTTGACTGGACACTAAGTACCAACATACCTGTTCACCTGAGTCAGAGAGTGAATGGGGCAAAGGACACAAACTTTCTTCCTCCTCAATAAAATAAAGAGTCTTCCTAAAATGGGTAGACAATAATACAAAAAAAGCCAATGAAAGTCAGAAAACTCAGAGATCTCCACCAAGGATGCCTAGTCCTAGTATGGAAGCCTCCAATGAAATCATTGAGGAATCAACAGAAATTCATTGCCAAAATGAAAACACAACAACCAATGAGACACTGATTTAAAAAAAAAAAAATCACTGAACTTAAAGCAAAATGTCAAAGAACCAACAATCATATCAATGAAATTAAACAGAATCATCTCCTAGAGCATTCAGCTTTTGACAGTAGGCTTAACTTGATGGAAGAAAATGTTATAGCACTCCAAAGAGATATGAATAAATTGAAGGTAAATCAAGAAATGGAAGACCTCAACAACAGGTTAATTAAGCTTAATGAAGAATTGATCAAATGCCAGAATGAACGACAAGAAGCATCAAGAAAATCAGAATCTGAACTGAGATCATATGTCAAAAAAGAGATGGACATTATACAAAACAACACAACAGAAAAAAATCAAATAGAATTTATGAAAACATCTCTAGAACCACTAACCAACAGAGCTACTCATGTGGAAGATAGAACCTCTGACCTGGATGAAAGGACAGAAGACATTGATCAGAAGGTCAAGAACTTTACTAAGTTGAAAAAATCAAGTCAACAGAATACAAGGGAGCTGAGGGACATTCTAAAACAACCAAACATCCAGATCATGGGCATACCAGAAGGAGAGGAAATCCAGACCAGAGGCATAGAAAACATACTTAACAAAATTATTGAAGAAACTTTTCTGAATCTTGCAAAACAGAGGACCATCCCGATTCAAGAAGCCCACAGAACACCAAACAGACAGGACCAAAGAAGAAACTCTCCAAGACACATCATAGTCAAAACCCTTAACAATGAAAACAAAGAGAGAGTGTTAAAAGCAGCAAGAAAGAGGCAATTCACAACATACAAATGCAATCCCATTAGAATAACATCAGATTTCTCAATGGAAATCCTGAAAGCCAGAAGAGCCTGGAATACAACACTACAAAGTCTGAAAAACTATGGCTTCCAACCCAAGCTACTGTACCCAGCAAAAGTATCCCTCATAGTAGAGGGTGAAAGAAAAACTTTCCATGAGAAAAGTCAACTCTATAATTATTTGAACACAAAGACAACCCTACAGAGATACTTGAGGGAAAACTCCACACAGAATAGTCAAACAACAAATCTCAAAAGCCAACAAGAAGAAGATCACAATAACCAAAAGAGACCAGGATCAAAACAGGACATAACACAAGTCAGCACCAAACCCCATAAAACATCTCATCATGGCAGGGATTAATTCAAACCTTAAATATCAATGATCTTAACTGACCCATCAAAAGACACAGGTTACCAGTATGGTTCAAAAGACTGGACCCTTCTACCTGCTGTCCTCAAGAAATCCGTGCCACCACTAAAGATAGACACCTCCTCAGGGTGAAAGGTTGGAAAATGATATTCCAAGCAAATGGAAATAAAAAAAGCAGGTATTGCTATACTAATATCAGATAAAATAGACTTCAAACAAAAAGCAATAAAAAAGGACAAGCAAGGCCATTTCTTACTCATCAAGGGAATGATCCAACATGAACATATCACAATCATAAATATATATGCCCCAAACACAGGGGCACCATAGTTTATAAAACTAAACATACTCAACAATAAAACAGAAATAAACACCAACACCATGATAGTTGGAGACTTCAATACTCCACTATCATCAATAGACAGATCATCTAAGCAGAAAATCAACCAGGAAATAATAGAGCTCAACAACATCATAGTCAACTAGACCTAAAGGGCATCTATAGAACTTTCTACCCCAACTCTACAGAATACACATTCTTTTCAGCAGCCCATGGTACCTTCTCCAAAACCGGCCATATATTAGGCCATAAAGCATGCCTTCATAAAATAAGGAAAATTGAAGTAACTTCCTGCACCATGTCAGATCACAGTGCTTTAAAGCTAGAAATTAACAACAAGAGACACATCAAGAATGCCACCAACTCCTGGAGATTAAACAGCACACTTTTAAACAATGATGTATTATGTAAGAACTTAAAAAAATGTAAAATTCCTAGTATTGAGTGATTATGAAAATACAACCTACAAAAACTTATGGGACTCAATGAAGGCAGTCATAAGGGGAAAATTTATACTCCTAAATGCCATCATTACAAACACAGAGAGATCAGAAATCAATAACCTGACTTTCCACCTAAAGGCATTGGAAAAACAAGAAGTATCCAACCCAAAGAGCTCCAGAGAGAAAGAAATAATCAACATGAGAGCAGAAGTTAATGAATTGAAAATTAGGTAAACAATCTTAAAAAAGACAATGAAATGAACTCCAGATAATGATTCTGCTTCTTTCTAAACTTGTAGTGTTTGTATTATATAAATGCCCTACTGTTAATTCAATTCTTTCTTTATAAACATTTTTGACCAGGTGTTTTGATGACAGGATTCTACCTCAGCCTCCTGGCTGTGGGGATTTAAGTGTGTGACACTTTTTTATTTTTCTTTTTACATGTTTTCCTCAATCACTAGTCCCCACCTTGTTTGTATTTTTAGTTCATTTTTTTTTTTTTTATTATGAGCACTTTCCCTGGTCCCTTCCCCATTATGCTGGGGCCCTCCTCAGTGGGATTGCAGGTATTCTCCATAGGGTTCTGGGTTATTTGTTGCAAAAGCAGAAGTCAGATATTGGTGGGAGTGGCAGTGCCTTTGGGCATGACTTCCCAACCTGTGACTCTTACAATCTTTCCACCCCCTGTCCAGAAAATGCCCTGGCCTTGGTGGGTGTGTTGTAAGTCTACTCAGTGATGAGCTTTTAGGAGCCTCTGGATTGCTGCTTTGGTATGTGTTGAGTATCCTCAGTGTCTGTCTCCTTCACCCTGGCACTGATTGTCAGGCTCACCATGGAAGCATCACTGTTGCTCATCTCCCCAATTCCTCTGTGATATCACCTGGAACTTGGCCTAAGTGCAAGCGGTACTTCATCTCTTCAGGTCACACTACCTTCTGAAAAGGAAAAGAATATTTTCCAATAGAGAGTGAAGTCAGCACAGGTTAAATGGGATAAGTGTTATTAACTTAGAGAGAATTTGATGAATATAGCCAGTATTTTTAAAAATTATTTTATTTTATTTATTAGAGAGACAGTGGCAGCTTGACAGAGAATGCGTGTGCCAGGGCCTTCAGCTACCACAAACAAACTCCAGATGCATGTGCCACTTTGTGCATCTGGCTTACATGGATCCTTGAGAATCAAACCTGGGTCTTTTGGCTTTGCAGACAAGTGGTTTAACCTTTAAGCCAACTCTTCAGGCCATAGCCAATCTTTTATCAAAAGATCAGTGGGAGCTTGTCATTGGAGAGCATAATTTTTGTCTCCATAGGATTCAAACCAGGTTCCTAGTCCCAGATATGGGTTCCTTTCCACTGAGTGAATCTCTTAGCCATTAAGAAAGCCATTGCTTATGCACCAAGATTCTGTGTCATCATTGCACTAACACTTCTTGTCAAGCTGGTTACTTGTGAATAACTTAGACCCCTGCTGGCTCACACTATTGTGGGCCACTGTCCCCCAGGAGCTAATGAGGCTCTTTCTAGCACTAGATGGTCTAACTGTATGGGGACTGGCTGTCTTCTGGTTTCCAAAAGGTCTATTCATGTTCTGTGAGGGCAGCATATTCCACTTTGGCTTTTGAGACAGGATTTCTCAATAAACATTTTACTCACAGATTTTGATTGTTGACTAGAAATCCCTAGAGATCCTCCTGTCTCCACTGGAGCCCTGGACTTGGTTTTGATATGGGTCTAGGGCTACAAACTCAAGGCCTCAGGCATGCACTTCAAGTGCTTGCTTGTGCATGCTTCTTACCACCCTTTTTATTTTTCTTTTTACATGTTTTCTTCACAGACAAACATACAATAAGCAAAGCCAATAGATTACCCACAAAATGGGAGAAAATATTTGCTGAATATCCAACTGACAGAGGCCTAATCTCCAGAATCTACAAAGAACTCAAAAACCTAAAACCAAAAAGTCAAACAACCCACTCACACAATGGGACAAGAACTGGACAGGCAGTTCTCAGAGGAAGAAAAACAAATGGCAAACACACACTTAAGAAAATGTTCATCATCCCTAATCATCAGGGAAATGCAAATTGAAACAGCTATGAGATTCCACTTTACCCCAGTACAGAGTGCAAACATTAAAAAATCAAATGAAAATAAATGCTGGTGAGGGTGTGGAGAAATAGGAACCCTCTTCAACTGTTGGTGGGAATGTAAGATGGTACAACCACTTTGGAAAGCAACATGGAGACTTCTAAAAAAGCTGACTATAGAGTTACCAACAGACCAGTTATTCTTTTACTGGGCATGTACCTTAAAAGCTCCATGCCTCAGTCCAGAGAGATTTGCTCAACCATGTTTATATCTGTTCAATTCATAATAGCTAAGAGCTGGAATCAATCCAGATGTCCATCATTAGATGAATGAGTAACTAAGATGTGGTATATCTACATGATGGAATTATACACAGCAGGAAGGAAAAATGACACAATGAATTTGAAGAAAAGTGGACGAACCTGGAACAGATCATTCTCAGTGAACTCACCCAATCACAGAAAGATAATTGCCACATAGTATCACTCATCTAAAGCTTCTAACCTGAATCTACACAAGATGTCGACATACGTAGCAAGCATCTCAAGGACAAGACAATAGGGTTGGGGGGGGGAGGAAGGGGAGGGCCAGGGAGGGGACACAAATTTGGACCCAAATGGAAATGGTACCATAAAATTCTACATCCTAAAAGACAGACCAGATGGTTGAACCTTCACCAAGCCCTTAGAGGGAATACTTGAGTCACAAGGCCCTGGAGAGAGTATGATGAAGAATGACTTTAATCTTCTCCTGTTTCTGTTCTTCTCTCTGTGTGTGTCTCTCTCTCTTTATCTCTCTCTGTCTCTCTGTCTCTCTCATCTCTCTCGCTCTTCTATCTCTTTTATAATACTTATCTTTTTCTTCCCTCTCTTCTTGGGTGCTGACCTGTAACTCCCAGTACTAGCAGGTGGCTATCATCCAAAATGAGCTCTTGATCAGAGAGTCCTACAAGGTTTCCCAAAAGAAGACAGATTTTGGTCAGAGTACTGGATGACCCACCAAAGGTTATTGGTAAGACCCTGCTGCTGAAGACATCATATGCTGTTGGCACGTAACAAGGAGTGACATGGCTAGAAGCTGGAAGAGTCAATCCCCAGACAGTTACCATGTCTAGTGCCAGAAGGTGCTACATGAATGACTGGGGGAAAATGACCAACATCTGTCCAAGCAACTCATGGTCTAACCTACTTAGCAGCAAACAACTTGACATAATGCTCACATCAGTGCAATAGTGGCACACAACCAGGATGGGAAACCAACTTCTCTTGATTTGGCTAACTGATCTGTTCAGTACAATGGAACCCATAGCTGGAGCTGGGAAACAAGTCAGAATCATATCCAAAATTGAGCCTGCTTTCCATTATCAAGCTCCCACCAATTGTGGGCTACAGGAGGGCCTACACCTAAATTCTCTCTAAAAAATAATGGTTATCCCATTTATCTTGTGTTAACTTTACTCTCCATCTGAGAATCTGCTTCTCTTTTTCATATACACATAGATCCTAAGAAGAGAAACACTCCATAATACCTCAAAAGGGACCCAGCTGAAACTAAAAATACTTTGGGAAACAAGCCAGAGTGCTGTTTTCTTTGTGAACCTGGTACCAGCACAAGGGTGAAGGAGATAGACACAGAGAACAAGCAATTCCTACCAAGCCAGAGACACAGAGGCTCCCAAGACCTCATCATTGAAGCAGACTTAACATGAACCCAACATGGCTCAAGGAAATTTGCAGAAGACGGGGCAGAAAGAATGTTAGAGCCACACATTGGGTCATGATACACAGAGACATTTCCTCCTACCCCTAACTGATGGCTAACCCCAAAATGCACAAACCATATTCCCCAACAAGAAGGTCCCTGTGGTGGTGGGGAGGACAGGGAGGAGGCTAACAATGGTACCAACTTGACTGTATTCACTGAGCACAAAACTAATAAAAAAAGAAAGAAATATAAATAAAAAGAAAAGAAAAGACATAAAGGGGAGAGAAAAAGAGAGACAGAATACAGATGGATGAGAAAGGACAAGGAGGAGAACAGAAAAGAAGAAAGGAGAGCAGAGGGGAAGGGAAAGCAGGGAAAAGGAGGGAAGGCCACCACTTTTGACTATTCCTCTTTATTGTTTAAAACTAAACACTTTTTGGTCATTAATATAAATATAAGCCTACAAATAATATCATTCCTGAAGTTAATAGCATTTGTATAAGATAAATATATTCATTGACATTCTTTTTTTTTTGTTTGTTTGTTTTTCAAGGTAGGGTCTCACTCAAGCTCAAGCTGACCTGGAATTCACTATGGAGTCTCAGGGTGGCCTCGAACTCACCGCGATCCTCCTACCTCTGCCTCCCAAGTGCTGGGGTTAAAGGCATGCGCCACCATGCCCGGCTTAAGATTCTTTATTCAATATTATGTTGTGAGATTTTTCTGTTGTCTCATATATGGGTATTTGTGCATTATAGTACTCAATTATATCAATATACCACAGATTGTGTATCTTTTTTATTGTTAAGGAGAGTTGAATTACTTTTCATTTACAGCCTTAAAATGCTACATGAATGTGCTTGGAAATGGCATTTTTGTACACAACACTTGCACGTCTATTCAGTACATATGGGGAAGTTGGAGTGTGAGGTTGTTATGTATGCAGATGAATTTTCCTTCTACCATACATGTTTTCAAACTGCAGATTTAGCTCTTTATATGAAAACATATATGTTCCTGTTGCCCTCCTTCACTTTAACTAACCTCTAGACAGTAGTCTTAATTTTACCAGTTTTGATAAGTTCATTGTAATATTTCATTTTAGTTTTAACTAGATTTACCTAGTACAAATGAGTTTGAGCAGATTATTTGTTGTTTATTTGGGTATTGTCATTTTTAAACATTTTTACTTAGTTATTTGAAAGCAGAGAAATAAATAGAGACAGAGAAGATCAGCACCCCAGGGCTCCAGCTGCTGCAAACAGACTCCAGGTACATTTGCCAATTTGTTCATCTGGCTTTATGTAGGCACTGGGGAATCGAACTCGAGCCATTAGACTTTACAGGGAAGAGCCTTAACATCTGAGCAATCTTTCCAGCCTAGCATTCTGTTCTTGAACCACTTTTTTAAAATCTCTTGTTCAGGGGCTGGAGGGATGGCTTAGGGGTTAAGGTGCTTGCCTGTGAATTCTAAGTACCCTGGTCCCATTCCCCAGTTGACACTTATGCCAGATGTATATGTCTATAGTTCATTTACAGTGGCTAGAGGCCCTGGTGTTTCCATTATTTATTTACCCCCCCCCCTCTTCCTCCTTCTCTCTCAAATAAATAAATATAATGTAAAAAAAAAAACCCAAAAGATCTCTTGCTCATTTTTGTATGTTTTTCATTCATGTGCAACAGACTTTTGCATATGATCCATTTTGTTATTTATATGCATTATGGATTTACTGACCTAATTATTTTAATAGCATTCTGATACAAAGAAATTCTTAATTTAATGGCAAACTAATTTGCCAATTCTTTTCTTTTAAGTCTTTTATCTTGTATCCTACTTTAAAAGATCACTCCTAACTTAAATACCTAAAGAGAGTTGGTTATATTATTTTCTTATAATTTTATTTATTATATCCCACAATTATATTGAAATTTCACTGCAATGTTATTTTTGGTGCATGGTATAATGTATCATTTAAATTTGATTTTTCCCATATGGATATCCAATCAATCAGTCCAGGTGTCACTAAAAGCATTATTTTTCTCTGTAGCTATGCAACGTCACCTTGATAAAACTCAAGTTTCATTATATGCCCATGAGTGGCTTCTGCTCTTTTTCTTCATTTCATTTCACAGTCCTGGAGATTAAACCCAGAACCTCATAGATGGTAGGCAAGTGCTCTACTGAGCTACAACCTGGACTCTGTTGATGCTCTGTTAACATTTTTCACTTTTTATCTGTTTTCAATTATTTTTTGGTTTTCTTGCTCTCTTAGATATTAAAATAATTATTGAAAGCTTTTATTTATGCACATATTTATTTCAATGCATTTTTCACTTTTCTTAACTTCCTATTGGCTTCTACTTATAACCTCTTGTAGTTAATTTTTGCTATAGTTACTGAATCATAGCATTTTTAAAATTAGATTTACATGGCATATTTGTACATCCTTTTATTGTATAATGTACTAGATTTATATTATATCATTTACTGTAAAACTCATTTCAATGTAACTATTGTTCATAACCTAAAAACATTTCCTATTTAATTAGTAGTTAGCCTACTTACATTAAACAAATGAATAACATTTTAAATTTAATTCCCACGTTACTGAAGGTGGTTTGGTAAACCTACTTCTTATTATTTATAGGGCAGAGACAAAACCAAATCTCACAGTCATTACCTTAAGTACTTAAATATTAATGACTTTACTTCACACATCCATAGACATAAGCTAACAGGGTGGATAAGAAAATTAGACCACTCTACTGTCTTCAAGAAACCCACCTTACCACTAAAGACAGACACCTCCTCAGGGTGAAAGGGTCGAAAATGATACTCCACGCAAATGTTAAAGACAAATAAGCAGGCATAGCTATACTAACATTGCATAAAATATACTTCAAACCAAAAGTAATCAAAAAAGACAAAAAAAAAGCCACTTCTTACTCATCAAGGGAATAATACAACAAGAGGGTATCACAATCACCAATCTTTTTTCTTAATATAGGCACTTAAAGCTATAAATTTACCTCTTAGAAATGCCTTCATTATGTCCCAGAGATTTTGGTATGTTGTGTTCTCATTATCATTTGACTCTATGAATTTTTTGATATCCTTCTTGATTTCTTCATTAACCCATTCATCATTCAGTAGTGTATTGTTTAGTTTCCATGATTTTGTGTATGCTCTATAGCTTTTCTTGCTATTGATTTGTAGTTTGATTCCACTGTGGTCAGATAGAATGCAAGGAATTATTTCAATTTTCCTGAATTTGTTAAGATTTGCTTTGTGTCCTAATATATGGTCTATTTTAGAGAATGTTCCATGTGCTGCTGAAAAGAACGTACATTCTGCAGAATTTGGATGAAATGTCTTGTATATATCTGTTAGGTCCATTCCTTCTATGACCTCATTTAGTCCAGATGCCTCTGTTTATTTTTTCCTGGGATGGCATGTCAATTGGTGAGAGTGTAGTGTTGAAGTCACCCACTACCACTGTGTTTGGTGTTATCTGAGACATTAGTTCTAACAGCATTTGTTTGATGAATTTGGGGGCCCCCATGTCAGGTGGATATATGTTTAGGATTGTAATGTCCTCCTGTTGGAGTGTGCCCTTAATCAATATAAAGTGACCTTCATTATCTTTCTTAATGAATGTTGGACTGGAATTTACCTTGTCAGATATTAGGATAGCAACCCCTGCTTGTTTTCTACGTGCATTTGCTTGAAACACTGTTTTCCAACCTTTCACCCTAAGATAATGTCCATCCTTTGTAGAAAGGTGGGTTTCTTGGAGGCAACAAATTGAAGGATCCTGCTTTTTAACCCAGTCTACAAACCTATGTCTTTTGGTTGGGGCATTGAGGCCATTAATATTAAGAGATATTATTGAAAGGTGTGTATTTATATTTGCCATTTTTTTGTAGTTCTGGTTCTACCTTGGCTCTCTTGCATTAACTAGTATCTGAGTATTGTTTGTTTTATCCCAGTTCCTTATATGTGTGTTTTTCTTTTTCTTCAGCATGGGGGATTCTTTCAAGTATTTTCTGTAGAGCTGGTTTTGTCTTCAAGTACTCTTTTAGCCTGCTTTTGTCATGGAATGTCCTCATTTCTCTGTCTATTTGAATGGATAGTTTTACAGGATAACGTAACCTTGGTTGACAGTTGTTATCTTTCAGAACTTGGAATACATCACTCCAAGCCCTTCTGGCTTTTAAACTTTGTGTTGAGTAATCTGCTGTAATCCTGATGGACTTGCCTTTGTAGGTAACTTGATTTTTCTCTCTGACTGCTTTCAATATTTTTTCTTTGGTTTGTGTGTTTGGTAGTTTGATTATAATATGGCGAGGAGAGGTTCTTTCCAGGTTTTGTCTGGTTGTTTTTCTTTCCTTTTTAAAAAATTTTTTAAAATTATTTATTTATTTATTTGAGAGTGACAGAGAGACAGAGAGAAAGAGGCAGATAGAGATAGATACAGAATGGGCGTGCCAGGACCTCCAGCCACTGCAAACGAACTCCAGACACGTGTGCCCCCTTGTGCATCTGGCTAACGTGGTTCCTGGGGAGTAGAGCCTCGAACCAGGGTCCTTAGGCTTCACAGGCAAGTGCTTACCTGCTACGCCATCTCTCCAGCCCCTGGTTGTTTGTTTAAAGGCTTCCTGTATCTGCATAGGACCCTCTTTCCCAATTTGGGGGAAGTTTTCTTCTATGATTTTGTTGAAGATGCCCACTATGCCTTTGGAGTGAAGTTCTTCTCCTTCTACTATACCCGGAATTCTTAGGTTTGATCTTTTCATAGTGTCCCAAATATCTTGAAATTCCCTCTCATACTTTCCTATTCACTTGTCTTTCTCTTTGTTGGACTGTATTAGATCTCCAACATAGTCTTCAAGCTTAGATATTCTGTCCTCTCCTTCATCCATTCTACTGGTGAGATTTTCTACAGAGTTTTTTATTGCATTAACTGCATTCTTCATTGCTAGTAATTCTTTATTATTTTTATTTATGTCTTGTATTGACCTCTTTATTTCATTAAATTGGTGTCATGTGTCTTCTTTGATTCCTTTGAATTCCTCTTTGAATCCTGTGATTTGTTCTTTGAATTCTTTAAACATATTTACAGTCATTCTTTTGAAATCTTTCTCAGGCATTTCCTTGAATTCATTCTCACTGGAGGTCATTTCTGATGCATTAATACTTTTTGGTGGATTTATATTGTCTTGATTTTTGGTGTTTCTTGTCTTATAATGTATATATTTTTGCATCTTGAATTAAGTTAATGCTTGGATTTTCTAGTTTGCTGGGTATTATTAGATGTATCAATTGATCTGATGTTATATATCTTCAGGGTTGGAGCTTAAGGTGTTAGGTGTGGCTCTTAAGACTCTCAGAATATCTACAAAATTGACCCTTGGGGTTCGGTTTGCCTGCTATGGTAGTATTCAAGTAGGCTGAGTGCAACAAAATACAGATAGATTCTAAAATGTAATTAAACAATGTACACACTCAATGAAAAACAGCACAGAGTATTTATGCAAGAGTAGGTATTATGACAACCAGATCCTCTATCAACAAAGAGGTTAAGATTTCTGGTTTGTTGAGGTCTCCAAGTCAGCTTGTGACCAAGTGAGACCCTTCCCTAATGTATAACAGAAGAGGAAACAAAGCCACTATAAATCAAGAAGCAACAAATAACAAGCCCAAAATATAGCTTATTTAAGAATGGCAAATCTGACCATCCATCAGATTTAACATATAATTTATCCTGATATGGAAGGTGCAATTAGCACTTTCAGTTCAGGGCTATATACCAGGTTTATTAGGCGGGTACTGACCTGGTGTAATCCCAGTTACCTTTTGGGATGATTTTGGTCTCAGTTAAGCTGTGCTCCTGCTTGGATCCCTCTTTGTTGCCCTGTGGGTTCAAGTAGGCTAGCTGGGTCCCTGGACTGCTGTTCTGTTTTTTGGAGCTGGGCACTGGCTTTTCCTGTGGCTCAAGCTGAGCCTGGCAGCTGTGGCCCCACAGACCTGGCACCGCTGCTGCTGTAGCCGCTACTGCCATTGCTGCAGCCATGGCTGCCACTGCCACTGCCACTGCAGGAGCTGCTTTGGCCTGCCTATGTGGGCTCTGGATGCTCTGGATCTCTCTTACTTCTCTGCTGCTGTTTTAATTCCTTATACACCTCACTTTTTAGTAAATGTGTGTATTTTTCTGGGCTTTTTTTTTGGGGGGGGGCTTATTCTCCCCTAGGCTGCTTTGGTATGGTACCTATGCTGCCATCTTAACCAGAAGTTGAACAATCACCAATCTTTATGCACCAAACAATTCATAAAACAACCTACTTGACAACAAAACAGAAATAAACACCAAAACCATCATAGTTGGGGGCTTCAATAATCCACTATCAGCAATAGATAGAATATCTAAACAGAAAATTAACAGGGAAGTGAGAGAGCTTAACAAAACCATAGATCAATTAGACCTAATGGACATCTACATAAATTCTACCCCAAATCCACAGACTACACGTTGTTCTCAGCAGCCCATGAAGCCTTCTCTAAAATAGATCATATACTGGGTCATAAAGCCTGTCTCCATATATTTAGGAGGATCAACACAAGTTTCCTTCATGATATCAGATCTCAGGGCTCTATTGCTAGAAATTAAAATCAAAAGATGCTCCAGGAATATAATAAGCTCCTGGAAACTAAAGTTTTAAACAATAAAAGGGTAGTGGATGAAATTGTGAAATTTCTAGAAATGAACGACAATGAGAGCACATCATACCTAAACTTATGGGGCACAATGAAGGCAGTCCACAGGGGAAAATTCATAACACTAAATGTCTTCATAACAAAGAGAGAGATCCCAAATCAATAGGCTAACCATCCACGTAAAAGCACTGAAAAAGCATCCAATCCAAAACCTCCAGATGGAAAGAAATAATTAAGATCAGAGCAGAAATTAATGATTGGAAACTAAGAAAACAATTAAGAAAATTGATGTACCAAGAGCCTGTTCTTCAGAAAAAACAAACAAGATCAATAAAACCATGGCCAATTTGATCAAGGAAAAAAGGAGATGCTTCAAATTAGCAAAATTAGAAATGAAAAAGGAGAGAGATCACAACAGACATAAGTAAAATTGGCAGAATCATCAGGACTTATTTCAAAAAAACTGTACTCCACAAAACTGGGTAATATGGAGGAAATGAATGAATTTCTGGACACATACCACATACTAAAGCTAAACGCAGAGCAGATTAATCACCTAAGCAAACCTATCACACCCATCGAGATTGAAATGATAATCAAAAACCCCAAAAATAAGACTCCAGGACCAGATGGTTTCTCTACTGAATTCTTTTTTTTTTTTCTGTCTTTTACTAAGTAGAATTTTATGGTACTATTGCTGTTTAGGTCTAAATTTGTGTTTCCCACCCCTTTGATGCCCTCCCCACCCTCCCCTTCCATCCTACTGTCAAGACCATGAGATGCTTGCTGGATATGTAAGGTATCTTGGGTACATTCGGATTAGGTGCTGCAGATGAGTGAAGACTATGTGGTGAATTTTTCTCTGTGATTCAGTGAGTTCACTGAGAATGATCTGTTCCAGGTTCAACCATTTTTCTTCAAATTTCATTGTGTCATTTTTTCTTACTGCTGTATAGAATTCCATTGTGTAGATATACCACTTCTTAGGTATCCATTCTTCTAGTGATGGATATCTGGGTTGATTACAGCTCTTAGCTATTATGAATTGAGCTGCTATAGACATGGTTGAGCCAATCTCTCTGGACTGTGGTTTAAAGGTTTTAGGGTAGATGCCCTGTAAGGGAATAACTGGGTCTGTTAGTAATTCTATAGTCAGCTCTTTCAGGAGTCTCCATATTGCTTTCCATAGTGGTTGTAGCATCTTACATTCCCACCAACAGTGGATGAGTGTTCCTAATTGTCCACATCCTCGCCAGCATTTATTTTCATTTGATTTTTTGATGCTTTCTATCCTTACTGGTGTAAGGTAGAATCTCATAGTTGTTTTAATTTGCATTTCCCTGATGATTAGGCATGATGAACATTTTCTTAAGTATGTGTTTGCCATTTGTATTTCTTCCTCTGTGAACTGCCTGTTCAGCTCTTTGCCCCATTTTGTAAGTGGGGTGTTTGACTTCTTACTGTTTAGGCTTTTTAGTTCTTTGTAGATTCTAGAGATTAGACCTCTGTTAGCTGGATATCCAGGAAATATTTTCTCCCATTCTGTGGGTGATCTATTGGCTTTGCTTATTGTATGCTTGTCTGTAAAGAAACATTACAGCTTCATGTGATCCCATTGGTTAATTGACTGTTTAAGATCAGTGAGCTACTGGGGTATTGTTCAGGAAGTCTTTTTCCATTCCTGTATCATGGAAAGTACTTCCTAAATTTTCTTCCAGTAGTATTCGAGTTTCTGGTCTTATATTGAGGTCTTTGATCCATTTGAACTTAAGTGTAGTGCATGGTGAAATGTGTGGATCAAGTTTCAGTTTCCTGCATATGGTTATCAAGTTGGTCCAGCACCATTTGTTGAAGATGCTGTCTTTTTTCCAGCCTATATTGTTCGGGGCTTTATCGAATATCAAGTAGCTATAGTTGCTTGACCCAAAGTCCGGGTCCTCAAGTCTTTTCCAATGGTCTATACTCCTGTTTTTATGCCAGTACCATGCTGTTTTTATTACTATGGGTTTGTAATATAGCTTTAGATCAGGTATGGTGATGCCTCCAGAGGTATTTCTTTTGCTGAGGATATGTTTGGAAATGCGAGGCCTTCTGCCTTTCCATATGAAATTTGAGATCATTTTTTCTATCTCTGTGAAGAACACTGTAGGGATTTTAATTGGAATGGCATTAAATCTGTATATTGCCTTTGGTAGGACTGTCATCGTCACAATGTTAATTCTGTCTATCCAGGAACATGGGAGGTCTTTTCATTTTCTCAAGTCCTCCTCAATTTCTTTTTTGTGTGTCTTTATCTTTTCGTTGCATAGGTCTTTCACTTCCTTGGTTAAGGTCATTCCAAGGTATTTTATTTTATTTTTATTTTTTTTGTTGCTATTGAAAGTGGAACTATGTCCCTTATTTCTTTCTCTGTATCTTTGTCATTTGCATATAGGAAGGCTGCTGATTTTTGTGCATTGATTTTGTATCCTGGTACTTTGCTATAGGAGTAAATCACATTCAGGAGTTTTGTGATGGAGTTTGTCGGGTCTCTCACATATACAATCATGTCATCAGTGAATAAAGCTAACTTAACTCCTTCCTTTCCAAATTGTATCCCTTTTATTTCCTTCTTCTGTCTTCTTGCTTGAGCTAGGACTGCCAGCACTATATTGAAATGCTGAGGTGAGAGTGGACAAACCTGTCTTTTTCTTGTTCTTAATGGGAATTCCTCCAGTTTCTCTCCATTAAGTGTTATTTGGGCCTTCTGAGCTTTGTATATTGCCTTTATTAAGTTAAGATATGAACCAACCATGCCAATTCTCTCCAATGTTTTGATGATGAAGTGATGTTGTATCTTGTCAAAGGCCTTTTCTGCATCTATCGAAATGATCATGTGGTTTTTAAGTTTAACCTTGTTTAAGTGGTGTATTACATTGACAGATTTCCGTATGTTGAACCACCCCTGTGTTCCTGGCATGAATCCCACTTGGTCAAGGTGGATAATGCTTTTGATGTGTTCTGGAATTCGGTTTGTGAGGACTTTGTTCAGGATCTTTGGATCTAAATTCATCAAGGAAATAGGCCTATACTTTTCTTGTGGCATCTCTGCCTGGTTTTGGAATTAAGGTGATGCGAGCTTCATAAAAGGAGTTGGGTAGCTTTCCCTGTTCACCAATTGTGTAGCACAGTTTGAGGAAGATTGGTTTGCGTTCCTCCATGAAGGTTTGATAAAATTCAGCTCAGAAGCCATCTGGTCCTGGACGCTTTTTTTTGGGGGGGGGGAGTTTTTTTTATTACTTTCTCAATCTCCATTAGTGTGATGGGTTGATTGAGTTGATTAATCTGGTCTGTGTTTAGCTTCAGTAGATGGTATGCATCCAGGAATTTATCCATCTCCTCCACATTATCCAGTTTTGTGGAGTAGAGGTTTTTGAAATAAGTCCTGATGATTCTCCCAATTTCACTTATCTCTGTTGTGATCTCTCCTTTTTCATTTTGAATTTTGTTAATTTGAAGCTTCATCCTTTTTTGCTTGATCAGATTGGCCAGGGGTTTATCAATATTGTTTATTTTTTCACAGAACTAGCTCTTTGTTTTGTCAATTGTCTTAATTGTTTCCTTGGTTTCCAATTCATTGATTTTTGCTCTGATTTTAATTATTTCATTCCTTCTGGAGCTCCTTGGGTTGGATTTTTCTTGCTTTTCCAGTGCCTTTAGGTGGATGGTTAGGTTATTGCTCTGGGACCTTTCTTTCTTTTTAATGACGGCATTGAGTGCTATGACTTTTCCCCTGAGGACTACCTTCATTGTCTCCCATAAGTTTTGGTACGATGTGTTTTCATTGTCATTCAATTCCAGAAATTTTGCAATTTCATTTTTTATTTCTTCCACTATCCATTGATTGTTTAAAAGTGTGCTATTCAGTTTACAGTTGACGTTGGGATTCTTGGTGGGTCTTTTTTTGTTGATTTCTAGCAATATAGCATTGTGATCTGATATCATACAGGGAATTATGTCAATCTTCCTAAATATGTGGAGACAGTCTTTGTGACCCAGTACATGGTCTATTTTAGACAATGTTCCATGGGCTGCTGAGAAGAATGTGTAGTGTGTGGATTTGGGATGGGAAGTACTGTAGACGTCCATTAGGTCTAAGTGATCTATGGTTTTGTTGTACTCTCTTCCTTCCCTGTTGAGTTTCTGTTTGGATGATCTGTCTATTACTGATAATGGTGTATTGACGTCCCCAGCTATGATGGTGTTAGTGGTTATTTCTGTTTTATTGTCAAGTAGGTTTTGTTTCATTAACTGTGGTTCCTCAGTGTTTGGTGCATACAGATTTATGATTGTAATATCCTCTTGATGGATTGTTCCCTTGATAAGTTGGAAGTGGCCTTCTTTGTCTTTTTGATTATTTTTGGTTTGAAGTCTATTTTATGCGATATTAATATAGCTATGCTTGCTTGTTTCTCATTCTCATTTGCTTGGAGTATTGTTTTCAACCATTTCACCCTGAGGAGGTATCTGTCTTTAGTGGTGAGGTGGGTTTCTTGAAGGCAACAAATTGAGGGGTCTAATTTTTGATCCTTCCTGTTAGCTTGTGTGTCTTGATGAGTGAATTAAGGCCATTAATATTTAGGGTAATGACTGTGAGATTTGATTTGATCCCTGCCATATTGTGATTGTAAATATGGGTTGGTGTTTTCATGGACTTTGTGTTCATATAATTGTAAAGCTGAGTTTTGTCGCGGAATGTTTTTCTTTCACCACCTATTATGAGGGAAACTTGCTGGGTAGAGTAGTTTGGGTTGGAAGCCATAGGTTCTTAGACTTTGCAGTGTTTCATTCCAGGCCCTTATAGCCTTCAGGATTTCCATTGAGAAGTCTGAAGTAATTCTGATGGGGCTACCTTTGAAGGTGGTGTGCTGTTTTTCCCTAGCTGCTTTTAGGATTTTCTTTTTGGTGTCAATGTTTAGAGTCTTAATGATAATATGTCTTGGAGAGTTTCTCCTTTGGTCCAGTCTGTTTGGAGTTCTATTGGCTTCTTGTATCTTGATGGGCTTTTCTTTTAAGAGACTGGGGAAGTTTTCTTCAATTATGTTGTTAAATAAGTTATCCATGCCTTTGGTCTGAATTTCTTCTCCTTCTGGTATTCCAATGATCCTGATATTAGGACGTTTAAGTGTATCCCACAATTCCCTCATGTTCTGTTCACAGGAGCTTTTCAACTTATTGAAATTTTTGAACTCTCTAACTGTTTCTTCCATCTTGTCTTCCAGATCAGAGTTTCTATCCTCCACCTGGATGACTCTATTCTTGAAAGCTTCTAGCGAGTTTTGGACTTGTTCAATTAACTTTGCATTTTCTATTACTTTTCTATGTATAATTTCCATCCCTCTATCAAGCTCCCTTTTCACATCATTTTCTGATTTTCTTGATGATTCTTGGAATTTATCCTTGCATTTCTTTATGTCTTCATTTAGAATGGCAGGCTGATTTTTAAGGTCTTCTTTTTTTTCACTCTCCCTCAAATCTCTTAACTCTCTTTGAAATCCTTCCAATTTCTTATCTAATCCTTCCAATTCCTTATCTAATCCTTCCAATTTCTTATCTATCAGTTCTAGTTTAGTGATGGCAGCATCCACAGGATTATCGTCCCTTTGTTGCTTTCCTGCAAGTTCTACCAGTAGGTTGGTCAGGGTTGCATTGCTCATAGCTTCAATTTGGTGTTCTGGTCCTATTGGTTCTTCTATGTTTTGGTTAGATGTATTCATTGTGGGACTGGGTGATCTAACTGGATTTTCTTGCATTTGATTTTTCATGTTATTTCTTTTGTGCTGTGTTCTGCCCATGACAGTGTATGGGCAGGTAGCTGGGCATATCAGCCTGGGCTCAAGAACAATGGGAATCTTATGCAGCCTGGGGCAGTTGCCAAGCAGCCTGGGCTTTGTCTTTCACTTGCCAAAGCCGCCTATCTGCTGCCTGGCAGGGGTGCCAAACTTGCCTGAGTTCTCACGTGGTAATGTGCCAACAGTGCCTGCATTCAAGCTAGGAGTGGCACTGAGGCACCAAGCACTGAAGCAGTTCGAACTCTGGCTGGGAATGCTGGGAACCGGAAGCAGTCTGCGCTCCCCCGCCACAGGACAATGGTGGATGGCCGGTGCACCAGACAGGTAGGGGATGGCACCTGAGCTGGTGCAAGTGAGAGACACAGTCTGAGCTTGTGTGGCACCTGCTGTGGGGACTGGGCTCACTCAGTAAGTGGGCGAGTGGAAGAGAGTGCGGAGCAGTCTACGCTACTGCGCGCAGGGAACAATTGGCACGCGGTGGCAGCCATGCAGGCTCCCGCGCAGCAGCAGCGGCAGGGGCGGTGCTGTGAACACTGCGGTTATTGGGGTGAGGGGTGGGCTATCTGCCCGCGAGGAGATCCGCGATTCCCTGTTCCCTCGCATCTGTCCCCCCCCAGATTTCTCTCCCCTAAAAGCCACTATATACCCTTAATATCTTGCCTTTCCTTCCCCGGGATTTGCAGCGCAGCTAGGCTGTTGCCATCTTGGCCGGAAGTCCTCATCATGGACTTTGAAGTTTTTTGCGCCTACTCTGAGTTTGGTTGTTGTGATCTGCTTCTTGTAGGCAATTCAGTTTAATTATCTGTTTCTTCTCTTGGAGAATTTCCTGAAATTCTCTCTGTAGGTTTGGTTTTGTGTTCATATAGTTATAAAGCTGAGTTTTGTCATGGAATGTTTTTCTTTCACCGTCTATTATGAGGGATACTTTTGCTGGGTAGAGTAGTTTGGGTTGGAAGCCATAGGTTCTTAGACTTTGCAGTGTTTCATTCCAAGCCCTTCTAGCTTTCAGGGTTTCTATTGAGAAGTCTGAAGTAATTCTGATGGGGTTACCTTTGAAGGTGGTGTGCTGTTTTTCCCTAGCTGCTTTTAGGATTTTCTCTTTGGTGTCAATGTTTAGAGTTTTAATCACAATATATCTTGGAGAGTTTCTCCTTTGGTCCAGTCTGTTTGGAGTTCTATTGGCTTCTTGTATCTTGACGGGCCTTTCTTTTAAGAGATTGGGGAAGTTTTCTTCAATTATTTTGTTAAATAAGTTCTCCATGCCTTTGGTCTGAATTTCTTCTCCTTCTGGTATTCCCTTGATTCTGATATTAGGAAGTGTAAGTGTATCCCACAATTCCCTCATGTTCTGTTCACAGGAACTTTTGAACTTACTGAAATGTTTGAACTCTTTAACTGTTTCTTCCATCTTGTCTTCCAGATCAGAGTTTCTATCCTGTACTTGGATGACTCTATTCTTGACAGCTTCTAGAGAGTTTTGGACTTGTTCAATTAGGTTTGCATTGTGTACTAGTTTTCTATGTAGAATTTCCTTCCCTCTGTCAAATTCCCTTTTCACATCATTTTCTGATTTTCTGGATGATTCTTGGAATTTATCCTTGCATTTCTTTATGTCTTCATTTAGCATGGCCAGCTGATTTTTAAGGTCTTTTTTTTTTCCCTCTCCCTCAAATCTCTTAACTCTCTTTGAAATCCTTCCAATTTCTTATCTATCAGTTCTAGTTTAGTGATGGCAGTATCAACACGATTATCGTCCCTTTGTTGCTTTCCTGCAAGTTCTACTAGTAAGTTGGTCACGGTTGCATTGCTCATAGCTTCAACTTGGTGTTCTGATCCTAATGGTTCTTCTATGTTTTGGTTAGAAGTATTCATTGTGGGACTGGGTGATCTAACTGGGTTTTCTTGCATTTGATTTTTCATGTTATTTCTTTTGCGCTTTGTTCTGCCCATGACAGTCTATGGTCACATAGGTGGGTGTATCAGCCTGCGCTCAAGCACAATGGTAATCTCAGACAGACTGGGGCAGTTGCCAAGCAGTCTAGGCTTTTGCTCTCACTTGCCAAAGCTGCCTGATCTACTGCCTGGCAGGGGCGCTGAAGTTGTCTGAATTCTCAAGCGGTAATGTGCCAAAGCTGCCTGCATTTGAGCTAGGGGTGACACTGAGGCACCAAGCACTGAAGCAGCCTGAACTCTGGCTGGGAACACTCGGACACAGAAGCAGTCTTTGCTCCCCCCCCCCCCACAGGACAATGGCGGCTGGCCGGCGTGGCAGACAGGTAGGGGATGGCACCTAAGCTGGCGCAAGTGAGAGACACAGTCTGAGCTTATGTGTCAGTTGCTGTGGGACTGGGCTCACTCAGTAAGTGAGCGAGTGGGCGAGTGGGTGGAGCAGTCTGAGCTTCTGCATGCAGGGATCAATCAGCGTGTGGTGGCAGCAGTGGCGGCACCAGCAGCAGTGGTGACTCTATGGACAGGGCAGTTATTTAGGGGGAGGGGTGGGCTACCCACCCACTAGGGGATCCACAATTTCCTGTTTCCCCCACCTCTGTGCTGTCCCACTGACAATCTGTTTCGAGATTTCTCTCCTCTAAAAGCCCCAATGAACCCTTAATATCTTGCCTTTCTTTCCCTGGGATTTGCAGCTCAGCTAGGCGTTCGCCATCTTGGCCAGAAGTCACTTCTCAACTGAATTCTATCAAACCTTCCTGGAAGAACTGAAACCAATTTTACTCAAACTGTGTCACACAATTGGAGAACAGGGAAAGTTCCCCACCTCCTTTTATGAAGCTACTATTACCCTAATACCAAAACCAGGCACAGATAAGACAACAAAAGAAAACTGTAGGCCTATTTCCCTGATGAACTTAGACACAAAGATCCTAAACAAAATCCTTACAAACTGAATTCAAAAACACATCAAAAGCATTATTCACCATGATCAAGTAGGTTTCATTCCAGTAATGCAAGTGGGATTCAACATATGGAAATCTGTCAAAGTAATATACCACATAAATAAGATTAAACACAAAAATCCACATGATCATTTCAATATATCCAGAAAAGGCTTTTGACAAAATACATCACTTTATGATCAAAACACTGGATAGAATAGGCATGGATGATTTATGTTTCAACATAAAAAGGCTATATGTAAAGATCCTAAAGCCCAAATAATACTTAATGGGGAGAGACTGAAGGAATTCCCATTGATATCAGGAACAAGATAGCAGTGTTCTTCTTCAACTCTTCCCTTCAACATAGCACTAGAAGTACTACCTCAAGCAATAAGATAGTAGAAAGAAATAAAAAGAATACAAATGGAAAGGAAGAAGTTAAGTTAGCCCTATTCACAGATAACATGATTATATACATAAGAGACCTGAGGACCTCCAGCTCAAAACTCATAAGGGTGATTAAATTCTTCAATAAAGTATCAGGATACAAAATCAATGCACAAAAATCAGTAGCCTTTCTATATGCAAAAGACAAAAACATGGAGAAAGAAATAAGTGACACTGTCCTACTTTCAATAGCAACCAAAAAACTAAAAAATACCTTAGAATAATATTAACCAAGAATGTGAAAGACCTATATAATGCAAACATAAAAACACTCAAGGAAGAAATTGAGGACGACTTAAAAAAATAGAAAGACCTCCCATGCTCCTGGATAGGCAGAATTAATATTGTGAAAATGGCAATCTTACCAAAGGCAATATAGAGATTTAATGCAATCCCCCAAAAAATCCCAACATTTTTCTTCACAGAGATAGAAAAATGATTTCAAAATTCATATGGAATGGCAGAAGGCCTTGGATATCCAAGCATATCCTCAGCAAAAGAAACACCTCTGGAGGCATCACCATACCTGTTCTCAAGCTATATTACAAAGCCATAGTAATAAAAGCAACATGGTACTTGCATAAAAACAGAATTATACAACAATGGAACAGAATAGAGGATCCAGACTTTGGATCAAGTAAGTACAGCTACTTCTTGATATTTGACAAAGGCCCTAACAAAGTAGGCTGCAAAAAAGACAGCATCTTCAACAAATGTTGCTGGAAAAACTGGATAGCTTTTTGAAGGAAAATGAAATTCTATCTACAAATTTCATTATACACAAAAATCAAGTCCAAATGGATCAAAGACCTTAAAATAGTACAGGAAATTCGGGTACTACTGGAAGAAAAAAAAGTAGAGAAATTTTCCATGATATAGGAATGGGAAAAGACTTCCTGAACAAAACTGCAGCAGCTCAGGAACTTAAACAATCACTCAACCATTGGTATCTCATAAAGCTGAAGCATTTCTTCACAGACAAACATAGAATAAGCAGAACCAATAGATTATCCATATAATGGGGAGAAAATTTTTGCTGACTATATAACTGACAGAGGCCTAATTTCCAGAATGTACAAAGAATTCAACAACCTGTACAATAAAAGGTCAAACAACCCACTCACAAAGTGAGGCAAAGAACTGCTCAGGGAGTTCTTAGAGGAAGAAATGCAAATGGCAAACACACACTTACAAAAATGTTCAGCATCCCAAATCATCAGGGAAATGCAAGTTTAAACAACCATAAGATTCCACCTTCGCCCAGTACAGAGAGCAAACATTAAAAAAACCAAATGAAAACAAATGTTGGTGAGGCTGTGGAGAAATAGGAACCCTCATTCACTGTTGGTGGGAATTTAAGATGGTTTGACCACTATGGAAAGCAATATGTAGACTCCTACAGAGGTTGACTATAGAGCTACCAACAGAACCAGTTGTTCTCTTACTAGGCTTTTACACTAAAATCTCCACACCTCAGTTCAGAGAGATTTGCCCAACTATGTTTATAGCTGCTTAATTCACAATAACTAAGAGCTGGAATCAACCCAGATGTTCATCATAAGAGGAATGGATAACCAAGATGTGGTATATCTATATGATGGAATTCTACACAGCAGTAAGGAGAAATGACACAATGAAACTTGAAGAAAAATGGTCAAACCTGGAACAGATCATTCCCAGCAAACTCACCCAATCACAGAAAGATAGTTTTCACATGGTCTCACTCACCTGTGGCTCCTAACCTGACTCTGCCCAAGATGATGACATACTTAATCAACATCTCAAGGACTGACAATAGGGAGTATGGGGCTGTTAGAGACCGAGACCGAAACTGTAGCTTGTGAAAATGACCATTACAGAACACTGTGACCTTTTGCTCACTGGCCATACATCTGGAACGATAAGGCTCAGTAACTGTTACATGATAACCATCTATGACGAGAGAAGCCGTGAACTGTTATGGGAACTTACACAATACCTGATCCCCCCGCCCTCTATCCCCTTTTTGCTTCCTCCTTCTGCTATGCTTAAAACCTGATGTTTGAAGCTCAATAAACAGACCTTGACAACTCTTTGCTTGGTCTCGTTCCTTCTTTCTCACCCATCTTTTCACAGGCCTGGTCCCCCTCACGCTCCCGGAATAACTGAGTCCTGCTGGACGGGACAAGTGGCGCCCAACGTGGGGCTCGAGGTATGGACCATTCGCCGGACGGACCATACATTTCAGCGTCCTGGGACATCATCGCCGATAGCGGCTTCGATTTGAGAATGTCCTCACTGCTCATGAAGTGACGGATCTCTGGTGAGTAGCTTCATCCGTCCCATCAAAGATGGGTCATTCTATTTCTAAAGAGGCACTCTTTATTAAGGATATTAAGGCCTCTCTCAGGGAAAGAGGAATTAGAGTATCAAAAAAGGAATTGTCACAATTTTTTATGTTTATTTCTGATGTTTGTCCATGGATTGTTATTAATGGTCCTAGTATTCACCCGTATACTTGGGCAAAAGTAGGTTGAGAAGTTAACGAATTGTTACATAAGGAGGGTCCTGATGCTGTCTCTCACCATGCTTTCACTTATTGGAATGTTATTAATAGCCTTCTGCATGGCCCTCATTCTACCAAAATTTTGTTGTCTGCAGAAGAATTTCTAAAACCTCTTTCTCATGCTGCTTCTGATATCTCCCTCAAAACCTCTCGCTCACTCTCCCTTCATAGAACTACAATCTGCCACATTAGCTTCTGTCTCTGACCTCCGTAGGGCACTTCAGGATAAAAAACTTCAGCTGCAGCTTCTCCAGGAACTTGATTCTGTCACAAAAGAACTTGCTGCCTTTTCTAATCCTTCCTCTGACAGCCTTAGGCGCAAAACAGAAGCAGACCCACACACCTGCAATACTGGCCTTCTTGCTTTTCCTGTTATGGTGCACTGAATTTAATGAAAACTGCTCTGACTTTGCTCACCATAATTTACAAAAGGCTGTTTCTAAAAATTGGACAAAACAAAAATTGTTGGGGGAACATCCCTACGATTCCAACAAATGGCAAGCACGCTACCCCCCTGGACTTTTAGCCCAAATACAACAGGCAGGCCTCGCTGCCTGGTGGCACCTCCCTCTTAAAGGGGCCGCCACCGCCTCCCGGCTAATATTACACAGGGTCCAGAAGAGCCTTACAGTGACTTTATTAGTAGACTTAATGAAACTGCTGAGCACCTTTTTGGTGTTGGGGAAACCAACAGCCCCTTTATCAAACACCTGGCCTTTGAGAATGCTAATCCTGCTTGTCAGTCTATTCTCCGCTCTCACAAGCGGGAGACCATATCTAATTATATCAAGTTATGTGCAGGTGTGGGCTCCTCCCACGCCATGGGCTTAGCAAGTGGAGCTACTCTCTGTTCTGCTGGTCTCACTCAGGGTACGAAAACATGTTATAATTGTAAACAACCTGGACACTTCTCTCGTGAATGCACCGCTCCTAAACAGCTCTCTGCTTCTCTCACAAATGAATATGGTTCTTTGTAGCCCCAATAGTGTTGTCACTTCCCAAATGCTTAGTCAGGGTTTTATTCCAGGGAAAGGACTTAGAAAAAATTTACAAGGCATAACAGAGCCCATTTCTCCTCCCCAGAAACTCGATCGCTCTGGCCTTGGGTATGCCCCTGAGTCTTCTTTTCCCTAGTGGCCGTTGCCATCCCTGCACCCCATGCTGATAAAATTACTTGGAAAACCCAAAGCCCTGTATTGGTTGACCAATGGCCACTTTCACATGAGAAAACAGAGGCTAAAATGTTGTTAGTGCAGGAACAACTTGCCGCTGGCCACATCGAGCCTTCTACCTCCCCCTGGAACTCCCCTATTTTTGTCATTCAGAAAAAATCTGGCAAATGGTGCTTGCTACAGGACCTGAGAGCTATTAATAAAGCCATGGTCCCCATGGGGGCACTCCAACCAGGACTCCCTTCCCCGGTGGCCATTCCCTATGGTTCCTTCAAAATAGTTATTGATCTAAAGGATTGCTTTTTTACCATCCCTCTACACCCTGAGGATAGGCCCTGCTTTGCCTTCAGTGTCCCACAAGTAAATTTTCGTGGCCTTATGCCTCGCTTTCAATGGAAGGTTTTACCCCAAGGTATGGCTAACAGCCTCATCCTCTGTCAAAAGTTTGTGGCCATGGCCATTGACCCCCCTCAGGGAGACTTTTCCCTCTGTCTACATTCTTCATTACATGGATGGCATTCTTTTAGCTGCCTGTGACCAGAACCTGCTTTTCTCCTGCCTCCAGCACCTACTGTCCAATTTGCAATCACATGGGCCTCGTTGGCTCCCAGAACGTCTAGTTCGTCAATGGACACCACCCTCACCCCTTAAAAATTCACCCTCTCCCAGGGAAGGCTCCCCGCCCCCCTGAGGTTTTGTCCTTTCCTTTTCAGGACTATGGCTGCCCCTGCCTTCGTTGGCCTCTTGCTCCTGGCATCTGGATTGATCACCACTGACCATCGACCCATGAATTTCACCTGGACCATGCTCAGTGAAGTCGGTGATGTGAACTGGGCCCACTCTATGGTTTCTCAGACATCCCCTGGCTGACTTTGGAAGTGGACGTCTGCAAATTAGCACTAGGAGCTGACCCTGATTGAGGAACACCTGATTCCTTCATCCGACAACTTAAAGCACTCGAGTTACAGGACTCTAGCACAGACCCGGGATGCAGCACTACTGTAAGGAGGGCTGCCCTTGCCTTGTCTAAAGGATTCTATGTCTGCCCTGGGAATCATCGAAACCGTGCTCTTGCTAGGACATGTGGGTTTGACTCGGACTTCTTTTGTAAAGCCTGGGGTTGTGAGACCACCGGTGACACCTATTGGAAACCTTCCTCTTTATGGGACTTTGTTGAGGTAGATTCCGCCCTTGCTAGGAATCCTGTCTCCGTCCACTACCATCGCTTGGAACTTCACGAAGAAGACTCTTGTGAACCTCCCCTAGATGACCCTCAGGGCACTCCTAAATTAGATTTCTCAGTCCTGGCCACAGAGCATCATTCCTCCTGGTTTGGCAAATTGCTCAAATGATAAAACAAAACAGTGTTCTCAAATCTTTGGGTGTTTTGGGCATTTTCCTTGCTCAGTTATCCGGTTCATGGGTCCTTTCCTTCCTTTACTTCTTAAACTCGCATATATGATTCCCTCCTACAAAGGAGCTGCTTAGGCGCCAGACCTATGCATACTGACTCACCTCAGTGAGTACAGTATGGGCACCGACATGGGTGCGAGGCAAAGCACTGCAAGGGAAGGTCCCCAATCTGACCATTTCTGGATTCCCTGAGAGTAACACCTGATTTGCAAGGAGGTTGGTACCATAGTACATGTCATCACAATGTCGGCCCTGCCTCCCCTCCCCAAAAGGTACCAAGGGCCCAAATTGTGGGTGGTTCAAAGCCCACGGGAGGAATCAGGTCCTTGCTCCCCCAGTCGGTTATAAGCCCACCAGGGTATCCTGGTCCATCGGAATCAATAATACAAAAAAGGGGGAAATGTTAGAGACTGAGACCGAAACTGTAGCTTGTGAAAATGACCATTACAGAACACTGTGACCTTTTGCTCACTGGCCATACATCTGGAACGATAAGGCTCAGTAACTGTTACATGATAACCATCTATGACCAGAGAAGCTGTGAACTGTTATGGGAACTTACACAATACCTGATCCCCCCACCCTCTATCCCCTTTTTGCTTCCTCCTTCTGCTATGCTTAAAAACTGATGTTTGAAGCTCAATAAACAGACCTTGACAACTCTTTGCTTGGTCTCATTCCTTCTTTCTCACCCATCTTTTCACAGGCCTGGTCCCCCTTGCATTCCCCAAATAACTGAGTCCTGCTGGACGGGACATGGGGCAGGAGGGGAGGGTAAGGGAATGGGTGGGGAACAAAAAACTGGACCCAAATGACAATGGTAGCATAAAACTCTACATCCTAAAAGACAGACTAAATGGTTGAATATTCATCAGGTCCTTAGAGGGAACACCCAAATAACTGAGCCCTGGAGAGGGTATGATGAAGACTAACCTTAACCTTCTTCTGTTTCTCTCTCTCTCTTCTCTCTATATATATTCTGCATTTTATATTACCCATCTTGTTCTTCCTTCTTTTCCCTTGGTGCTGGCCTGTAAATCCCAGTACCAGCATGTGCTTAACATCCACAATGAGCTGTTTATCAGAGAGACCTACCAATTTCCCAAAGGAAGACAGATTTATGTCTGAATACATGATGACCTACCAAAGATAAGACACCATATATTGTTGGTATTGAACATGGAGTGACCTGGCTGGAATCTGGAAGAGAGTCAGTCCCTAGACTAGTGCCAGAAGGAGCTACATGAGTGACTCAGGGAAAATGACCAACATCTGTCCAAGCAACTCCTGTTCTCAGCTACTCAGCAGCAAACAACCTGATGTGATGCTCACACAAGTGCATTAGTGGCACACAGCCATGGTGGGTAACCAACTGCTCTCGATTTGGCTGACAAATCTTCTCAGTGGAATGGAACCCATAGCTGGAGCTGGGAAACAAACCAGAACCATATTCAAAAATGAGCCCACTCTCCATTATCAAGATGCCATCAATCATGGCCTAAAAAAGGGCCTACATCTATTAAATTCTCTCTAAAATAATAATGGTTATCCCATTTTTCTGGTGCTGACTTCACTCTCCATTTGAGAGTTTGCTTCTCTTTTTCAGATGGACACAGATACTGAGGAGACAATTAGCCATCGCACCTCACCTGGTCCCCAGCTGAAACCAACAGTAATTGGGGAAATGAGCAAGGGTACTGTTTTATTTGTGAACCTGGTATCAGCACAAGGGTGAAGGAGACAGACACAGAGAAAAATCAACTCCTACCAAACCAGATATCCAAACCAGAGGCTCCCAAGATCTCATCACTGAAAAAGACCTACAATGAACCCATCATGGCTCAGGGAAATTTGAGGAAGAGGGGGCAGAAAGATTGTTAGAGCTACATGTTGAGACACTATGCACAGAGGAATTGCCTCTTACCCATAACTAATGGCTAACCCCACAATGCATGACCCACATTACCCAAGGAGGAGGGTCCCTGCAGAGGGGGGAGGACAGGGAGGAGGCTAATGATGGTACCAACATGCCTATATATGCACTGTGTACATAACTAATAAAAAATATCTGACAGGATAGACTTCAAACCAACATTAGTGAGGAAAGATAACTAAGGTCACTTTATATTGATTAAAGAACACTCCAACAGGAGGACATTACAATCCTAAATGTATATGTACCAAACAAACAATAATAGCCTTAAAGTCACAGATAACACAAAACACAACTATAGTGGGTGATTTCAATACCCCACTCTCATCAATTGACATATCATCCCTGCAAAAATGTAACAGAGAAGCATCTGGATTAAACAAGCTCATACAATTTATTGAACTAAGATATCTACAGAACTTTCCTTCCAAATGCTGAAGGATACACATTCTTTTCAGCAGTACATGGAATATTCTCTTAAATTGACCACATATTAGGACAAAAATCAAACCTTAATAAATACAGGAAAATTGAAATAATTCCATGCACTCTGATCACAGTGGGATTAAACTACAAATCAACAGCATGAAAAGCTATAGAGCTGTTGCAGTCTGGTTTGCATTGCTGGTACAAATCACCCAACTAAGAGCAGACTGTGGTAAAAAGAGGTTTATTTTGGCTTACAGGCTCAAGGGGAAGCTCCACAATAGCAGGAGAGAACAACAACATGAGCAGAGGGAGGACATCTCCCCTTAGGCAACATAAGGTAAACCATAACAACAGGAGAGTGTGCCAAATACTGGCATGGGGAAACTGGCTAGAACACCCATAACCCTGCCCCCAACAATACACTCCCTCTAGGAGGTGTTAATTCCTAAATCTCCATCAGCTGAAAATCTAGCATTCAGAAAACCTAAGTTTATGGGGGACACCTGAATCAAAGCACCATATTGCACCCCTGGCCTCCATAAACTGATAACCATACATGATGTAAAATACAATGCATTCAGCCCAACTTTAAGAGTCCCTGTATTTTTTTATCAATCCCAGTGATGTTCAAACATCCCCATAATCCAAGATCTTCTAACTGAGCCATAATACCAAAAAATAACCTCAAAAAAACATAATGGCACAGGATAAACACTCACACTGCAAAAGATGGCATTAGGCATAGCAAAGAAATATTCAAACAATACACGATTTAAAACAACCAGGGCAAACATCAAACTCTGTAGCTTCAAGTCCAACAACTCTAGTCAATCACAAATCTCCAAGCCTGATCATTTTAACCAGCAACAAGTCTCTGGCATGCTAGTTCCGCTCCTCCAGCTAGGCTACTCACAGTCTTGGAAAACTTCATTGGAGCCAGCAGCTCCTTAGCAGCCATCTCATGGTCCCAGCATCTCCACTGGGTCTCCACTGCAATCCACAGTTCATCCTCATGGCTCCATCGAGTCTCCATGCAGACATCCAGCAAACCTGCCTCACACTGCCCATGGCCATTTCCAAAACACAAGACCATGTTGCAAACTCAATGACCCTCTCTTTCCTGCATCTCTTATACTCCACAATTCCAGGTAGGATGCCAATTTGTTAATCCAGAGGGAAATAATGCAGACTTTGAAGAACAGGGCACTCTTTGAGCACTCAGACCCTTCCAAACAGTCTACATTCACCTCAGTGCAAGTTAGCTGGCCCAATCTCAAAGGCTGTATTCTCTCAAACAATTTGCAGATGAGTGGGCAGCAGTTTAGACCCAAAGATTTCATTTTTTCTGCGCCATATCCCTCTGCTCACACCAGTTCATTTCTACACAAAAGCAACCCTGCACAACTTCTGAGGACATGGGCATAACAACAAGCCTCTCACACAAACTGCCTGTAGCCCAGTCCAAGCAAAGCTCTTCCTCACCCTCATAAGCCAAACCTCTAGTCCATAGCTCTTAATGCATTCAGGTCTTTCAACTCTGACCAGAATAGTCCATCAAGCTGTACTTATACCACTGCAAGGCATCTCTTAGGCCAGGGTTTGAAATCCTTCCACATTCCTCTTGAAAATCAGCTCCAAAATGCCAAAGCTACATAGTCAGGTGTCTATCAGCAATCCCACTCCTTGGTACCACTTTACTGTTGCAATCTGGTTTGCATTGCTGGTAGAAATCACCCAACTAAGAGAAGCTTGTGGGAGAAAGAGGTTTTATTTCAGCTTACAGGCTCAAGTGGTAGCTCCACGATTTCAGGGGAAAACAATGGCATGAGCAGAGAATGAACATCACCCCCTGGACAACATAAGGTGGACCATAGCAACAGGAGAGTATGCCAAATACTGGCATGGGGAAACTGGCTATAACACCCATAAGCCCACCCCTAAGAATACACTCCCTCCAGAAGGTGTTAATCCACAAATCTCTGTCATCTGGGAATCTAGCATTCAGAACACCTAAGTTTATGGGGGACATCTGAATCAAACCACCACAAAAGCATACACAAAATCATGGAAAGTAAATAGTAAACTACTAAATGATGAACTGGTCAATGAAGAAATCAAGAAAGAAATAAAATTAAATTCCATGGGAGGGGCTGGAAAGATTGCTCAGTGTTTAAGACACTAGCCTGTAAAGTCCAATGACCCAGGTTCAGTTCCCAGTACCAATTAAAGCCAGATGCACAAAGTGGTGCATGCATCTGGAGTTCATTTCCAGTGGCACTATACCCTCGTGATCCCATTCTGTCTCTCTCTGCTTCTATGTCTCTGCTTGCAAAAAAATTAATAAGTAACACATATATTTTTAAATATCCCATGGAAAAACTGTGGAAGGCAAGCATTAAAAGAAAATTATGCAAAATTTAAAATGTTGTTATATAATAAAGTAATAAAACAACTTTAAAATAGTCCTGGAGGGCTGGAGAGATCACTTAGTGGTTAAGGTGCTTGCCTTCAAAGCCTAAGGACTCATGTTCAACAATCCCTGTCCCACTTATACCAGATGCACAGGGATGAAAGCACACAATATTGCACATGTACACAAGAGGGCATGCATGTCCGTAGTTTGATTGTAGTGGCTGTCAAAAATAAAATAGGGCTGAAGTGATGACTTAGAGGTTAAAGTGCTTGCTGAAAAGACAAAGGACCCAGGTTCCATTCCCCAGGACCCATCTAAGCCAGATGCACAAGATAATGCATGTGTCTGGAGTTTGTTTGCAGTGGTTGGATGCTCTGGCATAACCATTCTCTCTCTCTCTCTCTCTCTCCCTTTTTCTCTCTTTCTCTCCCAAATAAGTAAATAAAAATAAAATATTTTTAAAAACAAATTAAAATAAAAGCAGTAAAGAGATTTAACAGAAAATTTCCAATCAGTGACATTTCAAGTTATTGTGTTCAGATCTTCTGAAAGGGCGGGTCCTTCCCTTATACTTCCTTATTTCGCTGAGTTCTGCCTGAAATGAACTGCTGGCATTTGGATTGGTGGCCAATATGCTTCACCCCACAGAGACAGAGGCCATCAGTCTTCATTATATGAAATAGCCACCTCTGTCCTGCCATCTGTCTTTTTCAAGTGGACATCAGTTCACCAAGACACAGATCTACTGTAAGGCCACTGATAGTTTTTTTCATCAATTTGATTTATAATATCAAACAGATGGAGGATACTGTGAAAAGCAAGCATCCCTCTAAATGAATTAGAGCTGTTTGTGTGCCTATAAAGGTAAAGATCTACACATTAAATTCCTGGCTACCCATCCATTACTATGCTGTTGGGTATACTATTCTAAACTGAGCAACTTGGCTCACACTCGTCAGCTTTCTGGCTTCATTTTCAAAGACACATTGGTTTTAGTGAAACAGGAAGCATCTTTTTGCCTGAGGTAAACTTAATATTTAAACAGACTCAGCCTGGGTCGTACACACGTGTAACTGAGAGTTTATTCTTTAATAAGCCCCAGACTTACAAGTAGATTTTGGTGAGATGCTACGACCATGAAAAATCCTTTTCATATAAATGTGTAAATCATCAATTCAGTTGTGACTTTCAGTGGCAAAGAAAGCAGAGTGTTTTTTGAGAGCTAAATAAAAGTCCAATTTCACATAGGAATATGCCAAATGTACTTAGAGGAATTGTAGAGCATATGTCAGATATTGAAACTCTGAAGGTATCAGATTTGGATTATTTTAACTTGAGCAGAATTAGTATAAAAATAAGTATCACTATAGACTTAATATTGCTCCATACATTTACTTTTGTACAATGGGCTCCATTTTTATGAAAATGCAATATTTGAAACACACTGTAAAGAGAATATTTAAATGGACCCCACGTGTCTACCTTGTGAATTAAGAAATAGAGCATTAAAACATAGTCGATGCTTCCTTTATGCTTTTTTCCAATTCCATTCTCATATCTGCTTCACTCCCTTAATGTACACACCATCACCACCCTAAATTTCACATGTTTCATTCCTACACATATTTTATACCTTTATGGAATCTGAAACTGAAATACTGAAAATGCAAAATTTCCTCCAAATGTTCTTAAATTTTGTATGAAAGTAGTATTCTGTGATGAGTTTGTACCTTAATGAATTTATTAGATTGATAAATATCAATATAATTTTCTGAACATTAAATTTCCCAGCACATCCATTCCTCCCTCTCTCTCTCTCTCTCTTTTTTTTTTCCCCAAGGTAGGGTCTAACTCTGGCCCAGGCTGACCTGGAATTTACTATGTAGTCTCAAGGTGGCCTCGAAGTCATGGCATTCCTCCTACCTCTGCCTCCCAAGTACTAGGATTAAAAGCATGTGCCATCATGCCCAGCTTAAAATATTTTGTTTTTATTTATTTATTTGAGAAAGAGAGAGTGAGAGAGAGAGTGAGTGGGTGTGACAGGGATTCCAGCCACTACAAATGAACTCCAGATGCATGCGCCACCTTGTGCATCAGGCTTACATGGTTCCTGGGGAATCAAACTGAGGTCCTTTGGCTTTACAGGCAAGTGCCTTAACCTTTAAGCTATCTCTCCAGCCCAATTGCTCTCTTGATAGATAACTTTATTTTACTTTCTCATTGTTTTAAGAACTCATTAATTCACCCATTCCTGTATGTGATTCCACTCTACCCCTTCCTTTAGTTAATTGTAGCCTCTACGTATACAATTTTTAGTGTTATTAACTATAACCTGAATAAAACCCTGTATCAACTGATTTTCAGTACTTATATTCTGCTCATTTGCTTTTCTTCTTAGAGAGTCCATTTATTTATAAAATAATTGAGTCCTTTTCTCCAACTGTTCTTTATGTGGTTTTATATTTTGTAATATGTTTAGTTTCTCTTGTCAAATTTTACTTTTCCTAAGTGCTTCTTTTAATTTTTTAATATGTAGTCTACTCTTTGATATGTCTTTAAGTTTTGACAAATGTATAATCTTATTTACCATTATGGTATTGTACAATTATAAACACCATAAAGTTTTGAAAATATCTTATTTTATTAATTTGTTTGAGATGGGGAAAGAGAGAGAAATTGAGAGAGAGAGGAAGAGGCAGATAGAGTGACAATGAGTGCACCAGGGCCTCCAGCCACTGCAAAAATCTCGAGATGTATGTGCCACCTTGTGCATCTGGCTTACATGGGTACTGAGGAATCAAACGTGGATACTTAGGCTTTGCAGGCAAGTGCCTTAACCACTAAGTCATCTCTCCAGCATATTACCATAAAGTTTCTATTATAGTTTCATTACCCCAAATATTTGCTCTTCTTCCAATGACACAACCACACACACACACACACACACACACACACACACACCATACACAGACCAGGTAACTACTTGTATTTATTATAAGATTTTTATTTTATTTTATTTGAGAGACAGAAAGAAAGACAGAGTGGGACAGAGAGTGGGTATTGGTATGTCAGGGCCTTCTGCCACCACAAATTAACTCCAGATACATGTGCCCTTTGTGCATCTGGCTTTGTGCATCTGGTACTGAGAAAAAGAACCCATGCAGTCAGACTTTTCAAGCACTTTAACCACTGAGTAATCTCTCTGGCCCAGCATTTTTAATATAGCTATTTATAAACTTTTCCTGGGATTATATAGGAAGAATCATGTAGTATTCAGCCTTTTCTAATAGTCATTAATTAATCCATTTATTCATTTATTTATTTATTGATTGATTTTTTTCTTAGAAATATACTGTAAATTAATATCTTAATATTTTTTGACGTTTTCAACCATAAATATTACATGTACCCCAGATTACCCTCTTACTTCCCTCAATGGCACTGTACTGTATCTCATCACCTACTGGGTAAGCCACAAAAGAGAATGACTCTCCTTCTCCTGGCAACCATTAAGGCTCATTACCTCCTCAGGGAGGGGTGTGGCCTCCCAACACCCTCCCCTGTTCATAACAGAATGTTGACTGGCTATATCATATTCAGGTCTTGTGCAGGTGCCCATACTTGCTGTGAATTCATGAATACAATAGCCTGGCCTTCTATGGAAGACAGAATATCTCAACATTCTTTCCCATCCCCCAACTCTTACATTTTTGTGACTCACCTTCTGACCACTGGAGGTAGTGATGTATCTGTCCTGGTACGGCCAAGCACTCATCAAACATTTATTTTAGTACTTGACCAGTTTTGATTCTTTATAGCAATACACTCTTAATATTCAACTATTTCTTTATACATCTGGATTGTTCCTTTAAAAAATATCTCTACATGGTACCTAATCACTTACATAAAATAAAGTTTGTTTATATACTTTCCACTTGACAGATATATTAACTACTCTAGTTCGCATGTAGATCTTGGGGTGACAATATATTTTCAAATACATTGTGTGAATTCTTAGAAAAGCAATTGGTGTGCTATGTGTCTAGACCATTTAGCTTCCTAGAAAATGGTATATATATACATATATATATATATATATATATATATATATATATATGCCTCTCTCAAATACGTAAATAAAGAAAATATTTTTTAAAAATACTTATTTTGCCTCTTAATAATTTTAGAAGAATCAATTAGAATGATAATAGTTCTCAGCAGCACTTTCAGTAAATGAATAGGGATTTTAAAAGGCAAACTGCTTCCTGTTATATCTAGGATCTAGAACTATATACTTTGCATTCCTTGGCAGAGAGACTCCTTTCTCCACCTTCAAACCTAGCATTTTTTATCACATGACCTCTCCATTTTATATTAAATTTTCCTCTGTAACATTTATTTAAGGACCCTTGTGATTCCACATAGGGCTTACCTGCACAATCAAGAATAGTCTCTCCATCTCAAAACCATAATTTTAATCACATCTGCAAAGCCCTTTCATATGTTACCTTAATAACGTTCACAGATGTAGGGATTGGTACTTGGATATATTTGGGGCCATTATGCAGTCTACTGCAGCTGTGATGTTATATATAAAATAAAATGCCAATAATGCAAATATTGTGTATGGTAAAAGAGAGAGAGACTGAGTGAGAGAGAATATCTCAGCCCTTGGAATGCCTCCAAGATCTGTTCTGTTCTTTCAAATTAGATTAATGTCCTGTAAAAACTTTATATTGAACAAAGTTCCTTGATGTATAATCAAGGGCTTATGAACCTTTTTTTCTTTCATCTAAAAAGCTATTGTAGATGAGGAGTCATATCTTTCATGTTTTTCAGTGAAATGAGCACATTTAAGGTTCTCTGTGAATCTAACTCCTCTTTGTATGCTTAAGAAATGTTGAGAGGGTGGGACCTTTAGACTAAGTTCAGAATGGATGGCTACAATCTCTGAAAGTGGAAAATTGTGCACTATAAATCTCAGGGGGGTTCACAGCATGGGATGGGGTCAGGTAATGTACAAAATCCCATGTTCCCATGTTCAGAATCTCTGGTCTCTTTTTATTTACTTATTTATTTATTTGGTTTTTCAAAGTAGGGGTTCACTCTAGTCCAGGATGACATGGAGTTCAATTTGTAGTCTCAGGATGGCCTTGAATTCACAGTGATCCTCCTACCTCTGCCTCCCAAGTGCTGGGATTCAAGAAGTGCACTACCACATCCAGTTCTTCTGGTATCTCAATATCCATTGTGCTTATCATATTTTATATAATATTTTCAGGTTTATGAAACTTAGTCCTTTGTTACTAAGGTAACATAATTAAAAACAACATATTTTAATGTAGAGCAAAATATGATTTACTTACTGACGACATGAAAATATTTCTAGATGCAAACTTGGAACTTTAAGAAGGTCTGGTTTGTGATGGTATTTTATCAAGACTCATCTAAGTCTCAAAACCTGAAAGGACATAATTGAAATTTACTAAATCCTGAGGGATTCAAACAAACAAAATTGATTCTAGGTATTATAAACCAGCCGGTTATTTATTCCAAGTCTCTATCTCAAATCTACCTTAAAAGATCCAAGGTTTAGATTAACTTTTGAGCTAAGACACTCAAATGTCTATTTTGGGGGTCTGGATGCTGGAAGGAGTTTTTTCTTCTATACTCATTGCCTCACCTTCAGAATCCCAGAGATTTTTTTCCCCTTGCAAGAATTTCCACGGCCTGGAAAACTACTGTGGGATGAATCCTCTATTGTACCTTTAGCTTCTATTTTATCTAACAATTCCCCCTTCAGCAGCACCCTGTGCCTCTGCAAGCTTTGGTTTAAGACAATCAACACAAATGTTCACTAAAAAGAAAAATGAGGTAGAGGATCAGGGAAAGCTTGCGCATGGCATAATGTTAATTCTTTTTATACATTACAAAATACAGCTTCTGAGCAGTAATAGATATTTATCACCCATGACAAGACATACTTAGAAGATAAAAATCAGTGGTCCCCATTAATATTTTATACATTCTAAATTTGTTATAAAGACCATGAATCTAAATGACGCATAATGCCAATAAGGTATGTGTGTCATGAAGAGAGTTATACATCTGACTTTCAAAGTGACCTTTAGACAGTGACTTTGCACTAACCCTGTGACCAACAAAGACTGATTATGGTAGAGTGAAGTGAAATTTTGTTGAACCCTATGGCATTGCATGAACAAAGCTCAAGGTCACAAATGGGAATTGATAGCAAGATATGATTTTAATAGCACAAAATTAAAATAAATGAAACGAATTACTCAATGATGCAGAGGTAAAATCAGGGTAATTTTGATATAATGTTTCACATAATACCTAGTGGACATTCAAAACTAATAGCAATAGAAATATTTGCATGTTTCACTTGTATTCACTTATTTTTTGACAAATGTTAACAATACTTATCACTACTTTTAGCAGTTAATTTCTCTTTGCTGTGGACAAGCTCCTAACTAGAAGCAACTTAGTGAAGAACAGGGTTTAATTTGGCTCACAGCTTAGAGGGGGAGTTTCATAACAAAACTGGTCACATTGTGTTCACAGTCAGGAAACAAAGAGTGAATAGGAAGTGGAGTTAGGTTATAAAACCTCCAGCTCCCAAAGTGATCCACTTCTTCCAAGAATACTCCATCTCCTAATGGTTCTATAACCTTTTAAAATAGCACTAACATCTATGGACCAAGTGTTCAAAACATGACCACACAGGGGACATTTTACATTCAAACTAAAATCATTGCCATCTAAAAAAATTTGGTAAGAAAATAGATGGACTTAGGTATCAAATAGAAATGCTCAAGGCATAAATTAAAATTTAAACCAGAAATAATTCTATGAAATATATATTCAATAAATTTAATTCATAAACATGATTATTACAGAGTAATACAATAGATTTAAAAAATAGTAATTTAAGCAAACTGAAACATTCTAATAGGAGTGCCTTGGTAACAAAAAAAAACATTATTTAACTTTAATTTAAGCTGTTTGCCATTGGAATGAATAGATCTTTCAGAAATTAAAAATTGAAAAAAATCCTTACCTCTTAAAAGTAAGAGATCATTTTGGAAACTCAAAAGACCTGAAGCAATTGAAAAAAATAGAAGCTTGAATCTGACAAAATGGAAGATGAAATGAAGGGTTTATGGGATGAAAGACATATTTCATTGTTCATCAGAGTCTACTTTCTTAGTTTATGGTACTCAAACTTAATTGATGTAAGAGCTAAGTTTTGTTTGTTGTTTCCCTTCAAGGTATAGATATAGGCTGTTACTGACTGAAGAGTTTTACTCTTCTCTTTGATGCACTATTGTAGCCAGTGTAGCTTTATCTAAGGGAAAAATTTCAAGGTGATTATTTAGCAGAGCAAACAATAATATCCACAAGAAATTTTAATTCACTTTTGAAAACTTTCTTAAAGACCTCATTATATTTACCTGTAGCAGACAGCTTCAGATTCACTGAGATGAACTTCTAGACCAGGCACAGTTATGGAGGAAGGGATTTATTGAAGCTTATAGATCCAGGGGAAGCTCCATAATGACAGAAGAAGTGGGCCTGCTTTTCCAGGATCAAACAGAGAGGGAAGCACAAGCCAAAAGCCAAAAGCCAGAAGCCACACAGCACAGCATACTTCAGGAACTCCAGCTAGGCACACTTTGCATATCTTTATATTGAAATTTCAAACCCACCACCACACCTAAAGATCCTTCCAGTGAAACTGCCTCCAGCCAGGTGGCTGCAGATGCAAACTACAAAGTAATAAAACACTGAATATATTGAGGGCCATCTATTCAAAATACCACATTTAATTTTTTTTGGAGGAAGGGACATTTATACAATAATATCCACAAGAAATTTTAAGTTACTTTTGAAAATTTTCTTAAAGATCTGATTATGTTTACCCTAGATATTTCTAGTAATTGCAGAAGAACATACAATAATCCACCTTTTACAAGAGTGTCCTTCAGCATGTTGTTTTTGTGGAGCTCAGCATTTCTTTGATAAACTGCACTATAGCAGATTTGTAATGTAACTGTCACTTAGGGAACCACAGTGAATATATTTTTATTTAATTGATTGAACTAATTTTTGATTGGTTGACATTAGATATAGGGGAATACTATAACACCTTATCAGTTAAACAGGTATGTAGACACCATGTTATGCCCAGTTCTCAGTACCCCCAGTGACCACCAAGACATGTATGCAAAGGCAAAGAGCTTTATTTCGGGCTTAAGCTCGGGCTCTTGACTTCACCAACGCAGTGGATCCATACAAGATCCCCAAGTAGCAGGAGGGTAGGGTTTTTATAGGGATTTGAACAAAGAAGAAGGGGATGGGTATATATGATTGGTTGATTTAAACAGTAACTGCACTTGTACTCTTCTGATTGGCTTAGGATATTGGCAGGCACACTTGGTGGGCAGAGGCTAGGGGAATTCCAGGCAGACTAGGTAACCTCCATTGTGATTGGCTAAGCAAGCAGCAGTAACATTTGTATGCTTCTGATTGGCTGGGGCAGAAAGGCAGAAGGGATAAGTCTTGGGCAAGTCTTAGGCATGTCTAGGGGCTGACTCAGGCCCTTGGGTGGATATCTTTTCTGTCCATATGTTGGGGCTGTTGCTCTCTGCTCAAGTGGGAACTTGAAACTTAGGCCTAGCCAGGGCAGTGTCCTACTGAAGCCTGTCATGGGGTCAGTTTAGTTTCTGTGTCTTTCAACTACTTGTACTGTAATTATGTCTGTATCAATTGTTTTTCATTGTAGAATACAATGAGCTAGAGAGCTTGTACTCTTGTCATCTTGTTTATTTAGGCTTCATAATGGGGACTGTACCAACAAACATCTTGAATTAACAATTATATTTTACTCTGAAGTGAAAGTCCTTGCCTTAGCTAGTTTTTCCATTGCTATGACAAAATTCCAAGGACTAAATAAATTATAAAGAAAATAAGTTTGCTTATTGTCAAGTGTGGTGGCTGAAAAATCAAGGGTGGGCAGGCTATGACCTTCATTTCAGCCTCTTGTAGAGTCTGAAGGCAGATGGCATCACAGTGGACACACATGTAAGAGCAAGAAATCACATAGCAGGACAGGAAGTCAGAAGGACCAGGGAGGAATCAGTCCTGTGCTGGGATAACAAGCTGTCTCAGGACATAGCTAGAGTCTACATTGATTCCTGCTGAGGGAAGAGCCGAGCCCCCAATGACTACCATGAAGTTCTACTTGTTAAAGGTTGTACCACCACTCACATTTCTACAATTAGTCTTAAGCTTCCAACACAGTTAAATCCTAGCAGTCATCTTTCTTTAAGAAAAAGGGGGTGGGGTTCAATTTTTGTTCAATACCAATTTACAATGAATACAGAGATGCCATAGTCCCATGGATGTACAGCCTGTTTCAAGATATGTAGACACTGCAAGTGTTCTGTGAAGGGGATATACAAGACTCCCACACATTTGTCCTTAGAGTTCTGGTCACATTTAACCTTTCTAGTGGAGGACTATTGAGACATCCTGTCCACAAATCTCCCCCAGACCATTACTTACCAGCATAAATTTAGGATAGCTTTCCATATGTTCAGAAACCACATTCAAACTATATCTTCTATTTTCAGTTCCACAAGTAATATATTATTTCATTCTGCTTCATATGAGCTGTGATCAATTTAGTTTCAAAGCAAACTGGCTATTTAAAAACTGAACTAGGGCTGGAGAGATGGCTTAGTGGTTAAGCGCTTGCCTGTGAAGCCTAAGGACCCTGGTTCGAGGCTCGATTCTCCAGGACCCATGTTAGCCAGATGCACAAAAGGCGCACATGTCTGGAGTTCGTTTGCAATGGCTGGAAGCCCTGGCACGCCCATTCTCTCTCTCTCTTTATCTCTCTCTCTCTCTATCTACCTCTTTCTCTATCTGTTACTTTCAAATAAATAAATAAAGTGAACAAAAAATTTAAAAACTGAATTAAAATAAATTCTATGCTAAACAATTATAGTGGTAGAATGCTACTAGATACCTATTGGTATGCTTGATCATTTTATTCAGTTATTTTACTTTACATTGGGGCTATCAATAATATAAAAAGTGGTAGGCTGGTTATTTTTTAAACTATACTTCACAGAGAAAAGCACAATATTATATACTTTTCAGGAATGGCCTCATTTATCATGATGGTAGTAGGAGGAAGATACTTAGGTGAGTTAACTTTCATTAACAACTTGGCCTAGAATTACCTCAAAGGCACACTTCTCAGCATTTCTGTATTGCTATTTGCAGGGAGGTGAAAACTCATCTTGAATGAGGGCAGCACCATCCATAGACTGGCATAATGGACTAAACAAAACCAAAAATAAAAATAAATAAAAATAAATAAAAATAAATAAAAATTAAAAAAAAGAAACAAGGTACAAAGGAAGGAAGACAGCTGAGCATCATTATTCATTTCTCTCTGTTTCTTTTTCTTTCTTTCTTTTTTTTTTTTTTTTTTTTTTTTTCGAGGTAGGGTTTCACTCTAGCTCAGGCTGACCTGGAATTCACTATGTAGTCTCAGGGTGGCCTCGAACTCACGGCGATCCTCCTACCTCTGCCTCCCGAGTGCTGGGATTAAAGGCGTGCGCCACCACGCCCGGCTTCTCTCTGTTTCTTTACAATCCAGTGTGACAAGCTGCCTCTTGCTATTGCCAGCCACCATGTTAGACTATATCTGATCAAACTAAGGACCAGAATAAGCCCTTGTTTCCTTAAGTTGCTTTATGACAGGCACTTGGCCATAGCAATGAGCAAAGTGATAGAGTATTGTTGTCTTTATTGCATAAACAAGAGAATGAAACACAGATGAATTACACTAACTGCTCCTTTCATGCAACTGGGAAACCACACTAGCTTCCCTTGAATCTTTGCCAGAGGGTACTAAATGATAGCACTACCATTGGTTATTAGGTTACACTGCCATGCTTCATAAGTAGTACTAATTCATCCCCAACAATTTTAAAATGGACAATGCAAGATGTGTCACATTTTCTGGATAAATAGCCTGTTAGAGAATGTGGTCTTTGAAAGTATTGGCAAGGTTCAGGACTGTGGAAACAACAAAAGCTAACTTAATACACAGCGCACACAGCTGCACTTTGCCATTTCCATCTGCTACTCTGGAAAACTGGTACCAAATACCATAGAAATCAGAAGTCAAGATAGGGAGACAGTCTGGCTTCCCAGAGGATTTATCTCAAAGAAAAATTGAAACTGAGAAGTCAGAAGATACAATAGGGAATCTGTGATTCATTGGTCTTCCTATAAATTCTGAAATTACTTTCTCTATTCACTTTGTCAGCAGTCAGTAATCTCACAAGACTCAACCTTAGCCCAAGACATTTGGAAATGACACAAATGACATATAAGGGTGTATTCATATTTGTGCGTGTACAGACACATACCTACATGCATGTGCACACACAGAGAGAGACTATTTCCCTCCCCCCTGCCCTGGTTTGACATGTCATGGCATTCTTGCAATACATAGGGATAAGTATTACCTAACTCATTGACCCAACCATGTCCAGATGATAATTAAAAGCAGTGGAACTTGTTTCCTATTATGGTATGCGAAATATATCCTTGCACTCTGAAAAATCAAGTGACTTTAAGATAGGTTTTCTCTGAAGTATTAGGGAGACCAAAGATTGGGCAAGACAGATAATATCCAAAGGTCATCTGCCATGTTAAATAAATTTCCTGTGTTAGCAACCCACTGATCATGGGTCAGATAAATATAAGGCCATCTACAACCTAAAAGAAGTAGCCCAGGACAGGTTCATTGTAGACACCCACACACACACACACACTCTGTCTTTTTCTTTCTCTCTCATTCTTTTCCTTCCTTTCCTCCCTTTCTCTATTTTAGTGTTTTCTAGGTCATGGTATACATTAATTTCTCAAGTATAATAACAGAACAAGTGAACTGTACCTCTATCTCTCTTTTCTTACCTACTACTTATATGTACTTTTTCCTTTTACAGATTTACCTTCTTTCCAACACTATCCTTTCTTCTTCTTTTTGTTTGCTGCTGGACTTTAAAAGGCAGATAATCACAATTAGTTTTAATGAATTTGATAGGCCTACAAAGACAGATAAAGTAATTCTAGCTTATATTTTGCTTTATTCTAAGTTTATATCAGGATAAATGTCATAGTAGTTCTGAAGAAACTTTCATGTTTTGTGAATTTGAGATGGATCCATCTTGTAAATCAAATATAAGAAGGAAAGTTTAAAATTTAAATCTAAAGTCTATGTTCTTCCTATTTCTCTTACTATGAAGAAAAATCCAGTAGCTGCACAATGGCTTGCATTTAAATAGGTGTAATATTGTATTTCTATTATGAGAAGAAAATGTTTCTAGGTATCTTAGAAAACTAAGTATAAGTAACTTAATAATTAGAGTAGTATATCATTGGACATTTTCTTGTTTTAGTTTTGTTCATTGTTTTTCAAGATTGTTTCCAATATACTTTCAAGGTCTAGTTTCATTCAAAATCTCATGTATTGATTGTCTTACAATGCCACAAGAAAACTGTTTTTAAAAAGAACTCAGCAATTTATTATTTCACAGTGTTGGAGCTAGAAGACAAAGGTGATGTGGAAAGAGGTCCATGCTCTCTGACAAGTCCAGATAGACACTTCCTTCAGCTCCATTGTTCCTTGACTTGCCACTGCACCCCACTCACACGGCTGTCATCTAATGTGTGTCTTCTCATTGTCTTTGATTATTAAAGTCTGGTTCTATATACAAATTTCTCCTTTTAATCCGACAGCAGTCACTTTAAATAAGGGAGACAACAATCCAATGCAAATGGCTACTGGAACAAGGTTACCTCTACTCCAGGATGATAATGGGATGATCAAACATTACTCAGAGGATCAAAGCCTTAGTACAAGATACATAAAATAAGATCTTGTCATTGAACATAAAAGGCTCTCATTATGTTCATGCATTGCTCAACATTGTAAACAAGTTATGGTTATGAGGACTGTTAGGTGATTTCATTGTGTAACAAGCATCATAAAATGTACTTTATGGTATAAACCAAACCCTGACATGCTTTCTAGATAAAGGTAATTAGTAAAGACAGAGAGTCTCAAGGCTATTGCCAGGGTCAAACAATATGTCATTTTGTGGCAATTATTTTTTTCAAATTAGGAGCATAAACAAAAGATGTTTAATAGTAAATGAATAAACAAGTATAGTAAATAAACATCTATTATTATTTTCAAGTGTTATTTTCTGTGCATACTTTCATATTCTACTTTAATAGGTCTGGAAGCACTTAGGTTTATTTACACTAACATCACTGCAAGCATAAGTCATACTTTGCATTGTCATATAAGGATTGCTAGAAAACCACTAATCATAGGAAGTTTATAGCTTCATTATATTCTTAAGAAACACACATCTGTATGTGGCCTTTCATTTACTGAAATATTTCTATTAAGTATATGAATGTATACTTATTAAAACTATGATTTAATAAAAAAGTAGAAAAATGTCTGGTAGAGTAGTTGAGTGCCACAGCTTAAAAAGAAGGTGCAGATGTAATTGTAAGAAACTTTTTACAATTTTGATTCAATGTGTTGTCAACAATCAAGTCCTAGGCTTCAATTTATCTATCTACATTGTTAATAAATAGAGAACTTAGGAGGCAAACAGTGAAAAAGTGTTCTAATATATTATGTGTCAGAGTTATTAAATAATATAATCCAGCAAAAACATATTGCTTTACTTAATTCAAGAAGTTAGATAGCATTTTCAACTTCAAGATTATTTACTTTCTTACTGAATATCTATTTTTTAATCTCATCCCACTCACATATATCCTTAGTATTATCAGGTAAGTAACAAAATAAAATATTTGTTGTTTTGGTATTATTGGGAAAAGCCGAAGTATTTGTTCTTCTGTTACTAACTTGTTTCTACTTAGAATGCCTTCTTTCATGTCCAACCATGTTGCTACAGTAAAAGATTCAACACCACCTATTTGTTTACTCAGATAGGAATTTTAAAAAGAGAATAAATAAATCAAGTATTTGTACAATTATTTTAAAACATGTGTTCCAGAAACAACTTGTTCAGATTCATCTAACAAAAATATTTCCTACTAAATATAACTTGAAATTTTCATTTAAAGGGAATTTTGCTCTGAACATGATTTCAGTATAATTTAATGAACCTGATGAGCTTTTGGAAACAGCCTTCACTTACCAGTGATATATTTGAATAAGACATTGTAGTTTGTCAAATGCAAAATAACCTGTCTGCCAATTCTTCAAAGTTAGTACAAGATACATACAAAGAAACAACTAACTCAAAGAACTAGCACTAAATATTTAGGTCCTATAATGTGATGTTTTCTGTCTTTGGCTCAACTGTTTTGGTCACAGAATGTATTTAAAGAATAATGTATCCAAAAGACCCATATACCTCAAAAAGGGGGGCCCAAGGGGAGGAGGTAGGTCATGGATGAGCCTAATAATGGTACCAAACTGACTGTATTTGCTGAATACAAAACTAACTAATAAAGAAAAAAAAGAAATTCAGCAAAAAAATAAAAATAAAAATAAAGGGATGCACCATCCAAAAAAAAAAAAAAAAAACTCAGTTTTTTACCCAACATATTTTCAACCTGCTTTGGGAATTTCATTTTAGCTGAGCTTTTTGGTTCTTACCTTTGACATCTTTGAATCACCTAGTCTGCTCTGTACCCTTCCCAGTAACTGCCCACATCCTGACAGGTGTGAGGGAAAGTGCTCAACCTATAAAATCAACTAAGTTGGTTTGAGGAAATGGGCCTGTCTTATTTACTGTGGTTAAACACTCAACCTATTACAAACGGAAATAATTTTGTTGATAATTTTAAACTTTTATAAGAATAACCAACATTTTAATTTGAAAACATCCTTTACACTAAACATTCAACATCTTTTGTTTAACCAAATAGTATAAGTTTCAGTGAGTTCTATCTTATTTCTTGTAGATAATATTGTGATATGACAATTTTGCATCCTAAACCAGTCAGTGCTTTCCAATATTTCTCCCTATTTCTATTTTAAATGTTATTTTGTATTGGATTGCATTTAGAATTGTCTTTTAGTATACTTTTAAGTAAAGCAATAGTCATTGTTTATAGCAACTCACCTATTCCATCTTTCAACCAGTGATTAAATTGTAAAATCAGCTGCCTAAAATTACCTCAAGTTTCTCTCATCTGCATCAAGCAATACTGTTCAAAACCATGGTTGAGAGTTTATTTGATTGGTTGGAAACCATTGCTCATACCTATTAGTGTCTGGGCAATTACTTAGCTATAAACCATTAGCATATGACATTATTCTTAGGTACAGTCAAAGATATAATTAGATCATGAAAACTATTTGAGAGCTAAGACAAATGGGCAAAGATTGCTAGTTAATTCTAGAAATAAGTTTTTATCTCTATTGAAAGGTATAAACTAAAGTAGATGTCTTCTATTCTTCTATACATCCTGACATGCAGGAGAAAGATGCTAGACATGATAACTTGTCGATCATAGAAAATAAAAGCTAAGGATGAGGTAAGCACAAATTGACTTTGAATAAATTATATATACCTGGATTATAGAAAATAAAACACTCAGAGCTACTGGATGAAGCCAGTTTTTAAACCTAATTTATATCTAGTCTGAGTTTTATGAGCCAAAAATCTTTTTAATATAAGAGAGTTTAGCTTTAATTTACTGAATGGCATTTAAATTACAGATGAGCATGTTTGCCTATATTCCCATTTTTTTCTAGTGGGAATGAGTTTCATAATTTATAGTTTGCTGTAAGTTTCAGGTAGATACAATCAACAATATTAAGTAAATTATTGTTTGTCTTCTTATCCTTGGTAAGAGTTTTTATTAGCTATTTATTTTGAATGTCAAAAAATGTGACCAGCTGAATAGCCTTCTTTATTCTACTAATAAAGTGAATAATATTGAGAGGCTACTTATGTTGAAGAGCTTTTGGGTCTAGAATATTGTTTACTTATTCATGATAATATTTTATTTATGATTTATTTGTCTTTTAACATACTCAGACATATTATTTTAGGAGAAATTTTAAAAGGTCAAAGACAAGAATAGAATCTTAAAATATACCAATGAGAAAAGTTATAGAATCCACATGGATACAAAAAGCAAATTTGTACCAAATGTTAGCTCAAGTAGAAAGAACACACCGAAATGGCATTGCTTGGATAAGCACCTTAGTAAAAGCAGCTGATAGTAGAAAATGATTTATTTTGGCTTATATTCTTAAGGGGAAGCTATATGATGGCACAAGAAAGGATGGCATGTAAAGAGACTGGACATCACCTCTTCCACAGTAGGTGAAAAACAGCAGCAGGAGAATGAATTGAGCTCCAGTAAGGGTGGGGGGAGCTAGTTATAACACAGCTACGTCCAATCCTGTTGTACTCAACTCCACGTTGCTTGGATGAACTTACAAACAAGGCACAGTTTATTGGAGAAACATAATTTATTTCAGGCTTACAGATCCAGGGGAAGTTCAATAAAGGTCAAAGATACTAGTTCCTTCTTACAGATCCAAGCAGAGAGAAACCACCAGCAGCCAGCACACACCAAAATCAAGCACAAGACCAGCAGCAAAATAGCAGGGAACTCAGGCAGAGATCAAACTTCTCTGCATACCTTTGGCCTGGAAATCAGATCTGCCTCCAATAACACCTTATGGCGGCACCTCAGGACCCACCCCCAGTGACACCTCCTCCAGCCAGGTAGGTGGAGACAAGCTTTAATAAAACACCTGAATCTATTGAGGGACATACATTTAGACTAACACAACCTCCGCACAACACACCTTCTCCAGAAAGGCTCCACCTATCAAAGTGCCTCCAGAACTAAATATTCAAAACACATGAGCTTATGGGGACACCTAATTATCACCATGACATTCCATCAATGGCCCCTCATAAATTGAAGACCATCCATGATGTAAAATGTCATGCATTCAGTGAAACTTTAAAAATCCCCAAATCTGGAAAGATGGCATAGCAGTTAAGGCATTTGCCTGCAAAGCCAAAGGACATCGGTTCAATTCCCCATGACCCACATAAGCCAGATATACAAGGTGGTGCATGTGTCTGGAGTTCATTTGCAGTGGCTGAAGGCCCCGGTGCACCCATTCTCTCTATATCTGTATGTTTGCCCTTCTCTCTTTCTTTCTTTCTCTCTCTTAAATGAATAAATAAATAAATAAATAAATAAAATATTTTTTAAAAAAATTAAAAATACTAAAAATCCCCACTGTTTTTAACAACACTCTTCAAATATCCCCCATAGTCCATGGTTTCTTACCTATGAGATGTAAAACTAAAAAACACTTAATGTCTCAAAGCAAACATTCACACTGCAAATAATGGTTTGGGGAATAGCAAGGAAAGATTGAACCAATGCAAGCTCTAAAACAAAATCAGGGCAAACCTCAAATCCTGTAGTTCCAAGTCTGACATTTGAAACCAATGACAAAGTCTCTCGGATTCTGGTTCCAACCTGCCAGCTTGGCTTCTTATAACCTTGGGAACAATACATCTAATGCCATCAGCTCTGCTTAGTATCCATACCATAGTCCTGGCTAGAATCTCTACTGCAAGCCTTAATTCTTTTTCATGTCTCCATTGGGACTTCATGTAAGGACTCCAATAATCCTGTCTCACATTACTCAGTGGCCATTTCCAACAAATAAACTGTGTTGCAAATCCAGTGACCCTTTATTTCCTGCATTTGTTGTACCTCATAGAACTGGGTGTGCTACCAACTTCTTAATCCAGGAAGGAATAAAGCCAACTTTGAAGAACAGAACATTCCTTCAATTTTCAGTGCCCCCCACCCACACACTTTCCAAGGAGTCAGCACTCTTTCTGGTGTCCAAATGCAGACCAGCTGGTCCAATCTCAGCAGTTGTAATCTTTAAAATAAATGCAGCTGAACAGGTGCTGAATTTTCATTGCTTTCTGTGCCATATCCTTCTGTTCCCACCAGTCTATTTGTTCTAAACTCAATCCTGCTCAAATTCTTAGGACACAGGCATAGCACAGCTGGTTTCTCATACAAACTGTTTCTTGCCAAGCCTAAACAGAGCACTTTCATAAGCCAGGTCTACACAGGTCATAGTTCTTTCTGTATTTAGGTCCTTCAAACTGATCAAAATGTTCATTAAGCTCTGTATAACATCTCATACTTTAATGATATAAATCATTCTTGCATGTATAATTGATGTTTTATTACTGAAATCAAAACAAGTTGTACTATTACACGTTTAGGAATCTAGACAGGCTGACCTGGAATGCCTTTCCTAAATTGACAACATTAGAGCAGATAATTTAACATACAGAGACAATTTGCAGGACCATACCTAATTCATGCACTGGACATGATGCTGAGTCTCCTTTTCTACCACTGAAGCTCTGTGAAGGCTCATCTTATTTTCCTATTCTATTCTATTATGTAATAAATATTTTATTTTAAATTGAATATTTAAATTAAACACATTTAAATTTAAATATTTTATGATAAATATTATATATTTTTATATTATATTATAATTTTATATTTCTTTCTTAGTACTGTTGCCTGGCCTATAGTAGGCACCTCTCATGGTTAACTTCATCTGTTTATCTTGCCTGGTCAAGGTGATGTTCATATACCTAGTGGAATGTTTTTGGATGAGCCTGGGAAAGTGTAGCACCAGTAGGCTAGCATTTGAACCAATGCAATGAGTGGGGTGATTCCTCACTACCATTGGCAGATACCAGAATTCTTGAAGGATCAGATAGAACAAAAAGCTGGAAGAAGGCAAGCTACTCACTTTCTTCTGGAGCAGGGCTCTACCTTCTCCTTCCTGTACGTCAGGGTTTGAGACTTTTCAGACTTTAGACTCTAGGGTTTATACCACCTGCATCCTCACATCAACCCTTTGAACTTGATCTACATTACATCATTGACTTTCCTGGTTCTCAAATGTACAGACAGCAGAAAATGGGTCTTCTCGGTCTCCATAACTATTTGAACGAATGCTAATTTATCATATTCCTTTCACTTTCTGTCTGTGTGTTATATTTAATATTAATATTAACTATTTTTCTTTGTCCATTATTCTCTTTATGGAAACCTAGATTGGTTCCATAACTTAGCTATTGTGAATAGTGCTGCAATAAACATTGATGTGTAGGTTTAAAAAAAACACAGGATGGAGAGATTGCTTAGAGGTTAAGGCACTTGTCTGTGAAGCCTAAGGATGCAGTTTTGATTCCCCAGTACTCATGTAAGCCAGATGCACAAGGTGTTACATACAGGTAGAGTTAGTTTGCAGTGGCTGGAGGCCCTTGTGTGCCCATTCTCTCTCTCTCTCTCTCTCTCTCTCTCTGTGTGTGTGTGTGTGTGTGTGTGTGTGTGTGTGTGTTTCCTCTCTCTGTCTCTTTTTTTATTCTCTGTCTCTATCAAATAAGTTAATAAATATCATGTTAAAAAATAAAAACAAGAATACCTGCTATGACTCTAGAGTGCTCTGAGACTTATCATTAGCACTATGGATAGAAATAGAGTGTCTCCCCAAAGGCTCATGTGCCAAAGACTTCATATCCAGTCTGTGGCAGTATCTGGAGGCTGTTCAGCTTTTAGGAAATGGGGCCTATGGGAAAGTTGCAGGTTACTTTAGGCATGTCTTTAAAGGAGATCATGAGGACCCCAACCTCACCCTCTTTGTTACTTTTTGGCTGTGAAGGGTGTATTTACTACTTAAGTGGAGTTTACTGGAGTAATTGTGAGATATTGTATGCATAGAAATACTAAAGCTTTCTGGATGTCATGGCCAAAATAACATTCCTGGCTCTAGAAATGACATCTTCCGTTTTATTTTCTCTGGTTTTCATAATAGGCTGTGGAATTAGAGCTCTTGTCATCACATGAATATAACTGTTCTGAATTCTGATGCTTAGGATTTGGCCCAACCCTGTTAAAGCACAGGAAGAGAAAGTAATGCTCTGCTGTCAGTCTGCCATGTCCCAGGAAGCCTTGGGCAGTGCCACAGAATGAGAAAACAAGATAATTACTGCCACAAGAGCTAGACTTCCCTAGTTTGGGGCAGAAACCTACAAGTTTTCATTAGTAGATTTCTAGTAGTAAGGTTATAGTGTTAGTATTAGTTGATTTTCTCCATTGGGGGAATGAGACCATCAGAGTCATGGACAGAACAAAACATCCAGAAATTCCTTTTTATCCGACATTTCTGACCTAAAGTATTTATGTCTATGTGGAATAAATATATCAAATAAATGACTTCTTTTACCAGAACATCAAAATAACAACTTACTGCCTTGTATTTCACATATCACACATGATACCAGAGTTTCAGGCCTCTGAACTGTATCTGAAGCAGGTTTCTGCCTTATCAAACTTACCCAAGCTTAAGAATATCAGGGATTCAAAAGCATCAAAAAAGAGGAAAATACAGATTGTGGTAGTTGGAATAGATGACCCCCAATATATTCAGTGTTTTATTAGTTTGCAGTTTACATGTGCAGCCACCTGGCTAGAGGTGGTGTCACTGGGCAGATTTTAAGGTGTGGTGGTGGGTTTGAGATTTCAATCTAAAGATATGCAAAGTGTACCTAGCTGGAGTTCCTGAAGTGTACTGTGCTGTGTGGCTTTTGTCTTTTAACTTGTGCTTCTCTCTCTCTGCTTGGACCTGTAAAGGCAGGCCAGCTTCTTCTGCCATCATGGAGCGTACCCTGAATCTATAAACTTCAATAAACCCCTTCCTCCATAACTGCGCCTGGTCTGGAAGTTCATCTCAGTGAACTTGAAGCTGTTACACAGATTCATGTTAGATAGTTTTGATTTAGAATCTATCAGCCACCTTTACTCATAAGAGGGGTTTTCTTTATTGATTTTCTGCCCTGCTGTCTGTCATATTGGAGACTTAAGTACACAGTTACAAAGTCCTAGATGATATCCTAAGATCACATAGCCTTATAATCTACATATACCTGGACCACATGCTTGATGTGTCTTTTGAGTTTAGCAGCAGGATCCAGTACTTCTTAATCTTTTTCCTCCATGATTCAGTTCCAGGCAACAACCCACCTAACAACATACAGGCAATTATCATTATTCATGAATTTTATATTTGTAGTCTTTTGCCAAAACTGATTTATATCACCAAAATTAATACTCTGGACAAATTACATTTGTGTACATCTGCAAACTGACAAAAAAATGAGTTGCCAAACATACATTCCTGTCCAATTCCAGACAGTATAACAGTATTCCTTCTTTTTCAGTCCTTTTACTCAAAGGACATGCCCTTTTGGCACTTATTGCTATATTCTTCAGATTATTGTGCTTTATGTTGGTGATTTTTCTCTTTACATTTTACTCAAAGGACATGCCCTTTTGGCACTTATTGCTATATTCTTCAGATTATTGTGCTTTATGTTGGTGATTTTTCTCTTTACAATCACCTATAAGTATAGCATCAAAGTGTTCCTAAGGCCAAGTTGATTGGAGTATGCCTTATGAGAAAAATGAGCCTGCCATATGTTTTCTTCAGGCACAAGTAGTTGTGCTAGTTGGTATAGTCTCAATATCAGTCACTCAATCATATATTAAATAAGGTCTCTTTAAACAGAAACTTATAAAATTAGGTTATATATTGATTGGTTGATGAGCATGTATGACCAGAGACTCACAGAAATCTTAATCATATATATCCTCTAGAATGTATTATAGAGTCTACACCAATTTCATGTTTGTGTTATTGACTTTTTTCAGTGTTCTAATATCCTGACAATAATTATGATCTCCAAAAGGGATGAACAGCTATGCTTAAGTAAATCTGTGTAATACCTTTATTTTCATATCTCTGTATGGCATGCATGTGTGCATTCATGTTTACGTACATCTCTCTGCATGTGGATGCAGGTGTGCATGTACTCATGTGCATATGGAGGCCACAGACTGATAGGTACTCAGAATGCAGAATGACACACATGCACACACACACACACACACACACACACACACTACATAAAATAAGAACTTAACTTGTGAATAGGATTTTTGAAGGCCAAAAAAAAAATCAATTCACAGTCATTAATGTAATTATTATTGTCAGTAACCTTTCAGACTTGTGTGGAAAAAATGATGTAAATTTATCATGATTGAATCAAGTAGTTTACATTTGAGGTATACAAAGAAGTTAGGTAAAAGAGGTTTAAGCAAATGCGAAAAGCATGAAAAAGACAAGTATAATAGGGACACATCTGCCTTGTGGAAGACAAGGCTTGCTTCGAATGTGTTTCTATCCTATTTCATTCTTTTTATATAAACTGACTTCAAATACACTTCACATAAATGCGTGGTTCTACATTATCACTACATTCGTTCCATTTCTGTGAGGATTCTCCTCTCTGAACTAATGAACATAAAGAAAAAGAACACACAGACTACATAACAAAATGCATGTCTAGCAATAATATAGTGAAGTAGGTGCACATTAATAAGAATAACTTTCCTGAGAGACATTGAGAGAACAGCTTAGTAACATACAATCACAACCTGTATACATGTGCTTATCTTTACACTCTCTTATTGGAAAAGCTATAAATCTTCAAGGTAGACAAATCCAACAGCACGGGATATATCATAGTGAGTGAATGTTTATTAATATGAATAACAATCTCTGAAAATTATATGCTACATTGTCTAAATAACAATCTGGAGACTTTGAGAAAAGTTTTAAGTTATTCCTCTATGGAAAGAGGCAGATAAATATTTAGCAAATACATGTCATCTAATATTTACATTTTTCTATCTGGAAACTTCCTTGTTCCCTAAAATTAACAGATATATTAGTCATTATTCAAAGAAGGCATATTCAGAAAATGGTATGTTTTTATATTTATATACATGACAATTGTTTCCAATATTGATATATATATGCTATTTTATAAATTACTTTTATATTTCACCCATGCTGAGTAATTGTTATGAAGTACAGTGTGATATTTCAATATATATATTTGATGTGTATTGATCATATCAGGATAATTAGCCTACATATCTCATATGCTATCAGTTCTTTATGTATTCATACTTTAATAAGATATAACTAAAGGTACTCCACAAATTATACTATGGAAAACTATCCTAAGAAAGTGTTTAAATATTTTTGTGTAACAAGTTTACTTCAGTGCTATGTGTATTAATATAAAATTAAATGTGCTAAATTTTCCAAAGACAAAATTGATCAAAATTAAGTCAATTCATTTAAGAAAAGCTTTAGACACTACTTAAGAAATCATAGACATAAAAGCTTTATATTAGAGGCTGGGAAGATGGGTTAGCAGATAAAGGTATCCTCTTGCTAAGCTTGTCAGCTTAGATTCAACTCTCCAGCACTCATATAATGCCAAATGCACAAGTGATGCATGCCTCTGGAATTTGTTTGCAGTGGCAAGAGGCCCTTGAGCCTAGTATCTCTCCCCTATCTCTCACTTTATCTCTCAAATAAATAAAAAATATTTAAAAAGAAGCTTTATATTAACATAAAATTAAATAAAATAAAAGATTGATCATATGAGATCCCCTGCTTTCGAGGTGGGGCTGCTTGGCCCCTGCACTTGTGCAGCTTGACCAGACCTTCATCACTAGCCTTAACTTGATGAAAACCAGGGACACCTCAAAAGACAGATAAATGAATTGAAAGTGAGTCCACAAATAGAAGGTTTCAGAGCTGGAGAGACACTTGGCACTTGCCTGTGAAGCCAAAGGACCCAGGCTTGATTCTCCAGGTCCCACATAAGTCAGATGCACAAGGAGGCACATATGTCTGGAGTTTGTTTGAAATGGCTAGAGGCCCTGGCATGTCCATTCTCTCTCTCTCTCTCTCTCTCTCTCTCTCTCTCTCTCTACATTATATATATATATATATATATTTCCCCTCCCTTTCTCTGTATCTAATAAATGAATAAAATTTAAAAAATAGATGACCTCAATAACCATCTAATTAAGCTTAATGAAGACATGGTCATATACAAGAATGAATTCCAGAAAGCATCAAGAAAATCAAACTTTGATCTGAAATTGGACTTCAAAGAAGAGCTAGACATGTTAGATAAACACACCAGAAAGCAAAATATTAAATACAGATTTTTAAAGAAAAGCTCTCCAAGGCACATCATACTTAAACTCTAAGAAATGAATACAGAGTGCCAAAGTCAATCCAATTAGAGTTACTTCATATTTTTCAATGGAAACCATGAAATCCAAAAGGGATTGGAATGGAATACTTCAAAGATTGAAAAAGCTATATCTTCCAACCCAAACTACTGAACCCAGTGAAAGTATCTCTCTCATAGTAGTTGGAGAAAGGAAAACTTTTCATAACAAAAGCCAACTCCATGATTATATGAACACAAAGCCAAACCTAAAGAGAATGCTTCAGGAAATATTCGACACAGAAGAGTCAAACAACCAACAACCTCAAGAGCCTATAAGACAATGAACAAGGTAAGCAAAACTAGAGCAGGCATGAAAAAGTTCAAAGTACCTAGCCCCATAAACCCTCAAGCATGGCAGGGATTAAATCAAACCTCATAGTTATAACTTTAAGTATTAATGTACTTAATTCAATCAAAAAAGTCACAAGCAAACAGTATAAAAATGGACCCTTCTATCTGTTGCCTTCAAGAATTCCACCTCACCATTAAAGATAGACACTACCTTCGGGGAAGGGTGGAAAATGATTTCCCAAGTAAATGGAAATAAGAAATAAGAAATAAGTGAATGCTGCTATATTAATATCTCACAAAACATAGTTCAAACAAAAAGTAACTAAAAAGTACAAAGAAAGCCACTTTTTACACACCAAGGGATCAATCCAAAAAGAGGAACTCATAATCATAAATCTATAGGCATCAAAGAGAGGTGTACCATATTTTATAAAGCAAAATCTACTTGACAACAAATCAGAAATAAATCCCAATACCACCATAACAGGGGGCTTCAGTATCCCCACTATCATCATTAGACAGATTATCCAAGCAGAAAATTAACAGGGAAACATAAGATATTAACAACACCACAGATGAATTAGACCTAACAGACATCTATAGAACAGAATACACATTCTTCTCAGCAGCCCACAGAAACTTCTCCAAAATAGATCATATATTAGGGCAAGAAGTATGCCTCAATAATTTCAGGGAAATTGATGTAACTTCCTGTATCATATCAGACCATAATGCTTTAAAGCTATAAATTAACAATAAAAGAAACAATAGAAATTGCCTCAGCTCCTAGAGACTAAACAGCACATATTAAACAATGAATAGGTCATGATAAATCAAAAAGGATATTGTAAAATTTCTTGAGCTGAATGATAAAAAAAAATCATACAACATACCAAAACTTATGAGACATAATGAAGTCAGTCCTAAGGGGGAAATTCATAGCACTAAGTGCCTTCATAATAAAGACAGAAGTATACTTAATAACCTAATCATCCACTTAAGATGTTGGAAAACAAGAACAATCCAATCCTAAGAGTTCCAAATGGAAAGAAATAATTAAGATCAAAGAAAAAATTAATGATTTGGAAACTAAGAAAGCAATTAAGAAAATTGAGGAAACAAAGAGCTTTGTCTCTGACAAAATAAACAAAATTGATAAATCTCTGGTCAATTTGATCAAACAAAAAAAGGAGAAGTCTCATATTAACAGAATTAGAAATGAAAAGTGGGAGATCCTGCAGACATCAATAAAATTGGAAGAATCAACAGGACATATTTCCAAAATGTCTATTCCACAAAATACTGGAGGAAATGGATAAATTCCTAGACACATACCACCTAACAAAAGAAAGCCCAGATGGCTTAATAGTTAAGGCACTTGCCTGTGAAGCCTAAGAACCCATGTTTACTTCCCAGATCCCATGTAAGCTACAGGCACATGGTGACTCATGTGCAAGTTCTCACATGTGCACAAGGTGGTACACACATCTCGAGTTCAATTACAATGGCTGGAGGCCCTGGTGTGCCAAGTCTCTCTCTCTCTCTCTCTCTCTCATAAAAAAGACCAATCTGTTGGGATTGTCTCAAAAAATAAAAAAATAAAAAAAGACTCCAGAACGGATAAACCATCTAAACAAGCCTATTATATCCGTAGAGATTCAAAATACAATCAAAGGAACCAGGCATAATGGCACATGCCTTTAATCCCAGCACTTGAGAGGAAGAGGTAGGAGGATTGCCATGAGTTTGAGGCCACCCTGAGACCACACAGTGAATTCCAGGTCAGAGTGGGCTACAGTGAGACCCTACCTTGAAAAACCAAATATGTATAATCAAAAACCTCAGCAAAAGGAAAAGTCCATAGACCAATGGATTCTCAGCTGAATTCTATTAAACCTTCATCAAAAAACTGAAACCAATTTTTTGAAGTTGTTTCACATAATTGCAGAACAGGAAATTCTCCCCAATGTCTTCTATGAAGTTAGCATCCCCCTAATACCAAAACCAGACAGAGATACAAGTAAACTATAGACGTATATCTCTGATTAACTTGGATGCAAAAATCCCGAACAAAGTCCTTGCAAAGTGAATTCAACAACACATCAAAAGCATTATCCATCTCAATGAAGCAGTCTTCATCCCTGGGATGCAGGGATTGATCAACATTCAGAAATCAATTAACAATAACCACATGATCGTTTCAAAAGATGCAGAGAAGGCCTTTTACAAATACATATCACTTCAATGTCAAAATGCTGGACAAAATAGGCATGGAGGGCATAACAGTTTAATTTATGTGTTCTGAATGCTTAGCTCCCTGGCTGGTGGCAACCTAGGAATGGAGTCACCTGGAGGCAGTGTAGTTTTGTGGGTGGGTTTAGGGTTATTATAAACAGCTTATCCTTGCTAGTGTTTGCCATACTCTCCTGCTTCTGTTGTCCACCTGATGTTGTCCAGGAAGTGATGTCCACCCTCTTCTCATACCATAATTTCCCCTGACATCATGGAACTTACCCTCTATAAGCCATAATAAACCTTTCCTCCTGCAAGCTGCCTTTGGTTGGGTGTTGTCTGCCAGCAACAGGAAGCTGATTGCAACAGTCAAATTGGTACCAAGAATTGAGGCTATTCCTGAAAGAAACTTGACTGTGGCTTTGAGGGAGTAATGTGGAAGGATTTGAAACCTTGGCCTAAGAGACACCTTGCAGTGTTGTAAGTACAGCTTGATGGACTATTCTGGTCAGAGTAGAACGATCTGAATGCAGTAAGAACTATGTTCTGTGAAGTTTGAATCATAACAGTGAGAAAGAGTTTTGCCTGGACAGGGCTAGAAGCAGTTTGTGTGAAAGGCTTGTTGTTATACCAGTGTTCTGAGAACTTATGCAGGGTTGCATTAGATAGAAATGGACTGGTATAAGCAGAGGGATATGACAAAGAAAAAAATGAAATCTTTAGGGCAAAACTGTTGCATACTCAGCTGCAATTGTTAGAGATAACAACCATTGAATTGGGCCAGATAATCTCACTGGGACAACAGGCAGAACAGACCCTTTTGAAAGGGCCTGAATGCTCAACTTAAATGAAGCATTTTTTTTTCAAACAAAAAGAAGAAACTAAAATTCTATATATTTTATACATTTTCCTTCCTGAATTTGCTAGTATGGGGATAGATTAATAAAATTTACATGTTTGGCCTTTGCTTAGCTGACATAAATTTTCCATGAGAATGAAACTGAGATACTGCAGATTTCCCCAGTTGTCGTACAAAGGACGTTTGAGTATAGATTTGACAATATTTGCAACATACTATCTTATTGTGGGGAACCAGTGGACACTAGGAAAGCAAAAGTACCTCCATCTTAAATAATGACTCCATTTTGTAATAAGCTGTCTGTTCTGGAAAGTCACAAGATCTGCAGTTGTTTGCTAAGTCGTTGTCTTGTGGCCTTGGGGCTGGGGCCGGGGCAAAGGTCTGCAGTTGTTTATTAACCCATACACTGAGAAAGAACAATGTAACCCATAAAGTCGTTATCTCTTGGCTTTGGGGCTGGGGGCCTTATCCTGTGGAACATCTTATGTGTTTTGGGGGCTGGTGAAATAGAACTGTAACAATACCTAAACTGCTGACAAACTCCTCTGTTCTGCTGTATAAGAGGCACCCTGAGAAAAATAAAATTTGGCAGCTTGATCAGACTCCTGTCTTCCTGTCGGTTCCTTGTGTCTCTTGTCCCTTTCATTTCAGGTTTTCTGGGGTCCGTGCTCCCATTGAAGCCCCGCTGGCCGGGGCAACTGGCGCCCAAACGAGGGGCACGAACCTAGGATCACCTGAAACACCGTCTGCTACCTGCCCATTGGGGATCCCGCACCGAGGCCGCCACAACCCAAAGAGGGGGTTAGACACTGGCCCGCTAGTGATCACCACGGAGTCGCCCGCCCGTGAGACAGATCCGTTGGAACACTCGGACGGTGACGTAAGATAAGATTTTTTCTTTACCATGGGACAAGCATTTTCAAAAGAAGACTCTTTTGTGACTGGGCTAAAACAAGCTCTCAAGGTACGAGGAACTAGGGTTAAAAGAAAAGATTTAAAGATATTTTTAGATTATATTGGTGATCTCTGTCCTTGGTTCCCAAAGGAAGGGACTATAAATGAAAAAACTTGGTTAAGAGTTGGAGATTGTTTACATGATTATTATGAAACCTTTGGCCCCGAGAAGGTCCCTGTTTCTGCCTACTCTTATTGGAATCTTATAAATGATGTTCTTAGGGTCCACAATCATTCTATGGCTGTACAGGTCCTTGTCAATAAGGGAGAGGCTGCTCTTAAACGCTCTTCTAGGCCCCCTTCTGCTTGCGCCTCTGTCATTGTTGAAGATGAAACTCAAGAGAGACTTGATTCTGTCACAAAAGAACTTGATGCCTTTTCTAATCCTTCCTCTGACAGCCGTAGGCGCAAGACAAAAGCAGACACACACACCCACAATACTGGCTTTCTTGCTTTTCCTGTTACTCGCACACAGGCCCGCTCTGATCCCACTTCTGCTTCCCTCCCTGCGTCCAATACGGACTCTGATGAGGAGCCTGCTCCCTCGGCTGCTCCAGCTGATGGGAATGCTGCCTCCTCTGATTCTGAGGATGAACCTGCCCCAGAGTCTTCCCCAACCTAAATATAAAACTCTTAATTTAAAGTTTCTTGAGCGACTAAAAGCAGCCGTCTCTAATTATGGGCCCACAGCTCCCTTTACTCTCACTCTTCTGGAAAGCTATAGTGACAAATGGCTTACGCCTAATGACTGGTATCGCCTTGCTTGCGCGGCTCTCTCTGGTGGAGATTTTGTTCTATGGCGCACTGAATTTAATGAGAACTGCTCTGACTTTGCTCGCCGTAATTTACAAAAGGTTGTTTCTAAAAATTGGACAAAACAAAAATTGTTGGGGGAACATCCCTATGATTCCAACGAATTGCAAGCATGCTATCCCCCTGGACTTTTAGCCCAAATACAACAGGCAGGCCTCGCTGCCTGGCGGCACCTCCCTCTTAAAGGGGCCGCCACCGCCTCCTGGCTAATATTAGACAGGGTCCAGAAGAGCCTTACAGTGACTTTATTAGTAGACTTAATAAAACTGCTGAGTGCCTTTTTGGTGTTGGGCAAACTAACAGCCCCTTTATCAAACACCTGGCCTTTGAGAATGCTAATCCTGCTTGTCAGTCTATTCTCCGCTCTCACAAGCGGGAGTCCATATCTGATTATATCAAGTTATGTGCAGGCGTGGGCTCCTCCCACGCCATGGGCTTAGCAATTGGAGCTGCTCTCCGTTCTGCTGGTCTCACTCAGGGTACGAAAACATGTTATAATTGTAAACAACCTGGACATTTCTCTCGTGACTGCACTGCTCCTAAACAGCTTTCTGTTTCTCACCACCCTCACCCCTTAAAAATTCACCCTCTCCCAGGGAAGGCTCCCTGCCCCCTGAGGATTTCTCCTTTCCTTTTCAGGACTATGGCTGCCCCTGCTTTCGTTGGCCTCTTGCTCCTGGCATCTGGATTGATCACTGCTGACCTTCGACCCATAAATTTCACCTGGACCGTGCTCAGTGAAGTCGGTGATGTGATCTGGGCCCACTCTACGGTTTCTCAGACCATCCCTTGGCCGACCCTAACTCCAGACCTCTGCAAAATGGCCCTCGGCAGCCTGAACGCTTGGGGACTTGGCACCATTTTTACACAACATACTGCTCCTGAAATTGATCTTCACCACTCTTATGGTGAAGGGGATGTTATAACTCTTACCAGAGGTCCTACTTACAGTCTTTCTCCCTCTATGTTGCCCCCGGTCACCACCATCCCCATTCGATTACTTGGAAATGTGGGGGCCCAGATGTTTATTTCAGTGCAAAATGGGGATGTGAAACTACTGGAGATGCTTATTGGAACCCCTCATCTTCTTGGGACTATATCACCCTAAAGGCTAACTATACCCATCCCCAGGGAGCTTCCCGCTATACTCCAAAACAGGCTTGCCAGATATCTTCCCCATCCTTTGGGTGGTGCCACCCTCTACTAATTACCTTTACAGCCCCTGGCAAACAACAGCCATATGATGTCTGGTCCCGGGGCGTTCAATGGGCCATCCATACCTATGGTGGCTCTCATGTTGGGGTCCTTTTTACCATTAAGCTCCAAAAGACTCTCCCTACTACTGCTCTCTACCCCTCGCGTGCCACTCCCTTGTTACCCCCCGTCCCTACATCTATATCCTCCCCTGTGCCAGCTCTGGTTACACTCCTGCCTCTTCCTCCTCCACCCCTGACAACTACTGACCTGGTCCTTAACCTGGTCGAGGCCACTTTTAATGTACTCAATTCTTCTTCTCCCAATCTTACCCAATCTTGCTGGCTTTGCATTCACACCTCGCTCCCCCTTTATGAGGGTGTGGCTCAACCTCTCCCACTTCCCTTCAACACAACTACTGATTGGACTCGCTGCCCCTGGTCTCAGCGCCCTAACATTACCCTCCCAATCTCCTCTGTCCTTGGCTCTGGAACCTGCCTTCATGCTCCAAACCTCTCCAAATCTTCCATGCCTTCTACCCTTTGCAAGAATTTTGTCTCTGTTAATTCCTCCCTTCATTATGACTCCTATTATCTCCTCCCCCAGGGCTATTGGTGGGCCTGCCTTGACAGCCTAACAGCTTGCGCTTCTGTGTATCGCCTGCTCCATCCCCCTCAGTTCTGTGTCCCTGTCCGACTCTTCCCTCGCACTTCCTATCGCCCTGCTCCAGACTTTGATGCTTCCTTTGCCTCATCCCTCCCCTATTCGCATAGGACCAAACGTGAACCCATTACTGGCACTGCTATTTCGCTTGCTTTGCTTCTGGGTGTCAGCGCTGCAGGCACCGGCACAGGTATTGCTGCTCTTGTACAGGGAAATGCCCAATATGAAATCCTGCGTTCCCAATTGGATAAAGACATTCAAAACCTAGAAAAGGGAATTACTGCTTTAGAACAGTCTTTAGTCTCTTTATCTGAGGTGGTACTTCAAAATCGCCGGGGCCTCGACCTCCTTCTTTTGAAGGAGGGGGGACTATGTGCTGCCTTACGGGAAGAATGCTGTTTTTACACTGACCATACAGGTGTCACAAGGGATAGTATGGCTAAGATCAGAAAATCTTTGGAGAAAAGAAAAAATAATAGAGGTATAACAGAAACATCTGGTTGGTTCTTTTCTCATCCTTGGCTGTCCTTGATCCTCCCCTCTATTTTAGGTCCTTTGGTTGGCCTACTCCTCTTACTAAGCTTTGGCCCATGGTTATTTAAAAAGCTAACATCCTTTATTAAGGAACAGATTGATTCAGCCACAGCACGACCAATTCAAGTGCACTACCATCGCCTGGCTCTTGAAGACCAAGACCTACCTTGTGACCGCCCCCTGCGGCCGCCCCCTGGCCTAGGTGCTGAACCTTCGCCCTAGTTTGCAGGTGTGCCCCATATCTCCTCCCTTATTGACACTTATCTAAACTTACAATGATCTGAGTGACTCCCCTCCTTTAGGAGCTGCATAGGATTCAGACCTGTGCATGTTGACTCACAAATGTGTGAGTACAATATGGGCACCAACATGGGTGTGAGGCATAGCACCGCAAGGGAAGGTCCCTTTTGACCGCTTCTGAATTCCCTGAGAGTCAAACCTGACTTGCATGGAGGTTGGTACCGTTCTTTCTGTGTTAGCTCTGCCTCCCCTCCCCAAAAGGTACCAAGAGCAACCAAGTTGGGGTACGAACCCCACGGAAGGAGTCAGGTCACTGCTCCCCCAGTTGGTTACAGGCCCACCGTGAAATCACGGGACCCTGGGAGTCCTACCAAAATTTACAAAAATTGGCCGCCACAGAAAACACCTTCTAAAACTAATAGAAAGGGAGGAGATGTGGGGAACCAGTGGACACTAGGAAAGCAAAAGTACCTCCATCTTAAATAATGACTCCATTTTGTAATAAGCTGTCTGTTCTGGAAAGTCACAAGATCTGCAGTTGTTTGCTAAGTCGTTGTCTTGTGGCCTTGGGGCTGGGGCCGGGGCAAAGGTCTGCAGTTGTTTATTAACCCATACACAGAGAAAGAACAATGTAACCCATAAAGTCGTTATCTCTTGGCTTTGGGGCTGGGGGCCTTATCCTGTGGAACATCTTATGTGTTTTGGGGGCTGGTGAAATAGAACTGTAACAATACCTAAACTGCTGACAAACTCCTCTGTTCTGCTGTATAAGAGGCACCCTGAGAAAAATAAAATTTGGCAGCTTGATCAGACTCCTGTCTTGCTGTCGGTTCCTTGTGTCTCTTGTCCCTTTCATTTCAGGTTTTCTGGGGTCCGTGCTCCTGTTGAAGCCCCGCTGGCCAGGGCATCTTATTGCCCCCCAAAACCTAAAGCAGCATTTGTGAATCTGCCAATTTTTCCAGCCACTCAAATTCATAATTTAGAAAGTATCATTTCAAATAAGTTTATATCCTTTCTTACATAAATAAAAAATAATAAAATTTGAAAAATTAAGAAAAAATTAATATTTGACACTCAGTACTCATCAAATTTTTCCTATGCCAACTTCCTTATTAAAATAGGAAAATAGAACCATGTTCAATGGTGAATACGTTTAATCCCAGCACTGTGTCATTTTGTGGCCAGCTTAGTGCTACAGAGTGAGTTCCAGGGCAGCCTGGGAGAGAGTAAGAACCTATCTCAAAAAAAAATTATTGAAGTCATATATTATATCTTAAAATCATGTCAAAGGGATTAAATAATATGCATATGTGCAAGCACGCATAATAAGCTAAAGGTTATAGTTGGCAAGTGTTTCATAATGGGATTTCTGTAATTATTGTTTAACATAAAAGAAAAGTAGATAAGAGAAATAAGTTTTGGCAGAACACACTTCAAATAAAGTAACTTCATCATAAAATTTATGTTAAATCTTTGTTATTATTCTCCACAAACTGTTGTAGCATTTATTTTATCTATTGAGTCACAAAGGATTTTTTCTTCAGAGTCAAATTGGTAAAACTACTTGAAGCATGAAGGAAAAGATCAAAAGAGCCAACTGGGAGCAAAATACAGTGATCAGTATTCAAGATAAACCACAACATATAATAATTCTAATTATTGATCTTTAATTAAACCACAGGGAAGATTTATGTCACAAAGAAACCCTTTCTCACAGCTCTTTCTGACTTCAAGACCGAATGTTTTGGCACTTTAAATATCAGCCAAAAAGGAAGCTTATTATGCACTGCCTTATGATCTATAGATATTTAAAGTCAAGAACAACATATGTTCAATGCAACATTCAAGACAAAATGTGGCCTTCACGAATATTGTTGCAATATATTTGAAGTTCACAGGCTAATTAATTCTTACAAAATTGACAAATTTATGAAGGTTTCATTGATCAATTATAGAATAATGCAGGTTGATAATGCATTTAATGAGTTTGCTTAGAAATAGCCTTCTTGTTTGAAGATTTTCAGGTGTAGGGGCTAACACATGAGTTTTATGTGGTTGGGTATAGTGCTAATGGGGGTTAACCTATGCTCAAAGAAGTAGTATTGTTCAATGTATATGTATACAATTTATATTGTTCATTTTCCTAGCTATTGAATTAGCTAAATTTTGTTTTTTCCTAATTCTAAAACTTCCCTCTTAAAGAGTTGATTTTAAGTATACACAAGTATCACATACAAGTATCACAGTTTAGTCAGAGTAGCAGTTTTATTAGGTGATATTTCCTAAAAGGAAGATTCAATATTAATCCCCCCCAGTGATAAATTTAGTTAACATTGTACAATGTTAGAATTCACTAAATGAATGTAAGTTTCATTTAAAACAGTTCTTTGTGTATCCAATTAGTTGGTTCGTCTTTTAAGTTTTCGACATTTTAGTAGAAAATTTAATAAGAAACTCACATTTTAAATACTGTTTCTAATTCAATGTTCATGTCAATATTTGAATTTATCTTTTACTATTAAGTAAAATTTTAGAAAGATTTATAATCTCTGAAAAAAAGAAGTATTAGAGAATTTTTTTCACTTGATTATTTCTGCAATTTCGGGAGAATTAATATGCTATTGTGTGGTGTGGTGAACAACATCTCTCTGCCAGGACTTTAGCATCACTCTTAGTGAGATGTTACCAATGTCACTACACTTATGCTTGTGATGTCAGCTTTTGCCCAAAGCACTGGGATACTGATCTGAGATAAGTAACTGACAGGTAGTGTTAGGAAGTCTTAGGCTGTTGAGGTTACCTGGATAAAATATTTTAAATTGGATAATTTATTGACAATAGAAATTTAATGGCCAGTGAATAAAACAAGCTCAAGGCACTGGACTGTGCATTATCTTGTAATTGTCCCTTCTTCATATTTATATAAGCACTAATCACAATAATAAGGACACAACTCACCTGACTGATTCACCTTCCAAAAGGGCCATCACTTAGTGCTACCATCTAGGTATTTCAATGTATATACTTCCATGTTCACAAACATACAGAACATAGCAGAAGGGTATATTTCTTATACCTGATGGCTACTAAACTCTAGATAGAAAATTTGTGAGTCATTTCCTTTCTTACATTTTGTGAAACAGTACAATTTCTCTTATATATATATAATAAGTAGATGTTGTATATTTATGTGGCTTATGCCAATCCAAGGCAGCACCTGCTCATTTAAAAATCCCAAACCCAGAGTAATGCCATAGTATTGGCCATGTAACAGAAATGTCATCAGTGCTGATATTCTCATTCTTCATTTCAAAGTAAAATTTGTTATTAATGTGAGAAATAATCTTAAGACACACATACTGTTTTGATGATTTTATCTAAACAGAAACTCTACCAATGTCTTAAATGTCAGTCTATTTTATTTTATTAAGTCTTGGGCAAATAATGCAAATTTTTCATATTTTACAAATACCATATGAAAATTCTAGTAAACCTTAATGGCATTCCCTGTTGTTATGTATGCTGTCATTTCTTCTCTATGTAACTGTAGAAAACTGACTAAAATTGCTAACAGCTGCAGCTAAACTCATTCCGACTGACAGTATGCTTAAGTAGCTGTCTCTTCTAGTTTAGGGAAGATATCTCAGAGAACATTCTTTTTTCTTTAATTTTAATTCTTAACACTTAGTGACAGGGAACCAAAATGTGGATAATTCCTCTTTGTATAGCCTTGGAAACTACCCCTGATGAATTTTAATATTTTTAGCTATTAAAAGAATACCTTATTATTAAAATTGGTACTAAATTTTGCCTGAAGGTATAGTTTGTGGGGTGGTGAACATATTTTTAAAAGTTCAATTTATGTAGCTTGGACAAAAATAAAACTAAAAGAGGATATTGTAATTACTAGCTAGTAAAAATTTTATAACAAATATGTTAGGAAAATGAAACCATTGTTTGAAGTTATTAAGGGATACATATATATGTTAGCTTAGTAGCACAAGTTCAATAGAGGAGCAGGGTAGTATAAGAAAAGTGGTTTGAGGTGAAATGCAGTCTTTTGAGTATTACCAAGGGTATAAATAGATAAGTGATGGATAGCTAGATGATAAGTGTATGATATTTAGGCAGACATAGATGACAGATAGATGATATATAATGCTTAAACCTGCATGCATTAAATGGTAATTATAAATGGATCAAGTGATTATATAATTGCATATTTACTAAAAATCTATTTTTTCCAAAAGTATCCTGTTAAATTCTTGTTCTAGCTGAATCCATGCTGATAGAGACCTAATAGTACAGTGCCATTTTTATACAAAGCTGTACATAAGTTATAATTTTCTTTTTTGATAACTACTACCACCTTATCACTTTTCTAATATTCATATTATACTCAATTCACTTTATATCATAGATATCAGGATAAATGCAAAATATAGCTAAATGAAAACACATTGAGTTTCAACAAAAGTATATTAGAAAATATTATCAATTTCAATATAAAATGCTACAGAAATTCGCTGGTTACTTTTTTTAGACAGAGTAGCCACTGTGAATGGGGCATACAATGGAGAAGAGCACGAACTCCCTGAGAAGCACTCGTAATCATGGGCTAGCAACTAACCTGATGGTTATTTAAATCAGAAGCCTCACTCTCTATTCAGTGGAGTCAAAATTTAACTGCTATAGGAGAAAGATGATGCTTCATTTTATACATACTTTCAAGTTTACTTTAGTGTCAAATAATCATAGTCTTCCTTAATAACTCTCTCATAAGCAGCAGTTTTCACTTTAAAGAAAAAATAGTTCAGAGAACAAATTCAAGAGGCTTTTGTTATTAGATTGATTTATGAGAAAATAAATCAAGTTCCGACTGTTTTGATTAATTCCTCATAATTGTAACAAGATTTGATTTTTTGAGATGAACTCTTGATCGGTCCTAACTTTGAAGACATTCTTGTTACAGGCAAGGTCATGCATATATATGAATGACTGTGGTAAGAGCTTGAAATTCACTTCTAATTTCTCAGTGAATGATAAAAGCCAGGAAGTTGGCTAATAAGTTTTCAGATTTGCAAATAGAGTTTCAAGAATTTAGATTTGAGATATAACCAAAACTAAAATAGTCTCAATGTTAGATGTATTCACCTGCATAAAAGCAAAAATGAAAGAGCGAACTACCATGGATAAATTGTAGAACTATGTTGGGATACAATTTTAAAGCAGAAAATATCCTAATTGGCCATCACTTGTTTGCTGACTATTCCCTGCTCTCACATTTCTATTGATAAACATTTTTCATTCATTTTTCTTTATTCTATTCCTCTTTCATTCTGAATTTCTACAATGATAGGGATTTTTTAAGAGCAAAGTCATGGTTTGCTTCTTTATATGTAAATCCATTGCCTGGACATTATACCAGCTTCACAGTTGGCATTTAACATATAATCTCATATCATTACTACACAGCACAATTCTTTTTTTTTTTTTTTTTTTTTTTTTTTTTTTTTTTAGTCAGTTCTGTATTCAGCAAATACAGTCAGTTTGGTACCATTATTAGGCTCATCCGTGACCTACCCCCTCCCCTTGGCCCCTCCTTGTTGAGGTATACGGGTCATGCATTGTGGAGTTAGCCCACAGTTATGGGTAAGCTAAATGTCTCTGCATATCATGACCCAACATGTGACTCTGACATTCTTTCCGCCCCCTCTTCCGCAAAATTTCCCTGAGCCATGTTGGGTTCATTTTTGGTCTGCTTCAGTGATGAGGTGTTGGGGGCCTCTGAGGCTCTGGCTCTCTGATTTGGTAGGAGTTGATTTTTCTCTATGCTGATCTCCTTCCCCCTTGTCACAGCACAATTCTTTGAATTGTAATATGAGTAAAGAGGAAGGCTCAGAAGGACACAGAAAGGTGATTAAGTTGTCTACTATTTAAAATTTGGATTCAGGGATGGCTATTTATCTTTCTATTTATATGATATTTTATTTGTTAAATTTGATTCATTTACTGCTGTTTTGTATTTTCTTTCTTTTTTTTTTTTTTTTTTTTTTTTTTTGGTTTTTCGAGGTAGGGTCTCACTCTAGCCCAGGATGACCTGGAATTCACTATGGAGTCTCAGGGTGGCCTCGAACTCACGGCAATCCTCCTACCTCTGCCTCCCGAGTGCTGGGATTAAAGGCGTGCACCACCACGCCCAGCTTGTTTTGTATTTTCTTAATAGTTCAAATTTAATTTGAGAAAGTCCGTTAGATTGCTACCAGGTACTCCTTTGTACTATTTACCAAGATTTGATGTTCATTTCTACTTAGTCTTACTTATTTGACCTTTCTGCTTTTGTTCTCATCCTCTCCCTTTTTTTTTTTTTTCTTTTTTTTCTTTTCTTTTCTAGGTAAGGCCTCACTCTGGTCCAGGCTGACCTGAAATTAACTATGTAGTCTCAGGGTGGCCTTGAACTCATGGCAATCTTCCTACCTCTGCCTCCCAAGTGCTGGGATTAAAGGCATGCACCACCACGCTTGGCCTCCTTCTAACTTTTTTTAACACAATATTTTATATATTTTTTCAAGCAGGTAAAGATAGAGGAGAGTGAGTATGGGCATGTCAGGGCTTCTAGCCACTGCAGATGAACTCCAGACACATGTGCCACTTTGTGCATCTGACTTATGTGGGTACCAGGGAATTAAACCCAGGTTGTCGATTTTGCACTTAAGCACCTTAAACACTGAACAATATCTCCAACCTCCTTCTAGCTTTTTTACTTCACTCCAGACAAATAGGCACAAACTTCTATTTTTCTCATTTGAATGGGAATGTTAGAATCATTTTCCCTGTCTATAATTACATTAGTAGCTTTCCTAAGAAAAATAATATTCTTTCATTTTTAATATAATAAAAACGATTACAATAAGAAAACTTCATTGCATTATATTATTCCCTAATTCCATTTTTAATTAAAAAATGAATCATTCAACTGTCTTTTAAAGCTATTTCCATTTGGCAAAGTACATGATTCACTCCAGGATCACATACTGCATTAGTGTTTACTGTCTCCTTAATGCTCTGTTATTCTACAAAAGGCCCGTTGTGTCTGTCTTTCTTCTCATTGACATATTGATAAATCATTTTATAAAATCATCCCAATTTCTATTTGTCTGATGTCTTCTCATTACTATGTTCAGGTTATACATTTTTGATGGACATCAAGATTCATTGTCTCTGTCACAGATGTACCCAAGATACATTTCAATTTGAGAGATTCACTAGAAAGATTCCACTGACCATGCATCAAGAAAAAGACAATGAGATAGGTTATCCAGAGGAATGTAACTATGGTCTTCCTCAGGTATTCTCTTACCCATGATGAGTCACCCAGAATATATACCTCCTTCAGTAATGAAGATGCAGTATAGCAGGGAAAAAAAAAGTGTTACCCCCTGAGACTTCTCATTCTAAAAACAGAAGGCAAGTTAATAAATAAAATCATGACAATTTATCTTATATCTATTTGTTGTATATTAAAAGCAAGTCTTCAGAAATGAAGGCCTCTTAAAAATAAGACAATCGAAATATTTTGTAGACAATTGTTCAGAAGGGTGGCTGGAGGGCAGAATGGTATCATGATAAATTGTGTGCAAGGGCATACAGGAAGGAACTGGTTTTCACAATCATTGACCATATTTTTATATCTTACATCATAAAGAAGACATGTTTTGATGAGTGTATACTATATATACACAAGGGGCAGTGCTTTTTCAGGCATAAAGTGGATGGGATTGGAGATCACTATATTATGAAAACTAAGTCAGAATGAGAAAAGCAAATATCACTGAAGAGTTAGGTAGCTTTGTTAGGTAGTGAGGGTGACTGTGTCCCTACAAGTATCCTTGCAGTCTCCACTTTGCTAGAGATCAAAGTATGATCTGACTTTTTGTCCCTTCCCTAGGTCTCTTTTTCTACATACTACTTGGGCCCCTCCTGGGAGGGAGGTCTTCTTTCCTAAGATTTAATCCTAACATTGTGGTTGGTCAAGTTCAGCCCCCAGAACTTGGCATAATGATCAGCCTCTTCCTGAGACAGCTGTAGGTCAGATGAATCAGCTGTCTCTCTGGCTTACCTGAGCTGGAAGGTAGATCCCACCAACATAAGGTTATAAACATGTTTGGGAGGAGAGGGCAAGCTCTCTGAGTGGCCTGACCACCACTGGTGAAACTCCAAGTCTCTCCCATCCAGGCAAGACAAGGGGAGAAGCCCTTAGCTCCTACTTCCCATATGGGCTCTTTACACCTTCATGCCTTCCTCGTGGAAGGAGCTCATTTACTTTGTTTTCTGTCCTCTCCGCAGTTTTCCCAGGCTCACCACATGGGCTCTCAGTCCAAGTGAGTGGATTCATTTTCCGTCTCTTGGTTCTGTACTCCTCTAAATATAATAATTTAACAATTATCCCTCTCAGTTTGGTTTGTCCAATTCATTGGTTATGCATACATTGAAAGTATCAAGGGGATTATTTGAAGGGAGGACAAAATCTAAAGGGAGAGCAGGGACAAGTGAGGGCAATTGCAGAGAGGAAAGATGAGTGCCACATCTTCTCACATGCAGAGCCTAGATTTAATGCATATATACATTCATATGGAAGACAGGCTATGTGGTGAGAACATGGGGACTAGCAAGAAGGGGAAAAGCTGACAAGGGAGGGCAAAGCAACCCTTTGTTTTGTATGCTTATTAAAAATTAATATGATCTGAGCCCGGCATGGTGGGGTGCACCCTTAATCCCAGTACCTGGGAGACAGAGGTAGGAGGATCACTGAGAGTTCAAGGCCACCCTGAGACTACATAGTGAATTCTAGGTCAGCCTGAGCTAGGGTGAGATCCTACCTCAAGAAAACAAAACAATAACAATAACAATAATAATAAGATCCATCTATACACTATATACTGCTTCAAAGAATGTCCAACTAAAAAATAGCTGTTTTTATTCTTTTATGTCATGGTTCTCCTTAGATGGTACATTCATTTTCTTTAGGGCACTGAACTTGTCTATGATTCAAGTACCTTAACCTCTAAACTATCTCTGCAGCACCCAGATCCCAGAACCTAATGTCTCTACCTCACAGGGACTGGGATTAGGGCTGCATTCTGCCTTGTCTGCCTTTTATGTGGATTCTAGAGAAACAAATTCAGTTCCACATGCTTGTGTGGTAAACACTCCCTATTGAACAATTTCCCAGCACCCCTCTGCTCTTTGTTTTTAGATTTTGTCTTTGAGACAGGGTCTTATTATGTAGCTAATCTACCCTCAAGAATTTCTGACTCACCTCCTGAACACTTGTTTAACTGGTCCTTAAAGAAAGGGTTACAATCTCTTAACCCATTTAATTGGTTACATACTGTCATCACGGTTGCTGTCATTGCAGGAATAATCTTACTTATTATCTGTATTATTCCAGTCTTCTTCAAAGTAATTTTTGCTTCTGTTTATACTCTGCCCAGACATTCATGAACTTTGCCTAAACAACCAAAAAGGGGGAAATGCCATGCCAACTGCAGTGGAGTCTGCGTGACCTGTTCACCAGGCCGAGGTGAAAGCTTCAAGGAAGAAAGCCTCCTGGAAGGACATGCATTCTCCAGGCTTGTAGTGCCTTTTGCTGCTCTCCAATAGCTGTTTTCTTCATTACCACTGCTCTGCTCCTGACACATGACAGCAGCATGATGTTCTTTCACAATTTAGTAAAAATTAGATACGGAACAGTTTCCAAAAATTGAGTCACCTGATGGTGTGACGCTTCCTCCAAAGACCCCGCTGTTGTTTCAAGCCATAGTCAGAATTCCGAGGACCAGAACCAATCGATGAACCATTACCTTATACAGGAGTGTATAGGGATGGGGATATGCTAGTAAACAATGGTGGGAAGCATGTTTCTTGGTAATCTTTAACTTTTGTGGATAGACTTCCTAGGTCGAGGCCACCTTGGTGCTGGCTTACATTTTCATGGCATGGTTCAAGGAAGAAAATATATTAGAGTTATGAAGTCGCCCTGTTAGAACTTTTGTTAAAAATACTTGATGCTTGAATCAGGCTAAAAGCCAAATGCCATTTGTAGCCACTGACTGTCGAACACTAATTTTGGTGAGATATTAACTATTAAATACGTGATTGTAATCTTTACTCATGTATTTGTGCCCCGATTCTTGGAACAGGCTGTTCATAGAAATTGTACTAAACAAAGGCTAAGCTTATGCAGCCAGAATTGTATATAACCTGATGCTCTACTTCAGTAAAACACACTCAGATACATTAACCTTGTGTGTGTGTCTGTTTGTCACTTTGCCGACTCCTTGCCCACCTCCCAAGGCCCTGTTTTTCCTGGGACTGGTGGTCCCAGCTTTGCCAGTCTTTGGCAGCCACTTGCAGCTTGACAACAAATTTAGAGAAAACAGTACCACTGATCAAATAGCATTGTATTTGTGTATCTTCTTATCTTACTGTGCACATAATTAAGTTGAACAAGTCAGTAGCTCCTGTAGTTTCTGCAAAGAGTTTTCAGTTTAATTTATTAAAAGATCCAAGAATTTCATCTGCAGGAAGGAATAGCACAATAGACAAATGATACATTTTTAAACTAAAGTTTATGTCATATAGCCAATATCTTATGCAGCATGTTTCTCCAAAGTAATTGCAGATTTAAAGATTCTAATTTAGAAGTTTCCACTGTTTCATTCTTAATCTTTTAGGACTGTGATTTGAGGATTTCAGCTTCAGAGATTTTGATCTGGGATCTAGCACTTTGGGCAGTGTCATTCAGGATGGTGTCATTTGTGATTATAGTTCATACCAGACACTACATCTACTTTAATTCTGGGGAACCAAAGAAAATTAATTCATGTACATTCTTGTCTCTCTCCCTGTAAATAATATGGTCAATTCCAGGAGGCAAAAAGGCCAAAATGTAAGCTAAATACAATAAAGTCTGTAAGCCATAGGGACCTGCCATGGGTACTGAGTTTTTGCACATAAAATGGTAAGCTGTTGTTATGAGGAAAATGACTGTCAGTCTTAATAGAAAGATGTCCTCTCCTTCATTACCTGAAACTATAACTGTAAAAGAATTTGTTAAGACCTTCTTGATTTTTTTTCACAAACTATATTTTAGATCTGGACATTTCCTAAGTAACTATAGTTTCCAAGTCCAGAATTGTAACTAATTTATTTCAGTCACTTAATAATCAATGGTTTCTATAGCTTTCATTTCTACTACTTAGATGGTAAACCAATGGCAGATGATAACAGTTTTGTCCAGTGTGAAAACAAAAGAGAGATTACAGTACCTTATTCCAAAAGAATTCAATTGTACTTTTATTAATTCCCATTTGTGAATTGCATATAACCATTTTCTATCTTTTAGCAGCTGTTAATTATTTTCTATATTGTGCAAGTGAATATAATATCAGTAAAATTAAGGGTCTAAAACTAAATATGGTAACATTAAGATAATATGAGGCTGTGCAGAAATTTAAAGAATAACTTTCATCCCCACCCCCACCAAAACTTTCAGTGAGGTAATTTGTTTGCCTCAATGTTCATGGCTATATGAGTTGTTAATTAATCAGAGAAAACATTTCAGCTCAAATGTAAACCAACTACATGGGTCTCTGTGTCTATAAACCCTACATGTTTTCCTTTAGAAGATCTTTGAATTTTCCTTAAATGGCTAAACTTGGCCATTATTGCCTAACAGGACTCTGTTATATCACAGGTAAATAATATACTCTCCAGGTATTGAGTCTATTAAAGCAAATTTTACAGTTATAGCTCTGGATAGAGAGAAAATTTCAAGTTATTCTGATAAATTATATGACAGCTAATGATATATGTATGCTATTTTTTATAACTGAAGAAGAAAATTCATGTTTTAGTGATGAGATTGTAATAAAATGTTCTTTCCATCTGTGTCATAAGGACTTAAAATAATAATGATCAGTTTTTATATGTTTTTATGTTAGTCATTGTCACTTTCTCAGCTACAGATTGCCTTCTGAAAATAGCGTGTCACTTTGCCCATTCTTTAAGCACTTTTTAAGCCCCTGAGATATTGTTAGATCACATTACCCATTATTTTTGTTCTGTCAAACTTGCCTTTATACTAAAGTACTGTTCCTATAGCATTTAAGTTTTTCTAATATTGACTTCAAAACTGGTTAACACTATCAGACATTTCTAATTTGCTACTTGTGGTCACATGCAGATATCTGTGGCCCAAACCAAAATTATAAGCTGACTTAAAATACAGTACGATTGTTTGTTTTTAGGGGGGGATTTTTTTTGTAACTCAAATGTGTAGTTATAGAGCATATCCTCTTTCAATGTGAGAGGAGGGAACAAACCTGATAGAAGAATTTTATTATTTGGACAGTTCTTTAAGTTTCTTTTTTGTCTTCCTAAGAGTTTAAATAGTTTACCTTTCAAGTAAAATTATTACATGCCAATTTTTATGTAAATGATCTCCAAATTCGTCAAAATATATTTGATAATACTTCCAAAGGATAGCTATGATCAGGACTTTTTTTTTTTTTTTGATTTCAAAATCAACTTGCTGAATCAAACTTATTGTCTTTTATGGCCAAAATTTTTTCAGCAAAGAGTTAATTTATAAAATTTGTATTAAAAGAAGGTTGCAGAACCATTAACCCTTAATTTTCCTTATTATGTCCCATGGATTGAATGATCCAGGCTTTTTGTAAGCTACTTTTGAACCATGTGGAAAACACTGCATGACTTATTTATCTGGAAATATAGTCATTAGGATTAGCTAAAAAGGAAGGCAGAACACTACCAATATGGTCCCACTCCAGCTTTACCTTCAGGGAAATCTGTCCTTATGTGTACTTGCAAGGCCAGTTGTTTATTGAGAAAATAATGTATTAAAAGCTGAGCTAATTATTTCTGATTGTGTAAATACTCTATTGTATACCCATGAAATGATTAAACTGGTCATTCGTATTCAGTATTTTGTTGGTATGTGTGTGGTGTGCATGCATGAGTATATGCACATTCCAATGTGTCCTCCTGTTCCACAGCCATGCTTCATTCATGTATCAATTGAGGCACTTCTCCAGCCTCACATTAAACATTTTTTATTAAAAAATAGTTATATGTTCCCATTCTGCTGGAATTTATCAAATATTAATATCTGTTTCCTTTTATTCCATTTCCTGTGCATAGCTCAGCTTAATGCTGTTGAAGTCTTTCCTTTGGGGGAGAAGGTATACCAAAACTGCCCTACAGCACTATCTCAATACATCAATGTGTCAACTGACCTCTGTGTTTTGAACTCCACAGTGAATGAAACAGAAAACCTTTATATTGGAAGAAAATATGTCTAATCTTATATGTCGTTTATATTTGTTTAATTCTTGAAGTATAAAAAAATATCAGCTTTATGCTTTAGGCTATGTGTTAATATGACTCAATTTCAATATATTTCTCCATGTATCTATCTGCACATACATGGGTTTCTTAAATATTTTAGTCTTTTATTTATTTACTGTGGTACTGGGAATTAAACTCAGAGCACAATGCATGCTAAGCAAATGCTCTAACAATTGAGCTGCATCCCAGACCTAAATCTATCTTTATCTCATTATTAGCTCCTCTCCATCTTTGTTATTTGCTTCTTGAAGTTCAAGTTAAGTGTTTCACATAATCTTGTCACTTGTCTTGCAGCTGTTTAATATTTTGTTCATCCATTTTTTCTCTCTGAGTTTCCAATGAACTTTAAGACTGGTTTGACAATTTCTAAAAAATAAAATTAAACTAATCAAATATGTGCACTACTTTTCCTTGAAAATACATTTCTTATTTATTTACCTAGGGTTCTTTAAATTACTTCTAACCAGATCCAAGCATTTTAAATTAGCCTAAACTTTCTAATATTAGCTAAACAGATCAAACTAGGAGGTTACAGCTTCATAGAGGCATTGATCAGTTATGTACACTACACCTACTTTAATGATCTATAAGACTGTAGTCCATGACATCACAGGGGCATGCCATATCAAAGACATGGATGCATAGGTGAATGTATAAGTACACTTAGCTTTATAAAAGTCACACAAATTACAAGTATGCATCCATGAAAAAAACATTTATATATTTCCTTTTATTTTAAATAGATAATATTATTATTGTTCAGAGATAGTTTTTGCTATACATATACTTCATAACAAATAAAAAAAGTAACTACATTCTATAAAATATAGAAAGAGATAGAGGTCCTAGAAAGTACCCAAGAAATCATAAAAGTAACTTTTTCACACATAACTTTTAAGTATATTCTGTAAGTATGACATGGTAGAGATTTTTTTTACCACCAATAACTTATAGTAATGTCTCTTCACTTTTAGCTTTGAAAGAAATAAGGAGCAACATTTGAAATTGCACTGTCATAATGTGACTTGAAAATTATTTCTTTTTATGCATCACTCTTTTTTTTTTATGGTGCATACCTTTAATCCCAGAACTTGGGAGGCTGAGGTAGGAGGATCACTGTGAATTTTAGGCCACCCTGAGACTACATAGTGAATTCCAGATCAATATATCTACACAATGGAATTCTATACAGCAGTAAGAAAAAATGACATAATGAAATTTGAGGAAAAATGGTTGAACCTGGAACAGATCATTCTCAGTGAACTTACCCAATCACAGAAAAAAAATTGCCACATAGTCTCACTCATCTACAGCACCTAACCTGAATCTACCAAAGATACCTTACATACCCAGTAAGCATCTCCTAGACTAGACACTAGGATGGAAGGGGAGGGAGGCGAGGGCATCAAAGGGGTGGGAAACACAAATCTAGACCCAAATGGCAATGGTACCATAATCTTCTACTTACTAAAAGACAGACCAAATGGCTGATCCTTCACCAGGCCCTTACAGGGAACACATGAACCACAAGACACTGGAGAGGGTAAGATTAAGATTAACCTTAATCTTCTACATCTTCCCCCCCCCCACTTCCCCTCTCCCTCTCTCTCTCTCTTATCTCTAACTCTTGTATATTAGCTATCGTTTTCCTCATTTTCTTAGTGGGCACTGACCTGTAACTCCCAGATCCAGCATGGGGCTATCATCCACAATGAGCTTTTGATCAGAGAGACCTACAAGGTTTCCTAAAAGACAGACAGATTTCTGTCAGAGTACTTGATGACCCACCAAAGGCTAGTGGTAAGACCCTACTGCTGAAGACACCTTATGTGATTGACATGCAAATTAGAATGGCATGGCTGGAAGTTGGAAGAGAGTCAGTCCCCAGACAGTCTAGTGCCAGAAGGTGCTACATGGGCGACGGGGGGAAAATGACCAATATCTGTCCAAGCAACTCATGGTCTAACCTACTTAGCAGCAAATAACTTGTTGTGATGCCCACACAAGTGCAGTGGTGGCACACAGCCATGGTGGGGAACCAACTGCTCTCAATTTGGCTAACTGATCCCCTCACTGGTATGGGACCCATAGCTGGAGCTGTGAAACAAGTCAGAACCAGATCCAAATGTAAACCCACTCTTCAATATCAAGCTACCATCAATTGTGGGCTACAAGAGGGCCTACACCTATTAAATTCTCTATTAAAAAAAAAGTAAGGGTTATCTCATTTATCCTGGTGCTAATTTATGCATCACTCTTGATAGCTGTCTGTATGATGTGATATACTCCAATCCAAAGTTTTAGTAAGTCCATTTCATAGTTATAACAACCTTTCATACAATCATGTAGAGATAAATGGGAAACACTTACATCCAGAATATAGTAGTTTTGAGGTGAATCTCACATATTTTTTCTTTCTGATAGTTTTAATTTTCTAGACTAACTTACTTTTAAGCCATATTTTAAACTTTCAAATAAATCATAACAATAGGACTAAATCCTAAATTTCAAAAATTTCAACGTGAGGTAACATCATACTTCCCCAGCCTAAGGGAGAATAGACATGCACAAATACCATGTCAAATTTGTAATGTGTACATCACACAATAGCTCAATGTATGCAGCAAAACTACATCTTGGATCAAGTGGCCATGTATAAGTTGTATGGGACTTTAAATTCTCCAAATACTAACATTGTGTTTTTCTTTGTTTTTATTACATTTTTGTTTCAATTTTTTCTGTGTGTACATGTGTGTGTGTGCAGGTGAGTATGTTCATGTGTGTGCATGCATGCAACCATGTCCATATGTGTGGAGGTGAGGGGACAACCTCAGGTGTCACATATTATTGAGACAGGATTGCTCACTGGCTTGGAGCTCATCAAGTTGGTTAAACTGGCTGGCCAGCAATCCAGTTTGAGCTGCGTATTTCTGAATCGCAAGCACTGGTATGAAAGGCATGGGTGATAATGCACACCTTTTTACATAAATCCTGGGGACCAAACTTAGATCCTCATGCTTATAAAGCAAGCACTTTACAGACTGAGTCCTCTTCTCATAGTCCCGTAAGTAGTGTCAACTTAAAGATACTTAAAGATACAGAAAATGTGACTATGGGTTCCTGTACTTTAGATTTATCATGCTTTATATTTTATTAAAGATAGAAGTAATAATCTGTTAGAAGATTTCAAAATATCTTTTTATATGCATCTAAACTCATATCAGATTTACACCTTCTACATTAAACTAGTATTAAATACTATCATGGTTTAAAAGTTTAAGTAGCTGAGACTTCCGGTTAAGATGGTGGTGTAAGTACCATGCCAAAGCAGCCTAGGGGGGGAAAAGTAAAAAAAAAAAAAAAAAAAAGAAAGAAAGAAAAAAAAAAAAGAAAAACAGCAAAATACACACTTTTACTAAAAAGTGAGGTGTATAGGAAACTGAAATAGCAGCGGAGAAGTAGGAGAGATCCATAGCATCCAGGGACCACACAGGCTGGCTAAGGCAGGTCCACGGGTGGAACTGTGGCAGCAGCGTGCCAGCCAGCCCCCAGGCTTGGCTGGAGCCACAGGCAAAGCCAGGTGAGGGGATTTTCCACTCACACCAGAGTTCTCTGCAAACTCAAGAAACATGAACGGTGGGCTGGAGAGATGGCTTAGTGGTTAAGCGCTTGCCTGTGAAGCCTAAGGACCCTGGTTCAAGGCTCGATTCCCCAAGACCCATGATAGGCAGATGCACAAGGGGGTGCATGCGTCTGGAGTTTGTTTGCACTGGCTGGAGGCCCTGGCGTGCCCATTCTCTCTTTCTCTCTCCTCTCTCTCTCTCCCTTTCTCTCTCCCTCTTTCTCTCTCTATTGCTCTCAAATAAATAAACATTAAAAAAAAAAAAAGAAACATGAAGGGAGGACAGCAGTGACCAACAGAGGAGCAGATCACAAGGTGGAAGAACACGTGGAACAACAAGCGAACTAGAGCAGCATCAAAGGCCTCCTCTACCCCACCATCAGTGCCCAGCTCCTGTGAGCAAAGCAGCAGTCCAGGGACCCGGCCATGCCTACTTGAACCAACAGTGCACCAAAGAGGGACCCAAGCAGGAGCGCAGCTGAGACGAAAATCATCCCAAAAGGTAACTGGGATTACATCAGGTCAGTACCCACCTAATAAACCTGGTATATAGGCCTGAACCAGAAGTGCTAATTGCACTTTCAATATCAGGATAAATTATATGTTAAATCTGATGGATGGTCAGATTTGCCATTCTTAAATAAGCTGTATTTTGGGCTTGTTATTTGTTGCTTCTTGATTTATAGTGGCTTTATTTCCTCTTCTGTTATACAATAGGGAAGGGCCTCACCTGGCCACAACTGAATTGGAACACTCTACAGACCAGAAATCTAAACCTCCTTGTTGTCAGGTTTAAGGGAGTGGGTGAGGCACCACACAGCCTACGGGACAGACAGGGGATCTGGTTGTCATAATACCTACTCTTGGATAAATACGCTGTGCTGTTTTTCATTAAAACTGTACATTGTTTAGTTAGATTGTATTTATTTATCTATTTATTTTCTTTTATTTTTTTCTCAATTTTTTAAAACATTTTCCATGATTATAAAAAATATCCCATGGTAATACCCACCCTCCCCCCCCCCTTTCTCCCTTTTGAATTTGATTCTCAATCATATGCTATCCCCATCTCAATCAGTCTCTCTTTTATTTTATTGTCGTTATCTTTTCCTCCTCTTATGATGGTCTTGTGTATGTAGTGTCAGGCACTATGAGGTTATGGATATCCAGGCCATTTTATGTCTGGAGGGAGCACGTTGTAAGGAGTCTTACCCTTCCTTTGGCTCTTACATTCTTTCTGTCACCTCTTCCGCATTAGACCCTGAGCCTTGGAAGGTGTGATCGAGATGATACTTGGTACTCTAGTCACTTCTTTCCAGCACCATGATACCTTCTGAGTCGTCCCAAGGTCACTGCCATCAGAAAACAGAAGATTCTTTACCCAAAGTGAGAGTAGCATTAATATAAGGGTATGAATATTAAGAGAAGTGCTTACAGGGCAGTTTGATAAGCGTAGTATATAGACTTATCCAGGCACCAGAAGATGTTAAACCCCTAGGGCTCATGACTACCCCTGTTTAAGTTTTCAGTATCAGGGATGTATTCCCTCCCATGGAGCAGTCCTCCAGTCCAATTGGAGGGCAGTTGGTTTCTACCATGATAGACATGCCACTATTGCACCCATTGGCTCATTTGGCCAGGCTGGCCAATTATAAGGCTTGCAGTGTCCACTGTTGAGTAACTTCACTGGTGGTATCATTTTCTCCCATTGAACTGCATGCAGAATGGCTTCTTCAACCTTTCTGTCAGCTAGTCTACATGGAGGAAGTTATCAGCTCAGTTCCAGCAGGACTTCTCAGTGGCCTTGCAGCCCAAATATGTGGAGTCTTCAGCAATAGGGTCTTACCATCTATTCCTGGTGGGAAACCAAAGGCCTTGGCAATGGCGTATAATGTTTTGGGGTATCAGGTACGTCCCTGGCCAAAATGTTCAGTTAAATTTTAGAAACTATCTGTTTTTGGCTCCATTCAGCCTACTTGTATACTCTCATAGCAGGCAAACCCAACACCTAGGGTGACTTTTGTAGATACTCTGAGAGTCACGAGAGCCACACATAGTGCCTTAAGCTCCTACCCTGAAGATATATAACATCAGATTGACTGATACATCTCATAATACCCAGCTAACTAGAAAATCCACTCATTAAGTAATCCAGGATGCAAAAATATACACATTATAACACAGGAAACACCAAAAATCAAGACAATATAAATCCAGCAAAAAGTATTAATGCATCAGAAATGAACTCCAGTGAGAATGAGTCAGAAGGAATGCCTGAGAAAGACTTCAAAAGAATGATTATACATATGTTCAAAGAACTCAAAGAAGAAATCAGAGGAAGCAAAGAAGACATAGGACACCAATTTAATGAAATAAAGAGGTCAATACTGGACATAAATAAGGAAAGAGAAATAATAAAGGAAAACCAGTTAGAATTACTAGCAATAAAGAACACAGTTAATGAAATAAAAAACTCTGTAGAAAATCTCACCAGTAGAATAGATGAAGGAGAGGACAGAATATGTAACTAGAAGACCAGGTGGCAGATCTAATACAGTCCAGCAAAGAGAAAGACAAACTAATAGAAAAGTATGACTAGGAATTTCAAGATATTTGAGACACTATGAAAAGACCAAACATAAGAATTCAGGGCATAGCAGTAGGAGAAGAATTTCACTCCAAAGACATAGTAGGCGTATACAACAAAATCATAGAAGAAAACTTCCCCCAAATAGGGAAAGAGGTGCCAATGCAGATACAGGAAGCCTTTAGAACACCAGCCAGAGAAAATCTGAAAAGAACCTCTCCTCGCCATATTATAATCAAACTACCAAACACACAAACCAAAGAAAAAATATTGAAAGCAGTCAGAGAGAAAAATCAAGTTACCTTACACAGGCAAGCCTATCAGGATCACAGGAGATTACTCAACACAAACTTTAAAAGCCAGAAGGGCATGGAGTGATGTATTCCAAGTTCTGAAAGATAATAACTGTCAACCAAGGTTACGTTATCCTGTAAAACTATCCATTCAAATAGACAGAGAAATGAGGACATTCCATGACAAAAGCAGGCTAAAGTAGTACTTGAAGACAAAACCAGCTCTACAGAAAACAGATGAAAGAATCACCCATACTGAAGAAAAAGAAAAGCACACACATAAGTAACTGGGAAAAAACAAACAATACTCAAGTACTAGTTAACACAAGAGAGCAAAGGTAAAACCGAAAGAACTACAAAAAAATGGCAAAAATGAATACACAACTTTCAATAATATTTCTTAATATCAATGGCCTCAGTACCCCAACCAGAAGACATAGGTTTGCAGACTGGGTTAAAAAGCAGGATCCTTCAATTTGTTGCCTCCAAGAAACCCATCTTTCTACAAAGGATGGACACTATCTTGGAAAATGTTGTTTCAAGCAAATGGACCTAGAAAAAAAACAGGGGTGGCTATCCGAATATCTGCAAGCTAAACTTCAGTCCAAGATTAGTTCAGAAAGATAAGGAGGCTCACTTTATATTGACTAAAGGCACCCTCCAACTGGAGGACATTACAATCCTAAACATATATCCACCTAACATGGGGCCCCCAAATTCATCAAACAAACAATATTAGAACTAAAGTCACAGATAACACCAAACACTGTGGTAGTGGGTGACTTCAATAACCCATTCTCATCAGTTGACAGGTCATCCCAGGAAAAAATAAACAAAGAGGAATCTGGACTAAATGAGGTCATAGAAGGAATGAACCTAACAGATATATACAGGACATTTCAACCAAATGGTGTAGAATATACATTCTTTCCAGCAGCACATGGAACATTCTCTAAAATAGACAATATATTAGGACACAAAGCAAATCTTAACAAATGCAGGAAAATTGAAATTATTCCTTGCACTCTATCTGACCACAGTGGAATTAAACTACAAGTGAATAGCAAGAAAGGCTATGGAGCATATATGAAATCATGGAAATTAAACAACACACTACTAAATGATGAATGGGTCAATGAAGAAATCAAGAAGGAAATCAAAAAATTTATAGAGTCAAACGATAATGAGAACACAACATAGGAAAATCTCTGGGACAAAATGAAGGCCATCCTAAGAGGTAAATTTGTAGCTTTAAGTGCCTATATTAAGAAATTAGAAAGGTTGCAAGTAAACGACCTAATGCTTCACGTTAAAGCCATGGAAAAAGAAGAACAAGGCAAACAAAAATCAGTAGACAGGAAGAAATAATAAAGATTAGGGCAAAAATTAATGAAATAGAAACCAAAATATAAATCCAAGGAATCAATAAAACAAACAGTTGGTTCTTTGAAAGGATAAACAAGATTGATAAACCCTTAGCAAATCTGACCAAAAGAAAGAGAGAAGAGACACAAATTAATAAAATAAGAGATGAAAAAGCTAATATCACAACATATGCCAGAGAAATTCAAAACATCATAGGGACATACCTTAACAGCATATACTCCACAAAGTATGAAAATCTGAAAGAAATGGATGATTTCTTCATTTGTATGACCTACCTAAATTAAATCAAGATGAGATTAATCACTTAAATAGACCTGTAACAAGACTGGAGATCCAAGCTTTTATCAAAAAAAACCCGACTAAAAAAAAAACCCTGGCCCAGATGGATTCACTGCTGAATTTGTCCAGACCTTTCGGGAAGAAATAACACCATTGCTTCGTAAGGTTTTCCATAAAATAGAAAAAGAAGGAATCCTACCAAACTCCATCTATGAAGCCAGCATCACCCTGATACCAAAACCAGGCAAAGATAGAACAACAACAACAACAAAAAAATTACAGACCAATAGCCCTCATGAACATAGATGCAAAAATTCTCAACAAAATATTGGCAAACAGAATACAAGAACATATCAGAAAGATCATTCACCCTGACCATGTACGCTTTATCCAAGAGATGAAGGGATGGTTCAACACATGCAAATTCATAAATGTAATACATTATATAAATGGATTGAAGGACAGAAATCACATAATCTTCTCATTAGACACAGAGAAAGCATTTGACAAAATCCAACATCCCTTCATGATAAAACTCCTACAGAGACTGGGAATAGAAGGAACAACTCAATATAATAAAGGCAATTTATGAGAAGCCTACAGCCAACATATTAGTAAATGAAGAAAACCTGGAAGCTTTTCCACTAAAATCAGGAACAAGACAAGGGTGTCCACTGTCCCCACTTTTATTTAATATAGTACTGTAAGTCTTAGCCATAGCAATAAAGCAAGAGATACACATAAAAAGGATACAAATTAGAAAGTAAGAGATCAAGTTATCATTTGCAGATGACATGATTCTATATATAAAGGACCCTAAAGACTCTACCAGCAAACTGTTAGAGTTGGTAAACACATACAGCTATGTAGCAGGATACAAAATAAATACACAGAAATCAGTAGCCTTCCTATATGCTAACAACAAACACACAGAGGATGAAATCAGAGAATCACTCCATTCAGAATTGCATCAGAGAAAAGAAAGTACCTTGGAATAAACCTAACCAAGGAAGTAAGAATCTCTACAATGAAAACTTTAAAACACTCAAGCGAAAAGTTGCAGAAGACACTAGGAAGTGGAAAAGCATCCCTTGTTCCTGGATTGGAACAATCATTATTGTGGAAATGGGAATCGTACCAAAAGCAATCTACACATTTAATGCAATCCCCATCAAAATTCCAAAGGCATTCTTCATGGAAATAGAAAAAAAAAAATCCAAAAATTCATTTGGAAACACAAAAAACCTTGAATATCTAAAATAATACTGAGCAACAAAAATAAGGCTGGTGGTATCACCATACCTGATTTTAACCTATACTACAGAGCCATAGTAACAAAAACAGCATGGTACTGGAACAAAAGCAGACATGTAGATCAATGGAACAAAATAGAGGACCCAGATGTAAGTCCAGGTAGCTATAGCCACCTCATATTCGATAAAAATGCCAAAAATACTCACTGAAGAAAAGACAGCCTCTTTAGCAAATGGTGTTGGGAAAGCTGGAAAGGTAGCTATAGAAGGAAGAAAATAGATTCTTCTCTCTCTCCATGCATAAGAATTAAATCCAAATGGCTTAAAGTCCTTAACATCAGACCTGAAGCTCTGAAACTGCTAGAGGAAAAAGTAGGGGAAATGCTTCAATGTATTGATCTTGGCAAAGACTTTCTGAATATAACCCCAATTGCTCGGGCAATAAAACCACAGATTAACCACTGGGACCTCATGAAATTACAAAGATTTTGTACTGCAAAGGACACTGTGAATAAAGCAAAGAGGCAACCTATAGAATGGGAAAAATATCTTCGCCAGCTATATATCTGATAGAGGATTAATTTCTAGGATATACAAAGAACTCAAGAAGTTAAATAATAAGGAATCAAACAAGCCAATTAGAAAATGGGCTATGAAGCTAAAGAGAGAGGTCTCAAAAGAAGAAATACATATGGCGTATAAGCATCTAAAAAATATTCTACATCCCTAGTCATCAGGGAAATGCAGATTAAAACCACATTGAGATTCCATCTCACTCCTGTCAGATTGGCTACCATCATGAAAACAAATGATCATAAAATGTGGAAAACGGGGAACCCTTCTACACTCTTGGTGGGAATGCAATATGGTCCAGCCATTGTGGAAATCAGTGTGGAGGTTTCTAACACAGCTAAAGATTGATCTACCATATGACCCAGCTATAGTACTCTTGGCATATATCCTAAGGACTCATCTCATTTCCCTAGAAGTACGTGCTCAACCATATTTATTGCTGCTCAGTTCATAATAGCTTGGAAGTGGAACCAGCCTAGATGTCCCTCAGCTGATGAGTGGATAATGAAGATGTGGCACATTTATACAATGGAGTTCTACTCAGCAGTAAAGAAAAATGAAGTTATGAAATTTACAGGAAAATGGATGGATCTGGAAAGCATTATGCTAATTGAGGTAACCCAGGCCCAATAAACCAAGCGCTGCATGTTCTCTCTCATATGTGGAGCCTAGGTACAAATGATTGGGCTTCTGAGTGAGAAGGAAAAAACTCAGTAGCAGAGGCCACTAAGCTAAGAAAGAGATACAAAAGGAAGGGAAAGGAAGGGAGGAGGGTACTTAATAGGTTGTTATTGTATATATGTAAGTAGAAAAATAGATTAACAGGGGTGAAAAGGCCCAAGGTGAGGTCAGGGGAAGAGATTGAGTAAAGGAAAGGTGAAGGGAGCTGCTAATCAAAATCTAAGAGGATATAAATAAATCATATGGTATCCTCCAGTTTTGGACAATGGAACACTCAGGAGCCATAGATCATTGCAGGAAAATTTTCAGTGCCAGGGATGGGATACCTTCCAGTGAGTTGTTGGCCAGGGAGGTCCCTGATGCCCCCAAAACATTATAGGCCATTGCCGAGGCCCTTGGTTTCCCACCAGGAATAGATGGTAAGACCCTATTGCTGAAGACTCCACATACTTGGGCTGCAAGGCCACTGAGAAATCCTGCTGGAACTGAGCTGATAACCTCCTTCATGTAGACCAGCTGACAGAAAGGTTGAAGAAGCCATTCTACATGCAGTTTAATGGGAGAAAGTGATACCACCAGTGAAGATACTCAACAGTGGACACTGCAAGCCTTATAATTGGCCAGCCAGGCCAAATGAGCCAACAGGTGCAATAGTAGCACGTCTATCATGGTGGAAACCAACTGCAATCCAATTGGACTGGAGCCCCACTCCATGGGAGGGAATACATCCCTGATACTGAAAACTTAAAACAGGGGTAGTCGTGAGCTTTAGGGGTGTAACATCTGCTGATGTCTTGATAAATGTATATACTATGCTTATCAAACTGCCCAGTAAGCACCTTATACCCTTATATTAATGTTACTCTCACTTTGGTAAGAGAATCTTCTCTTTTCTGATGGCAGTGACCTTGGAATGACTGAGAAGCTATCATGGTGCTGGAAAGAAGTGACTAGAGTACATAGTACTATCTCAATCACACTTTCCATGGCTCAGCGTCTAATGTGGAAGAGGTGGCAGAAAGAATGTAAGAGGCAAAGGAATGGTAGGACTCCTTACAACGTGCTCCCTCCAGACATAAAATGGCCTGGATATCCATGACCTCATAGTGCCTGACACTACATACACAAGACCGTCATAAGAGGAGGAAAAGATAACGACAATAAAATAAAAGAGAGACTGATTGAGATAGGGATAGCATATGATTGAGAATCAAATTCAAAAGGGAGAAAGGGGGGGGGAGGGTGGGTATTACCATGGGATATTTTTTATAATCATGGAAAATGTTAATAAAAATTGAGAAAATAAATAAATAAATATGTAAATAAATGGACAAAAAAATAAAAAATTAAGACATAAAATGAAGAAAAGAAAGTACGTATATTTTACATAGCAACTAAGTATTAAACTGTATGGTATTTTTTGCTGTTATTTTTGCTCACTGTTATTATGTCTCACATTTTCAAGATAAATCAACCAATGATTTATAAAAAAAAAAAAAAAAAAAGTTTAAGTAGGTAATGCTCATAGTAAGTAGACCATCTAAGAAAGAAAATTTGAGTATCAACCACTAGCTTGTAGTCAGCCTGGCAGCTCACAGCTAAGCTGTGATGTACCATTCTAAGTATTATCAACTATTAATGCTAGTTAGATTGGATCATTCTGATACCACTTTCCAGTTACAAGTTCAACACATTGCTTAGATAAAAAGCTTAGATAAAAATAAAAGGAAATAAATGCCAGTCGTGGTGGTGCACACCTTTAATCCCAGCACTCAGGAGGCAGAGGTAGGAGCATCATTGTGAGTTCTAGGCCACCCTGAGACTACATAGTGAATTCCAGATCAGTCTGAGCTAGAGTGAGACCCTACCTCGAAAAATCAAAAAGTAAATTAATTAATTAATTAATTAATTAAATTTAAAAAATAAAAGGAAATAAATTTGAACTTTGTAAAAAAAAAAAAAAAGGGTACTTTCATAGATTGGGAAACAAAACAAATGAGACAAAGTGGAATTTTCCTGAGAGTGTTCTCATTCAAAATGCTAGTTAAACATCACCATTCTTATATGACAAAATTTTTCAAAGATCTCTGGCGATTGCATGAGAAATTTTGTATTGTTTTAGAATGCTGATAAGGGATTAAGTAAACTGGGATTTTCATAACCTCAGAACCCTGTACTTTGCTTAAAGTGACTCCACTTGCCCTGAAGCACAGATGACTGCTGTTCATGATAAGAGACAACAATTTAATTTAAATCAAATGTGAGAAGTTTCCCTAGCATAGCCAATAAGACTTTAGGTAAAATTATGATATTTATTACACCTTTAAAAATTGTTCTGTGATTGACTGTAGTACATGCTTGGAAACACTTACTTTATGCACTTGCTTCACTGTCTCATGCTGATTATATTATATAAATACTTGTTTAACATTTCTAACATATATTCAAAATATTTACAAGAATAAAAATCGCCTAAAAACTTAGAAGAAAGTGATAAAATAGCCTCTAAATTCTTGAATGCTATTCAGTATTCCTGAAAATCATTATTTCTGCCCATCATATTTTTGGGGAAATCCTTTACTTTAAGTGTCTTACCTATCTAAACGTACTAGGTAAGTACTAATGTCAGGCAGTCCTTGATTTACTAATTGAAATATTAGATTCTATGATATGCTACCCAGATGTTCTGATTTAGATATATTAGGTAACTCCCCCCCACACACACACACACATAATAAAAGGCTTATGTGTTGAAAGCTTGATCTCAGGGTCGTGGTGTTATTGAGAGATTAGATCATAATGACATCAATAGAACAGTCCACTAATAAGCTCATTTGTAGATGTGTCCAAAAGGAAGGAAGTAGCTCACGAGAGTACCTTTGAAGAACCTCCCTCGACTTCTATTTATATATCCCCCTTCACACTCCTTCCCACAATCCCAGAAACACAGAGTCAATTGCTGATGGACAGAAAACTCTGAAGCCATAACTCCAAATAACTTTTTTTTCCTTAAATTGATTCTGTAAATGTATTTTTCACAATGAGAGAAAGTGACTAATATACCAGTAGAGTTGCTCAATTTTTAAATGTCAGCATATAAAAATCATTCATGAAATTAAAATACAAATTTTTAGACAACACACCTAGAGATTCTAAATCAGTTGAAATTTGCTCTGAATGAATATCTGAGGGTCAGGAGTGTAAGGTTCAGGAGTGACCAAGACCACAGAAACCACATTGAGGCAAAGATGGAAGCTTTTATTCAGGAAAAAACATGAGCTCCCAGGATTGACTCTCAAGAGCAGAGCAGTTGACTTGGTAAGGCAGACAGTGGACTGCATAGAGCTCTTCAGTTGGGTGAAGGTGAGGAAGGGAGAAGTTAAAAAGAAATGGTTTCTTTAGAGGAGATCTAAGATAGCCCAGGGTATGACACTAGAACAGTAACCAGGTGTCCTGAGAGATAAGGGGGCAAGAAACATAGACCTGGTGCATTGTTAGGCAAGGAAGGAATAATAGCTGGGTGGTTCCTTGAGGAATGTGGACGACCGACTTCCATATGTCTCTGTCACTGTCCTGCTGTCTTTGGTGACTCCATTTTGTCCGGATCTAACATTCCAGCCTTTTGTTAATGATAAGAGATGGAAGTTAATCTTTTTATGTTGACCATAGGGTGATGAGTTCTTATGGAAGAGGCTGGATAATGCAGTCCATGGGTCTCTCTTCAGGGCAGGTGATGAGGAGGCAGTTTCATGGTGGCTAGAGGTGGCAGAGTGTGAGATCAGTGCCAATGTAGCATGTTGTTATTACTTGGTTCTGAGTGAAGCAGAGACTTCTCTCATACCTTCCCTGTATTAAGCTGGCTTCAGCGCCATTACTGGCAGACACCTGTTATAAAGAAGGTGAGGGAGATGGGCTCTGTGCACCCCATGAGAAGACAGAAGGGAGAATAAGAGATCTTGTTACTCTTGTCAACAGTTATGACATAACATAAAAACATCAACTGTAAAGGGAGTATGAGCATTCAGAAGTGAGAGATAGAGGGCTTGGGACAAGAGAGAGGAGACAGAGGGACATTTTTAGATTAGGGAAAGAGTAGGAACACAAGGGAGTTTAAGTTTGAGAGTGCCCGTTGGGGTGGCAGTGTACTTATAAGTGGTTGACATAGGGTAAGGGCTAAGAAAGGAGGGGGCCCCAGGAATATCTATGATTCTGGCTAAGGCAAGTGGGAGGAGCTGGGCTCAGGGTAGATGAAGTTAATCAGGCACAGGCAACGACAGAAGACTTGAGTTACTGTTAGAGCCTAATTTTGTAAGTTAGCATCAGACAGGGGAGCCTATTAGTCCAAGTTATTGTTTATATTGTAGTTATATTTTTCTCATTTCATGAGTAAGACCATGTAGGCTGCCAGAATTAACTGTATATTTTGGAGGTCTATAATGGTGCTGTAGGAAAGACTTTTAGGAACCTGTGAGGAGTTCTATGACTCTCAGCATTGTCATCTGCTAGGATAACTCAAGGCCATGCTGACCAAGTTGCCTTCCCTCTTTTGAGAAGCCTGGAGGACTGATTTTCCTCTGATGTGACTCTTCTGTGCAGATACATTGATTTGGAATTCATTTCTGGGTCTTCTCATCCTCTCCAATAAAGAAGACAGGTCACTTACCAGAGGCTAGAAGTTCAAGTGTCCCATCATCTCCTGTGGCCTTTTAACCCAGGAGCAGGAACCAAAATATTGGTTATTATTTTAACTCCAATGTTTCCAATTGATTTTGGCTTCTACATATGGTTATTACTCACTCAGAGAGACTGTACATACCTTATTAGCAAAACAAATTAGGAAAAAGGGTGCAGAACATATCTGGTTAGCAAAGCAGATCTGGTTAGAGAATGACACAATAGTGTAAAGTCATTCTGATTAATATTTAAGTTTAATTGTCAGGTGACAGTGTAAGCTATAACTGAGACATAGAATGCATACACATTCTATCTTTTAAGTATCTGCCAGTTATAAGTATAGGCAGAACATTTTAGTAGCTCTGAAAGCAATATTTTTATCAATTATTTTATCAATAATTTTAAGGCAACTGATTTAATCTAGAAATTATATGTTAGGAAAAGACAAGGCAGTATAAAAACTTAGCATCTGTATTTGAAAAAAACTTTGGCAAGTCTGTATACCCCCAAAACTGGAAGCAGAACAGCAATTTAAGATTTTTTTTTAGAGCAGGAAACATGTTTTAAGTATCAATATCTCTGTAAGCAATGAACTTAAGATACCAGAAATAAGACAATTAATAAAGTGAAACATTGACTGAGACTGATTATATATAGCTCAAGAATAAAATAAAACTTGGTCATTGTTGAGTTAAGCAAGCCTAATTGTAACATGTATTAGAGACAACATGACACAAAGCAATTTCTTAAATAAGTACCTTTCACTATTGAACAATTTTTAAGGGTTAACTAAAGAAATATTTATGACTGTTACATGAACTTAGACAAACTATATTAACATTGTTTGTATACAGTGTATTTTCACAATAAGTCACTTTTTATAAGACTTAGATTATAACCTCAGTGATAATCATCTAGCAAAACCAGCATGAAAAAGACAAGAACCATCTTAAAATCACAGAACATTGGCCAGGCATGGTGATACATGCTCATTAATAGCCAAACATCATGGAGTTTGTATAAATCAAATTATCATATTCTGATATCTGGAAAAATCTGATATTAACAAAAAGTAGAGTTTACATATTTAAGGCACATGAGGCTACAGAGAGTAAACTATGAACAAAAAATCTGCTGACAGAATTTAAAATAAACAAGAAATCTATATGATGTTAGTAACATTTTTGGCTTAAATATGAAGACATGAAAAACTTTATAATTTTTAAGCTTATCAGAATTGGGATACCTTTATATACATACATTTTTTGAGAAGATTTAGCACTCTCAAAAGCTAAATAAGATATCTATTCAATCTATAAGTCTGTTGTAGAAATTAATTTAGCTATATTTAACATACCCTAAGAATATAGGAGGTGGATTAAACTTCCACGATCTAATATAAAGGGAAACAAGTCTCATGGAAAAGAGAGGGAATGAGCATGCCAGAGCCACTTGCCACTGTAAACAATTTCCAAAGCAATTTCCAAAATATGTCCCACTCTGTGCATCTGGCTTTGCAAGTAAGCACCTATAACTGCTGAGCCAAAAGAAGTATTTTTAATCTCTTCTAAATCAATTTTATAGAACTATATTGAATTGCAAACATACACAAAATGTTATGAAACAATCTATAACTATTCGAACCTTAATCAACTCTATAATCCTGCCTGTGGTACTTTGGTAAACATGTTCAGTAATGACATAAATTAAAATTACAGTATTAAGAATGATTGTTGGAGGAATTGAGGAATTACATCTTAAATCACAACATAACTTTGTTTAGAATTTATTTTTATTGTTCACCATGAAGCAAATAGTTTTCCAGTGTGTGGCAGACAAATGCTGTTTAATGTTTAAAATGTGGTCTATTTACCTTTTAAAATGGGGGGAGGAAGGAGTAAGTAGTTCCTCTGCCAGTTTTTTTTTTTTTTTTTTTTGAGGCGGGGTTTTAGATATAATAACCTTAGGAGAGAATATTAATGAGTCAATTTTAACCTTAAGATTTAGTTAAAAGGTTTACAAATACAGGAACCTAGTTAACTTGGTTGGGTACTCTAAATTCAGTCTTTCATAACTATTATTATGACCAGATTAACATCAATGAGTTAAAGTTAAGTTTACAACCTAAATACCATAGCAACATGCTACAAGCCAGGGACATACTTTGTTGGTCTAATGTAAACCCTAGGCTAATAGTCATTTTATATCTCAAGAAGTCTGTAATCTGATTAAGTATTTTGTCTTTATCCTTCTGTTTAAGCTTATTAATATCTTTATCTACATACTTTACTCATGCCTTCATCTATATTCTTTTACCTTACAATCCATGTAACCACTCTGTAACAATCTTTTTCATGAAACATTTATCATTCAACATTTAAAGCTTCCTCTCCAACTTATCTTCTTTAGTCAGTTCATCTCATAACTATCAACAAAATCTTTTATTATCCTTACCATAAGACTTTCAATATGACCACTTTTTTCAAAAGTCCTTTTGAAATAACTTTTTAAAGAAATAGTAGATCCGATTTGACTTATGCTATTTACCCAGAAGAAACATATAGATTTTGGAACTTTGTTTCTTATAACTTTTCTGAAACACATTTTTAAAAATATATGAAAGCATTTTTGAATATTATTAGGAAATTTTAGAAATATTTTTTTACAAATTTAGTACCGAGTATTTCTAAATTTAAATATAAATTTTGAGGCTGCTGTCTGTTAGAATTTCCATAGAAGCATAGAAATATAAAGTAAATGTAAAACAGTTACATATTTCTTATAAGAAGTTCCCATCTGTTTATAGTGACTTGGCATTTATTCATCATCATGTTGCGGTCAGGATTCTGAGATTCCCTGTGCTTGCAGCCTGCTGGCTCTGCAAGGCAGTGAAGCTAAGAAAGAGGCTTTTCTAGCCGGGCGTGGTGGCGCACGCCTTTAATCCCAGCACTCGGGAGGCAGAGGTAGGAGGATCGCCGTGAGTTCGAGGCCACTCTGAGACTCCATAGTGAATTCCAGGTCAGCCTGGGCTAGAGTGAGACCCTACCTCGAAAAAGCAAAAAAAAAAAAAAAAGAAAGAAAGAAAGAAAGAGGCTTTTCTTTTTCTTTCTAAATTCCAGGGAGAGTTTTGGTCTTCCTACAGGGCTATAGGCTGCTTTCTGATCCTGCCATTTTATAACTCTTTAAGAGTAAGAGAATATTGCTTTTGTTTTGTTTTGTTTGGGTTGTTCGTTTGTTTTTTTTGTTTTGCTTTTTTGTTTGTTTGTTTTTTTGTTTTGTTTTTCAGAGTAGGGTCTCACCGTAGTCCAGGCTGACCTGGAATTCACTATGTAGTCTCAGGGTGGCCTTGAACTCATGGTGATCCACCTACCTCTGCCCCCCAAGTGCTGAAATTAAAGGCATGTGCCACCACGCCCAGCAAATCTTGCATTTTTTTCTATGATCTTAATTACTTTTCATGTTGCTTCTGGTGAACACTCAACAGTAAAAAATGGCTATGCCATCTCGTACAGTGGGCTTAGTGGAAAACATCCCCACAATGAAGTGGGGATGCTGAAAAACAGAAATCATTCTGCAGCCTTAGGGCTGTGAGCTGTATACATACTCATACACACATTCATTTCAAGTGCACTTTTCATATAGACTCTAGACAACCATTTCCCTTTCATACATTTATTCATTCATTCATTTACTCAGAAGTTATGCATTCCCATGTTAAATTCTATTCTATTTACAACTCTGGAGATTAAAATCAAACCTTCTTATGAGGCAGGGTGTCAGGAGAGGCTGAGGGAGCTGGAGGAGCTGTTGGGGTGAGGTGGATAGAAGGACCTGGTGAGAAAAGCAGGTAGAGCAGAGAGAAGGATGTTCATGCATGATGAAAAATGGGGTATTTCAGACCATTTGCTTACACATTGACATAAGCTTTTTTTATTTTCCAATTAGTGAGAATTTGGAAATCAAAAGTATCATTCTCAGGCCATTTGGATCCATTGTTCAGCTTATGGATGTGTCCAAGCAGAGTTGCAGAGAAAGATAAGATGTCGTCCAAGAGTCATAGAGGCTTTAAGTTCTTAAGGAGACAGGGAGAGAGCAAAACAAGGGTGAGATAAAAATAAATCAGAGCTTAATCTGGGTTTACATAGAACACCAATATGACCCCTGGGCCTGTTAAGGTGAACGGAGCCTGCACCTTCCATATGGGCAAGTACAGGTCTCAACTGTTGGTTTTTAACCTGTTAGTGGGTAAGGAGTGCAACTGTGCTCCCAATAGTGAAAGCAACTGGCTGTGGAAGATGAGAGCTCAGGAGGGAGAGAGAGAGGAGGGAGGGAGAGGGGGTGTTCCGAGATGGTGCAACCAAACCAAAAGGCACCCCTTAGTGTACGGTAGACCGGAGAGCAATAGACCTGAGGGTTTGAGAGTGTGTCATTCTTGAGACCTGAGGTTGGGGTCCAATGGCTGAGAGGTGTAGCCTGGCATGCCAGTACAGCTTCCACGAGGAAGGGTGAAACCCAAGACAGGCCAACCTGAGAGGGACACTTACTGAGAAGGAGGGAGGAGATGGAGAAGGTAAGAAGAATGAGGCTGAATTATGGTGGGTGTGAGAGCCTGGTATCAGGCAGAGATGGTCTGAAGCCTTCAGAGGGTCAAATGACAGCTTGCTGATCTGGTCAGGGGATAGGAGGTCTGGCCGCCCAAGAAGGAAACCAGAAGCCATCCTTTGAGTCATGAGCACGAAATGTAAGGTTCAGGAATGACCAAGACCATGGAGACCACTCTGAGGCAAAGATGGAAACTTTTATTCAGAGAAAAACATGAGCTTCCAGGACTGACTCTTAAGAGTGGAGCAGTTAACTTGGTATAGCAGACAGTGGGCTATGTATATATATAGAGAGAGAGCTCTTCAGTTGGGTGAAGGTGAGGAAGGGAGAAGTTAAAAAGAAATGGTTTCTTTAGAGGAAATCTAAGCTAGCCAAGGTGTGACACCAGAACAGTAACTAGGTGACCTGAGAGATAAAGGAGAAGGAAACTTAGACCTGGGGCATTGTTAGGCAAGGAAGGGATGATGGCTGGGTGATTCCTTGAGGAATGTGGATGACCCACTTCCTTATGTCTCTGTCACCATCCTGCTGGTTTTTGTGGCTCCATTTTTTCCTGGCCTAACAAGGGAAACTCCTTTTGTGAGCAAATGGATAGTATCAGATGGTTTCTTCTTGTTTTATTGGTAAATTGACTAAAGAATCTTAGGAGAATGTTAAAAAGTAGAACAGTTTAGCCATAACTACTGACTTATTAATATGTCAGACTGTTGCAACATGCTGCAACCACAGTTTGTGTTAATGCTGTGCCAGACTTCTGCCCTTTTCCACTTCAGCCCTTCAGCACATGGGCAAATTAGAAGTTACTAGTGTATACCATTGGCAGTGTCTACAGTAACCATACAAGAAACCAGAAGCATTAATAAAGAATGTTGACTTATCAATTTAATTTGCTATTAGCAAAGTTTCAAAATAGAAACAGTAAAGAATTAAGTTTTTGAGAGCAACTGAGTTTAGGGTTAATTTGAAGTTTTGTCTATTATCACACTCTGTTGTTAGTCTTAAAGTCTCAATTTACCTGTAAGAGACTTCCGGTCAAGATGGCTTCCACCTAACCACAATTCATGACCCCAGGAAGGAAAGGCAAGATCTTTGTGATTCTTAGGGGTTGTAGATCCTAGAAGACCTCCAGTTTGAGGGCACAGAAGGGCATAGTAGGCAGTTAGCTGATTGCCATGCTCTCATAGCCCACCAATCCCCCAAACTCCTCAAGCAACCATCCCAGCCACAGTCCTAGCAGCCATTCCAGAGGCCCTGCCACCAGATCCCTCCTGCACTACCAGCAGATTGCCCAGTGCCAGGCCAGCAGGCTAGTGCTCCCCCTCCTTCCTGGTGCTTTCCCACCACTGAGACCTCCCTGCAACCACTGTAGTCCCACCCACTGCCCTTCCATGCAGATCATCCTGCACTTCCTGCAGTCTACTGGGATCCAGACCAGCAGGCACATTCACCCTCCTTCCCTCCCCTCCCTTGGTTTCCCCTCTTTCCTGCCACCAGGACCAAAGCCCACCTCTCCCCTCACCTGAAGGGCAGCAGTCCCATCTCCCTGCCCTGCCTCATCACAGGACCTGGCAGTCCCATCCAACCTCAGCTAGTGGTCCCAACAGACCCTGCTGCCCCATCCCTTCACCCCTCAGCATGGCAGGACCACGCAATCCCATCCTCCCCCATCTGCCACCACGCCTGGAAAATAATACTTATTCCTTTTGACTGCTGTGAGGATTGCAAGAGATAAGTAGCTTGAAAATAATTTAGTGGAGCACCTAAGGAAAAATAACATATGCATATACAAATGTTTTTCTTTCTGTACCTCAGTCGATTTGTCCTAACCACATTTTGGATTTTTTCTTACTTTCAGCTTACTTGTCTAAATCTCCTTTTTTATTTTCATTCAAAATTAAACTCAGTAATTTTTGTAAAATGCTGAGGAATGCTCAGAGTATAAAAGAAAAAGTAGCTTGTTACAGACTTATAGCTTTTAATACTTGATTTCTACCATTAAACAATGTTGATTTTTCTTTGTGGCCACTTTTGAAGCAAATACTCCAATAAACCCTTAAATCTTTTTTGTGTTTTAAAACATTTTTATTAAATAATACTTGGACAATAATTACAAAAGCTTTAAACACTAATTCCAGGTAGTGAAAGACAATTCCTTTAAAAAAAAATAAACCAGAAAAATATTATGTCTTGATGCCTTATACAGAGGAGTGATTTACTTTACATGCTCATCATTTGCAACATTAGCCTGTAAGATTGAAACCACTTCTTAGTATGTCTCCAAGGCTGAGTGAACTCTATAGTGATATGCTTTTACATTAATAAGTAGGTCAAAGAAGTTTAACTCTATAATAGCTCAAAATAAAATGAACCAACAGGCACTTTGCAATCAGATGCTGTGACTCTTTCACAATGAAGCCTGCTTGTTCACATCTCTTTTATCAAAGGTAATCAACAAGTGAAAGCAATGTTCCTTAGACAAGATGTACAAACGGTTTAGGTTCCAAACACTGTATTTGTAATACATACAAGACAGATCCTGAATAAGAAAAATTCTTCAGGAAGAAAATGAAGAAAATCAAAAAGCAGCCTGGGATGAAAGCATTTACAAGCTTTTGAGTAAGGAGGCCTTTGAGTCAGCATTTAAACCCCTTCATTCTCAGGTAAGGGATTAAGAGGCCGAGAGAGATACCCTCTGGGAGGATGAGGATACTGGAGGTTGGCAGTATCGGCATTACAAGAGTGCTCTATCAGAGGAGCAGAAGGAGGAGAAAAGAGCTGAGAAGAACTGGGCCATCTTGATCCAGCCCTTGGGGAATCCAGAGGGGGAAAGAAATACCTGAAACAATGAAGACAGGAACAAAACACCAAAACAAAAACAGGGAGGGGGGAACAGAAGAAAAAGAGAAAATAGTAAATACAAAGAGAACCAATGAGAAAACACATGCTGGAATTTAAAAAAAGAAAAAAAAAAAAAAGAAGGTAGTATATTCGTGCCCCAGCTAACAGAACATAATAAAAGCACAAACCAAGACCACTTAAATCAACTGCTGAAGTACACAAACTTAAAAACACAATCTCTTAAACAGAATGTCAAAAAAGTATCAGTATGTTACAAAGACATTAATTTTATAAAATTAAAACATTTTCTCATCTTCTTACACATTTGATGTTATTCTGAATGTTTACATATCCTCTTTTGATTTTGAGTAATGCCACATTGTAGTGAGGGTAGGCACATATTTTCAGAGTAAACATAATACTGAGAACTAATTCCAATACACTTTCACAAAGTCAAGCTGGCTACTGCAACAGCTTTTGAAGGAAGACAATCATTAAACATACTTATGGTTCTGCAAAGACCTTAAGAATAGTTACAGAATTTTGACTAGTAAAAAGGCTCAAAGAATGATTATGCCCTGTTATTCCACCATCTTATAACTTACCCATAATGTTTATATATCTTAGTAAATGGAAAATTTTAATAGCATTGTCATCAAAGTCAGAATTTTAGAGGACATGAACTTACTGAAACAGCAAACTAAAGAAAATCCTAAGATGTGGAATGTTAATTTCATGTACTTTTAACAAAACTTCTCTGATACTTCCAAGTTGTATATAAAGAAAATCAAGTCATAGTTACACCATAAAAATAGTCATGCATATACTAGAAGCATCAGCTCTGTAATGAGTCAAGAGCTTCATGCAATATTTCCACTATTTTACTACCACATAAAACAGGACCATATGCAATGCTCTACTGGGATTCAAACTGTACATCCAAATCTCTCTCATCTCAACCCCAGAGATACTTGAATAACTTACTCCTTTACTAAAATAAAAAAAAAAATTACAGAGAAAATGACAGTTAAGTGGAATAATATCACATATAAAGCAATTCTACAAAAGGTAAGCAAATTAGTACGCAAAACAATCTTTATGAAAAATATTTATTCAATCTTCAAATTAAAATGACAAAAGTTCATTACTTTAGCTTATTGTTTTAGAAAATGAAGTACACCTATATTATCCAAACGGAATAAAATTATGTTTTCCCTTCTCCCAGCTGCCTATCATTTTAGTGTTTAGACCCAAGCTAGTTTCAGGTACATTTCAAAAAATGGTTTTGGTGATGAATTCTGAACAAAAAACAAAAACCTCTCTAAATAGTGTCAATAAACTGACTAGTACAAAAACTGATATGCACTGTCTTTTGAAAGGCCTTTTGGACTGTGTTTAGTAGTGAGCAGGCTGCTGGGGTATCTTGGGAGAGGTCAGATGGCACTGGGGAAGGGGAAAGGAGTTGACTTTCCATTCCTGTCCTGTGTGCGTGCAACAAGCAGCAAAACACCCGAGTTATCCAGTAAGCTGGCACTCAGCTGTGCTTTCTGCTAGCAGAAAATCCATTTAATGAATTTTGGAGATTTGAAATAGTTGAGCCAAGGGAAGGAGTTGAGTTTCCCTGTTGAGAATTCCATTAACTGAGCTCCCATTACCTTTCAATATTCCAGTGCACTTCCAATTGTCCATATAATTCGCTTTCCACAACCTTACACAGCCATCATCTCCAGAAGATGGTAGCACTGTTCCCGTTATATTCCAGCTCACCCTCCAGACTTGGGAATTATGATTATCAAACTGAGCCACTATATGAATTTCAAATTTTGTTGGCCCACCAGAGGAAGTAAGCTCTTTCCTCACAGGCTTTAATGTAAAAATTTTCACATCTTTGGTTGCTATTGCCAGAATGTGGAAAGACCTTCCCAAGTTTGGAGCAAATGCAATATCATGAACAGGATCAGTGATTGTCATAAGAGTTTCAGCTTTTGCGTATTTCCTGGTGTTTTCATTGTATTCAAAAATCCGAACCTTGGCGTACTGTCATCACTTCCTACAGCTATCATGGGGGAGTGGGCACGAGAACTTGAAGGGTTCCAAGAAATACAACTACAGCTTAGTTTACAGGAGACCTCATGCTGCAGAGACCACTGGCTGAGATTCATGACATCTGGTGCCTCATATATTCTTACTATACCATTTGCTGAACAGGTTGCTAACATAAGACCCATATGCTTGGGAGCAAATTTTACATCAGTAACAGATGTTCTGCTATCCACTAGAGTTGTCCTCTTCACCCAGTGACTCTGTCCTCCCAGTTTATCGTTGGACTCTCCTACTATTTCTTCCCACACAGCAGCTGTTAGGTCAAAAGAACATGAGGCCAAAACCTGTCCAAACTCAGAATGAGCCCACGTCATACGCCATACAGATCCATTATGTGTCTTCCAGCTAGCGGTACAATGCCAATCTCCACTTTCACTTTTGTCCCAGACCTTGACGCTCTGGTCGCTGGAGCAGGTGACCATGGAAGTCGAAGGAGACATCGTGGATAAGATCCTTATGGTCCGCCTCGGTGCTGCGCGCCACAAACATGGCTCCCAGCGTGTCGCCTCCCAGAGGGCAGCGTGCGGCCCACAGGCACCGGCCGCCGTGGGGGCGCGTACGGCATGTCTGCCCGCATCCCCGCCACCCGCCCGCCCCCCCTTAAATCTTTTATAACCACTGAGTATTAATAATTGATTTTGGATTTTGTAAAACAACAATTTGACTTTACTCATGATTGCAAGAAAACACATATTTGTACTTTATATGAAATATGAGGGATAAGAACAAAGGAAGCTGGGCATGTTATATACTCTGTTCACAATTCCAGCACTCTACATTTAAGCAGGGGGAGTTCAAGCTGACAACCAGCCCTGTCTTTAAGAAAAACAAAAATCAAAGCAAAAGAAAAAATATCCAAGTATCTTACTTCTCACTGTCTACTCTTTTTAAACTTTTGACTTTGACTTTCTTTGGTTTGGAATTGCTGTGATATTTCTTAAAGACATGCCATGCTTATGGTAGATGCTGATATCTTCCCAGACAATAATCGTTATAGAGATACAAAAACACGGAGAAGCAATGAACACAAGAAAGTTCAGATTTAACACTTAAGTGTTAGTTATTCCACAAATTGAAATTTAATAAAATTTATTATAAAATAAATTAATAAAATTTAATAAAACCAAATCTTGAACAACAAAATGTGAGGTATAGTGAAGTTATTGTAAATGCTTCTAAAGTGAGTTTGGTTTCTGACATGAAGAAAACACTTATTCCTCTGAAGCCATTTAGGTCTTGAAAGTTGTCCACCTGTATTTAGTGTGACTTGTTTCCACTACCTACAAACTATAGTAGAGACACTTGGAAATGAATACAAGATACTGTAACAAGATATATTGAAATCTGGAGTTATTTTTTTTTTTTTGAACGTGGTCTCACAGACAGGCCTTGATATTGCAATCCCCCCTGTTTCTGCCTTCCAAGTGCTAAGATTACTAAAATTATCTTCTACTTGATTTTATTTCCTTTTCTTGCTATGTTATCCAAAATGACCTCAAACTTCTGTACTCAAAGGATTATCCTGCCTCAGCTCCTGGAGTACTTGCTACTATCTTGCAACTGTGTCTGCCCTTACTAACTCTTTAGTATTAAAATTTGCTTAGAACGTAAAGCATCTTGGTCTTCCCAGGAAAATGAGGTCCTCCAGTGCATGTTCCTCCCCACAGGTGCTGAAAAACACTAAGTTCAGCAATGATTCATAAACCAAACAGGCTGCACAAAACCTAATGAAACCAGATACAAGACTACTGTTGGAAGAGAAAATGAAGTACAGTTCTTACAGGAAACTCCCTACCAGTGCCCTACAAAGTCTCAGGGTACATGTTTCCTCTGGAATGATATTCATCAGCCATCTGACAGGGCCCTCTGTCAGCTCCTCCAATCTGGGGCAGGAACAGGAAGCTTTTCTGCCCACTGGGAAGCAGGGTTTGATATCTAACCAGGACTTTTTCTGGGAGCTCAACTCAAGGCCCATCACAGTGACACTCAGTACATAGCAGATATTAAAGGTCCCACACCCATGCCAGACTTTGTACACTGAGCCTACAGACCCTGTAGGCAAAGTTCCGTGGGGCAGTAGAATACACTAGCAGTTTCAGCTCCAAATTTCCATTTGGAAGAGTCCTTGGGACACTGAACTAGAACACCCTGTAATTAGAGAGTCCAGTGCAACCCAGTTCAGACTAGCCTATGTGGCTGAGTTGTGACCCATCACCAGGTAGAGCAATCATCATAAGCCCAGGGATTATAGGGCTGGAAAACTGACTGGCAGCAGGCAGGGAACTGAATACCAAAGAGTTAGACTCATGTGACAACCTGCACCTCAGAGCAGTGGTGCAGTCTTCTAAGAATCTGCAGGTCCTGAGGCTCAGCAGAGACTCCATTCATCAACAGCGTAGGTCACTGATGGACTGCCTTCACCAACACTACTGAAACCTCAAGCAGCATACTATGGTGCCAGACTCCACAACCTATGGATAAGACAGAGCACAGTAAGCACTGGTTGTCAGCAGCAGACACTAGTGAGCCTTTTCAACTTCTGCTACACCCATCATTAACTGTGGTTGAGTGTACATAGTGGTCTTGGGCAATGAGTCCACCTCAGCAGTAAACATCCCTTAGGATGGTGGACTTTCAGCAATGGAACAAAGAACAATTTATGATGATACATTTTTATATGCTAGTTGAGATAAATGCAAAACAAATTGGGCTGGGCAGATTGCTCAGTGGTTAAAGGTGTTGGCTTGCACAGCCTGGTGGCCCAATTTATTTCCTCAGCTAACCACATCCAAGTATGTGACTTGTGTTTGCAGTAGCAAGAGGTTCTAGCATACTCAATCCATCCCCCACAAGCACACACACACAAATAAATAAATAAAATAAATATAAAATAAATCACCTTTAAAATTAATGTATATGTTTAAAATTTTTTAAAGTTAAAATGTTTACTGAAAAGACACATACTACATGAATGGAATGGTTCTTTATCTTCATAACATTCATCTTATCACAAAAGAGCTGTGAATGGACTTAAGAGGTTCAAGTAAAATAAGAGGAAATAATCCTAATTTAAATACCAATTAAAGACATTACACACAGAGACATTACCTCTTCCCCAGAACTGATGGCTACCCCCACAATGCATGACCCACATTCCTCCATGTGGATAACTGGCAACCCAACAAGGAGGGTCCCTTCGGAGGGAGGGACACGGATGAGGGTAAGGATGGTACCAACTTGTGCAATTTACATACTAATAACTAATAAAAAAGTGCAAAGTCAGGACCCTGAGAGCTTGCTGTAGAAGCAGGTCCCTTCCCCACTGAAGGGCTCCTGGGTCCCCAATTTCTGGATCCCCTCCTCCAGAGTATGAGCATGGAGTAAGTAAGCCAGGTTGTCGGGAGCCATAAAGCAAAAACCTCTCCATTTTTCCTGGGCCTGTTCTTAAGTAGACTCATTTATCAGAAAGCTGGTCCATCCAGCTTGCGGTTAGGTACTTCTGGAACGTCAGTCAGCAGACTGTTTGCAGAACCTTATCTTTTACAAGAGGCCAGTTTGCAGTCAGGACCTTGAGGCAAGATTAGATAAGCACCTGGTTACATTTCCTCTAGGTTCCCTAACAATCTCACGGCCCTAAATCACGATTTCCTCTAGGTTCCCTAACAATCCCACGGCCCTAAATCACATCTGCCAGCTTACTCCCTCCTTCCTACCGCTATATAACCACTGTGTAAAAAAAAAAAAAAAAAAATTGAGACCTTGCTCAGACTCGGGACTTGGTCTCCTTCTTTGTGTCTGTCTTGTCTCTCATCCAGGTTAATTTCCCCTCCGGTCCTTGTTAAACTCTCCGCTGGCCGGGGCACCAGGTCTTCCTGTTCACCTCCCTCCTCCCATGAGTCTGGACCCCAACGGTTCCCCTGCTCCTGGCTTGGGGCTGCCTGGACCCTGCAAGCTTGTTGCAAAATCAGGCCCTTTGCTCTGCCATTTTGATTGAATGGACTCTAAGTCACCAACTCCCAGATCCCCTGTTCCTGAGGGTGTGCATGCCAAGGGAGTAGGCCAGACCTCCAAGTTGGTTGCCCACCTCCTAGTCCCCTGGTCTCGGTTAACCTGCACCTAGCTTGGGGTTGCCTGGACCCTGTGTATAGGCTGAGGAAGCAGGCATTTTGTTCTGATTTTCTGACTCACTGGCCAGCCCCTGGGTACCCAAATCTCTATTCTCTTGAGGTAGAGGGTCCACAAGCCACTTTAGGAGCTGGCCTCTTGCCCTGGCTCTCCAACTTCATAGCTTCCAGTCTCTCAAAAGAGAGGCCCATCCAGATACATGATGCCCACAGAACACCAAACAGACAGGACCAAAAAAGAAACTCTCCAAGCCACATCATAGTTAAAACACTTAACAATAAAAACAAAGAGAGTGTGCTAAAGGCAGCAAGAGAAAAACAATTCACTGCATACAAAGGCAATCCAATCAGAATTACACCACCTACCAAAATTTAACTGGCAGTAGATTAATCTCTTAAACAAACCTATCACATACATCCAGGTTGAATACATAACAAAAAACCTCCAGGAAAAAAAAAGTCCAATATCAGATGGCTTCTTGGCTGAATTCTATCAAACCTTCATTGAAGAACTGAAACCAGTTTTTCTCAAATTGTTTCACATAATTGGAAGGTATGCTCCCTGTGGTGGTTTGAACAGAATAGATGGCCCCCAATATATTCAGTTGTTTATTTGTTTGTAGTTTGCATCTTTAGCCACCTGGCTGGAGGCAGTGTCACTGGGTGGATCTTAAGGTGTGGTGGCGGGTTTCAGGTTTCAGTCTAAAGATATGCAAAGTGTGCCTAGCTGGAGTTCCTGAAGTGTGCTGTGGCTTTTGGCTTTAGGCTTGTATTTCTCTCTCTCTCTCTGCTTGGTCCTGGCAGGCCAGCTTCCTCTGCCATTTTTGGAACTTCCCCTGGATCCCTAAGCTTCAATAAATATCCCTTCCTCCATAACTGTGCCTGGTCTGGAAGTTCATCTCAGCGAACCTGAATCTTTCTGCTACAGAATTTGGTACCAGGAGTGGGGTGAGATGAACCTGACCATGTGGATGTTGATTGTTTGGAACCTTTGTTTTGGAGGAATGGGCATGGACTTGGTGCTTACAAATGAAGATGCCTTCTGGAGTGGTAAGCCAAGTTTTATGGGCTATCATGATGAGAGCTTGAGAATTCTAAGTACAGACAATATTGAACTTCGAGGCTTGGCTTATGAGCTTTCTAAGGGGAAGGAAAGGCTGCAGAGGACTTTGTTGGAACTGGGCTACTGGCATAAGGGTTGGCTGCTTCCTGTTGCCCAGGCCCAGAGAATTTAATCAAGGTTACATTTATTATAGACTGCTGTGCTTAGCCAGAGATATTGGACTGAGAGATTTAAGATTTTTAAGCTGGAAAACTTTAAGCAAGTTAAATTTACTGGCACAGAGACTGGTTTTAGGTTACTGAATCTGCTATTGTCAAACACATTAGCAATCTTAAGGAAGATGGTCCAACTGCTTTACATTAAAACAATGGAAAGGATGCCCGAGGAAGGACTCTCATAGAAATGCAAACTCTTTTGGAAAGAGTTGACTGGAGAAGGAACCTGCTTTTCAAGGTTATGATTTATTTCCTCTGTGAATTAAGAATATGGCTGTGTCCTGCACACCTGGTATTGGTTTCAGAAGCATGAAAAATGTGAGGAGTGGTCGCGAATTGCACATGCTTCCAGGAGCTGCCGCTGAGATGCAGCATGAGGTGGGGCCTGATGCCCTGATAGGCTGAAAGAGCCTTTGGAAAATGTGAGAAGTGGTCATGAATTGCACATGGTTCCAGGAGCTGCTGCTGAGATGCGGCATGAGGCAGGGCATGAAGCCCTGATAGGCTGAAAGAGCCTTTAGAAGATGGACCATGGTTTGCATGAAGACCTGAAGATGTTTTGTATATACCAGGATTATGCAAGCACTACCATAGAGTGCACTGTTGGCCTGAGATGGTGAAAGGATGAAAAAAAGAAAAAAATTAAAAATTTTAAAAAGGGACACAGAGCAGGCCTTTGAGTACATGACTGTGGCCTAGTGAAATAACAGGAAATAAGCTGACTATTGCCACTCCCACCTAGGATCCCCCGCAAATACCGACCTCTGGGACCATGGGAAAAAGATCGTGGTGTGTTACAAATTGATTGGTCCACAGTGCGCGGGCTTGAACAATTTAAAATAATTGGTCTAGAAATCATAGAGTGTCATGAAGGGATTGGTCAATATTGCACAAGGCTCCTGATGTTACAAAATGATTGGTTCACAATGCATGGGCTTTGTTGTAACCCTATAAAAGCTGCCCTGATTCTGCACGCAGGGCCTTCAGCCCTCTACCCCTGTGTGGTGTACGACTGTGGGCCCCAGCGCGCTGGAATAAAAATCCTCTTGCTGTTTGCATCAAGACTGTTTCTCATGAGTGATTTGGGGTGCCGTCTTTCCCGAGACTGAGCCCAGGGAGTACTCCGGAGCGGGACTTTCATTTGGGTCCCTGACCGGGAATCGAGACCACCCCTCACGCCCGAGAACCGACTTGGAGGTAAGGGGATCCCCACTGAAATGTGTGTGTGTATATGAATGTGCCGGCCGGCATCTTAGTTCTGTGTACTAAGTTGTTCTGAGTGTTTTTTGTTGTAAGAAACACACGCTTTTGGTTTGGTTTGCAGCTGTCCTCCTGGGCCTTAAGGACTGGAGGACTGTGATCAGCAGAGGTGCTAAGAGGATCACAGGCTTCCACCCTGGGGGACGGCCCAGGAGCTGAGGAGAGCCAGGGGCTAGGGAGACAAGCTCCCATCTGTACTGTGTTCGGTATTATAGAGCCGTCCCCTAAGGGCGTAGGTTCGTCTGGCCGTCACAGATCTGTATCCCTGGTGGCCTCCTACTGTCGGTCTGAGGACCGAGTTCTGTTGTTGAAGCGGAAACCTCCCCTGAGTCTTTCGCCTGCCTGTGGGAAACGTGGACGGGTCGCAAGTGTTTGGATATGTTAGTTTCTGTTCTGTGCATCTTTGTCTTGTGTGTCCATGTCCTCATTTTTGTCATGGGACAGACAGTGACGACTCCCCTTAGTTTGACTCTTGACCATTGGACTGAAGTTAAATCTCAGGCTCATAATTTGTCACTTGAGGTTAAGAAGGGACCCTGGAAGACTTTCTGTGTTTCTGAATGGCCGACATTCGGGGTTGGCTGGCCATCAGAGGGAACCTTCAACTCTGAGACTATTCTGGCTGTTAAAGCAATCATTTTTCAGGCTGGACCCAGCTCACATCCCGACCAAGATCCCTACATTCTTACATGGAGAGCTTTGATAGATAACCCTCCACCGTGGGTTAAACGATGGTTATACAAACCTAGAGAGCCGGACTCCCGAGTTCTGACTCTAGAAAACAAAAGAGAGCCAGACTCCCGAGTTCTGACTCTAGAAACAAAAGAGAGCTGGACTCCGGAGTTATGACCTTAAAAAATGAAAGAAAATGTTCACTTGAGAAGGACAAACCTTCTCTTCATATCTACCCTGAGATCGAGGAGCCGCCGGCTTGGCTGGAACCCCAACCTGCTCTCCCTCCCCCTTATCCAGCACGAGGTATCGCTGTAGGACCCTCTGCCCCTCTTGAAGCTCTGGCGACAGGAGGACCGGCTGCTGGGACTCGGAGCCGGAGAGGGGCCACTCCGGAGTGGGCAGATGGGATCATGACATTACCGCTGCGCACCTTCGGCCCTCCCATGCCAAATGGTCAATTGCAGCCCCTCCAGTATTGGCCCTTTTCCTCTGCAGACCTTTGTAATTGGAAAACTAACCACCCCCCTTTATCGGAGGATCCCCAATTCCTCACGGGGTTGGTGGAGTCTCTTATGTTCTCTCATCAGCCTACTTGGGATGATTGCCAACAACTGCTGCAAACGCTCTTCACAACTGAGGAGCAAGAGAGAATTTTGTTAGAGGCTAGAAAAAATGTTCCTGGGACCGACGGGTGACCCACACAGTTGCAGAATGAGATCGACATGGGGTTCCCTTTGACTTGCCCTGGTTGGGATTACAACATGGCTGAAGGTAGGGAGAGCTTAGGAATCTATTGCCAGGCTCTGGTGGCAGGTATCCGAGGGGCCTCAAGAAGGCCCACAAATTTGGCCAAGGTAAGAGAGGTAATGCAGGGACCTACTGAGCCTCCTTCAGTTTTTCTTGAAAGACTCATGGAGGCCTTCAGGCGTTATACTCCCTTTGATCCTACCTCGGAGGCCCAGAAGGCCTCAGTGGCCCTGGCCTTCATAGGACAGTCAGTTCCGGACATCATAAAAAAACTTCAGAGATTAGAGGGATTACAGGAGGCTGAATTACGTGACTTGGTGAAAGAGGCAGAGAAAGTGTATTACAAAAGGCAGATGAAAGAAGAAAAGGAACAAAGAATAGAGAAGGAAAGAGAAGAAAGAGAGGGAAGACATGGTAAAAGGCAGGAAAAGAAGTTGACTAAAATCTTGGCCGCCGTAGTTGAAGGAAAATACAGTAGAGGGAGAGAAAAGGACTTTAGGAAATTCAGGACAGGCCCTAGCCAGACAGGGAACCTAGGCAACAGGACCCCACTTGACAGGGATCAATGTGCGTATTGTAAGGAGAAGGGACATTGGGCAAGGGAATGACCCAAGAAACAAAACAAAGCACCAAAAGTCCTAGCCCTAGGAGAAGATGAAGACTAGGGGAGATGGGGTTCGGACCCCCTCCCCGAGCCCAGGGTAACTTTAAAGGTGGAGGGGTGACCAGTCGAGTTCCTGGTCGATACCGGAGTGGAGCATTCTGTGCTGCTACAGCCATTAGGAAAATTCAAAGAAAAAAATCCTGGGTAATGGGTGCTACCGGGCAATGGCAATATTTATGCACTACCCGAACAACCGTTGACTTGGGAATGGGACGGGTAACCCACTCATTTCTAGTTATCCCTGAGTGCCCAGAACCCCTCCTAGGCAGAGACCTATTGACTAAAATGGGAGTTCAAATTTCTTTTAAACAAAGACATCCAGAGGTATCAATAAATGACAAACCCATCACGGTGCTAACTCTTCAATTAGATGATGAATATCGGCTATATTTCCCCTTGGTGGAGTCCAACCAAGACATACAATCCTGGGTGGAGCACTTTCCTCAAGCCTGGGCAGAAACTGCAGGAATGGGCCTAGCAAAACAAGTTCCCCCACAAGTTATTCAACTGAAATCTAATGCTACTCCAATATCGGTTAAACAGTACCCCATGAGTAAAGAGGCCCAGGAAGGGATCCCACCTCACATTCACAGATTAACCCAGCAGGGCATCCTGGTCCCTGTTCAGTCCTCCTGGAATACACCCTTGCTGCCAGTTAGAAAGCCTGGGACCAATGATTTCTGACCAGTACAAGACCTGAGGGAAGTCAATAAAAGGGTGCAGGACATACATCCAACTGTCCCAAACCCTTATAATCTCCTGAGCGCTCTCCCACCAGGGCAAAGTTGGTATACAGTATTGGATTTAAAAGATGCTTTTTTCTGCCTGAGATTACACCCTGCCAGTCAACCCTTGTTTGCCTTTGAATGGAGAGACCCAGGTACAGGTAGAACTGGAAAGCTCACCTGGACCCGAGTGCCCCAAGGGTTCAAAAACTCCCTGACCATCATTGATGAGGCCCTACATAAAGATCTGGCCAACTTCAGGGCCCAAAACCTCCAAGTGACCCTCCTCCAATATGTAGATGACCTGCTCCTAGCAGGAGCCACCAAACGGGACTGCTTAGAAGGCACGAGAGCACTGCTACTGGAATTGTTTGACCTAGGCTACCTAGCTTCAGCTAAGAAGGCTCAGATCTGCAGGAGAGAGGTAACGTACCTGGGATATAGTTTACGGGACGGGCAACGATGGTTGATGGAGGCACGAAAGAGAACTGTAGTTCAGATACCAATCCCAACCACGGCTAGACAAGTACTAGAGTTTCTGGGGACAGCGGGGTTTTGCAGACTGTGGATCCCGGGGTTCGCAACCTTAGCAGCCCCACTCTATCCGTTGACTAAAGAAAGAGGGAAATTTGCCTGGGCTTCTGAACATCAGAAAGCATTTGATGCCATCAAAAAGGCCCTGCTGAGCGCACCTGCTCTGGCCCTCCCGGATGTAACTAAACCTTTTACCCTTTATGTGGACGAGCATAAGGGGGTAGCGCAGGGAGTGCTAACCCAATCCCTAGGGCCATGGAAAAGACCTGTTGCCTACCTGTCAAAAAAACTCGATCCAGTTGCCAGTGGATGGCCTGTCTGTCTGAAGGCTATTGCGGCTGTGGCCGTGTTGGTCAAGGACGCTGACAAGTTAACTTTGGGGCAAAAAATAACTATAATAGCCCCCCATGCACTGGAGAGCATCGTCCGACAGCCCCCAGACCAATGGATGACCAATGCCCGCATGACCCACTACCAAAGCCTGCTTCTCACCAAGAGTCACGTTCACTCCACCAGCCACCCTCAACCCCACCACTCTTCTGCCTGAAGAGACTGATGAACCAGTGACTCATGATTGTCACCAACTATTGGTTGAGGAGACCGGGGTCTGCAAGGACCTTACAGACGTCCCACTGGCCGGAGAAGTGCTGACCTGGTTCACTGATGGGAGCAGCTATATAGTAGAAGGTAAGAGGATGGCTGGGGCGACGGTGGTGGATGGGACCAACACGATCTGGGCCAGCAGTCTGCCGGAAGGAACTTCAGCACAAAGGGCTGAGCTCATAGCCCTCATGCAAGCCTTGTGGCCGGCCAAAGGAAAATCCATAAACATTTACATGGACAGCAGGTATGCTTTTGCGACTGCGCACGTGCATGGGGCCATCTATAAACAGAAGGGACTGCTTACTTCAGCAGGAAAGGAAGTCAAAAACAAAGAAGAACTTCTAAGTTTGTTAGAAGCCTTGCATTTGCCAAAAAGACTAGCCATTATACATTGCTTTGGGCACCAGAAGGCCAAAGATTTCATCTCAAAAGGGAACCAGATGGCCGACCAGGTAGCCAAGCAGGCATCCCAGGGTGTTAGCCTTCTGCCTGTAATAAAAAAGTCCAAACCCCTAGAACCTGGACGGCAGTACACCTTGGAAGACTGGCAAGAGATAAAAAAGATAGACCGATTCTCCAGGGCCCCAGAGGGAACTTGCTATACCTCAGATGGGAAAGAGATCCTACCCCAAAAGGAGGGACTAGAATATGTCCAACAGATACATCGTCTAACCCACCTAGGAGCTAAACATCTGCAGAAACTGATTAGAACATCCCCTTATTATGTTCTGAGATTGCCGGGGGTAGCTGACTCAGTGGTCAAACATTGTGTACCTTGCCAGATGGTTAATGCGAATCCTTAAAAAATGCCTCCTGGGAAGAGACTGAGGGGAAGCCATCCAGGCACTCACTGGGAAGTGGACTTCACTGAGGTAAAGCCAGCCAAGTATGGTAACAAATACTTATTAGTTTTAATAGACACCTTTTCAGAATGGGTAGAGGCTTATCCTACCAAAAAGGAGACCTCAACCATGGTGGCTAAGAAAATACTGGAAGAAATTTTCCCAAGATTTGGAATACCTAAGGTAATAGCGTCAGACAATTGTCCAGCTTTTGTTGTCCAGGTAAGTCAGGGACTGGCCAAGACATTGGGGATTGATTGGAAATTACATTGTGCATACAGACCCCAAAACTCGGGACAGGTAGAGAGAATGAACAGAACCATTAAAGAGACCCTCACCAAATTGACCACAGAGACTGGCGTTAATGATTGGATAGCTCTCCTACTCTTTGTTCTCTTCCAGGTTAGGAACACCCCCGGACAGTTTGGGCTGACCCCCTATGAATTGCTCTATGGGTGGCCCCCTCCACTGGTAGAAATTGCCTCTGTACATAGTGCTGATGTGCTTTCTCAGCCTTTGTTCTCTAGGCTCAAGGCGCTCGAGTGGGTGAGACAACAAGTGTGGAAGCAGCTACGGGAGGCCTACTCAGGAGAAGGAGACTTGCAAGTCCCACATCGCTTCCAAGTCGGGGATTCGGTCTACGTTAGATGCCACCATGCAGGAATCCTTGAGACCCAGTGGAAGGTCCCCTACATCATGCTGCTGACCATGCCGACTGCCTTAAAGGTTGAAGGGATCCCCACTTGGATACATGCCTCCCATGTCAAGCTTGCTCCACCCCCAGACCCAGAATGGAAAATCGAAAAGACTAACAACCCCCTTAAACTTAAGCTTCATCGTGTGGACTCTGTTTCTTCAGCTAAGTGACTCTACTAATCCCCATGCCCCCCAGAAACTGACCTGGCAGGTGATCTCCCAGACTGGAGATGTAATATGGAGCATCTCTAAAGATGCCCCATCTTGGACTTGGTGGCCACCACTGTATCCAGATCTCTGTCAGCTGGCAGCAGGCTTAGAAACTTGGGATATACCTGAGGTAGACACCAAAGAGAACACCCCGATATGCCTATCCAGGAGCTGCCCCTGCCCGTCAAGGGGAATAGGGGGACAAAAATTAGGCTGCGGTCACCCACAACTAAGAGCTGAGCTCCAAAAGCTGGACATTTATGTTTGTCCCAGAAATGGGAGGGATCGAAGTACAGCTGTTAAATGTGGGGGGATAGAACATTACTTTTGTAAAAGCTGGGGATGTGAAACAACTGGAACCACCTACTGGAAGCCTCAATCCAGTCGGGATGCTATTATCCTTAATCGGGCATCCCCCTCTGACAAAGAGACCCCAGCCCTCCAAAAATCACATTGCTCTGGGTCCGAGTCCTCAGGGCTCTGCCTATGGCCTCTTAGTCCTGGTGGCCGCCACTGTAGACCCGGAGTCTGGACGGGGCAAGGGCCCTGCCTAAGTTTTACATGCAACCCTTTAAATATCACTTTTACTGGACCTGGGAAAAAGGCTAGAGACTGGATTAAGGGGAGACAATGGGGGTTACAATTCTACATGTCTGGTGTGGATGCAGGCCTCCTTATGACTATAAGACTAAAAATACAAAGTCCTTCACCATTGCCCCTAGGGCCTAATCCAGTACTGGCTGAGCGAGGCCCCTCAGCCTCACTACCTCTACTTCCCCAAAAACCCATGCCTAGCCGCACCACTAGTAGTTTGATCCCAGGAGCTTCAACCATCACTACTGGAGAAATGCCCCATCACCCTCCAGTGCAGACAATGCAAAGGTTATTCAACCTGGTACAGGGAGCTTTTCAGGCCCTCAATGCCACTAACCCATAAGCCACCTCCTCCTGCTGGCTCTGTTTGTCGTCAGGTCCCCCTTATTATGAAGGCTTGGCCCTGACAGGAACTTTCCATGTTTCTGACCATCCTGAGGAGCAATGCTCCTGGGGGTCTCAAAATAAGCTAACTCTGACGGGAGGTGTCCAGGAAAGGGCTATGCATAGGTAAGGTATCCATGACCCATCTACATCTTTGCAACTCTTCTGTAACTCTTAACCAAACTGAGTCAAACAAGTACCTGGTGCCAGGGAAAAATCAGTGGTGGGCATGCAATACTGGACTAACCCCTTGTGTCTCTACTACAGCCTTTGATCAGTCTAAGCATTTCTGTGTCATGATCCAGCTAGTTCCCCGGGTTTACTATCACCCTGAGGAGGTGATCATCAATGAGTATAACTATCGGCCTACTCGCTCTAAAAGAGAGCCTGTAACCATGACCTTAGCTGTTATGCTTGGATTGGGGATGGCCGTGCATATAGGAACAGGGACCACATCCCTGGTCACAGGACCACAACAGTTAGAAAAAGGACTTGGCAAACTATGTGCAGCTATGACTGAAGATCTCCAAGCTCTAGAAAAGTCTGTTAGCAATTTAGAGGAATCTCTGACTTCTCTATCTGAGGTAGTCCTACAGAACCGGAGGGGATTAGATCTACTGTTCCTAAAGGAAAGTGGATTATGTGCAGCCTTAAAGGAAGAATGCTGCTTTTATGTAGATCACTCGGGAGCTATTAGAGATTCCATGAGCAAGCTTGGAGAGAGGCTAGAAAGACATCAAAGGGAAAGGGAGACTAACCAAGGGTGGTTTGAAGGATGGTTTAACAGGTCCCCTTGGATGGCCACCCTACTTTCTGCCCTGATGGACCCTTAATGATTTTACTTCTATTGCTTACAGTTGGGCCCTGCATAATTAACAGGTTTATAGCTTTTGTTAGGGAACAGGTGAGTGCGGTCCAACTGATGGTGCTTAGACAACAGTACAGGGGCCTTCCGAACCAGGAGGAGACTGACTCCTAGCCCCCTCAGTTCTAGGATCAGAACTATCAACAAGAGAAAAAGTGGGGAGTGAAAGGATGAAAAAAAGAAACAAATTAAAATTTAAAAAAGGGACACAGGGCAGGCCTTTGAGTACGTGACTCTGGCCTAGTGAAATAACAGGAAATAAGCTGACTATTGCCACTCCCACCTAGGATCCCCCGCAAATACCGACCTCTGGGACCATGGGAAAAAGATCGTGGTGTGTTACAAATTGATTGGTCCACAGTGCGCGGGCTTGAACAATTTAAAATAATTGGTCTAGAAATCATAGAGTGTCATGAAGGGATTGGTCAACATTACGCAAGGCTCCTGATGTTACAAAATGATTGGTTCACAATGCATGGGCTTTGTTGTAACCCTATAAAAGCTGCCCTGATTCTGCACGCAGGGCCTTCAGCCCTCTACCCCTGTGTGGTGTACGACTGTGGGCCCCAGCGCGCTGGAATAAAAATCCTCTTGCTGTTTGCATCAAGACTGTTTCTCATGAGTGATTTGGGGTGCCGTCTTTCCCGAGACTGAGCCCAGGGAGTACTCCGGAGCGGGACTTTCATTTGGGTCCCTGACCGGGAATCGAGACCACCCCTCACGCCCGAGAACCGACTTGGAGGTAAGGGGATCCCCACTGAAATGTGTGTGTGTATATGAATGTGCCGGCCGGCATCTTAGTTCTGTGTACTAAGTTGTTCTGAGTGTTTTTTGTTGTAAGAAACACACGCTTTTGGTTTGGTTTGCAGCTGTCCTCCTGGGCCTTAAGGACTGGAGGACTGTGATCAGCAGAGGTGCTAAGAGGATCACAGGCTTCCACCCTGGGGGACGGCCCAGGAGCTGAGGAGAGCCAGGGGCTAGGGAGACAAGCTCCCATCTGTACTGTGTTCGGTATTATAGAGCCGTCCCCTAAGGGCGTAGGTTCGTCTGGCCGTCACAGATCTGTATCCCTGGTGGCCTCCTACTGTCGGTCTGAGGACCGAGTTCTGTTGTTGAAGCGGAAACCTCCCCTGAGTCTTTCGCCTGCCTGTGGGAAACGTGGACGGGTCGCAAGTGTTTGGATATGTTAGTTTCTGTTCTGTGCATCTTTGTCTTGTGTGTCCATGTCCTCATTTTTGTCATGGGACAGACAGTGACGACTCCCCTTAGTTTGACTCTTGACCATTGGACTGAAGTTAAATCTCAGGCTCATAATTTGTCACTTGAGGTTAAGAAGGGACCCTGGAAGACTTTCTGTGTTTCTGAATGGCCGACATTCGGGGTTGGCTGGCCATCAGAGGGAACCTTCAACTCTGAGACTATTCTGGCTGTTAAAGCAATCATTTTTCAGGCTGGACCCAGCTCACATCCCGACCAAGATCCCTACATTCTTACATGGAGAGCTTTGATAGATAACCCTCCACCGTGGGTTAAACGATGGTTATACAAACCTAGAGAGCCGGACTCCCGAGTTCTGACTCTAGAAAACAAAAGAGAGCCAGACTCCCGAGTTCTGACTCTAGAAACAAAAGAGAGCTGGACTCCGGAGTTATGACCTTAAAAAATGAAAGAAAATGTTCACTTGAGAAGGACAAACCTTCTCTTCATATCTACCCTGAGATCGAGGAGCCGCCGGCTTGGCTGGAACCCCAACCTGCTCTCCCTCCCCCTTATCCAGCACGAGGTATCGCTGTAGGACCCTCTGCCCCTCTTGAAGCTCTGGCGACAGGAGGACCGGCTGCTGGGACTCGGAGCCGGAGAGGGGCCACTCCGGAGTGGGCAGATGGGATCATGACATTACCGCTGCGCACCTTCGGCCCTCCCATGCCAAATGGTCAATTGCAGCCCCTCCAGTATTGGCCCTTTTCCTCTGCAGACCTTTGTAATTGGAAAACTAACCACCCCCCTTTATCGGAGGATCCCCAATTCCTCACGGGGTTGGTGGAGTCTCTTATGTTCTCTCATCAGCCTACTTGGGATGATTGCCAACAACTGCTGCAAACGCTCTTCACAACTGAGGAGCAAGAGAGAATTTTGTTAGAGGCTAGAAAAAATGTTCCTGGGACCGACGGGTGACCCACACAGTTGCAGAATGAGATCGACATGGGGTTCCCTTTGACTTGCCCTGGTTGGGATTACAACATGGCTGAAGGTAGGGAGAGCTTAGGAATCTATTGCCAGGCTCTGGTGGCAGGTATCCGAGGGGCCTCAAGAAGGCCCACAAATTTGGCCAAGGTAAGAGAGGTAATGCAGGGACCTACTGAGCCTCCTTCAGTTTTTCTTGAAAGACTCATGGAGGCCTTCAGGCGTTATACTCCCTTTGATCCTACCTCGGAGGCCCAGAAGGCCTCAGTGGCCCTGGCCTTCATAGGACAGTCAGTTCCGGACATCATAAAAAAACTTCAGAGATTAGAGGGATTACAGGAGGCTGAATTACGTGACTTGGTGAAAGAGGCAGAGAAAGTGTATTACAAAAGGCAGATGAAAGAAGAAAAGGAACAAAGAATAGAGAAGGAAAGAGAAGAAAGAGAGGGAAGACATGGTAAAAGGCAGGAAAAGAAGTTGACTAAAATCTTGGCCGCCGTAGTTGAAGGAAAATACAGTAGAGGGAGAGAAAAGGACTTTAGGAAATTCAGGACAGGCCCTAGCCAGACAGGGAACCTAGGCAACAGGACCCCACTTGACAGGGATCAATGTGCGTATTGTAAGGAGAAGGGACATTGGGCAAGGGAATGACCCAAGAAACAAAACAAAGCACCAAAAGTCCTAGCCCTAGGAGAAGATGAAGACTAGGGGAGATGGGGTTCGGACCCCCTCCCCGAGCCCAGGGTAACTTTAAAGGTGGAGGGGTGACCAGTCGAGTTCCTGGTCGATACCGGAGTGGAGCATTCTGTGCTGCTACAGCCATTAGGAAAATTCAAAGAAAAAAATCCTGGGTAATGGGTGCTACCGGGCAATGGCAATATTTATGCACTACCCGAACAACCGTTGACTTGGGAATGGGACGGGTAACCCACTCATTTCTAGTTATCCCTGAGTGCCCAGAACCCCTCCTAGGCAGAGACCTATTGACTAAAATGGGAGTTCAAATTTCTTTTAAACAAAGACATCCAGAGGTATCAATAAATGACAAACCCATCACGGTGCTAACTCTTCAATTAGATGATGAATATCGGCTATATTTCCCCTTGGTGGAGTCCAACCAAGACATACAATCCTGGGTGGAGCACTTTCCTCAAGCCTGGGCAGAAACTGCAGGAATGGGCCTAGCAAAACAAGTTCCCCCACAAGTTATTCAACTGAAATCTAATGCTACTCCAATATCGGTTAAACAGTACCCCATGAGTAAAGAGGCCCAGGAAGGGATCCCACCTCACATTCACAGATTAACCCAGCAGGGCATCCTGGTCCCTGTTCAGTCCTCCTGGAATACACCCTTGCTGCCAGTTAGAAAGCCTGGGACCAATGATTTCTGACCAGTACAAGACCTGAGGGAAGTCAATAAAAGGGTGCAGGACATACATCCAACTGTCCCAAACCCTTATAATCTCCTGAGCGCTCTCCCACCAGGGCAAAGTTGGTATACAGTATTGGATTTAAAAGATGCTTTTTTCTGCCTGAGATTACACCCTGCCAGTCAACCCTTGTTTGCCTTTGAATGGAGAGACCCAGGTACAGGTAGAACTGGAAAGCTCACCTGGACCCGAGTGCCCCAAGGGTTCAAAAACTCCCTGACCATCATTGATGAGGCCCTACATAAAGATCTGGCCAACTTCAGGGCCCAAAACCTCCAAGTGACCCTCCTCCAATATGTAGATGACCTGCTCCTAGCAGGAGCCACCAAACGGGACTGCTTAGAAGGCACGAGAGCACTGCTACTGGAATTGTTTGACCTAGGCTACCTAGCTTCAGCTAAGAAGGCTCAGATCTGCAGGAGAGAGGTAACGTACCTGGGATATAGTTTACGGGACGGGCAACGATGGTTGATGGAGGCACGAAAGAGAACTGTAGTTCAGATACCAATCCCAACCACGGCTAGACAAGTACTAGAGTTTCTGGGGACAGCGGGGTTTTGCAGACTGTGGATCCCGGGGTTCGCAACCTTAGCAGCCCCACTCTATCCGTTGACTAAAGAAAGAGGGAAATTTGCCTGGGCTTCTGAACATCAGAAAGCATTTGATGCCATCAAAAAGGCCCTGCTGAGCGCACCTGCTCTGGCCCTCCCGGATGTAACTAAACCTTTTACCCTTTATGTGGACGAGCATAAGGGGGTAGCGCAGGGAGTGCTAACCCAATCCCTAGGGCCATGGAAAAGACCTGTTGCCTACCTGTCAAAAAAACTCGATCCAGTTGCCAGTGGATGGCCTGTCTGTCTGAAGGCTATTGCGGCTGTGGCCGTGTTGGTCAAGGACGCTGACAAGTTAACTTTGGGGCAAAAAATAACTATAATAGCCCCCCATGCACTGGAGAGCATCGTCCGACAGCCCCCAGACCAATGGATGACCAATGCCCGCATGACCCACTACCAAAGCCTGCTTCTCACCAAGAGTCACGTTCACTCCACCAGCCACCCTCAACCCCACCACTCTTCTGCCTGAAGAGACTGATGAACCAGTGACTCATGATTGTCACCAACTATTGGTTGAGGAGACCGGGGTCTGCAAGGACCTTACAGACGTCCCACTGGCCGGAGAAGTGCTGACCTGGTTCACTGATGGGAGCAGCTATATAGTAGAAGGTAAGAGGATGGCTGGGGCGACGGTGGTGGATGGGACCAACACGATCTGGGCCAGCAGTCTGCCGGAAGGAACTTCAGCACAAAGGGCTGAGCTCATAGCCCTCATGCAAGCCTTGTGGCCGGCCAAAGGAAAATCCATAAACATTTACATGGACAGCAGGTATGCTTTTGCGACTGCGCACGTGCATGGGGCCATCTATAAACAGAAGGGACTGCTTACTTCAGCAGGAAAGGAAGTCAAAAACAAAGAAGAACTTCTAAGTTTGTTAGAAGCCTTGCATTTGCCAAAAAGACTAGCCATTATACATTGCTTTGGGCACCAGAAGGCCAAAGATTTCATCTCAAAAGGGAACCAGATGGCCGACCAGGTAGCCAAGCAGGCATCCCAGGGTGTTAGCCTTCTGCCTGTAATAAAAAAGTCCAAACCCCTAGAACCTGGACGGCAGTACACCTTGGAAGACTGGCAAGAGATAAAAAAGATAGACCGATTCTCCAGGGCCCCAGAGGGAACTTGCTATACCTCAGATGGGAAAGAGATCCTACCCCAAAAGGAGGGACTAGAATATGTCCAACAGATACATCGTCTAACCCACCTAGGAGCTAAACATCTGCAGAAACTGATTAGAACATCCCCTTATTATGTTCTGAGATTGCCGGGGGTAGCTGACTCAGTGGTCAAACATTGTGTACCTTGCCAGATGGTTAATGCGAATCCTTAAAAAATGCCTCCTGGGAAGAGACTGAGGGGAAGCCATCCAGGCACTCACTGGGAAGTGGACTTCACTGAGGTAAAGCCAGCCAAGTATGGTAACAAATACTTATTAGTTTTAATAGACACCTTTTCAGAATGGGTAGAGGCTTATCCTACCAAAAAGGAGACCTCAACCATGGTGGCTAAGAAAATACTGGAAGAAATTTTCCCAAGATTTGGAATACCTAAGGTAATAGCGTCAGACAATTGTCCAGCTTTTGTTGTCCAGGTAAGTCAGGGACTGGCCAAGACATTGGGGATTGATTGGAAATTACATTGTGCATACAGACCCCAAAACTCGGGACAGGTAGAGAGAATGAACAGAACCATTAAAGAGACCCTCACCAAATTGACCACAGAGACTGGCGTTAATGATTGGATAGCTCTCCTACTCTTTGTTCTCTTCCAGGTTAGGAACACCCCCGGACAGTTTGGGCTGACCCCCTATGAATTGCTCTATGGGTGGCCCCCTCCACTGGTAGAAATTGCCTCTGTACATAGTGCTGATGTGCTTTCTCAGCCTTTGTTCTCTAGGCTCAAGGCGCTCGAGTGGGTGAGACAACAAGTGTGGAAGCAGCTACGGGAGGCCTACTCAGGAGAAGGAGACTTGCAAGTCCCACATCGCTTCCAAGTCGGGGATTCGGTCTACGTTAGATGCCACCATGCAGGAATCCTTGAGACCCAGTGGAAGGTCCCCTACATCATGCTGCTGACCATGCCGACTGCCTTAAAGGTTGAAGGGATCCCCACTTGGATACATGCCTCCCATGTCAAGCTTGCTCCACCCCCAGACCCAGAATGGAAAATCGAAAAGACTAACAACCCCCTTAAACTTAAGCTTCATCGTGTGGACTCTGTTTCTTCAGCTAAGTGACTCTACTAATCCCCATGCCCCCCAGAAACTGACCTGGCAGGTGATCTCCCAGACTGGAGATGTAATATGGAGCATCTCTAAAGATGCCCCATCTTGGACTTGGTGGCCACCACTGTATCCAGATCTCTGTCAGCTGGCAGCAGGCTTAGAAACTTGGGATATACCTGAGGTAGACACCAAAGAGAACACCCCGATATGCCTATCCAGGAGCTGCCCCTGCCCGTCAAGGGGAATAGGGGGACAAAAATTAGGCTGCGGTCACCCACAACTAAGAGCTGAGCTCCAAAAGCTGGACATTTATGTTTGTCCCAGAAATGGGAGGGATCGAAGTACAGCTGTTAAATGTGGGGGGATAGAACATTACTTTTGTAAAAGCTGGGGATGTGAAACAACTGGAACCACCTACTGGAAGCCTCAATCCAGTCGGGATGCTATTATCCTTAATCGGGCATCCCCCTCTGACAAAGAGACCCCAGCCCTCCAAAAATCACATTGCTCTGGGTCCGAGTCCTCAGGGCTCTGCCTATGGCCTCTTAGTCCTGGTGGCCGCCACTGTAGACCCGGAGTCTGGACGGGGCAAGGGCCCTGCCTAAGTTTTACATGCAACCCTTTAAATATCACTTTTACTGGACCTGGGAAAAAGGCTAGAGACTGGATTAAGGGGAGACAATGGGGGTTACAATTCTACATGTCTGGTGTGGATGCAGGCCTCCTTATGACTATAAGACTAAAAATACAAAGTCCTTCACCATTGCCCCTAGGGCCTAATCCAGTACTGGCTGAGCGAGGCCCCTCAGCCTCACTACCTCTACTTCCCCAAAAACCCATGCCTAGCCGCACCACTAGTAGTTTGATCCCAGGAGCTTCAACCATCACTACTGGAGAAATGCCCCATCACCCTCCAGTGCAGACAATGCAAAGGTTATTCAACCTGGTACAGGGAGCTTTTCAGGCCCTCAATGCCACTAACCCATAAGCCACCTCCTCCTGCTGGCTCTGTTTGTCGTCAGGTCCCCCTTATTATGAAGGCTTGGCCCTGACAGGAACTTTCCATGTTTCTGACCATCCTGAGGAGCAATGCTCCTGGGGGTCTCAAAATAAGCTAACTCTGACGGGAGGTGTCCAGGAAAGGGCTATGCATAGGTAAGGTATCCATGACCCATCTACATCTTTGCAACTCTTCTGTAACTCTTAACCAAACTGAGTCAAACAAGTACCTGGTGCCAGGGAAAAATCAGTGGTGGGCATGCAATACTGGACTAACCCCTTGTGTCTCTACTACAGCCTTTGATCAGTCTAAGCATTTCTGTGTCATGATCCAGCTAGTTCCCCGGGTTTACTATCACCCTGAGGAGGTGATCATCAATGAGTATAACTATCGGCCTACTCGCTCTAAAAGAGAGCCTGTAACCATGACCTTAGCTGTTATGCTTGGATTGGGGATGGCCGTGCATATAGGAACAGGGACCACATCCCTGGTCACAGGACCACAACAGTTAGAAAAAGGACTTGGCAAACTATGTGCAGCTATGACTGAAGATCTCCAAGCTCTAGAAAAGTCTGTTAGCAATTTAGAGGAATCTCTGACTTCTCTATCTGAGGTAGTCCTACAGAACCGGAGGGGATTAGATCTACTGTTCCTAAAGGAAAGTGGATTATGTGCAGCCTTAAAGGAAGAATGCTGCTTTTATGTAGATCACTCGGGAGCTATTAGAGATTCCATGAGCAAGCTTGGAGAGAGGCTAGAAAGACATCAAAGGGAAAGGGAGACTAACCAAGGGTGGTTTGAAGGATGGTTTAACAGGTCCCCTTGGATGGCCACCCTACTTTCTGCCCTGATGGGACCCTTAATGATTTTACTTCTATTGCTTACAGTTGGGCCCTGCATAATTAACAGGTTTATAGCTTTTGTTAGGGAACAGGTGAGTGCGGTCCAACTGATGGTGCTTAGACAACAGTACAGGGGCCTTCCGAACCAGGAGGAGACTGACTCCTAGCCCCCTCAGTTCTAGGATCAGAACTATCAACAAGAGAAAAAGTGGGGAGTGAAAGGATGAAAAAAAGAAACAAATTAAAATTTAAAAAAGGGACACAGGGCAGGCCTTTGAGTACGTGACTCTGGCCTAGTGAAATAACAGGAAATAAGCTGACTATTGCCACTCCCACCTAGGATCCCACTCAAATACCGACCTCTGGGACCATGGGAAAAAGATCGTGGTGTGTTACAAATTGATTGGTCCACAGTGCGTGGGCTTGAACAATTTAAAATAATTGGTCTAGAAATCATAGAGTGTCATGAAGGGATTGGTCAACATTACGCAGGCTCCTGATGTTACAAAATGATTGGTTCACAATGCATGGGCTTTGTTGTAACCCTATAAAAGCTGATTCTGCACGCGGGGTCCACAGCCCTCTACCCCTGTGTGGCGTATGACTGTGGGCCCCAGCACACTGGAATAAAAGTCCTCTTGCTGTTTGCATCAAGACTGTTTCTCGTGAGTGATTTGGGGTGCCGCCTTTCCTGAGACAGAGCAAGGGGAGTCCTCCTCTTTTGCAGGTCTTACAAAAGAAATCAGTGAGGCTATCTCATTTTTAATAGCAAAAAAAAATTAAATAACTTGGAATAACACTAACCAAGGATCTGAAAGACTTATATAATAAAACAAACAAACAAACAAAAAATCTCAAGAAAGATATGGAGGATGTCAGAAGATGGAAAGACCTCCCATGCTCCTGGATTGGTAGAATTAATATTTGAAAATGGCAACTCTACTCAAAGCAATATTCAGATTTAATGCAATACCAATAAAAATTCTACTATCATTCTTCACAAAGATAGGAAAAAATGATCTCAGAACTCATACTGAATAGCAGATCATACCTAGTGAACTCACACAGTCACAGAAAGACAAATGCCACATGGTGTCATTTGTCTGTGGTTCCTAATCTGTACCTGCTTGAGTTGCTGACATACGTGATAGGCAACTCAAGGTACAGACAATAGGGATGGAAGGGTTTGAGGGGAGCAGAAATACAGGAGAGATAACAGACACAAAACTGAATCCAAAGTGACCTGGTACCCTAGAAACCATTATACTTGGAGAGAGCTTAAAATATATAGCCCTCAAAAGGAATAAGGGAGAAGCACCTGCAGAGTAGGGCCCTGGAGAGGGTGGGGTGAAACCTAAGCTCAAAAGTACTTTGGTTTTGGTAGAATTGCCATTTTCACAATATTAATTCTACCTATTCAGGAGCATGGGAGGTTTTTCCATCTTTCCAAGCCCTCCTCAACTTCTTTCTTGAGATTTTTTTTTTTTAAATATCCTTAGTGTTATTCCAATGTGTTTAATTTTTTGATGATGTGGAAAATGGGACAACCTTACTGATTTCATCCTAGGCATATTTATCCTTAGCATATACAAATTCTACTGATTTCTGTGCATTGATTTTGTATCCTGCCACTTTACTGAAGGAATTAATCATGTTTAGAAGTTTTGAGATGGACACTTTCAGGTTACTTTCATATAGGATCATGTCACCTGTAAATAGGGCTCACTTGACTTGTTCCTTTCCAATTTGCATCCCTTTTATTTCTTTCTCTTGTCTTATGGCTTGGGCTAGTACTTCGAGTATTATGTTGAAGTGCAGAAATGAGAGCGGGCATCCCTGTCTTGATCCTGATCTCAATGGGAACTCTTTGAGTATTTTCTCATCATGTATTATTTGGACTTTGAGTGCTTTATATATAGCCTTTATTGTGTTGAAGTATAAACCTTCCATGCCTATTCTTTCCAACATCATGAAGTGATGTTGTATTTTGTCAAAGGCCTTATCTGCATCAATTCAGATGATCATGTGGTTCTTATGGCTAACTTTACATATGTGTTGTATTATGCTGACCAATTTCCATATGTTAAACCATTCCTGCATCCCTAGGATGATGCCTACTTGATCAAGGTGCATAATGCCTTTGATGTGTTGTTGAATTCGGTTTGTGGGGATGTTGTTCATGATATTTGCATCTAAATTCATCAGGGATATAGTTTTCTTTCCTCAATATATCTCTGTCTGATTTTGGTATTAGGGTGATGCCACCTCCATAAAAGGAGTTGGGGAGGATTTCCTGTTTTCCAATTATGTGAAACAGATTGAGAAAAAAATTGGTTTCAGTTCTTCAATGAAGGTTTTATAGAATTCAGCTGAGAAGCCAACCAGTCATGAACTTTTCTTTCTGGGGAGGTTTCTGATTACTTTTTCAATCTCCATGGATGTGATAGGTTTATTTAGGAGATTAATCTGCTCTAAATTTTTATTGGTAGGTGGCATGTGTCTAGGAATTCATACATTTCTTCCAGATTATCCAGTTTTGTGAAGTACAGGTTTTGGAAGAATACCCTGATGTTTCCTCCAATTCATTGATGTCTTGAAAGGATGGAAAATACAGCCTAGCCCCCCAAAGACCCCCCAAAGAGTTAGAAGTTTAGAAATACTATCTCACTCCAAAGGAGCCTTAACTCCAGCCTCCCAAGAAGCCCTAAATACCTCAAATTATAGACCCGGCTCTCTGCCAGAAGATGGGTAAAAGGTCACATTTCTTCCAGGACTTGCTTTCTGTATGGAACTAGGTGAAAGGGCGTAAGACAGGCCCTTGAATACGTGATTATGGCTTAGTAAGATAACAGTAAGTGAGCTGGATAGCCGCTTATCTGGCTTCTGTAAACTGCCTGCACCATAAAAGAAAAGATTACACACAGAAACCCCTGATTCAACTTTAGCCCTAGTGACCTATACTAACTGCAATTTGTCACCCCCACCCAGGATCCCGCGCAAATGCAGACCTCTGAGGCTATAGGAAGAAGATCATGATGTGTTACAAATTGATTGGTCGGCACTGTGTGGGCTTCTGATGTTATGAAATGATTGATTCACGATGCATGGGCTTTGTTGTAACCCTATAAGAGCTGTCCTGATCCTGCACTCGGGGTCCACAGCCCTCTACTCCTGTGTGGCGTATGACTGTGGGCCCCAGCGTGCTGGAATAAAAGTCCTCTTGCTGTTTGCATCAAGACCATTTCTTGTGAGTGATTGGGGTGTCGCCTTTCCTGAGTCAGAGAGTGGGGGGTGGTCCTCGCTTCGAGGGTCTTTCAGTCTGTTGTGACCTCTCTTCTTCCACTTCTGATTTTGTTAATTTGAGACTTCTCTCTCTTTCTCTCCTCTCTCTCTCTATCTTATTATACTCATTTATTTATTTATTTTGCTTGATCAAATAGGCCAGGGGTTTATCAGTCTCCTTAATTTTTTCAAAGAACCATCTCTGCATTTCATTAATTTTTTAATTGTTTCCTTAGTTTCCAATTCAGTAATTTCTACTATCTTGGTTGGTATTTTGATGGGTGAGTTAAAGCCATTAATATTCAAGGTTATAACCATGATGTTTGATTTAATCCCTGCAATGAAGAGGTGTTTTATGGGGTTTGGTGCTTTCTTGTGTTTTGCACTTTTTGGAGCCTGGTCTAGTTTTGTTTATGACCCTCTTCTTGTTGACTTTGGAGATTGGTTGTTTGACTTTCCTATGTGGAGTATTCCCTGAAGTATTCTCTGTAGGTTTGTCTTTCTGTTCATATATCCATAGAGTTGACTTTTTTTCAGGGAAAGTTTTCCTTTCACCATCTATTATGATGTCTACTTTTGCTAGGTAGAGTAGCTTGGGTTGGAAGCCAGTTTTTTAGACTTTGACGGGTTCCATTCCAGGCCCTTCTGGCTTTCAGTGTTTTCATTGTGAAATCTGATGTAATTCTGATAGGACTGCCTTTGTATGTGGTGCATTGTTTCTCTCTTTCTGCGTTTAGCACTCTCTTTTTGTTTTCATTGTTGAGAGTTAACTATAATGTGCCTTGGGGAGTTTCTTCTTTAGTCCTATCTGGTGCTCTTGGTGTTTCTTGTATCTGGATAAGCCTTTCTTTTGAGAGATCGAGAAATTTTTCTTCAATAATTTGTTGACTATGTTCTCTATGCCTTTGGCCTGGATTTCCTCTCCTGGTATACCCATGATCTGGATATTTGGTTATGTTATGGTATCCCACAGTTCTGTCATATTCTGCTCTCTTATTTTTTTGAACATAGCAAATTTTTGACCTCGAGATTCTTCTGTCTTTTCTTCTACTTCAGAAGTTTTGTCTTCCACATGAATAACTCTGTCAGCAAGCAGTTCTAGAGAGGATTTTATAAGCTCTATTTGATTTTTGTTTTCTGTTGTGTTATTTTGCATTGTGTCTTTCTATTTTTGAGGCATAATTTCAGTTCATATTCTGATTTTCTTGATGCTTTCTGGTATTTATTCTTGCATTTGATCAAGTCTTTATTAAGCTTAATCAATTTGTTTTTGTTGACTCACCTTCAATTCATTTATTTATATCTCTTTTGCAGGTTTTAACATTTTCTTCAGTTAAGCTTACTGACAATACTGAATGTTGTAAGAGACAATTCTCAATCTCATTGATACAATTGTTGGTTTTTTGATGGTTTGCTTCCAGTTCAGTAATTCTTCTTATCAGGGTCTGATTGGTTGTTGTGTTCTCGTTTTGGGATTGAATTTCTGTTGATTTCTTTGTGATTTCACTGGAGACTTCCATTGTGGAACTAGACATCCTTGCTGAAGAAGTCAGTTTTCTGATTTTCATTGGCTTTTTTGCCTTGTGGTCTACCCATCTTGGGGAAATGCTTTATTGTATTGAGGAGGAAGCAAGTATTTGTCACTGTAGGATCTTCATAGGGTGCTCTGTTTAAATGTGAACTGGTTTAGTGTATTGGAGTACAGTGGTGTTATGCCCACAGATGTGCATATTGTGGAGATTTCAGGTGCATCAAATATGCCTGAGGAACTGGGAGCTCTGGCCTACTCTCTATACTTGCATGTACTCTGCAACACATGGGGATCACGGGTTGGGGGACCAAGAGCCAGGGAACTAGAGAGCCAGGGGCAAGAGACCAGCTTCTACTCTCATATTCAGGAGAATTGGGATTTGGGTACCCAAGGGCCATTTAGGATACCAGCAATAGGCCTGCTTCCACAGCCCACACACAGAGACCAGGCTCCCTTAGCCAGATGCAGGGATACTGAAACCAGAGCCCGGGGAGGTGGGGTCAACCAGGAGCTCTGCCTTACTCACTACATGTGCACACTGTGCCTCAGTGTATTGGGAATTGGATCCCAGGACACTTTAATCAGGAAGATGGAGCAAGGGGCTTGCTTCCACAGTAAGTTCATAGGGTCCAACCAGCCCTACGCCAGCCTAAGGGGGACCTGCTGGGGCCAGGGAACTTCGAGGAGCTGGGGAACAAGGTTGTGGTCTACTCACTCCGCAAGCACACCACCAGGTGCAAGTTATCTCAGAATTGGGGGACTAGGGGCACTTCAATCAGGAAGGCAGAGCAAGGGGCCTGCCTCTGCAGCAAGTTTGCCCATCCAAGTAGTCCCACACCAGCCGAAGAGGGGCCTACTGGGTCCCGGGAGCTGGGAGGAGCTTGGGAATAGATATCTGGCCAACTCACACTGTGCTTGCACCTGGAATATTTTTTTCAACAATATTTTATTTGCAATCAGAGAGATACAGACACACAGATGGAGAGACAGAAAGAGAGAGAAATGAGAGAGAGAATGGTTGCTCTGGGGCCTGTAGCTACTGCAAACAAACTCCAGATGCATATGTGACTTTGTGCATCTGCCTTATGTGGGTATTGGGGACTGAACTTGGTCCTTAGGCTTTGCAGTTAAACACTTTAACCATTCATCCATTTCACCAGCCCGTTTTAAAATATTTTTATTGATCATTTGTTTGCAAAGAGAAAGGACAAGAGAGAGAGGGGAAGACATTGAGTGAAAGAAAGAGATAGAGAGAGAGAAAAAAAAAAAAACCGACAATGAGTGCATCAGGGCCTCCTGCCACTGTAAACAAAATTGAGACACATGTATCACTTTGTGTATCTGGCTTTACATGGGAATTGAAATGGGGAATTAAAATGGACCATCAAGCATTGCAAGCAAGTGCCTCTTACCTCTGAATCATCCCTATAGCCTTTTATTGGACGTTCTTTTGCTCTTTTTAGATCTATCCTGCTTTGTAGTAATAACATAGATTGTAAAAATAACATAACTACATTTCTGTTTAGTTGTTTTGACTTAACCAAGCTTTATTTTGACATTATTTAAAATCATGACAGGGTTGGAGATAGGGTTTGGTAATTAAGGCACTTGCCTGTGAAGCCTAATGTTCCAGGCTCAACTCCCCAGTACCAACAAAAGACAGATGCACAGGGTGGTGCATGTGTCTGTAGTTTGTTTGCAGAGGCTGCAAGCTCTGGAATGCCCATTCTCTCCCCCCCCCCCATCTCTCTGCTGTTTCTTTCCCTCTCAAATAAATAAATAAATAAGGTATTTAAAGAAAATCACAATAACAGAAATTTCATGTATAGATAAGTTCACAAGTGATCGAATCACAAGCTAAACAGTGGAGAATAGCAGAACTCAGGTAGGAACCCTGAAGCTTAACTCCAAGTATAGTGATTTTTCCATGCTGATTTTCATTACACCAGCTGTCAAAGAATATCTCACAGTCCATTTACACTCACTTATGTTACTTTACTGGATATAGATTTGAACCATGTCATACATTCTGAAAAGATAATCTGAATCCTTAACATCAATGACATTACATAGAGTCTCCCTCAGAACAATTATTCAGAAACAAAATTTGAAAGCCAGGTGTAGTGGTGCATGCCTTCAATTTTACACATAATCTAATTGTTATTTAACATTTTAAAGGAGAAAATATTTACAGTATTTTAATCTCTTTAATTTCTAATTAATAAAAATAGCTTTTCAATTTCTCAGAGGAAGGAAAAAGCATAATTATTTGGGATATAAAGCTAAAATGCAAAATTCCCAATAAGCTCTTGAAGATAAAGTAATAAAAGAAATTATGAACTTATAAAAGCAGATGTATTTTAGTAAAATTTGTTTATAGCTATATTCCAAGGAATATAGGCTTGGTGGGAAAAAGTAATATGAATATATTTCATTTGCTAATACAATATAACCTTGACCTTTAATGACAGCAACATCATGGCTTAGGGATAATAACAATAAAGAAAACAAATAATCTAACTTTCTGCATTTGTTTATTTTGGAAATTATTCTCCTACATTCTCATTCTTGTAGAGAAAGGAAAACAAAAATATATTCAGAATAAGGGAAGTTAGTGGGCTCTGAATGAGAAAAAAGAAAGTTTTTTAGTAGTAAAAATGAGTTTAAGGTTAGAGGATATTAAAAGCTGAGATAGAATCCTCCCCACTTCTGTGTGTGATGAATGCCAGGACTATTTTATTGCAATTACTACTTGTAAGCCCATTGCTTTCACATTCCAGTTGTTATGATGATGTTGTGTAGCATCCATCATAAATTTAAAAGGGCAAACATCATGCTTCATTTGGAAAGTTTGGTAATTTATAAGAAATACCCCCCCAAAAAACCCTCAAATTCCATATAAAACTTACAAAAAAATTTTATCCTTTAAATCATAAAACCCAACTTGTTCATTCCCTAAACCTGAGACTGTAAAACATAATTTTGTTATTTCTATCTAATCTCTCAGGGGTCTGAAAGGCATTTTATTTTATTTGGAAGACAATGAAAGGTAACTATAAATGAATGAATTTATATACATTTGTAAATGTAACCCTTGATAATTGGCTTCAAATAACTTATAAAAATAGTTCGTTTATGAGTGAAAGATTATATGCTGATTCAAAAATGCCTCCTTAAGATGGATTTTTTTTGTTTATACCTTCTATTGTCAATAAAACCAATGTGTGGGCTGGAGAAGTGGCTCAGCACTTAAAGGTGCTTGCTTACAGAGCCTAATGGCTCTGATATGATAACCTATAACCCACGTGAAGCCAGAGACAAAAAGTTATAACATATCTGGAGTTAGGTTGCTGAGGTAAGTGGCTCTGGCATGTCTATATTCCCTATTATCTATCTATCTATCTATCTATCTATCTATCTATCTATCTATCATCTATATCATCTAATTCTATCTAACTATATAACATTTACCTACCTTTCACTCTAATGTATTTAAAAACCCAAAACCAAAGTAATGTATCAACACTATCATATAACATTCATATAACAATATCATGTACATATATGTCATATCATCATTTCATAATAAGATTATCTTACTTATTACAAAAGAGTAAGCTAAAATAAGCTATTAATAAATATTTTCTGTATGGTAATTTACAGGTGTAAAACCAACATAATCTGTAAGTTAAACGAAGAAGAAATAAGAAGGAATGGGAGAAAGAGAAGGAAAAAAGAAAAGAGGAAAATAACACTTTCAATGAGAACCCCCCCCTAAAAGCCCCCCCCACACACACACACTGGCTATGCTTCTCCTACATATTCACCCTTTTTTTATTTCTTTTGGCATTCCAGTGGGAGTTTGAGCCCAATGTTCTGGTTTTATTATTCCCGTCTCAGAGGGCAACCCAGCATAATGGATTGTGTCTGCCTTAGGTTGTCCTCTTCAAGTTTAAGCCTTACCCGTCATTGGCACATGAATTTTTAATTCATGTCCTGTCTTAGGTTGACCCAGCCCAAGAGGACATTATCTGTCTTTGACTACTGGCCCTGGAAGGATGACCACTCTGGGAGACATGCCAGGGTGTTTGGGAGGGCAATTTATTTATTTATTTATTTATTTTCTCCTGAATTTTTTTTTTCTTTATTAGTTAGTTTTGTGTTCAGCAAATACAGTCAGTTTGGTACCATTTTTAGGCTCATCCGTGACCTACCCCCTCCCCTTGGCCCCTTGTTGTTGAGGTATACGGGTCATGCATTGTGGAGTTAGCCCACAGTTATGGGTAAGCTAAATGTCTCTGCATATCATGACCCAACATGTGGCTCCGACATTCTTTCCGCCCCCTCTTCCTCAAAATTTCCCTGAGCCATGTTGGGTTCATTCTTGGTCTGCTTCAGTGATGAGGTGTTGGGGGTCTCTGAGGCTCTGGCTCTCTGATTTGGTAGGAGTTCATTTTTCTCTAAGCTGATCTCTTCCCCCTCGTGCTGGTATCCAGTTCATCAGGAAAACAGCCCCCTTGCTTGTTTCTCCAATTTTTCTTAGTTTCAGCTGGGGCCCTTTTGAAGTATGATGGGGTGGCTCTCTCCTTAGGGTCTACATCTATCTGAAAAAGAGAAGCAGATTCTCCAACGGAGAGTAAGTTAGCATCAGGACAAATGAGATAGCCTTTTTTTTTTTTTAATAGAGAATTTAATATGTGTAGGCCCTCTTGTAGCCCACAATTGATGGTAGGTTGATATTGAAGAGTGGGCTTATGTTTGGATATGGTTCTGACTTGTTTCTCAGCTTCAGCTATGGGTCCCATACCAGTGAGGGGATCAATTAGCCGAATTGAGAGCAGTTGGTTCCCCACCATGGCTGTGTGCCACCACTGCACTTGTGTGGGCATCACAACAAGTTATTTGCTGCTAAGTAGGTTAGACCATGAGTTGCTTCGACAGATATTGGTCATTTTCCCCCAGTCGCCCATGTAGCACCTTCTGGCACTAGACATGCTGACTGTCTGGGGACTGACTCTCTTCCAACTTCCAGCCATGCCATTCTAATTTGCATGTCAATCACATAAGGTGTCTTCAGCAGTAGGGTCTTACCACTAGCCTTTGGTGGGTCATCAAGTACTCTGACAGAAATCCATCTTTCTTTTAGGAAACCTTGTAGATCTCTCTGATCAAAAGCTCATTGTGGATGATAGCCCCATGCTGGTTCTGGGAGTTACAGGTCAGTGCCCACTAAGAAAATGAGGAAAAAGATAACTAATATACAAGAGTTAGAGATAAGAGAGAGAGAGAGAGAGGGAGAGGGGAAGTGAGGGGGGAAGATGTAGAAGATTAAGGTTAGTCTTGATCTTACCATCTCCAGTGTCTTGTGGTTCAGGTGTTCCCTGTCAGGGCCTGGTGAAGGATCAGCCGTTTGGTCTGTCTTTTAGTAAGTAGAAAATTATGGTACCATTGCCATTTGGGTCTAGATTTGTGTTTCCCACCCCTTTGATGTGGGAGGGCAATTTATATACAGGCTTCATGGATTTCCATGAGCCAGGCCTGAATGATGTCATGAGGTGGACCACGATTAGGATATTGAAGAACCATGAGTACCTGGAGTGTAGACTTATTGATGGTGCATTGGTGTGACATATTCTGTAGAAGACACTTAAGGAGAACAATTAAAAACAAAATACTCTGCCCATAATAACATATGTAACATCCAGAAGGGGTCAAATAGTCTTTTAGAGCACATTTCATTACTGGAAGAGGTTTACTTAAAGAATGGCACAAGAGCTTCTAAAATCATTTTGTTCAATATTAAAAATTTTTGTTGTACTGTGGCAGCATAAGCCATATATATGAGGTATAGAAAGTAAGCACATCTCACACCTTAAATATCTAACATTTATAAATAAAGGAAGAACCTGTTACCAGTCTTGAAAATAGTACCAGTTGATTTACAAACTAACTAATTTGACCTAGAACTTGTTAGAAAAGGACAGGTAAGACAGTATAAATCTTAGCACCTGTGTTTGAAAACATCTTTGATTCATTCAGATACCTGTGTGGGTACCAATTACCCAAAGAACATTGGAAACAGAACCACAGAGCTTGAATATTATTTTTCTCAGATGAGGACCATTGTTTGAGCATGAGGATGTACCCTAAAGTAGGGAATATGTGTTAAGAGTTAATTCTGTTATAAGCACTGGACTTAAAATGTCAGAAATGAGACAGTTACTTTACATGCAATACAGCAGAATCTGGTCTTGTCTGAGATAAAACAGCTAGCTAAATTTTAATATAACCCTTAATAAATCTTTTTTTAAAGAAAAGACACAATTTGACAACCAATGATTTTGGCTTAATCATGATAGCTATTGATTTTATGTACCATAGAAATTTGTTAACATAAAACAATTTTGTGTTTTACCCATGATTTAAATTTGATAAGCTCAAGCAAGGTATCACAACATATTTTAGCCTGAAAATAAGTTTTTTGTTGAAGATTTTGTAAACAGCTGAAAAATCTCTAAATTTAGGCATGGTATTTAGGATTAGCATGAAAATTTTTTCCTACACGTACACACACATCTCTATACACATACTTTAACATTTTGATCTATGTACAACTCAAAAAGCATTTTTAATGAGCATTCTATTTCCCAACATTGAAAAAATCCTTCCCAGTTCCTTCAATCAACTCATCTCTCCCCATCATTAAATATATTTCTTATGAGGCTATTAACACAACTACACCAAATTGATTAATTCTATTACTCACTAACAAGCAAATAGTTTAAAGACAATTTTATGTCATTAATACCAACAACACACTTGGAAATGATTTTGTTAGGAGTAACTAAGGCAAATTTTGTTGTTATCTTGATTCAGGCTGGACTAGAAGTCAGGTCAGTTGCCTCCTCTTTTTAAGTAACAGAGCATTACAATCTGTTTTTTTTTTTTTTTTTTTTTTTAATACCTGACAAATTATAAGTTACCACTTCAGAGAGAATTTTGTTGTTTTTAATAATCCTCTACATAAATTGAAGTTGACCTAGAACATAAACTCTAATTATATTTGTGATATCATGTAACAAAGTATGTCATTGTTTACATAGAACTTCAGTTCACCACCACAGAGTTAAATGTGACTTTTTTTCTTTTTTCTTTTTTCTTTTTTCTTTTTTTTTTTTTTTTTTTTGCCACTTCTTGATGCTGGCGCTGTGGCTGCTATGACTCCTTCAGGAGAAGAAGGCTTCAAACTTGCTATGATGGCAAAGAGAATACAGACAAAAGATGCAGGGGGAACAATCCCTGAGCCAACTTCGTGCTTCCTGGCGAGGAAGATAACCCTTGTCCATAAGTCTGGGTCCCACATGTTCTCGGGAGAGATCCAGGGTGCCAGTATTGCACCCTCATTCCAAAAATCCTCCAACTCTGCAGACTTAACCTTAAGTCCCCAAGTTACAAGAAGGTATTTGAGTGCCCTGACTTGCGGCTCCTTGCAGTTTGATAGCAGGTTGCCCATCTCATAGACAAAGCGAAAGCAGAAGAGACAAGAAGTATGTCAGACCCAAGGGTCTTGTGCTTAGTGGGGGACTTCCATCATTTATTAGGCCATGGCTGTATGCCCACACAATGCCTCCAGTTGAAGAGGGTCAGTCAGGTGACCACTCTGGGATTCCGTCTCCTGGGGGGTCAGCCCTTATGTGGAGATGCCCGGGTGAACTCAGCATGAAGAATGTATCTCCCTAATGTTCAGATGGACAAACTCGGAGAGAAAAACAAAGATAGGCTGCCTCGCTCACCTTAGAGGGGCAAAGAACATGGAACACAAAAGGGGCCAACTTACTGAGAAAACACTGAGTAGGGGGTACCATGTTGCACTACAAGAGAGGAAGGGCCTTCTGCAAGGTTTCCAGGAGGAAAAAACTAAACTACAGCTGGAGAAAGGGAGTAAAAATCAGGACCCAAGAAGCGAGGTCAGAACCCATACCCTCATGGGTAAGGAGAAACACGTTGGGTGTCAACTGTTGCTGGATTCCCCTCCTACCCAAACAGCCCTTAGGGGTAGGGGTAATAAGGCCCAGAGTCAACAACACAGACTCCAGAAATCAGGTGAGAAGCTGAAAGCAGACTCATTTATTGAGGAAAACAGACATCTCTATATACCCCTTCCCCGCTTCCCATTGGTCCTTTCATATACCCCTTCCCTGATTCCATTGGTCCTTTCGTTGTTTGGCATTGTGTTGCCCCTTTTCCATTGGCTCGTTTCCTGTGTTAGTGCTGTCTGGGTGCTTAGGCAGGGTTTAGGTTGGCTCACAGGGGAAATAGCAGTCGTGCATGTGCTGTAATCTCATGGCCTCCTCCCAGGGCCTCCCTGGCTATGCTTCTCCTACAATTTGGTTCCTGATATGAACTGATTTGGTCACGGATGGATATCTAAAAACAGAAGAGAGAACTCTCAGTCAAGGCAGTGGTCTCAGTGGTGTGGAGAGAAAGTGCATGGTGCATGGACTGGTTTTTGTGTAGGAATAATACAGCACAGGAATGGAATATTTAAAAATTGCTGCAGCTGAGAGAATATGAGAGGAGCCATGTTTCTCAGGAACCTTGAATTATGAATAAAGATGGAAAGAAACAACTATGAAGATACTCCTTTGAGATATAGAAAGATTAGAAACTCCAGGACTTCTGGCCAAGATGGCGACCGCCTAGCTGTGCCACAGATCCTCAGATCCATGGAAAAGAAAGGAAAGACATTAAGAGTTCACTGGGTCTTTTAGGGAAGAGAAATCTCCAATAGATTGCCAGTGGGAGGGCACAGAGAGGGAAAAACATGGAATTGTTGACTCCCTCTCAGGCGAGTAGCCAACCCCACCCACAAGCAGCTGCCGTTCCCACTCCCAGCTTCAGGAAACTCCTGCTCTTACTGTAAAAAAAGCGTCCCAGGCCAACATAGTTCCACTTGCCTCACTGCAAAGTGGCGATCACCCTGTTACCCCTGCCCACAAGTGACCTTGGCCAGGCTATGCCTGCTGGCTCATTGGAGCTCAGGCTCCTTTGATCAATTTGCATGCCACGCCAATCTCTGCGGTGATCGATCCCTGTGTGTGGAACCTTAGCCTGCTCTGACCACTCGCTCACTTACTGCTCCAGGCGCCACACATTCACGTGTCAGACCAGGCCCATCACACCTGCCATGTGAGCTCAGACTGTGTCTGTCACTTGTACCAGCTTGGGTGTCATCCCCTCCCTGTCTGCCATGCAGCTGTCCACAATTGGTCTGTTGCAGGGCAACACAGACTGCTTCCATGTCCTAGTGTTCTCACACCAGAGTTTGGGCTGCTTCAGTGCTTGGTGCCTCAGTGATCCTCCTAGCGTGAGTGCAGGCAGCTTTAGCACATTACTGTGTGAGAGCTTAGGCAACGTTGGTGCCCAGCAGCATTGGCAAGTGAGAGCAAAAGCCCAGGATGACTGGCATCTGCCCCAGGCTGCTTCAGATTCCCATTGTGCTTGAGCCCAGGCTGATCCACCCACCTATGTATCAATACACTGCAATCGTCAGAACACAGTACCAAAGAAATAACATGAAAAATCAAATGCAAGAAAATCAAGTTCTATCACCCAGTCCTACAATGAACATCTCTATTCAAAATATAGAAGAGTCATTAGGATCAGAACACCAAAATGAAGCTATGAGCAATGCAACTCTAACCAAGCTACTGGTACAACTTGAAGAAAACCAACAAAGTACCGATAACCGTGTGGATGCTGCCTTCACTAAACTAGACCTAATAGGTAAGAAAATGGAAGGAGTTCAAAGACAGTTAAGAGATATGAAGGAGAGTGAAAAAAAAAAAAAGATGACCTCAAAAATCAGCTGGCAATGCTAAATGAAGACATAAAGAAATGCAAGGATGAACTCCAAGAATCATCAAGAAAATCAGAAAATGATGTGAAAAAGGAAACTTGACAGAGGGATGGAAATTATACATAGAAAGGCAGTAGAAAATGCAAACCTAATTGAACAAGTGCAAAACTCTCTGGAAGCTCTGAAGAATAGAGTCAGCCATGTAGAGGATAGAAACTCTGATCTAGAAGACAGGATGGAAAATACAGTTCGAGAGTTCAAATATTTCAGTAAATTCAAATGTTCCTGTGAACAGAACATGAGGGAATTGTGGGATACACTTAAACATCCTAATATCAGGATCATTGGAATACCAGAGGGAGAAGAAATTCAGACCTAAGGCATGGAGAAAAAATTTAACAAAATAACCAAAGAAAACTTTCCAGCTCCCTCAAAAGAAAGGCCCATCAAGATACAAGAAGCCAACAGAACTCAAAACAGATTGGAGCAAAGGAGAAATTCCAAGACATATTGTCATTAGGACTCTAAACATTGACGCCAAACAGAAAATCCTAGAAGCAGCTAGGGAAAAACAGCACAACACTTTTAAAGGTAACCCCATCAGAATTACTCCAGACTTCACAATGGAAACTCTGAAAGCTAGAAGGGCCTGGAATGAAACAATGCAAACTCTAAAAACCTATGGCTTCAAACCCAAACTACTCTACCCAGCACAAGTATCCCTCATAATAGATGGAACAAAGACTTTCAATGACAAAACTCAGCTTTAAAGTTAGATGAACACAAAACCAATCCTACAGAGAGTATTTCAGGCAATTCTCCACACAGAAGAAACAAATAATCAACCTCAAATGCCTACAAGAATCAGGTCACAATAACCAAACTCAGAGTAGGCACAAAAAACGTCAAAATCCATGAAAACACCAACCCACATACACCATCACAATATGGCAGGGATCAAATCAAAGCTCACAGTCATTACCATAAATATTAATGGCCTTAATTCACCCATCAAGAAACACAAGCTAACAGGATGGATCAAAAAATTAGACCCCTCAATCTTGTTGTCATCAAGAAACCCACCTCACCACTAAAGACAGACACCTCCTCACGGTGAAAGGGTGGAAAACAATATTCCAAGCAAGTGGGAATAAGAAACAAGCAGGTGTAGCTATATTAATATTGGATAAAATAGACTTCAAACCAAAAATAATCAAAAAAGACAAAGAAGGCCACTTCCTACTTATCAAGGGAATGATCCATCAGGAGGATATTACAATCATAAATCTGTATGCACCAAACACAGGGGCACCACAGTTCATAAAACAAAACCTTCTTGACAATAAAACAGAAATAAGCACCAACACCATCATAGTTGGTGACTTCAACACAAAATTATCAGTAATAGACAGATCATCCAAACAGAAACTCAACAGGGAAGTAAGAGAGCTCTACAGAACCATAGATCACTTAGCCCTAACGGACATCTACAGAACTTTCATCTCAAATACACACACTACACATTCTTCTCAGCAGCCCATGGAACATTCTCTAAAATAGACCATATACTTGGTCACAAAGCCTGCCTCCACATATTTAGGAAGATTGACGTATTTCCCTGCACGATATGAGATCACAATGCTATATTGCCAGAAATTAACAATAAAAGACCCGCCAAGAACCCAACGGCACCTGGAAACTAAACAGCACACTTTTAAACAATAAATGCATAGTGGATGAAATACAAAAACAAATTTGAAAATTTCTAGAATTGTATGACAATGAGAACACATTGTACCAAAACTTATGGGACACAATGAAGGCAGTCCTCAGGGGAAAATTCATAGCACCCAATGCCTTCATAAAAAAGACAGAGAGATCCCAAATTAATAACCTAACTATCCACCTAAAGGCAGTGGAAAGGCAATAAAAATCCAACCCAAGGAGCTCCAGAAGGAATGAAATAATTAAAATCAGAGCAGAAATTAATGAATTGGAAATTAAGAAAACAATTAAGACAATTGACAAAACAAAGAGCTGGTCCTTTGAAAAAATAAACAAGATTGACAAACCCCTGGCCAATTTGATCAAGCAAAAAAAAAGAGATGCTTCAAATTAACAAATTTCAAAATGAAAAAGGAGAGATCACAGCAGATATAAGTGAAATTGGGAGAATCATCAGGACTTATTTCAAAAACCTGTACTCCAGAAAACAGGATAATGTGGAGGAGATGGATTAATTCCTGGACGCATACCATCTATCAAAGCTAAACTCAGAGCAGATTAATCTCCTCAATGAACCTATCATACTTATGGAGATTGAAAAAGTAATAAAAAGCCTCCCCCAAAAGAAGAGTCCAGGACCAGATGGCTTCTCAGCTGAATTCTATCAAAACTTCATGGAAGAACTCAAACCAATCTTCCTCAAACTGTGCCTCTCAAATGGAGAACAGGGAAAGCTACCCAACTCCTTTTCTGAAGCTAGTATCACCCTGATTCCAAAACCAGGCAGAGATGCCACAAGGAAAGAAAACTACTGGCCTATTTCCCTGATGAACTTAGATGCAAAGATCCTGAACAAAATCCTTGCAAACCGAATCCAACAACACATCAAAAGTATTATCCACCTTGACCAAGTGGGATTCATCCCAGGAACACAGGGGCGGTTCAACATACAGAAATATGTCAATGTAATGCACCACATAAACAAGATTAAACACAAAAACCACATGATCATTTCTACAGATGCAGAAAAGGCCTTTGACAAGATACAACATCCCTTCATGATCAAAATATTGGAGAGAATTGGCATGGTTGGTTCATATCTTAACATAATAAAGGCAATTTAGAATGCTCCTAAGGCCGAAATAATACTTAATGGAGAGAGACTGGAGGAGTTCCCATTAAGATCAGGAACAAGACAGGGTTGTCCACTCTCACCTCAGCATTTCAATATAGTGCTGGAAATCCTATAAGCAAGAAGACAGAAGAAGGAATTAAAAGAGACAAAATTTGGAAAGGAAGAAATTAAGTTAGCTCTATTCGCTGATGACATGATTGTATATGTAAGAGACCCAAAGACTCCATCCCAAAACACCTGAACATGATTAACTCCTATAGCAAAGTAGCAGGTTACAAAATAAATGCACAAAAACCAGTAGCATATGACAAATGACAAAGATATGCAAATGACAAAGATACAGAGAAAGAAATAAGGGACATGGTTCATTTTCAATAGCAACAACAACAAAAAATTAAAATACCTTGGAATAACGTTTACCAAGGAAGTGAAAGATCTACACAACAAAAACTTAAAAACACTCGAAAAAGAAATTGAGAAGGACTTGAAAAAATGGAAAGACCTCCCATGCTCCTGGACAGGCAGAATTAACATTGTGAAGATGGCAATCCTACCAAAGGCAATATACAGATTTAATGTCATTCCAATTAAAATCCCTACAGTGTCTTCACAGAGATAGAAAAAATGATCTCAAATTTCAAATGGAAAGGCAGAAGGCCTTGCATATCCAAACATATCCTCAGCAAAAGAAATACCTCTGGAGGCATCACCGTACCTCATCTAAAGATATATTACAAAGCCATAGTAATAAAAACAGCATGGTACTGGCATAAAAAAGGGGGTATAGACCAATGAAATAGACTTGAGGACCTGGACTTTGGGTCAAGCCACTATAGCTACTTGATATTTGACAAAGGCCCTAAGAATATAGACTAGAAAAAAGACAGCATCCTCAACAAATGGGGCTGGACAAACTGGATAACCATATGCAGGAAATTGAAACTTGATCCACACATTTTGCCATGCACTGCAGTCAAGTCCAAATGGATCAGAGACCTCAATAAAGACCAGAAACTCAACTACTACTGGATGAAAATATACAAAGTACTTTCCATGATATAGGAATGGAAAAAGACTTCCTGAACAAAACCCCAGTAGCTCATGATCTTAAACAGTCACTCAACCAATGGGATCACATGAAGCTGAAGAGTTTCTTTACAGAGAAGCATACAATAAGCAAAGCCAATAGGTTACCCACAGAATGGAAGAAAATATTTGCTGGATATCCAACTGACAGAAGCCTAATCTCTAGAATCTATGAAGAACTCAAAAATCTAAACAGTAGACAGTCAAACACCCCATTCACAAAATGGGGCAAAGAGCTGTACAGGCAGTTCACAGAGGAAGAAATACAAATGGCAAACACACATTTAAGAAAATGTTCATCATCCCTAATCATCAGGGAAATGCAAACTAAAACAACTATGAGATTCCACCTTACCCCAATAAGGATAGCAAACATCAAAAAATCAAATGAAAATAAATGCTCATGAGGATGTGGAGAACTGTTGGTAGAATGTAAGATGGTACAACCACTTTGGAAAGCAATATGGAGACTCCTCAGAAAGGGGAATATAGAGTTACCAACAGATCAAGTTATTCCCTTACTGGGCATGTACCCTAAAACCTTGAGACCTCAGTCCAGAGAGATTTGCTCAACAATGTTTATAGGAGCTCAATTCATAATAGCTAAGAGCTGGAATCAACCCAGTTGTCCATCACTAGAGGAATGGATAACTAAGATGTGGTATATCTACACAATGGGATTCTATACAGCAGTAAGAAAAAATGACACAATGAAATTTGAGGAAAAATGGTAGAACCTGGAACAGATCATTCTCAATGAACTTACCCAATCACAGAAAAGAAAAATCACCACATAGTCTCACTCATCTACAGCACATAACCTGAAACTACCCAAGATGCCTTACATACCCAGCAAGCATCTAGTGGACTAGACAATAGGGTGGGAGGGGAAGTAGGAGAGGGCAAGGGAGGGGGTGGGAAACAAAAATGTAGACCCAAAGGGCAATGGTACCATAAAATTCTACTGCCTGAAAGGCAGTCCAAATGTCTGAAACTTCACCAGGCCCTTAGAGGGAACACCTGAGCCACAAGCCACTGGAGAGTTTATGATGAAGATGGACCTCAATCTTCTATAGCATCTCTCTCTCTGTCTCTCTCTGTCTCTCTCTTTTTTTCTCTCTCTCTCTCTCACTCTTCTCTCTAACTCTTTTATATTATTTATCTTTTTCTTCCTTTTCTTAGTTGGCACTGACCTGTAACTCCCAGTACCAGCATGGGGCTATCATCCACAATGAGCTTTTGATCAGAGAGACCTTCAAGGTTTCCTAAACAAAAGACAGATTTCTGTCAGAGTACTTGATGACCCACCAAAGTTTAGTGGTAAGACCCTACTGCTGAAGACAGCTGATGTGGTTGACACATAAAATGGAATGGCATGACTGGAAGCTGGAAGAGAGTCAGTCCCCAGTCAGTGTGTCTAGTGCCAGAAGGTGCTACATGGGCGATTGTGGGAAAAAGACCAATATCTGTCCAAGCATCTCATGGTCTAACCTATTTAGCAGCAAATAACCTGTCGTGATGCCCACACAAATGCAATAGTTGCACACAGCCATGGTGGGAAACCAGCTGCTCTTGATTCGGTTCACTGATCCCGTCAATGGTAAGGGACCCATATCTGGAGCTGGGAAACAAGTCAGAATCTTATCCAAACATAAGCCCAGTCTCTATTATCAAGTTACCATCAATCATGGGATACAAGAAGGCCTACACCTATTAAATTCTCTATAAAAAAGTAAGGGTTATCTCATGTCTGGTGCTAACTTACTCTCCATTGGAGAATCTGCTTCTCTTTTTCAGATAGATGTAGATCCTAAGGAGAGAGCCACCACATCATAGCTCAAAAGGGCCCCGGCTGAAACTAAGAACAATTGGCGAAACAAGCAAGGGTGCTGTTTTCTTGGTGAACCAGGTACCAGCACAAGGGTGAAGATCAACACAGAGAAAAATCAACTCCTACCAAATCAGATATCCAGAGACCCAGAGGCCCCCAACACCTCATCACTGAAGCACACCAAAAATAAACCCAACATGGCTCAGGGAAATTTTGCGGAAGAGGGGGCAGAAAGAATGTCAGATCCACATATTGGGGCATGATATGTAGAGACATTTATCCTACCCATAACTGTGGGCTAACTCCACAATGCATGACCCATATACCTCTACAAGGATGGGCCAAGGGGAGGAGGTAGGTCTTGGATGAGCCTAATAATGGTACCAAACTCACTGTATTCGCTTAGTACAAAACTAATTAATAAAAAAAATTAAAAAAAGAAAGATTAGAAGCTCTAAATCAAGTGTGTATAATAATAGAGAGAAAAAGAATGAAACTGAAAAAGTGTTCTAGAATGAATATTGATGTTCCCCTACTGAAGTTCTTCTCAGAATCCTTCCTACCTTTTTGTTTTCCTCCAGTTTATGAGTTTATCTTATTAAAAGCAAAGACAATGAATCATTACTTGAGCTTCAGGTTAAATTAAAATAGTTCAAGTAAGGTAATTTATTTCAAAAGTACTTTTTCATGATGTATATACCACAAGCTTCATACTTTTGTGTGAGAATAATACAACACAAGTATGGAATGGTTAAAAATTGCTGAAGCTGAAACAATATGAGAGGGGCCATGTTTCACTCCATGCAGTATTTGAATTTTATTAGTTCCAACATGTTTTTATTGAATATTTGGAAAATATGCTGAACTAAACATTTTGTAATGGATATATTAACTTGAAAAGAAATCCTCTTTAAATGTTACTCTCCTACCACAAAGCAAGATGGCATTTATATGATACTATACAGAATTTTATTGACTTGATTTTTGTATCTCAGTTTCCTTCCATTAATACAAATAGGAACATGCAGTCATATTAAACTTCATCTTTACAATCAAGAAGTTTTGCCTTAAAAATTCAATTTTTACTATCCTTATTTACATAGATGAGGGAATGAATCAAAGAAAATCCATAAATTTTTAATAACTTTTTACATGCCACCTTTTTATTCCTTTAAAAAGAAAACTGTTCTTTCTATAGACTACATTGTAGTGGATGATAAATGAACATGTTTGACAAGCAATTTTGAATTTTTCACTTTAGAAAAAAAACAATTTAAATAAGATAATATGAAAAAATTGGATAAGAGTAAATCCTGTTTGATTCAAATGAGAAAAGATATATCAGTTCAGAGTTGACATTATAAGTACACAGAAAAATGAAAAGTATAGATTATAGCAGGAAGGTTTAGGAATTGCTTTTTGAACACTGACCTTCTGCAGTCTTCTAAGGGTAGACAGCAGTCTGGTGTTTGTTTTGTGTTGTCTGTTTTCGACACAGGATCTTGCTATGTAATCCTAACTGGCCTTGAACTTTTGAGAATCCTACTGTCTGCCTCCCAAGTGCTGAGATTACAGACATCAATCACTATACCCAGCTTTTATTCATTATTTACCAATACCCAGTCCAACAAACCAGACAAAATAGGATCTGCACTTTGCAGTACAAACATAAATTCATCTAAACTTACTGCTTTTAAGTAGACCCTCTGTTGCTATAATTCCGTCTCTAGAGAAAGTTGAAGCTGTTCTCAAGCCTAGTCAGAAACTGTATATGACAGTGGGACTACTTGGGGAAAGAAGAGAAAAGCAAGATGGAGAATGGAAATAAGAGAGTGAGGGGAACAGGACTGAAATTCATAGTATGGAACTACAATGAACCTCATTATATTGTACAAATAATATGAGTTAAGAATAAATTTGAGAAATGAATGAATGAGCAAATTTAAAATAATGCAAGCAGAAATACCTGAGAAATACCCAGAAACAGTTCAATGCCATAATCTGAAGCAGGTAACATGGCTCCACTGTGCCTGACTTTCCATTTTCTTGCTATCATCATACTGCTATTTTCCACTTCTCTACTCTCTTTTTCATGTTACTCTTAGAATTTCACCATAATTCACCTTCTCCAGCACTCAGACACATAGCTGACAAAATGTCTTGTCTCCTCTACTATATAGATTCAGATCCTATACTATCAGATAATTGGTCAGGTGGATGGTCAACAACTCTCTCAGAGGACCACATTGCTCTGAAAAAAGCAAATCATCTCCTACTATTTGATTAGATCTACATATGATTTTACCATAACAGACTTTAAAAGTCTTAATCATAGAATTTTCAAGGCATATGTTCTGCTTGCTAATATGCTCTAAAACTGAACAAAAAGAAATAATCTAGCTGGGCATTGTGGTGCATGCCTTTAATCACAGCACTGGGGAGGCAGATGTAGGAAGGTCACAGTGAATTTGATGCCAGCCTGAGACTACATATTGAATTCCAGGTCAGCAAGCCAGAGCAAGACATATCTCTAAAAGCCAAAAAAAAAAAAAAATCTATGCTGTAAAATTTCCAATTTGAAATACAAATTATAATAACACTAACCAAGGATGTGAAAGACACATATAGTAAAAACATAAAAAACACTCCAGGAAGAAATTGAGGAGGACTTGAGAAGATGGAAAGACCTCCCATGCTCTTGGATAGGCAGAATTAACATTGTGCAAAGGGCAATCCTACAAAAAGCAATATAGAGATTTAATGCAATATCAATAAAAATCCTAGCATCATTCTTCACAGAGATGGAAAAAATGATCTCAAAATTCATATGTAATAGCAGCAGACCTCATATATCCAAGCATATCCTCAGCAAAAGAAACATTTCTGGAGGCATCACCATACCTGATCTAAAGCTTTATTACAGAGTCATAGTAACAAAAGAAGTATGTTACTGGCACAAAAACAGGAATATAGACAAATGGAACAGGATTGAGAATGAAGACTTTAGGTCAAGTAGCTATAGCCACTTGATCTTCAACCAAGGCCCTAATAATGTAGACTGGGGAAAAGATAGCATCTTCAAGAAATGGTGCTTGACAAACTGGATAACCATATGCAGAAAAATGAAACTAGACCCGCACATCTCACCATTCACAAAAATCAAGTACAAATGGATCAAAGACCTCAATATAAGACCTTAAACTCTTCTATCACTGGAAGAAAAAAATAAGAGAAGCTACCCACAACATAGGATTGGGGAAAGACTTCCTGAACAAACCCCAGTAGCTCCAGAACTTAAACAATCACTCAACCATTGGGATCTCATGAAGCTGAAAAGTTTTTCCCAAACAAAAATACCATAAGCAGAACCAATAGGTTACCCACAGAAAGGGAGAAAAGTTTTGCTGGATATACAACTGACAAAGACCTAATATCTAGAATCTACAAAGAACTCAAAAACCTAAGAATAAAAACTGAAACAAACCACTCACAAAGTGGGACAGAGAACTAAATAGGGAGTTCTCAAAAGAAGATATGCAAATGGAAAACACACACTTAAGAAAATGTTCATCACAGCCACATGTTGGGTCATGATATGCAGACATATATCCTACCCATAACTATGGGCTGACTCCAGAATGCATGACCCATACACCTCAACAAGGAGGGGCCAAGGGGAGGAAGTAGGTAATGGATGAGCCTAATAATGGTACCAAATTGATTGTATTCTCTGAATACAAACTAATATATATATATGTATATATATTTTATTATATATATATATGTATATATATATATAGAAAATGTTCATCATCTCTAACCATCAGAGAAATGCAAATAAAACAACTATGAGATCCTACCTTACCTTACCCCAGTAAAGATAACAAAATTTAAAAAATCAAATAAAAACAAATGTTGGCAAGGATGTGGAGAAATAGGAACCCTCGTTCACTGTTGGTGGGAATGTAAGCTGGTAAAAACAGTATGGAAAGTAATATGGAGACTCCTACAAAGGCTGAATATAGAGTCACCAACAGAGCCAGTTATTCCCTTACTGGGCATTAACCCCAAAAGCTCCACATCTCTGTTCAGAGATATTTGCTCAACCAAATTTATAGCTGCTCAATTCATAATAGCTAGGAACTAGAATCAACCCAGGTGCCCATCATTGGACAAATGGATAACCAACATGTGGTATAGTTACACAATGGAATTTTACTCAGCAGTTGGAAAAAAAATTACACAATGAAATTTATAGAAAAATCACTGAACATGGAACAGATCATACTCAGCAAACTCACACAATCACAGAAATATTATCATCACATTGTCACTCATTTGTGGCTCCTAACCTGGATCTACCTGAGATGCTGACGTACCTAATAAGTATCTCTAGGCCTGGACAATAGGGAGGATAGGGCTTGAGAGGAGGACAAGGGTGGAGAGGGGGCACAAAACTGAACCTAAATAGAACTGGTATCATAGAATTCTATATCCTGGAAGACGAAGTAAGAGGTTGAACCCTCAACAGGACCCTAGGGGGAGCACCTGAATTGAAGGGCCCTGGAGAGGGTGAGATGAAGCCTAACCTTAAATTTCTCCTGTTTCTTTTCTTTTCTTTCCTTTCCTTCCTTTCCTTTCCTTTCCTTCCTTTCCTTTCCTTTCCTTCCTTTTCTTCTTTCTTTTCCCATGTCACTGGCCTGTAACTCCCAGTACCCAGATGTGGTTAACACCCACAATGAACTGTTGATCACAGAGACTTACAAGGTTTTCCAAAACAAGACAGACTTCTGTCAGAGCACTTGATTACCCCCAGAGGTTAATGGTAAGACCCTACTGATGAAGACACCATATACTGTCAGCATGGGCTATGGAGAGACCTGGTTGGAATCCAGAAAAGATCCAGTCCCCAGAGAGTTAGCCTGTCTAGAAGGTGCTACAGGAGCTACTGGGGGAAAGTGGCCAAGATCTGTCTGACCAAGTTGAGGAATAAGCTACTTAGAGGAAAACA